>OX336388.2:98386893-99646893 GCA_946902985.2 Meconema thalassinum | reverse complement strand
CGACAGTGGGGAGAAATATAGCCTTTAAATTGGAGATGTCCATAGCGTCACGTCCACAAGACAAATCATAGCGAGCGATATATCGTGGGCTGCGAGAAAGCAAGAGACAATAGGCTGTCACATGTGTCACCCAGGAGCAGTTTGCATAAACACCGTATCGACAGGGATTTACTGATAATGGGCTCTTTGTCTTCAGCCTGCCTCCTTGGCATCTCCAAGGCAACCGGTCCGGACGTCCAGCGACCATCACTTGTCTTCTCCACTTGTCTCTCATGGCACTAGGCAAATTACTGTGCCGATCGTATTTCCCCCAGGGGCTCAAATCTAGTGGGAAGTGGGTTGGCAACCACAGAGCCCCAGCTGAGTCCGGCATTCCTCCCACTTACTTGTGACGGGCTCCTCTCGTCTTCTTTCCTGTCGATCTCACTTGGTCAACTCTTGTTCTCTTCCGACCCCGACGGTATTAGGGTATCCGAGGCCTAGGGAGTCTCTTCCTTTCCCGCCTTAATTGGCCCTTGTCTCATCTTTTCTGACATCCTTCTTCTGCGAGGGGTCAACCTCCTTTTTCTTTTCCTGTTATCTCCTGACTTCTGCTCAAGGCCCTCAAGGAGGCAGGGTGTATGTAGCCCCACCACTTCTGGTGCACCCTGGATATTACTACACCCTCAGGGACTCACGGCTGGTAAGTTCAGGAGTTGGCGACCCCAAGGGATTCCTGAGCTGGGTCCAGTTTTCTCCCTTTTTTCCATTACCTCTGGGGCGGACCCTCTCATCTTTCACATTCCTATCTGCCTTTCATGGCTCTCCTTCCTTCCAAGTCCCTCAATCCGCATTCTTCGAGGGCTGAGAGCATTTATTTTCCTCCTGTCCTTTATTTGCCTTATTCTTCTTTTGTTTTCCATTTCTTCTTCTAGTATATAAGTTAGTAGTTAGTTTTAGTTATAGTTTACTTTTATTATCATCTTCTCGATCACCCAAACCATTAGGGGCCGATAACCTAGATGTTAGGCCCCTTAAAACAACAATTATCATCATCATCATCATTTCATCAGATTGTTTCAAAATTCAAATAAACTGCAAACAATCGCAAAGTGTCTTACAAAACGCACAATAGCGAAAGCATCCCAAGCAATAACGGTTATGCATGAAATACGATTCATCCAATCACTTAGTCTGGAGACACCAGTGACATTCATAGTAAATATTTTACCAATTGTTACTTATGGAATAGACGTCATTTGGCCTCATCTTACAGTTAGGAACTTATCCACTAATCTTTGCCGACACTCCAGAGGATTTGAACGAGTTTTTGAATGGCATGGATTCCGTCTTGAGGAAAGAATTCATGATGAAAATCAATAAATATAAAACAAAAATATTGGAATGCAGCCGAAGTAAATCAGAAACCTCTAAGGACATCAAATTGGCTGGTGAAAAGCTAAAGGAAGTAGGAGACTTATGTTACTCAGGAAGCAAAATAACTAGTGATGGACGAAGCAAAGAGGATATAAAAAGTAGGTTGGCTCAGGCAAGGAAAGCATTTCTACAGAAAAAGAATCTATTGACATCGAATATAGATTTAGGTGGCGCTCGATGGAAGTGAAACATGGACTATTGGTGCAGCAGAAAAGAGGAGAATTGAAGCGTTTGAAATGTGGTGTTACAGGAGAAAGATGAAGATCAGATGGGTAGATAGGGTAACAAATGAAGAGGTATTGAGACGAGTGGGAAAGGAGAGATGTTTCTGGCGACTGCTAATGAAGAGAAGATATAGGTTGGTAGGACACGTACTAATACACCCAGCAAAACCAAGCTTAGTTATGGAAGGAAGAGTAGAGGACGAGAATTGTAGGGGTAGGTTGTGGTAGCTATGTTGAGTTGAAACGATTGGCTTAGGACAGGGAGGCGTGGAGGGCTGCATCAAACCAGTCAAAAGACTGAAGACTCAAACAACAACAACCACTCTAGAAAGAGTGAAAGCCGTTTACATAAAGAATGTGATATAATTCTCTGTTATAATAACTAAAAAAAAACAACAAAGGTAATATCCCCAATCGGCATAAAACTCTAAGAGACTTGGAATAAGTACAGTGGCTCTGCTGGCTTAACAGAGTCTCCAATAAAGCTTAATTCATTTTCACTTGCTAACTATGTTTGGATTATCATCAGCGTATTTATTTTCTGTAAGAGGGCATTACCAATATCAAAGCCTTTTTTTTAACGCCCATTATCTGAATTAAAGCTTATAAGAATGTGACCCTCGGGAGAAGCCTAATTAACCCCGCCCGGCCAAGTTGGTTGTCATGGCAACCGTAAGAACTCAGCGGTGCATTGTTCCTTTTATTAGAATGATGAACTGGGTCACTAGACGCAGAACATTCTCTCGTACAGTGTGCTTTGGAAGTAATCTCCTTTCTACAACAGGGGTTATCAAAAGTTATAGACTGGCGTATTAATCGAACTGATATACAAGGCGTGATCAAAAATTTCCGTTTGGGGGTGTTGCTGCAGCACCTGATGCGTTTCAATGGTGAAACACGTTGGTTGGCTGGTTCCTCAGTTTATGGGCTGCGACAGCGTGGTCATGTAGCCCCGTGTACTTTGGGTGTGTATAGAATCCCTTCGGGCTGACTACCTAACAGACAGAATCCATCTGATAATCGGTGCTAATTGTGATGCCTATATTAGTGTGTATTGGGGGGGGGGGTACCAAGCGGCCTACGTTGGAACAGTAGAGCGTTAATCAAATCGAACCTACAAATTTAGTTAGTGTAGTTAGTGGAAGGTTCTTTCACATGCCCCTCCCCCCCCCCCCAGGGACTCACATCTAGTGGAACTTGGGTTGGCGACCAGGGGACCCCAGCAGAGTCTAGCTCTTCTCCGTCTTCTTTCCGGTCGACCTCCCTTGGTCAACTCCTGTTCTTTTCCAACCCCGACGGTATTAGGGTATCCGGGGACTAGGGAGTCTTTCACTTTCCCGCCTTAATTGGCCCTTGTCTCATCTTTCCTGATACCCTCCTCCTGCGAGGGGTCAGCCTATTTTTCTTTGCATGTTATCTCCTGCCTTCTGCTCAAGGCCCTCAAGGACGCAGGGTGTATGTAGTACCACCACTTCTGGTGCACCCTGGATATTGATACGCCCTCCGGGGCTCACGGCTGCTCAGTTTGGGAGTTGGCGATCCCGAGGGATTCCTGAGCTGGTTCCGGTATTCCTCTTCTTCCACTGACTTTGGGGCGGGCCCTCAACTCTTTCCCTTTCCTATTTGCCTTTCATGGCTCTCCTTCCTTCCAAGTCCCTCAATCCTCATTCTTCGAGGGTTATGGGCATTTCTTTTCTTCCTGTCCTTTATTTGCCTTATCTTTTATTTGTTTACCTTTTCTTCTTGTAGTAAGTATGTAGTTAATTATAGTTTTCATTCTCATCTCATCTTTCACTATCACCCAAACCATTAGGGGCCGATAACCTAGATGTTAGGGCCCTTAAAACACAATTATCATTTTCATCCTTCACATGCCCTAAATCTATGACATGATCCCACCGGCTTTACTTCCCCTCCGAAAGAAGCCATACTGAGGGATTTTTAATGCTCTTAAAAAATCTGACGATTTCGGTAGGGTTTGAACCTGCGATCTTGGGCATAGAGGCTCAGCATGCTACCAACTACGCCACCGAAGCCAACAGGCGCATTGTTGCAGGCGACGAAAGCTGGTGTCACCACTGGGAACCGGAATCGAAATCGTCGACGATGTAGTGGTGTATCTATCGTCCTCTCATACCAAGAAGTTCAACAGTCAACCATCCACTGGAAAGGTGATGCTCACCCTGTTCTTTGGTTACTGGGGCCCGTTGTTTATTGATTTCAAGGAACCTGGTGTCTCCATCGCTGGGGAACGGTACTGCGCAACACTGCAGAAATTAGGGCCTGCAATAATTAAGGCGAAACGTCCGAGAAAACTGCGACAAAGGGTGCTGCATGATAACGCACGTCCCCACACCGTGAAGGTCGTAACGCAGAAGGTACGCCAACGGAAGTGAGAGAAACTCAAACATCAGCCCTATAGTTCCCAAGCAATTATCACACTTTCGATCCCTTAGAAAATGCCTTGAGGGGTGGACGATTCCTGTCAGATGAGGATGTGCAGCAGCAGGTCACGGACTTCTTCACGCAGCAGGATTGGTGTTTTACCACACGGGCTCGTCAACCTGGTGCGTCGGTGGGATGAGTGCATACCAATTCTGGGCTGTACGGCTGTCAAGCGGAAACTTTTTGATCACACCTTATACTAATTAGCACTTTGACACCGAGCAAAATATCAGTGTTTTAATGCTACTATACCCGTAAGTCTGTTGTTGTTAATGATGATGATAATGATGATGATGATGATAATGATGATGATGAAGATGATGATGTTGAAGATGATGATGTTGATGAAGATGATGAAGATGTTGATGAGGATGATGATGATGATGTTGATGATAATCATGTTGATGTTGATGATGTTGATGATAATCATGTAGATGATGATGATGTTGATGATAATCATATTGATGATGATGATGTTGATGAAGATGATTATGATGTTGATTATAATGATGTTGACGATGATGATGATTAATCTATGCACTTTACGACAATGTGGCTATGTATACCCGTGTACTTGGTGTGTATGAGTCGAATTTTTCTGATAACCTATGTTTCTGTAGTGACTGTACAGAAGTAGTGTATGTAACGGTAATTATTAGGTTCGGTGATATGGATATGATATTAGATAGGCTAGTATCCTCGGATTTGCCTGGAGGAAGTGTGGAAAATTCCGGAAAACACACTCAGACAGCCGCTGAATACGCCAGTATTCAAACCTTGACTCTCCTGACTTCCAGCTCCATTCTTGATGGTACATTGCAGATAAATTCCTTCAGAAAATCCCCATCATATTATTGGTTTCTCATTCTCTTCAGAGACGCCAGTGTCATAAACGTTTACCCAGAAGGGGATCTTTGACATGTCACTAAATCTACTGACACGGCTCCCTCACATTTGCGCACCCTGAAATGTGCCAGGATTTAATCATTTAACCTTGGGTACAGCAGGCGATTACGTTTCCGCTGCGCCACACAGTCAGTCATTAGATCAATTAATGTCATCATTTGTAATTGAATAGCAAATACCAACCAGGGTAGCTAAGCGTGCTAAGGCGCAACGCTATTAAGCTACACTATATCCAATTCAGACCCCACCCACAGCTGTATGCATGATTTTCCATTTTCAACTCCAAGCAAATTCTGGAACGGTACCTTCTCCATAGGCCCAAGCCACTTCCTCCCACTTCCTTCCCCAGTTTCAATCAACTTCATCTTTCATTAACTCCTTCATGAGGTTGGCGTCAGGAAGGGAATACGACAGTAAAACCAACCCCCAAAACTCGTCTCATCTCACCTGATCATCATCCTGCAAAAAGGTAAGAAGAAGGTCTTTGTTGTTGATTCATATAGGCCCGTATGTTTTGGTAGGCCTATATGTACCGAATGTATGTTTGAAAACCTGTGTTACTGTGGTGTCTGTATTAGTGAGTGTGTTTCATTGAGACTAGGAATGGAAAGGAGTCGGTCGTGACATTAAGTTAGGAGACACAGTAAACCACGGAAAACCGCTTCTTGGATGACTGAGGTGAAAATCAACCCCATTTCTTCTCAGTTCTACCTCAGGATGGTGCGAATAACTCATTTCCAACCTCCTATCTCATCCCGCTTCGTATTTTTGTTCTTTTTTGTGTTGGTGTTGGTGTTTGTGTTTGTATAGGTGTTTCTGTGTTGGTGTTTGTGTTGGTGTTGGTGTGTTGATGTTTTTGTGTTGGTGTTTTCGTGATGGTGTTGGTGTTGATGTTTGTGTTGGTATTGGTGTGTTGGAGTTTTTGTGTTTGTGTTTGTGTTGGTGTTTTTGTGTTTCTATTGGTGTTTGTGTTAGTGTGGGTGTGTTGGTGTTTTTGTGTTGGTGTTTTTGTGTTGGTGTTTGTGTTTGTGTTCGTGCTTGTGTTAGTGTGTGTGTGTTGGAGTTTGTGTTGGTGTAAGTGTTTTTATTGGTGTTTATGTTAGTGTCTGTGTGTGTTGGTGGTTTTTTGTTGGTGTTTGTGTTCGTGTAAGTGTTTTTGTTGGTGTTGGTGTTTTGTGTTTGTGTTGTTTTTGTGTTTGTGTTCGTGTTTGTGTTAGTGTGTGTGTGTGTTGGTGTAAGTGTTTTTGTTGGTGTTTGTGTTTGTGTTGGTGTTGTTGTTGGTGTTTTTGTGTTGGTGTTGGTGTTTTTGTGTTGGTGTTTGTGTTGAGATGGTGTTTCTGTGTTGGTGTTTGTGTTGGTGTTTGTGTTGAGTTGGTGTTTCTGTGTTGGTGTTTGTGTTGGTGTTGTTGTTGGTGTTTTTGTGTTGGTGTTTGTGTTGAGTTGGTGTTTCTGTGTTGGTGTTTGTGTTGGTGTTGGTGTTTGTGTTGAGTTGGTGTTTCTGTGTCGGTGTTTGTGTTGGTGTTGGTGTCGGCGTTTTTGTGTTGGTGTTTGTGTTGAGTTGGTGTTTCTGTGTTGGTGTTTGTGTTGGTGTTTGTGTTTGTGTTGAGTTGGTGTTTGTGTTGGTGTTGGTGTTTGTGTTTGTGTTGAGTTGGTGTTTCTGTGTTGGTGTTTGTGTTAGTGGTTGTGTTGGTGTGTTTGTGTTGGTGTTTGTGTTGAGTTGGTGTTTCTGTATTGGTGTTTGTGTTGGTGTTGGTGTTTTGTGTTGGTGTTGGTGTTTTTGTGTTGGTGTTTGTGTTGAGTTGGTGTGTCTGTGTTGGTGTTTGTGTTGGTGTTAGTGTTTGTGTTGAGTTGGTGTTTCTGTGTTGGTGTTTGTGTTAGTGTTTGTGTTGGTGTTTGTGTTGAGTTGGTGTTTCTGTATTGGTGTTTGTGTTAGTGTTTGTGTTTTTGTGTTGGTGTTGGTGTTTTTGTGTTGGTGTTTGTGTTGAGTTGGTGTTTCTGTGTTGGTGTTTGTGTTTGTATTGGTGTTGGTGTTGGTGTTTTTGTGTTGGTATTTGTGTTGAGTTGGTGTTTTTGTGTTTTTGTTGAGTTGGTGTTTCTGTGTTGGTGTTTGTGTTAGTGTTTGTGTTGGTGTTTTTGTGTAGGTGTTACTGTTGGTGTTTGTGCTGGTGTTTGAGATGGTTTGTTGGTGATTTTGTGTTTGTGTTGGTGATTTTGTATTTGTGTTGGTGTCTGTGTTCTTGTTAATGTTTTGTGTTCTTTTAATTTGTCTTTGTGTTTTGTTTCTTTTCGTTTTTGTTTTGTTTTGTTTAATTTGTTTTTTTTTAACTAAATTAGTTTATTTTGTTTTCCTGTTTCGTTTTGTTTGGTTTCATTCTTGGCAAAACTGAGCCCCAGGGATGACAAGCTAAGAATGTTAGCCACTACTCCACAAGGTGGTAGACATAATGTGGATTCTGTAGCACCCATACAGAGAAAGGTGATGGATCTGAGCTACTATAATATTCTCAAGCCTCACCAACCAACATAACGACGCGACACGACGTGCGATCGTGGGTTGTATCAAATTAAAATAAAAAAGTCAACATTAGAATTCAGAAAAAGAAGGGGAAACCCGAGGCAAATATAATCAAGATAAACAAAATTGTCCACACGGAATGTCTACTTCGTCACTAATTTTTCTTTTCATTCCCTAAAGACTTAAGCTTTAATTAACGTACAAGTTTCGGCAGTGAACGTGGACAAGTTGAGCAATTATTCAGTCCAAACACTGCATCCCCCAGTATTAGTTAAAGGAGACGAGAATGAAATAACCAACGAAGAAAGAAATAAGAATAATGGTGAAATACTCAACAGAATATAGGAATACATTCGTTCTTTGTTCTTTGTTTTCGTTTTTGTTATGTTACTGATGAGAATAGAAAAACAAATCGATGAAAAGCTATCTGATGATCAATTTGGTTTTAGGAAAGGAGTAGGAACAAGAGAAGCAATCTTAGCATTGAGGCAAGTGATAGAGAAGCAGATGAAGAAAGCAAACCTACTTTCTTAGCGTTCGTCGACCTTGAAAAGGCGTTTGATAATGTGAACTGGAATGTTCTATTCAGCATTCTTCAGCTTGCCACGGTGGGTGAGTGGTTATAGTGTCGGACTACCAACCCCAAGATTGCAGGTTCGTCCCTGGCCGTGGTAAGTGATTTTTTGAAGGCGAAAAAATCACGATACTTATGTCATACGTTGTGTAACATTTTTAAATTAGTTCTTTAACGTGGTGTTGATGACAATTGTGGTTCAATAACAAACAAACATGATAAGAATAAATAATATACACTGTGGTGTGACCTTACCTGTGATAGTATAATATAATAAGTTGTTGAGCGCCAGATTCCTATTTAAGACAGTTAATCGAAATTTATGAATTAACCTCGGCTATCAGCAGTAGAGTTCGAGACCACTTACCCGGGCCGTAGTGTAACTGAGTTGACTAACCAATCCAGTATTTAATCAAGGAGTATGATTGCCTTAAAGTACTAACTACAATGAAAGAAATAGGCATTATGTTAAAGAAAATGAATTTATTAAATGCAAAAACAAAATATTAATAAAACAGAATAGTGATAGTCACACAATTGAATTTAAAATTACTCAATGCGGCAATTCATTTAAAAGAAAATAAACATTAATGAATTGAATCTATCTCGAAGTTACATATTACAGAGACGTCGGATATTTAACTGTTTGCTCACCCTTTTGAAGTATCATCATAAAAAAGTGTGGAAGATGATCTCGATGTTGCGTTTCATATTTCTAAAAAAATGTTGTAGTATGTCATTTGATACTCTTTAACATAACCAAGTCCGTTGCGACTTGTAGATTGATTGTAAAATTGATCTATAAGTCAGTGCGGACTGATATGTATCTTGGGGGGACATCACGCTGTATGGTTTGAAGTCGGAAGTCGAATATTGGCTCAGCTCATTAGCTAAGACCCTCAGTTGACGCTCTCCTATTGTGGTCAGAACAATTGTTCCCTAAATGACTTGTCGTTCACTAATCATGTTGTAGACGCGGGTTACAGCTTATATCTTCCTTGTCACGTGGTGTCACAGCTTCTCTCTCTTTAGAAGCAAGCTACCCCTTCTACCTTCATGACTCCTTACTTGCAATATCTTGACGCGTACGTACATTAGAAATGGCCTGTTAGTTGCACCATGCGTGAAATATTTGTTCCATTCCTTCTCGAAGGAACTAGATGGTGCGCACGTGATGGTTACTCATGACAGTGACTCTTAGCCGTGGTGAAATAACTACTACGACGTTCTGTTTGTGACGCATAGGATTGTTCCTTATTGCCAATCTTGTTGCAATATATAATACTTCGTCTCTTTACAAATAAATGTTAATAAAAATCTAATTGAATATAATAATAAAAACCGCTTACAATTATCTGATATAAAAATCATCTCATCGATGTACTACTTAATAAGAATAATAAATATGATAATAAATGAATGAATAACCCTTCATATCTAACAGGTATGGGATCGAATCGTTACAGTTGTTGGCATGTTAAAGAACCCATTTGAATTCAGTAGGCCGTGTTCAATGGCAAAATTAATCTCGGGATTTTCCGCCAACACAAAGTTTCTCCATTCTCTACTTGAAAGCGCTGTAGTGTCAAGGAGTTTAGATATCTAACCTCCTTGACTTTCATAGCGTTCAAAGGAACGACGAAATTCGACATGCAAGCTCCCCTCTGGGTGTCTATTAACAAAGCTTGCACCAGGCACCCGAGGCCATACGATATTATTATTATTATCAAACAGGTATCAACTTTAAAGACAGAAGACTCATCTACAATATCTATAAGCAAGAAATTGGAATAGTTTGTTGTGGTAGCAAGGAAGAAACAGCACACATCAGAAAGGGTGTACGGCAGGGTTGTTCCATTTCCCCATACCTATTCAATATATATGTACAAAAGGTGATCGACCGATTAAGAGAAGAATTTGCCACAGGAGTGAATATTCATGGAGATAAAGTTCACATGATAAGGTTTGCTGATGACATAGCGCTAATTGCAGAAAGTGAAGAAGACTTACAAAATATCCTGAGCCAGATGGACAAAATGATGGAGGAAGAATGTAATATGAGAATAAATACAAACAAACAAAAATCTTGGTCTGCAGTAGAAATGGCGAAAACCAGACAGCAATAGAGTTAAGAAATGAAAAGATACAAGAAGTGAATGAGTTTAATTACCTGGGAAGTAAAATAACGAATGATGGAAGTAGCAGCAGAGAGATATAAAATAGGATTGTCCAAGCCAAGAACGCTTTCTATAAAAAGAACAACCTATTTACTGCAAGGAACATTAGTCTTGATGTGAGGAAACAAATGTTGAAGACCTATGTATGGAGCGTCGCGCTATATGGCAGAGAATCTTGGACAATAGGAGAGAGAGAGAGAGGAAAAGATTTCTAGCATTTGAAACCTGGTGCTGTAGAAGGATTATGAAAATCAGCTGGAAAGAAATGGTCACAAATGATGAAGTATTTAGAAGAGTGGGAGAGAGAAGATGCTTCCTTAAATATTTAAAAAGAAGAAGGAATCACCTCGTGGGCCACATGCTGCGACACAATGGGCTGATTAAGCTTATAATCGAGGGAATAGTAGACGGCAAGAATTATAGAGGAAGAACCAGACTGGAATACATGAGTCAAATACAGGAAGATATGAGTTGTGGCTCATACTGTGAACTGAAGAGGAAGACGGAGAGACGAGAAGAACGACGAGCTGCTGCTAACCAGCCTCACGGCTGTTAACCACACAGAGATGTTACTGTGGGAGAAGAGAGATGTTTCTGGCATCTGGTAATGAAGAGAAGAGATAGGTTGGTAGGACACATACTAAGACACCCAGGAATAGCAAGCTTAGTTATGGAAGGAAGGGTCAAGGACAAGAACTGTAGGGGTAGACAACGGTTAAACAGACTGCCTCGGATGTAGGGTATGGTAGCTATGTAGAGATGAAACATTATACGAAACATTAAATTATTATTATTATTAATTCCTTTATCTGAAGTTGCAGTATATATTTCAATGCCTAACCAACTGCCACTGTGCTAGGACATATTGGATATGGACTGGAACAATCTGAGAGAAGTAGCTAGGGCTCTTTGAAGTTATACACACAATGAATAAGGAGTAGATCTCGACCTCTTCTCGTTGTGCTTGCTCGGAATTCAAAGACATTCTTTTCCTGACAAGATTGAAAATCGTCTGCAGACAGAGAGAAATGCAGATTCGATTGATTGGGTGATTTATTTATACTTTTACAGTATTTACTATTAATTTATTCATGACTAGCTGGTTACTTGTCTGTTCTTCGTACAGGTAAAAATATATTATCCCTGGTTCTTAGCGCTATCCGATGCACACGGCCAGGATGTGACCGAACTTCTTCGCTAACGAAATACATGGTGGTCGAAATAAATCCGGCCTGGAATTTCTGTTATGATTATTTATTCATACCGTATTTACAATTGCCAGTTATTGCTGAACATCACTGAAGATGCTGGAAATGGTCACCGTTGATGTCGATGCAGCGCTGTGCTCGATTTATCAAACTGAGAGATCCGCGTAGCAGCTCTGACTGCGAGATAGCAGCAATAGCGTTTTCAATGTTCTGCTGTAGCTGTTCCAGTGTTTGAGGATGTTTTGCGTACACTGGCTCTTCAATTTGCTCCACAGGTAAGAATCACAGGGAGTGAGATCGGGTGAACTAGGTGGCCAAGAGATTACACTGCCTCTGCTGGTTGTCATCTCCTCACCGAATACCTCACGTACCAGTGCAATGTTTGAAGGTATTCGAACTCTTTTTCGGATAGTTACGATGTTTATTCGCTACATCGCCCGTTGAGCATCATTTCGCCACAAAGTCCTGCATTGAACTCTCTGCAGGAGGTGAGTACAGTACAAGGGACAGAGCATAGGCAAGATGCCCTAGCGCAGGCATGAGACACCAACGGCTTGTTGCATCAAAATACGGTAAATAAAGTAATAAATTACCGTACATAGATAAATAAAAAAAAAAAAAAAGTATAACGGGCCGGTTTTATTTTGCCCACCCTGTATATGGACATTGTTTAGTACAGGGCCGTCCAAACTACAGCCTGCGGGCTATCACTGGCCCACCAATGATTTTTCTGTGGCCCGCCTGAAATTGTTGTTGTTGTTTTCATCAA
The DNA here is from genome assembly GCA_946902985.2 of Meconema thalassinum. Lineage (NCBI taxonomy): Eukaryota > Metazoa > Arthropoda > Insecta > Orthoptera > Tettigoniidae > Meconema > Meconema thalassinum. The sequence continues at coordinate 99,634,659 of OX336388.2, read as the reverse complement.
GGGCGTATCCAGAGGGGGACTGATGGGCTACAGCCCCTCCAAAATGGTTGCCAACTTTTTCTAAAAAAAATAAACTTTGGTGGGTTGGTTGGTTCCTCAGTTTAGGGGCTGCAACACCGCGGTCATGTAGCCCCGTGTACTTTGGGTGTGTGTAGAATCTGTATGATGAATGATCGTGTGGCCTCCGGAGAGGCCGAGTGCAGGTCTTTCTAGTTGACGCCCGTGGGCGACCTACACGTCGTAATGAGGATGAAGTGATGATGAAGACGTCACGTACACCCAGTCCCCGAGCCACGGGAATCAACACCAGGAGATTAAAATCGCTGATGACTCGGCCGGGAATCAAACCCGGGGCACTTCGGGCCAAAGCCTAGCGCGCTAACCATTTAGTCACGGATCCGGATATCTGTATGATGTCTGTCTGTTAGGTCATCAGCCCGAAGGCTGGTTGGATCATCAAAAAGTACCACCGTTTGGTTATGTGGTTAGATACCCACAAAACCCAAGGTAGCACTATAGTGAGGTGTACTAAGCAAGATGAGGAGTGAGGTAGTTTCCCATTGCTTTCCTCACTGAGTCAGAACAGCAGTAATAACTTTATGAGTAGAACCTTTCCCAGCATCCACAGGCACTGACTATGCCCTGAATGTCATTACTAAGCACCACCCATACCTCAGTAGCTTCCATATACTCACAGCCATGAGTGAGACTGAGACATCGCTGAAAAGCCACATTTTACTCTAGCCTGTGCCAACAGACAGATGCAGATGTACTGCATTCATCAAGAGATGTTAATTGTGATGGCTGTATTAGTGTGTGTTATCTGTAATTCAGGTAAGGACTGCAGACGATCAATTTCAAGTGGTTCCTACTTTTGCTTCCAAATACTTCCGTCAACGACACCTGGCTGGAAACTTGGCTACTAGATGCCACCGCAACCGGCACCTGGCAACGAAGGTTGGAACTTAATAGAGCATTAATCAAATCTAATCTACAAATTTGGCTTCACACAATGGTAGTTAGTGGAAGGTTCTTTTACGAGCCATAATGACATGGGCCCACCGGCTTTACTTCCCCTCCGAAGGAAGGCAAACTGAGGGAATTTCAATGCTCCTTAAAAATCCGAAGACATCAGCCGGGTTTAAACCCGAAATACAGTATTGGGCATAGAGGCTCAGCATTCCACTATTTTAGACTCGACGGATTTCCTACCTGTCTCAGGTAATAGACAAGTCCACCTTTATAAAGAATTTGATAATTGAAATACGATAACTATCCAACAACTTTTATTTTATTTTAGAGTGGCAATGTTCCTTACGGCGAAGGGAAAGGGTTGTTGTTGTTGTTGTTGTTTCCATCAGGGGCGTATCCAGAGGAGGACTGATGGAGCTGAAGCCCTTCCAAAATGCTCCCAAAAATTTCTAGAAAAATGAAACGTTTAAAAAGGGTGGTAATTTTTGGAATTTCATTTGTTGTGATTGTTGTTAATTCAATTTAGGGGTTTCAGAGAGTCACACAAAAGGAACAAGGTTACGCAAAAAAAAATCCTCAAACCGTAAACCCAAATAATGTTTGAGGTAGGCCAATATTAGGCTGTTTTGTACATCCTTGTCCAGCAGAGGGTAGTGAAAACAAACGATGCATTTGGTAGTTCACCCTCCCCAGCAAGGAGCATGTAGATCGGCCATTCTTGTAGGGGAGATTCAGTTAAATCCGGAGTATTAAGAGGTTGATAGAAAACATGACAAATTACGGGATTAAGGGCCACTTTCATCAACGCGAATAATCTCTTAATTCATCATTAAATCTGGCCACTCAACTCTCTAAAGCATATTTTGAATGTGGCAGCAAACAGCCGAACTGTGCCTTGCACATCTCATAATGGCGGTTTGTTTCCGAGTTTCACATGAACTATCATCCATGTCTATCTGTTAGGTAGTCAGCCCGAAGGCTGGTTGGATCCTCAAAGAGAACCGCCGTTAGGTTATGTGGGTGGATACCCACAAACACCCAAGGCAGCGCTATATTGAGGCGTACTAGGCAAGAAGAAGAGTGAGGTAGTTTGCCATTGCTTTCCTCACTGAGTCAGAACAGCAGTAGTAACCCTACGAGTAGAACCTTTCACAGCATCCACAGGCACTGACTGTGCCCTGAATGTCAGTACTCAGCACCACTCATACCTCAGTAGCTTCCATATAATCACAGCCATGAGTGAGACTGAGACATCGGTGAAAAGCCACATTTTACCCTAGCCAACAGACAAATGCAAATGTACTGCATTCATCAAGGGATGGCACGTTCATCCATATGAATATAAAATGTCGCCTCCGTAGCTTAGCGGTCAACTTGGTTAGCTGCCACCCCGGAGGTCCTATGTTCGATTCCCGGCTCTGCCACGAAAATTGAAAAGTGGTATGAGGACTGGAACGGGGTCTCCTCAGCCTCGGGTGGTCCAAATGAGGAGAGGGGATTCGATTCCCACCTCAGCCATCCTCTAAGTGGTTTTCCGTGGTTTCCCACTTCGTCTTCGGGCCACTGTAAGGCCACGACTGTCTCCTTCCCTCTTCCTTGCCTATCCATCCCAATCTTCCCTTCCCATCCCACATGAGGCCCCTGTTCACTTTGCAGGTGAGGCCGCCTGAGCGAAGTGCTGATCATACCTCCCCAGTTGTATCCAAACCGACCAAGTGTTCCCAGCTCTAGGACACTGCCTGGAAAGGTGGTAGTGGTGAGTTCCCTCACTGAGTCCGTTGGAACCACCAACCTGGAGGGTAGAATTGACTTTAAAATTGAATATAAAATATGTTTATGACAATAAAATTATAAAAGTTCACACTCATTACTAAGTTTTAATTCCGAGAAAGACGAACACGGAAATTTTAAAAAATGTATATCCGAAGTGGGTTTCGAACTCCTTCCAGCGCTACATAATAAATCCAAGACTGAACCGCTTACGCTACGAAGACAACTAGGTTCGCTCGTCCTATTAAGCTACCTATTCACACAACTGCCAGTTATCATAAATACTTTGTTCATATCATTTTAAGCTTTTCCCACGAATAAGGTCTTCTGTATTTCCCTTTCTTTATAATTATGTTCCAGAAAATCTGAAGGAAGCATCGCAATCAACAATCAGTGCTATAGAGCATCCAGCGTTGAGAAAAGACTTTTACTTTTAACGGAATCCTCCCCTACAATGGTTTTGTTACCTCACATATTTTTTGCCATAATTGCTTCCTACAATTATCTGCCAATTGATTACCTTTGTTATTGTATACATGTATCGTTTATATTACGTCTTAGGAATTAAAAATTTTCGAGGTTAGCACGCTGGAAAGAAGAGCCTCGTCCATTGCTGCATGCTCGCCCAGAGACGAGATTGCAATTTCTAGTTCACTTTTAGCATTGGAGAAGGACACTGCCTCATGATTGGCTATTCTGACGAAGCACGTCTGCAGCAAAGAATGTGATTAGTCAGCGTAGTTATAGGGTGGAACCTATCAGCGATGTCGTTCCAGGTTTGAAAACAATATGTCGAACTCCCGCTGTTTTAACTTCGTAATTTCTTGTACTTTATAATGCGCCTTGAAATAGTTGCATGCTCATTGTTCCTAGGCCATAAGTGTTTCCATATCTTCTTAAATCAAGAAGAATCATTACCAGAATGTCTTTCAACGATTAACACCCCATTGTAGCCCACCATTTGGGTGATTCTACATAATAGGTAACACTTTATGGTCCTATGGCTGTATAGAGTATTATTCTAACAATACAGTTCTATGAAAAATATATCATTGTATACATGAATATCTTACAAATAGACTAGATTTTAATAAAATTTTGAGAATCGAAAAATACGACAAAACAATACGCAATTTGTCATTAGCATGGATGTCCCTAGTCATCACTTCCTAAGTGTTTGCTATTGCATTTATTGAAGTATGAAGTTTCTTTTTTATGAATGCATACATTTGACTAGCATATAAACCTTATCTTAATGGAACAACATCGCTGATAGATTCCACGCTATATCTACGCTAACTTATCACATCCTTTGCTGCAGACGTGTTCCGTCAGAATAGCCAATCAGGAAGCCGTATCGCTCTCCAATGCTAAAAGTGAACTAGAAATTGCAATCTCGCCGCCTGGAGTAGAGAAGCACTATCCGTCATTGGTGTTACTGTTGTGTGACAGTTTTATTTTCTGTTCGAACCAGGGCTCGAACCCACTACCTCCCAAATGCAAGCTCACAGCTGCGCGCCCCTAATCGCACGGCTAACTCGCTACAATATTACAAATATTAATCTAAACAAAACAACAAGAATAAAATTGAAAGAAACTAAATTATAGCCTGACTAATAACAGAAAGGTGATGATAAACAGTATTGATGACGTAAAAATTGTTAACATCGTCAGCATACATCCGAGAAGGAAGGAAGGGTTGTACTCTCGACATCTGTCAATCAGTAACGAGTCATATCACAACGAAATGAATGTCGTTATTGGTTTTCTTCGCGTATCCTTAATACTGGTCCAATCCGTTAACACCTGCAAAAGTGCTCCTTCCTGGGCGTGTTCTATTTCAGGTAGCTGCTGGGGTTGTGCTGTGTTGTGTCTCTAACTTATGAAAGCGCATTACTCGAAGCGGGTGAAGATAACGTATGACGTCAGAGCTACCTCTGCCTAGAGTTAGCAACACTGTCGCCATAAAATAATTTTTAAGGCTCCACAGTCTTTTCTCAACGTTGGATGCTCTATAGACGCTTCTTGTTCTGTCCGCCATGCTTGTCCAAGCTGAAACAGAGTCTACGCATGCGCGAGAGCCGTAAATCTTATTTAAGTAATTGCGAAAGCAAATGGCCCCGTGAAATGAATCGAAGATAATCACGCATTAAATCTTGTATTTAAATTAAATGGGAATTAACTAAATAATCTTTAGTAAAGAGTTGGTGAAAACGGCCCTTTAAGGGTAAGACCTGGGTTCACTAACGCAGCGTTAACAGGCCGTCAGTAAATGCCTCGTTAATTTTAACATCGGAATTAAACTCGTTGGCGTTTTACCAGCACATTCACCGTTTGGAATTAGCAAACGAATCGTTATGTTTAACCTTACGATGATAGCGTTTGTCTCATTGACGTAAACGGGATACACTTCTGCTTCTTCCACTCTCCCTTTTGTCCAATCCACACAAGTGTTTAAAACCAAACTAACCCGGTGGCACTACAGCCCTTGAAGGGCCAAGGCCTACCAAGCGACCGCTGCCCAGCCAATTGGCCTGCAGATTTTGGCGTGACGCGTCGTCAGCGCGTCGGGTCCCCTCGGCCGTTAACCTTGGTTTTCGTGACCGGGGCACTGTCTCACTATCAGACAGCTACTCAATTGTCCTCACGAGGCTGAGTGCACCCCGTTCCAACCCTCACGTCAGTTTTAAAATCCCTGACGGAGCCGGGGATCGAACCCGGGGCCTCCGGGTGAAAGGCAGGCGCGCAACCCCAACACCACGGGGCCGGCACACAAGTGTTTGGCAGTACTAAAATACATAGCTAATTAGTCAAAATAAAAAACAAAAGTCCAAACAAATTAGAAAAGTCAAAATCCACTAACCCGGCCGAAGCTGTCGGATTTTTTAAGAGCGTTAAAAATCCCCCAGTATGCTTCCTTCCTTCGGAAGGGAAGTAAAGCCGGCGGTCCCATGTCATAGATTTATGGCGTGTTAAAGAACCTTCCACTAATTACACCTGTGTGAAACTAAATTGGATAGGTTAAGAATGTAACCAACGCTCTTAGGTTTCTACGTTCGTTGCCAAGAGCCGACTGCGGTGATGTCTAGTAGTTAAGTTCTGAACTAGGCCTAGTAGTCGTTGACGGTGGCATTTGGCGGGAAAAGTAGGAACTATTTGAAAAATTCTAAGTTGCATTCTGTACTTAAGTTAAACAAGATGTTCAGGAAAGAACATATAGCCTACTTTCTCCTAAATGTATGGGTATAGTTATGACTCTTTGTCTTTATCATCTCCTAATTTATTCCAATTCGAAGTGCAAATTGGCACACTGGATTTGAGGAGTGGCGTTCAAATAATTTACCCCAGCATTTTGCAATTTCATCAGTAAACACTCCAAACAACGTAGGTATTCAGTTTATTAACACCGACTACTTACAATAATTTAAACTTCGTTTCTCTAAACGTATCACTGGGAGAAACATATTTAATATAACTAATACACAGCTAATTTGTAATCGCGCACGGCTAACGAGAAAGACAGGCCATGGCGCGTAAACCAAACCCTTCTGTGACGTAGGCAATGTACCGGTACTGCTTGATGATGCTTGTACGTTTAAGTCGAGAGCAATTCATAAGCAGCAGAAATGCAATATTTTATATCAATCTTCATAAAATGGACGCAGTTTAGATGTTCCGTGTGTTTTCAAACACGATAAATTATACTGTATAGGTTTGCAAAACTACGCCTATTGAAGTTACTCCTTACAAAAATCCACGCGAACTAGGATTCAAGGGTTCGTTGTGTCTTTAATAGCCGCAACGAACAGACTACAGTAAGTCGAGCTGTAGATTCTGTGACCTTCGTTGTGAGTTAAATTATGTGCACATTGGTATAATTAGATCAAAGAATCTTGCAGCACAGTATAGATATCATTAACTTATTGTTGTTTCAAGGGTCGGAACATAAATTAATTCGTTTATAGAAGAGATCTGCGGAATACACTACCCACCGACTAACGACTTGTATCAATACCTCCTATGAAGACAAGTGATAAATGAATACCAACGTTTATACAGGTTCAATGATGTAGACAAGATGACTAGGTACCACACCGGCAGTAAAACGAAGACCAGGCAGTGGTGCAACAGAACTACATTGCTGACGTCACGAAAACTCACCAGAGCCAGTCATTCTCGTTGGCCGTGATAATCGCGCCTTATCTTGGGGATGTGTACCCTCTATCGGCAAAAATAATAACCTTCGCAATTATACTGTAGTCATGGGTTCACTAACTGGCCAGTAGAGAGCATAGCTCTCATCTAGAAAGCTGTGGTTACCAATAACATAGCTCAAGTAATTACTCTTAGATGTCACTCCGGTGGTGAATGTTGTTTTAATTAAATATATATTTTCCATTTCAAAATGCACCATATAATGCTTTATTTTATAATGTCTCAGTACTCAAGAAATAATAAATATAAAAAAATCAAGAAAAAAAGTCCAACTCTGATAGGATTTGAACCACGGCCAGCCTGATGAAAGACTAACGCGCTGACCACTCAGCCAATCGTGCACACTCTAATAGATCGTTAGGAACCAATACATATACCACGTTATAGCAAATCATGACTTGGACTAAACGTTTTCTTTACTGGAGTATATTTTAAACCGAGTTCATTTCATAGAAAGTTCATATATTTGTTACCACTGGCCTATATTGCATGCAACATACTGAAATTAATAAAATATAGGTCAGAACGAGAGATCAGCTGCCATCTTGTCAAATAACCGAGACGACTCAGCTTTTTAAAATCACTTCTAGACTATAATATTAAAATATAAACTTTTAATTTCAAACGGGCCACGTCGTTTCAAACAGAGTAAACGATTCTTGGTACGATAGTCGGAACTGGTGGGTCCCATGTTATGGATTATAAAGTTTGCATAATTCACACGGCCGCCATTCTGAAATGGTACGGTTGATGACCTCGTAGTTTGGGCACAAGACGCACCTCATATGAAGGAACGTTGTTACCAAATTTGGTAAAGATCCAATTATTAGTTTGGTTGTAATGCATTATTACGTTTTGACCATTTGAGTGGCCGCCATTAAGTTTTGGTAAAGATGGGGGCAATATAAAACATGACACTGAGGTGCCCTTTGCCAGTGCTACCTCTGTACCAAATTTCGTTCAATTCGGTTTCACCGTGTTCGAATTGATAGGGGGACAAACATTCAGAGTACACACACACTCACACACACACACACACAGACTCACACACACACATACACACACACAGACAGACACACAATTTTTGGCCCTGTAGTGATCTCATAAGTCTACTTTCATTTTTTGCAAAAATCGAAAGTAGGCTAAAAACAGATACACACACTAATACAGCCATCACAATTAACACCGGTTATCAGACAGATTCTACACACACTCAAAGTATTCGGGACTATATTACCATGTTGTCGCAGCCCCTAAACCAGTGGTTCTGAACCCATAGAAGTCTGCGGACCACTCAGCCTAAAATTTAGTCATGTACGGACCACTCCCTCCCCCAATACACCTTATCAGTTGTAACCCCTCCTCAATAATCGCCGCGAATACATTCGGAAGATTCTCGTTCAACGCACAGCGTTTCCGAAATCCCTATTTATTGGCCACTTTTAGGTAGATTTCATTAGAAAGCTAACTATTGCAATGGGTCCCATGTTTCAACTTCCGGAAAATTTCGACATATCTCCGCGTTTCACATCCCCCATACCCCAAAACCACCGTCAGTTCAAAAGTTTATATATAATTTATATATGTAAATCAGTTTCTTGTGGACACGATAACTGCCGTAATTTTGCACCAATCACTTTGAATTTTTTACCGAATATGTATACCTATAAAATCTCGGTCGAGTACGTTACTGGGCTAAATCGGTCGAAGGGGGGTGAAAATGGGGGTCTTTTTTTCGAAAAAGTGAAATATTGCTATAACTCTCTTAATATGTGAAATATCGAATCCGTTCAACGTTCATACTATGTGTCGGATAAAGCCCAAAAATAACCATTGAGCAAAGGGGTGGGAAAAGTGGGTTTTTCGGGAAACATTAATCATATCTCTCTCAATAGGCACAATATCAAAACCGTACAAAATGGACAATATTCCCCTAATAATTATCTAAAACTTTGGTCTGAAAGAATTTTTGATATGACCCACCATTAGCCTACGCCAAGGGATGAGAAAAATGATTTCGGAATTATAAGAAAATGCCAAGAGCTATCAGAGGTTGCCATGGCAACACTACTAAATTGATGAGGCATGACAACGCACTTGCACGAGATCAGATTCAGTATTTCCATCTGACTAAGTGGGAGGCGGCTTCGGTGACGTAACTGGTAGCATGCTGAATGTCTATGCCCAAGGTCGCGGTTTCAAAGCCGGCTAAAATCCCTCAGTATGCTTTCCTTTGGCGGGGAAGTTCCAACGTTTGTTGGAGTTGCTGGTTGCGGTGGCATCTAGTAGCCAAGTTCACAGCTAGGTGTCGTTGACGGTAGTACCTGGTAGCAACATTAGGAACTGCTGCTTGAAATTGACCGTCTGCAGTCCTTACCTGAAATACAGACTAATACAGCCATCCCTAAGTACACGGGGTTACATGACCGCGTTGTCGCAGCCCCTAAACTGAGGAACCAACCGAAATCTCTGCGGGAGATATAATTTTGCGTGAAGAAGTAACAGACCGTTACATAGTTACACATCAGTGTCGAAACCTTGCATAAGGACAGTGTGACCACAAGTATAAAAATGGACCCCAAATGACAAGAAGGTTACCGTTCCCATAAGACAAAAAATGTTTAAAATAAGCATAAAATGACGAAAAACAAAGTTAATTAAGCTCCAATTATAAAATACCTTCTCGCAATAAATGAGGTCTGAACCTTCTACGAAAACCTGCATATTCTGCCTATTTTCGCCTATCCCCAAGTTTGTCCGGTGAAATCTACCGCCGCCTTCCGGCGTGCCGAGAGGGTTTTTTTTATACGTGCTGGAGGACCCTTTCCTCCCACGGACCACTCCCGAGGTACTCGCGGAACACCTTTGGTCCGCGGACCACCTGTTAAGAACCACTGCCCTAAACTGAGGAACCAACCAACCAAAAATCCACTAAACCCCAAAAAGCAATCAACACTTGTCAAAATTTGTCAAAAAATCAGAAAATGTAAATTAAAACGAAAATACCTTTAAATCTAAAAAAACACAAAAATCAAAATTAGAAAAAGAAACTAATCAGAATCAGTAAAAAAGTTCAAAAAGTCCAATTTAACACCTTAGACCTTTTATGGGGATACGTAAAAAACATTTTATTCAGTGAACAGGTCAGAGATCTGCAACAATTAATTAAGACAAAGCATCACCGCTGCAGTTGCTACAATCACACCTGAGTTGATCCAGCGCTTGTGCCGAAATCGACTATCGACTAGATGTTTGCAGAGCCACCTAGGGAGTGCACATAGAAACATTATAAGGTATCAAAGAAACGTTTTGAGTTCGTGAATTTTACAAAAAAAAAGTACTCGTTTTAATATCTTAAATAGATTCTGAGCTATGATTTTTTGAAATTGCTGCAACCTTCTTCAATTTGATCTAGACTACTTGAGGGAAAACGTACTGTTTTAGCATGTCTAAGTAAACATGTCCTGTGATAGTCCGCTCAATAAAAAAGATTATTACTATACTCATATCCACCTTATCATAGGCAGAAAGCTCCCAAGAACATTCAAGACCAATAAACTCGTAGACTACTTCTTCACAAGAACTGACCAGTAGATCCTGTCAGCAGTAATTCTGAGAAAATGTGTAGGGTAACATTTCCCAGACAGCACCCTTTGTCTCGCCACCCCCAAACAACCACTAATGACAATAAGCCGCTTGACAATGTGACCGCCACTTCCGTACAAGAAGAGATTCTTCCATTTCTGCCATTGTCGACTTGAATTTAGCCAGGCCTTTGCACCTAGCTCAAAGACAGTGAGTGAACAGGTGAATTCTAGTACGTGTTGTAACGTAATCTTGATTACGGTACAAATTTATTATTATTATTATTATTATTAGAGTTATTGTGTAATTATTATTATTATTATTATTATTATTATTATTATTATTGAAATATCAAAGTTATATAGTTTTATTCACCCATTAATATCAAGGGAGGGGCCATACCATATTCACGTCATTACCACAATCATATATAATATTGTCAAGTGTTTAGATTTAGAAACAGGCTTTTTATAGAGGTCTAGGGCTGTTTTATTAGTTAAATTGTAAAGACAGGACGGGCATGGTTGGAAGAAGTTACGGACGGTGAAGCAACATATTGCAAGAAAATGTATTTCTGGAACGAAGCCACGCTGACTGGAGACAAGGGCTTGGAGAAAGATTTGGCGGAATATATACATGCGCAACGAGAGGAATAGCGGGTACTGAGTGGAATATTTGAAGTACGCGGGCCTGTATTCCCGCTCGGAAAAGTAACGCGACGCTTGAGGACTGAGAAATGCTTTGCTATAATTGGTCTGATGGGTCGCGGGCAAATTTATGCCGCGAAACATCGGGACCATTCAGAGTGTATAAAAGCCCAGCGCGACTGCAGCACTGGCTATTCAATTCTATTGATTCTATTCTGTCATTCACTTATTCGATCACGCACTCACTCATTGACTTTGTGAGTCGTAGACTCTGTCAGTCCCTCAGTACGATGGGACTTAGTGAATTCAATTAGCCTGGTTTGTTCAAATTTGCTTACCATGGTGATCAAACTCAGAAACAAGCAGCAGCAACAACAACAACAACCACCACAACTACTAGACGAAGTACAGTTAGCAAAGTGAAAACATATGTCTTCAAAGGTCAGTAAACGTGTGTTGGCGTAAGATCTCAAATTAGACTGCAAGCAGACCAACGAGATGGACTTTGAACCACAAGGCACCAGGTATGTGGACCGAGTTATTATCAACACAGAAGATCAGCGCTAGCGAGAAGACAGTCAATATTGCCCAGCAATTAGGGAATATTAATGCACATATTGTACACAGCTCGAAACCTCAGATCAAATGTTATTAATAATTTTGTTGTAAATAAACCAGTATTAGTTAAAATGTCTTGTTCATTGGGAGTTGAATATATAGGATAGTTGGAATGCAAAGAGTATCTCATAGAGCAAGTTTATTGCCCTACCCTCCGATGATAGATCTTGGCTCAAGGAAGGGAGCGGCCGTGGCTAAATAAAATTTTAATGTGTTATCTTTACGATAACTGGCGCCCAGTAAAACTAAATTAATAAAGTGTATGTTGTCTGTCAAGACAGGCCAATGCTAAATAAGAACGATGAGGTGGTTTTAAGGAGTATTGATTGTAATAGCTGTAGAAACGTTATAGATGATCGCCCAACTTGTAGAGCGATATCCAACGAGAAATTTAGACGTTACATTGCCTCCCTTTTCAAGGGAATTAAACAATGTGGCCAAAGGAAGTATATCAATGAGATTACAAAAAACTAGATAAATTCCCTTGTTCGTCACCAGAGAGCAGCTGCCAGAAATTACTGTATGGACCATTGTAAAAAACGCGCCATATTAATAAGAACGGTGGACAGAGTAGTAAGGAAGGATTAAAGGGGCGGGGGAAAAATAAAGAGACACCTCGAAGAATGATGATGTCCAAATAAGGAGAAAGGGGGGAGAGGGTTTGATGGCTATAAGGAAACAGAAACCAAAGGGAAGTGTATATGTACGATACCTAACGTCATACAGGCAACGGCGAAAAAACAGAAGGGTACTCCTCCAGTGACGAACAAATCCCGGCTCTGTAGCCAAGAGGAAAACGTGCAATTAGAAATAGGTAAAGAACAGAGAAACTGAGAGGAACTATCTTCCTAGATCTTTAATAACTGGTAGCCAAGTGTCACATAGCTGATATCCAGTGTGTTGCGTTCAAACATTCTCTCTGGTAGCTCATAAAGGGAATTACACATTTACTCATTTATGAAGTTTAATATCTTAAAACTAACTAGACCATAAATTGTAACAAGGGAGGACACTATCAATAATATAAGACAAAGAGCTCATGAAGTCAAAGATATGGCATTACACGGAATGCTCAAGATTCCCGACCGTGCTACGGGCGCTGCCGTACGTGGGCACTGGATATCCAACGACGAAGGTAGCCGTTACAGTGTTCAGTAGAAGTGGTTAGCCCAATCTACAATAAACTGATACAAGTAATGTCATTTACCCATGGATAAATGGCTTATTAACAGTGGTATAAAGAGACCCCATGAAAGTGATCGAGATTGCCCTCCTTCGGAAATACTCATTCCTAACAAAGAAGAAGAATAATGGGGGAGGGGGAGAGCTTGATACAGTGGAACGTGGCTAATTCGAACTTCTATAATTCGAAATCTTCTTTAATTCGATTTTTTTTTATCTTGGCCCTAGCATTTTATATACAATCAATGGTTAATTCGAATTATATTTTAGGTGTAAAAACCGATCCTACCACCTCGTACGAGGGCTTTGTCAACGTGGAAGAAAATATCGCAGTTTGTGGTGAGCTGACCGACGCAGAAATCATCGCCGATGTACTGAACTTCGAAAAACAAGATGGTGACGACGCATCTGGCGATGAACTCATGGAAGAAGTTCCCGAATAAACTATTCCGAGTGCAGCCCAAGCAACAAACCACATCACAGAACTTAGGTGTTTTTTAAGTCTACTTTTCACATTTTGCAAAAATTAGGAGAAAGTAGACTTATGAGATCGATCCGGGCAAATGTCTGTCCTTCTCCTTCTCTCTCTCTCTCTCTCTCTCTCTCTCTGTGTGTGTGTGTGTGTGTGTGTCTATCCACTCCTAAACGGCTGCAGCAATTGAAACCAAATTTGGTATGAGTTAAGATCTATACCTGAATATCTCAAGGCCATATTTGAAAATGATGTCAGTGCTACCAACTGCTGAGCTCCATGTTGGATATCATGGAAGGTAAGCATGGGAGCTATTCCAAAATTGGTGCACGTATAGATAATAATATTTCAGTTTAATTTCCAGGAGCCCATATATATCAGTGTTGCCGAAAAGATTCTAAGCCTGATGATAGGTTCAATTTTCAAATGCATATAACCTCTACACTATCAATTGGATTTCAACCAAAATTCGTATGTACTATGTGTCCATAAAGAAATATGACTGAGCGTATTCTTAAGAGCCACCAGGGCTGCCAACTGATAATAAGTGCTCTCTCTATTGTTTCATCCCAATAGCAATATATAAGAAAGTATGCAAGGCGAAAGCTTTAAACTATGCACACGTATAGTACCTGACATTCCAGATTAATTTGGTGTAACTAATATACGTCACTGCTACCAACATGATTCTAGGCCTGCTGATAAGACCAACTTTTAAATACATGTAACTTCCATACTATCAATTGGATTTCAACCAAATTTCGTATGTGCAATGTGTACCATAACAGATATGCCTATGCGCATTTTTAAGAGCAACCAGGGCTGCCAACTGTTAATAAATGCTGTCTCTATTTGTTTTTCGTAATATCAATATGTCAGAAAGTATGCAAGCCAACAGCTCTAAACTTTGCACACGTATAGTACCTGACATTCTAGATTCATTTGGAGTAACTTATATACGTCAGTGCTGCCAACATGATTCTAAACCTGCTGATAAGTCCAATTGTAAAATACATGTAACTTCTATACTAACAAACAGATTTCATCAAAACTTGGCACAACGATAGATCATAATATTTCAGAATATTTCTGACCACGACATTGTTGCCAACATGATTTACGCGAGCTTATAGATCAATGTCTCACTGCATGTAACGTCCATGATATCCATTGGACTTCAACAAAATTTTGTATTCTGTACCTTAAAATATGTAACTAAGAATATATTTGCAGTCACCAGGGCTGCCAACTGTGGTGCTCTATTAGGCTACATTATAGGAGGTATATTTCGAATTAATTAGAAATGTCGATATTAAAAACTTAATTTCGTCATTATTCTAGATTGGTCCATGTAGATTTATCATTGACATTAATCATAAATTTTAAGAAAAATAGGCTCTTTATTTCGTCACGGAAATTCTTGTTTTATTAGAAATGAAGTGATTCTGTTTTCCGTTCCTTAAAATTGTTAGATTCTTTTGTGATGGCTGAGAGACTTAATTGTAGGAAACAGGTAAAAATCTCAAACTTTTTTGAAGGACAGTAGATTCCTCTAATACTTAACTAGATTGCTGGATTAATACTGTCGTTAAATAGGTGAATAGTACATTTAGGTTTTATTTTATCATTTGAAACATTTGAGGTTATTCACGATACAGTCATTATACAGTACAGTAGAGTCCCGAAAACTCGACTCTCGATAACCCGGCAATCCGGATAACTCGGCCACACCCTGGCAGGGCGAAAAACTTACTCGGCCTCCTGAAAAGACTCCTTGGATGTGCAGAAGCCGAGGAAAATGACGTCGAACAGTGGTTCCAGAATGATATCGAGCATGGCAGTATGTCCGATGCAAAATATTATTGCTTCTGTCACATTTAATGAAAAAATGCAGGAAAATGATGAAGACGACGTTGAGAGCTCCACTGTACAAGCTCCTAAAACATCACAAAAATGGCCAGTTTTATCATTTTAAATGACCTTGTCGACTTCGTCGTTACGCTGGGGTCTGGCGTTACGTTACAGTGACGGGACGAAATGTACCTAGATGCACTGAGGTGTGTGACGTCATAGTACAGCTTGGTGCATGTGTTCCCCGACAATCTCTACTTCGTTAGTATAAGACAAAAATCCCCCATTCTTGGATGTCACGGGTAATCTCGAGAACCACTGGATGGATTTTGATGCGGTTTTCACCATTCTGTAAAGGATATCTCGAGAAAAGATTCTGTATAAAATAATTTATGTATGATCAAAGGAAGCCAAGCAGTAACGATTTCAGTGAAAAAGTCGAAAAGAAACTTGGTGTCCGTGCATTTCTTAAGCTTACGCTGGGCAAACCGTTAAAAATATCAATATACTATGAGCGTAAGAATTGGTCAGCATGAAAAGTTCTACAAAAAAGTCCGCGAGAGCATATCTCTATCTTCAATACATCGCCCACTATAAGTGTCTTTAAACTGGATGGAAAGGGCACGTAATCCAGCCATCTCCCTCCGCGCGCTTGACCTTGCTTTGCCCTTGGTTTGCACTTGCCGTTCGCGATTAATTTTAAACAAGGTAAAGTATTATAAAGCAAGATAAGTATTATGCAGATAATTTTCTAATATGTCAAGAGTCTTTGGCTTAGCCTCGAGCCTTTCTAGCATTTTTCAGCATGTGTAGCATTTAAAATGGTACAAAGTCTAGTCTTTCTGACTGACTGTCACTTTTTTGCAGTCGGCTAGTTAATTTTCAGTATAGACAGCTGTATGCCATCAAAAAGTATTATTCTTATGTCTGTCTTATCAGGTAAATTACTGTACACGGTGTGTTCATTAAATTCCATTTTCATGTTGTGAGGGCTCTATGCCTTCATTAAATACGTACTTTTCCTTTGTTTAAGGGTTTTTGGGGCTGTTAATTCTCTGTTGTATTCTCAAGCAAACAATACATACAAGTACAGTACTGTATTTTCAGAGGAAACCCCATTCCGGATAACTCGGCATTTTCATAAACTCGGTCAGCCTTCGGTCCACAATAGGCCGAGTTTTTGGGACTCTACTGTACCGTTGTCTGATAATCTGCTTTGTTGAACGTAAATCATTATATAAACGTACAGTAATACATAGTAGGCTATATACGCACATTATTGTACTTGTTAAAATCCTATGTAATATATTAGGCCTATGTTTAATAAAGGTTCTTAGAAGAAAAAGTAAAATTTTATTATTTTCTGTACCTTTTTCAAAGAACTCTCTTAATTCGAATTTTTGGTTAATTCGAAATTTTTTACTGGTCCCTTGAGGTTCGAATTATCCAAGTTCCACTGTAATTCATGTTTCAGAAAGACGGCGCGAAAGATAAATTTGTGAACTCCTGCTCTATATCGTGTCCCCCCATGAGTTCCGATTCCCATGAGTTCGGATTCCCACCAGCTCCAAATTCTTTACAAGATTAGCTATCTGCCAATTACACTACCTGAGCGAGTCCCATCAGTTCCGAACACTGCCTGAGCGAGGTCCAGCTTAGTTTTCTACTGCAAAATTGTATTAATTTGTTTATTATTGAGACAAATAAGGTCCATTGTTAGCGCCAGCCGGGAGTGCGTGCCCTCTTTAATGAATTGGCTCCTCTAACAGAGAGGGGCGGACGCCATGGACCGGTGAGACTGAAGTGTTATTCTCCTCGCGAGCTCTTTTCCTGGCCATAGAAACTGCTTTGAACACTTCAACGCTGGCCACATCAGGAACACTTCTTTAATCAATTCCCGATTTTTAGCCTATTTTCAATTTTGAAAAAAAAAAAAATAGGCTTATGAGATCACCTTTTGTCCGTGTGTGTGTGATTCGTGTGTGTGCCCCCCCCCCCTAATAAAATCTAAACGGCTGGAGAGATATCAATGAAACTCAATAAGTTCATAGCTCTATTTCGGGGGACCCCGGCCGTGCCCTTCAAATTTTGTTACGCCTCACCAATCCAACATGGCGGCTGTGCGAAATATTTCACCAGCATTCAATATCTCCGAAACTATTACAGATATCACCCTAGAATTTTGTATGGTGATAAAGGGAACTACTAGAGATTCACTTATGTGACCCTTGAAAACCTGGTAACTACAAAACCAACATGGCGGCCAAGCGAATTTGCGACTTTTAAATGGACGTTTCTCGCGATTTTACCAACCAAACGCAATGACACTTGGCACAGTATATGTTTATATACATTGTAATGCACCGACATCTAACTTCGTTCAATTGTTTACATAACCTCAAAATGGCGGCTGTGCGAAATATTTCACAGGCATTCAATATCTCCGAAACTATTTATGATATCAACCTGAAATTTTGTACGGTGATAAAGAGCACTTCTACAAGTTCATCTATGTAACTTTCAAAAACCTTAAAACTACGAAACGAACATGGCGGCCAAGCGAATTTGACACATTCTAATACATTTTTCTCGTGATTTAATCATATAAGCGCATTGAAATGTGGTACAGTAAATAATTATATATATTGTCATTCACTGGCATCTAATTTAGTTCAATTGTTTACATAAACTGAAGATGGCGGCTGTGCGAAATTTTAAAATTAAGTTTTTATTCTTGTGTCGTATTCATGCGATCGAAGTGAAAGTTTGAATAATGAAGCTACGCAATAATTTTCCTTTAATGGTACATAACTCTATGGCCTATACATATAACAATCCACAATGGCGAGCATCCGAAATATTTTGACGGATCTCAATATCTACGAATCTTTTACAGCAATCAAACTGAATTATTTTATGTTCATAGAGGCTATGAACATAAGTTCACCTATAGGACTTTCGGTAACCTGGTGAGCATAAATCCAATATGGCGGCGACGCGAAATATAAATATTTAAATGGATGTTTCTCGCGATTTCACTATCCGAGTGCAGTGAAACTTTGCACGTTAAATGCTTATACAAATGTTAATCCACTGGTATCTAATTTATTTCAATTGTTTTCATAACCACAAGATGGCAGCCGTGCGAAATTTTATAATCTCGTATTTATTTATTGTGTCCTAATCATGCGATTGAAGTTTGAATACCACACGTACACAATAATCTTCATGTAATAGTACATAAATAAAAATCCAAACTGGCGACCATCTGAAATATTTAGACGGTTCTCAATATCTACGAATCTGTCACAACAATCAAAATGAAATATTGTATGTTGATAGTGGCAATTAACATGAGTAGGATATATGAAAATAGGCTGTATAGTTCTTCACGGAACTACTTGTTTAAAATCACTTTTCCAGCACATGGTCTTGCAGCACAAATCCACACTTCACTTGATTTGTTGCCACGTTTCTTATAAAAACGGTAAACATTAAATATCAAAATTTGGTTTACTTTAATGCTAGTTGTGAGCTCCATGTTTATCTGCTCCACTCAAAGACACAAACACAAATGACATACCTGGTGATAAGGCCATTAACTCTTCTAGGTCGCGTCGTACTATTATTAGCCGGTCAAACCTCAGAACTGAAAGCTGGGTTTTCCAGAGATATTCCGAACTAGTGGGACTCATTAGCTTATTTACTTAGGCGTGAATACGCCTTCGGAACTCATGGGACGTTTTTCCTAAGAAATTTGTTTTCGGAACTCATGGGAATGGAACTCGTGGGACGGAACCCTCTGTATGGTTTGTGGCGAGCGAGACTTGCGAGTCAGCCTGTAGGGCCCAACGGACACCCCTCTCCCCCTTCCCAGTCCTAGTACCAATTATCATAAGTACTGCACACTCACTATCGCCAACGGTCAGTAACACTCAGATGATATAAATTGGTAAAATCACTCTCTCCGGTTTGCGGTGAGCAACAAGACTTCCGAGTCAGCCTGTAGCGGCCACCTGCCTCCTCAATGAAGCAGCAAGTTTCCGGCATAATTAAAATGAGGAAATAAGGTAGAAGGGGGGGGGGGGGATATGAGCAGAGTGCTAATCCTATTAGAGGCGCGCAATATGGACCAGCCTGGCCAACCCACAAACACAACTATACCGCCGCAGATACACTCTGTCTTCCGAGATCAGTGAAGCCTCTAAAATTCAAATTCAAATTCGCGAGAACGCTTTTATGATTACAACTAGGGTTTGCTTCTGGAGGGGGATGAGCTAGTTAATATTACATTGGGGGGGGGGGGGGGGGGTCGGACATAATGAAACATAACACAAGTCAACAAACAAAACATTTTGACGTGAGATTTGCTGATGAAATCGTCATCTTGGCCGACACGCCTGAGGATTTGAATGAGTTTTTGAATGGTATGGACTCCGTCTTACGGAATGATTTCATGATGAAAATTAATAAATGAAAAACAAAAATACTGGAATACAGCCGAAATAAATCAGAAACC
Source organism: Meconema thalassinum (assembly GCA_946902985.2). NCBI lineage: Eukaryota > Metazoa > Arthropoda > Insecta > Orthoptera > Tettigoniidae > Meconema > Meconema thalassinum. Next base: position 99,614,828 of record OX336388.2, on the reverse strand, counting down.
TCTATGGACATCAAATTGGCAGGTGAAAAGCTGAAGGAAGTAGGAGACTTCTGTTACTTAGAAAGCAAAAAAACCAGTGATGGACGAAGCAAAGAGGATATAAAAAGTAGCTTGACTCAGGCAAGGAAAGCCTTTCTACAAAAAAGGAATCTGTTGACATCGAATATAGATTTAGGTATTAGGAAGTCATTTTTGAAGGCCTTTGTCTGGAGCGTGGCGCTCTATGGAAGTAAAACTTGGACTATTGGTGCAGCAGAAAAGAGGAGAATTGAAGCGTTTGAAATGTGGTGTTACAAGAGAATGATGAAAATCAGATGGGTAGATAGGGTGACAAACGAAGAGGTATTAAGACGAGTGGGAGAGGTGAGATGTTTCTGGTGACTGCTAATGAAGAGAAGAGATAGGTTGGTAGGACACATACTAAGACACCCAGGAATAGCAAGCTTAGTTATGGAAGGAAGGGTCGAGGACAAGAACTGTAGGGGTAGACCAAGGTTAGGATATGTTAAACTGATTGTCTCGGATGTAGGGTGTGGTAACTAAGTAGAGCTGAAAAGATCAGCTCAAGACAGGGAGGCATGGAGTGCTGCATCAAACCCGTCAAAAGACTGAAGACTCAAACAACAACAACAACAACAACGTCAAATAAATTGTTGGAATACAGTGACTTTCGTGATAAAGTGTTACAGTGAAAGGTGATGATATCGTTTTATCTCTCTCTGTTGCTGCACTTGAGTGTCACTACTGCCGTTTTTGGATGTCACGGGTGAACCTCTGGATGGATTTAGATGCAGTTCTCACCATTCTGTAAAGGATATCTGGAAGGAGATTTCTGTAAAAAATAATTTAATTATGATCAAAGGAAGCCGAGCAGTAACGATTTCAGTGAAAAAGTCGAGAAAAGAACACATGGCGTCCGTGCGCTTTTAGGTAGATTTCATTAGAAAGCTAACTATTGCAATGGGTCCCATGTTTCAACTTCCGGAAAATTTCGACATATCTTCGCGTTTCATATCCCCCAGACCCCAAAACCACCGTCAGTTCAAAAGTTTATATATAATTTATGTATATATATATATACTGCTCAAAAAAATTAAAGCACCACTTTTTTCAAAGGCCGCCAAATTTTGAAACGTTGACCTACAAGCTCGAAATGTCAGTATGACGTTTGTCCTGACGCCTACCAAGCATATGCTTCAGCACAACTCCCCAACTTGAGAAGTTTCGTGGTAGCACCCCGAAAACCAGCCCATTTTCGAAAACCGCAAATTGAAGTTTGCGAAAAACGCTGCAGGACTTGTCGCAGGTTGCCAAAGCAGACGAAAATGAATGAGTCTTGCTCTTAAAGGTTCCACAAACACGTTGAAATCGTTACATTTGACGTTTGGGCATTTTCAACCCCCTTCATCATCCCCTAAACATGGACTACCATTGGGGGCGTCTGAGAAGGTACCGGGTGTGTTTAACCACATGAAAACCTGTACACCGTCCTCAGTTGCTGATTGCAGTAAATTCTTAAGGCCTCCGGCAATGTCCACACCCCCTAACACCCTCAACTGGCATGGGACCAAACCACCCCTTCTCGATTCACCCCTAAGGAAGGTTTTAATCGAGATGTTTATCAGTGCTGCTAATGAGGGGTCTTCCCCTAACGTTTCAAAAAAGGAACTGTGCCTTTGTCACCACCCCTTCCCCTGCAACCCCCGTTTGTATGATTTTTCGAATCAGGCCCTTTTTAAGGGCTGAAACGACGTCTTAATCGCTGAAAGGGTTGTAAAGGTCCTTAGAAGTAGTGGTGACACGAAATCAACCCCTTCCGATCGATGATTGACATTCCGTCCCCCAAATTCGAAATTTTTGCACCCCCAACCCTCCCTGTCTGGACGCGTAATGCGTCATGGCAGAGTTTCATAGTTGGATGAAAATGGAGCTTATGGCCTGCAATGGAGCCCAAAACAGCAGGATGGATAGAAATTCATCGGTAGGTTGGGAAACGGGACCAAAATTTTTCAAAAAAGTGTACAGTCTACAGTAAGTACACCCATGCATAGGCAACCCACATCACGTCCGTGCGTGTGGGTTGCCTATGATCGGCAATAGTTTACAAAGTTTGGCAATGGGAGAAAAATGACGTGATGTGGGTTGCCTATGCATTGGTGTACTTACTAGAGGCTGTTAACTTTTTTGAAAACTTTTTGGTCCCGTTTCTCACCCTACCGATGAATTTCCATCCAACCTGCTGTTTTGGGCTCCATTTCAGGCCATAAGCTTCATTTTGATCCCACTCTGAAAACTCTGCCATGACGCGTTACGCGTCCAGACAGGGAGGGTTGAGGGTGCAAAAATGTCAACCTTGGGGGATGGAATGTCAATCAAACATCGGAAGGGGTTGATTTCGTGTCACCACTACTTCTAAGGACCTTTACAGCCCTTTCAGCGATTAAGACCTCATTTCAGCCCTTGAAAAGGGCCTGATTCGAAAAATCATACAAAAGGGGGTAGCAAGGGAAGGGGTGGTGACACAGGCGCAGGTCCTATTTTGAAACGTTAGGGGAAGACCCCCCCATTAGCAGCACTGATAAAAATCTCGATTTAAACCTTCCTTAGGGGTGAATCAAGACGGGGTGGTTTGGTCCCTTGCCAGTTGAGGGTGTTAGGAGGGGTGAACATTGTCGGAGGCCTTAAGAACTTACTGCAATCGGCAACTGAGGACGGTGTGCAGATTTTCAGGTGGTTAAACACATCCGGTACCTTCTCAGGCGCCCCCAATGGTAGTCCATGTTTAGGGGATGATGAAGGGGGTTGAAAATGCCCAAACGTCAAATGTAACGATTTCAACGTGTTCGTGGAACCTTAAGAGCAAGACTCATTCATTTTCGACTGCTTTGGCAACCTGCGACAAGTCCTACAGCGTTTTTCGCAAACTTCAATTTACGGTTTTCAAAAATGGGCTGGTTTTGGGGGCGCTATCCCGAGACTACACAAGTTTGGGAGTTGTGCTGAAGCATGTGCTTGGTAGGCGTCGGGGCAAACGTCATACTGAGATTTCGACCTTGTGCAGTCAACTTTCCAAATTTGGTGGCCTTTGAAAAAAGTGGTGCTTTAATTTTTTTGAGCAGTATATATGTATATCAGTTTCTTGTGGACACGATAACTGCCGTAATTTTGCGCCAATCACTTTGATTTTTTTTTACCGAATATGTATACCTATAAAATCTCGGTCGAGTTCGTTACTGGGCTAAATCGGTCGAAGGGGGTGAAAATGGGGCCTTTTTCGAATATGTGAAATATTGCTATAACTCTCTTAATATGTGAAATATCGAATCCGTTCAACGTTTATACTATGTGTCGGATAAAGCCCAAAAATGTATGTTTGAAGAGTATTTTAATAGCACTAACCATTGACCAAACGGGTGGGAAAAAGTGGGTTTTTCGGGAAACATTAATCATATCTCTCTTAATAGGCACAATATCAAAACCGTACAAAATGGACAATATTCCCGTAAAAATTACCTAAAATTTTGTCTGAAAGAATTTTTGATATGACCCACCATTACGCCAAGGGATGAGAAAAATGATTTCGGAATTATAAGAAAATGCCAAGAGCTATCAGTGGTTGCAATGGCAACACTACTATGATGAGGGATGAGCCATCAGACGTTGCCAAGATAACGCACTTGCACGAGATCAAATTCAGATTTCCATCTGACTAAGTTTGAAGCGGCTTCGGTGACGTAACTGGTAGCATGCTGAATGTCCATGCCCAAGGTCGCGAGTTCAAAGTCGGCCAAAGTCGTCGGATTTTCAAAGAGCGCTAAAAATCCCTCAGTATGCTATCCTTTGGAGGAGAAGTTCCAACGTTCTTTGCGAGTTGCTGGTTGCGGTGGCATCTAGTAGCCAAGTTCACAGCTAGGTGTCGTTGACGGTAGTACCTGGTAGCAACATTAGGAACTACTGCTTGTAATTGACCGTCTGCAGTCCTTACCTGAATTACAGACTAATACAGTACAGCCATCCCTAAGTACACGGGGGTACATGACCGCGTTGTCGCAGCCCCTAAACTGAGGAACCAACCAAAATATCTGCGGGAGATATAATTTTGCGTGAAGAAGTAACAGACCGTTACATAGTTACACATCAGTGTCGAAACCTGTAACCACAAGTATAACAAGTAGTTCCGTGAAGAACTATACAGCCTATTTTCATATATCCTACTTATGTTAATTGCCACTATCAATATACACAATTTCAGTTTGATTGCTGTAATAGATTAGTAGATATTGAGAACCGACTAAATATTGCGGATGGTCGCCATGTAGGATTTTATATATGTAGGTCCTAGAGTTCTGTACTGTTACATGCAGATTATTTGTACGTGTAGTATTCAAACTTCAATCGCATAATTAGGACACAAGAAGTAACAAGGAGATTTTAAAATTTCGCACGGCTGCCATCTTGAGGTTATGGAAACAATTGAAATAAATTAGATGCCAGTGGATTATCATTCGTATAAGGATTTACTGTACCAAGTTTCACTGCACTCGGATGGTTAAATTGCGAGAAACGTCCATGTGAATATTTATATTTCGCGTCGCCGGCATGTTGGATTTGTTATCACCAGGTTAGTTAAAGTCCTATAGGTGAACTTAAGTTCATAGCCCCTATGAATATTAAAACATTCAGTTTAATTGCTATAATAGATTCGTAGATATTCAGAGCTGTCTAAATATTTCGGATGGTCGCCATGTTGGATTGCTAAATGTATAGGCCATAGAGTCATGTACCATTAAAGGAAAATTATTGCGTAGGTTCATTATTCAAACTCTCACTTCGATCGCATGACTACATCACAAGAAATAAAATTAATTTTAAAATTCGCACAGCCGCCATCTTGAGGTTATGTAAACAATTGAACTAAATTAGATACCAGTGCATTACAATGTGTATAAATATTTCCTGTACCAGATTTCAGTGCGTTTGGAACATTAAATCGCGAGAAAGGTCTATTTAAAATTTTCAAATTCGCTTGGCCGCCATGTTCGTTTTTTAGTTAACCGGTTTTTGAAAGTCTTATAGATGGACTTCCAGTAGTGCCCTTTATCTCCGTACAAAATTTCAGGGAGATACCGCTAATAGCTTCAGAGATATAGAATGCCGTTGTAATATTTCGCACATCCGCCATCTTGTGGTTATGTAAACAATTGAACGAAGTTAGATGTCGTTGGATTACAATGTACATAAGCATATACTGTACAAAGGTTCATTGCGTTTGGTTGGTTAAATCGCGAGAAACGTCTATTTAAATGTCGCAAATTCGCTTGGCCGCCATGTTGGCTTTGTAGTTACCAGGTTTTCAAGGATCACATAAGTGAACTTATAGTAGTTCCCTTTATCACCATACAAAATGTCAGGGTAATATCGGTAATAGTTTCGCAGATATTGAATGCCGGTGAAATATTTCGCACAGCCACCATGTTGGATTGGTAAGTTGTAACAAAATTTGAAGGGTACGGTCAGGGTCCACCGGAATAGTGCTATGAACTTACCGAGTTTCATTGAAATCGCTCCAGTTGTTTAGATTTGATTAGGGGGACACACACACACACGAATCACACACACACGCACACTCACACGGACAAAAGGAGATCTCATCAGCCTATTTTTTCAAAATTGAAAATAGGCTAAAAATGGACCCCAAATGACAAGAAGGTTACCGTTCCCATAAGACAATAAAATGTTTAAAATAAACATAAAATGACGAAAAACAAAGTTAATTAAGCTCCAATTATAAAATACCTTCTCGCAATAAATGAGGTCTGATCCTTCTAAGAAAACCTGCATATTCTGCCTATTTTCGCCTATCCCCAAGTTTGTCCGGTGAAATCTACCTCCACCTTCCGGCGTGCCGAGAGGACTTTTTTTTAAGCTTACGCTGGGCAAACCGTTAAAAAAATCAATATATTATGAGTGAAAGAATTAATCAGCATGAAATGTTCTACAAAAAAGTCAGTGAGAGCATATCTCTATCTTCAATACATCGCCAACTAGAAGTGATTTTACGTTTTAATTTCTTCCAACAATCTCCATTCAAATACTGAGGCGACAGTTTACGAGCTGGCTAGGGGCGAGTCTATCACCCCAGTTACAGCCTAGCTAGTGGGTGAGCCTATTACCCCAGATACAGCCAGCAGCAAACTGTTGAGTCGTGTTGAGTTAAAATTTCAGAGAAGAGTAGTTGTGTTTGGAGTTTCCCTGGAAGTGCAACTTGGCATTTCATCATTTCGCCTGTGAACTTTCCGTTCCGCAAAATACAAAATTAAACAAGTAGCTCCGTGAAGAACTATACAGCCTATTTTTATATATCCCATTTATGTTATCTGCCACTATCAACATACAATATTCCAGTTTGATTGCTGTAATAGATTCGTAGATATTGAGAACCGACTAAATATTTCGGATGGTCGCCATGTTGGATTTTATATATGTAGGTCCTAGATTTATGTACTGTTACATGCAGATTATTGTGTACGTGTAGCATTCAAACTTCAGTGACATGATTAGGACACAAAAAGTAACAAGTAGATTTCAAAATTTCGCACAGCTGCCATCTCGAGTTTATGGAAACAATTGAAATAAATTAGATGCCAGTGGATTAACATTCGTATAAGGATTTACAGTACCAAGTTTCACTGCACTCGGATGGTTAAATTTCGAGAAACGTCCATGTGAATATTTATACTTCGCATCGCCGCCATGTTGGATTTGTGATCAACAGGTTATTGAAAGTCCTATAGGTGAATTTAAGTTCATAGCCCCTATGAACATACAAAATTCAGTTTGATTGCTATAATAGATTCGTAGATATTCAGAGCCATCTAAATATTTCTGATTGTCGCCATGTTGGATTGTTAAACGTATAGGCCATAGAGTCATGTACCATTAAAGGAAATTCTTGCGTAGGTTCATTATTCAAACTTTCACTTCGATCGCATGATTACGACACAAGAAATAAAAACTTAATTTTAAAATTCGCACTCCGCCATATTAAGGTTATGTAAACAATTCAACTAAATTAGATACCAGTGCATTACAATGTGTATAATCATTTCCTGTACCAGATTTCATTGCGTTTGGAACATTAAATCGCGAGAAAGGTCTATTTAAAATTTTAAAATTCGCTTGGCCGCCATGTTCGTTTTGTAGTTAACCGGATATTGAATGTCTTATACGTGAACTTCCAGTAGCGCCCTTTATCTCCGTACAAAATTTCAGGATGATACCGCTAATAGTTTTAGACATATAGAATGCCGGTGAAATATTTCGCACATTCGCCATCTTGTGGTTATGTAAACAATTGAACGAAGTTAGATGTCGGTGCATTACAATGTGTATAAACATATACTATACCATGTTTTCTTGCGTTTCGTTGGTTAGATCAAGAGAAACGTCTATTTAAAAGTTGCAAATTCGCGTGGCCACCATGTTGGTTTCTTAGTTACCAGCTTTTCAAAATTTACATAGATGAACTTCTAGTAGTTCCGTTTATCGCCGTAATAAATCCCAGGGTGATATCGGGAATAGTTTCGGAGATATTGAATGCTGGTGAAATATTTCGCACAGCCTCCATGTTGGATTGGTGAGACGTAACAAAATCTAAAGGGCACGGTCGGGGTCGCCCGGAATAGTGCTATGAACTTCCAGAGTTTCATTGAAATCGCTCTAGCCGTTTAAAAGTTATTAGGGGGACACCCACACACTCCTCTCTCCCTCTCACACACACACACACGCACACACACGGACAAAAGGTGATCTCATAAGCCATTTTTTCAAAATTGAAAATAGGCTAAAAATATACGAAGCAGAAATTTTGCAAGAGCGACAGTTTAAACAAATCATTCCGAGAATACGTTTTCACGCTCAAATATCGTCACACATCGTAGTTTCACACACCCAATAATTAGCCTGTTTTCAATTTTGAACAAGAAGTTCCGTGACGAACTAAAGAGCCTACTTTTCTTAAAATTTAAGATTCATGCCAATAATTAATCTATATGGATCTATCTAGAATAATGAGGAAATTAAGTTGGTAATATCGAAATTTCTAATTAGTTTTAATGTACCTGGCATAATGTAGCCTAATAGAGAACAACCGTTGGCAGCCCTGGTGACTGAATATATTCTTAGTTCCATCTCTTAAGGTACAGAATACAAAATTTGGTTAAAGTCCAATGGATAGCATGGACGTTACATGAAGTTAAACAATGGATCTAATAGCGCGCGTAAAATCAAGTTGGCAACAATGACATACATGTATTGGTCAGAAATAATCTGAAATAATATGATCTATTGTTGTGTCAATTTTGAATGAAATCCATTCGTTAGTATAGAAGTTACATGCATTTTAAAATTGGACCTATCATCAGGCTTAGAATCATGTTGGCGGCACTGTCGTATATTAGATACTCAAAATTAATCTAGAATGCCAGGTACTATACGTGTGCAATGTTTAGAGCTATTAGTTTGCATACTTTCTGATATATTGATATTAGGGTAACAAAAATAGGGACAGTATTTATTAACAGTTGGCAGCCCTGGTTACTCTTAAGAATCAGCGTAGTCATATCTGTTATGGTACACATAGCACACACGAAATTTGGTTGAAATCCAAATGATAGTAGAGAAGTTACATGTATTTAAAGTTGGACCTCTCAGCAGGCTTAGAATCATGTTGGTAGCACTGACATATAAAACTTACTCCAAATTAATATCGAATGTCAGGTACTATACGTGTGCATAGTTTAAAGCTGTCGGCTTGCATACGTTCTGATATATGGGTATTTGGATTTTAAAAAAGAGAGCATTTATTAACAGTTGGCAGCCCTGGTGGCTCTTAAGAATACACTCAGTCATATCTGTTTATGTAAACATAGCACATACGAAATTTGGTTGAAATTCCAATGGATAGTGTAGAAGTTTTATGCATTTAAAATTTGGATATATCTGCAGGCTTATAATCATTTTGGCAACACTGCCATGTATGGCCTCCTGGAAATTAAACTGCAATACTATTATCTATACGTGTGCCAATTTTGAAAAAGCTCCCATTCATACCTTCCAAGATATCCAACATGGAGCTCAAATTTCAAATTCCGATTTTTCAGCAGTTGGTAGCGCTGACATCATTTTCAAATATGGCCGTGAAGTATTCAGGTATAGGTCTTTACTCCTAACAAATTTTGCTTCGATTGCTGCAGCCATTCAGGAGTTGATAGGTGGGGGGGGGACACACACACAGCCAGCCAGCCAGACAGCCAGACAGACAGAAGGACAGAACGACATACGGACAGACACACATTTGCCCGATCTCATAAGTCTACTTTTTTCCTAATTTTTGCAAAATGTGAAAAGTAGGCTAAAAATAGGCTTATCAAATCACCTTTTGTCCGTGTGTGTGTGCGTATGTGTGTGTGTGATTCGTGTGTGTGTCTCCCTCTAAGAAAATCTAAACCGCTGGAGCGATTTCATTGAAACTTGGTAAGTTCACAGCACTATTCCGGGCGACCCCGACCGTGCCCTTCGAATTATGTTACGTCTCACCAATCCAACACGGCGGCTGTGCGAAAAATTTCACCAGCATTCAATAACTCCGAAACTATTACCGATATCATCCTGGAATTTTGCATGGTCATAAAGGGAACTACTAGAAGTTCACTTATGTGACTTTTGAGAACCTGGTAACTACAAAACCAACATGGCGGCCAAGCGAATTTGAGACTTTTAAATAGACGTTTCTTGCGATTTAACCATCCACACGCAATGAAACTTGGTACAGTATATGTTTATATACATTGTAATGCACCGACATATAACTTCGTTCAATTGTTTACATGACCTCAATATGGCGGTTGTGCGAAATATTTCACCGGCATTCTATATCTCTGAAACTATTAGCGGTATCACACCGAAATTTTGTACGGAGATAAAGGGCTTTACTGGAAGTTCATCTATAAGACTCTCAAAAACCGGTTAACTACAAAACGAACATGGCGGCCAAGCGAAGTTGAAAGTTTTAAATAGACTTTTCTCGCTATTTAATGATCCAAACGCAATGAAAGTTGGAACTGCAAATGTCTATACACATTACAATGCACTGGTATGTAACTTAGTTCAATTGTTTATATAACCTCAAGATTGCGGCTGTGCGAATTTTTAAATTAAGTTTTTATTTCTTGTGTCGTAATCATGCGATCGAAGTGAAAGTTTGAATAATGAACCTACGCAAGAATTTTCCTTTAAAGGTACATGACTCTATGGCCTATACATTTAACATTCCAACATGGCGACCATCCGGAATATTTTGAATCAACTAAAGCAATCAAACTGAATTTTTTTACGTTCATAGGGACTATGAACATAAGTTCACCTATAGGACTTTCAATAACCTGGTGATCACAAATCCAACATGGTGGCGACGCAAAGTATAAATATTCTCATGGTCGTTTCTTGTAATTTATCCATCCAAGTGCAGTAAAACTTGGTGCAGTAAATCCTTATACAAATGTTAATCCACTGGCATCTAATTTATTTCAATAGGTTCCATACCACAAGATGGCAGCTGTGCGAAATTTTAAAATGTCTTTTCTACTTCTTGTGTCCTAATCATGTGATTGAAGTTTGAGTACTACACGTACACAATAATCTTCATGTAACAGTACATAATTCTAAGCCCTGCATATATACAAGTCCAACATGGCGATCATCCGAAATATTTATACGGTTCTCAATATCTACGAATCTATTACAGCAATCAAACTGAAATTTTGTATGTTGATGGAGGCAATTAACATAAGTAGTATATATGAAAATAGGCTGTATATTTCTTCACGGAACTACTTGTTTATGTGTTGAGTCTGTTATTTAATGCATATATTCTGACTGTCTACATCGAAAATTAACCAAAAACGCCATTCATAATTAACGTTTGGGATCGTGGTAGTCTTGCTCAGTTAATTTGCCGGACTCTCGCCAGAGGTCGGATGACGCTTCATGCATCATCACTGTCCGCTGAGATGCGGAATGCATGTTCCTTGAGTTTATGGAAACAATTGAAGACATCAGTACGTTCATCGAGAAACACATGACAGTTGGTGTGATATAACAGACGAGTGACAGACACGACGTTAGAGATGATGCGGCAGTACAAATTCAATGAATTGGAACATGTATGATCATTCGGCAATACGGTATGTAATTATTATTAGCATATATAAATATTCTTTAATAATAGTCCACAGAAATGAAGCCTCCGTGGCTTAGGCGGCAGCACGCCGGCCTCTCACCGCTGGATCCGTGGTTCAAATCCCGGTCACTCCATGTGAGATCTGTGCTGGACAAAACGGAGGCAGACAGGTTTTTCTCCGGGTACTCCGGTTTTCCCTGTCAAAATTTCATTCCAGCAACACTCTCCACTATCATTTCATTTCATCTGTCATTCATTTAATCATTGCCCCAGAGGAGTGCGTCAGGCCTCGGCAGCCGACACAGTTAATATCCTCGCCGCTAGATGGGGGCTTCATTCATTCCATTCCTGACCCGGTCGGAGACTGGAAGCAGGCTGTGGATTTTCTTTCAATAGTCCACAGAAATCCAGCGATTTCACCAGCAAAGCCCACCTCGTCAATACCCGCTTCTACCTTCAGTCCACTTCACATTTATTCTCTTCATAACCAATTCTTCGTCAAACTCAATATCAATCCATTTTATATGGTCCTCTGGGTCGTCAATCTCTTTTTCTTCACACAGTCATAATTTGTCATGAAGTTTTGCTTAAACTCAGATTTATGTTTGACGATGTCGATATTTAAATATTATATGTCAGAAAACTGTATTATAATAAGTGTCATTAAAGTACTACTTTTCATGATTATAAAACTGTTTTTCCAACCAATCAGAGCTCAATATTTTCATTCATTGACCAATTAGGTAAGGATAGTGTCTGACATGCACTGTAAATCCAACATGTCGGACATGAATTACTTGATTTGATAGTTGACAATGTAGCCTATATTGGATCAACCATTGTAGTTACAATCCATAAACAAACTAGGCAATATCGCAAAATAAATAGCACTGTACCTTAATATCCGCAATTCCAATTTCTACACATTCTTAAGATTTCATCGACAATTTTAGTGAATGCTGTTGTTGACATAAACACACCATAACGTCATGGAGGAAGAAGGCTTATGACATTAGTTCCACGGAAATTATAATCCAGCTCCCTGTTCAGTAAATGGATTTCTTATGAGAAAATTTTCCGCCAGATACCGCTACTGTTCTATTTGGGACTAAATTGATTTGCCTTCCGTTGACATTCTATACGCATTAAATTTTAAGAATAACTAGTTGATAATACGATACAATATAATTTTAAAGCGTTTGTAACGGACTATTTTTATTTTTTTATTTTTTGTTATTTGACCAAAATAACAAAGTGATCATACATACAGTAATACTTGTGCGCTATCTGTTGGTGAAAATTCAGGATAAAAAATGTTTCCAACGTTTGGGATCCGTTATTGGGTAGTGATCAAATGCTGAGTCCACTCAATTTTCAAAAAGAAGAAGTCAACCGACAGAATATCGACAGATATTTATGAATATTTATGTTAAAACATAATATAATAAAGTTATAATTATCGTCGGACATAAACAGTCCATGCAACTCGCCTATAATGGTAATTAAGACACTCGTATGAAAATTATAAAACTCGCTTCGCTCGCTTTATAAACATACTCGTGTCTTAATTATTGCAATTATAGGCTCGTTGCATAATGTACTATTTTGTCATCATTAACCCAGTCAATATTTGAAAAGAAATGTTCTTTTGAATTTGCTTTTTAACGTTAAACACTGGTATGTGTCTTCTAGTAAAAATTTGTTCCATAAGGTTTCTTCAAACGAGACTTTTGTCGTCTAACAACACTGCTTTGCTTCCACCAGTCAAATTTTATACCAAAAGGCTTCTTTAATTGAGATTTTGTTGTCAATCACTGGCTTGTTTCTTCTAGTCAAAAATTTGTTTCAAAAGGATTCTTTAACTGAGATTTTTGTCGTCAGACACTGCTTTGGTCCTTCATGTAAAATTTTGTTCCAAATGGTTTCTATAACTGAGAATTCTATCGTCTAACACTGCTCTGTTTCTTCTAGTCAAAATGCATTGCTAAAGGTTTCAGGAACTGAGATTTTTGTCACCAAACACTGGTTTCTTTCTTCTAGTCAAGATGTGTTCCTAAACAGTGGCGTGGCGTGGAATTTTTTCGAGGGTAATCTGTGAAGAAGACTCAAAGTATAGGCCTTCACCAAACAGTGACTTCAGCACCCGGTTCCAGCTACGCCCTTGTAGCAACAATTACTCTACACACATACAAATTATAAGTCTTTCACATTAAAAAAAAATTGTAATACAGCACAGCTCATTATTCGACAACAGGGTTGGCGAGCTTTTCTTATTGTGTATCATTTGACGATTGAACAGTGTGGCAATTTGTGTTTCTGTTGTATGCATTTCTTGGTCTAAGGAGCTAAACGTTTAGGTTATTACCCATATTTTCTATTATGACTGGCTGCGTGGCTCAGCGGTAACGTTCTTGCCTGCAGAGCATAAGATAGCGGGATCGAATCCCAGCGCAGTCAGTCGGCATTTGAGGGTGCGCAAATGTGAGGGAGCCGTGTCAGTAGATTTACTGGCACATTAAAGATCCCCTTCGGGGCAAAATTCCGCACCCTGGCGTATCTAAAAGCCTCGGTAGTTAACAGGGACGTAAAACCAATAACATTATTATTATTTTCTATTATGAGACCTAAGTGAACATTAAAATAATAAACATGGCATTGTATTGCATGTTCAGTTAATTATTTTTCTTTGCAAATATCACTGAAATTCTACTAATGTAGACTTTCACAGCTTCTTAGTTTGAATGACTTAATTGGGGCGTATCCTATGGGGAAGTCTTTAACCTATGCAATTAGTAGACTACTAACCATTCCGGCGTCTAGTGCATCAGTGGAAAGAACGTTTTCTACCATGAAACGTATAAAAACCTCCATTCTAAACTCAATGCATCAAGAAAGACTTTCACATTTCGCGCTTATTTCCATTGAAAAGTAGTTATTGTACATCCTTAAGGGGAACGCTGATTTTCACGACCGCGTAATTGATGAATTCGCTGAGAGGGAGAGAAGAATTGAACATCGCTACAAGTGACCCGCGAGGTACGGTAAATAGTGACATTAATTTATTTTGTGCAAATGAGAGCAGAAAGCGCTTCATACCGCAATAACCATTTTTTTTAAATGTGATAGGTCTTCAAAATATTATTCGAACTATACGGATGTATATACATTTAAAATTATCTATCCTTTACACCTACGGTACTTTTTGATTATAATTTGAATGATAATCAGAGCAACTTTTTTGGGTTGATGGGCCACTCTGAAGATTCCAACGGACTATACACTCCAACACATTAATATCTAGTTACAGTATACTAAATTTTGCTAATTGCACTCAAAAACATACAGTTGTGAGTTAACCGGACGAAGCAGAATTGCAACTACCGCGTCCAGCATTGGTCGGGTCTGATGGTCAGAACTTTCTCTTGGGGTGACGGAGGGTGGGCATGCTCACGAGGGTAAGCAATCCGTATCGAAGCAGACCCTGCTACCAGCTTTGAGTCGTCTCGACGACAGCCCTGTGGCTATGGAACACCACACCGCCTGTCTTAGCCAATCAAGGACGACCTGGCGTTCTTGGTGTACCACTCCATCGGCCATAGCAGTGTTCCGGGGCAGAAGTATTCTGGACGTACACAAGCCGTTGTCACAGCAACCAGCCGTGCTCTTTCCTCTTTCTCTACAAAGTAGTGCTGGCTGATCGTGAAGATCTGGGATAGAGAACGAGGAACTTCATTCAAAGCGGCGCTTTTGCTGTTGCTCGCGCGTTAGAAAGTCATAATATAAACTTTATTTTTGAGAATATACAGCAGGCCTACTAGGTAAGCGGTGCTAACCCCGTGGTATCGGAGGAAACGCCACTGTTCCTAAAGATCTCCTTAACTGAGATTTTTGTCGTCCGACACTGCTCTGTTTCTTCTAGTCAAAATGCGTTCCTAAAGATGCTTTGATTTTTCTAGTCAAAGCGTGTTCCTAAATATGTTTGAATTGAAATTTTCTTCATCAATCACGGCGTTGTTTCTTTTAGTCAATATGTTTTCCTAAAAATGTCTTTACGTGAGATTTTCCTCATCAAACACTGTTTTGTTTCTTCTAAGCAAAATGTGTTCCTAAAGATGTCTTTAACTGAGATTTTCGTCATCAAACACTGCTTTGGTTCTTTAAGTCAAAATGTGTTCCTAAACATGTCTTGACTGAGATACTTGTCATCAAACACTGGTTTGCTTTTTCTAGTCAAAGTGTGTTCCTAAATATGTCTTTAACTGAGATTTTCGTCAATAAACACTGCTTAGCTTTTTCTAGTCAAAATGTGTTCCTGAATATTTCTGGAACATTTTGTCCTCAAACAACACTGCTTTGTTTCTGCTAGTCAAAATATATTCCTTAAGATATCTTTAACTGAGATCTTTATCGTCTAACGCTGCTCTGCTTCTTCTGGTCAAAATATGTTCCTAAATATATCTTTAACTGAGGTCTTTATCGTCTAACGCTGCTCTGCTTCTTCTGGTCAAAATATGTTCCTAAATATATCTTTAACTGACATTTTCGTCATCAAACACTCTTTTCTCTAGTCAAAGTGTGTTCCTAAGGATGTCTTGAACTGAGATTTTCGTCATTAAACACTGCTTTGTTTCTTCTAGTCAAAATGTGTTACTAAAGATGTCTCTAACAGAGATTTTCGTCATCAAACACTGCTTTGTTTCTTCTAGTTAAAATGGGTTCCTAAAGGTTTCTGGAACTGCGATTTTTGTCGTCAAACACTGGTTTACGGTGACAATTCGATTCTGATGACTCAACTCGAAAATCTTCCTGTGGATCGCCTCTCGCTGGTTGGTGATTATAATCACTGTTGGAGTTTTGGTGACATTAAGCAAGGACTGTACTTGGAACTGGAAGAGCTGAGCATTATAAGCTTCTGTGTTGTGATATAACTCCTGGTTGTATAATCCCGGCCAATGGCGCGTGTTATGAGACGCTCCCTGCAGTGGGGTCGGAGAATTATGAGCGACATGGACTGAAATATTAGCGCTGTTTCTGAGGGAGACGCAGTATGGTCTGTAAATTCGTCCACATACTTCATCTGGGGTAGCTGCAAACAAAACATGAGTTGGTCCTTACTTAGACACGTGCGTTTATGAAATAAATAATAGCATGATCGATACTGTATCTTTATAGACATAATAGAGGCTCTTTTTCGGTACATTTCTGTTTTGGTTGGTTGGTTCCTTAGTTTAGAGGCTGCGACAACCCGTTCATGTAGCCCCGTGTATTTTGGGTGTGTGTAGAATCTGTCTGATAACCGATGTTAATTGTGATGACTGTATTAGTGTGTGTTATCTGTTTTTAATTCAAGTAAGGACTGCAGACGATACTTTGAAGTAGTTCTTACATTCGCTATCAAATGCTATCATCCACGACACCTAGCTATGAACTTCGCTACTACTAGATGCCATCGCAACCAGAGCCCGATGACGAACGTTGCAACTTAAGAGAATTAATCAAACCTAACCTGCAAATTTTGGCTTTACACAAGTGGAGTTAGTGGAAGGTTCTTTTTCATGCCATAATTCTATGACATGGGACCGCCACGCCGGCTTTACTTCCCCTCCGAAGGAAGACATACTGAGGAATTTAGCAAAAACATTGTATCCATCCCAGGCAGTGTGTATAATGGCCAAATATACCCTCAGTATATTAAAAGAAAGGTGTTTTTTGGGTCAGTAACCTGTCAAAGAATGTCACTGAAGACAGCCATGGGACGCTTCCAAGTCAAAGTGCTACCAACACTCACATACGGCTTGGAATTAATTTGGCAATTCCTGTCACGTAGACAGCTGAAAGAACTGGAAGGCATGAAACCGAGATACCTCAAAAGGGTTCTAGGGGTATCAAAATGTGCTCGATCCCGATACGTGTATGTCTTAGCCCGGGAAAACTTTCTGGTAGAAGAGCTAAGACTTTCAAGTGCATCTGCAGCAAACTCCAGCATACGAAGAACTATTACAAGAGCTACGAGGAAAACGGGACTCGATCGAAGAAATCTTCTACACAACAGATGCAATGATCAACAAAGATTGGATGAAAGAAGAATACGAGCTGAGACACCTGATGACGCGCTTTGCGATGCACGGTTTCCATCATCGTATTTGTACCAGGAAATCCTTTCACCAGGCTAGCTTGAGTGTACATGTGTTTTGTATGGAGAACAGTGTGATACATATCACGCAATATAGTGCTGACCTAATTTTGTTCGGATTCTTGAGCTTGATGTATTTTATATATTTTGCTCATTGTGCGTAACAAATTTGTTATATAGTTCCTGCGTTTTCCGGGTTTTAATCGTTTCAGTGTCTGATAAAAGGAGTAATATGCTCATCAAACCTCAACGTATAGATGAATCGTATACAAGAGTTCAGTGCTTGTTGAAGTTTCATTGTTTGCTGCCTTGTAGCGTCAACAAAGGTTATATCACAATAATCAAGGAATGGGCATTTATCTGTGATTAGTGTGGACTACCCAAATTCCGACACGGATATCCAGTAGTTACCATAGCAACAAGTGTTCGTCATCTAGGCCTATGCATTCTAGTTAGCCTACTTTTAACAATTTGCAAAAATGAGGAAAAAGTAGACTTTGAGATCGATCCGGGCAAATGTGTGTCTGTCCGTCCTGTCTGTCTCTGGGTGTGCGTGTGTGTGTTTGTGTCCCTATCAACTCCAAAACGGCTGCAGCAATCAAAACCAAATTTGGTATGAGTAAAGATGTATATCTGAATATTTCAACGCCATATTTGATAATGATGTCAGTGTTACCAACTGCTGAAAAAACACAATTGAAATTTGAGCTCCATGTTGGATATCTTGGAAGGCATGCATAAGAGCTATTCTAAAATTGGTGCACATATAGATAATGACATTGCAGTTTAATTTCCAGGAGGCCATATATGACAGTGTTGCCAAAATGATTCTAAGCCTGATGATAGGTTCAATTTTCAAATGCACATAACTTCTACATTATCAACTGGATTTCAACCAAATTTTGTGCCATGACTGAGCGTATTATTAAGGGCCACCAGGGCTGCCAACTGAAAATAAATGCTCTCTGCATTCTTTCATCCGAATAGTAATATATAAGAAAGTATGCAAGACCAAAGCTTTAAACTATGCACGATTCCAGGCCTGCTGATTGGACCAATTTTTAAATACATGTAACTTCAATCGCTATGTGTACATACACGGATATGTCTGAGCGTATTCTTAAGGGCCACCAGGGCTGCCAACTGAAAATAAATGCTCTCTGCATTCTTTCATCCGAATAGTAATATATAAGAAAGTATGCAAGGCCAAAGCTTTAAACTATGCACGATTCCAGGCCTGCTGATTGGACCAATTTTTAAATACATGTAACTTCAATTTTATCAATTGTATTTCAACCAAATTTCGTATGTGCAATATGCACTATAACAGATATAACTATGCGTATTCTTAAGAGCAACCAGGGCTGCCAATTGTTAATAAATGCTGTCTCTATTTGTTTTTCGTAATATCAATATATCAGAAAGTATGCAAGCCAACAGCTCTAAAGTTTGCACACGTATAGTACCTGACATTGCAGAATAATTTGGAGTAACTTCTATACGTCAGTGCTGCCAACAAGTTTCTAAGCCTTCTGATTTGTCCAATATTAAAATACATGTACCTTCTATACTAACAAATGGATTTCATCCAAAATTGGCACAACATGGGATCATAATATTTCAGATTATTTCTGACCATCACATGCATGACATTGTTGCCAACATGATTTTACGCGCGCTGATAGATCCAATGTCTAGCTGCATGTAACGTCCATGTTATCCATTGGACTCCAACCAAATTTTATATTATGTACCTTAAGAGATGGCACTAAGAATATATTCAGTCACCAGGGCTGCCAACTGTAGGCTATACCAGGTATATTTCGAATTAATTAGAAATGTCGATATTACCAACTTAATTTCGTCATTATTTTAGATAGGTCCATATAGATTAATCATTGGTATGAATCATAAATTTTAAGAAATGTAGGCTCTTTAGTTCGTCACGGAACTACTTGTTCAATAGAGACATCTGTATGCTGCTATAAAAACATCTTACTTATTATTATTGAAAGTTAGTACGCTTATCGGGTGGCCTGTTTGCGATCTCTTGATGATTGCAGTACATTTGCATTTGTCGGTTGGCACTGGCTACAGTAAAATGTGGATTTTCACCGATGTCTCAGTCTCACTCATGGCTGTGATTATATGGATGCTACTGAGGTGTGGGTGGTGCTTGGTAATGACATTCAGGGCACAGTCAGTGCCTGTGGATGCAGTGAAAGGTTCCACTCATAGGGTTAGTACTGCCGTTCTGACTCGGTGAAGAAAGCAATGACAAACTACCTCACTCCTGATCTTGCCTACTACGCCTCAATATAGCGCTGCCTTGAATTTTGTGGGCATCTACCCACATAACCTAACGGCAGTACTTTTTGAGGATCCAACCAGCCTTCGGGCTGACTACCTAACAGACGTCCGGCTCCGTGGCTAAATGGTTAGTGCGCTAGGCTTTGGCCTGAAGTTCCCCGTGTTCGATTCCCGGCCGAGCCATCAGGGATTTGAATCTCCTGGGATTAATTCCCGTGGCTCGGGGACTGGGTGTATGAGACGTCTTCATCATCACATCATCCTCATTACGACGCGCAGGTCGCCCCAGGGCGTCAACTAGAAAGATCTTCACTCGGCCTCTCCGGAGGCCACTCGAGCATTATTATTATTACCTAATAGACAGACGCTTATAGGTCGCGAAATAGTACGAACTCGTAGTGTTGGACTTAAAAGTCCCTAGAGTTACTAAAAATCATTCAAAATTTCATTTTTTAATTTTAAAATCAGTGATACCAACATAAAATTTTAGTGACAACAAAAATCCCCACAAAGTCACTAAATTTCATATTCTTCTAATCTAAAGAGTTAATTTAAGTATATGGATACCAAGTCAACAAGGCTCTCAAAATGAGCCATTACTGAAGATTATATCAAATGTTGCCAAATAAGTCAATAATGATAATTTACTTATTGAAATGGTCCCCTATTGATATGGTTGTTAAGTTATTGTTTTTTTAAATTTGAGGGGCTTCAACATTGTGGTCATTTAGTCTCCTGTACTTGGGTAAGTGTAAACATTTTGTCTGATAACTTGTGGTATTGTTATGGCTGTATTAGTGTGTGTATTTGTAATTCAGATGAGGATTGGGAAGAAGGCGGTCGTAGCCTTAATTTGTCCGAGCCCCTTGCATCTCAGTTTTACCTTGGCGGAGAAGATGAGGGTTCGATTCCCACCTCAGCCATCATGGAAATGGTTTCCCAGAGTCTCCCCATTTTCACTCCAGGAAAATGCTGGGATGGTTCTTAACTTAAGGCCATGGCCACCTCCTGCCCAATCCTATCCCCAATTTTCAAAAAGACATACTAGTACAGTCATTGCAATGAAACACATTATCACAAAAATTCCACACCCAAATACACGGGGTTATATAATCACGATGTCGCAGCCCCTAAAATAAGCAACAACAGACAACTTCACGTTTTCCAAGCCCCTTGCATGAAACAGCAATAGTGTGTTATAGATGGGCCGGCCACTCTTGGCCGGTCGTAAGTGCTTGAGAATTCTTCTTAAAGCCCGAGTAGAACAACAGACAACTTCTACACACACGGAGTTAAATGATCACGTTCTCCAAGCCCCTCGCATGAAACAACAATAGTGTGTTATCATTCTAGGCCGGTCGTAAGCGCTTGAGAATTCTTCTTAAAGCCCGAGTAGAACAACAGACAACTTCTACACACACGGGGCTAAATAATCACGTTTCCCAAGGCCCTCACACGAAACAACAATAGTGTGTTATAGATGGGCAGGTCGTAAGCGCGTGAGAATTCTTCTTAAAGCCCGAGTAGGACAACAAACAACTTCTACACACAAGGAGCTAAATGATCACGTTTTCCAAGCCCCTCGCATGAAACAACAATAGTGTGTTATAGATGGGCCAGTCAGCCTTGACCGGTCTTAAGCGCGTGAGAATTCTTCTTAAAGCCCGAGTAGAACAACAAACAACTTCTACACACACGGGGCTAAATGATCACGTTTTCCAAGCCCCTCGCGTGAAACAACAACACAGTAGTGTGTTATAGATGGACCGGTCATTCTTGGCCAGCTGTAAGCGCTTGAGAATTATTCTTAAAGCCCGAGTAGAACAAGAAACATCTACACACACGGGGATAAATGATCACGTTTTCCAAGCACCTCGTATGAAACAACAATAGTGTGTTATAGATGGGCCAGTCATTCTTGGCCGGCCGTAAGCGCGTGAGAATTCTTCTTAAATCCCGACTAAAACACTAAGATACTGAATATACACATGCGCTACCGAGGACACATTGCGCACTTTATTTGTATTGATCACAAAGGTATGAAAGCTCACTGTGCATGGAGACACCACTGCGCATGTAATATGTACCGGTCAAGAACCAACGGCCCACTTATACTCCTAATACAAGTAAATAAATTACATCCCGGTTAAGGTAGATAATTACCAAGTATTCACCCCCAATATTTGTGATGCCCTGAGGGTGTGGAAGGAGAGAAAAGAGTGAAAGGAAGAAGAGGAACGGACACGAAGGGTACGAAATCAACAAGTAACACAAGAGAAAATGAAAAAGATGAAAATCCACAGCCGGCTTCCAGTCGACCGGGTCAAGGATTGGAATGAATGAGGCCCCCATCTAGCGGCGAGGATATGGACTGTGCCGGCTGCTGAAGCCTGCCGCACTCCCCTGGGGCAATGATTAAATGGATGACAGTTGAAATGAAATGACAGCGAAGAGGGTTGCTGGAATGGAATTGGTGACAGGGAAAACCGGAGTAGGCTACCAGGAGAAAAACCTGTCTGCCTCCGCTTTGTCCAGCACAAATCTCACATAGAGTGACCGGGATTTGAACCACGGACCCAGAAGTGAGAGGCCGGCGTGCTGCCGCCAAGCCACGGAGGCTCAAAAGAATAAATAATAATGATGATAATTATTGTTTTAAGGGGCCTATCATTTAGGTTATCGGCCCCTAATGGTTTGGGTGATGGTGAAAGAAAATAACGTAATGAAAACTATAACTAATACTAACTACAGAATTACAAACTAGAAGGAGAAACGGTAAACAAATAAAGAATATGGCAAATAAAGGACAGTAAGAAAAGAAATGCCCTCAACTCCCGAAGAACGAGGATAGGGACTTGGAGAGAAGGAGAGCCATGAAAGGCAGATAAGAAAATGGAAATAGGAGAGAGTCCACCCCAGAGGGAAGGAAAAAGGGGCAAAACCCTGACCCAGCTCAGGAATCCCTCGGGGTTGCCAACTCCCAAACTCACCAGCCGTGAGCCCTTGAGGGTGTAGCACTCGAACGTGCCCTAGAAGTGGTGGGGCTACACACACCCTGCCTCCTCAAGGGCCTTGAGCAGAAGGCAGGAGATATAATGAAAAGAAAACAAGAGGTCTGATGCCCCGAAGAATGAGGGAATAGGAAAGATGAGAGAAGGGTCAATTAAGTTGGGAAAGTAGAAGACTCCCTAGGCCTCGGATACCCTAATACTGTCGGGGTCGGAAGAGAACAAGAGTTGACCAAGGGAGGTGACAGTATGTATGTATCGTATGGCTTCTAGTGCCGGGAGTGTCCGAGGACATGTTCGGCTCACCAGAGGCTGTGGCTGCTTGAAGCGGACACCCATAGGGTGAGCTACAAATTCCGTTTAATTTCAAGTAGTTCCAACTTTCGCTACCAGATATTGCCGACTCCCAGTGGTGAAAGTTGGAACTTTGATAGAGCGTTCCAACGAAATCTAACCTCGAAATTTAGCTTCACACAAGTTTAGTCTGTGGAAGGATCTTATACATGCCATAAATCTATGACATGGGACCGCCGGCTTTACTTCCCCTCCGAAGTAAGGCACACTGAAGGATTTTAACGCTCTTAAAAAATCCGACTACTTCGGCCGGGTTTGAACCCGCCATCTTGGGCACAGCAGGTCAGCATGCTACCAACTACACCACCTAAGCCGCTAAGGTGACAGTGAGGAGCTCGGCACAAGTTAGTGGAAGCAATGCCGGACTCAGCTGGGTTCCCGTGGTCGCCAACCCCCCTCCCGAAAGTTGTGAGCCCCTGGAGGGGGATAGAGAAAAGAAAGAAAGAAAGAAAGAAAGAAAGAAAGAAAGAACGAAAGGAAGAAAGGAAGAAAGAAAGAAAGAAAGAAAGAAAGAAAGAAAGAAGGTAAGATACAAAGGAAGTAATGATTCAGTGCAGAGGCTATGGTTCACATAGCAAGTGAAATGAACATCCCCCAGAACAAACGCCGCTGATTACGACGGATATTGCTAGCACTAAACTGCGAGCCTTCGGACAGGACATAAAATTGAAGTTGGTTCGAGCAGAGTAAAAGGTTGCTTCGTATTTATAGCTCGATAAAATGTGTGGGCATGCAATACCAGCCACTTAAATTTACATAAGAGTGAACTGGTGTTCATTTCCAGCCGACAAGTGTAAGTTAATTCTCAATTCAAAATGGGGCTCACTATCAGTGAGGCGTGAGTGGGTGACCAAAGGGCCTCAGCTGAGTCCTTCTCTAATTGTTATAGTTCCACAGGTCTCCTCAGAAAGCACTCGTGCATTTTTTACGCTAGCCGGAAAAGTTTAGAAACATGGTTAAATTTACTTATGAGCTTCTTATACTTCTTAAGACACAGTACTATTCCACATCGTTCAGTCGACCGTCATTGCTCCAAGAAGGAAAGTTGATACTACAGTACTCGCAGCTACAGCGCGGAAGACATTCAGCCAGATAAGTAATAGCCTGCACTATACAGTACAACCATATAGTCACTCCAAACAGACAAACTCCGGATTTCTATCACCATTTTAACATTCCACCTAACATCATAACTAGCATACACTGACAAGTTGCAGTACCAATACTGCAACTAAATAATTGTATATATTGTAAATATTTTCACCTCTATTTTCAGACATAGATTTCACAGCCTAAGTGTAATGGATCTGATGATGATCGCTTGACGATCGAAACTGGTCATCCTAATGTATTTATTAATCTCATGTAATTTTTTTCAGGATTAGGGCATAACCCAACTCATTTGGGTACATTCGTGTTGACCGACTGAAAAGCACCAAACTTATGTTTACTAAGGCAACACTCAACAAGATGTTCAGCAAAGAACATATAGCCTACTTTCTCCTAAATGTATGGGTATCTTTATGACTCTTTGTCCTCATCCCTAAAACAATCACCCCAACCACAATGTATTGTTTGTTTTCTTTTATATTGATAATAAGCCAGTAAGTGTCAAGATCAATATTATATACTTTATGATGATTGAATAACAAAACTACTAACTTATTGTAATGCATTCACGTCCGTTAATCTCTATATTAAGCCAGCCTGCAAAATTAAGAATCTACCGCCCCAATCACAGTAGCTGGTGCTGCGACCTATCAGTGAATTAATCTTTATCTTGTACGCCTATGCACTGCCATCGTAATGTACTACGATGGCAGTGTTCTATGGGTGTTGAATGAGTAGGCAGTTTTAAGTAGCCAAGAGGGAGGCGATCCAGCTGGCAGTGTTTAAAGGTATTCGGAGCGCGATCGTGGCTAATAGTTGAACTACCAGTATTACAAAATTGCCATACTTCAGGAGGCCAGCTCAGGCATTTACACAGCGTTATGTTTGGAACAATATTACCCACATAACCCACAAGAGGACAGCACCGTACAGAGGCATTAAGAAGGCTGTGGTTAATGACAACGTGTATCTAGTTATTCTATTCTCCTTTTTCTAATGTCTTCTGTTTATGTGCGATGCTGGGACTGTGATTTTATTAATATACGAGTGTATACTTTATCCTCTCCTTTGAGCTAAATGTCATTTTATTCAGTATCTGTGGGAAAAGCTCGTGCACATCATTTGTAAAAGAATTCAAGAAAAAAAAACCTAACTGTAGCAGTACTCGATCCCCAGTCAACTGCGTGTCAGACTAACATGCTAGCCCAGAGCTAACCGTATCCATGACGTCAGTTGTTCTTAACTGACATATTAGATACAAACTGTTGGTAAATAATGACTTTAAATAAACGATTTCTTCACTGCAGTACATCTTCATTAAAGATCATTTCATACAAAGTTTATATTATTGTATCAGTACGGTATATCACATACAACATACTAAAACTACTGAAATATAAGACAGGCACATGAGGACAGCTGCCATCTTGTCGTG
The DNA here is from genome assembly GCA_946902985.2 of Meconema thalassinum. Taxonomy (NCBI): domain Eukaryota; kingdom Metazoa; phylum Arthropoda; class Insecta; order Orthoptera; family Tettigoniidae; genus Meconema; species Meconema thalassinum. The sequence goes on along the minus strand of OX336388.2, from coordinate 99,589,239 downwards.
TGACACAAACAGCTCAGCTCTTTTAAGCCACTCGTACTGTATAATATTATAATATTAAATTATAATAAATAACGGATCACGACCTTCAGGATAGCTTAAACCCCCCTAGGCTCGATAATCGGAATTGGTGGGTCTTAAGCTATTTATTAAAATGGTTGCATAATTCACACGGCCGCCAGCCTGAAATGGCATGGCCGATGACCTTGAATTTTGGGTGAAAGACGCGTCCTATATAAAGGTATGTTGTCACCAAATTTGGTAGAGATCGGATGATTAGTTTAGCCGTAATTTGATTTTACGTTTTGAACATTTGAGTGGCCGCCATTCTGTTTTGGTAAAGATGGCGGCGATATAAAGTATGACACTGAGGTGTCCTTTACTAGTGCTACCTCTGTACCAAATTTCGTTCAATTCGGTTTCACCGTGTTCGAATTGATAGGGGGGGACAGACATTCAGAGTACACACACTCACACACACACAGACACACACACACACACACACAGACTCACACACACACATACACACACACACACACAGACTCACACACACACATACACACACACAGACAGACACACGTTTTTCGCCCTGTGTTGATCTCATAAGTCTACTTTCATTTTTTGCAAAAATCGAAAGTAGGCTAAAAATGGCTTCAAACCCCACAACATCGTTGGATGTACACGAGAATGATGTGTCAAAGATATTTTTGAAACTCATGCTCTTTCTTCTCCAGTGTTTCATTAGCTATAATTTTTACACTTTTCAGCGTTCAGCAGGACATGAAACAAATAAATTCCTAACGAAACGATCGATACGCAACTGTTAACCTTAACTAAGAGCTTGCGTTTGTATCTATAACGCTGCTGAACAAACATCACGTAACTAAGAGCTTGTGCGTTTACACCAATGCACTGATGCAGGTCTATGGAGATTTAGGAAGGACTAGATAGCAAGATCAACTACAACATATAAAAATTTCATTACCCTCAGCCAAGTAGTTTTCCGTGTATATAGTCTTAAGTGAGCGGTTCCTAGAAAAGACGTAAAAACCCCAGACAATTTTTCATACAGCCACAAATAAAAAAAAGGGACAGTCAGTCTCAAAGACTGGACTTAAAATCATATTAAATGCTACAAATGCTTAAAAATGCTAGAAAGGCTGGAGTCTTCTCGCTTCGCTCGAATCCAAAGACCCTTGACAGGTTAGATGATCAAGAAACAATCAGAACGCTAGAAAGTTACAAGTCATGAGGGAGCCGGAGCACGCGGTGAAAGGAGGGAGCTGGCTGGATGACACACCTCAGTGCATTCTCGGTACATTTCGTGACGTCGCCGTAACGTAACGACGAAGTCGACTAGTTCATTTAAAATGATAAAAATAATTATTAAACTGGAGAATAATTGGCTTTAGTCTAACAGCTTGCCACGGTGGGTGAGTGGTCAACGTGTCGGTCTACTAACCCCAAGCTTGCAGGTTCGCTCCTGGCCGTGGTAAGTGATTTTTTTTGAAAGGCGGCAAAAATTACGACACCATATCATACGAATTTGGCATGTCAAAGAACCCATTTGAATTCAGTAGGCCGTGTTCATAATGGCAAAATTAATCTCGGGAGTTTCCGCCAACACAAAGTTCCTCATTGATCTACTAGAAAGCGCTATAGTATTCAAGGAGCTTAGATATATAACCTCCTTGGCGTTCCTAGTGCTTCAAGGAACAACGCAATTCGACATGCAAGCTACCCTCTGGGTGTCAAATAACAAAGCTTGCACCCGACATCCGAGGCCATAGGCCCTACGATATTATTATTATTATTATTATTATTATTCATCTTCATTTCCCCTTTTCCAGCTGACACTGAGTGCGGGCAAATATGGTTCCTCTCCACTTTGTTCTGTCGTTCCACCATTCCTCTTCCGACACGGTGTTCCAATCCAGATTCCGTTTACTAATGCTATTCTTCACCGAGTCCATCCAATGCATTCATGGTCTTCCTCGTCCTCTCTTCCCTGTCATTCGTCGTTCCAGTGCTCGTCTTCTTTCATCCGTTTGACATGTCCAAACCATCTCCATCTGTTTTGCTCCAGTTTGTAATTTAGTTTACGTACTCCCAGTTCTTTCCGTATATCTTCATTTCTCACTCTCCTCGTTTTCTGGACCATACTTCTCATGAATCTCATCTCAGCTGCCTGTACTCTGCTCTCATCCCTCTTAGTCATTGTCCAAGTTTCTGCTGCATATGTCATTATAGGAACATAATATGCTTTGTACATAATTTCTTTAGCCTTAATTGGTACATCCTTGTTCCATACTAGTCCCCGTACCTGTTGGTAGAAACCACTCCCGAGTTGTATTCCTCTGCTAATTTCCAAATCTAGTCTTCCATCTTCAATCAGTTCACTTCCCAAGTATTTGAAGTATTTCACCACTTCCAATTCCTTATCTCCGACTTTGATTACTCCTTTTCCTTCTTTCTTATCTCTACTCATCACCACTGTTTTACTCTTCTCTACATTTATCTTCAATCCCCATTTCTCAATCTTTTCATTTATTACGTCTAACTGTTCTTGTACCTCCATCTCATTATTATTATTATTATTGTATAGTCTAACGCAGAATTAAACAAGGAAAATATTGGTGTAACTCATTCTTCAATAGGTCTGTTGGTTTGTTCGTAAGTAAGGCCTAAACCCGAGTATCCATAATAGAAAATCCGATAGTAGATAGAATGGTACGGTGACATTAGGCTTGAATATGGTTTTGATATTGTGTCTTCTTAGAATATTGCTAATTTTGCCCATGACAGTTTGCACGTATAGCAGATGGGCCAATTTCGCAGAAGGAGGATTCAGTCTTTCGGTTTAGGTTTCGACATGGCTTCCTATCTAGGCTACATGCCATTGTTTACCCATTCGTTCTCTCATTAGTCATTCTTCTTCTCCTTCACCTGCCGTCTCCTCTAACAAGTGTTCAAATTTAGAGGGTTTGCTCTTCATAAAAAAATATTTTTCCCCGTTCGAGCGTTTTCGCCAATGGGCTTTAGTGTGTTCAAAATCGAACTGCCCAAGGTTGCAGTCAGCTGGCATTTGAGGGAGCCGTGTCAGTACATTTACTGGCACGTTAAAGATCCCCTTCGGGGCAAAAAATTCCGGCACCCCGTCTCTAAAAGCCAGTGTAGTTAAAAGGGACGTAAAACCAATAACATTATTTATTAAAATTGAACTTTTAAAATCAATCCTCAAACTTTTGTAGTCTTTTTCCCGAACGCATTCCCGGCTCGTTTACGTGGCGTAGTCGCTATTGTGTTGGCGTTGAGAATTGAAGTAACCGTGATCAAAACATACCTTGATCTTATTTAATTCTTACATTTTCTTTGACATGTTTTCGTTTAATTTTATGTTTGTGGTACAATATTTAAGTTAGCTTGCCACCGTGGGTGAGTGGATAGCGTGTCGATCTACTAGCCCCAAGCTTACAGGTTCGCTCCTGGCCGTGGTAAGTAATTTTTGAAAGGCGGCAAAAATACGGCACGCATGTCATACGATGTTGCCATGTCAAAGAACCCATTTGAATACAGTAGGCCGTGTTCATAATGGCAAAATTAATCTCGGGAGTTTCCGCCAACACAAAGTTCCTCATTTCTCTACTAGAAAGCGCTATAGTGTTCAAGGAGCTTAGATATATAACCTCCTTGACTTTCATAGTGATTCAACGAACAACGAAATTCGTCATGCAAGCTACCTTCTGGGTGTCAAATTACAAAGCTTGCACCCGGCACCAAGGCCATACGATATTAAATTATTATTATTAAAATATTTAAATTGATAGATTACTTTATTATATGTTGTTTCTTTTGATATTTACAATATGAATAAATATTTATGAGTCGCCTCAGTAGCGTAGCGGTCAGCATGGTTAGCTGCCGCCCCGGAGGTCCTGGGTTCGATTCCCGGCTCTGCCACGAAATTTGAAAAAGTGGTATGAGGACTGGAACGGGGTCTACTCAGCCTCGGGTGTTCCAAATGAGTAGAGGGGGTTCGATTCCCCCTCAGCCATCCTCGAAGTGGTTTTCCGTGGTTTCCCACTTCGTCTTCGGGCAAATGCCGGGATGGTACCTTCTTCAAGGCCACGGCCTCCTTCCCTCTTCCTTGCCTATCCATCCTGACCTTCCATTACCTTCCCTCATGAGGCCCCTGTTCGCTTTGCAGGTGAGGCCGCCTGGGCGAGGTGCCAATCACACCTCCCCAGTTGTATCCACTCCGATTAGATGTTCCCAGCTCTAGGACACTGCCCGTAGAGGCGGTAGTGGTGAGTTCCCTCGCTGAGTCCGTGGATTCCACCAACCTGGAGGGTAAACGACTAAGACAAGAAAATAAATATTTATGTTATTGTTTACATTTCGCTATCGTTTTACCCTCCAGGGTTGACTTTTCCCACGGACTAAGCGAGGGATCCCACCTCTACCGCCACTGAGGGCAGTGTCCTGGAGCTTGAGACTCTGAGTCAGGGATACAACTGGGGTGTGTGACCAACACTACACCCAGGCGGCCACGCCTGCAAAGCGAACAGGGTGCCTGATGAAGGGATGGGAAGAGTGGGACGGTTAGGCAAGGAAATGGGAAGGAGGCGGCCGTGGCCTTTCAGTAGGAACCATCCCAGCATTTGCCCGAAGACGAAGTGGGAAACCACGGAAATCCACTTAGAGAATGGCTGAGGTAGGAATCGAACCCCCTCTTTTCATTTGGGCCACCCGAGGCTGAGTAGACCCCGTTCCAGTCCTCACACCACTTTTCAAATTTCGTGACAGAGCCGGGAATCGAACCCAGGACCTCCGGGGCGACAGTTAACCATGCTGACCGCTACGCTACGGAGGCGACCTATTGTTTACATTTTCTACAATATTTGTCATATTGTCACTGTTCGTCTGACAATAAATCGCTAGAACTGGACCGATTATTACACTTATTTGGGTGGTATTTTTCATAGAAGCGTTGGAAATAAAGCATTTAGCGACTATACATAGCTCCAAAACTGAAGACACCACAGCAAATACATTATAGAAAACACAAAAGACAGGGATGTATCAGTAAAAGAAAAACAAGAAGTTCCGTAACGAACTAAAGAGCCTACTTTTCTTAAAATTTAAGATTCATGCCAATGACTAATCTATATGGATCTAGGCCTATCTAGAATAATGACGAAATTAAGTTGGTAATATCGAAATTTCTAATTAGTTCGAAATACTGTATACCTGGCATGATGTAGCCTAATAGAGAACTACAGATGGCAGCCCTGGTGACTGAATATATTCTTAGTTCCATCTCTTAAGGTACAGAATACAAAATTTGGTTGAAGTCCAATGGATAGCATGGACGTTATATGCAGTTAAAAATTGGATCAAACAGCGCGCGTAAAATCATGGTGGCAACAGTGTCATGCATGTATTGGTCAAAAATAACCTGAAATAATATGATCTATTGTTGTGTCAATTTTGAACGAAATACATTGGTTAGTATAGAAGTTACATGCATTTTAAAATTGGATCTATCAACAGGCTTAGACTCATGTTGGCAGCACTGACGTATATAAATTACTCCAAATTAATCTAGAAAGCCAGGTACTACACGTGTGCAACATTTAGGGCTATTGGCTTGCATACTTTCTGATATATTGATATTAGGGTAACAAAAATAGAGACAGCATATATTAACAGTTGGCAGCCCTGGTTAGTCTTAAGAATCGGCATAGTCATATCTGTTATGGTACAAACAACACGCACGAAATTTGGTTGAAATCCAAATGATAGTATAGAAGTTACATGTGTTTAAATTTGGACCTCTTAGCAGGCATAGAATCATGTTGGTAGCACTGACGTATATAAGTTACTCCAAATTAATATAGAATGTCAGGTACTATACGTGTGCATAGTTTAAAGCTGTCGGCTTGCATACTTTCTGATATATGGGTATTTGGATTAAACAAATTGAGAGCATTTATTAACAGTTGGCAGCCCTGGAGGCTTTTAAGAATATGCTCAGTCATATCTGTTTATGTGCACATAGCACATACGAAATTTGGTTGAATTCCAATTGATAGTGTAGAAGTTATATGCATTTAAAAATTGGACCTATCAGCAGGCTTATAATCATTTTGGCAACACTGCCATGTATGGCCTCTTGGAAATTAAACTGCAATATTATTATCTATATGTGTGCCAATTTTGAAATAGCTCCCATTCATACCTTCCATGATATTCAACATGGAGCTCAAATTTGAATTGCGATTTGTTAGCAGTTCGTAGCACTGACATCATTTTCAAATATGGCAGTGAGATATTCAGGTATAGACCTTTACTCCTACCAAATTTTGTTTCGATTGCTCCAGCCGTTTAGGAGTTGATAGGGGGGGGGGGGGGCACACACAGCCAGACAGAAGGACAGGTAGACAGACAGACACACATTTGCCCGATCTCATAAGTCTACTCTTTCCTCATTTTTGCAAAATGTGAAAAGTAGGCTAAAAATGCTGGCCATGGTCTGGTTCGAACACGAAACCTCTAATACCCCACGCCAATGCGCTAGTGACTACGCCACGAAGACGATCCGAGAACGTGTGCTGGAATAGCACTACAAAAGTTTGAGGATAGATTTTAAACGTACAATTTTGAACACACTAAGGACCATTGGCAAAAACGCTCGAACAGGGGCAAAACATTTTTTTTATGAAGAGCAAACCCTCCAAATTTGAACGCTTTTCTAGTAAACCACATGGTGACCTCTCCTTGTGAGAAGGTGGCGATCAACACAGCAATCCGGTTTTTGGATCTAGTAGCACTGAAAAGTTCACTGGAACTTCACTTGAACCATTTTTAGCCTATTTTCAATTTTGAAAAAATAGGCTTATGAGATCACCTTTTGTCCGTGTGTGTTTGTGTGTGTGTGGTGTGTGTGTGTGCCCCCTCCCCCTCCCTAATAAATTGTAAATGGCTGGAGAGATTTCAATGAAACTCAGTAAGTTCATAGCACTATTCCGGGCGACCTCGACCGTGCCCTTCAAATTTTGTTACGTCTCACCAATCCAACATGGCGGCTGTGCGAAATATTTCACCAGCATTCAATATAGCCGAAAATATTCCAGATATCACCCTGGAAGATTTTACGGTGATAAAGGGAACTACTAAAAGTTCACCTATGTGACTTTTGAAAAAGTGGTAACTACAAAACCAACATGGCGGCCACGCGAATTTGCGACATTTAAATAGACGTTTCTCGGGATTTAACCAACCAAACGCAATAAAACTTGGTACAGTATATGTTTATACACATTGTAATGCACCGACATCTAACTTCGTTCAATTCTTTACATAACCTCAAGATGGCGGATGTGTGAAATATTTCACCGGCATTCTATATCTCTGAAACTATTAGCGGTATCACCCTGAAATTTTGTACAGAGATAAAGGGTACGACTGGAAGTTCATCTAAAAGACTTCCAAAAACCGGTTGACTACAAAACGAACATGGCGGCCAAGCGAATTTGACAATTTTAAATAGAACTTTCTAGCGATTTAATGTTCCAAACGCAAGGAAATCTGGTACAGGAAATGTTTATACACATTGTAATGCACTGGTATATAGTTTAGTTCAATTGTTTACATAACCTCAAGATGGCGGCTGCGCGAATTTTAAAATTAAGTTTTTATTTCTTGTGTCGTAGTCATGCGATCGAAGTGAAAGTTTGAATAATGAACCTACGCAATAATTTTCCTTTAATGGTACATGGCTCTATGGCCTATACATTTAACAATCCAACATGGCGACCATCTGAAATATTTAGTCGGTTCTCAATATCTACTAATCTAATACAGCAATCAAACTGAAATTTTGTATGTTGATAGTGGCAGTTAACATAAGTAGGATATATGAAAATAGGCTGTATAGTTCTTCACGGAACTACTTGTTTTAGATTGTCCAACCAAGAGATCCTTCTTCCTCGACTCCTTCTGCCCTCAACCTTTCCTTGAATAATTTCTTGTGGAAGACGATACCTGTATCCTCACATTATATGACCCAAGTATTGTAACTTCCTAATTTTGACACAGGTAGTTATCTCCTTATCTTTAGCTATCCTACGCAATATCTCAAGATTTGTGGTTCTATCCATCCAGCTTACCCGTAAGATCCTTCGATATGTCCACATCTCAAACGCCTCTAGTCTGTTAATCATATCTTGTTTGAGTGTCCAAACTTCCATACCGTAGAAGGGCACTGAGAACACTTAACATTTTAGCATCCTTAGTTTTAAATTTATACTAAGGTCTCTATTGTACAATAAATTTCTCATTTGATTGAATGCACTTCTAGCTTGTCCTATCCTTGTCTTAATTTCTTGAGAGCAATCATTGGTATCATTAACTTTTTTTTTAGTCAATTTACCCTCTAGGTTGGTGGTTCCCACGGACTCAGCGAGGGAACTCACCACTACCGCCTCTATGGGCAGTGTCCTGGAGCTTGGAACATCTGGTTGGGAGGGATACAACTGGGGAAGTGTGATCAGCACTTCACCCAGGCGGCCTCACCTGCAAAGCAAACAGGGGCCTCATGAGGGATGGGAAGGGATGGAAGATTGGGATGGATAGGCTAGGAAGAGGGAAGGAGGCGGCCATGGCCTTACAGTAGGTACCATCCAGGCATTTGCCCGAAGACGAAGTGGGAAACCACGGAAAACCACTTCGAGGATGGCCGAGGTGAAAATCGAACCACCTCTACTCATTGGGGACACCCGAGGCTGAGTAGACCCCGTTCCAGTCCTCATACCACTTTTCAAATTTCGTGGCAGAGCCGGGAATCGAACCCAGGACCTCCGGGGCGGCACCTAACTATGCTGACCGCTACGCTACGGAGGCGACGGTATCATTAACTATGGTTCCTAAATATCTGTATCTCTGAACTCTTTGAACTGCTTCACCTTTGATTATCAAATTTCCTGGATTATTCTCTTTCGAAATTACTGTGAAACTGGTTTTCTTAACATTTAGTCATTACACACCTTGATCAAAAGACAAGCTGTTTTCTCTCGAAACGTCGGTATTTAAAATTTCCATTCGATCTAATAGCCCCAAAGCTTTATAATGGATTATTATTCATATTAAAAGAGACTTCATTCTGCAAATAATCAATCACTAATTCTTTTCTTAGCATTTTCTACATTTCAGTTAGTAATGTTTTTAGAATCGCATGCTCAATCCTCTTGGCTCTAATATTCGATACAACCCCGTACTGAATTGTATCTGAATGGTCAGCATTTTTGCTGAAATAAACCCAATTGAATTCTTTTATTCACACAAGCTGGTGAATAACCTAATCAAAATTTATATTCTTTGTCGAAAATATTTGTGGAGATTCAATTGAGATTTGTATGGATTCAAGGGCGAGTGAAGAAATACGTTTCAAGCAATTCCAATGAATAGAACTTGGAATATAATTAAACATGTTTGAATACTGTAGAGAACAATGGACGGTGCTCTCCCTAGCGAATCAATTAATAACTAGGGCCAGTTGCACTAAAGAAAGCTCGCGTATTTTTTCTGCTACACGATAAAACATAGAATCATGGATATTATATTTAAATCTTTGAACAATTAGTACTTTTATGAATCGGTAGTTGAAGCTTCCGAGGCATAGGCGGCAGCACGCCGGCCTCTCACCGCTGGGTCCGTGGTTCAAATCCCGGTCACTCCGTGTGAGATCTGTGCTGGACCAAACGGAGGCAGACAGGTTTTTCTCCGGGCACTCCGGTTTTCCCTGTCAAAATTTCATTCCAGCAACACTCTCCACTATCATTTCATTTCATCTGTCATTCATTTAATCATTGCCCCAGAGGAGTGCGTCAGGCCTCGGCAGCCGGCACAGTCCATGTCCTCGCCGCTAGATTGGGGCTTCATTCATTCCATTCCTGACCCGGTCGGAGACTGGAAGCAGGCTGTGGATTTTTTATGAATCGGTAGTTGTAGTAAGAATGGAGAGTCAAGGAAACATTTTTCAATCTCAATCTCTTCCTCCTCCCCATGTTTCAATTCGTAATAACTTTAACTTATTAGCGTTCGATATCGTACGAAACAAACAACACGTAACTAAGAGCTTGCGTTCTTATAGCAAGGTAAAAGTGACTATACTGACCTAAAATACATAGATTATTTATTTATTTATTTATTTATTTATTTAGCGTATGGCGTTTAGTGCCGGGAGTGTCCGAGGACATGTTCGGCTCGCCAGAGGCTGTAGCTGCTTCTAGCGGACACCCATAGGGTGAGCTACAAGTTCCGTTCAATTTCAAGTAGTTCCAACTTTCGCTACCAGATGTCAATGATACCTAGTGGTGAACGTTGGAACTTTGATAGAGCGTTCCTACGAAATCTAACCTAGAAATTTAGCTCCACACAAGTGTATTTAGTGGAAAGTACTTTATCATGCCAGCTTTACTTCCCCTCCGAAGGAAGGCATACTGAGAGATTTTAACGCTCTTAAAAATCCGACGACTTCGGCCGGGTTTGAACTCGCGACCTAGCTCTATAAAATCCACCTGAAAAGAATCAGGAACATTGGACTCCTGCTAAATTAGAGTTTTTAATGGGCAGCTGCGTTCCAGTACCATGATGGGTGTTAGTCGATAGATGGGTTAAACAGCTACCACCGAATACAGCAGAGGCGTAGGTGGAGGTAACCACCCAAAACGGCGAAGCTGCAGCGTGTGGAAAGCAACGGAAAACTACCACGTATTGTTTCCTAGTACAATCATCATGTCTGAGACAACCATTAAAACGGCCCTCATTCCCCGGCAGGCCGTAAGTGGTCAGAGGGTGCTAAGAATCTCCGGGTCAGCCGTTAAGATTGCAACTTGGAATGTTCGAAGCATGTATGGGGCAGGCAAGTTCCACAATGTCAAGCATGAAATGGAGAGAATGGAAATTAGAATTCTCGGCGTCAGTGAAGTGCGTTGGCCAGGAAGGGGACAATACAACAGTGACCATTACACCATATATTATTCTGGAAATGACGATAACCACCATCGTAATGGGGTCACTGTAGTCGTATCCAAAACTGTTGGGTGTTCCATCAAAAATTTCATCCCATTTTCGGACCGGATCATGATGCTCCAACTTAAGTCAAAGCCTGTAGATGTGAATATCATTCAGGTTTATGCACCTACGTCAAATGCAGATGATGACGCCGTGGAAACGTTTTACGAGGAAATGAAATCTATCTTGAATTTGACTAAGGCTCACGAGGTCAACATCATAATGGGAGACTTCAACGATAACATAGGTCAAGGGAGAGTAGATAGATTTGTAGGACCGTTCGGTCTGGGACTTCGAATCGAAAGAGGTGATCGATTGGTACAATTCTGTCAAGAGGAGGAATTTGTTGTCATGAACACCTTCTTCAAATTACCACTTCGGAGGCTCTATACCTGGAAGTCGCCACAGGATGATGCTCAAAATATTGTCCGTAATCAAATTGATTATATTTTGGTAAACAGACGAAAGTTGAATGTCAGGTTACGTTCGATGCAGAAATTACCTGTCAAAGCCAAGATTGACGTGACTGGCCTAAGCAGGATGCTATTTAAGAGTCTGTCCACCAAGAACTGGTTTCAGAACTCGGTGACATAGAGGACTGTGCTGACGTTAATGTTCAATGGAATCAGGTAAAGACGGTGCTTACTTCAGTGGGACAGAAACATCTGAAGGTTGATAAAAGGAAGCAACACAAAACCTGGATGACCACGGACGTTCTTGAGCTAATGGATAAAAGACGAGAATGCAAATGAAAAGATCAACAGAGATACGATGCTCAACAGAGGTTGATTCGAACTGAGATCCGAAAAGCCAAGGAGAAATGGTTGGTGAGCAAGTGCCCCGAAATCGAAGAGCTTCCGAATAAACACGATACATTCCACAGGACAAAATGATCAAATAACTGATTGGGAGACAACCTGGCCGAAGCATGGACGATGAAAATAACTTGGTTGCCACGACATGCGACAAGATCAAGATATGGGAACGGTATGTGCACAAGCTCTTCGATGATGACCGAGTTGCAGATCACGGCATTGATGAGACGGATACTGGACCAAGTATCCTAAGAGAGGAGGTGATGAAGGTTATTTGTGAGATGAAGTCTGGCAAAGCTCCTGGACCAGACGATGTTCATGCCGAGATACTAAAGGTTCTGGGCGATGAAAACATAAATGTTCTCACATCCCTCTTCAATAAGATCTACCAGACAGGGCTTGATCCCTGAAGACTGGCTCAAGTTTACTTTCATTCCACTACCAAAGAAGCCTAATGCAGGCACTGCGAAGAACATCGAGCGATCAGCTTGATGAGTCACGTCCTCACGCTGTTACTGAAAATAATTCATGGAAGAATCTTCAGAAAATGCGAAGAATTTATGTCGGACACACAATTCGGATTCCGGGGTGGATTTGGCACCAGGGGTGCCTTGTTATCGATACAAGTCCTTGTTCAGCGCTGCCAGGATATGAACAAGGATGTATTTTTGTGCTTAATTGATTATGCGAAGGCATTCGACCGAATGCAGCACACTAAAATGCTAGAACTCCTTCAACGAGTTCGAATTGACAATAGTGACGTACGAATCTATGCCAATCTCTACTGGAATCAACGAGCGAACATTCGGGTGGATAACAAGCTGTCCGATGAAATATAAATTCGACGTGGTGTTCGACAAGGCTGTGTGCTGTCTCCAATGCTCTTCAACTTATATTCGGAGGCATTCATGTCGGAAGCCTTGGATGGGTTTCATCAAGACATTGTCATCAACGGCACAGTCATCAATAATTTCCGATATGAAGATGGCACAGTCCTGATCGCCGGAAGCATTGAAGATCTCCAAACATTGCTGAATCGCGTGAACGCAGTTAGCAATGATTATGGCTTAAGGATGAACATTCGCAAAACAAAATTAATGGTTAACAGCAAAGAAGTAATTGATACCACATTATCAGTTACTGATAAAGCCATCGAACGAGTTCATTTGTATAAATATCTAGGGTGCACCCTGAATGACAAATGGGACTGCAGCCATGAAATCAAAGCTCGCATTGAACAAGCCAGGGGTGTATTTATTAAAATGAAGAATCTGCTGTGTCACCGAGATCTTAGTCTGAGAACGACACTACTTGCCCTCAAGTGTTACATAATTCCCATACTAATGTATGGACACGAGGGGTGGACGTTTACCAAAACCTTGGAGAAGAAGTTGGAAGCATTTAAAATGTGACTGTATCGTTGAATGTTTCGTATATCATAGACCGACAAGGTGAGAAACACTGAGGTGCTGGATCGGATAGGCAAGGAGATGGTGGTGCTCTACAACATCAAGCGACAGAAGCTACAATATTTTGGCCACGTGATTCGAAATAACAAGTAACGACTCCAGCAACTAATCATGGAGGGCAAGATTGAAGGACGGCGCAGACCTGGGAGGAGGAGGATCTCCTGGCTCAAGAATTTTCGGGAATGGTTTGAACTTGACTCAGCACCTCTCTTTCGAACGGCAACCTCGAGGCAAGGGATTGCAATGATGACCGCCAATCTTCGACACAGAGACGGCATATAAAGGAGAAGAATGAAAATGTAGTCAAGGGAAAACATATGACATTTCCTAACTATCCGAACCTTACTTATCAACAACCGTGCTATCATAGCTATTACTCTCCTTCACCTGTAGGAATTCCCCAATATTCAAAGCACTTGGTCACATTCTGGCCACAACCAAATTCTGCCAAGTCAAGCGTAGTCTGTTTGAAGGCCTCCGGGCTGCGGGGCTATAAAACGCGTAACGAACATCTCTTCTGTCCCATTCATCGTAATCTTTATAATTTTCCTGTACTACCACATTTCTATTTCTCATTTTTCAGCTGCTACAACAACAGTCCAAGTTTCACTTCCATAGAGCACTAGGTTCAGACAAAGGCTTTCAAAATTTACTTACTAGATACAAATTTGATGTGAACAGATTTTTGTCTGTGGGAGAGCTTTCCTTTCCTTTGCCAACCTACTTTTCCTTCGTCCGTCACTGATTATTTTGCTTTTCAAGTAGCAAAATTCTCCTATTACCAATAGGTTTTCACCTTCTTTTTGTGTTTATATTTATATTGATATTGATGTTTGTGTTTGTGTTTATATTTATATTGATATTGATATTGATGTTTGTGTTTATATTCACATTCACATTTATATTGTACCCATGTGAGTAATCTCGTTGGATAATATGCATCTGCCTCCAACTAGCATCAGCTCTCAGGCGTGTACGGTAACCCCAATTTTGCAGTGCATATTTTGGATTTGAGGCAAAAAGGTATCAACTCTACAATGATAAAGCACAACTCTATTCTAAAACTTTAATCCAGTAAAATAAATCATGGCTTCAAACACAAAACAATACCCAAAAAGCATAAAATAAAAGCAAACAAAAATTTTACTTCCACAATCCACAAGTAAACAAATATGAAATCACAACAAAGCCATAACTAGCCATAATGCTTTACCCTTCTGTGAACTTCACAAGGATATACTAGTGCGCTGATGCACCTACGACTTCAAAACAAACTGTACATTAACATAACAGTCATACAATGTGACTTCTTTAATATTACAACAAGGATTATTCCTTAAACCTCTTTATGTTAAACAATTATGTGTGCCGTGCGTGTTTTAATATTTTTCTTCTCACCAATGAAATGCTTTGCATGCATTTACCTATTTGGACGTTGCACCAAAATCAACGTGCAACTCCATAATTATGTAAGCTACCCCCTACACATCCTCCAATTATATGGTTTCACCGCATGCTGTCTGTGATTCCTAGATAAAACGTTACGTTATAGCTTATGTCGGATTGTACAATAGGCTACCTCGCGCTCATGGCGATTGGCATCTAGTCACCAACTACATGACTTGGTTCCAGTGACAGTACAAATATATCATGTAACTATTCGTCAGATAGCTAAATTAATGAACCATCAGGATTAACTATAATTATCCATGTGTTCACAAACCACATGGCTATAATACTCAACATAACAATCTTGCATTATATGTCATTTTAACAAGGTCTAGAATCTCTTCCCTTTTTTACTTGCCTGAGCGGTCCGGGTGGTTGGCTCCGACCCTCGGCTAAGGAAGTCGCTACACAATAGAAAGTGGAATGGGTCGTTTCACCAATTATCTCGACCTTTCTAAAAGTTTGAAAGCTTCCCTCTCTCTAAGCAGTGGAGATTTACAAGACAAAATACTGTGTCCTGACCGACACACATGTTCCCAAAGGATCTTAATTGACTATTATGCCAACAGGTATTGAATGAGCTTTCGTAATTATTCCTACGTCGAGGATAATGATTAATTAATGGCCTCACATGGGTCCATCCAACATGAAGGTTCGGGGTTCGTAATGCATGAGCCTGGCGGTTGACCGATGTCTCAAGTATAATATAGGCGCACAAAACCACTGTCGCCATGAGTTTTCGCTGCCCACGAGCGTACATAACTCATCTATAAGTTCTCGGGAAATCATAGAGCTGCGAGGTGTCCCTGTTTCCTCGACCCTTATAAAGATTCCAATCCGGAACACATTTCAATCCTTTCTTCAGAGTTAGGGTCCATCACTACAACTCTGCAATAAATAATATCTCCAACAATGTCCACGACATAGGAGAATTCATACGTAGAATAGACTATCTGGCCCCTAATGCTCCATGCTACGACATTCCGACCTCTAATATTAAGAGAAATCTAACATTTACTCTATAAGCTTCTCAATTAAGCTGCAAATTCAATTCAATAAAAGCTCTTTCATTACTGGTATCATTACCGAATATATGCAATATTCTGATATAAAACTTCTTTCCATAATTACTGAAATGTAATCTCATTGTAACATCTCCCTGCTTAGATTGATAAGTCTTGCACTTAGCGTTAATAATTCTCGCTACAACAATTTATTTGTTTCCTGATGTGTTCATTCATACTCTTAATAACCATTATTATTATTATCATCATTTCTCACTGACATAAATGACCAAAATCATTATTTATTATTATTATTATAAATCTCATTGACATAAATGACCAAAATCATCATTTATTATTATTCTCACATAAATTACCAAAATTTCCGACATAGCTAGACGTTTTAAACTCGAACAATCGCGTTCGTTGCATTTACATAACTGATTGCCATTCTTAATTCATAGTGGGAATAATTACTCCACTTAATGATACAAATCAACATTTCAACTCTATCAAAATCAACTCATTACTGATTAAACATGGAGGATCAGCCTCCTAACTGATTTTTACTGGCATCTATAAGGAATTCACAATATCTTTACGGAATCACAGACATGCATCGGTCCATACTTCTACATGATCATAACCATAATTTGTGGGGTACTTACATCTCTATAGGCATCTAAGGTGGCTCCGACCAATCATATTCTTCCATGTCGCCCGCCATAATGGGTTTAACGCGACATATTTCTCTTGTTTACACACATTTGATTACACATAATTTCTATCACCAACACGACACGTTGCATACCTTTCAGGAAGTTATCACTCCCCAAACATGTGAAACACTTCATCAAACACTACTTTAAATGATATTTTTACATATACATTACACTGAACACTCGTCACTTTATACACACTTCAATGCTGAAATTCCCTAGCAGAGATCGAAATTGCAGGTGTCGACAGCATCTTACGTTACCAACTCCTGATTGAAAGTCTGGTTATCTGCTCTCGGAACTCTCCAACAGTTTTATGACGATCATTACTCCTACAGTAAGCGTCCTGCGTTACATCAATACGCTGGCTCCCAAACATGAGCGTTAACATCTGGTATTCTCATGGCAATACCAAACACTTAGTAAAGTTTCTTTCGCGCATTCTATCGTAGTTACACATATACGACTAGTTAATACTATACACATTGCGCTTAATAAAGTTCAACACTTTCACAAATAATTATATACAATAGTTCTACCGTTAGTCTATACGGTGCTTCATAACTGAACACGTCATAGTTCGTGCTGCTGATTATGCCTGTATCACGACTATTATTCATACAAGCGTATTTACTGTTTCTTTTACACATACCCGTCTTTGTTCGGCGTCTTGATGAATAGAATCGTCATGCGTTTTGCCTTGACGAACTTGCTTCAACCTGGCTGTAGCTGACTGAAGTTTCACTCGAAGACTGCACGTAGCTTATTTGAAGACTTCTGTCTGCGGCTTACACGCTGTCTCGTACTGCTGCATATTTGCTGCATACTGATTGCAACTTATTGCCATTGTGCTACAATTGACAATTGAGTAAGACTGTAACTGGCTGTAACTGCGCTTGGCGGCATGTAGACTGCGTGACAACTGAGTTAGACTGAGCTTGACTGAGTTAGAACAGAGTGAGTTTCAAAGTGAGGTTCAACTGAGAGCTCCTCCTGGGGTCTACTCCCTTATATCGGATTTCCACAGAAAGTAGAGCAACATCTTCCCGCGTAATCTTCGCTCCTCTCACAGCATGATTCAGGTCTTCAAACCATGATCATTGTGTTCCTCTCTCTTCACAGGTCCCAAAACTATATGTGTGCAAAGGAATCGCTCGTTCAATTAATTAATATTAATTCCTTTCTCCATGGCGTGGGACGCTACCTAGTCGGGAAATCCCCTACAACATCTCCACATCCATCCGCGAACAATGGTCGTTTTACAGTCCTTACGCACATCACTAAATATGCACCAATTTCGCAGGTAAAAGACTCTAAAATTATCTTCTTGCCAAGATATTCACCTGTGTGCAACTCTCATCTCGATTCGTTACTCCAATCACGAGTAATCAATGATTCTTCTGGGCATTTCTCCGCCCCTCCTCCAAATCTATTCTCCGTCGGGGAATAACTGTGTCATTATTCAGGCCTCTCCCCTGCTCCAGACGACATAATGGGGTGACAGAGATGGACGTGGCTCCACTGGGACCAACCCACAATTCTGGGCCGATTAGTAAATGTCAGCTCTGCCCTCCTCTGTGCTTCAAACTCCCAATAGCTTACACCAAATCGTCTTATAATGATATAATCTGCTCATTATTTCCTACATTATTTTAATAAATAATGCCATTTCATCAAAAATCACACCAGTGATTAAATATACATTTCTTTCGAGGGGTTTTTACCAAGAAACTCCCTGTAGATCTCTGGTTCGCTTCCTGGTGGAACCTTTTTACTGAGATCACAGTCTCTGAGAACCATGTTCGATTCCAGTCAGCATAACCCCATCGGGTTCATGTTCCCCTTGCAAAACTTATAAAAGTCCAATGCAAGTGGCTTATATAAGTAACCAGCTGACTGTCGACCACCGTCTGTGTTTACGTCTGGGGTCCTTCACCTTGTCTGGCTGCGAGTGGGTTAGTAGTGTTCCCCCTTCCACACTCGGCCTTGTTTCTGAGCTGTCTATTCTCCCTGCGAAGGGTCGCGTTTACAGCCTCAACCTCTCTGGCTACTCTGACCATTTCTTCATAGAATTCTCGCAAACACTGGCATTCTTTCTGCTCTCCGCTTACACTGGGTAAACTGTCTGTTTCTTGTCCCGTCTCGCCGTTCCAACATTCAGGTCTGCCTGCTTGGCTGCCTCCGCTCTCCACGTTGAGTTGGGTGTGCGTTACTAATTCTTCTTCTGGTTCATCGAATTCTTCTGGCGAGTAATACATTTTTAAGTTGGCTATGTTCATAACGACCTCGTTTCCATTCTCTAAATGCCTTAACCTGTATGCATTGTTCTGGAGGTCTCTTATCACCTCGAACGGGCCGTGGTAAGAAAAATTAAACTTCTTATACTTCCGTGCCTCTGGATCTGAACTGGCGGGTTTCTTAATTAAAACTTTCTGTCCCACGAGAAGCGGTTTATGATACCTCTTCGCACGATTCCTTCTCTGACGTCTCTCCGCCTGTGCTTTGAGATATTCAAAGGTTCGTTGGATCCTCAATTCTCTACCGGGCTGTGCGTCTACAGGTAATGGAATAACACCATTCCACGGTCTCTCTGGTCTCTGATCCAGATGTAGAGTAACGGGAACCTGACCTGTCGCCTCATGTACAGTATTATTTATACAGTATTCAATTACTTCTAGAAATTCAATCCAACGCCAATTCGCTTCAGAACAGTAGATCTTCATGTATTTCTGGATCTCTCTCATTACTCTTTCAACGGGACTTGCCTCAGGATGGCGAATGGTAGATAAAATCTGCCTAATTCCTAGAGTTTCCAGTTCTCGACGAAATTCTGCACTAGTAAAGCAACTTCCGTGGTCCGAGAGAATGTTATCCGGCTTCCCAAGAATCGGAATAACTCTCTCTTTCAGGCGCTTCAAGACCTGTTTTGAACTTGTCTTTTGAATGGGGCACAACACCACCATTTTCGAAAATACATCCATGGCTACAAAAATGTGTCTATTGCCTCTACGTGCTCTAGGCAATGGTCCAAAGTTGTCGATACTCAATAGCTGCCTTGGCTTCTCTGGTAACAACGGGATAGGTCGTTGCCTCATTAAAAAGGGATTCGGCTTTACCCTTTGGCAAAGATCACATGTTCTAATAGCATTTCTCACCGTTTCTCTCAATTTTGGCCAAGTAAATGCTTCCTTCAACAGAGCACATATTTTATCTATCCCCGGATGGCCAAATGCTCTGTGGGCTAGCCATACTAATCTCCTCTGCAAAGATGCAGGAATTACAATCCTTTGACGTGTGTGATCCACATCTTCCCACCTGTGTAATATCTGATTATACCATACATAATCTGTTGCCAATGCCTCCGCCTCTCTGTATATCGCAGTTCCCCTTGCTAAGCGTCCCTCGAAGTAATCGATTATCATCTTCAACCATGGGTCTTCGCGTTGTAGGTTGGTAATGTTCCTTAAGTCATCCAACGTCTTCTGATCTCGATTCTCAATTTGGACCGCTAGTACTTCTTCTTCTCTAGGGTAACGACTTAATATGTCCGGTATTACATTCTCTTTCCCTGGACAGTATTCTATTTCCACATTAAATTGCTGGATATACAGGGACCATCTTGTCAATCTCTGACTAGACAAATCTGTCTTTAACAAAAATGTTAAAGCTTTATGGTCTGTTCTCAGAACTATTCGGAAGCCGTACACGAGTTTGTGCCACGATTGCAACGCGTACAAAATTGCGAGCAATTCTATCTCTGTGATCGTGTAATTTTTCTCATGGGCTCTCAGTCTTCTGCTTATAAAGGCGATAAAAACTTTCTTCTCAGGCTGGTCAACATTTTCCTGGAATAGCATCGCTCCAATCCCAATAAGTGATGCATCCGTCTGTATGATGAACTTCTGGGTATAATCTGGGTATCCCAGTTTCACATATTCCAAAAGCATTTGTTTTGACCTCACGAATGCTTCCTGACATTGCTCCGTCCAATTCCATCTGCCGCCTTTCTTCAATAGGTCCTGCAGTGGTGCTACTGTCGCATTATAGTTTGGGCAGTGGTTCGAAAAGAATCCAATTACTCCCAAATACTGTCGGACGTGCTTAACTTTCGTGGGTCGAGGGAAATTCCGAATTACCTCCAATTTATCTGGATTAGGCTTCACTCCATTTGCATCAATAACATGCCCTAGGAATTTAACTTCCCTCTGACAGAAGTGCGATTTCTTGATATTAACCTTAAAGTTAGCCTCTCGAAGGTCATCTAGCAACTTCTTCAGGTCTCTCATGTGCTCCTCCAGAGATTCTGATGTGAGTAGGATGTCGTCTACATATCTGATGGTACTCTCTTTAACCTCATCTGATAGATTGCGATCTAACGCTCTTATCAGGGCTGAACCAGCTGTTTTCAACCCAAAAGGTAGCCTTAAAAATGTGAATGTATGTTGATCAAACATAAATCCTGTCAACAGACTAGTTTTCTTCTCTAATTCAAGATGGTGGAAACTGGATGTGATATCCAAGTTTGAGAATATAGTTTTTCCTTTAAACTTCCTGAGGATCTCTTTAATAGGTGGCACTTGGTCAAATTCCGGAATAACTCTCAAATTTAAGCGTCTCAGGTCCAAGCAGACTCTGACAGATCCGTCTGTCTTTGGTACAATTACCAATGGACTTACATAAGGCGTAGGTGTTTTCTCAATAACGCCGGCCTCCAACATCTCCTGAATTGCCTCTTTCACTTAATGCTTTTCAGCTATAGGGTAGGGTTTCTGCCTAAATGGTGTCCAATCACTGACTTGAAAAGCATAAGTGAAGTTCTTTATCCGACCAGGTCTCGAATCAAAGACTTCCTTCTGTTCCAGCAATAACTGCTTTAAATTTTCCTTCTCTTTTAGCCCAATTTTCGCTTCTTCTAGCTTCTCCGAAATGTATTCTTCCAATTTGGGTTCCAGATCTTTTTCCAAGTCTGTGGCTAGTGTTTTGAGCTCCGCTTCTAACTGCTCAATGGCTAACACTTCTTCATCAGCCACATCTCTGTATGTATGCCATACTTGTTCACTGGATCCTGGTTCAATTTCATTGAGTGCGACCTCTAAGCCTTCAGCTTCTTCATTCACATGGAACATAACCCTGTCCTGTGCTAGGTCAATTATCACTCTGTATTCCCTTATAAACTCTGCCCCAATAAGTAGGTTATAAGGTAGTTTGTTCACTAACAGAAAACTCTGTGAGAAAATAGAGCCTCCTATCTGTAAATCTAGGAATACCTGGTATTTACATATCATTGTTTTGTCTGGAATTACCCCTTTAATTTTTACACTGGAGATCGGTATCTTCAAAATGTTCTCTCTCCGGGCTATTTCATTATATAGAACTTGTGTCATCAGGCTCACTGTTGATCCTGTGTCTAGCAGACTTCTGACTTTTAATCCTGCCACTCTCACAATTATAATAGGCAATTCTCTCTTGACCATGACCTGTGGTCCTCCTGTATCCTCAATCAATTCTTCTGGTTTGGCTATCCAATTGATGATGTTAATAGACTTCCATCCATCAGTCTCGAGCTCTTCTAATTTTGGCGTTTTTTTTTTCTTCAGCGCCCGCCCCTTTGGAGTTCCTTCTCTCCTGTTCGCTGCGCTGTAGTTCCAAACTCTTAGCTCCATCTCCATATCTGTCTAGCGATGTCCTGTTCTGCATGACTTCTCTCCAGCGGACTTGTGATTTCTGGGGCTCATCTCCCCTTTCTTCGAGGTATCGCAAAGAAGCATGATATCGCTCTTCTGCCTCGTCATCGAAGTTATTTCTTCTCTCTTGGGGTCTCCAATTTCTATTATTGCCTTCCTGGAAATTATTACCTCCATTGTTATGGTACGGTTTGCCCCTGTTATTGTGTTTATTCCACGAACTTCGACCTCTTCCTGCTTTATTAGCATTTCCTTTGTACCTTGACTGCCATTTTCTGGGTTCCTGTTCCCATTTCCGTCCATAGGAATCTAAAGTTTCTGTGCTCGTGGCCTTGTTGTTCCTTGGAGCTTGCTGTTGGTCAGTCTGTGTGTTGGTCACGTGGACTTGTTCCACGGTTCGACTCTGACGCATAGTATTTGCTGTGGTGAGGTCCAGTTGCCTTAGAACTGTCTCCATTTCCATAGCAGTTTTCGCATTAGCCGAGATTAGTAGCCTTTGGATCTCGTATGGAAGCTGTTTGGTGATAGCAATGCATAGCTCCAGTTCACTAGGTTTTTGATCCAGCTCTTTAAAACGACACATCTGCGATATGAAGAATTCTGCGTACTTCGTCGGGTTGTTCGTGCTGTACTTTTTGGCATACAAATTCAGCCGTAAATTCTGCTGAGTCGCGGCGTCCCAATATCTTTTCAAGAATGCCTCGCGGAATTCCTCAACAGTATCAAAAGTGTAACGGAAGCTGCGAAACCATAATGCGCACTCCCCCTCTGTTAACTTCTCTATAGCACGTAGCCTACGCTCCTGCGGTATTCGTGCATCATTGAGATATTCAGTCACTTCCTTTAACCAATATTTTGGTGTCATACTACAGTGACTACCTGAAAACTTCCTAGGTTTTTCTTCGCTTGCCCTAATGACGTTTATCACCTGGGTGTGCATCGCGTTTTCATGTGGCGTCGATGCCGCAATTGGTACACCTGGCGTCATGTAAGGACTTTCTCCTGCGCCTGCAGCATTCCTGCTTATAGGTTGGGTTTCTAGGTCTGCCCACCTTGTTTTTCTTATATCCTCTATGCTGCCTTCACTTGACTTAGGATACTTCAGAAGTGTCTCCTCCTGTGCTATTATCCTAGTCTCCATTTGGTTATGGCGCATTTCTGCTCTTTCTAGGCGAGTAATGACTTCTTTTTCTATTCTCGTAAGCCTATCTCGGTTTTCCTCGGCTACTTGAAAAATTTTCACCATGTCTTCTTTCAGACTTTGTTTGATATGGGATATTTCATCCTCTACGTCCTCTTTAATTTGAGCAAGGGTCTTGTCGCTTGCCTCTGTTTTCTGGCCTTCTCTTATTTCGAGTTCTTCTCTCAGACCTTTAATTTCATCTTGAATGTGTCCATTGACTTTAGACAATTCATTCCGGACCTTGGTGATCTCGCCTCTATTTTCCTCTTGTCTTTTATTGACTATGATAATGTCACTCTGAACTTGGTCCAGTTCTTTATGAACTTTACCCATCTGACCTTTCACGTTGCCTACCAGCTCCTTACTTTCATGAGCGATAGCCTTAATTTCGCCTATTTCCTGGCATTGACCTAATATATTCTGGTCCTGTTTCTTGAGGTCACCGTTAATTGCTCTAGCGTAGCTTTTCAATTTCTGGTCCCATTTGGAGTCGTTCTCCTCTAATCTCTGGTCTACTGTTTTCGTAAACTCTGCGAACTGTTTCGCTTGGCGTTCGAGATTCGCCTCATTTTGGATCTGAATATCCTTAATATCGTTAGACAACGCCTCTAATTTACTGTTGGTTTGCTCCTGAGCATGCCTACACGCTTGCAAATTACCCTCAAGTTTGGCTTCTATGGCCTCGAAACGTTTGTCAGTATTCACCTGCATTTCCGATACAATGCTTACAACAGTATCTGTTACTTCGGTCTTAATGACTTCTTGCATTTGACCTAACTTATTGTCTAGTGCAACCTGATTTGCATCTAACCGATTACTCAATTCAGCTTTATATTCAACTTTATTTGCCTCTAAACGGTTGTTTAATTCAATCTGGTTATTGTTCATTGCAACCTGATTTGCATTAATTGCCTCCTGATTGGCATCTAACCTGTTATTTAACTCTCTCTGGTTCTCATCTAACCGAGTGTTTATACTATCCTGGAACGCCTTGGTTTCCAGTTTACTCTGCTCATGAACAGCATCAAAATGTTGTATCAGTCCTGCAATAACTTGCAAGATCTCCTCCGTACCTGACATTTTACAATAACACACTTAAATATGCAGGCAGGCTTCCTGGAAAAATATGTGGATACGTTTCGAAGAGAAACATCAAACACTGCACACATATTGTGAAGTCGTACAAAACCTGATAATATTATAGTAGATTGTGGATTGGGTATGTAACGCTAGTACCCTTAGGCCATTCTCTTCTCAATAGAGAGATTCTGCGTTACCTCAAAAGCCTACTGAATTCAACAATCACTCAAACACAGTTTGAGGCAAAACAATTAATATGGTTTTCCCCATGAAATACCATAAAAAATCTATGGGTTTTCCCTAAATCCCATAAGCTCCACGTATTCTGGGCGCCATGATAAATTAATATGTGTCGTGGTACTAGTATTAGTAGGACATCGGCCGTATTTTCATTTACTATAAAAACTGTTCAGGGAGTGGTTTTTACTGCCGAAAGCCCCACTTGGGCCACGCCATGATAAATTAATAGAGCTATGCACAATCTATCAAAATTTATATATACGTATCGGAACTTAGTTATGGATTAGGAGCGGTCACACCCTACTTCGTTAATTCTTACTTTAATAGAGTTGTGTGCACTAAATCTGTCCGACTTTAGTCGTACCTTTAGCCCAAATCACAGTATAGGACATCAATTCCCATGTACCCATGTGAGTAATCTCGTTGGATAATATGCATCTGCCTCCAACTAGCATCAGCTCTCAGGCGTGTACGGTAACCCCAATTTTGCAGTGCATATTGTTTTAGATCCCTTATTTAGGGGTGGTAGGACCTAAAACGGAAGAGTTACTGTATTGATTTTGAATGGAGTGTCTAAAAGGGGGTAGCTGCCTTTGGAGGGGCAAGCTGACCAGTGTGGAGTGTTGTTTAGCGTTAGGAACTAGGGGGCGCTCCTATAAAGACTGTAAATGTGGTTTAAGGGATGTAGCCTTAGCACGCGGGTCGATGTACTAGTCGCCCAGCCGGCTACTTATTATATAATCACCTTGCTAGTGTCAGCGGTTCGGCACGCGCTTCACTTGAGCACGCGAGCCGCTGTGAGGAATACAATGACGTCTGAGTTGGCGTTATTACTACGGTGTGTCACGTCTGACTGTGACGGGAGTAAGGAAGGACGTTGGGACGTGAAGAAGAGTGTAGATCAGTAATGCAAGTGTAAGAGACTGACCAAGTGTTTATTGGTCAGCAATGAGTAACTGTTAGTCCCTTTTAAGGGATCTTGTGATGTTATAATGTGAGTACAAACTGTGGGTGTTAGGTTACAAAAGTAGGATTCTGAACACTGACTGACTGACTCACCTCGGTTGACACTGTCGTTAGCCTCCGGCTGTCTCGTCGAAGCACTGATGATGGAGAGATCCTCGTGACCCACTTAAGGCACCTTTTATACCTTTAGCCTCTGTTCTGTCAGCGCGTTGTGGCATAGTTGAACCAGTTTGTAGTATGTCGCTGTGTGTCATAATTACGCAAGGGTTGAGCTGCTTTATGGAGTAGCCAGCTGCCCTTATAGTATTGATGGATATTGGGTAGGCTTTTAAAGGGTTGCCTTTTATGAGATTTAGACAGATGATGGGGGGGATGATCTCTAAGGGGTGCATAACCCTTGGGTATTGTACAAGCCTCTTCCTCCATTTGGTCACGTCCTCGCGACCGGGAAGGGCACTTGGGGTTGGGATGTTGTCGTAGTAGTTTTTGAATCCCCCTCGTCTCTTCTGGTGGTGGCGTCGTAAGCGTCGTCGTATGGAACGGGTGTCGTCGTGCAGAAGTGTAGGTGTGCGGTCAGCCCGTGTTCAGAGGGGAGGGTTATGGGGTGTACATAGATATATATGTATATAAATTTTACATTGCATGGTGAAATGTGCATTAACATTGTTGAATAAAGAAAATAATTGCTATTGAGGCACAATCGCCATTGCCGTTGTCGGCATAAAAAAGAAAAAAAACATGGTTATACATGGTTACATAGTTGTGCAGGGAGGAAAAACCCAGGGCCGAACGGATGATTGCGTCGTCCGCCCTATCTTGGGGAAAAAGCGCTCCCTGCAATAAAGAAGATAGGAGAGAATAGAAAAAAAATGGGTGTTCCAGGGTATAATTTAAAGGAAATATTTAAAATGTATTTATTGGTGTGGGATAAAACGGAACACCCTGACAAATGGGGAAGTTAGAAGAGAGAAAAATGAAAGAAAACAATTCACAGACATTGGTTACGTGTTACCTTAGCAAACGAAACAAAACAAAACAAAAATATAGACATCGTGTACACGTGAACTTGATAAACAGACAAAAATATATATAGTGTTTAATGTATTATGTTGCGATGCTGACATTTAGGAATTTCCATTGGAATAATTGCCCGTGGGCGCATGAATATGTATGTAGTTTACTCTTTAAAATTATGAACTACAATGACCTTATGTCTACTTAAGCGCGCTAAACCCTTATAATTCTAGTTTTTGTTTGGATCCTCGCGTGCACGCTACCTGTTTGTACGTACGCTTGCCGTATCACGGCTGATCCTATACGGCCACCTCTTGGCACGGTTGAGTGGTCGTACCGCTTGCAGTGTATTCTTAATACCTAGTCTGTGAAGCATCCTCTGTGGGTGAATGCTTGCACACTTGACAATGAGAGTCACTGCCACAAACCGGTTGCGCCCTCATTGTCGTAATCTGCGTCACATTTTGACGCTTTATGTGTTTTAATTGAGTTGATCTGCCAGTAAGCCTGGTACCCCACAGGCACCAGTCCTGCTGTGCAGATTCATTTTAGAGTGTGTATCTGAAAAAGAAAAATGTGGTGAGTGTTTGCGAGTGTGTCGGGATTAGTGCAAGTTGAAAAAAATAAACAAAAAGTGTACACATCATGGCATGCTGTAGATAATATGCCACTGCTATGTGGCAGTGAAATTCCTGTCACCAGTTTTCTGTATCTGGTGACGATGCCTGTGAAAAAAAAATGGCGAGGTTTAGAAAAAAAAAACATATTAGTACCGGTTGAAGCTGGTCTTTTACTGAAAAAAAAAACATGATTAATGTTACTTAGCTGCAAGGCCGGGCTTACCCTATACGGTGCCGTAATGCCGTAAATAATATA
This sequence comes from Meconema thalassinum, assembly GCA_946902985.2. Taxonomy (NCBI): domain Eukaryota; kingdom Metazoa; phylum Arthropoda; class Insecta; order Orthoptera; family Tettigoniidae; genus Meconema; species Meconema thalassinum. The sequence goes on along the minus strand of OX336388.2, from coordinate 99,561,667 downwards.
TAGTTGGTCTTACCCCGGTAGCGGAATTGTGGTTACCGGGTGCCGATATATTCCACTTTGATTATTCCTATCTTAATCTAGTATTGTCGGGCTTACCTCGGTAACGGATTTAAAGTCACCGAGTGCCGATATATTCTACGGTGATCTATATATATTAAAAAAATGCCTTAAATGTAGGTGTATGTTACCTTATGTCTTACCTTACTTATTTAACTTATTGATAAAATTACTTAACTGTAAAACTATTCTGTATTTACATGCCGAGTGGACCTTATTCTAAAGCCGAAATGTGCTGTGCTATTATTAGCAACAGCTGTCAGTAAATTTGCTTACATCTAAGTGACCTTAACATGGCACTATGACTTAAGTACTAAGATTTAGATGGAGGCTGGCCGCTTGATTTCTCTCGCGGGGGCGCCCTTGTAGTACATTGTCGGGACCGGAACCCAACAATGCCTCGTAGTCCCCTCCGTTTTAATACTATTGTCGACATCTATTCTAGGTCTTAATACTAGTACTAACCTATTCGCAGGCGCCTTACGGTGCCACTAAGCTAACCGTTTCGCCCGCTGTAACTTTCGTGTTCATAACCGTGTGCTGTTCCTATTTGACGTAGGTGAGCCGCCCACTTGGCTCCTGTGAGGGGCGCGCAATGCCCCTCTCTGAATGCCCTCTGGTTGCCCGTTGCGTCGCCATTTATGTGGGCATTGGACAGTGTGGTCCAATGGCATAATATCCTCCGGGAAGAAAGCGTCCGGGGAGTCCTCTTCGCCTGTGTCGGCCGCAATATTTGTATTCATGTGTCCTCCGGGAAGTGAGCGTCCGGGGAGTCCTCTTCGCCTGTGTCGGCCGCAATATTTGTATTCATGTGTCCTCCGGGAAGTGAGCGTCCGGGGAGTCCTCTTCGCCTTAATCGGCATTGCTGGGTTGGCCCACTGAACCCTTTTGAGTGCCCGCTATGCTACTCATTTAAGAACTCTGGCGACCCGTTGTCGTCCATTTACGTGGGCGCAGGACCGAATGAGCGCGTACATTCCATATATATATATTCATATTTCATTCTGCATTATTGATTACCGTCGTGGTCTTCACCTTCACCTCGCGGGGTAAGGACTTGTCGGATCTAGGATTGGTCCTGCTGAACCCTTGGATCCTGCTTCACTCCTGACGAATAGGAGTCTGACTCCCCGCCATGGAAGTCCTACTTACGTAAATTTAACTAACAGTCTAGTCATAATATGGTCGTCTCTAGGGATAGCTCCCGAGGCCGGCGCTGAGTGAGCTATTTCTCCCGCCATCCTCAGAAAGTCACCCTGCAGATCTCGGCTTCGATGACCGTGACACATAGTGGGTGTAACGTTCTCCGACAAGGGGGATGGGCTAATATGCACCCCTAGATCTCGATGTTTGCCCGTGTCAGGTCCCGAATGCTTTGACCTTCCGTAGTTCGTCTGTTTGGTCAGGTCAGTGATTTGATGAGCCAACTGGGGTAAGGGTTGTCATTACCTACCCCAGTTCTGCCCCTAGTGTTGTGCTTTTGACCTTTGGCTAACGCCGGTATCATCAGCCAGGGTGTTTCAGATTCCCTTTTTTTTTTTTTTTTTTTTTTTAAATATAGGTGTAACCTGTGTAAAAAGTGTCAAATGTAAAATACTTCCAGTGTGGTGGGCTGGTAAAACCTCTACATACGTAGACTACTTTAGGCTACCTGTGCTATATCAGCTTCTCCAGCGATAATGCTCTTTTTTAACCTTGATGGAGGTGTTAGTAGGGTCTGTGGCGTCAGGTACCCTGTTATTGTGATCTGGGGGTAGTTATCTGTAGAGTGGGTTAAAGCAGGGTAGGAGGAGGTTGCGCACTTCCGAATTCCGCGTTAGTGGCGGCCTGGAACCGGTGGTGGCACTGGGATGCTTCTATAGTGAGTGGAGTGGGGAGGTAATTCCCGGGGTTGCAAAAAATAAAATAAAAATCCATGCCGGTCTGATATCAATATCCCCTGGTGAATGGATGGGATATACATGCATGCGTCTGGATATGAGGCGTTTGCACTCATGTATGGATAGGTGTAGGTTGAGGCATAATACTAATATATTTCCCTCTCATGCGGGATGATTTAAATTTAAAAAAAATGGTTAGTATTTATTACTTATGGCCTCATCTCTCATATGGAGATGTGCATTACGCTTAGTTGGTGTTTGCCGATGCACCCCTCTCATTCAGGTGATAGCGGTGGGGCTCAAGGCGTAGCATGCCCTTTCTGTAAACACATGAAGTTTACCAACCCTTATGTATACTTTGTAGTGTAGTGTAGCTGTTTTGGTCGTGTTCATGTGTCTGCGTTGTTTATGTTTGGACGTGAAAAGGTTATGGGAAGGGAGTAGAGTGGGACGCTGTTAGCATGTTCTCTTGTCATCCTCCCTTGGTCCATGTTGGTTTTCTATCCGCGCTTTGGGATAGCGAAGCTTCACGACCTACTCTGGTCCGTTATAGGGCTAAGTCCTAGTCGCCTGGAATGATTTGTTTCGGGACTAGGGTCGCAAAAAGAAGTTGTTAAGGGGAGGTCCCGTTTCCTCAAAGTCCCTATGTTCGCCCCTGATTGGTGAGTGCGTTTGTGTGTGTGTGTGTGACTACGCTCCGCTACACCACGCGGACGCCTGGTCTGCTGTAGGGCTAAGTCCTACTGTGTATATTGTGTATGGGTAGGAAGCGCCCGTGGCCTGCCAACGTCTTTACGAACGTGCTACTCTGGGCCTGCGACAAGTTTTGGTCTGTGACGTCTGCTTGTTGATAAATGCTTTCGCAGTGTTGAAAAATGTATAGTGTTATGATTGTTCTGCATTTGTTTATTCATGGTCACTGCCACTACACAATCGCGTTTTGTCATCGACAGTGTTGCAAAGTGGCTAAGTCTGCAAGTCATCAGTTTGTGTGTGTAACTTCAGGCCGGGATTTTATGTAGGTTAACCACTGTTGCGTGTTTTTCTGCACGTATGCCAGTGTGGTCATTGTGTTAAATTCCTGGCGGCCCGATGTGGTAATCCGCCCTGCTACTATTGCCGTTGTGTGGCCATTATTCCGTAAGACCGTTGTCTTACGAAATTTATATGTCTCTGTCTGGAAAGTCCATTTTCCCTGTCAAGTGTATTTCTGGAATTTTATGCCTGTCATTTGGCCGCAGGAATGTAGTATTATCTGTCTAAGCCGTTATATGGGCCAATTTTGGTGTGATTGGAAGGCCGTCTGCTTGTTTTTCCCTGGCGTGCAATTTTCTCTGGGGTTCGAACCCGTGTTCTATGTAATTCTCTGTGTTATATGTCTGCGTTGTTCATGTTCTGCGGGCATTCTGTCTGTATTTTGTTTGTGTTTCTCGTACCGAAAATACCGTTGTTTAGTTAGTTTTCGGTACGAGGTTTTTGTGTGTGGACATGGGTTCGAAGCCGGTTGTCTGTAAAGATTTGGTGGCCATTTCTGTGCCGCCTACACTATGGCAAATGGGCTGTGTGTTTTTCTATGCGCAACCCCTAGTATACCTTCCTGCGAGGAGTTTGCTTATTTTTGCCCTCTCCTCGTAGTGTAAATTTTGAAGATATAGGGTTCTTGGGTTGGCTATGAATGATTCCGTGCAGTGTGCTTTGGGAACTGTCGTCTGTAAGGCTCGCAGTTTATCACTGAGGTCTGCTTTACTGCTGAGTATGGTGGTGTCGGGTTGCAATGTCTTGCGCGCTCGCTTGTTTACTTGTTTCGATAACGCTGTGTATCCGAACATGTGTTCTTAATCAGCCTGCTTTCTGTTAGTGCTCTTCGCATTATAAAAAGGCAAGAGGGGAATTTTGTGGTTTAACGTGACCATTTCTGGAGATCATGTGCCACGGGATTTCCGTTTTACTTGGAATCCAAACCACAGGCCATGGCATTTCACTTCGGAAATCTCATATGCATTGGCCGTCTGTAAAAGAACCTTCCATTGACTACACTTGTGTCCCCGAGTGTTGTGTTATGTATACCTATGTATAAAATATATATATAGTTTATTTGGCCATTTTTCTTTCTTGGGCTAAATGTGTGAAACAAAAAAAAATTATTTATGCCCCGCTCTGAATTAAGAGAGCACATTGAAAGAAAATAATAGTAGGTGGCGTTAGTCTCTAAAAATTATGTCGTGAGCACTATGTTTTTGAAAAAAAATGGTGATTGGGACCTGAGTGTAGTATTTACCATTTTGGTAACGTGAGTACTACCGTAATCTGGTTACGTCTCAGGGGAATCTACCGACACTGTCTAGTACACCTTAGGAAGGCCATTGCCAGACGTAACTGATACCCTTGTATCCACGTCACGAGCAAAGCCAGTGCACTGTGGGAGTCAAACCTGCCTATCAAAGTAATTGTAACTCACCAAAATGACAGTGTCTCATCCCGGTGTGCAATTGGGCTTTTTAGTTGGTTAAAGCACACCTCCCAAAATTTTTTTTTTTTGAAACTAGTTTGAGATTCTTAATTCTTGCCATGCTTACGGTTTTCGCCCGCAACAAGAGAATCTGTCAAACTGTGGAACCCTAACATAGAACGTTTAGTCATTTCTACTTAGAAAGACTCACTTAAGCTTTATGCTGTGATTTTATGCTTAAGTTGTGTTCAAAATATCTCTTTTTCGGCCTGAAGCCTGCTTGGCTTCCACTTGGCTTAGCATATTAGAGACTTTACGTTATGGCGTTAATCACTTCGCCCAATAACCATTGATGGCCTGAGAGAAAAATGCCATGGTTCCGAAAAAAAAAACAAGAAGGATTTAGAATTGTTCCTTCTACTTTGGCTATATTGCACTGTATATACATAAAATAAGAAAGAAAAATATGCGATTTCATGTTTATTATGTACTTGTTGGACCATTTTCTTATCGCCCCCGTGTGAAAGAATTTATGTGGCCTATAATGTTGGTGTTAGCGATGTTAGTTTATTTCTGTGGCCCTGGTGGAAGTCGTTATCCTCTTTCGAGCTTCAGTGCTCCGAAAGGTGAAGGGTTTTGCCCTGTTATTAGATGATAGGCCTCTGGAATCCACTGGGGTGTTCCTTTGCTACCTTCCGGCGGAATTTCTAGCAAAGTAAGCTTTGGCCTACTCCCACCGTAGCGCGTGTCTATAGGTTTAAATGTACCTGTATTCGAGGGCCTAATTGTGCTTGATGCTGCCCTAGTAGATTTTACGGGAGTGTGTATATATTTGCCTGCGTGGTTTTGTGGGGTAGGTGAGAACACCTTTCCTAATCCCCGTGTACTGTGTGGTAATGCCCGGTGAAAATGTTCGTGCGTATATCGTGCACCCTGAGGGCCTAATACCGGTGTTCGCCTTTGTTCTGGCAAATTTGCCCTTTGAACTGGCGGTAAAGGTCGCTTAATGGCTTGTGTCCGGCCTAGCAATGTGGTGGCGTGTAGTCTGACCGTTTTTCGGCCTGTGGCCACGGCCGACTCCTGCCAATGTGTTAGCCTATCTGTGTACGTGTATGTAGGCTTTATGTACTGTAGGGCGGGCTCTATGTCGTCACCCCATGACGTGGTTATGTCCCTTTGTTTCCCTGTCATATCATGTGTGTTTAATGGCCCTGGCTTCAACTCCCTCTCGTCCCTCTGTTCCGAGGGGATTGTTCTAGGCTCTGCCCCTCGATTTGGCAAAATTGCCTTCCGATCCGGAGCTGAAGGACGTGTGTTTGTGTTAGGTTTATTTTGTAGTAAGTTGGAGCCTAACCTGGCCGTCTTCTTGACTGTGGCCACGGCGAACTCCTTCCATTCTGTGGCAGTACGTGGCGAGAGGGACATCCTCGCAAATTGTCGAGTCAGCGTATCCACGCTTATGTCCTCTCTCGGGTGGGCTGATGGCCCTACCATGAACTCAAAAATGGCCTTATTGGCTTGTAGCTCACGGTATTTGTCCCAAATTTGGGTGTACTGCCTTATTGAGGCTCATGGCCTGCTTGCAAATTACTGTACTAATGTATTAATGTTTCTGTGCTCTGTATTGTTTTGTGGCCGCTAGTTGGAGAAGCGCTTGGACGCGAATTAGCTCCCTGTATTGGGCGTGTAAACTTGTGTAGTGCACCCTCATTCTCTCGAGGGTTGCATTATCTATTACGGGACCATGTGTGGTGATTAATTGTCGGTATATTCTGTGTCTTTGTATATGGAACCTATTGAGGTGTTCATGTATGTGATTCAAGAGTGTATGTGCGCATCTTAATCGCGCTGTCCTACCCTCTGACGGGGTGTATGGCTGTTTGCCCTGTATTGCCCCGATTTTTGTTTGGAGTGCCCGTATTTGTGTTTGCCGGCCTTGTATGTGCCCTTGGCATCTGAACAATAATGTTAATAATATTGGCGTACCCCTATTGCCTCTATGGCTTGCAATCTCTGCATGAGGTGCCATTCTGACTGCAGTGTATGGGCCTACAATAAGAATAAAAAAAAGTCTGTACGTGTTTGACAGTGTATTCTTATATTTCTTTGATTCTGTATGGGGTTAGGGGGTTGGTTTATTAAGAAGTTCCCCTGTGTAGCTAATTTGGAGCACACAAAAAAAATGGTGCTTTTTGTCTGGGGGAAAAATTTTCTCACTAATTTGCTTGGCTTTTTGCGGTACGGAAGGGGTCGTTTTACCTACGAGGGCTCGTTGGTTGAGTCCCTTTTCTCTATGCGTAGGACCCCGCCTCCACCATCTGTTTTAGATCCCTTATTTAGGGGTGGTAGGACCTAAAACGGAAGAGTTACTGTATTGATTTTGAATGGAGTGTCTAAAAGGGGGTAGCTGCCTTTGGAGGGGCAAGCTGACCAGTGTGGAGTGTTGTTTAGCGTTAGGAACTAGGGGGCGCTCCTATAAAGACTGTAAATGTGGTTTAAGGGATGTAGCCTTAGCACGCGGGTCGATGTACTAGTCGCCCAGCCGGCTACTTATTATATAATCACCTTGCTAGTGTCAGCGGTTCGGCACGCGCTTCACATGAGCACGCGAGCCGCTGTGAGGAATACAATGACGTCTGAGTTGGCGTTATTACTACGGTGTGTCACGTCTGACTGTGACGGGAGTAAGGAAGGACGTTGGGACGTGAAGAAGAGTGTAGATCAGTAATGCAAGTGTAAGAGACTGACCAAGTGTTTATTGGTCAGCAATGAGTAACTGTTAGTCCCTTTTAAGGGATCTTGTGATGTTATAATGTGAGTACAAACTGTGGGTGTTAGGTTACAAAAGTAGGATTCTGAACACTGACTGACTGACTCACCTCGGTTGACACTGTCGTTAGCCTCCGGCTGTCTCGTCGAAGCACTGATGATGGAGAGATCCTCGTGACCCACTTAAGGCACCTTTTATACCTTTAGCCTCTGTTCTGTCAGCGCGTTGTGGCATAGTTGAACCAGTTTGTAGTATGTCGCTGTGTGTCATAATTACGCAAGGGTTGAGCTGCTTTATGGAGTAGCCAGCTGCCCTTATAGTATTGATGGATATTGGGTAGGCTTTTAAAGGGTTGCCTTTTATGAGATTTAGACAGATGATGGGGGGGATGATCTCTAAGGGGTGCATAACCCTTGGGTATTGTACAATATTTTGGATTTGAGGCAAAAAGGTATCAACTCTACAATAATAAAGCACAACTCTATTCTAAAACTTTAATCCAGTAAAATAAATCATGGCTTCAAACACAAAACAATACCCAAAAAGCATAAAATAAAAGCAAACAAAAATTTTACTTCCACAATCCACAAGTAAACAAATATGAAATCACAACAAAGCCATAACTAGCCATAATGCTTTACCCTTCTGTGAACTTCACAAGGATATACTAGTGCGCTGATGCACCTACGACTTCAAAACAAACTGTACATTAACATAACAGTCATGCAATGTGACTTCTTTAATATTACAACAAGGATTATTCCTTAAACCTCTTTATGTTAAACAATTATGTGTGCCGTGCGTGTTTTAATATTTTTCTTCTCACCAATGAAATGCTTTGCATGCATTTACCTATTTGGACGTTGCACCAAAATCAACGTGCAACTCCATAATTATGTAAGCTACCCCCTACACATCCTCCAATTATATGGTTTCACCGCATGCTGTCTGTGATTCCTAGATAAAACGTTACGTTATAGCTTATGTCGGATTGTACAATAGGCTACCTCGCGCTCATGGCGATTGGCATCTAGTCACCAACTACATGACTTGGTTCCAGTGACAGTACAAATATATCATGTAACTATTCGTCAGATAGCTAAATTAATGAACCATCAGGATTAACTATAATTATCCATGTGTTCACAAACCACATGGCTATAATACTCAACATAACAATCTTGCATTATATGTCATTTTAACAAGGTCTAGAATCTCTTCCCTTTTTTACTTGCCTGAGCGGTCCGGGTGGTTGGCTCCGACCCTCGGCTAAGGAAGTCGCTACACAATAGAAAGTGGAATGGGTCGTTTCACCAATTATCTCGACCTTTCTAAAAGTTTGAAAGCTTCCCTCTCTCTAAGCAGTGGAGATTTACAAGACAAAATACTGTGTCCTGACCGACACACATGTTCCCAAAGGATCTTAATTGACTATTATGCCAACAGGTATTGAATGAGCTTTCGTAATTATTCCTACGTCGAGGATAATGATTAATTAATGGCCTCACATGGGTCCATCCAACATGAAGGTTCGGGGTTCGTAATGCATGAGCCTGGCGGTTGACCGATGTCTCAAGTATAATATAGGCGCACAAAACCACTGTCGCCATGAGTTTTCGCTGCCCACGAGCGTACATAACTCATCTATAAGTTCTCGGGAAATCATAGAGCTGCGAGGTGTCCCTGTTTCCTCGACCCTTATAAAGATTCCAATCCGGAACACATTTCAATCCTTTCTTCAGAGTTAGGGTCCATCACTACAACTCTGCAATAAATAATATCTCCAACAATGTCCACGACATAGGAGAATTCATACGTAGAATAGACTATCTGGCCCCTAATGCTCCATGCTACGACATTCCGACCTCTAATATTAAGAGAAATCTAACATTTACTCTATAAGCTTCTCAATTAAGCTGCAAATTCAATTCAATAAAAGCTCTTTCATTACTGGTATCATTACCGAATATATGCAATATTCTGATATAAAACTTCTTTCCATAATTACTGAAATGTAATCTCATTGTAACATCTCCCTGCTTAGATTGATAAGTCTTGCACTTAGCGTTAATAATTCTCGCTTACAACAATTTATTTGTTTCCTGATGTGTTCATTCATACTCTTAAGAACCATTATTATTATTATCATCATTTCTCACTGACATAAATGACCAAAATCATTATTTATTATTATTATTATAAATCTCATTGACATAAATGACCAAAATCATCATTTATTATTATTCTCACATAAATTACCAAAATTTCCGACATAGCTAGACGTTTTAAACTCGAACAATCGCGTTCGTTGCATTTACATAACTGATTGCCATTCTTAATTCATAGTGGGAATAATTACTCCACTTAATGATACAAATCAACATTTCAACTCTATCAAAATCAACTCATTACTGATTAAACATGGAGGATCAGCCTCCTAACTGATTTTTACTGGCATCTATAAGGAATTCACAATATCTTTACGGAATCACAGACATGCATCGGTCCATACTTCTACATGATCATAACCATAATTTGTGGGGTACTTACATCTCTATAGGCATCTAAGGTGGCTCCGACCAATCATATTCTTCCATGTCGCCCGCCATAATGGGTTTAACGCGACATATTTCTCTTGTTTACACACATTTGATTACACATAATTTCTATCACCAACACGACACGTTGCATACCTTTCAGGAAGTTATCACTCCCCAAACATGTGAAACACTTCATCAAACACTACTTTAAATGATATTTTTACATATCCATTACACTGAACACTCGTCACTTTATACACACTTCAATGCTGAAATTCCCTAGCAGAGATCGAAATTGCAGGTGTCGACGGCATCTTACGTTACCAACTCCTGATTGAAAGTCTGGTTATCTGCTCTCGGAACTCTCCAACAGTTTTATGACGATCATTACTCCTACAGTAAGCGTCCTGCGTTACATCAATACGCTGGCTCCCAAACATGAGCGTTAACATCTGGTATTCTCATGGCAATACCAAACACTTAGTAAAGTTTCTTTCGCGCATTCTATCGTAGTTACACATATTCGATTAGTTAATACTATACACATTGCGCTTAATAAAGTTCAACACTTTCACAAATAATTATATACAATAGTTCTACCGTTAGTCTATACGGTGCTTCATAACTGAACACGTCATAGTTCGTGCTGCTGATTATGCCTGTATCACGACTATTATTCATACAAGCGTATTTACTGTTTCTTTTACACATACCCGTCTTTGTTCGGCGTCTTGATGAATAGAATCGTCATGCGTTTTGCCTTGACGAACTTGCTTCAACCTGGCTGTAGCTGACTGAAGTTTCACTCGAAGACTGCACGTAGCTTATTTGAAGACTTCTGTCTGCGGCTTACACGCTGTCTCGTACTGCTGCATATTTGCTGCATACTGATTGCAACTTATTGCCATTGTGCTACAATTGACAATTGAGTAAGACTGTAACTGGCTGTAACTGCGCTTGGCGGCATGTAGACTGCGTGACAACTGAGTTAGACTGAGCTTGACTGAGTTAGAACAGAGTGAGTTTCAAAGTGAGGTTCAACTGAGAGCTCCTCCTGGGGTCTACTCCCTTATATCGGATTTCCACAGAAAGTAGAGCAACATCTTCCCGCGTAATCTTCGCTCCTCTCACAGCATGATTCAGGTCTTCAAACCATGATCATTGTGTTCCTCTCTCTTCACAGGTCCCAAAACTATATGTGTGCAAAGGAATCGCTCGTTCAATTAATTAATATTAATTCCTTTCTCCATGGCGTGGGACGCTACCTAGTCGGGAAATCCCCTACAACATCTCCACATCCATCCGCGAACAATGGTCGTTTTACAGTCCTTACGCACATCACTAAATATGCACCAATTTCGCAGGTAAAAGACTCTAAAATTATCTTCTTGCCAAGATATTCACCTGTGTGCAACTCTCATCTCGATTCGTTACTCCAATCACGAGTAATCAATGATTCTTCTGGGCATTTCTCCGCCCCTCCTCCAAATCTATTCTCCGTCGGGGAATAACTGTGTCATTATTCAGGCCTCTCCCCTGCTCCAGACGACATAATGGGGTGACAGAGATGGACGTGGCTCCACTGGGACCAACCCACAATTCTGGGCCGATTAGTAAATGTCAGCTCTGCCCTCCTCTGTGCTTCAAACTCCCAATAGCTTACACCAAATCGTCTTATAATGATATAATCTGCTCATTATTTCCTACATTATTTTAATAAATAATGCCATTTCATCAAAAATCACACCAGTGATTAAATATACATTTCTTTCGAGGGGTTTTTACCAAGAAACTCCCTGTAGATCTCTGGTTCGCTTCCTGGTGGAACCTTTTTACTGAGATCACAGTCTCTGAGAACCATGTTCGATTCCAGTCAGCATAACCCCATCGGGTTCAATATTTATATTTATATTTATATTTATATTTATATTTATATTTATATTTATATTTATATTTATATTTATATTTATATTTATATTTATATTTATATTTATATTTATATTTATATTTATATTTATATTTATATTTATATTTATATTTATTATTATTATTATATTTATATTTATATTTATATTTGTAATCTTGTCTCTGTATACATTTAAAAGTAAGAATGATAATTTTCAGCCTTGTCTCAGCAGACTCTCTGCCCCCATAACTATCTTTTCACCTTTCATTAACTTTTCTTATCCGGTCATAAATGTCGTACTCTACATATTAATTAGTCATTGGATAGAATAAGGAAAGATAAGAGAACGTTTATGGCATTTGTAGACATAACGTTGATTGGAGTAAGCTGTTTGATGAAAGGATTGGAATAAAGTGTAGGGATAGGAGGGTAATGTACAATCTATACAGTAACCAGACCGCAATTATTCGAGCTGAAAGACAAGAAAGAGAATCGGGTGTTCAGAAAAGTGTAAGGCAAGGCTGCAATTTATCACTCATATTTTTCAATCTGTACTTTGAACAAGCTTTGAACGAAATTACAGAAAAAATGTAAAAAGCAGTAAAGATTCAAGGAGAAATAATTTCAACACTGAGATTAACTGATGACATCGTCATCTTAGCCGATTCACCAGAGGATTTGAATGAGTTTTTATATGGTATGGATTCTGTTTTGAGTAAATATTCACAATGAAAGTTAATAAAGGTAAAACAAAAATTTTCAACATTATAAAACACTAGTCTTGCCTGCAGTCCTTTATGCAGCCGAGACACTTAATCTACAACATAAAACACTGATAAATCAATTGGAGATTAAGGAACGCAAAATTATGCGAAAAATTTTTGGGACCAAGGAGCAAAGATGGAATTCACCTTCCTAAACCTAATGCTGACGTCTATTTGAAAATTTCTAAAATCACAGACACAATCCGTATGAAAAGGATCCAATTCATCGAATATTTGGACAGAATGGACCCAACTAGGTTAACACATAAAATCTATACGGTACGTTTTCGCAGAAAAAGGCAACAAGGTCCAATTGGTACAAACAGGCGGAAAAGGACTTGGCTGAATTAGGTTTTCCCAATCTCAAGGATCGAGAGGAAAATAGGAAAATTACTCATACACGGGGTTTTGAGGGAGAAGAGAGAAGACCTACCAGACACGTCTGGTCGCAGCAACGAAGACTCGCTCAATCGTTGCGCATGAAGAGTTATTGGGCAAACATCAAGGCCAATACGTGTTGATTCCGCGTGGTCCTAGTAGACCCATTCGCGCAGAAGAAGAAGAAAAAGAAGAAGAAGGAATGCAACCGAAAGAAATCAGAAACCCCTATGGACGTCGAATTGGCAGGTGAATAGCTAAAGGAAGTGGGAGACATCTGGTACTTAGGAAGAAAAATAACCAGTGATGGACGAAGCAAAGAGGATATAAAAAGTAGATTGTCTCAGGTAAGGAAAGCATTTCTACAGAAAAGAAATCTGTTGACATCAAATATAGATTTAGGTATTATAAAAGGGGCAGATGACGTCGTAGTTCCGCCGTTAAAGCAACAATAACTAACTAACTAGGTAGTATAAAGTAATGTGTGAAAGCCAGTCTGGAGCGTGGCGCTCTATAGAAGTGAAACTTGGACTGTTGATGCAATAGAAAAGAGGAGAGTTGAAGCGTTTGAAATGTGGTGTTACAGGAGAATGATGAAGTTCAGATGAGTAGATGGAGTAACAAATGAAGAAGCATTAAGACGAGTGGTAGAGGAGAGATGTGAGACGAGAACAGATAGCTTGGTAAGACACATACTGTTCCCGATACCTAGTTGAGGCTATCGGCTACGCCAGCTGACATTGAGCCGTAGTTGAGATTTATGGGAAAAGTTGTAAAGATAGCGCTCAAATCGAATCGAGAAGAATGTTAGGAAATGATGTAGAAGGCCGAGGATCAAGATGGCACTGCCAGTCAAGCAGATGGAATTATGGGAGGAAATATGAAGTTTTATTAAGATCTATATGGAACATAGTATTATATCATTTCAGAAGAGAAGAAATGTCAAGCAATATATACGGTGATACCTTGAAGAAAGACAGATAATCCCTTAAGTTATTGTATAACTTAATAGCTGAGATGATGGTGGTCGAGATTATACTTGTGACGCATGACCACAGAAGGTGGGGGAGCACCACGTGACAGCGCAGGTAAGGAGCTCCTCAACGCAGTCCAGAGACATCAGTCGAGTTCAGCCAGCGAGCTGAGTAGAACACATGCGCAGAGAGAACGGCCAGTTGAGCGGTGCACAGCACTTGTTACGTGAAGTGAAAGCGATAGTATTACTTCACCAAGCGGAGAACGGAAAGTAGGTCAGTGAGCCAAGGCAAGCAACGCACGGTAGGCGATGCGAGGACCGGCTACGAGGCAAGCTGTACGGGCCGTGTAAGCAAGGGAAGAGCCGGGGTTAGAACAGCATTATTATAACCAATTTGAGAACTATATTTCGAGCTGCATTTTGTAACGCAGAACAGTATAGCAAAGCGGTATGGCGAGGCCGGCTTTCAAGCGTAGATCATTCTGGAACAGTGCAGTAAATCAGAGCGTGCAAGTTCCGACTTTTATACGCAGGCAATATTAAAGAAGCTGAACTTAATTTCGACATTCAGTTACAACAGAGTATGGGACTTGTATTCAATAATCGAATTGTGCAGGCAGATAGTTGTCATATACTGCAGTTGTGAACTTCAAATGAACTTATATATTTCAAATGGCATTACGACTTATGCATTTCATAACGGAATTGTTAAAGCGACCATGGGGTCAAGCTAACATTAACGTTTTTAGGCACACGAAATGTTACGAATATATGCACTTATGAACATTGGCTCGTGCATTAATAGAATTCTTTTTCATGAATTATTATAAAATATCGAGTACGAACACAGCTACAGGGTGTTTCAAAAACTTAAACACTTTCATATATAAAATTATTTTCTACAAGTGAGACTTAGCCGCTGTGGAGATTGAACTTTTAACAAGCAAACCGAACATTGTATGGGACAGTGGCATAACTTAGAAGAGGAATATGGGGTACGCTACGTTCATGACCTTTTACGTAAGGATTTGGACAGTATCCGCTATGGATAACATGCAGTTCATCATGTCGGAGTAAACGAAGACAGAGACGTGATGGCACCACAGAGCGATGGATTCGGTTCCTGAAGAAGAGGAAGTCCAACAGCTGATTCACTTGGGATATGAAGGCGATCGTTATTGGGTGGGTGACACGATATTCACGTCGATCTTTCGAGAAATTTATAATCGACGATCTTTGAAATATATTAACAGCTGATATGAGAAGGTACTGTAAGAGTTTTGACTTTCTGATATGATTTTTCCATGAACACTGGGCATATTTGTATATATATTTCTAGTAGGAGTTCTACGATTATTTAGACATGGCTTATACATTATTTGCTCCAAATTTTGCTAGAATATGGCGTTACCATATGATATGGCAGGCACCATTATACGAAATTCTCACCATTTGTTGGCTTTATTAAGCAGATGATTGGTCGTTTAGACATTTTCCAATAAGAATAGTTTTCGTGGATAGTTTTTTTTGTGGCGAGTATTTCGAACTCGTGATCTGCAATTGGATTATTTAAATTACTTCGTCAGTTCATTGCATACTAGCGAGTGTGTATTATTCATCAGTAGGGTTTTTTTCCATTGGATTGATTGGAGATATTAAGATGTTATTCACTCAAGTGAATAGATATCGCTTTTATGTGACAACTAGAGACTTGTTGATTCCAATCTGGTACATTCACTCATTTGACGACGAGATGGGGCCTTTCGTATTTATACGATTGCGTGGTGGTACACATCTTTACCCATCGTTCAGGGCATTATCATGATAGACGACGAGGCAAGGCCTTTCGTATTTATACGATTGCGTGGTGGTACTCATCTCACTTGCCGTTGAGGAACTCATTTTTATCATCCGAGTGTACTTGAGATTGTAGGAGGATCAAACAAGAAACTACTAGTCACATATCAGTCGAATGTTGTTAAATAAATTAAAAATAAATGTCAGCAGGGTTACATTTTGTAATTCTTGTTTGCCAATCCAATATTTTGTTGCTATACTCTTTTGAGAGTACTTTCATTTAACAGCTGATACAGCTGATGCTTTTTGATAATTTTTATGATTGAGTTTGATACCTTTGAGAAGGATTTAAAGTAATTGAATCTTGTAAGATTAATCATTAATGGTCAGATTTATTTTGAGGCAGATCAGTATTGCATATTTTGATGTGAGAGATTATAGCACATTGGTGTTTTTCTGTGAAGTGAATTATGAGAATTTTAAGAGAGTTTATGCTATTTGAAAGCAAATCTTGAATTTGATTTCGATTACTAAGGTAATATTTTTCCTAATTGTTTAAGAAGTTGTCTAGATGTGATCAGATTAATTACAGTTATTGAAGATTGTGTGCGTTGATAATTTGAAGCCAGTTATATATTTTGTAGATCATGCAACGTGGTTAAGTGAAGTTTGTGATAGGCATTTTGTGGAAGTTGCCAAGTGGGAGTTGCAATATTGCTAATGTATTTTGAGGCAGACATGAGGTTGTCCAACCCAGTCTAGCATAATTTTGAGATTCATGCTGTGCGCTGTATATTTATGGAGTTTTGTGGAATAATTGTGGTATTCAAATATGGTATTTGATAAAGTGATAGTAGATGATGGAGTTGTGGATAGTGAGATCCAACGTGAATTTGTGAAGGCAATAATATTTTTTGGCATGATAATTGAATACGAGATATAACTTGGAAGTGATAAAACTGTAAGACAACGTTCTATAACCCATATTAAACAATTTGTTAGGAAATTAAACAAATAAATAATGTTGATAATACAAGATTTTCTGATAATAATAATTAACGAAATAATAATCTGAAGTTTAAGCATATTAATGAACTGAACTAATGAAATAAAAATCAGAATGACTAGATAAAATAATAAAAATCTAAATAACCAGATGAATAAAATTTAAATAAATTGATAAATTAAATGTTGGAATAAATCAATGAATTAAATAAATGGATGAATTAAAGATTGAATAAATAAGCTGATTTAAATAAATTAATAGATGATTAAATAGATGATGAATAACTGAATTAGAAGGTGATAATTAATTAAAGAAGCTGATGATTAATAAATTTAAATGGATTTAAATAAATTTAATTGAGAGATATGATTTGAATGATTTGAAGAATTGCAACTTGAGTTAATGAATTAAACAATTTATATTGATGATTTAAGATGATTTAATCTGAAGGAGATGATGAAATGAGAGTTTGTGAATAATTAGAGAGCATAAAGAATTGATGATTATAATATTCATTTAAATGATTTGATGATAATGAATTAATTATTCTGACATGAATATTGAATTTTGAGATGAGAACTAATGTGAGAAATATTTAATTTTGATGATGATGATGATTATAACCAATGAGTAGTGGATTTTCTGTGATTCACAAACAAGCAACTATTAATGACAGTGTAAATAGTGTAAATTAATTATTCGATGTTTAGGAGCATTTTACTAACATATTCAGCATTTGAATAATGCCATGCAAGCCATAAATTATGTGATATTTAAATATGTGATTAGAATATATGTGTTTAGACAGATTAATTATATTTTTTACAGCCACATTCATGATGTTAATTTAAAGAGAAGTTAGGTCTCAGTTATCACGAATGTCAGTGACGCATAGACATAGTGCTACGGTGATTCTGAGAACCCAAGAGAACTTTAGAAATTTTTCCTATTTTATGTGGATTAAGTACACTTTGAGTAGAATAGAGATGGTTCGATTTTCTGGACAATGACAATTTAACGTTGGCATTCGACCATGCTCTCAGGTAGGATGAGTGTTTAATATGTCTGTCTGACAATCAAAGTTGAATAAATTTGTTTTTATCTTAGTTGTGATCTGATGATGATGTGACTTTCCTTTTTCTTTCCTTGTCTTAATTAAGGCTTAACTAGGAAGGATTTGGTTTGCTAGGGATTCAGTTGATGGCGCCCATTTATATTTTTATTTTTATTTTATTAAATTTAAGCCCGTAACGACCCTGGATATACTTTGTCTCGTGTTACCCACTGCTTTTGTGATATTTCAACTGAGTTTCCGACACATTCCTTATTTGACTTCATGTTCATTTAACTCCGCTCTGTCCTGGAAATCCAGGAATGCGATGTAATAGCAGATGGGTCATCGCATCCCCAGGACGAACGGGTACAGAGAGAGAGGGAGAATTGGCTTTACCCATCTGTGGGGCTTCGATTTTGTTTATTCTATGGAATCACATCAGATTTAGATTGCGGAGAGATTGATCTCAATTTCATTTAATGGTGTTATAAAATTTATTAAACTTAGTCAGACAATATACTTGTATGCCCATTCCAGTGATCATGTTAATCATATTAGTGTTATGTCATGTTAAGTTATAAGTCATTTTTCTTATACCCAAGTGAAAGCAGGAATTGATACATTGTGATGTGTTGTTGTCTAACGTCTCTGAATAAAACGTTTATTGAAAAATATAATTATGTTACCGGAAGATTTAGCTAAGGTGTTAGGCGAGTTACAGAATGGCATGTCTAGTATTGCAGTAACTATTTCTAAAATGGAAACAGAAGTTAAAGAGCAGATAAATGATTCAGAAGCTAGGTTAGAAGCTAGATGTAAAGAAAATGTGGAAACTTTACAGACTAGTAATAAGGAAGATTTGAAATTATTACAGACTAGTAATGAAGATAATTTAAAGTCATTACAGGCTAGTAATGAAGACAATCTGAAAGATAATTTAAAGTCATTAGAGACTAGATTACAGTCCAGTAGTAAAGATGAATTGAGATTATTGGAAGATAGATTACAGTCAAATTGTAAAGAAGAATTAAAATCATTAGAGACTAGGTTACAGACCAGTACTGAAAGCAATTTGAAAGCTAATGAAGCTAACATGAAGGATAGTTTTAAATTATTAGAAACTAGATTACAAGCTCGTAGTGAAGAAAATAACACAGAGTTGAAAAACAATTTAACTAGTTTGGTGAATAGATTAACGTTAAAGAATGATGAAATCTTTAAAGCTTTACAATTAGATATAAAAGCAGTAGAAATGAAAAGAGAGGAAAATGTGCAAATGTTAAGAAAAAATATTATTGATTTAGAAATTAGAGAAGAAGAAAACATTCTTAATTTGAGAACAGATGTTATGTCTATACAGAAAGATATCAAATCCGATGTATCGAAGTTAAGATTCGACATTGAAGGTTTAGTGGCAGATGTAGGCAAAATACAAGAGTGTTCTACTGAAGTATCTTTCGAAACTAAAATCAAAGGTCTAGAAATGAATCTAGGTAATGAAATCAAAGGTTTAAAGTCAGTAATTGGGACCGTTAAAGAGGAAGTCTTAGGAGAGGTTAATTCTAACTTGAAATCCTTAATGAAATCCTTGATGATGATATAGAGCAGAAGGTTAATGAAAACTTAGCTTTATTCAAAAATAGAGTCGGTGCAATAGTGGAAGAACGGTATAGTGAGGTCGACGCCGAAGCAAAAGAAAAACGTGCAGGGTTGGATGAGAAATTAATCGCAGGTATGGCGAACTTGGAAGCGAGATTAACTGAGAATAAGGAAGCGATGAAGATAGATTCAACTCAATTTAGGACAGATGTTGATCAGTTAAAGGAACAAGTCGTGTCAGTAAAGACTACATGTGAAGATAAGCTAGACAAATAATAATAATAATAATATCGTATGGCCTCGGGTGCCTGGTGCAAGCTTTGCTATTTGACACCCAGAGGGTAGCTTGCATGTCGAATTTCGTAGTTCCTTGACTATGAAAGTCAAGGAGGTTAGATGTTAGATATCTAATCTCCTTGAACACAATAGCGCTTTCTAGTAGAGAAATGAGAAACTTTGTGCTGGCGGAAACTCCCGAGATTAATTTTGCCATTATGAACTCGGCCTACTGAATTCAAATGGGTTCATTGACATGCCAACATCGTATGACATGCGTATCGTATTTTTGCCGCCTTTCAAAAATCACTTACCACGGTCAGGGGCGAACCTGCAATCTTGGGGTTAGTAGACCGACACGCTATCCACTCACCCACCAAATTAAATAACGATTTAGAAGAGAGTAACAGAACGCAGAATGTTACGTCGTTAGATAATTTGGAAACTAAGGTCAAGACGGTAGAAAAACGAACCGAAGATATGATGACTAAAATACAATCTATAATAGATAGTTTCACAAGTCAAAATGTTACAACAGGGGAAGAATCGATAAATCAGACACCGATAGACCGCAGTATGAACAGTCAAGAAGTTAGCGTGGGAGAAGACCGTCAAACGCAACAGAATGTAACATTCGATAGGGCTAGTTCAACCCCTCAAGATAATCCGAATTCGAATAGAAGTACGTTTGGTACGAGTGAACGATACTCAGGTCCAGTGACCATAATCAGAAATCTGGATGATAAGCCAAGGAAGTTTTCAGGGAACACAGGAGTCACACCAGTCGAATTTCTGAGAGATATTCGCGATTACATGGCGGAACATTGAGTAGCCAAGGAGAGAGAACTAAGGATAGTCGAACGCGCCTTAGACGGGCCAGCGTTAACTTGGTTTCGCGCATTCAGGAGCAATTTTGCGAATATGGAACAATTTGCCACGGCATTCTTAAGGAGATTTTGGAGTGCAGAGGATCAGCTGAACGTAAGAGCAGAAATGTATTCGAAGCGTTACTCTACGTCACATCCGACGCATTATGCTAATCACTTTACCTCGCAATTGGCTAAATTACAGTTTTTGATTCCTCCATTGCCAGAAGAAGAGCTTTTGCAAGCTATAGCAAGACAGTTGCCAATTGAGGTACAACGATCACCCATAGCATCGGGAGCGAACACACTTGAGCACTATGACGATATCTTACGCCGATTAGATTATACAAGCACTCAAATTACACCCAGAACTGCAAGGAACGATAATCGAAACACGCAAGAGGTGAATGCGGTAGTTGTCGATAACGCAGCACAGACGGATAGAAGAGATTCCTGGGGAAACAGAAGGAACGAAGGGAATAGAGGAAACATTCACAACGTTCATGGAAATGATCGATATCGAGGACCATATGAGAGGCCATACGATCAAGATGTAAGAAACAGTAGATACAGGAACTATGATCAGAATTCCAGATATAAAAATAGGAATACAATAATAGATATCGAGGTCGATACAACTGGAACCAAGATCAGCAGTCTAATCAGAACAATAGGCAGGATAGCAGAAGAAATGATCCAAATGAAAGACAAGATAATTGAGAATATGGGAGATCAAGGCAAGAAAGTAGACAGCCTAGTGCACCACCCGAGGAGATAATCAGAGATGTCAATCGAGCAAGCACGAGTGGTGAAGGAAGAAATAAACGACAAAGTGATGAAGAATCAGGATACTAATCATTGAATCAATCATCATTGTTGAGAGATAGCAAGTCAAAGAAGAGGATCTAATTTAAGGAGATATAGTATATCGAGGGAATGGATACTAATGAAGTTGTGGGGACTTTTAACGCAGCTAGCATTAGAAAGTATAATTATGCTGAGTAAGAGGATTGTAGAGCTATCGTGTACATATGTTGTGTATAGAATGCCTGAGAGTGTATTTTTTTTCTCAAACCTGATAAAAAAGGAGATGTACGGGAGAGATGTACCCGATACCTAGTTGAGGCTATCGGCTACGCCAGCTGACATTGAGCCGTAGTTGAGATTTATGGGAAAAGTTGTAAAGATAGCGCTCAAATCGAGTCGAGAAGAATGTTAGGAAATGACGTAGAAGGCCGAGGATCAAGATGGCACTGCCAGTCAAGCAGATGGAATTATGGGAGGAAATATGAAGTTTTATTAAGATCTATATGGAACATAGTATTATATCATTTCAGAAGAGAAGAAATGTCAAGCAATATATATGGTGATAACTTGAAGAAAGACAGATAATCCCTTAAGTTATTGTATAACTTAATAGCCGAGATGATGGTGGTCGAGATTATACTTGTGACGCATGACCACAGAAGGTGGGGGAGCATCACGTGACAGCGCAGGTTAGGAGCTCCTCAACGCAGTCCAGAGACATCAGTCGAGTTCAGCCAGCGAGCTGAGTAGAACACATGCGCAGAGAGAACGGCCAGTTGAGCGGTGCACAGCACTTGTTACGTGAAGTGAAAGCGATAGTATTACTTCACCAAGCGGAGAACGGAAAGTAGGTCAGTGAGCCAAGGCAAGCAACGCACGGTAGGCGATGCGAGGACCGGTTACGAGGCAAGCTGTACGGGCCGTGTAAGCAAGGGAAGAGCCGGGGTTAGAACAGCATTATTATAACCAGTTTGAGAACTTTATTTCGAGCTGCATTTTGTAACGCAGAACAGTATAGCAAAGCGGTATGGCGAGGCCGGCTTTCAAGCGTAGATCATTCTGGAACAGTGCAGTAAATCAGAGCGTGCTAGTTCCGACTTTTATACGCAGGCAATATTAAAGAAGCTGAACTTAATTTCGACATTCAGTTACAACAGAGTATGGGACTTGTATTCAGTAATCGAATTGTGCAGGCAGATAGTTGTCATATACTGCAGTTGTGAACTTCAAATGAACTTATATATTTCAAATGACATTACGACTTATGCATTTCATAACGGAATTGTTAAAGCGACCATGGTGTCAAGCTAACATTAACGTTTTTAGGCACACGAAATGTTACGAATATATGCACTTATGAACATTGGCACGTGCATTAATAGAATTCTTTTTCATGAATTATTATAAAATATCGAGTACGAACACAGCTACAGGGTGTTTCAAAAACGTATACACTTTCATAAATAAAATTATTTTCTACAAGTGAGACTTAGCCGCTTTGGAGATGGAACTTTTAACAAGCAAACCGAACATTGTATGGGACAGTGGCGTAACTTAGAAGAGGAATATGGGGTACGCTACGTTCATGACCTTTTACGTAAGGATTTGGACAGTATCCGCTATGGATAACATGCAGTTCATCATGTCGGAGTAAACGAAGACAGAGACGTGATGGCACCACAGAGCGATGGATTCGGTTCCTGAAGAAGAGGAAGTCCAACAGCTGATTCACTTGGGATATGAAGGCGATCGTTATTGGGTGGGTGACACGATATTCACGTCGATCTTTCGAGAAATTTATAATCGACGATCTTTGAAATATATTAACAGCTGATATGAGAAGGTACTGTAAGAGTTATGACTTTCTGATATGATTTTTCCATGAACACTGGGCATACTTGTATATATATTTCTAGTAGGAGTTCTACGATTATTTAGACATGGCTTATACATTATTTGCTCCAAATTTTGCTAGAATATGGCGTTACCATATGATATGGCAGGCACCATTATACGAAATTCTCACCATTGGTTGGCTTTATTAAGCAGATGTTTGGTCGTTTAGACATTTTCCAGTAAGGATAGTTTTCGTGGATAGTTATTTTTTTTGTGGCGAGTATTTCGAACTCGTGATCTGCAATTGGATTATTTAAATTACTTCGTCAGTTCATTGCATACAAGCGAGTGTGTATTATTCATCAGTAGGGATTTTTTTCCATTGGATTGTTTGGAGATATTAAGATGTTATTCACTCAAGTGAATAGATATCGTTTTTATGTGACAACTAGGGACTTGTTGATTCCAATCTGGTACATTCACTCATTAGACGACGAGATGGGGCCTTTCGTATTTATACGATTGCGTGGTGGTACACATCTTTACCCATCGTTCAGGGCATTATCATGATAGACGACGAGGCAAGGCCTTTCGTATTTATACGATTGCGTGGTGGTACTCATCTCACTTGCCGTTGAGGAACTCATTTTTATCATCCGAGTGTACTTGAGATTGTAAGAGGATCAAACAAGAAACTACTAGTCACATATCAGTCGAATGTTGTTAAATAAATTAAAAATAAATGTCAGAAGGGTTACATTTTGTAATTCTTGTTTGCCAATCCAATATTTTGTTGCTATACTCTTTTGAGAGTACTTTCATTTAACAGCTGATACAGCTGATGCTTTTGATAATTTTTATGATTGAGTTTGATACCTTTGAGAAGGATTTAAAGTAATTGAATCTTGTAAGATTAATCATTAATGGTCAGATTTATTTTGAGGCAGATCAGTATTGCATATTTTGATGTGAGAGATTATAGCACATTGGTGTTTTTCTGTGAAGTGAATTATGAGAATTTTAAGAGAGTTTATGCTATTTGAAAGCAAATCTTGAATTTGGTTTCGATTACTAAGGTAATATTTTTCCTAATTGTTTAAGAAGTTGTCTAGATGTGATCAGATTAATTACAGTTATTGGAGATTGTGTGCGTTGATAATTTGAAGCCAGTTATATATTTTGTAGATCATGCAACGTGGTTAAGTGAAGTTTGTGATAGGCATTTTGTGGAAGTTGCCAAGTGGGAGTTGCAATATTGCTAATGTATTTTGAGGCAGACATGAGGTTGTCCAACCCAGTCTAGCATAATTTTGAGATTCATGCTGTGCGCTGTATATTTATGGAGTTTTGTGGAATAATTGTGGTATTCAAATATGGTATTTGATAAAGTGATAGTAGATGATGGAGTTGTGGATAGTGAGATCCAACGTGAATTTGTGAAGGCAATAATATTTTTTGGCATGATAATTGAATACGAGATATAACTTGGAAGTGATAAAACTGTAAGACAACGTTCTATAACCCATATTAAACAATTTGTTAGGAAATTAAACAAATAAATAATGTTGATAATACAAGATTTTCTGATAATAATAATTAATGAAATAATAATCTGAAGTTTAAGCATATTAATGATCTGACCTAATGAAATAAAAATCAGAATGACTAGATAAAATAATAAAACTCTAAATAACCAGATGAATAAAATTTAAATAAATTGATAAATTAAATTTTGGAATAAATCAATGAATTAAATAAATGGATGAATTAAAGATTGAATAAATAAGCTGATTTAAATAAATTAATAGATGATTAAATAGATGGTGAATAACTGAATTAGAAGGTGATAATTAATTAAAGAAGCTGATGATTAATAAATTTAAATGGATTTAAATAAATTTAATTGAGAGATATGATTTGAATGATTTGAAGAATTGCAACTTGAGTTAATGAATTAAACAATTTATATTGATGATTTAAGATGATTTAATCTGAAGGAGATGATGAAATGAGAGTTTGTGAATAATTAGAGAGCATAAAGAATTGATGATTATAATATTCATTTAAATGATTTCATGATAATGAATTAATTATTCTGACTTGATTATTGAATTTTGAGATGAGAACTAATGTGAGAATTATTTAATTTTGATGATGATGATTATTATAACCAATGAGTAGTGGATTTTCTGTGATTCACAAACAAGCAACTATTAATGACAGTGTAAATAGTGTAAATTAATTATTCGATGTTTAGGAGCATTTTACTAACATATTCAGCATTTGAATAATGCCATGCAAGCCATAAATTATGTGATATTTAAATATGTGATTAGAATATATGTGTTTAGACAGATTAATTATATTTTTTTACATCCACATTCATGATGTTAATTTAAAGAGAAGTTAGGTCTCAGTTATCACGAATGTCAGTGGCGCAAAGACATAGTGCTACGGTGATTCTGAGAACCCAAGAGAACTTGAGAAATTTTTCCTATTTTATGTGGATTAAATACACTTTGAGTAGAATAGAGAAGGTTCGATTTTCTGGACAATGACAATTTAACGTTGGCATTCGACCATGCTCTCAGGTAGGATGAGTGTTTAATATGTCTGTCTGACTATCAAAGTTGAATAAATTTGTTTTTATCTTAGTTGTGATCTGATGGTGATGTGAT
Source organism: Meconema thalassinum (assembly GCA_946902985.2). Lineage (NCBI taxonomy): Eukaryota > Metazoa > Arthropoda > Insecta > Orthoptera > Tettigoniidae > Meconema > Meconema thalassinum. Next base: position 99,536,028 of record OX336388.2, on the reverse strand, counting down.
TTTCCTTTTTCTTTCCTTGTCTTAATTAAGGCTTAACTAGGAAGGATGTGGTTTGCTAGGGATTCAGTTGATGGCGCCCATTTATATTTGTATTTTTTTTTAATTAAATTTAAGCCCGTTACGACCCTGGAGATACTTTGTCTCGTGTTACCCTCTGCTTTTGAGATATTTCAACTGAATTTCCGACACATTCCTTATTTGACTTCATGTTCATTTAACTCCGCTCTGTCCTGGAAATCCAGGAATGCGATGTAATAGCAGATGGGTCATCGCCTCCCCAGGACGAACGGGTACAATACTATTGTAAAATACCCAGGAATGGCATACTTAGTTATGGAAAGATGGGTCGAGGGCAAGAACTGTAGGGGTAAACTAAGGTTAGAATATGTTAAACAGATTGCCTCTGACGTAGGGTGGAGGTGAAATGATTAGCTCAGGACAGGGAGGCACGAAGCGCTGCATCAAGCCAGTCAAAAGGCTGTAGACACAAACACCCTATATATTTGCTAAATGCACCTTGGGACATAAATTCGATGACAAACACAGTTTAATTGGATGATACAAGTTGGAGGGGTTAGCCAAAGGTAAACAGATTTATAGTGTGACAACAGTTAAAGCTCACACAAATATATTTGATGAGCAAACACAGTTATGGCTGTTCTATTAAATACACGCGCTTGATACCAACGTGATTATCCTTCTCTATGAGAATTGAAAATATGTTGGACTATTAGCTGAGTGCAGATAAGTCATTTGGTGATATTCAACTAATGGTGAAATAGAATCCAACAACTCTCGTTTCACAAATAATGCTAATGCAAGGCTTATCGGTGTCACGTGATATTAGTTCAAATGTGATGTGGAACAAGTGTTCGGTAAAACTTCCATAATGTAGAAGTGCATCTATCTCTGTATGTCACATAAACAACAGTTTTGTTAGAGTGTTTTTAGCATTAACTATACAAAATGTTAAAACATAATAAATAATTACACGTTTGAAGTCGAACGAAGAGTTATATAGAAAGATAGAACCAGTCACGTCAACAATAAAAAGGAAAAGGTTGTTGTTCTATGGACACATTTTCAGAATGTCCAACGATCGTCTAACAAAGAAAATTTGGAATTTCGTGAAACCAAAGAAGAAAAAATTGGCATGGTTTGAAGAATGTAACAAAGACCTTCTAGAAATTGGTATTCCGGTCTGCAAAATTATGAACAGGTGTGAATTCAGACACCTAATCAAAAATTACCAGGGATTTAAGGTAGGGGCAGAACCCAAAAGGCGGAGGCGACCTCTTTCAGAAGATCGGAAGAAGGCGCTGAGTGATGGGCTCAAGAGATACTGGCAGGACATCAAAGCTGGCAGACGATCTAGAACGAAACATTGATTTTGATTGTTACTCCGTAGTCCATAGTGGCTCAATTCGAATGTTAAAAAAAATTACACAGGCCAACGAAAAAATACTTTTTCTATAAAATTAGCTCTATTTAATGATTTTTGGTGTGCTGAGTCCGAAAATCATATTATAATTGCTCTATCACCCACCAGTTTCTTAATTTTTTTAATTTAAAATATAAAAAATACATTTTGTATATTTTGTATTTTATTTTATTACAGTAAAATAAACAAAGAAATTAAATGTTAGTAGGTTGGCAGCAGTGGTAAATAGAGCCTGCAACTCTGTTTTTCTCTCACATTCTTTTTCTTCTTCTCTAACAGCTGTACAGTTGATTCATTCCAATAAACATTACCTCACTTTTCACTTTTTGTCCCATGTGCTTTAAGTATGGCTAGCCGTGGTTGTAAAACTGTCCTAACACGTTTTGTTATATATATGGTGATTTTGTGATTAAGAAGCATCAAAGAAACATAACTGACTTTGTAAAAAAAAAGTGTACTTTGCATATTTTGGTGTTAAAATTGGTGTCCAAGACAAAAGTTGGGCTCCTCACAAGGTTTGTTATGTTTGTGTTGAGGATCTAAGGAAGTGGTCTAAAAAGAAAAGAAAGCTTTTAGATTTGCAGTGCCTATGATATGGAGAGAGCAAAAAAAATCGTTCAAATGACTCTTATTTTTGAACTGTTGATATTTCTGGGTATAACTCTAAAAATAAGAAAGTGATTGTTTATCCAAGCCTTCCATCCGCTATCAGTCCGGTAGAACATGGTCCTGGACTGCCTGTTCCTGAGCCTCCTCATTGTATTGACGACATTTTAAATAGCAGTGAATCAGAATCTAATGGAAGTGCACCAGAAAATGATGATGAATTTCAATGTTCTTCACAAAGTTTACAACCACAGCTGTTTACGCAAACTGAGCTAGATGACTTAGTGCGAGATTTAGGTTTGACGAAGGGAAAAGTAGAACTTCTTGGCTCAAGATTAAAAGAAAAACATTTATTGGCTCCTGGTACATGTATTTACAAGTACAGATATAGAGATAAACAGATCTCTCAGTTTTTCAAGCGGGAAGGGGATTTGGTTTACTGACACGATATTGTTGGTCTAATGAACGAATTCGGTATTGAGTATAATAAGGAAGATTGGAGACTTTTTATAGACTCATCAAAAACTAGTTTGAAAGCTGTCCTTCTACACAATGGAAACACGCTTCACTTCCTATTGCTCATTCAGTCCACATGAAGGAGACATATGAAAATATTGACACGATTTTACAGAAAATCAACTATTCAGCTCACGATTGGATGCTCTGTGGAGATTTAAAAGTTGTTTGCATACTCCTTGGTCAACAAAAGGGTTTTACTAAGTTTCCATGTTTTATTTGTGAATGGGACAGTAGAGCAAGAGATAAAAATTGGTCCACAAAACAATGGCCCACAAGAAAAGTATTAAAACCTGGCGAATTCTTTTTTGTATAGGTCTTCAGTAGATCCAAAAAAGGTACTCCTTCCACCTCTACACATCAAATTAGGCTTAATGAAACAGTTTGCAAAAGCCTTGCCTAAAGATGGAGAATGTTTTAAGTATTTGAGTGAAAAATTTCCTCATCTATCAGAGGCCAAACTAAAAGAAGGCGTTTTTGTGGGACCAGATATTCGAAAAATGATGTTCGATCCCACCTTTGAAATGAAGATGCCTACGGTTGAAAAAGAGGCTTGGATTGCATTTAAAGAAGTTGTAACCAAGTTCTTAGGCAATGTTAAAGACCCTAACTATGAGTTCATAGTGGCCAATATGCCGAGTAAATTTAAAAGTTTCGAATGTATTATGAGCCTTAAAGTCCACTTTTTACACTACCATCTTGACTCTTTCCCTGAAAATCTTGGTGATGTGAGTGAAGAGCAAGGGGAAAGATTCCATCAGGACATCAAGGTGATGGAGAAACGATACCAAGGACTTTGGAACACCGACATGATGGGTGATTACTGTTGGTCACTTCATCGGAAACAACAAAATGCATCACATCAGAGAAAAAGTTACATAAGAAGTCTTACAGAAAAATGAGAAAGAAAATACAAAAAAATTAACTCCTAAAGTGTTTATGTGTCTTTAAATTAACCAACAATTGTAGCATAATTAAATAAATAAATATTATTTTATAATTTGTGATTTCCTTGGATATTACTAATTTCCCCCTTTTTCCAATTATTTAGAGTAATCGGTGTCATAATGTGAAAGACATAAAATCGGACACCAGAATCGGTTTTAGCACCCAAAATTACATAGGAATCACATATATTTATTAAAAAAGCTTTTAAAAATATTTTTCTTGTAGTCTGTGTTATATAGACCCTCTGTGTGAAAAGTTCGGTGAATGGGTCTATATTACGAACGGATTGTTAGCTTACCTGAAACAGCCGTTACTATCCTTCGAAGTAATCCCCGTGGATAGTTATGCTCTTCTTAGAACGGCTGTACAAGTCCTGACATAGTCGTCCTGAGGGATAGCCTTCAGTTGGGTCGTCACATTACGTTGGATGTCCGAAATGTCCGAAAACCTCTGGCCCTTCAGGGCTTTTCGGTGACCCTGGACGCCGATACTCCGTACATTGACGCTTGCCTTCGAGGTCGTACCTCAGGCACCAGGTCTCGTCACCCGTGAAGATGGTTTTCAGGACCATTACATTCCGCGGAACATTCACCCTTCTCACTGCTACCCGTCGAACAGGTGTGCACGTTAGGTTGCATAAATTCACCCTCATCACTGCAGCCCGTCTATCAAGTGTGCTAGGTAGGTTGCATAAATTCATGCTTCTCTCTTGCTTTCAATTTAGAGTTTTAACGACCCAAACTGAAGGCTATTCCTAAAGAAGACTATACCAGGAGTTTCCAGGACTTGTACAGTCGTTCTCAGAAGTGCATAACCATCCACGGGGATTACTTCGAAGGACAGTAACTGCTGTTTCACGTAAGCCAACAATCTGTTCGTAATATAGCCCATTCACCGAACTTTTCAGACAGAGGGTGCACATTAAGGTGTTTGTTTCACAAAACTGAAGCTCTTAGGCCCTCAAACAAATAAACAAGACGATAGCCCCTGCCATAACTGTGTCGCGTCCAGCCCACCTACCTGGGCGGGTGGTTTTTACACATCAGGCGCTCACAAGGTTATGTTTACGTCCCTTTTAACTACTGGGGCTTTTAGAGACGCCAAGGTACCGGAATTTTGCCCCGAAGGGGATCTTTAACGTGCCAGTAAGTCTAATTCATTCATTCATTTGCAATTGGGGGTCTGACCCTCGGTGGCAAATTAGGTATGCATAACAAATAAACAATTATATATAACAATTAAATAACAATTAAACTGTCAAACAATTAAATCTTCAGTCTTTTCTTAAACACACCTACAGTACAGTATATGTTTGGGGAAAGGCTCTAAGACTGCGGCAGGTAGAGTGTACCAGTTATGAATGGCACGGTTTACTAAAGAATACTTACCATAATTTGTACGCTGTGGTCGGCTCTTAACTTTGAAAGAATGATTACTCCTACTCTTGTATTTGGGCTTTCCCACACGTTTCCTAAGCTTACCCCAATGCTGGTTGATTTGTATACGTGTTGTACATAACACACAGTCTAGATTCATCCTCCTAGCCTCAAGTGATTCCCACCCAAGTTTCCCAAGTAGTTACAAGTACACTAGTGCAGTCACATCACACCCACGTTCAAGTATCTAGGCTGATGACTAGGACTAGGATTTGTGTGTAAATACATATTCATCCCCTTTGCTTATTCCCTTACATTCCTAAAAATGATAAATGTCTATGAATTAGAACCTTAGCTATCATATAATTACTGAGAGGCGTGCAGATGTTATATGGACGCGGACCGTGTAGACCTTATCGAGCTCACTCGCACATTCCGAACTAGATGGAGAACCGACTACGAAATTACTACACTTTTAGAGTAAAGGTTGAATAAATTTAATATCAAAAGAACAAGGCATAGTAAAAGGGGAAACGAGGGGTGAATGAAATGGTAGGATGAGGGATGATGGGGCTGTAATAAAATGGTACACATAATTATAAAACAGTAAAACATTAAAACGTAAGACACACAATAAAGAACTATAAAAAGGAGAAGATGCTCACGACGAGGAGAAGCCTAAATCACTGGAGATCGTTCAGTAGAGGGGCAGAAGGATTAACAATAGTGTAAATAGTACGTTCGTTCCACCACAGGCTGACTACCGGAAAGTAGTCAGAAGAATCATTCTGAGAAGTACATGAAAACGTGTCTCCCACGAACCGTCTAACCGGCCACCCTAATATTAAAATGTATGTCACATCAAACTTCAAGAGACCCAAAGAAACAAAACAGTACAAGAACAACGACCCTTAAATGTCACCTCAAGAAACCCAAATTAATAAACGACTTCACCAAAGAACAATAACGACTTCATAGAACATGACGTGACGTGGCATACAAACCCCACTGAGAAACATAGATCGGTTCAGTAAAATAAAACAAAGGCAAACTCCCAAATAATGACTAAACAAAACGATTTCATGGGCTGGTAGAATAAAACTTCTCTCGAACGAAAGCACGAGATTCAGTTATCCTAATTGAGAGGACATGAACACCAATTACCGTCCCGGACACGTGCAAGAAGTACGCATAACTCGTTTCGAAAGAATAACTGATATACCTCATTTAATAAACGTAATGGGATCACGCGTTGCTTCTTGACTGAAAGCCACAACAAAACAGAACAGCACGAAATATGACCCACATAAACAAATGACATTTACCCACCCTTAAACATAATTCTAGAACCGTGATTATAAATGAAAAATATTTCTGACACATACATGGTTAGTGTCTGCCCAGTCCCTAAGCTCAAAATAAAACCCTACACTGCCATCCTTAGAGTTGCACGAATAACAGACACTGAAACAAAACCCTTAAAACATATAAATAAAATTGGTGTGTGTTCCGACCATACAGATAGAAATAGCTAAGGCAACGAACAAATACACCCTCCCTCGTCAAGGCACAAACCACGAAACTAACCTAAGGATATCAGGCCCTAAAGATCCTTGAAAAAAAAAACATTCCTGCAAGGGGTTAGGAACTGGTAAGAAACATCCCTCAAAATTACCATCACGTTTCATGACATAAATCAACCGCAAGAACACGCACTAAATAAGACTCTACAAGATACAGAAAATAAAACAACAACAAAAACCCCTTAAGATGAATAAATCCATAAACAAGCAACTAGATCCTCCACTACGCACGTATATAACTAAATAACTAGGGACCAAATAAACACAAGTTAACCTCAAGCAAAGACATGAACGACCTCCAGTTTAACCCTACTTTTTGCAGGTGAAATAAAGGGTACATTTAACACGGAAACTTGGGTATATGACTTGGTAATAAATCTTCTTCAAAGCACGACACAATTATACAGAGTTACAAATAAGGACCAGTTTCCACTTAGCTGTGTCCTTGAGACGTTCCAGACGATCTCGGATGATTACTTATGTTATAATAATTTCGTATTTCAGGGATTCCTAACTGTAAGACAAAATGCCGGAATCTCGCCGTGTCTCCACAACATTTGCAACTTCGTAGATCAATTTGTAATAGACAACACGTAAGATTGTTAATAGAACTGCTGATAGTAGTAGTTATGTCGGCTGACCATCTTCTATCTCTCCTCATCATAACAATTCTGACGCGATACCAATTGCCCAAGTCGAGTTCCTTGGTTTTAGATGGATTCACCATCGCGGGCGTTTTCCTTTTTCAAGACGTGCCGAAATTACGATCTCTTAGTTACTTTCTGAAATGACCGCTAGATGGACACGGCGTCAAAAGATCGAAAATAGAAACGGGTCAGTTACATTTTATTGTTACATATTTCGTCATAATGACATTTATTTTACATATTTTAACTTTTCAAAATGTAAACGTACATACTTTGTCTTGACTGCTTACCGACCCACCGGAGAAGGCAAGGCTGGATTTATGGAAGAAGATGACCCCTCACCCCTGCGGTTGGAAGTCCAGAAGCTGAAAACCTTCCACCCGGACACAACGAAAGCAAGTTGGTGTGGTAGTCCCTGAAGAGGTTGCGATCAGGATTTGGAAGATCCCGAGACAATCTGAGGAGATGGGGCCTCAGTACATGTGACAAGTCTTGCGAATGTGGACAGGAACAAACCACAGAACACATGCTTCATAGCCCTTTGTGGCCTTCATCTGTTAGCTACTCCGAGCGCCTTCAATGTTGCTCAGTATTGATCACGTGTTATATATTTAGAAAGTTTTACCCTTATATGTATAGTAACTGTACACTTGGATGTTTCCGACACGAGAAATAAATAACTGCAAAAAAAAGTATTTTTTCGCAAGTGAAATATGCGGTAATCAAAACAGTCCTGTCCGTACGACAATATTTGTTCACTAGAAACTCAGGTACGGATTTTCCAAGCAATTCATAAGCTGCTGAGAAAGGTGTTGTGATGATAATTGTTGTTTTAAGGGGCCTAACATCTAGGTTATCGGCCTGCTGCGGAGAAAGGGCCAGGGATGATATTAGTGGAGATAGGGGGAATTCACGTCACACCCTGCCGGAGCCCAGCGGCAAGACTTAAGTTTATTTCAGTTATCCAGCGAAAGCCTGAGACTCTACTTTTCAACCTGTTGTTCAGAAAGACTGCTATATTTCCTCCCACCCAGCAAACAAAAAGTGTCCTTCACAATACAGTAGGCTACTTATTCTTGAGTTCGTAGCCATCTTCTCATACGTAATTTATTGAAATTTGTTATAATATGGACATGCTTAATTAATTAATTACTGTACTAAGTTTTATTTTGCAAAATTATCTATGCTAATATACAGGGTGTATCTTAATTATACGGACAAAAAAAATCAGGGACGCTCTGCGTGTTATGTAAAAGACGATGCCGCAATCGGATTGGCGGAGAAAATTTTCCCCTCCGAGAAAATGAGGTTACTTTGTTACTTCCGGGCTCGCGATTCAAATCTACGAACTCGCCGTATTTGCTGAGCCAGGCAGCAAGCCGCTGGTCACTGCTGTGCTTCAGGCAAGGGAAGGGAGTGTGATAGAAGGAGACAGAGATATCCTGGCAGGCATGCGGCAAGCCGAGGCGATCGAGGAAACTTGCGCATGCCCGCCAGCATATCTCTGTCACCTTCTATCACACTCCCTTCCCTTGCTTGAAGCACAGTGGTGGCCAGCGGCTTGCTCTCTAGCTCAGCAAATACGGCGAGTTCGTAGATTTGAATCGCGCGCCCGGAAGTAACAAAGTAACCTCATTTTCTCGGAGGGAAAAACTTTTCTCCGCCAATCCGATTGCGGCATCGTCTTTTACATAACACGCAGAGCGTCCCTGATTTTTTTTGTCGGTATAAATAAGATACACCCTGTATAAAAATGAGATGGTGTGTGTGTCAGTGTGTCTGTGTGTCACGCAAGAACCACTGGTCCGATTTACATGCAATTTTACATGGAAGTAGCCGATTTACCTGGTTATCATATAGGCTACTTTTAATTTCGATACTTTGCACTATTTAAGGATGGCGACCATTTTAGTGACGTCACTACACCCTTTGGTTTCAAACTTTCATATTGTTACGTGCCACCGCCCTAGAGGCACTTTTGTTAACTGGATTACGGTGGGTTAGGAAGCACAACACCAATTTCTGCTTCAAAGAAATAATTAACTTTATTGTGGCCAGAAAGATACACTACTAAACAGCAAATACAAGCAATTATTACCTTACTCCAGTTTCCTTGCGTCGAGAATACTTCCCCTTTCACTTGTCAACAGACCACAGTTAATCCCTCGTAATGAGGTGGCCCCGTACGCTGGATGGAAATAGCTGCACTAGGTCTGTCACTCACTGTTTTGCAACTCACCACAATGACCTCTCTCGCACTAGCAAGCACACTCGCTCAGAACACAGGCAGTCCCCTGTAAGCTCCTCACTCCCTTCGCTGTCACTAGAATCGGCTTCACTAGTCGGTTTCGCAAGTCTCCACACTTCTGTCGCTCAGGATACGCGCTCGCACTCGCTCGTAAAACACAACAACAACCACTGCTTGAGAGGTCGCACTTATATAGCAGGACGATGACTCAATAAATGCTTCTAGATCCATCCAGGGTTCACGGCTTCTCGAGGATTCCATCGCTGGCTCAGTCACGAATATTCTGGACCATCCCTTTGTCCTAGTAGCCCTGTTGCATAAGGCGTACGCAATACACGAGGCAGGGCACAGCCCAGCCCTGGGGCAGTTGTGACTCATGCGGCGAGCGATGACACAAACTCACAGCCGTAACAATATTTCTTTTTCTAATGAAAAGAGAACGCTAAGAAATAGCTAACTTTTGATGGCATAAACGAGTTTTAAAATTTAGTTTTCTATCTGAAAGGTTTTTATCACTTTTCGTGTACGGTATCTCCAACGGTTAGCGAGTACAACCTAACTTGGTGCCATAAAACTCGGTCAACGACTAGTGGTGTAGTTGGACAAAATGTTCCATCCTTACTCTCCCTCCGCGCAGCACCTCGCCTATCCCCTGTTTTATTATTATTTATGATTATTCCCCTTCAGGAGAGCGTGAGAACTTGAGCCAATCACAGCTTCATTCCCTTTTCCTCTCTTCTCTTCTTCCCAAAACCTCTGCATTAGTTCACTGTGCTTTTTCTTCCTTTCCTCTGTCCATTTTTTCCCTGATGTGTCCTTCCTTGAAACTTGTACAATTTTCGCGTTTCTGATTTTATTTCTAAATTGTTCTATGTCCTTAATATCGCCTTTAGAGATTTTAAGTAATTCCATGTTTTCATGTACTTCTTTTATCCAACTGGTCTTTAATTTACTTGCATTCACGATATTGAAAATCTTCTTAGTGAGTCTGTTCGCATCCATCCTATATAAGTATCCATAGAACTGCAGACGTCTCTTCCAAAAATGTATCTATAATGGTGTCTGTATTTTCATAAAGTTCCTTTGTTGGTCTCCTGACACAAATTCCATTACGGAAAACAGCGCCGTGAATTTTCCTAAGAATTTTTCGTTCCTGTTTCTCAATGTCATGAATTCTTGTCATTCCTCTAATGACTGTGGTTTCTGCCGCATACAAGGCTTCAGGCAAAGCAACTGCGTTGTAATGGCGCAGTTTTGCATTACGAGATACGAGATATCGCCTGTTTGAAATTTTTCTTATTTTTTAAATCAAGAAACAACGTAATATACAGTATCTGTACATGTATTTTTATATACAATGCCGTACATGAAAATAACTGTACGCGTGTACTCACGTTACGAATTACAGCGCGTGTAATGGAGGATTAAAAGATGATGATAATTGTAGTTTTAAGGGGACTAACATCTAGATTATCGGCCCCTAATGGTTTGGGTGATCGTGAAGATGAAAATGAAATGTAAACTATAACCATGACGAATGAAAGAGAAATTGAGAGGACTCCTCAAGTTCAAGCGCGCTCCACCCGGCAGCGCTAGAGTGAGCAAGGTCCACGCTGCCAGTCAGCTGGTCTTAGGGATAATGCCAAGGGAAACGAATTGCTTTGTAACTGATACTATTTTAAAAAGGAATTAGCGATTACAATTAAAGTAGCACGGCAGGGCACAATGGAAAATATAATTCACGGAAATAAGTACTACGGTCTCCATTCCATGTTACGGAAAGCACAGATTCCTGGAGTAGGCTATACAGCAGGCCCCGGGCTATAAACGGGCATACTGGGCATTTTCCCAGGGCGCCAAATATTAGAGGGCGCCGAAATTTAGGTGACGCTGAACGCAGAAAAAGGATGACCCAACAATTCCAACATTAAAAATAAGTATGACATGGAACTCTTTAAAAAGTAGGATAAAATTTACGCGAATATAAAATAAAAGTAATATTATATATCACATACATTCGTAGTATATATGTTTAATCATGATTATATTATAATACAGTATTATAACTCTTTCAGACAGCAAACTAAATTCTCTATTGTTGTTGTGTTGCGAAAAAGACGTAACCCTTAGCACAGACTTTTCTGACATCATAAATAAATTTTCAGAGTTAAAATCCAGAAAAAAAATTGATTTGAAATGTTTCTGTATATTGTACTTTTAAAATTTAACTTTTGAACTTTCAATCCTGGGTTTATTTGTGATTAATGTATCAATAAATGGCTACAAAATTGTATGAACGACTCACTTTTCTTATTATTTGATGTGCTACAATATTAGTAACGTAGTTGTTTGAAAAAAAACCTATTATGCTATTTTTATAACACATTAATAAGACAAAGGGCACCAGTAGACCATTTGCCCAGGGCGTCTATCACCTTAGCCCGGGGCCTGCTATACAGACTGTTACTTTTGTTGTTTCTTTTTGTGGCAATTTAGTTTCTTCAGATTTAGAGACTAAAGAAGGCAAATTTATGGGTCTGAATCTAATTAATGAAAATGGGGGAATGGCAGAGCGGCTCTTGAGAGCACTAGTGACAGAGTTGAGATGGCTATCCTCAGAGGGAGTGATGCCTATGTGGTGATTACCTAATTCCTCAATGAGGGAAATAAATTGGGCTATGGGATTGAGCGCGTTAATTACTGCTTGCCTGACTGATTTACAAAGGCTAATACCAATAGCTGGGTGGATGAGGACCATCGTGGTCTGAAGGTTACTGCCATTGGGTGAAGGGTACCACAGCACTTTCTCGAAATCAAATGTCGGGAATGAGACGTGGCCGGATGAGCTAGAGAGTGAGGAATCTGATTTTGGTGAAGCTGGTTTAAGTGGAACGAGTGTACCATCTCGTTTTTGGGTAGGTCCATTCGGAATTAGTATTTTTGGATTGACAGGGGTATAATTTGGGCTTTTAGTGTTATCAGGGTCCTGAGTTATCAGGAATGTTATGCCCTAGTATGTTAATGTGTGAGGTTTAGTGTCAGTGCGCGAAATGCTTGTGTTCGTGAGTGTATAAGAGCGTGTAATGAGTAAGAGGTGATGAGAGATAGTGGTCAAATACCTTGGTCGACCAGAGAATAAGGAAAGAGAAAAACAAATTTACCAGTCACTCAAAGTTATCCAGTTTAAATACAATTGGAGCTGTGACGTTGAGTGCGCTGATGAAATTTGAGTTACGTGAAATAATTAATTAAATAATTAATTATTGGCTGCTTGGTAGGGTGAGGGGATGAGTTAAACTCGTATTAAAACTCGAGGGAGACAGGAGTTGCTTGACTAGGATGGTTATAGGGTGGGTATGGTGTTAGATATTTGAATGGTAGAGGAGTGACTTAATCTGCACTGCTACCCTGATGGATGCAAATTAAGCCTATAGGAACGTAGTGGAATGGCCTGACATATCGAAGACGCGGCGATAGTGAGGACTAAGCTTGGTAGAAAAGCTGGCAAGGCTGGCGGATCATCGATTTCATCAATTGGCGTTAGAAGACGGAGCTTGGAGCAGTGGCGTGCAGCTTGTGGTAAAACTTCACAAGAGGGTTTCCCAATGGCTTTGCCTAGACCAATATTTTCGTCCACACCAATGGTGGATTGATAGCGCGGCCCGCTAGCTAATAGATAACACCCCTGGTTTTTGTCACGCACAGTGGGGGAAGTCAGGCATCAATAAACTTTATCCAGGCCAATAGTTTTGCCTTTTATTTCATGTCGTGTGGTTGTAACGTGTTTTTCGAGGGGTTTTTATGCCACTGGCATAAGTCAGTAGGAAGCCATTCTATATTTATTTACGCGGCAAATTGTTCAGCCAAGAGAATTTTTCATGTTAATTTATTATTATTATTAATTTATTATAATTATTATTAAGATATTTTCGGAGCATTTTATAAAAATTATAAGCATACAGATAGGTTTTCTATGTCTTAGAAAACGCTATCAAGCAAATTATTACGAACGACGATATCATAGAAAATTATCTGATTACGGAATTTTACGGAGTTTTGTCAGTTAGGGTATTTGAGAGAGATGACTCACTGGGAATTCAAATACAAGCTGATTCCTGTCGAGAAGTATGACGCAAGCTTGGGTCGCATCGTCAAGAAAAGGCGAATTGTTGGGACGGAAATCGACTTCTCCCTCTCGCGCGCCGAGTGTAATGAGGCAGAGAAGGGGAACTAGCGGCGTGCTCAGCCAATCAGGGGAGACAACGTAAGCTGGAAGACGGTACCATGGTGGGGGAGCCAACGTGTGGATATATCGTTCGACGCGCCGTGAAACGTGGACAATCTGTGAAATACTTGACGAGTATGGGTGCGCATGCGAGTGGCTCCGATGTTCGGTGGAGTTAAGGACAATCTGTATAGTTCTTGCTGAGTGTGGTTATACGCGGGGAGTCGCTCCGATGTTCCGTGGATTGGAGGACTAACTTTTGTAAAACTTAACCAGTGTGGTTATACGAGCGTTTGGGTCCGATGTACGGACCATAGAATTATCTAATCTACCAGTATATCATCAAACATCGACGAAGATGACGACATCCAGGAGACTGTGGGAAGCTCACAGCATCATCAAGTACGAGGGAAATGCTTTGGCAATTTCCAGTGGTAAGCGCAAATGACGCAGAAATACGCAATCTCTCATTTTTCTTTGTTTTACATTTCATATTTCAGTAACTTCATAGCTTGGAAATAAGAGTAAAATCAATTTATCAGACTCCGTTTTTACGTAATTTTCTATCGGTAATATTCAAATCACAACGCTCCAATTTAAATTTTAAACTTATTATTATTATTAATTTTGCTATACTTGTTTTATATAATAAATTCATTTCTTTTACAATGCAATCTTTGCTTTCAGTAGGTAGCATTAGATATAGACCAATTCCTTCTCCTGATACAATTGTTTGTTGGGTTAATGATCAAATCATACCACGATCTGAGTGAATAGATTCTTGAAGGTGTTCTCCCAGAGCTAGACGTTGTTAAATACAAATTTAGATTTCAGCATTGCATTGAGGTCTTGGCGCCCATTAAAACAACATAGCTTAGGCAAAGGTAAACAGTTACATTTATCACCCAGCAGTAGGGGCAGCCAAAACATTACATTTGTCGCTACCAACATGGGGCACTAATTAACGTTTCATTTGTCGCCGACAACTTGGGGCTGAAAACCTAATAACATTTGTGGAAGGAGAAGGGTATATATTTCTGTGCCTGTATTTTGGGGGTTATTTGTCTGTATCAGTGTATATCATTATGGGGGATGAGAAAGAAAGACAGATGAGGTTACGTAGTGGTCATCAACTGGAGAGTGATGATACGAGCAGTATGTCGAGTGATGGTAGTACAGGGGTAGCGGAGGTAAATCCCGATACTGAAACAGGGAGTGTAGGTGGCCAACCAGAATTAAAAACTTTACTTCTCGAGTTCATGTATCAGAACAAAGTTAGTAGTGATGCCTTAAATGCAAAATTAGAACAAAACAGTAGGGAAAATAAAGAAAGTACAGACGCTTTAAATGCTAAACTGGAACAAAACAACGCTAAATTAGAACAAAACAGTAGGGAAAATAAAGAAAGTACAGATGCCTTAAACGCCAGATTAGAACAAAACAGTAGGGAAAATAAAGAAAGTACAGATGCCTTAAACGCCAGATTAGAACAAAACAGTAGGGAAAATAAAGAAAGTACAGATGCCTTAAACGCCAGATTAGAACAAAACAGTAGGGAAAATAAAGAAAGTACAGATGCCTTAAACGCCAGATTAGAACAAAACAGTAGGGAAAATAGAGAGAGTAATGAAACTTTAAACGCCAGATTAGAACAAAACAGTAAGGAAAATGAGTGACAAATTCGAACTGATTAGAGGTGAGATCAGGGGGGTGATGGAAGAAAAGGCTAAAGAGATTATTGCAGATGTAGACAGAAAATTAGGAAAAGTACAGTAGGAGTTGGAAATTAGAATCAGTACACAGGCTGAAAATTTAAAAGAACTAGTGCAACTGGAAACACAGCAGGTCAAAAAGCAATTGGGGGGAGAAATTGACAAAATTCAGGTAGCAACTAAAGAGGTTAAGGAACAGCTGGGGGGTAGAATTGAGAAAGTCCACTCGCAAATAGTTGCAGAAGTAAATGATTTAAGAGAGAGTAATAGAGAGAGCATTAGCAAGATTGAGGAGAAACAAGCAAAGCTATATGATAAAGTAGAAGAATCAGAAGGAAACATTAAATTGACAGTAAACAGTATTGAGAGGAAGGCTGAGGAGAAAATCGCAGAATTAGAGTTAAAATTAAAAGCTAGGATCAGGCAAGAAAATAGTCAGAATAGGCCAGTTTTTGTGAATAGCACACACAGGGAGGTAGAACTGGGTAAGTTCAGCAATCGACAGGGGTGCCCAATGGAGTTCATGAACACTATAGAAAATAAATTCGGGGAGAGGTTGGAAAATGGTAGTATTGAGTGGTGCCAGGTAGTTGAAATTTTAGAACAAGTGTTTGTGGGGGAAACGAGGAATTGGTTTGCTGTCTACAGAGACAAGTTTACTGATATCAATGATTTTAAAATGAAATTCTGTGAAAAGTTCTGGAATGAGGTTATTCAGTCGCAGCATCGTGAGGGAGTAGTGTGTGGTAAATATAACCCTAAAGGAAGCTCCACCATGACCGAATACTTTTTAGGGCAGGTATTAGTGTGTAAATATCTGGATGGCTTGAAGGAGGAAAGTGATGTGGTGAGATTGCTACTTAGGCACTTTCCCTATAGGATCAAGGAGGCTGCTTGTATCCAGAATGTAAAGACTATATCACAAGTAGAAAATTTGTTAAGCACATTTGATGCACTAGGGAGAGGGGGTTATGAGGACAATTTCAATCGGAACCAGGGTAATAATAATAATAGACCTAATGAAGCCAGGCATCAGGAAGTTCAAGGGAACGGTGGCGAAGGGGCCAACGCTCAAAATAGGAATAATAATAATCAGCTAAATCAGAACAGAGGAAATGGCTATGGGAATCAGTATCAAGGGAGGAACAATGATTTCAGGGGAAATCAAGGGAGGAACAATGATTACAGGGGAAATCAAGGGAGAAACAATGATTTCAGGGGAAATCAAGGGAGAAATTATAATGACAATAATTACAACCAGAATAGGGGTCAAGGAAGAGGACAGCCTAGTGGTAGTAATATACAGCCAAACAATGACAACACAGCCCAGAACAACCAGACCAGTTTAGTAGTTAGTAGTACTACGGCCAGCTGTAGCGGTTCTTTAAACGCGAACCAGGCTGCGAAGTAAGGTCAGAATCTCAGTCTGTAGCATGCCCTGTCCATACAATTATACAGGAACCCTATGACCTAAATGTAAGAAATGAATTATTACATGAAGTAAATGATGAAGGTATTATTCAGGAAGTGGTTAGTAAGAGCCCCATAGTTAAATTTAACGTGTCCGAGGCGTACACAGATGTTTTAATTGATAGTGGTTGTATGAAGAGTTGCATAAGTAGTGCATTTTATGATAAAATGAAAGGAACTGGAGTAAATTTTGAGGAGATGCCAATTAAAAGCACTTTTGTTATCACAGCTGTTGGGAAGAGGTCTAAAGTAATTTCTAAGCAAGTTTTAGTAGACATTAACATTAATAATCATGTAGAGAAGCAGATTTGTCTTGTAATTCCAAATTTAGTATTCAGTGTTATCTTGGGTTCAGAGTGGCTAAGTAGAGTGTCTGGTAACTTATGTTATGATGTAGGGAGTTTGAAATTTAAATGGGGAGATTCTGAAGTAGAAGTAGCGTTCAATGACCAAATTCAGAGAAGTAGTGTTGTAGGGGTGATTTGTACTTTAAATGAGATATCGCCAGCCGTAGAGCGGGGTTCTCCATGTTTTGTGGGCAGTGTGATTACGAACGGAAGTCTAGAGGACTCGTTACGTGAGGCTGCATTTCAGGGAAATATAGAGGATGAACAGTGTGTTCGGCTCTATGATGTGTTATGGTGTAATAGGAGAGTTTTTGAGGATCGCATTGGTATGGCCAATTGCTATACACATTCATTGAACGTTATTGATAGGTCAGTATTCACAGGACATAGATATCCTGTACCTTTCGCTTATCAGAGTGCAGTTGAGGCACAAATTAATCAGATGCTTGAAGATGGGATTATTGAGCACTCTAACAGTCCATATGTTAATTCTTTGATCACGGTACCCAAGACCGACGGCACTGTTCGTATTTTTTTAGACGCTCGTTTGGTTAACAGTAGAATTAGTTCAGATCAGCTGAAATCTATGTCAATAGAGGAATTAATGCAAACATTTGAGGGGAAGAAGTATTTCACTTGTGTAGATTTGAGTTCCAGTTTTTGGCAAGTGCCACTTATGTACGAAGATAGACCATTTACAGCTTTTAGTCATAAATATAACCTTTATCAATTTTGTAGAACACCTTATGGGTTAAAGAGTAGTTCAGCAGCTTTAATTGGGGCTTTAAACATCGCATTAGGGGATGACACAGGAGAGTTTGTAACCATTTACATAGATGATATGGTAATTAGTTCACGCAGTTTTGAGGAGCATCTACGTCATTTAGATATAGTTTTTCAGAAGTTAGATCAGGCAGGGTTCACTTTGAAGCTGTCTAAGTCGTCATTCTGTCAGTCAGAAGTGACATTTTTAGGTCATAGAGTGTCGAGTAGAGGTGTAACACCAGAAGAAAGTAGGGTTAATAAGATACTTAACGCAGAGGTGCCACAGAATGTTAAACAGTTAAAAACTTACCTGGGAATTTGCAACTTTTTCAGGAGGTTCGTTCTTAAATACTCAGGGTTGGTAGAACCATTCAGGGAATTGCTTAAAAGTGGGACTCGGTGGAGATGGGAGTCTAAGCATGATCAGGCTTTTAGAGCGCTGAAGGAAGGTTTTGAGAAAGCTGTAGTGCTGAAATATCCGTTAAAAGATAAGGAATATGTGGTTATGACAGATGCTTCACATATAGGCATTGCTGGAGTATTATGTCAGAAAGATGATGAGGGTAATCTGTGCATTGTATCTTTAGCCTCGCGAGGACTGACAGCAGCAGAGAAAAGATACACGATTACTGAGTTAGAGCTTTTAGGTATTGTTTTCAGTTTAGGGAAATTTAGAATGTATTTAGTAGGGGGGAAATTTGAGATCCACACAGATCACCATGCATTACTGTATATGAGGACTTGTAAACTCAGTTCTAACAGAGTTAGTAGGTGGATTCTTGCTCTGCAGGAATACGAATTCACAGTAAAATATATTAAAGGTAAAGATAACATTCTTGCAGACATGCTATCGAGGGACACTAATTTATGTAGGGATTATCCTGTGGTTAAAGCAGAGGACGGTATTTTAATATGTGCATGTGTGGACAGTAGCAACAGGGCATCGTTACAGACACTGAGAAATATGCTAGGTAGAGCAACGTGATGACGTTCATTTAAGGGAGCCACTGGCAAGGTTGGAAGCAGCTGACGCAGAAACATTTATAGTTTCCAAACGTATTGGGAAAACAGCATATGTGCTGGAGAATAGTGAGGGAAACAGATTATACGGGACGTATAATATACATAGTCTACGAAAATATGTGTCATAAAGTGAGTGTGTTTAGCTGGCGAGCCAGCCTATCAAATGAGTAAGTGTGGTATTTGGTGCGTGGGAGGAGATGGTCTTCCAGGCAGGCGTATCAGAAGTCACACAGGGGGGGTAGTATGTAAGTAAATGAGAGTTTTTAAGGTACAGGGAAATATGACGGGATTGTCGGATGCTCTTGAGCACTAAAATGTCTCGATACACCAAGGCCAGAATTTGGTAGCGCTGGTGAATTCCCATTTGCCTCCAAGAGATGGGTGAGCGCTTGAACAGGGTATTTTTGCTTAAGGCGTCCACGAGGCAAAAGATGGGCCATCAGAATGCGAGACAGTCCTTCATGAAACTCATACATATCAGCACACGTGATTTCTGTTTACGGCCTCGCCATGTAAGATTTGTAAGTGTGTAATTTAAGATAATTTGCACAATGGTATTATTTGTGTGAGGAGAAATGGTCTGTGTTGAGAACTAGTATTAAGTAGAATATGGTCTACGGGAACTTAACAAGACAGGGCGATTACGGCACAGAAATATTTGGTGTTATATGTAATGCGCACTTACTGTTTTTTTTTCAGAAGTCAATATTAATTTAATCTACTTTAAAGAGAGATTAAGTATTATGGTCACGAGGCGCTGCCACAATAGTGTGATCGTGTGCTCAGTGATAAGTGGAATTTAATGTCACCATAAGGAGGTGTAACGATTCGATCCCATAGCGGTTATATTTAAAGGGTTATTCATTTATAATTATCATATTTATTATTCTTATTAATTAGTACATCAATGAGATGATTTTTATATCAGATAATTGTAAGCGGTTTTTATTATTATAGTCAGAAATATTTTTATTAACAATTATTTGTAAAGAGACGAAGTAAAATATATAATGCAACAAGATTGCCAAATAGGATCAACCCAATGCGTCACAAACTGAACGACGTAGTAATAATTTCACCACGGCAAACTGCGTCACTGTCATGAGTAACCATCACGTGCGCACAATCGAGTTCCTTCTGGAAGGAATAGAAGCTTGATATTTCACTCATGGTGCAACAACACGCCATTTTCTAATGTACGTATACGTCAAAGCTGCAAGTTATGAGTCAAGAATGGAGAAGGCTAATAAGAGAGGGAAGCTGTGACACCACGTGACAAGGAAGTCATTAGTATTTGTACCTGCGACATCGGACAAGAGGGCCATTGATCTACAGCTCTCAATGAAGGGAGGAAGCAATAACCTGGCTTCCTGGTATAGCATCGAACTGAGCATACAGAGTCGAAACTGAACGATGTCCTGCCGATTATACTAGTACATAATGGGTTATATCCCTGATCAAGAGTCTTTCTACAGATGGCAACGTATTTAATGAGGATATTTCATAGTAATTGAGATATCACATCATTTTTTAAACATATGCGACGTAACATCGAGATCATCGGTCATTTCTTAAATATGACGAATCTTCGACTGGGTGAGCAAACAATTCAATAAAACTATCGTCTCTATTATAATTTAACTTTAACTAATTTTCAATTCATTTTAAATGATCATTTTCTTTTAAATAATTAAACCGCAGTTAGTAAATTAAATTCTTTTTTGTAACTATTAATATTTTGTTTTGCATATAATAAATTCATTTTCTTTAACTTCATGACTGTAACTTTTCTTGTAGTTAGCACATACTATAGGCAAAATTCAACGACTCCTTATAAATAAATACTGAATGGTTAGTTAACTCAGTTACACTACGGCCCGGGTAAGTGGTCTCGAACTCTACTGCTGATAGCCGAGGTTAATTCACAAATTTCGATTCACTGTCTTAAATAGGAATCTGGCGCTCAACAACAACTTATTATATTATACTATCGCAGGTAAGGTCACACCACAGTGTATATTATTTATTATTATCATGTTTGTATTATTGAACCACAATAGATAACACCACGTTTAACGACTCATTAAAAATGTTACAGAGGGGACCTCCAGTGAAATTAGGAAGTTCTATGGTGATATAAATATATCAGAACACCTTCAATGCGTGTGATATGACATCATAAATACATAGTGCTCACACGTTAATTATGTCTATTTCTCCAACATAGAGAAATTTGAGAGGCGGAAATATCCGTGGAACACTATTCCAAATGTAAAACATTGGACTGGTTGCAAAGTGCAATCCATAGTGACAACAAACTTTGACGCAAAGTGCGTGAAGAAAAATTATGAGTGTATATATCTGTAATTTAGGGTGATTTCATTTATGTAATATGTATTTTGGATGGGGATTATTAACGTGTCTGGGATAATCGGATAATGGACCGTCGTCACGGTAAATCATCCGATGATCCGAGGAGAATATGTAACGTGTTTTTCGAGGGGATTTTATGCCACTGGCATAAGTCAGTAGGAAGCCATTCTATATTTATTTACGCGGCAAATTGTTCAGCCAAGAGAATTTTTCATGTTAATTTATTATTATTATTAATTTATTATAATTATTATTAAGATATTTTCGGAGCATTTTATAAAAATTATAAGCATACAGATAGGTTTTCTATGTCTTAGAAAACGCTATCAAGCAAATTATTACGAACGACGATATCATAGAAAATTATCTGATTACGGAATTTTACGGAGTTTTGTCAGTTAGGGTATTTGAGAGAGATGACTCACTGGGAATTCAAATACAAGCTGATTCCTGTCGAGAAGTATGACGCAAGCTTGGGTCGCATCGTCAAGAAAAGGTGAATTGTTGGGACGGAAATCGACTTCTCCCTCTCGCGCGCCGAGTGTAATGAGGCAGAGGAGGGGAACTAGCGGCGTGCTCAGCCAATCAGGGGAGACAACGTAAGCTGGAAGACGGTACCATGGTGGGGGAGCCAACGTGTGGATATATCGTTCGACGCACCGTGAAACGAGGACAATGTGTGAAATACTTGACGAGTATGGGTGCGCGTGCGAGTAGCTCCGATGTTCGGTGGAGTTAAGGACAATCTGTATAGTTCTTGCCGAGTGTGGTTATACGCGGGGAGTCGCTCCGATGTTCCGTGGATTGGAGGACTAACTTTTGTAAAACTTAACCAGTGTGGTTATACGAGCGTTTGGGTCCGATGTACGGACCATAGAATTATCTAATCTACCAGTATATCATCAAACATCGACGAAGATGACGACATCCAGGAGACTGTGGGAAGCTCACAGCATCATCAAGTACGAGGGAAATGCTTTGGCAATTTCCAGTGGTAAGCGCAAATGACGCAGAAATACGCAATCTCTCATTTTTCTTTGTTTTACATTTCATATTTCAGTAACTTCATAGCTTGGAAATAAGAGTAAAATCAATTTATCAGACTCCGTTTTCACGTAATTTTCTATCGGTAATATACAAATCACAACGCTCCAATTTAAATTTTAAACTTATTATTATTATTAATTTTGCTATACTTGTTTTATATAATAAATTCATTTCTTTTACAATGCAATCTTTGCTTTCAGTAGGTAGCATTAGATATAGACCAATTCCTTCTCCTGATACAATTGTTTGTTGGGTTAATGATCAAATCATACCACGATCTGAGTGAATAGATTCTTGAAGGTGTTCTCCCAGAGCTAGACGTTGTTAAATACAAATTGAGATTTCAGCATTGCATTGAGGTCTTGGCGCCCATTAAAACAACATAGCTTAGGAAAAGGTAAACAGTTACATTTATCACCCAACAGTAGGGGCAGCCAAAACATTACATTTGTCGCTACCAACATGGGGCACTAATTAACGTTTCATGGTGTAAGGAAACCCTCTCGTAAAGAATTAATCAGCTGGCTTGGATGCTGGACTCGGAATGATGATGGCACAAAACAGTAATATTAACAAAGAAATATGTTTGAAGCAGGACTACACAAAACATAAAACGCTGATAATAATAATAATATCGTATGGCCTCGGGTGCCTGGTGCAAGCTTTGCTATTTGACACCCAGAGGGTAGCTTGCATGTCGAATTTCGTAGTTCCTTGACTATGAAAGTCAAGGAGGTTAGATATTAGATATCTAATCTCCTTGAACACAATAGCGCTTTCTAGTAGAGAAATGAGGAACTTTGTGCTGGCGGAAACTCCCGAGATTAATTTTGCCATTATGAACTCGGCCTACTGAATTCAAATGGGTTCTTTGACATGCCAACATCGTATGACATGCGTATCGTATTTTTGCCGCCTTTCAAAAATCACTTACCACGGTCAGGGGCGAACGCTGATGTACACAAGAAACAATGAACTGAATTTAAGAACTGAAAGCAAAGAAAATTCAATTCAATTCACACAAATATCTCACACAGTAGCTTCCCCCGCACTTTTCTATGACCCGGTTCGACGGAACAACAGGACACGTGTTGGACATAATCGCTTGCAGTGCTTGTAGCGGCGGGACCACAAACTACCGTGCTATAATGGCGGAGTCCTCACACTAGTTCCTTCTATTCGTCATGCTATAACTAAAACTAACTACTAACTTATATACTAGAAGAAGAACTGGAAAACAAAAGGAGAATAAGGCAAATAAAGGACAGGAGGAAAAGAAATGCCCACAACCCTCGAAGAATGCGGATTGAGGGACTTTGAAGGAAGGAGAGCCATGAAAGGCAGATAGGAAAGTGAAAGAGGAGAGGGTCCGCCCCACAGGTTATGGAGGACCAACTCAGGAATCCCTCGGGGTCGCCAACTCCCGAACTCACCAGCTGTGAGCCCCTGAGGGTGGAGCAATATCCAGGGTGCACCAGAAGTGGTGGGGCTACATACACCCAGCCTCCTTGAGGGCCTTGAACAGAAGGCAGGAGAGAACATGGAAAGAAAAAGAAAAAAGGAAGCTTGTAGTTTAACGTGACCGTTAATCTTGAGATCTTGAGCCACGGGACCTCCTTTTTTACGTGGAATCCGAACCACAGGACATGGCATTTCACTTCGAAAGAAAGAAAAAGAGAAGGGTATCAGAAAAGATGAGACAAGGACCAATTGAGGCGGGAAAGGAAGAGACTCCCTTGGCTTCGGATACCCTAATACCGTCGGGGTCGGAAGAGAATAAGAATTGACCAAGTAAGGTCGACAGGAAAGAAGACGGAGGGGAGCGCGGCACAAGTAAGTGGAAGCAATGCCGGACTCAGCTGGGACCCCGTGGTCGCCAACCCACGTCCCACTAGATGTGAGCCCATGGCGAGAGGATTAAAGGAATCTTAACGAATTCCGTTCAGTGAAATTGTCTACTTTGGGCTCTTCTACCGCCCTAGGCCCCGAGGCTACACCACCGTTTGCCCCATCCTGTAATCGGGCCTGACGTTATGGAAAACGCTTTATAGATTAGTGGACTGTATATTAAACGCCTAGTATAATTTTTAGCCTACTTTTCACATTTTGCAAAAATGAGGAAAAAGTAGTCTTATGAGATCGGGCAAATGTGTGTCTGTCTGTCTGTCTGTCTGGCTGTGTGTGTGTCCCCCCCCCCCCCCCTATCAACTCCTAAACGGCTGCAGGAATCCAAACGAAATTTGGTAGGAGTAAAGATCTATACCTGAATATCTCACGGCCATATTTGAAAATGATGTCAGTGCTACCAACTGCTGAAAAATCGCAATTGAAATTTGAGCTCCATGTTGGATATCTTGGAAGGTATGAATGGGAGCTATTTCAAAATTGGCACACGTATAGATAATAATATTTCAGTTAAATTTCCAGGAGGCCATGCATGTCAGTGTTGCCAAAATGATTCTAAGCCTGCTGATAGGTCTAATTTTAGATGTATATAACTTCTATACTATCAATTGGATTTCAACCAAATTTTGTATGTAATATGTGTACATAACCAGATATGACTGGGCGTATTCATACGAGCCACCGGGGCTGCCAACTGTTAATAAATGTTATCTCTATTCTTTTATCCAAATACCAATATATCAGAAAGTATGCAAGCCGACAGCTTTAAACTATGCACACGTATAGTACCTGACATTCTAAATTAATGTGGAGTAACTTATGTACATCAGTGCTACCAACATGATTCTAAGACTGCTGATAAGACCAATTTTTAAATACATGTAACTTCTATAATATCAATTGGATTTCAACCAAATTTCGTATGTGCTATGTGTACCATAACAGATATGACTATGCTTATTCTTAAGAGCAACCAGGGCTGCCAACTGTTAATAAATGCTGTCTCTATTTTTTACCCAAATATTAATATATCGGAACGTATGTAAGCCAACAGCTTCAAACTTTGCACAAGTATAGTACCTAACATTCTAGATTAATTATGAGAAACTAATATACGTCAGTGCTGCCAACATGACTCTAAGCCTGTTGATAGGTCCAATTTTCAAATACATGTAACTTCTATACTAACAAATGGATTTCATCCAAAATTGGCACAACAAGATATCATAATATTTCAGATTATTTCTGACCAACGCATGCGTGACATTGTTGCCACATGATTTTACGCGCGCTGATAGATCCAATGTCTAACTGCATGTAACGTCCATGCTATCCATTGGACTACAACCAAATATTGTATTCTGTATCTTAAGAAATGGAACTAAGAATATATTCAGTCACCAGGGCTGCCAACAGTAGTGTTCTATTAGGCTACAGGTATATTTCGAACTAATTAGAAATTTCGATATTACCAACTTAATTTCGCTATTTTTCTAGATAGCTCTATATAGATTGGCATGAATCTTAAATTTTAAGAAAAGTAGGCTCTTTAGTTCGTCACGGAACTTCTTGTTAGCCTACTTTTCACATTTAGCAAAAAATTAGGAAAAAGTAGACTTATGAGATCGGGCAAATGTGTGTCTGTCTGTCTGTCCTTCTGTCTGTCTGTCTGTCTGGCTGGCTGGCTGTGTGTGTGTGTGTGTGTGTGTGTGTCCCCTATCAACTCCTAAACGGCTGCAGCAATCGAAACAATATTTGGCAGACGTAAAGATCTATATCTGAATATCTCACGGCCTTATTTGAAAATGATGTCAGTGCTACCAACTGCTGAAAAATCGCAATTGAAATTTGAGCTCCATGATGGATATCTTGGAAGGTATGAATGGGAGCTATTTCAAAATTGGCACACGATTAGATAGTAAAATTGCAGTGTAATTTCAAGGAGGCCATACATGGCAGTGTTGCCAAAATGATTATATGGCTGCTGATAAGTCCAAAATTTAAATGCACATAACTTCTACACTATCAATTGGATTTCAACCAAATTTCGTATGTGCTATGTGTACATAAGTGGATATGACTGAGCGTATTCTTAAGAGCCGCCAGGGCTGCCAACTGTTAATAAATGCTCTCAATTTTTTAAAATCCAAATACCCATATATCAGAAAGTATGCAAGCCGACAGCTTTAAACTATGCACACGTATAGTACCTGACATTCTATATTAATTTGGAGTAACTTATATACGTCAGTGCTGCCAACACGATTCTAAGCCTGCTGAGAGGTCCAAATTTAAATACATGTAACTTCTATACTATCATTTGGATTTCAACCAAATTTTGTGTGTGCTAATGTGTACCATAACAGATATGACTATGCTGATTCTAAAGAGTAACCAGGGCTGCCAACTGTTAATAAATACTGTCTCTATTTTTGTTATCCTAATATTAATATATCAGAAAGTATGCAAGCCTATAGCTCTAAACTTTGCACACGTATAGTACCTGGCATTCTAGATTAATTTTGTGTAACTGATATATGTCAGTGCTGCCAACATGATTCTAAGCCTGCTGATAGGTCCAATTTTAAAATGCATGTAACTTCTATACTAAGTTATGGATTTCATTCAAAATTGACACAACGAAAATGAAAATGAAAATCCA
This sequence comes from Meconema thalassinum, assembly GCA_946902985.2. Taxonomy (NCBI): domain Eukaryota; kingdom Metazoa; phylum Arthropoda; class Insecta; order Orthoptera; family Tettigoniidae; genus Meconema; species Meconema thalassinum. Next base: position 99,509,134 of record OX336388.2, on the reverse strand, counting down.
CAGCCTGCTTCCAGTCTCCGACCGGGTCAGGAATGGAATGAATGAAGCCCCCATCTAGCGGCGAGGATATGAACTGTGCCGGCTGCCGAGGCCTGACGCACTCCTCTGGGGCAATGATTAAATGAATGACAGATGAAATGAAATGATAGTGGAGAGTGTTGCTGGAATGAAATTTGGACAGGGAAAACCGGAGTACCCGGAGAAAAACCTGTCTGCCTCCGTTTTGTCCAGCACAGATCTCACATGGAGTGACCGGGATTTGAACCACGGACCCAGCGGTGAGAGGCCGGCGTGCTGCCGCCTAAGCCACGGAGGCTTGCTCAAAATTGACACAACAATAGATCATATTATTTCAGATTATTTCTGATCAATACATGTATGTCATTGTTGCCAACATGATTTTACGCTCGCTGTTAGATCCAATGTTTAACTGCATGTAACGTCCATGCTATCCATTGGACTTCAACTAAATTTTGTATTCTGTACCTTAAGAGATGGAACTAAGAATATATTCAGTCACCAGGGCTGCCAACTGTAGTTCTCAATTAGGCTACATTTTGCCAGGTAAACAGTATTTCGAACTAATTAGAAATTTCGATATTACAAACTTAATATCGTCATTATTCTAGATAGATCCATATAGATTAATCATTGGCATGAATCTTAAATTTTAAGAAAAGTAGGCTCTTTAGTTCGTCACGGAACTTCTTGTTATTTTATGTCCTTGACCTACGGTGCTAGATAAATGTTTTAATAAAAACAATTAAACTAAAAAAGAAAAAAAGGAAAAATTGTAATAAAAATACTCCATTCTTAATTGTAATTAGTTATTTTTTACTTTTGAATTTTAATTGTTTACTATTTTTTATTGTTTAATATGCCTCTGAATTTTAAAAATAAATAAGCTTATAAATATGAAATTCCTAATAATTTTACCATCTTAATTTTAAGATTGTAAAATTAATTATGAACCTTAATATGTTAAAGAGGTCGAGCCTCCGTGGCTTAGGCGGCAGCACGCCGGCCTCTCACCGCTGGGTCCGTGGTTCAAATCGCGGTCACTCCATGTGAGATCTGTGCTGGACAAAACGGAGGCAGACAGGTTTTTCTCCGGGTACTCCGGTTTTCCCTGTCAAAATTTCATTCCAGCAACACTCTCCTCTATCATTTCATTTCACCTGTCATTCATTTAATCATTGCCTCGGAGGAGTGCGTCAGGCTTCGGCAGCCGGCACAGTTCATATCCTCGCCGCTAGATCGGGGCTTCATTCATTCCATTCCTGACCCGGTCGGAGACTGGAAGCAGGCTGTGGATTTTCATTTCAATATGTTAAAGGGGTCTCCTCCGTAGCGTAGCGGTCAGCATGGTTAAGGTCGATTCCCGGCTCTGCCACGAAATCTGAAAAGTGGTATGAGGACTGGAACGGGGTCTACTCAGCCTCGGGTGGTCCAAATGAGTAGAGGGGGTTCGATACCCACCTCAGTCATCCTCGAAGTGGTTTTCCGTGGTTTACCACTTCGTCTTCGGGCAAATGCCGGGATGGTGCCTAATGTAAGGCCACGGCTGCCTCCTGCCCAATCCCTTGCCTAACCGTCCCACTCTTCCCATCCCCTTCATCAGGTCCCCTGCAGCTGAGGCCACCTGGGCGTAGTGCTGGTCACACACCCCAGTTGTATCCCTGACTCAGAGTCTCAAGCTCCAGGACACTGCCCTCAGTGGCGGTAGAGGTGGGATCCTCGCTTAGTCCGTGGGAAAAGCCGATCCTGGAGGGTAAAAAACGATAGCGATAGGGAATATGTTAAAGAAAACATAAATTGAAATTAATAATAATTTATAATTAGGATAAAATAACTAAATGTATATAAATACAAATAAAATATATTTAATACTATTCTGCTCTATAAAGTTAACGCACGTGGCTAGACTGCTCAAAGTCCAGTACTCCCTCAGTAACACACAGTACGTGACTTGTTGCATACAGAAAGCTAAGCTTCTGCTAAGAATAGGTTTCAAAATATTTCTGTCCTTCAGTAAGCTCTGCCAAGGTCATTAACATTGTCCTTGTTGTCTGTCTCTTGTCACCACAGTGGCGCCGCTTGGATGCCTGACCTCACTGAGACAATATGAAGTAATAATCCAGGTTGTGAAATAACGCGTTGGCGGTGACGCCGTTACATTTAACTGTAACGAAAATGCTCGGTACTTTTTCTAGATGGAGCCATATGTGAATTACCCTAAATACATTAATCGGGCAGAGAATGAACAGTGTTGAATAACCTTTAAACAAAGCCGGGTCGAGCGGTTTATCGTTGCTGTTTCATTGAGGACTTGCGACTAAATGACCATTATTAGGGATTGGAATTTTATGTAATATCAACATGCAATATACTGTATATACGAAATCATTTTTTATTTCTTAAAATCGATTTTACCCTCCAGGTTGGTGGCTCCCAAGGACTCAGCGAGGGAACTCACCTCTACCGCCCCTACGGGCAGTGTCCTAGTGCTGGGAACATTTGATCGGAGTGGATACAACTGGGGAGGTATGACCAGCACCTCGCCCAGGCGGCCTCACCTGCGAAGCGAACAGGAGCCTCATGAGAGAAGGGAAGGGAAGATTACGAGGGATAGGCAAGGAAGAGGGAAGGAAGTGGCCGTGGCCTCATTGTAGGTAGCATCCCGGCATTTGCCCGAAGACGAAGTGGGAAACCACGGAAAACCACTTCGAGGATGGCTGAGGTGGGAATCGAGCCCCTCTACTCATTTGGACCATCCGAGACTGAGTAAACCCCGTTCCAGTACTCATACCACTTTTCAAATTTCGTGGCAGAGCCGGGAATCGAACCCAGGACCTCCGGGGCGGCTGCTAACCACGCTGATAAAGTACATTCATACGTAAATACCACAGTGGGGTCTGACCGACCCAGTCTAGTTGTAGTCATTTACATGGTATCTGACGAATTTCATCACCTGTTATGATTCTAGCTGAAGCTGTGTAATTTATAGTTAGAGGATACCCGAAAATGATTAGTTTGATGCATGTTGGTTACATATTTTAATTAATAAAATTATGAACACAATGTAAGCAAATACAGCCTGAATATTGCAGAGGTACATTAAATAATTTTTTGGTTACCACTGTGGACAACGTCTCAAGTTTTAGGGTAAATTTACTGAAAACATATAAAATAGTCATAAAACAGTCACATGGAACAAATGGCACTGAGAGTATCCCTTGGTAAGGCGTTACAATATCCTTCACATGAGACGCAATTGCACGCCAAGACTCGGTGACTCATACAGAATTGCGACTTGAACCCGGGACATCGATTTCAACTTCTGTGTCCTTTTCGTATTCTGCACTGAATTCACTTTCGTGTTCCGGCCTCTCACCGCTGGGTCCGTGGTTCAAATCCCGGTCACTCCATGTGAGATCTGTGCTGGACAAAACGGAGGCAGACAGGTTTTTCTCCGGGTACTCCGGTTTTCCCTGTCAAAATTTCATTCCAGCAACACTCTCCACTATCATTTCATTTCATCTGTCATTCATTTAATCATTGCCCCAGAGGAGTGCGTCAGGCCTCGGCAGCCGGCACAGTTCATATCCTCGCCGCTAGATGGGGGCTTCATTCATTCCATTCCTGACCCGGTTGAAGACTGGAAACAGGCTGTGTATTTTCATTGTTCCCTATCCTCAAAAAGATTGTCAGATTCGAAATCTGAGTCACCACCGATATCCTGCTCACTGTCACTATTTTCTGACAATAATTCCCTGATATTGCAATCAGACAGTCCATTTTTGAAATTAGCCATTTCACACACTGTTTCTAACACTAAGGAAGTTCATCTCACCTTGTCAATTACCTATCAGGAACTGTAGCAGTATCAGGGTGTTATGACTAGAGGTGGGATTTTTATGTAGTATCAAGTGTACATAAATATGTAACGAAAGGCACCAAAATATGTAGATTGGGCAAAATATGTAATATGTATATTACATTTTGTAGCACAGTGAACAATTAAGTATTCTTCAATGTTCTTTGGAGTCATATTATATGGATATATCTCACACATATTCAAAAGAAACTCTAACCTAATTGAGACATTTCAAAGGAACACAGCTCTAAGAATAGATTTGGAAATTCCTAAGTACATAACAAAGAGGTCACAAAAATGCACTTAGAGAAATATTCCTGGAAACTCTAACATGAAAGAGGCTAGTTGTAAAGCAATTAACTCTAAAAGGGATGAAAGATTTAAGACTGGCACATGCAAAGTAACAGTTCTCCTGCAGCTAATTGGAACCTTTAGAAAATACCTATTTCGCAAGGGTCTCTCTACCTGCACTTATCATCCTCTCAAATACCTGTCACTCATAATTACCTTTATCTCCTTGTTGAAAGGACAGACAACAGCCCCTCATTAAGTGTGAAACTTCAATTCAGCAATTTATTTCCTATGAAAATAGGAAAACGCTGAAATATGTAATTTTATGTAATATCACTAAGAATATGTAGAATACAAACAAATATGAAAAAATATGTAAAATGAAATTCGGTTATAATAACCCTAACATAGTGTTTTGTGAACATCTGACTTTTTCCAGCACCTAAATAGCAAGGAACAAAATATGTAATTACATAGAAATCCCAGCTCTAATTACGACACACCAAACAAGTAGTTCCGTGAAGAACTATACAGCCTATTTTCATATATCCTGCTCATGTTAATTGCCTCTATCAACTTACAAAATTTCAGTTTAATTGCTGTAACAGATTCGTAGATATTGAGGACCGTCTAAATATTTCAGATGGTCGCCAGGTTGGATTTTTATTTTTGTACTATTACATTAGGATTATTGTGTACGTGTGGTATTCAAACTTAAATCACATGATTAGAACACAAGAAGTAAAAACGAGATTTTAAAATTACGCACAGCAGCCATCTTGTGATTATGCAAACAATTGAAATAAATTAGATGCCAGTGGATCAACATTTGTATAAGCATTTAACGTGCAACGTTTCACGGCACTCGGATAGTTAATTCGCGAAAAACGTCCATTTAAATATTTATAATTCTCGTCACCGCCATGTTGGATTTGTGCTCACCAGGTTACTGAAAGTCCTATAGGTGAACATATGTTCACAGTCTCTATGAACATTAAAAAAATCAGTTTGGTTGCTGTAAAAGATTCATAGATAATGAGAACCGTTTAAATATTTCGGAAGCTCGCCATTTAGGATTGTTATATGTATAGGCTATAGAGTTATGTACCATTCAAGGACAAGTATTGCCTAGGTTCATTATTCAAACTTTCACTTCGATCGCATGATTACGACACAAGAAATAAAAACTTAATTTTAAAATTTCGCACAGCCGCCATCTTGAGGTTATGTAAACAATTGAATTAAATTAGATGGCAGTGCATTACAATGTGCAAAATCATTTACTGTACGACATTTCACTGCGCTCAGAGAGTTAAATCACGAGAAAAGTCTATTAAAATATTTCAAATTCGCTTGGTCGCCATGTTCGTTTTGTACTTTACAGGTTTATTAAATATACATAGGTAAACTTGTATCAGTACCCTTTATCACCGTACAAAATTGCAGGGTGATATCTGTAATAGTTTCGGAGATATAGAATGTCAGTTTAAATATTTCGCACAGCCGCCATTTTGAGGTTATGTAAACAATTGAACTAAATTAGACACCAGTGCATTATAATGTGTATAAACATTTTCTGTACCAAGTTTCATTACGTTTGGGTAGTTAAATCGCGAGAAAATTCTATTTAAAAGTCTCAACTTCGCTTGGCCGCCATGTTGGTTTTGTAGTCATCAGATTTTTGAAACTCTCATAGGTGAACTTCTAGTAGTGCCCTTTATCACCGTGCACAATTTCAGGGCGATGTCAGTAATAGTTTCGGAGATATTGAATGCTAGTGAAATATTTCGCACAGCTGCCATGTTGGATTGGTGAGACGTAACAAAATTTGAAGGGCACCGTCGAGGTCGCCGGGAATCCCTATATATATTATAATTGTGAAAATCTGTGTGTCCGTGTGTTAGTTTGTTACCTCTTGACACTAAAACGGCTGGACGGATTTGGATGAAATTTGAAATGGAGACAGCTTATACCCTGGGATAACATATAGGCATCCTTTCATCCGGAAATAAATCATTGTTCCCGTGGAACAGGCAACATAACTGAAAAGTCACCAAAAATACTCAACCGGGACAAAATATCGAAGTTGTCGCAAAAAGACCGGACAAAGCTCATTTTACGCCCCTCGATGCAAGGAACAATACCGAAAACCACATTTTAAGGCCCTAAAACCAACCGTTTCAAAGATATTCGCAGAAAACTATCTTTACTCTGATAAACTGATGAAATAATGGCAAGTCCGTTTCCATGGCAACTGAACCTCACGGTAAGACATCCGATTTTATATATATCCCTGTAGGAGGCAATGCCAATCAATTTGTTATCTTTTTCAAGATATATATTGAACCCTTGCAAAGAAGCATATGAGACTCAGATTCGGGGCGTAACAGGTCATATTCGTAAGTTGCTGTCAGGGCGCTTCATTAACTTGCAGGGTAACATATAACAAAATAACATGCAGGAAAGAGTGAAGCCAGGGTTAAAAACAACTGAATTTAATAACAAATCACCATATTTACACATAAACAATTAACAACAAAATCTCCCAACTGACTCCCATTTAATAAAAATGCCAAAAACTAGGCGGTATCTCTGGAGAGATTAATTACTTGGACCAAGTGTCCTTAAATAAAAGATACAAAAGTGACCATATAAGTGACCATATAAGTGACCATATAAGTGACCAATATAAGTGACCATATAAGTGACCAATATAAGTGACCATGTAAGTGCGTATGCAGTTCTACATGCATCACGATGTGTACTTTGAATGCGTGATTCGTTATCATCCGGGATGACCCTTCAAACACCGAATCCGCATTTCCTAGAGCTAGACCGACACGGGGGAACACAACTACACTACTTAAATTAAACCGACACTTCCTAAATCTACTATAAACAAACACAAAATTTCCGTGTGAAATTGGACATAGATTGCCGTAGCAACATTTACTGCCTAAAAACTTAGGACTTCTCACACAAATCAACACAAGTACATTAACACGTGACCAATAGAAAAATACTCAAATGACCGCTGTCAAAATTTACAAATACTCTACAACTACACCACACGGGTGTGACACACAAAATTACATGAATTGAGTCATCAACAAAGCAATAGGCAAACAGCCAACATTTACGTTAATCACAATATTTTATCCATACAAGGTACAACAATCCGTTACAAGCATGGCGAACTCCCCAATTAATTATGGCTTAAAATTTAACCATCACAATGAACAGGTTTGCTATATGAAAGCTTACAGGGTTCAGTCGGACACAAGGACTGCCTATCAAAATAAGTCACAGGCAAAACGGGCGGTTTGTGGAACTCTGCATGTCTGTCAACCCACGTGTCAAAATACCTCGACCTCCCAGAACATGGGGTCGAACCTCGAAGAAATGTGCCCCAAAGCACAATAATACATGTGTGTGTCAGAATAACCATATGGACAAGAATCAGCAGTCTCCCAAGAGCACTCTGTCTTTCCATCTAAAAAAATACAATAGCAGCAAAAATATATAAGGGCGGTAGGACAACTACCCCCTCCTCACGTAGAATCAACACACACTAGACACATCAACACACACTGAATCACACGTATGGGTTTTGACAGACCCTGAAATAAAAGACACAAATAATATCCACATGCTGGCGCCATCGTTCTATGCCGTGACTAGTCACCTGAAATGGACTCAAGAAAATCTATGAAAATTAGAACAAAGGTGTTCTACAATTACTTTTAAGTTGGTGCACTCGGCTACCCTAACATGAATAATAACCTGTTCAGCAAAATGTTTTACACTAATTTCCTCCCATTCCTATTTCAAATATTAACGTTAACAAAGCACCATTTATCGAATGTTACGGGTTCCGCAATTGCAAGGATAAAATCACGCACGCACGCCGCGTACATTACACTTGACTCAAGAAAGAAACAAAATATCAACAAACACTTTGGCCACGCGCCAACGGACATTTAAACATACAGTGTCGGTACAAGAAAAACTCTAAAACAACAAGAAAGAAAAACATGACTATATACAAAGTTCCCCGGCCAAATCTAACTACATAATTGAAATAAATCCAATTTTAGTACATCACCGCTTCTGCATGTAGACCAAGGACATCCTCCTCAACCCATTGCCCTATGGACAATTTAGCTCTCCATAGTAGTCGTCTGTGCTGATTTCTTGAAGCTCATCCCAACTTCAAACCACGTGCCGTTCATCTTGGTCTGGACTCCTTGGCAGAAAAGTTCAATATTAAATATTTGCCTATCTATAATCGCTTGCAGGCTACTCAGTTCACCCACAATTGTCCTATTGCGATTAATAGCGAAGACTGGCCCTAATTATATCAGACACACGCACTATAAAACATACATAAAATGCACACAATTTATACAGAAAATATACATCTCGAGTCCGCGCCACTGGCTCGTTAACAAGTTCACAATCCTGGCTGCACTAGCAGTCGCTATCTCGTCTGGTATTTCCGTCTGTACTATGGACTTCGGCTCTGGTAAGCGCTAATTAGGGTGATACGATACCTCCCTCTTAAAGTTGAACTCGTCGTCTTGAAATGAATGTTACTGTTTCTCAAGCGCTAGCGTGAAATATTTAGATCACACAACAAAGTTGATTTTATAATAAAACGTATTATGGCTTTTAAAATTTGATACTGCTATCGCTGCGACTTTCGTTCCTCAAAGCTCACAAAATGAATTATCTTCACTGATTTTAAGAGCGTAAAAATCATATTTTACACCGAATAATGACTTAGATAAATTCGAGCGTCAAAATCACAATCCAAACTGACGTGGAGTATGCCTCTCAAGGCTCCACAAGAATAGAAAAAGATTGGCGTCATGCCAAGCTATTTATGAGAAACTGACAAGGGCGGTGGAGTGGGGCAAAGTCGGATAAAAACTTCCAGAGTTTTTGTCTCACAAAGATGTAGCTAGTGTCATTCTTCTCCAAATAAATCCAACGTCTCAGATAACTCGAGCGGAAATTAATCCGTTCGGCGGTTCTTTAGATACACACTTCCGCGGGCTTTTTACTACTGACGCCGTCCACCTCGTGGTCATGGCTTGGTCTCTTGCGATTGGCTGATTCAATCGTATGTTCGTTGAGAAGACCTCGTGATTCTTCCTTTATGTCTCCAATTTTGGTACAGTAGTTGCGCAATTTAGCCTTGAACTCGACTAATTCCGGCCGTCCCCCAGGAATAGCTACTGGCTCAACTTCTGTTGCAATCGTTACGAAATGCTGGCCTCCCTAATATCCAAGTCGACTTCCTTATGTGCTGCCTGGGCCGTAGTAATAATAATAATAAATATGAATACTTATTTATCGAAGATCAATAAGGGTTCAATATGAACACAATAAGAACAGGGTAGCGCACCTGCCTTTCATCCGGAGGCCCCGGGTTCGATTCCCGGCTCCATCAGAGACTTTAGACACTGACGTGAGGGCTGCAACGGAGTAGAAATTCTTTTCAGTAAAATAGACTGGTTCACAATTTTGTAAGTTCACATTGAGGAATGTGACAGTGGGATGCGTTAAGTGTTACGTAAACGGCAATAGCCACCACAGAGCTTCCTTACTACTGAAATAACGACCACATTGATATTTGTAATTAACTATACGGGATTTGTGATTTGTGAGCCCAGTGTTTATGAAATTGAACGTAGCTATATCGCTACCTGTATTTAGGAGCCGCTAATGTAGTGTTTAAAAATTAAAAGTGGGAGCGAAGATTTTCTATATATCCCTGTAGGAGGCAATGCAAATCCATTTATTATCTTTTTCAAGATATATATATAAACACGATAAGAACAGGGTAGTGCGCCTGCCTCTCATCTGGAGGCCCCGGGTTCGATTCTTGCCTCCATCAGAGATTTTAGACACTGACGTGAGGGCTGCAACGGAGTGCACTCAGCTTCGTGAGGACAATTGAGTAGCTGTCTGATAGCGAGGCAGCGCCCTGGTCACGAAGAACGGCCGAGGGGACACGGTACACTGACCACGCGTCACCACAATATCTGCAGGCCAAATGGCTGGGAAGCAGTCGCATGATAGGCCTAGGCCCTTCATGGTCTGTAGTGCCAGGGGTAAAAAAATTAGGGAAAGCGCCTTCTAATACCACCTTTAATTTGTAAACACTACAGTAGCGGCTTCTAGGAGAGTGTGATGGAGCAGTGGCTTAGCTTCTCGCCCTTCACCAGGACGGCCGGGGTTCGAATCCCGGTGACAGTGGGGTGGAATTTTCACCTGGAAAATCACGTGGCGTCAGGAAGGGCATCCGGCCTTAAATCCCCGGCCAAAACCAAAATGAGCCTGGCTGGCTACGGCGACCCCAATTAATTGGGAATAGCTGAAGAAAGTTTTACAGTAGCAGCTACTAAATAAAGGTAGCGATATAGCTACGTTCAATTTCATAAACACTGGGCTCACAAATCCCGTATAGTTAAGTAAAAATAACAGTCTGGTCGTTATTTCAGTAGCAACGAAGCTCTGTGGTGGCTATTGCCGTTTCCGTAACACTTAAGGCATCCCGCCGTCACATACCTCAATGTGCACTTACAAAATTGTGAACCAGTCTATTTTACTGAAAAGAATTTCTACGAGCGAGTATCCACTCCGGTAAAACACACTCACTACCTTTTCCAAAATTTACACAAGACATGATTTTTAAAGCACTCTTCTGTATGTTGAAGTACAGAGATATACCATATGGAAAGATACAATAAAATGTTGGCAAATCTGAGTTCAAGGAACTGCTGTTCAGAATAGACTTTCGGTGCAGGTTATGCGGCCCATGTTCGTAACATGGAATGTTTTCTTTTGACAATGCATCTACACCATGTGCGAGGGCAACGCATTTCAAAGATCTCTAAAAACACAATAAACAGGAAGTTGGAGAAAAATTTTACGTGGGAGCGAAGATTCAAGGAGAAATAATTTCATCTTTGAGATTTGCTGATGACATCGTCATCTTGACCGATACGCCAGAGGAATTGAATGAGTTTTTGAAGGGTATGGACTCCGTCTTGAGGAAATAATTCATGATGGGAATCAATAAATGTAAAACAAAATTATTGGAATGCAGCCAAAATAAATCAGAAACCTCTATGCACATCAAATTGGCTGGTGAAACGCTACGGGAAGTAGGAGACTTCTGTTAGTTAGGAAGAAAAATAGCCAGTGATGGACGAAGCAAAGAGGTTGGCTCAGGCAAGGACATCATTTCTACAGAAAAGGAATCTGTTGACATCGAATATACATTTAGATATTAGGAAGTAATTTTTGAAAGCTTTTGTCTGGAGCGTGACACTATAAGGAAGTGAAACTTCGACTAATGGTGCAGTAGAAAAGAGGAGAATTGAAGCGTTTGAAATGTGGTGTTACAGGAGAATGATGATGATCAGATGGGTAGATGGGGTAACAAATAAAGAGCTATTAAGATGAGTGGGAGTGGAGAGATGTTTCGGGCGACTGCTATTGAAGAGAAGAAATAGGTTGGTACAACACATATTAAGACACCCAGGAATAGCAAGCTTAGTTATGGATGGGAGGGTTAAGGACAAGAACTGTAGGGTAGACCAGGGTAAAACAGATTGCCTCGGATGTAGGGTGTGGTAGCGATATAGAGATGAAACGATTAGCTCAGGAGAGGGAGTCATGGAGAGCTGCATCAGTCCAGTCAAGAAACTGAAGACTCAAAAAACAACAGTTGGGAATTTTAATTACTTAGAGAGGCATGTGAGGCAAAAGGGTTGTTGGAGAATTTCAATCCCTGGGATGTAACACTGGAAGAGAGTGCATATTGTACATACGGCCAAGGTCAGAGATATTTTACTATAGGTAAGGAAAAATACTTTTGATTCCCGATATTCCGATAGATTTGCCATTCCAGTGTGCAAGAGTGCAGTTCCCTCTTCAAACAATATTCGCAATTTCTAATAACAAAGCGCAATCGCACACACTTAACAGCAGGTGTACAATTGCATCGTCCCCATTGACTTGATCGCGAGCGAAGCCGCGGGTACCTGCTAGTAGTGCTATAAATTTACCGAGTTTCATTGAAATCGCTCAGGCCGTTTAGATTTTATTAGGGGGGACACACACACCTCACACACACACACGGACAAAAGGTGATCTGATAAGCCTATTTTTTTCAAAATAGAAAATAGGCTAAAAATGACAAGTGTAAATACCACACTGGGGTCTCTATGACCCTGTCTTACATTTATTTGTGTCTCAAGAATGTTCTTGTGCACTGACAGTTCTGAATATCACTAGGCGAGGGTAGTAAGCTATTATCCTAATTTGCAAACATGTCTTAGTAGCGTACTGTTTCGCATAGAAAGATATGTAATAGTTTGTTTATCGCAGGGTACTCAGGTGTTCCAGGGTTCAAACACCTTCACATTTTAATTTATTTATGACCCATAGCGAAGCTAGTATTGAATGAAATGAGGAATCTTCAAGTAATACCATATGTAACATATCATTTATACAAAAATTAATATTACATACAAGCTGTACCCGGCATGCGTTGCAATGCCAATCAAAGAAAGTGTCGGCGTTGCAACTTTGTTTGTTGAAGTGCTTTTGGATTACCAATATTCTTTTTCCGTTAACCACCTCTAAACAATTGTAAAATTGATTTACTAACTCAAAAAAAACAACATGGGAGCGTGCCCAACAATTCACCAAAGTTTCATCGCAATGAAATGAATGGTATATGAACGCATACGGGACTGTGTTGAAACGATTCGAGCGCCGTCACCCATTTTTTGAACATACTCGTATGCTACCTATTGTAAAATGGATTTACCAAGTCGAAAACCTTCCCTGGCGTGTACAAACAACTCATGAAAGTTTCATCGCAATCGGATGAATGGCATATGAACGCATACGGGATTTTGTTTAAACGATTCGCGCGCCGTCACTCATTTGTTGAATCTACTTGTGCGCCACCCAATGAAAAACGGATTTACTAATTCATACACCTTCGCAGGTCTGTACTCAACTCCCAAAAGTTTTATTATAATCGGATTAATGGTATATGAACACATACGGGACATGGTTGAAACGATTCACGCGCTGTCGCCCATTAATTGAATCTGCTCGTGCGCTACCAATTGTAAAATGGATTTACTAAATCAGAAATTTTTGCGGGAATGGAAACAACATTTCTCCAAATTTCATTGCAAACGCATGAATGGTACCGTATATGAACGCATACGGAATTTATTTTTAAACGATACGCGCGCCGTTACTCATTTGTTGTATCTACTCGTGCGCTACCTATTGTAAAATGGACTTGGTTGAAACGATTCACGCGCTGTCGCCCATTAATTGAATCTGCTCGTGCGCTACCAATTGTAAAATGGATTGACTAAATCAGAAATCTTTGCGGGAGTGGAAACAACATTTCTCCAAATTTCATTGCAAACGCATGAATGGTATATGAACGCATACGGAATTTATTTTTAAACGATTCGCGCGCCGTTACTCATTTGTTGTATCTACTCGTGCGCTATCTATTGTAAAATGGATTTACTAAGTCAGAAACCTTTCCTGGAGTGTGCACAACAATTCAACCAAAGTTTCATAGCAATCGGATGAATGGTATATGAACGCATATGGGACTTTGTTTAAGCGATTCGCGTGCCGTCACTCATTTGTTGAATCTATTTGTGCGATACCTATTTTAAAGTGGATGTACTCAGCCAGAAACCTTCCCTGAAGTGTACACAACCTCTCACTCAAGTTTCATCGCTATCGTACGAATGATATTATACCCTTGGGAAAATAGCATGTAGACAAGATTCAAAATTTCGGGGTCGTAATGGATTCTTGTGAATGTGATTTAGAGGTTTTGCTATCAACATAACTTCCAGGGTTTATAAGGTTAACTTATTATTATTACAAAGCCAAGAAAAACAACAGGATCTACTAACAAATGAAATTTATTAACTGAATCAAACATAAAAAAACTATAACCACCCTTTTATTGTTCACTCGCGTGAACAGATCTGACACTGACCAGCCTGACGTACCATGACGACATGGCATGACAGCTGTCAACAAGCATTGTGACTGCAATGCCACTTAAATCAAAGTAACAAAAGAAAACGGATCACAAGATCCAAAATAACAAACAAATAAAATAGTACAAGAATTTAATATTTATGAGCGACACGGGTTTTAAGACTAGTTCAAGTAATGAGCATTTTGACGGGCGCTCGTTTCCGACCAAAACAGTTGGTTCGGGAACGGACTCCGTACTGCGAAGGACGAATTACGGAAATGTGGGAACAACAATTACATAATTATATACACTACTGACATGCTCTAACCTTAGATTACCACAACCAAATACACGTGTGTATTATTTAAAATAAGGGCTGCGGAATTACCGTCTTATACCTTAAACACTAGGATAGCATAACATGACATGAACAAGTTTGGCCGGTTGCCAAATTATATTTATAATGAATACAATGGCCTTGAAAATAAGAGCCAACAACAACAAAATACAAATTTTAATTTTCACGCCAGAAAATTTTGCGTTTTAAAACAATGAAAAAATAAGTCGTAGTAATGATAAAAGAAACTTGGATCGACAACAAGGCAACTCCCCAAATTAAACCAAAATAAAATAACCTTAACTCATTAGGCTTTAAAGCAAACCTAACGTGTCATAACGAGCTGGACAGCCGGGCCTGTTATGACATCTCCGAGTGAGTGGCTGATTTCTTCCCCCAAGTAGTAATTAGTGCCACACTAAATATAGATTCTGGCCCATTGCCAGCGTACAGCACCTTTGCTAATCGCCACCTGTTAAACGCGTACAAATAAATAACACATTATCTCAAAATATCCTCTCAGGGATTTTTAAGAATACATTTCCAGGTCAAACTTATCCCCACGGATAACTAGTTTGCCGGAATGATGTCGCAGTCACGGACAGGCTTTACCTCTCCTCATCATCATCACTTACACCCAAAAACACGTGGCACATTTCTCGAAGATCTCGTCGTAGCGTGAATCAGCACACCCCTCAGATAAATGACACACAACATGTCCAAATGACAATAAAGAATAATAACTGGAATCAGACTTATCCCAAGTTATCAAAGCAACAAAACACCAATTTTCCCCCCACGTAGTAATTAGTTTAACATATCATTAATTCAGTCCATTTATCATTGTCGTTCCTAGGTTCTCATTCATGGCTACACTTTTTATTGATACGTTAATCGATGCGGCCGTTTCGCTATAAGAATTACGTATACATACGGACAACATTTAAGTCACAAAATTTACTGTACAACAATTGTCACGCAATGCCAAAAATTACTACACGCATGTCAGTTAAGAAATCAAACCCTAAAATTTAAATTAAATCACACAAATAAAATCTATACAAAGTTCCACACATCTCTCGCGATTCCCCTCGTCCAAAATCAATAAATCAATTTTTTAATACTCATCACTTAAACTGCTTTCCAGAGGCCTCCTGCCTCGTCATTTCCCATCATTAGGCCGTTAGCCCATAACGCTGATGGTAATGGAGGATGAAGCTTGCTGTCTTCTCCCCATGGTCGACATCTTGCTGCTGTTAAAACACAATTAAATCAAAGTTTTTAAACTGTTCTATCTGCGTTCTAAGTATTTTATTTCCTCAGATCGTCCTATGCAGAATCGTCGACTTTCCCTATTCTATGGCTAATTGCCATCTCACAATTTATGAAAATTTATAACTTCGTTGCCGACACACAACTAGAATTTTTACAAACCATACCGTCTTAAGGACGTCTTAAATGACTGTCGAAGAATATTTAGGAGTGCCCCGGTTCATCTCAGACATTTGTATATATACAGAAAGCCTAAAGTTTCAATGGTGGGAGAAAATAGCTCCTCAGATATTTTAAGTAATGGGCCTATAATTATGTGTGACCTCTCAAAATTCTTGTATTTTCTCATAGGTCGCGAATCTGCCGTCGAACATGCAAACCGATCGCTAGATCTTTTTATAACCGATTGCCGCGCAAAACACACTGACGCTATGTTCTGGCGTCATGTTTTCTTATTGGTCAGATAAGTTGGCGTTGGAGTTCTGACCTTACAAATCCCGCCCTTATATTGACGTCACGACTATTCTCCTCTCTCTCACTCCTTGCCTTGTACGCAGCATTTTGGCCTTCGATGGTCACGTACGCCACAGCGTCATATCTGATTTTCTCAGAAATATAAGAATAGCATTGGTTGTGAAACTATTGGTCATTTCCAGCCAGCACGTAGCATGTCTTACCAAGTCCAGATTTCTTGCTACATCAATTTTACTCAAATATCCAGCATTTCATGTATTTAGTATTTCCATCTATTTTAATAATATGAAACATTATTATTGGACACAATGATAAGGGTTCATCTGACCCCTAGTTGATGAAATTCGAACTCAAATGAAGTCGAATTTCACATCCCCTACTTTTCTGGCTCAAATTTGAAGTTGCTGGTCACCCTCAAAATATAATGACTGTCCGCCTCACTCTGTTTCAGTAGCCGTCTCGCTCCAAACTCATTAGGAAATTCCTGTACGCTTATGCCCTCCGGCCTCTTTCCTCGCTACTCGTCTCCCCTCTCACTCTTTCAAAACATCAACATATTCATTAACGACTTCCGCCTGAACTTGTAAACACGTCAGAGCCGTCTTTTGAGCGCATTCACCACTAGAGTACCCCCGTATCTTTTGTTGTATGTTATCACGCGAATGTTTAATTTGCTGCAGTAACATTATTTCTCGGTTCGTATGGCTCTCTCTGATGATACAATTTTAAATTTGAGATATTATACACTGCCATGTTTCCTGTGCTCACCTCTCGGACTCTGTAGGCGTTGTTACCTAAATTCGTAACCCCTAGTTGAACTTCCTTAAGCTGCTCCTGTCTCTTCTCCATTTTACCGTGATGTCATCTCCTTCTTCTCCCCCGCGTTGCCATCTTCTTCCTTCTCCCTTCTTCTTCTCCTATTCCCGTACAATAACTATTTTTTTACCATATTTCGAGACCCTTGCCTGACACGGCCTGCGAATCTCTCCTGCTATTCTTCTGTTTCCTATTGTCGGCTGCTCTATTTTCTTCTTCTCCATGCAGCTCCTCCAAATATCTCTGGGTTTCTACATGCATGGCCTCCAACATTTGATGTGTTCCGTTTTCCTCCTCGTGGTTGTCGGGATTCTTCCGCCGATCTATCGCTCTTTCCCATTTATCCTTATTATTTCCTTCCATATTACGTGGCTCCTCCAGGTACTGTTGCGGGTCAGCGTGTCTCTCGTTCCAATTTCTCTGATCATCCCTTGGATCCGATTGCTCGTTAAACCGCTGGTTATTTTGTGCGTTATATTGTTGATTGTAACGCCTATTGTCTCTGGGCCTATATTGTTGATTATAGTGTCCTCCACGCCATCCCCGATTATAAGGTGCGTTATTATTATTATTCCTATTGTATGACGTTTGGTATCTCCTATTATCTCGCCACTGCTGATTGTTTGTGTTCCGGTAGCGGTTAGTTTCTTCCTGATTGTTATGGTTTCTGTCCCTATTTTCGTATCTCGGTTGAGATCTCGGCTCATATTCTTCGGTACTCTGCCGTCTTTGGTTATCCCCAGTGTTTGTAGCTTGCGACCTCGTGTTTTTGTTCAGTGTCTTGACTACTTCGACTGCATTAACTAACTCTATCTGTCTCTTCTCTCTCGGGTTGATGTAATTAGTGGTTTCATCTATCCTCCTTAATACCTCTTCTGCCTGGACCACGGTCGTAATATTTGCCGCCACCAAGAATTGCTGAACGCTAATAGGCATCTGTTTTCCTATAGTAGTTATTAGCTCCATTTCGCTCGGGGGATTATCAAGATCTTGCAATTTGACAAGTTGCATGGCGAAAAAATCTGCATATTTCGTCTGATGCGTGGAATGGTATTTGCGCGAGTATAAGTCCATTCGCAAGCTTTGTTGATACGACCCACTCCAGTATTTGCTTAGGAAGGCCTTGTGGAAACCTTCCATTGATTTAAATGTGTTCTTAAATCCAAGATACCAGGTAAGTGCTGAGCCCGCCAAAAATTTTTCAACCATTCTTAATTGTCGCGTTGAGCTAACATTTTGGTCCGAAAAATATTCTGTCAGTTCCCTTAAGAAAGCTTTAGGTGTCCCTCCGCTCTCTGGTAAAAACTTATTCGGTTTAAATTCGTTTCCACGGATGACTTGTATAACTTGCGTGGGAAGTTGTGTGTTTTGAGGTGTCGAGCTACGACCCTCATAATTCTGGAATGCTTGCGTGTCTACCGTTCTTGGACTTTGCCCAAGCTCGTGGCTGTCTATTGTGTGCTCTCTTTCCGCATTCTCCCCTTTCCCCTTTTCCATTAGTGTCGCAAACATCGTATTATGTCCAAGTGACTGCAACTCCGATTTTATCATGCGGTCCTCTTGAATTTGAAATCTTAACTTCATATTTTCTTCTAACGCCTGTATTTTCGCGTTATTTTCCCCCTAGCTTCTTGCTTACTGCGAGCCGTTCATCTTTCGAATCAGCGCTCATCTTGGTCCAATCTTTCCTAATAGTATCCTTCAATTTAACAAAGCGTTTTTCGACTTCCTGTTGATTAGCCTCCTGATTATCTTCAAGTTTATCTATCATTTCTCCCAGAGAAATGTTGTTCTGTTCTAATGTTTGTTTAATTTCTTCCTGGTCAATTTCTAACCTTTTCCATTTCTTAACTGATTGTATTTCTAATTTGTTGAGTTCCGTCACTAAGCCCGTGATATTGTTATCTACTGTAATTATCTGATCTTGCATACCCTGTGTCCCTCGTTCGATCATCTCAAACCTTTTTTCTAAGTTTGTGTGTGCTTCTTTAATCTCAGATGAGTTGGTCAAACACGCTTGCTCGATTTGTGCTAGTTTTGCCATAACAGTCTCATCCATTCCTTTTATTTCCTTTTTAAACGAATCTTCGATACCTTTTATTATTCCTAATTGTTTGGTATTGTTAGTGCTAACGTCCTTTGCTAATTGGATTAGCTGTTCTTTTGTGTGCTCTTTGATTTCTACCGTTAGCGCAGCTAGATTTTGAGTGTTCCTTTCGTCTTGTGCGTTTAACATTTCATTGTTTTTCTCAGACTGCCTATGTAATTGTTCACTAACCAGAATGTTTTGTGTAGCGATTTTCTGATTTATATTCTCGTTAACTTCAGATAGTTTTGTGTTTAACTGTGTCTGTATTTCTTCCGATTGTTTATTTATAGCAGCTAACTGTGTCTGCATTTCTTCATTATTTGCCGCCAACTGTGTCTGCGTTTCTGCCGATTGTTTATTTATAGCCGTTAACTGTGTCTGCGTTTCTTCACTATTTGCCGCTAACTGTGTCTGTATTTCATTGGTTATGTCCTTTCTCATCTCACTAAGTTGTTCTCGCGTACGAGCGGATGCTAATTCAATCACTTCGCGGATTTCTCCCAGAGTTGCCATCACAACAATAATATATTTGAGACATAGGGAAATGACATAAGGGCGGAGCCCTGGATACGCGCGCTCACATATATTAAATATACACACTTTAACCCTTTACATACTCAGTTCATTTACTTTAAATTACTCCCACAAACTATAGCATCACTGAGTATAATTTACTTATTATTCCATTTAATTTTTAACCCTTTGATTCAGTTATAATCTTCCTGACCTTATTTCACTTACAAATTTTAACCAATTAATAGAGTATTAATTAGTTTTTAAGGTCTAACCTTCCTGTCAAATAATTCTTTGAGTTTGGCTTTTCTACACAAAGCTAATTTAATTTTATTGGGCGCCTGGAACAGTTTGTTCTAATTTTAATCAAAGTTCAAACACTTAACTTGTTCCACATTTACTTTATTGCAAACTCCATGACTTTATATTTTCAAACATTTGGCGGTACTATCTTCGCCTAACTAACGTTAATAAACTTATCACATGCCGGTGATCTATTTTTTTACTCTAAAACACAAATGCCACACGTTCGGAAGCCAAAGTAACTGTTATATACCCTTGGGAAAATAGCATGTAGACAAGATTCAAAATTTCGGGGTCGTAATGGATTCTTGTGAATGTGATTTAGAGGTTTTGCTATCAACATAACTTCCAGGGTTTATAAGGTTAACTTATTATTATTACAAAGCCAAGAAAAACAACAGGATCTACTAACAAATGAAATTTATTAACTGAATCAAACATTAAAAAAAACTATAACCACCCTTTTATTGTTCACTCGCGTGAACAGATCTGACACTGACCAGCCTGACGTACCATGACGACATGGTATGACAGCTGTCAACAAGCATTGTGACTGCAATGCCACTTAAATCAAAGTAACAAAAGAAAACGGATCACAAGATCCAAAATAACAAACAAATAAAATAGTACAAGAATTTAATATTTATGAGCGACACGGGTTTTAAGACTAGTTCAAGTAATGAGCATTTTGACGGGCGCTCGTTTCCGACCAAAACAGTTGGTTCGGGAACGGACTCCGTACTGCGAAGGACGAATTACGGAAATGTGGGAACAACAATTACATAATTATATACACTACTGACATGCTCTAACCTTAGATTACCACAACCAAATACACGTGTGTATTATTTAAAATAAGGGCTGCGGAATTACCGTCTTATACCTTAAACACTAGGATAGCATAACATGACATGAACAAGTTTGGCCGGTTGCCAAATTATATTTATAATGAATACAATGGCCTTGAAAATAAGAGCCAACAACAACAAAATACAAATTTTAATTTTCACGCCAGAAAATTTTGCGTTTTAAAACAATGAAAAAATAAGTCGTAGTAATGATAAAAGAAACTTGGATCGACAACAAGGCAACTCCCCAAATTAAACCAAAATAAAATAACCTTAACTCATTAGGCTTTAAAGCAAACCTAACGTGTCATAACGAGCTGGACAGCCGGGCCTGTTATGACATCTCCGAGTGAGTGGCTGATTTCTTCCCCCAAGTAGTAATTAGTGCCACACTAAATATAGATTCTGGCCCATTGCCAGCGTACAGCACCTTTGCTAATCGCCACCTGTTAAACGCGTACAAATAAATAACACATTATCTCAAAATATCCTCTCAGGGATTTTTAAGAATACATTTCCAGGTCAAACTTATCCCCACGGATAACTAGTTTGCCGGAATGATGTCGCAGTCACGGACAGGCTTTACCTCTCCTCATCATCATCACTTACACCCAAAAACACGTGGCACATTTCTCGAAGATCTCGTCGTAGCGTGAATCAGCACACCCCTCAGATAAATGACACACAACATGTCCAAATGACAATAAAGAATAATAACTGGAATCAGACTTATCCCAAGTTATCAAAGCAACAAAACACCAATTTTCCCCCCACGTAGTAATTAGTTTAACATATCATTAATTCAGTCCATTTATCATTGTCGTTCCTAGGTTCTCATTCATGGCTACACTTTTTATTGATACGTTAATCGATGCGGCCGTTTCGCTATAAGAATTACGTATACATACGGACAACATTTAAGTCACAAAATTTACTGTACAACAATTGTCACGCAATGCCAAAAATTACTACACGCATGTCAGTTAAGAAATCAAACCCTAAAATTTAAATTAAATCACACAAATAAAATCTATACAAAGTTCCACACATCTCTCGCGATTCCCCTCGTCCAAAATCAATAAATCAATTTTTTAATACTCATCACTTAAACTGCTTTCCAGAGGCCTCCTGCCTCGTCATTTCCCATCATTAGGCCGTTAGCCCATAACGCTGATGGTAATGGAGGATGAAGCTTGCTGTCTTCTCCCCATGGTCGACATCTTGCTGCTGTTAAAACACAATTAAATCAAAGTTTTTAAACTGTTCTATCTGCGTTCTAAGTATTTTATTTCCTCAGATCGTCCTATGCAGAATCGTCGACTTTCCCTATTCTATGGCTAATTGCCATCTCACAATTTATGAAAATTTATAACTTCGTTGCCGACACACAACTAGAATTTTTACAAACCATACCGTCTTAAGGACGTCTTAAATGACTGTCGAAGAATATTTAGGAGTGCCCCGGTTCATCTCAGACATTTGTATATATACAGAAAGCCTAAAGTTTCAATGGTGGGAGAAAATAGCTCCTCAGATATATTAAGTAATGGGCCTATAATTATGTGTGACCTCTCAAAATTCTTGTATTTTCTCATAGGTCGCGAATCTGCCGTCGAACATGCAAACCGATCGCTAGATCTTTTTATAACCGATTGCCGCGCAAAACACACTGACGCTATGTTCTGGCGTCATGTTTTCTTATTGGTCAGATAAGTTGGCGTTGGAGTTCTGACCTTACAAATCCCGCCCTTATATTGACGTCACGACTATTCTCCTCTCTCTCACTCCTTGCCTTGTACGCAGCATTTTGGCCTTCGATGGTCACGTACGCCACAGCGTCATATCTGATTTTCTCAGAAATATAAGAATAGCATTGGTTGTGAAACTATTGGTCATTTCCAGCCAGCACGTAGCATGTCTTACCAAGTCCAGATTTCTTGCTACATCAATTTTACTCAAATATCCAGCATTTCATGTATTTAGTATTTCCATCTATTTTAATAATATGAAACATTATTATTGGACACAATGATAAGGGTTCATCTGACCCCTAGTTGATGAAATTCGAACTCAAATGAAGTCGAATTTCACATCCCCTACTTTTCTGGCTCAAATTTGAAGTTGCTGGTCATCCTCAAAATATAATGACTGTCCGCCTCACTCTGTTTCAGTAGCCGTCTCGCTCCAAACTCATTAGGAAATTCCTGTACGCTTATGCCCTCCGGCCTCTTTCCTCGCTACTCGTCTCCCCTCTCACTCTTTCAAAACATCAACATATTCATTAACGACTTCCGCCTGAACTTGTAAACACGTCAGAGCCGTCTTTTGAGCGCATTCACCACTAGAGTACCCCCGTATCTTTTGTTGTATGTTATCACGCGAATGTTTAATTTGCTGCAGTAACATTATTTCTCGGTTCGTATGGCTCTCTCTGATGATACAATTTTAAATTTGAGATATTATACACTGCCATGTTTCCTGTGCTCACCTCTCGTACTCTGTAGGCGTTGTTACCTAAATTCGTAACCCCTAGTTGAACTTCCTTAAGCTGCTCCTGTCTCTTCTCCATTTTACCGTGATGTCATCTCCTTCTTCTCCCCCGCGTTGCCATCTTCTTCCTTCTCCCTTCTTCTTCTCCTATTCCCGTACAATAACTATTTTTTTACCATATTTCGAGACCCTTGCCTGACACGGCCTGCGAATCTCTCCTGCTATTCTTCTGTTTCCTATTGTCGGCTGCTCTATTTTCTTCTTCTCCATGCAGCTCCTCCAAATATCTCTGGGTTTCTACATGCATGGCCTCCAACATTTGATGTGTTCCGTTTTCCTCCTCGTGGTTGTCGGGATTCTTCCGCCGATCTATCGCTCTTTCCCATTTATCCTTATTATTTCCTTCCATGTTACGTGGCTCCTCCAGGTACTGTTGCGGGTCAGCGTGTCTCTCGTTCCAATTTCTCTGATCATCCCTTGGATCCGATTGCTCGTTAAACCGCTGGTTATTTTGTGCGTTATATTGTTGATTGTAACGCCTATTGTCTCTGGGCCTATATTGTTGATTATAGTGTCCTCCACGCCATCCCCGATTATAAGGTGCGTTATTATTATTATTCCTATTGTATGACGTTTGGTATCTCCTATTATCTCGCCACTGCTGATTGTTTGTGTTCCGGTAGCGGTTAGTTTCTTCCTGATTGTTATGGTTTCTGTCCCTATTTTCGTATCTCGGTTGAGATCTCGGCTCATATTCTTCGGTGCTCTGCCGTCTTTGGTTATCCCCAGTGTTTGTAGCTTGCGACCTCGTGTTTTTGTTCAGTGTCTTGACTACTTCGACTGCATTAACTAACTCTATCTGTCTCTTCTCTCTCGGGTTGATGTAATTAGTGGTTTCATCTATCCTCCTTAATACCTCTTCTGCCTGGACCACGGTCGTAATATTTTCCGCCACCAAGAATTGCTGAACGCTAATAGGCATCTGTTTTCCTATAGTAGTTATTAGCTCCATTTCGCTCGGGGGATTATCAAGATCTTGCAATTTGACAAGTTGCATGGCGAAAAAATCTGCATATTTCGTCTGATGCGTGGAATGGTATTCGCGCGAGTATAAGTCCATTCGCAAGCTTTGTTGATACGACCCACTCCAGTATTTGCTTAGGAAGGCCTTGTGGAAACCTTCCATTGATTTAAATGTGTTCTTAAATCCAAGATACCAGGTAAGTGCTGAGCCCGCCAAAAATTTTTCAACCATTCTTAATTGTCGCGTTGAGCTAACATTTTGGTCCGAAAAATATTCTGTCAGTTCCCTTAAGAAAGCTTTAGGTGTCCCTCCGCTCTCTGGTAAAAACTTATTCGGTTTAAATTCGTTTCCACGGATGACTTGTATAACTTGCGTGGGAAGTTGTGTGTTTTGAGGTGTCGAGCTACGACCCTCATAATTCTGGAATGCTTGCGTGTCTACCGTTCTTGGACTTTGCCCAAGCTCGTGGCTGTCTATTGTGTGCTCTCTTTCCGCATTCTCCCCTTTCCCCTTTTCCATTAGTGTCGCAAACATCGTATTATGTCCAAGTGACTGCAACTCCGATTTTATCATGCGGTCCTCTTGAATTTGAAATCTTAACTTCATATTTTCTTCTAACGCCTGTATTTTCGCGTTATTTTCCCCCTAGCTTCTTGCTTACTGCGAGCCGTTCATCTTTCGAATCAGCGCTCATCTTGGTCCAATCTTTCCTAATAGTATCCTTCAATTTAACAAAGCGTTTTTCGACTTCCTGTTGATTAGCCTCCTGATTATCTTCAAGTTTATCTATCATTTCTCCCAGAGAAATGTTGTTCTGTTCTAATGTTTGTTTAATTTCTTCCTGGTCAATTTCTAACCTTTTCCATTTCTTAACTGATTGTATTTCTAATTTGTTGAGTTCCGTCACTAAGCCCGTGATATTGTTATCTACTGTAATTATCTGATCTTGCATACCCTGTGTCCCTCGTTCGATCATCTCAAACCTTTTTTCTAAGTTTGTGTGTGCTTCTTTAATCTCAGATGAGTTGGTCAAACACGCTTGCTCGATTTGTGCTAGTTTTGCCATAACAGTCTCATCCATTCCTTTTATTTCCTTTTTAAACGAATCTTCGATACCTTTTATTATTCCTAATTGTTTGGTATTGTTAGTGCTAACGTCCTTTGCTAATTGGATTAGCTGTTCTTTTGTGTGCTCTTTGATTTCTACCGTTAGCGCAGCTAGATTTTGAGTGTTCCTTTCGTCTTGTGCGTTTAACATTTCATTGTTTTTCTCAGACTGCCTATGTAATTGTTCACTAACCAGAATGTTTTGTGTAGCGATTTTCTGATTTATATTCTCGTTAACTTCAGATAGTTTTGTGTTTAACTGTGTCTGTATTTCTTCCGATTGTTTATTTATAGCAGCTAACTGTGTCTGCATTTCTTCATTATTTGCCGCCAACTGTGTCTGCGTTTCTGCCGATTGTTTATTTATAGCCGTTAACTGTGTCTGCGTTTCTTCACTATTTGCCGCTAACTGTGTCTGTATTTCATTGGTTATGTCCTTTCTCATCTCACTAAGTTGTTCTCGCGTACGAGCGGATGCTAATTCAATCACTTCGCGGATTTCTCCCAGAGTTGCCATCACAACAATAATATATTTGAGACATAGGGAAATGACATAAGGGCGGAGCCCTGGATACGCGCGCTCACATATATTAAATATACACACTTTAACCCTTTACATACTCAGTTCATTTACTTTAAATTACTCCCACAAACTATAGCATCACTGAGTATAATTTACTTATTATTCCATTTAATTTTTAACCCTTTGATTCAGTTATAATCTTCCTGACCTTATTTCACTTACAAATTTTAACCAATTAATAGAGTATTAATTAGTTTTTAAGGTCTAACCTTCCTGTCAAATAATTCTTTGAGTTTGGCTTTTCTACACAAAGCTAATTTAATTTTATTGGGCGCCTGGAACAGTTTGTTCTAATTTTAATCAAAGTTCAAACACTTAACTTGTTCCACATTTACTTTATTGCAAACTCCATGACTTTATATTTTCAAACATTTGGCGGTACTATCTTCGCCTAACTAACGTTAATAAACTTATCACATGCCGGTGATCTATTTTTTTACTCTAAAACACAAATGCCACACGTTCGGAAGCCAAAGTAACTGTTATATACCCTTGGGAAAATAGCATGTAGACAAGATTCAAAATTTCGGGGTCGTAATGGATTCTTGTGAATGTGATTTAGAGGTTTTGCTATCAACATAACTTCCAGGGTTTATAAGGTTAACTTATTATTATTACAAAGCCAAGAAAAACAACAGGATCTACTAACAAATGAAATTTATTAACTGAATCAAACATTAAAAAAAACTATAACCACCCTTTTATTGTTCACTCGCGTGAACAGATCTGACACTGACCAGCCTGACGTACCATGACGACATGGCATGACAGCTGTCAACAAGCATTGTGACTGCAATGCCACTTAAATCAAAGTAACAAAAGAAAACGGATCACAAGATCCAAAATAACAAACAAATAAAATAGTACAAGAATTTAATATTTATGAGCGACACGGGTTTTAAGACTAGTTCAGGTAATGAGCATTTTGACGGGCGCTCGTTTCCGACCAAAACAGTTGGTTCGGGAACGGACTCCGTACTGCGAAGGACGAATTACGGAAATGTGGGAACAACAATTACATAATTATATACACTACTGACATGCTCTAACCTTAGATTACCACAACCAAATACACGTGTGTATTATTTAAAATAAGGGCTGCGGAATTACCGTCTTATACCTTAAACACTAGGATAGCATAACATGACATGAACAAGTTTGGCCGGTTGCCAAATTATATTTATAATGAATACAATGGCCTTGAAAATAAGAGCCAACAACAACAAAATACAAATTTTAATTTTCACGCCAGAAAATTTTGCGTTTTAAAACAATGAAAAAATAAGTCGTAGTAATGATAAAAGAAACTTGGATCGACAACAAGGCAACTCCCCAAATTAAACCAAAATAAAATAACCTTAACTCATTAGGCTTTAAAGCAAACCTAACGTGTCATAACGAGCTGGACAGCCGGGCCTGTTATGACATCTCCGAGTGAGTGGCTGATTTCTTCCCCCAAGTAGTAATTAGTGCCACACTAAATATAGATTCTGGCCCATTGCCAGCGTACAGCACCTTTGCTAATCGCCACCTGTTAAACGCGTACAAATAAATAACACATTATCTCAAAATATCCTCTCAGGGATTTTTAAGAATACATTTCCAGGTCAAACTTATCCCCACGGATAACTAGTTTGCCGGAATGATGTCGCAGTCACGGACAGGCTTTACCTCTCCTCATCATCATCACTTACACCCAAAAACACGTGGCACATTTCTCGAAGATCTCGTCGTAGCGTGAATCAGCACACCCCTCAGATAAATGACACACAACATGTCCAAATGACAATAAAGAATAATAACTGGAATCAGACTTATCCCAAGTTATCAAAGCAACAAAACACCAATTTTCCCCCCACGTAGTAATTAGTTTAACATATCATTAATTCAGTCCATTTATCATTGTCGTTCCTAGGTTCTCATTCATGGCTACACTTTTTATTGATACGTTAATCGATGCGGCCGTTTCGCTATAAGAATTACGTATACATACGGACAACATTTAAGTCACAAAATTTACTGTACAACAATTGTCACGCAATGCCAAAAATTACTACACGCATGTCAGTTAAGAAATCAAACCCTAAAATTTAAATTAAATCACACAAATAAAATCTATACAAAGTTCCACACATCTCTCGCGATTCCCCTCGTCCAAAATCAATAAATCAATTTTTTAATACTCATCACTTAAACTGCTTTCCAGAGGCCTCCTGCCTCGTCATTTCCCATCATTAGGCCGTTAGCCCATAACGCTGATGGTAATGGAGGATGAAGCTTGCTGTCTTCTCCCCATGGTCGACATCTTGCTGCTGTTAAAACACAATTAAATCAAAGTTTTTAAACTGTTCTATCTGCGTTCTAAGTATTTTATTTCCTCAGATCGTCCTATGCAGAATCGTCGACTTTCCCTATTCTATGGCTAATTGCCATCTCACAATTTATGAAAATTTATAACTTCGTTGCCGACACACAACTAGAATTTTTACAAACCATACCGTCTTAAGGACGTCTTAAATGACTGTCGAAGAATATTTAGGAGTGCCCCGGTTCATCTCAGACATTTGTATATATACAGAAAGCCTAAAGTTTCAATGGTGGGAGAAAATAGCTCCTCAGATATTTTAAGTAATGGGCCTATAATTATGTGTGACCTCTCAAAATTCTTGTATTTTCTCATAGGTCGCGAATCTGCCGTCGAACATGCAAACCGATCGCTAGATCTTTTTATAACCGATTGCCGCGCAAAACACACTGACGCTATGTTCTGGCGTCATGTTTTCTTATTGGTCAGATAAGTTGGCGTTGGAGTTCTGACCTTACAAATCCCGCCCTTATATTGACGTCACGACTATTCTCCTCTCTCTCACTCCTTGCCTTGTACGCAGCATTTTGGCCTTCGATGGTCACGTACGCCACAGCGTCATATCTGATTTTCTCAGAAATATAAGAATAGCATTGGTTGTGAAACTATTGGTCATTTCCAGCCAGCACGTAGCATGTCTTACCAAGTCCAGATTTCTTGCTACATCAATTTTACTCAAATATCCAGCATTTCATGTATTTAGTATTTCCATCTATTTTAATAATATGAAACATTATTATTGGACACAATGATAAGGGTTCAATATGTGAACGCATACAGGACTTTGTTGAAACGCTTCGCCCGTCGTCACTCATTTGTTGAATCTACACGTGCGCTACCTATTGTTAAGTGGATATACTAAGCCAGAAACCTTCCCTGAAGTGTACACAACATCTCACCCAAGTTTCATCGCTATCAGACGAATAGTATATGAACGAATACGGGACTTTGTTGAAACAATTCGCGCGTCTACGCTCATTTGTTGAATCTACTCGTGCGCTACCTATTATAACATGGATTTATTAAGCCAGAAACCTTGCCTGTAGTGTACACAACCCCCCACCCAAGTTTCATCGCTATCGGACGAATAGTATATGAACGCATACAGGACTTCGCTGAAACGCTTCGCCCGTCGTCGCTCATTTGTTGAATCTACTCGTGCGCTACCTATTGTTAAGTAGATTTACTAAGCCAGAAATCTTCCCTGAAGTGTACACAACATCTCACCCAAGTTTCATCGCTCTCAGACGAATAGTATGTGAACGCATACGGGACTTTGTGAAATGCTTCGCGCGTCGTCGCTCATTTGTTGAATCTACCCGTGCACTACCCATTATAATATGGATTTACTAAGCCGGAAACCTTGCCTGTAGTGTACACAACCTCCCACCCAAGTTTCATCGCTATCGGACGAATGGTATGTGAACGCATACAGGACTTCGCTGAAACGCTTCGCCCGTCGTCGCTCATTTGTTGAATCTACTCGTGCGCTACCTATTGTTAAGTGGATTTACTAAGCCTAAAACCTTACCTGAAGTGTACAGAACATCTCATCCAAGTTTCATCGCAATGTGATGAATGGTATATGAACGCTTGTGGAACTTTCTTGAGACAAACGCACGCCAATTTGTTGAAGCTACTCGCGCGCCATCTATTATAAATTGGATTTACTGCCTATAACTTTTCCGGGACTGCGCACAACAACTCACCAATATTTGATCGCAATCGGATGAATTGTATATGAACGCATGGCCATTACGCATTTGTTTGAAATACTCGCGCGCTATCTATTGTGAAATGGATTAACTATGCCTATGAACATCCCGGAAGTGTTTACAACAACTCACCAAAATTTGATCGCAATCGGATGAATGGTTTATGAACGCATAAAAGACGAACAGAGAGACATTCCTTTTTATATATACAGTATATAAGATTTAAAATTGTTAACATATCCCAGGGAAAGAATATTGGTAAGATCCAAATGCCCAGTTTATGTAAAATACATTTTATATTTTACCTGAAAAATAATTTTTGAGTATGTTTTAATCTCATTACACTTTTCTCAGAAAGTAGCAGACAGAGAGCAACTAAACTGCCCACATATGTCGTATAGGCTATGATTTACACAGTAGGTGAACGATTTTGGATATTAACTGGATATTAACGGATATCAAGCCTTATAAAAAATTAAATATTTCAAAACATTTAGCAAAATTTGGTACATCAAATATAATATTTTTAATTGGCCAAATAATAATCTAATGAATAAAATCTTTCACCTACTGTGTAAATCAAAGCCTATACGACATATGTGGGCAGTTTAGTTGCTCTCTGTCTGCTACTTTCTGAGAAAAGTGTGTACCTAATGAGATTAAAACATACTCAAAAATTATTTTTCAGGTAAAATTTAAAATGTATTATACATAAACTGGGCATTTGGATCTTACCAATATTCTTTCCCTAAGTTGAGGAGATATCACTAAATGCATGTGCAAAGTTTCAATGCTTTGAAATTAATGGTATAGAAGTAAGATGGCCTCAAAATTTATTGAAATATTGTGGTCAGTTCCAAGGCGAACTCTACACGGTGTCCTTAACATATCCTATTACTAGCAGAACTACCCATTCTTCGTATGTTTTGCAGTCTACTCACCGGTTGCTGTTACATTGAGTAACGCAACTCAACAAGCAAAACGTTTTGTGTTGAGTCTATTAACCCTAGAAAACGGGATTCACATCTACTTTCTCCACTCCTACCTTTTGTCCTAAAATGCAAAGCAAATTAGTCAAAATAAAAATTTAGTTTTGATGAAGAACACTCAACAATGCAAGTTTATTGAATTAATATAGAAATGGCAAACAGAGCCAAGAAAAAACTAAAGAGACACTGACATTAATAATGTTAGCAAAACAATACTTACAAAAGAACAATTTGGTGGTAATATGTTTTCTTTGAAACAATATTAAAAATAGGTTCATGAGTAAAGGGGAGGGAGGTCAGTGACCTGTTGTGATGCGGCGCGTTGTATAACTTTCTCCATCAATTCTTTATCAAATTACTGTGTTCTTTTTTGCCAAATAGAAATACATAGTACTTTGGAATGAGCAATGAAATATATTCATACATGACTTTTTTTAAAATAATTTTTTCCCCCAAAGGCTTTTCCGAGTCGCAAAAACTTGCCTCGCGGACCGCCAGTTGTAAACCACTGGTATAAAACAAAGTCATCGATTCTTGCAAATAACGGGTTATCTCGAGAACCACTGAATGGATTTTGATGCGGGTTTCACCATTCTGTAAAGGATATCTCGAAGAAGGTTTCTGTAGAAAAACTTTCATTTATGACAAGGAAGCCAAGCAGTAACGATTTCAGTGAATCGAGTCGAAGAAAGAACCTGCCGTCCGTGTGCCTTTTAAGCTTACACTGGGTAAACCGTTAAAATATCTGTATAGGCCTACTATGAGTGAAGAATTGTTCGGCATGAAAGGTTATACAAAAATACATCGCCCACTTTCAGTGTTTTTACGTTTTCATTTCTTCCAACAATCTCCATTCAGTGGATATTTAAATTACTAGTTTAGGAGCAAGATTACGAGATAGTGAGTGAGCCTGTCACCCCAGCTTCAGCCAGCATCAAACTGTCGAGTCGTGTCTAGTTAAGACTTCAGAGAACCGGGTGAGTTAGCCGTGGTCGTTACGGCATGACTGCTGGCAGTCGCTCACATTCGGGAGGCGAGGAGTTTCGAATCCCCCCGCCGGCAACCTTGAAGATGGTCTTCTGTGGCTTCCCATCTTCCTTCCAGGCAAATGCCGGGGTTGGTCCCTAACTATAAGCTACAGCCGCTACCTTCCAACTCCCTGTCCTTACATTCAAACTTTCCTTCGCAACGGTACTTGTAGCTCACCCATCGGGTGTCCGTCTCGAAGCAGCTACAAAAACTGGCGAGCCAAACATGTCCTCGGACACTCCCTGCACTAAAAGCCACACGCTAAAAAAAGGACTTCAGAGAAAAGTATAATTATGTTTCGCCGTTCACCTCGGCTTTTCTGAATTGTGGCTGGGACCTGCCGTCCGTGTGCCTTTCAGGCTAACGATGGGTAAGCAGCTAAAGATACCGGGCGAAGCCAGGGTGGGTTGCTAGTAACAATATATACAGTGGAACTTGGATAATTCGAACCTCAAGGGACCAGTAAAAAAATTCGAATTATCCAAAAAATCGAATTAAGAAAGTTCTTTGAAAAGGGTAGAGAAGATATTCAAATTTTAAGTTTTCATCCAAGAACTTTTATAAAACATAATATTACATAGGTTTCTAACGAGTTAAGTGTGTATATAGGCTACTATGTATTAAGTTTACATAATGATTTACGTTCAACAAAGCAGATTAACAGACAACGGTACTGAAAAATGACTGTATCGTGCATAACATCTAAAGTTTCAAATTATAAAATAAAACCAAAATTTACTATTCACCTATTTAACGACAGAAGTAATCCAGCAATCTAGTTAATTCGTAGAGAAATCCACTGTTTTTCAAAAAAGTTTGAGATTTTTACCTATTTCCTACAATTAAGTCTCTCGGCCATCACAAAAGAATCTAACAAATTCAAGGATCGGAAAACAGAATACAATCGAGCAGGGGCCGCATGCCAATTATACAACGTCGTTTTTCGGGAATTCCTGACCCAACTGCTTGGCTTCCGATCGGCTTTTTACCCGTAAAAACTTCGAATTATCCAAAATATAATTCGAATTAACCACGATTTTTTAGCATTGATTGTATATAAAATGCTAGGGACCAAGAGAAAAAATCGATTTAAAGAAGATTTCAAATTATAGAAGTTCGAATTAGCCACGTTCCACTGTACCTTAATATTATGTAATTTATTTTCACATATTCTAGTAATTTGAATTATTTTTGACCGAATGAAAGTTACAATATCAACAGAGTAATATATCCTTTGTTACTGAAATGTTGTTCCAACTTAAGGGATAAAAGATGGTATTTTATTTTTAAAAATTCACTTTCTACCCATAATCATCCGAACCTCAAAAGGTTTCTACAGCACAGGTGAAGGGCAGTTAAGGATATCCTGTTTAGAATGTAGTAAGATTCTCTTGAACTTGCAAGCAATGTATTTTCTGCACTGGTCTTTCCCGTTCACGTGACCTCCAAGCTGTCCACCGAGCACCAAGTGAAGTAACCCTAACGCAGTGTTGATGAGTGCATTCTCGGTGAACGGTTGTGTAGCCCAGAGCAGCAACGGTGAGTAATTACTTATTTTCCCAATTACAGTGGCATAAATGTTACTCAGGGTTGCCAGATTTCAACAATGGAAAAACGGAACACATGTCCCAAAACATTGTTTCTTTTTAATCAAGGTTCTCTTGAACTCCCAACTAGATATTACAACTATGACGAAAATTGTAGTGAATTTTATCAGAAGTTACTTGCAAATAAAAAATCCTTGCAAAGGGTTGTTCAAATGAAAAGCTAGATATTACAATGAATTCTGAAGCGGGACATTCGAAAATTGGTGCGAAATTGAATATAAATGTTGTAATAAATAGACTAATACACATATGTATTAAATAAGCATTACATAATGAAATACACAAAATTAAAACTAGATATTGCTGACATATCAAATAGGCCTATGACACCAGCAACTTACAAATGCTTTTCGTTTGATCAACCCTTTGCAAGAATTTTTTATTTGTAAGTAACTTCTGATAAAATTCACTGCAATTTTCGTCATAATTTTAAAGTGTGAACAATTCTTGTTTTATCAAACTAATGGAGCTTCTGTTTCTATCATCTCTCCAGTATACCCCTCACATTTGATTACTGCATTATGTTAAAATGTTTTTTTTTAAGTTCAATTATAACATCAGGACAATAGCTGACAACCTGTCTAATTTAATAGCTTTTCTTGTACAGTACATGATGTTTGCTTTTCGGGCTGATACTGTGTCTGTATGCTCTCTTTTGTAAATAATCTTTCCATTATCATTATTATTATTATTATTATTATTGTATTATTACTGTCTTTTTGTTACTATTGTTAGACTATTATTATTTATATTGTGAATGTAAGTGAAATGTTTTATTTGTATAAGCTCTAACCTTATTTTATGTAGGGCGCTACTGTAAAGGAGCTCTAATGCTCTAAGTGGAGCCGTGAAAATAAAATCAACCAATCAATCCATTTGATATACATGACAGAAAGAACTCACTTCGTAAAAGCATTGGAGGGGAAATTTTTGAGTACAGTAGAATCTCGCCAACTCGGCCTAATGTGGACCGAAGGGTGGCCGAGTTTGCGAAAATGCCGGGTTATCGGGAAATGTGTTAAAAAGAAGAATAAGCTGTTTGTTTTTGGTTTAAAAGTAATGCAATGCAGTACATTTATTTGTTTTTTTTTACAGAAACCCAAGTTTTAAAACGATTAAGCCACTACAATTACAGTACTTGAATATATAGTTCAGTACAGTACTGCATAAAATCAAGGAAAACATTTACTGTAAATTATAGAAGAAAACTTAGAAGAACTAGGCCTACAATTTATGTTTATAATATGTACACTATCTTGCCACGGTGGGTGAGTGGTTATAGTGTCGGACTACCAACCCCAAGATTGCAGGTTCGCCCCTGGCCATGGTAAGTGATTTTTGAAGGCGACAAAAATCACGATACTCATGTCATACGTTGTTGGCATGTTAAAGAACCCATTTGAATTCAGTAGGCCGTGTTCAATGGCAAAATTAATCTCGGGATTTTCCGCCAGCACAAAGTTCCTCCATTCTCTACTTGAAAGTGCTGTAGTGTCAAGGAGTTTAGATATCTAACCTCCTTGACTTTCATAGCGTTCAAAGGAACGACGAAATTCGACATGCAAGCTACCCTCTGGGTGTCAATTAACAAAGCTTGCACCAGGCACCCGAGGGCATACGATATTATTATTATTATATGTACACTGTACAGTGTATGTCTACCCCTTATTATTCCCGTTTTTTCCAACGGAGTCGGGGATGAGATGCGATGGAAGTCATTGTGGCGATGGTTTTTACGGCCGGATGCCCTTCCTGACGCCAACCTCATGAGAGGAGTTGATGAGAGATGAAATGAATGATGGTGAATGAAACTGGGCAAGGATGTGGAAGGAAGCGGCCGTGGCCTGTCAGAAGGTACCGCCCCAGCATTTGCCTGGTGTTGAAAATGGGAAACCACGGAAAACCATTTCAAGAACGGCTGACGGTGGGGCTCGAACCCACTCGTCTACCGAGTCAGCAGAGAGCTTGGCCCCATGACCTAATGCTGCGCTTTAGCCAGCGTAGCCACTACTGTCGGTTATGTGTACACTGTACAGTATATGTACAAAACAATTCCCGTAGGCAAATAGTTTTTTCACTTAATAAAAATTACCATTTACTTTTTTGCAAAAAAGTTAGTAATGTTCTTTTGCTTTTCGCTTTGAAATCAGTTTCTTGAAGCCTCGTCACGAGGACGGTGAAGAAAGAGAATTGCGGAGAATGCGCAATCAAATAAATACAACGCTCTGCGCGAGAACCGTCTGTTTACTTCTTACTGCCAACAGTTGGTGCATTTACAGTACTGAACTGTATTTATCAGGTGGTCGTTACTCTTCTTACTTTGTACTGTAGGTCAACTTGTTTCGCGTCGTATTTAACCGTCGATAATTCCATTGATGGAGAAGACGAAAGAAAACATAATAACGCTCTGCGCGGAAACACAAAAACAAACAAAATTCATGATTTTTTTTATCCTGTCAGGGTAGCCGAGAAATCCGGAGTGCCGTGTTACCGAGTGCCGAGTTTGCGAGACTCTACTGTATTAAATTCACAAGGTCTAAGATATTCCTTAATTTTGTTGCCCCTAATAAATCTATAACATGTACCCATTTATCTGACACAGACATAGAAATCATTTTCTCTTTCAAACTTGTACCTGTATCACCAGAAAACAAGCTAGATATTACAATGAATTCTGAAGCGGGATATTCGAAAATTGGTGCGAAATTGAATATATTATCAAATTAACCAAAAAACGGAATAGTTTGCGTTCCGTTAAAAATTAAAACGGATCGCGGAACAAAACCAGAAAAAAAAACAGAATTCTTCCGGATAAAATGGAACGTCTGGCAAGCCTATCAGAATGTTATCTTAACTAACTTAAACTAAACAGTAACTGAATAAAACTAATTAAAAGAAATATTTGTGAGATTAAAACGGCACTTATGTAGTTTAACTGGTACGGATATTATTTTATCGAAAACGGATTTTTTAAAAATTGATTTACGGTAAATCGACGGTGCTGATCACGAATATATTATTAGTTTTGCACCCATATTAATATGTCTTATTTCAAAGTGCAAAAATCGAAGAAAGTGAAAATTTCCATGCACACTTGTTTTTAAATCAATTATGGGTAAACGAGGGTTCTGATCGTGAATATAGCAACGTTTAGGCACACACCGTGCAATGCTTAGAAACTACTTGGCCGAATTTCTCTGGCGACAACGTTTGGATGTAAATACCTTTCACCATTTCATCTAGCATGTTCGAAGCTTTATCCTGAAGCTGCTATTGACGATTAGCATCGTGGAGTGTGTATATTATTGACAATTTCTACTTTGAAAAGCTGTGTATTGTGTATATTTTTGATAAAACTAATAGTATATTCACGTTCAGCACCGTCGTTTACCCATAATTATTTTAAAAACAAGTGTGTATGACAATATTCACTTTCTTCGATTTTTGCACTATGAAGTAAGAAATATTAGTCGCTTCCGTAGCGTAGTGGTCGGCATGGTTAGCTGCCGCCCCGGAGGTCCTGGGTTTGATTCCCAGCCCTGCCACGAAATTTAAAAAGTGGTACGAGGACTACTCAGCCTCGGGTGGTCCAAAAGAGTAGAGTGGGTTCGATTCCCACCTCAGCCATCCTCGGCGTGGTTTTCCGTGGTTTCCCACTTCGTCTTCGGGCAAATGCCGGGATGGTACCTACTGTAAGGCCATGGCCGCCTCCTTCCCTCTTCCTTGTCTATCTATCCCAATCTTCCCCTCCCTTACCATCTCTCGTGAGGCCCCTGTTCGCTTTGCAGCTGAGGCCACCTGGACGAGGTGCTGATCACACCTTTCCAGTTGTATCCAATCCAACCAAGTGTTCCCAGCTCTAGGACCCTGCCTGGGATGGCGGAAGTGGTGAGTTCCCTCGCTGAGTCCGTGGGAACCACCAACCTGGAGGGTAAAATTGACTATAAAAAGAAAGGAAAATTGGGTGCAAAACTATTAATATATTCGTGATCAGCACCCTCAATTTACCCTAAATTGATTCCACAAAAAATCCGTACCAGCTAAACTACACAAGTGCCATTAAAACAGTAACAGCGGACCCGTGCGAGAACTCTTCGCATAATGGATTGTGTGCGCCCCATGTGTATAGACTACCCGCCCGGCTATGCAGGCTTTACGCGACACAGTTCTGCAAGAGGCTATCGTCTTGTTTATTTGTTTAATAGCACTTTATAAACAAATTGATATATTTCCGTTGACTTTTCAAGAAATGCACGATTTTTTCCTGTACTATTGAGATGATTTGGAAGATTTTGGTACAAACCACACCTTCTAACTCCCTCTGGTTTAAGAGCTTTAGCTTTGTGAAACATATACCCTAGCGTATTATATATGTACAGAATGTCATTTATGTACTTGAGTACCCTTAAGGGGCGTGTAGGGGATGGGTATAGGATCAATTTGAGATAGGGAACCTGGGGTCGGAATGGCCTCCTAACCCCAGAAAACAGGTTTGTTTCAGGCCCTCCGCCCCTGTAAAGTAGGAAAGCGCACCATATGTTACTCTGAGGTCAGGCACTCTTTCGCTGTCAACGGTCTTGGCGCGACCACAGCCAACGCTGCGTTAACCGAGAGGATAGCGGTGAGGAGCGGTGCCGCTGTGGTCCCGGGTTCGTTTCTCCATAGGTGCCATGTCTTCATTTCTTCTTTTTCTTGTTTTAGAGAAGAAGGGGTCGTAGTCACCGTGCGGGTTTATTCTGTGCTGATTTTTTTGAACTATCGTTGATTCCGTAAATTAATTGCCTTTTGATTATTAGCATCAACGAGTTACTTGTGTTTCTGTAGTAGTTAAAGACGACGGAACTATCAATTGGCAAGAGGAGTGCAGCTCTCGGCTAACGCTCCGTTGAGCGGTGTTCGCGCCAAGATCGTTGACAGGGAAAGAGTGCCTGACCTCAGAGTAACACATGGCGAACTTGCCTACTTTACAGGGGCGGAGGGCCTGAAACAAACCTGTTTTCTGGGATTAGGAGGCCATTCCGACCCCAGGTTCCCTATCTCAAATTGATCCTATACCCATCCCCTACACGCCCCTTAAGGGTACTCAAGTACATAAATGACACCCTGTATATAGATAATACAAATGTAATACTGTACAAGGTTGGCCAGGTAGAATGACACAGTGATAAATATACTAGCAACCTGACCTGGATCCATCCGGTATCTTTAACGGTTTACCCAGCGTAAGCATAAAAGGAGCACGGACGGCAGGTCCCAGACACAATTCAGAAAAGCCGAGGTGAACAGCGAAACTCCTAACACATATACTCTTCTCTGAAGTCTTACTCGACATGACTCAACAATTTGCTGCTGGCAAAAGCTGGGGCGATAGGCTCGCTCACTAGCTCGTTAACTCGCTCCGAAGCTAGTAATTTCAATTTGCACTGAATGGAGATTGTTGTAAGAAATGAAAACGTAAACACACTTATAGTGGGCGATGTATTAACAGATAAAGACATGCTGTCCAGGATTGTTTCCTGTAACATGTCACGTTGAACAATTCCTACACTCATAGTATATAGATACTTTCAATGGTTTGCCCAGTGTAAGCTCAGAAAGCGGCAGGTTTTCCTTCAACTTGATTCACTGAAATCGTTACTGCTCGGCTTCCTTTGGTCATAAATGAATGTTTTTCTACAGAAACCTTCCTCGAGAAATCCTTTGCAGAATCGTGAAAACCGCATCAAAATCCATCCAGTGGTTCTCAAGAATCCGGGACTTTGTTTTATACTAAGTAGAGATTTATTTTGTAGCCGAGGTTGTTGTATGTTTTGGAGTGAATCATCTAGATCATCTGCCTCTAATGATACAGCGATATTGAAAAATTATTATGCTAACCACTGACTTGTATCTATTCACCTCGTGGTGTAGTGGCTAGCATTTTTGCCTGTCGCCCCGAAGTCCCTGGTTCGATTTCCGACTCTACTAAGAAATGTAATTCTGGTTTGAGGACTGGAACGGGGTATACTCAGCCTCATGAGGCAAATTTGAGAAGAGGTGGGTTCGATTTGCTCCTCTACCATGCTGAAAGTGGTTTTCCCTGGTTTCCCACTTCTACTCCAGGAAAATGCCGGGATTGTTCCTAGCTTGAGGCCACGGCCTTCTCCGTCCCAATTCCATCCCCAATTTATAAATGCACACACTAGTGCAGCCATGACAATAACACTGGTTCTCACACAAACTCCACACACGCCTTTTAAGCTTATGCTGGGAAACCGTTCAAGATACCGGGCGAAGCCGGGGCGGATTGCTTGTTTATATGAAGACTAAAGAAACAAATTTAACCCTGGATGAGTAAGGTATTTTTATTCCGGGATGTTTCGAAGTTGGTAGCATTGATTTCTTTTATCTCCCCTGACTTTGTTTGTCTCGCTAGCAGGTAGTCAGTGCCACTTTGACCTTTGGTCTGCGTATTTATCAGTTGCCTGGTCACAGACCTTGGGGTGGTGTCGCTCCCTACCTTTCACAATGCAATACTTTTCCTGTTGTGCAATTTCAGTGAACTGTTTACTTTCAACGAACAATACCAAATTTATTTGTGGTGTTAGTAATAGACTTGTATGTCAGGAACACAAAGCAATCACGTGCAATAGCTGTTGTTGTTGTTGTTGTTGTTTGAGTCTTCAGTCTTTCGACTGGTTTGATGCAGCACTCCAT
The DNA here is from genome assembly GCA_946902985.2 of Meconema thalassinum. Classification (NCBI taxonomy): domain Eukaryota; kingdom Metazoa; phylum Arthropoda; class Insecta; order Orthoptera; family Tettigoniidae; genus Meconema; species Meconema thalassinum. Next base: position 99,468,661 of record OX336388.2, on the reverse strand, counting down.
GCTCCCTGGTCCTGCAGACTTCTAACATTCCACGCTCCGATCAGTAGAATATCAGATTTCGTCTTTGTCACGTCTGTGATGTTAGACCCCTCTCGAGTAGGTAGTCCCCACCCGGAGATCCGAACGGGAAACTACTGTCGACCAAAGTATTATGTGTACTCGAGTTTGAAGGTTGTTTGTGAAGTAACCAATAGATCTACATAAAATCCAATCACATCATCATTTTCGTCGTTCTATTTTACGTTAGCTCATGTAGGTTTGGAATTTTTATTTTATATTTTAATATTTTTTGTCGCAGTTGGAACACAAAAAGTGCACGTTTTTAAGCGTGTTTCAACCATCTCAAAAACCCGTCATCAGATCGAATCCAAATTTTAACACATTATACACTGGAATGTTGTATAACTGGTTTAATAATTTCAAAATTTTGCTGTGATGGAGCCCATCACTTCCGAGCGAGGTACGCCATGAAGCGTGTTGGGCTCCATTTCGGCAACGCTATACAGCTTTTCTGGGAGCGGGTAGCTGGTGAACGATGTGTTATTTCCGCCTACAAATACAAACCGATATAAAATAGGTGAGTTAATTTACGTATTTCACAGTCATACAGCTTAACTTTTTGATGTATAAGGATTACATCGCAACCAAGAACTACATTTTCCAACCACCCCGAGCCGAGAAAAAGTCACCTTACAAAAATGATAACAACATTTTTCTTGGACACGCAAAATTTTGAAATTAATAATCCAGTTATACAACATTCCAATGTATATTGTGTTAAAATTTGGATTCGATCTGATGACCGTTTTTTGAGATAATAATTCTTAAATGTGACGCATAGTTGAAACACGCTTAAAAACGTGCACTTTTTGTGCTCCAACTGCGACAAAAAAAAAATATATATAAATTAAAAATTCCAAACCTACATGAGCTAACGTGCAATAGAACGCGAAAATGATGATGTTATTGGATTTTATGTAGGTCTATTGGTTACTTCACAAACAACCTTCAAACTCGAGTGCACATAATACTTTGGTCGACAGTAGTTTACCTCCGGATTGAAATTTTCAAGAGAGTAGGCCATCATCACATGTAATTATGCATACAGAGGTGTATATCCTCGGGAAGAGCAATAAAGCTGCAGTTTCTCGTTGCTTTCAGCCGTGCAGCAGAACGCAGTGTAGTCATTAGTTGGCTAATATTATCAATATCTTTACCGTCCTTAAGAGAAGTAGAGAATTGATTTATTCTGAAAGGCTGCTACTCCCATTCAGTAGCTGCATTGGCTGAAAGGTGTGAAAATAACCTCTTTTTTGAAAAGCACATTTTAGAAGATTATTTAAAACATTTTTTTGTATGTTCTATACTGACTCGAATTATTAAAAGCCATCATTTTCTTTGCATTAAATTGATAATACATTTGTTTTCACTCATTATATTTAAACTTTAACAAGTGGGGTTCGTATACACCCGACCTAACTCATCCAGGGTTAAACGAAACTGGTATAAAAGTAGACTTATCTAAAATGGTTTCTTGTTAAAAAAAAGTTTTGTGGTTTATTTATTATTACCCTATTTTATTATTGTTACGGCTGTGAGTTTGTTTTGTCGCTCGCCGCATGAGTCACAGCTCTCCCGGGCTGTGTGTGCTCTGCCTCAGTGTATTACGTGTGCGTTACGCAACGGACTGCGAAGTGAAAGGGATGGTCCAGAATATTCGTGACCCAGCCAATGAAGGAAATGTCAAGAAGCCGAGTGTCCCGGACGATTCTAGAATTCATTGAGTCACCAGCCTGCTATATAAGCGGCTTCAACAGTGAGGGGACCGAGTTTTTCTGTGGGTGTGTGTTTTACGAGCTAGTGCGAGCGTCTTTCCTGAGCGACAGAAGTGTGGTGACGAAGTGCCGTGCGAGTTACGAAATCCAGTGACATTGTTTCCCCCAGCTTGTGGACAGCGAAATAGCGTGTAGCGGAATATCGTAAGTAACTGTAGTTGGTGTATATGAGGAAGAGGTGCAGGTAGCTTCTGTCAAGGCCACTGGACTCATTAAGACGGTTTTACTTATGTGGTTTGTTGAGAAGTGAAAGGGGCAAGAGCGCTCAAGGAAGAGTCTTGAGGAAACTGGAGTAAGGTTCTAATTGCTTGTATTTGCTGTTGAGTGGTGTATCTTTCCTGCAAGCAATAAAGCTAACTTCTCTTTGAAGCAGTAATTGGTGTTGTGCTTTCTACCCTCCGTAATCCAGTTAACGGAATTGCCACTAGGGGGTGGCACGTAACAACTGGTGTCAGAAGCCGGATTACGAACTCAAGCACAACACCTGACGGTCCTGGTTTCAAAACTCGAGCAGGTCATTTTCTCTAATTTTCCTGTGAGTGCATGCCCTTTACAAGACAAATAACTAAAATGGAGGCGCAATTGGCAGCATTGCTAGAAAAGTTAAATGGCATGGAAACCAAAATGGAGGCCGGCCAGAAGAAGATGGAAGACGGTCAAAATAAGTTAGCGGAGGACCTGAAGAAGATGGAGGACGGCCAGAAGAAGATGGAGGACGGCCAGAAGAAGCTAGCCGAGTACCTAACTGCCAAACTAGAAGACGGCCAGAAGAAGTTAGCCGAGGACCTAACTGACAAACTAGAAGACGGCCAGAAGAAGATGGAAGACGGTCAAAATAAGCTAGCGGAGGACCTGAAGAGGATGGAGGACGGCCAGAAGAAGGTGGAAGACGGTCAGAATAAGTTGATACAGGACCTGAAGAAATTAGAACTGGGTCTGCGTGAAGAAGTCACGGCAGTGGAAAAGAAGTTCGACGCCTTACAAGTGGAAGTTGCCGAGCTGCGCCAACGCCCGCTGATGGGGGTGGAGGAGAAATTCAACGCCTTACAAAAGGAAGTTGCCGAGCTGCGCCAACGCCCACTGACGGGGGTGGAAGAGAAATTCAACGCTTTACAAAAGGAAATTGCTGAGCTGAGCCAACGCCCGCCGACGGGGACGGAAGCGAGATTCAACGCTCTACAAGAGGAAGTTGCCGAGCTGCGCCAACGCCCGCCTACCGTTACACCGGGAATATCAGGAACGGGACATAGCAGAGTGACGCCCCCAACCTTCGACGGAAAGGTCCCGTGGAGCACCTACTTACGTCAGTTCGAGGCGGCCTGTTCCATAAATAACTGGAACAACACAGAAAAGGCTACAGCTCTCATTGTAGCGCTGAGAGGTCCTTCAGGCCATCCCGACTGGATCCCAGGACTACGCTTCACTGATCGCCCATATGGAGTCCCGATATGGAGATAGCCATCTTCAGCAGGCCTACCAGATGCAGCTCCGGACCCGGGTACAGAAGAACGCGGAAACCCTGCAGGAGTTCGAGATGGACATCGCACGCCTCGTAAAGCTCGCCTATCCAACAGCGCCAGCCGACTTTCTGGAACAGATTGCGACGCAGACCTTCACCGACGGGCTACGGGACTCGGACACTCAACAGGCGCTGCGACTCGCGCGCAATAAGACCCTGGCAGATGCGCTGAGCCACGCACTTGAGTTCGAGAAGGCAAAACAGGCATCAAGAATGCACGCGCGGGTGCGTCAAGTGGACCTCGACGAACCAGTAAAAACCAACGAGACCAAGCCCCTGGCCGACGAATTGATGGAGGCGCTAAGCCGTTTCTTCAAGAGTCGCAGTACCACCAACAAAAACGTAGCCGAAGGACATCCGGAGAGGCGGCCCGGAAGAGGACTACCGACCTGCTGGACCTGCCGTAAGAGAGGTGACCTGAGCAAGGACTGCGGTGGTCGCCGCCGCCAAGGGTTTCCGTCGGGACAGTCAGTCGTAGGGAAACCGCGTGGCCCAGGAAAGCAAGTATTAGCCAGCCTTGGGGGGCAAAGTTTGGCTTGTGACAGTCGTCAAGCCCCGGCAGTCCAAGTTGGTGTGACGCAGTTACAGAGGGATAATAGCAGCCTGATGGTCAACGGAGAGAGCTGGCCCATGCTAATCGACACGGGAGCATCGAGGACCATCGTCAGTCCCACCGTGATCCCGAAATGGAGAGAGCAGCCCACACAAACGAACCTCCAGCTAATAACCGAGACCGGAGAGACCGCACCGGAACATGGCGAAGCATCACTGGAGTTCGTCATTGGTCGACGGGCGATAAAGCATCCAGTGCTTGTGGCAGACGTATCAAATGAAGTGATCATCGGACTGGACATCCTGGATCAGAACAACATCATCTTGGATCTGAATACCAACACTCTGCACTTCGGAGGTGAGGAACTTGCTTTGCAACCAGCACACGAGGCCGTCGCCGCACGACGAGTAAGGCTGAGAGAGGACGTCATCGTTCGCGCCAGGCGGAAGTCAGCGCTGCCGTAATTGTCGACGGAGCAGCTGAGGGAGTGGCGGCTGTCATCGAGCCAAAATATGAGGACATCCAGTCAAAAGGTTTGCTAGTTGCCAAGACGCTCATCAACACGACGTCTCGGCCGTACGTCCGCCTGTCCAACCTGAACGACTACGATAATACGGTTAACCGGGACACCAACCTAGGAATCTGCGAGCCCGTTACATGGATTGCCCGCATCACAGACACGACGGACGGACACCTGCAGACGGACAACCGAAGAAGACGTGCCCTGCCAGAAGAACTACAGAAGCTGTACCAAGGATCCCAGGACCATTTAGACGAGGAACACTCACGCCAACTTCGGGACCTGCTACACGAATTCCAGGATGTCTTCTCCGTGGGGAGCAAAGACTTCGGCAGGACAAGCTTGGTCCAGCACAGAATCGACGTTGAGGACAGCGCACCGATTAGGGCCCCATTCCGACGTGTCCCGCTCGCCAAGCAAGCCGAAGTCGACCGGATGGTAGAAGAGATGAAGGGCAAGGAGTGATCGAGCCATCACATAGTCCTTGGAGTTCTCCGGTCGTCCTAGTAAAGAAGAAGGGCGGTTCCACCAGGTTCTGTGTGGTTTACAGGCAGGTGAATGACGTCACGAAGAAGGACAGCTACCCTCTACCCCGGATCGACGACACCCTGGACACCATATCAGGGTCAAGATGGTTCTCCACCTTGGATTTGAAGAGTGGCTGCTGGCAGGTGGAGGTCCACCCTAAGGACCGCGAGAAAACTGCCTTCTCTGTGGGCAGCGGGCTCTGGCAGTTCACCGTCATGCCATTCGGTCTGTGCAACGCCCCTGCGACCTTCGAAAGGCTAATGGAGTCCATTCTTAGGGGACTACACTGGAAGACCTGCCTGGTCTACCTAGACGACGTCATCGTTCTGGGAAAAAGCTTCGAGGAGCACTACTGCAACCTGAAGGAGATCTTGGTGAAGCTACGGGCTGCCCAGCTGAAGTTGAGCCCCAAGAAGTGTCAGCTCTTCCAGAAGAAGGTCCAGTACCTTGGGCATATTGTCTCCGAGGAAGGGGTGCGCACCGACCCAGAAAAGACCGCAGCTGTGAGGGAGTGGCCAGTTCCGAAGGACAAGTCCCAACTACGAAGCTTCCTGGGACTCTGCACTTATTACCGTCGCTTCGTGAGAGGATTCGCCGACATCGCCAAACCACTGCATCGACTGACTGAAAAGGACCAACTCTTCACATGGACAGCAGAATGCCACAGTGCCTTCGAACAACTCAAGCAGGCTCTGTGCACCGCGCCTATTCTGGCCTTCCCCAGACCTGGAACAAGGTTCATCATCAATACCGATGCCAGCGCCTTTGGTATAGGGGGAATCCTGTCGCAAATAGTGGACGGCGAGGAGAGAGTAGTGGCCTACTTCAGCAAAGCCAAAGGAACTACTGCGTCACCAGGAAGGAACTGCTCGCCATCGTGAAGACCATCGAACACTTCCACAAGTACCTGTACGGGCAAGAATTTCTCATCAGGATCGACCATGCATCCCTGCGGTGGCTCCTGAACTTCAAGCAGCCCGAGGGTCAACTCGCACGGTGGTTAGAGAGGCTTCAACAGTACAACTTCGAGATCCAGCACAGGAAAGGCCAACTGCATTCTAATGCCGACGCCCTGTCACGAAGACCGTGCCCCGAAGACTGCACCTTCTGTACTAGGAGGGAGGTGAACACCGGGATACAGTGCCGACGGACTACTGTGGAACTTCAAGGGAACTGGAGCCGCGAATCTTTCACGCGGGCACAAGCAGAAGATGATGACCTGGGACTGATAGCCGAATGGAAGAGGGCCTGTGTCCCCAGACCCGGGTGGAACATTGTGAGTGACTGCAGCCCAAAGTTTAAGTCCTACTGGGCGCAGTGGGACTCGCTGGTTGTGAGGGATGTCCTCATATGCCGTACCTGGGAGAGCACCGACGTGAAGACATCTCGGGAACAAGTCGTCGTTCCAAAGGCTATGACGGAGGAAGTCCTGAAGGAAGTCCATGGAGGATCATCTGGTGGACACCTAGGGATAAAGAAGACCCTGGAGAAGCTGAGAGCGGTTCTACAGGATCGGATGCCGAACTGACGTAGAGAACCACTGCGCGAGGTGCCACGATTGCGCAGCCAGCAAGGGCCCAGGACGAAGACGACGGGGTCCACTGAAGACCTACAACGTGGGCGGCCCCATGGAGAGAGTGGCCATCGATGTTGCTTGGCCATTCCCGTTAAGCGAGGCAGGGAACCGCTACACATTGGTCGTCAGCGACTACTTTACCAAATGGCCGGAGGCGTATGCGCTCCCTAACCAAGAAGCCGCGACGATTGCAGAGACCCTGGTGAAGGAATTCGACAGCCGGTACGGAGTACCCCTGGAGATGCACTCCGACCAAGGGAGGAACTTCGAGTCGCAGGTGTTCCAGAACCTATGCCAGCTGCTGGGAATCCGGAAGACAAGGACAACGCCGCTACACCCTCAGTCCGACGGGATGGTAGAGCGATTCAATCGCACCATCGAGAACCATCTCCGAATAGTCGTAAACGAGCACCAGAGGGATTGGGACAAACATCTTCCACTATTTCTCCTGGCCTACCGCGCCGCCGTGCATGAAGCCACCGGGTGCACACCAGCCCGGGCCATGTTTGGGAGGGAGCTCCGTCTACCTGTCGATCTTGCCTTCGGCCGACCTGGGAATGATCCGGTCCCGGTAAGCCAGTATTGTCAAGAACTGGTCGACCAACTGGAGGACGTGCACGCGTTCGCGAGGAGGAAACTGCGGATCGAGACCGACCGAATGAAGACCCGATACGACCAACAGACGGATGCCGGCGGATTCCACGAGGACGACCTGGTCTGGCTCTTCAACCCATTACGGAAGAAAGGCCTGACACCCAAACTGCAGAAGTCCTGGGAGGGCCCGTGCCGAGTCGTGAAACGGATCAACGATGTCGTCTACAGGATCCAGCGGGACCCGAGGGCGAAGATGAAGATCGTGCATCGAGATCGCCTGGCAGCCTACGGAGGGACACAGACGGACCAATAATTGATCGGGACGATCAGCCTTTTAGGAAGGGGGTGGTGTTACGGCTGTGAGTTTGTTTTGTCGCTCGCCGCATGAGTCACAGCTCCCCCGGGCTGTGTGTGCTCTGCCTCAGTGTATTACGTGCGCTTTACGCAACGGACTGCGAAGTGAAAGGGATGGTCCAGAATATTCGTGACCCAGCCAGTGAAGGAAATGTCGAGAAGCCGTGTGTCCTGGACGATTCTAGAATTCATTGAGTCACCAGCCTGCTATATAAGCGGCTTCAACAGTGAGGGGATCGAGTTTTTCTGTGGGTGTGTGTTTTACGAGCTAGTGCGAGCGTCTTTCCTGAGCGACAGAAGTGTGGTGACGAAGTGCCGTGCGAGCTACGAAATCCAGTGACATTGTTTCCCCCAGCTTGTGGACAGTGAAATAGCGTGTAGCGGAATATCGTAAGTAACTGTAGTTGGTGTACAAGAGGAAGAGGTGCAGGTAGCTTCATTAAGACGGTTTTACTTCTGTGGTTTGTTGAGAAGTGAAAGGGGCAAGAGCGCTCAAGGAAGAGACTTGAGGAAACTGGAGTAAGGTTCTAATTGCTTGTATTTGCTGTTGAGTGGTGTATCTTTCCTGCAAACAATAAAGCTAACTTCTCTTTAAAGCAGTAATTGGTGTTGTGCTTTCTACCCTCCGTAATCCAGTTAACGGAATTGCCACTAGGGGGTGGCACGTATCATTATTTAAGCGAAAATTCCCCTCCCCTCCTCCCAAAATCTCTTCATTCTCGCGGAATGTTCCCGCTTCCTCTCATCCGTCCACTTTCCCCCAGGTTGTCGTAATGATCTTGGCTCAAACTTAACATTCGCGATTTTGTCTGGCACTCAGTTCGGTCTTCGAAATTTTCTATATTGATTACTTGTATGTCTCTCTGTACCTCTTTAAGCCATTCTGTGCCGCATTTACTCTGTGTTATGATACCAAGTTCTTTCTTTGGCAATCTGGAGGTGGCCATCCTGTGCATGTGAGTGTAAAAATTTGGCTCTGCGTTTTCTAATTTCGTTTGCTATCGTATTGGTATTTTGATAGAGCTCTAGCGGCTTCGGTGGCGTAGTCGGTAGCATGCTGAACTGCTATGCCCAAGATAGCGGGTTCAAACCCGGCCGAAGTCGTCGGATTTTTAAGAGCGTTAAAAATCCTTCAGTATGCCTTCCTTCGGAGGGGAAGTAAAGCCGGCGGTCCCATGTCATAGATTTATGGCATGTTAAAGATCCTTTCACAGACTAAACTTGTGCAAAGCAAAATTTGTTAGGTTAGATTTCGTCAGAACGCTCTATCAAAGTTCCAACGTTCTCCACTAGGTATCATTGATATCTGGTGGCGAAAGTTGGAACTACTTGAAATTAAACGGAACTTGTAGCTCGCCCTTTAGGGTGTCCGCTGGAAGCAGCTACAGACTCAGGCGAGCCGAACATGTCCTTGGACACTCTCGGCACTAAAAGCCATACGATAAATAAATAAATAAATAAATAAGATAGAGCTCTGTACTAGGTCGCTTCATCCAAATGCCGTTTTTGTTTATTGCTCCGTAGATCTTCCGGATAATTTTTCGTTCCTGTTTTTCCAGTTCCTTAATCTGGGAATAACCATCGATTACTATTGTTTCAGCGGCATATGTTTCTTCTGGCAGAATAACTGTTTTATAATGTCATAATCTGGCGTTCGTCGAAATGCATTTCTTGTTGTAATGGGCTCACGTTAGCCTGTAGGCCTTCTGGAGCTTAGTGATTCTGTCTTCATTGGCGATTCGACTAAGTCCTGAGGGCTGTATAATTTCACCAAGGTATTTAAAAGTGCAGACTTGGCGATTTTACCATATTTGGTGTTTAAAGGGGATTTATTTTCTGGCGTTCTCTCCATATATTACCCTATTATTATTATTAATAATAATATTATTAGCCTCCGTGGCATAGGCGGCAGCACGCCGGCCTCTCACCGCTGGGTCCGTGGTTCAAATCCCGGTGATTGCATGTGAGATTTGTGCTAGACAAAGTGGAGGCAGACAGGGTTTTCTCCGGGTATTCCAGCAACACTCTCCACTATCATTTCATTTCATCTGTCATTCATTTAATCATTGCCCCAGGGGAATGCCACAAGCTTCGGCAGCCGGCACAGATCATATTGTTACGGCTGTGAGTTTGTGTCATCGCTCGCCGCTTGTGTCACAACTGCCCCAGGGGCTGGGCTGTGGCCTGCCTCCTGTATTGCGTGAGCCTTATGCAACAGGGCTACTAAGACACAGGGATAGTCCAGAATATTCGTGAATGGACCAGCGATGGAAACCTCGAGAAGCCGTGAACCCTGGATGGATCTAGAAGCATGTATTGAGTCACCGGCCTGCTATATAAGTGCGACCTGTCAAGCGGGGGTTGTTGTTGTGTTTTACGAGCTAGTGCGAGCGATTATCTTAGGCGACAGAAGTGTGGTGACGTAGTGCTGTGCGAGTTACGAAATCCAGTGACATTGTTTCTCCAGCTTGTGGACAGCGAAATAGCCTGCAGCAAGTGATCGTAAGTAATTGTGGTCGGTGAACATAAAGGAGAGGAGCAGGTAGTTTCTGTCAAGGCCACCGTACTCATTAGGACGGATTAACTTCTGTGATCTGTTGACAAGTGGAAGGGCCAAGAGCGCTCAAGGAAGAGACTTGAGGAAACTGGAGTAAGGCTCCTAATTGCTTGTATTTGCTGATTAGTGTAATTTTCTGGCCACAATAAAGTTAATTATTTCTTTAAGCAGTAATTGGTGTTGTGCTTTGTACCCCCACCGTAATCCAGTTAACAAAAGTGCCACTAGGGGGTGGCACGTAACAACTGGTGTCAGAAGCCGGATTACGAACTCAAGCACAACACCTGACGGTCCTGGTTTCAAAACCCGAGCAGGTCATTTTCTCTATTTTCCTGTGAGTGCATGCCCTTTACAAGACAAACAACTAAAATGGAGGAGAAATTGGCAGCATTGCTAGAAAAGTTAAATGGCATGGAAACCAAGATGGAGGACGGCCAGAAGAATTTAACTAAGGAGCTAACTGCCAAATTAGAAGACGGCCAGAAGAAGCTAGAAGACGGCCAGAAGAAGATGGAAGACGGTCAAAATAAGTTAGCGGAGGACCTAAAGAAGATGGAGGACGGCCAGAAGAAGATGGAGGACGGCCAGAAGAAGTTAGCCGAGGACCTAACTGCCAAACTAGAAGACGGCCAGAAGAAGTTAGCCGAGGACCTAACTGCCAAACTAGAAGACGGTCAAAATAAGCTAGCGGAGGACCTGAAGAGGATAGAGGACGGCCAGAAGAAGATGGAAGACTGTCAGAATAAGTTGACACAGGACCTGAAGAAATTAGTACTGGGTCTGCGTGAGGAAGTCACGGCAGTGGAAAAGAAGTTCGACGCCTTACAAGTGGAAGTTGCCGAGCTGCGCCAACGCCCGCTGATGGGGGTGGAGGAGAAATTCAACGTCTTACAAAAGGAAGTTGCCGAGCTGCGCCTACGCCCACTGACGGGGGTGGAGGAGAAATTCAACGACTTGCAAGTGGAAGTTGCCGAGCTGTGCCAACGACCGCTGATGGGGGTGGAGGAGAAATTCAACGCCTTACAAGTGGAAGTTGCCGAGCTGTGCCAACGCCCGCTGATGGGGGTGGAGGAGAAATTCAACGCCTTACAAAAGGTAGTTGCCGAGCTACGCCAACGCCCGCCCACCGTTTCACCGGGAATATCAGGAACGGGACATAACAGAGTGACGCCCCAAACCTTCGACGGAAAGGTCTCGTGGAGCACCTACTTACGTCAGTGCGAGGCGGCCTGTTCCATAAATAACTGGAACAACACAGAAAAGGCTACAGCTCTCATTGTAGCGCTGAGAGGTGACGCCCTTAACGTCCTTCAGGCCATCCCGACTGGATCCCAGGACTACGCTTCCCTGATCGCCCATATGGAGTCCCGATATGGAGATAGCCATCTTCAGCAGGCCTATCAGATGCAGCTCCGGACCCGGGTACAGAAGAACGCGGAAACCCTGCAGGAGTTCGAGATGGACATCGCACGCCACGTAAGGCTCGCCTACCCAACAGCGCCGGCCGACTTTCTGGAGCAGATAGCGACGCAGACTTTCACCGACGGGCTACGGGACTCGGACACTCAACAGGCGCTGCGACTCGCGCGCAATAAGACCCTGACAGATGCGCTGAGCCACGCACTTGAGTTCGAGACGGCAAAACAAGCATCCAGAATGCACGCGCGGGTGCGTCAAGTGGACGTCGACGAACCAGTAAAAACCAACGAGACCAAGCCCCTGGCCGACGAATTAATGGAGGCGCTAAGCCGTTTCTTCGATAGTCGCGGCACCACCAGCACCGACACAGCCGGAAGGCAACCGGAGAGGCGGCCCGGAAGAGGACTACCGACCTGCTGGACCTGCGGTAAGAAAGGCCACCTGAGCAAGGACTGCGGTGATCGCCGCCGCCGAGGGTATCCGACGGGAAATCAGTCGTCTGAAAACCGCGCGACCCAGGGAAACGAGTATTAGCCAGCCTTGGGGGGCAAAGGTTGGCTTGTTACAGTCGTCAAGCCCCGGCAGTCCAGGTTCGTGTGACGAAGTTACAGAGGGACAATAGCAGCCTGATGGTCGACACGGAGTCGTCAACGGAGAGAGCTGGCCCATGCTAATCGACACGGGAGCATCGAGGACCATCGTCAGTCCCACCGTGATCCCGAAGTGGAGAGTGCAACCCACACAAAGGAACCTCCAGCTAATAACCGCGACCGGAGAGACCGCACCGGTACATGGCGAAGCATCACTGGAGTTCGTCATTGGTCGACGGGCGATAAAGCATCCAGTGCTTGTGGCTGACGTATCAAATGAAGTGATCATCGGACTGGACTTCCTGGACCAGAACAACATCATCTTGGATCTGAGTACCAACACTCTGCACTTCGGAGGTGAGGAACTTGCTTTGCAACCTGCACACGAGTCCATCACCGCACGACGAGTAAGGCTGAGAGAAGACGTCATCGTTCCCGCCAGGACGGAGGTCAGTGCTGCCGTAATTGTCGACGGAACTGTTGAGGGAGTGGCGGCTGTCATCGAGCCAAAATATGAGGGCATCCAGACTAAAGGATTGCTAGTTGCCAAGACTCTCATCAACATGACGCCTCAGCCGTACGTCCGCCTGTCCAACCTGAACGACTACAATATTACGGTTCACCGGGACACCAACCTAGGAGTCTGCGAGCCCGTTACCTGGATTGCCTGCATCACAGAAACGACGGACGGACACCTGCAGACGGACAACCGAAAAAGACGCGCCCTGCCAGAAGAACTACAGAAGCTGTACCAAGGATCCCAGGACCATTTAGACGAAGAGCAATCACGCCAACTCCAGGACCTGCTACACGAATTCCAGGATGTCTTCTCCGTGGGGAGCAAAGACTTCGGCAGGACAAGCTTGGTCCAGCACAGAATCGACGTTGGGGACAGCGCACCGATTAGGGCCCCATTCCGACGTGTCCCGCTCGCCAAGCAAGCCGAAGTCGACCGGATGGTAGAAGAGATGAAGGAGCAATGGGTGATCGAGCCATCACATAGTCCTTGGAGTTCTCCGGTCGTGCTTGTGAAGAAGAAGGACGGTTCCACCAGGTTCTGCGTGGACTACAGGCGGGTGAACGACGTCACGAAGAAGGACAGCTACCCTCTACCCCGGATCGACGACACGCTGGACACCATATCAGGATCAAGATGGTTCTCCACCTTGGATTTGAAGAGTGGCTACTGGCAGGTAGAGGTCCACCCTAAGGACCGCGAGAAAACTGCGTTCTCTGTGGGCAGCGGGCTCTGGCAGTTCACCGTCATGCCATTCGGTCTGTGCAACGCCCCTGCGACCTTCGAAAGGCTAATGGAGTCCATTCTGAGGGGACTACACTGGAAGACCTGCCTGGTCTACCTAGACGACGTCATCGTTCTGGGAAAGAGCTTCGAGGAGCACTACAGCAACCTGAAGGAGATCTTGATGAAGCTACGGGCTGCCCAGCTGAAGTTGAGCCCCAAGAAGTGTCAGCTCTTCCAGAAGCAGGTCCAGTACCTTGGTCATATTGTCTCCGAGGAAGGGGTGCGCACCGACCCAGAAAAGACCGCAGCAGTGAGGGAGTGGCCAGTTCCGAAGGACAAGTCCCAACTACGAAGCTTCCTGGGACTCTGCACTTATTACCGTCGCTTCGTGAGAGGATTCGCCGACATCGCCAAACCTTTACATCGACTGACTGAGAAGGACCAACTCTTCACGTGGACAGCAGAATGCCACAGTGCCTTCGAACAATTCAAGCAGGCTCTGTGCACCGCGCCTATTCTGGCTTACCCCAGACCTGGAACAAGGTTCATCGTCGATACCGATGCCAGCGACTTTGGCATAGGGGGAATCCTGTCGCAGGTAGTGGACGGCGAGGAGAGAGTAGTGGCCTACTTCAGCAAGGCCTTGTCAAAGCCAGAAAGGAACTACTGCGTCACCAGGAAGGAGCTGCTCGCCATCGTGAAGACCATTGAACACTTCCACAAGTACCTGTACGGGCAAGAATTTCTCATCAGGACCGACCATGCATCCCTGCGGTGGCTCCTGAACTTCAAGCAGCCCGAGGGTCAACTCGCGTGGTGGTTAGTGAGGCTTCAACAGTACAACTTTGAGATTCAGCACAGGAAAGGCCAACTGCATTCTAACGCCGACGCCCTGTCACGAGGACCGTGCCCCGAAGACTGCACCTTCTGTGCCCGAAGGGAGGAGAACACCGGGATACTGTGCCGACGGACTACTGTGGAACTTCAAGGGAACTGGAGCCGCGAATCTTTCACGCGGGCACAAGCAGAAGATGATGACCTGGGACTGATAGCCGAATGGAAGAGGGCCTGTGTTCCCAGACCCGGGTGGAACATTGTGAGTGACCGCAGCCCAAAGTTTAAGTCCTACTGGGCAAAGTGGGACTCGCTGATTGTAAGGGATGGCCTCATCTGCCGTACCTGGGAGAGCACCGACGGGAAGACATCTCGGGAACAAGTCGTCGTTCCAAAGGCTATGACGGAGGAAGTCCTGAAGGAAGTTCATGGAGGATCATCTGGTGGACACCTAGGGATAAAGAAGACCCTGGAGAAGCTGAGAGAGCGGTTCTACTGGATCGGATGCCGAACAGACGTGGAGAACCACTGCGCGAGGTACCACGATTGCGCAGCCAGCAAGGGCCCAGGACGAAGACGACGGAGTCCACTGAAGACCTACAACGTGGGCGGCCCCATGGATAGAGTGGCCATCGATGTTGCTGGGCCATTCCCGTTAAGCGAGGCAGGGAACCGCTACATATTAGTCGTCAGCGACTACTTTACCAAATGGCCGGAGGCGTATGCGCTCCCTAACCAAGAAGCCGCGACGATTGCAGAGACCCTGGTGAAAGAATTCGTCAGCCGGTACGGAGTACCCCTGGAGCTGCACTCCGACCAAGGGAGGAACTTCGAGTCGCAGGTGTTCCAGAACCTATGCCAGCTGCTGAGAATCCGGAAGACAAGGACGACGCCGCTAAACCCTCAGTCCGACGGGATGGTAGAGCGATTCAATCGCACCATCGAGAACCATCTCCGAATAGTCGTCAGTGAGCACCAGAGGGATTGGGACAAACATCTTCCACTATTTCTCCTGGCCTACCGCGCCGCCGTGCATGAAGCCACCGGGTGCACACCAGCCCGGGCCATGTTTGGGAGGGAGCTCCGTCTACCTGTCGATCTTGCCTTCGGCCGACCTGGGAATGATCCGATCCCGGTAAGCCAGTATTGTCAAGAACTGGTCGACCAACTGGAGGACGTGCACGCGTTCGCGAGGAGGAAACTGCGGATCGAGACCGACCGAATGAAGACCCGATACGACCAGCAGACGGATGCCGGCGGATTCCACGAGGACGACCTGGTCTGGCTCTTCAACCCATTACGGAAGAAAGGCCTGTCACCCAAACTTCAGAAGTCCTGGGAGGGCCCGTACCGAGTCGTGAAACGGATCAACGATGTCGTCTACAGGATCCAGCGGAGCCCGAGGGCGAAGATGAAGATCGTACATCGAGATCGCCTGGCAGCCTGCGGAGGGACACAGACGGACCAATGATTGATCGGGACGATCAGCCTTTTTAGGAAGGGGGTGGTGTTACGGCTGTGAGTTTGTGTCATCGCTCGCCGCTTGAGTCACAACTGCCCCAGGGGCTGGGCTGTGGCCTGCCTCCTGTATTGCGTGAGCCTTATGCAACAGGGCTACTAAGACAAAGGGATAGTCCAGAATATTCGTGACTGGACCAGCGATGGAAACCTCGAGAAGCCGTGAACCCTGGATGGATCTAGAAGCATGTATTGAGTCACCGGCCTGCTATATAAGTGCGACCTGTCAAGCGGGGGTTGTTGTTGTGTTTTACGAGCTAGTGCGAGCGATTATCTTGTGCGACAGAAGTGTGGTGACGTAGTGCTGTGCGAGTTACGAAATTCAGTGAAATTGTTTCTCCAGCTTGTGGACAGCGAAATAGCCTGCAGCAAGTGATCGTAAGTAATTGTGGTCGGTGAACATAAAGGAGAGGAGCAGGTAGTTTCTGTCAAGGCCACCGTACTCATTAGGACGGATTAACTTCTGTGATCTGTTGACAAGTGGAAGGGCCAAGAGCGCTCAAGGAAGAGACTTGAGGAAACTGGAGTAAGGCTCCTAATTGCTTGTATTTGCTGATTAGTGTAATTTTCTGGCCACAATAAAGTTAATTATTTCTTTAAGCAGTAATTGGTGTTGTGCTTTGTACCCCCACCGTAATCCAGTTAACAAAAGTGCCACTAGGGGGTGGCACGTAACAATATGCTTGCCGCTAGATGGGGGCTTCATTCATTCCAATCCCTGATCCGGTCGGTCGACTGGAAGCAGGCTGTGGATTTTCATTTTTCAATTACCAATGGAAGCAAATAACCAAAATGTTGAGCGAATATTGTACCCCTATATTAGTACCCTACAAAGAGGTTGAAAGCTTATCCTCACCTTCTGCAATGTCAGTGTACGTATTGAAACTCCGGTCCCAAAGGTTCTGTGTTCGTTTCCCAGCAATGCCAAGCCTTTTAATTCTAGTCTGAGGGTTCAAGCCGCAGTACATCCAATTCCGTGACACAGAACTGAGCAGAGGTGGAGCCGATTCCTACCTCAACGATCCTGGAAATGATTTCTCATAGTTTCCCAATTCAATTCTAGGCAAATGCTGGATTGGTTCCTAAGGCCACGGCCGCTTCCTTCCTTCACAATCTTCACCTGACAAACACTAATACAGCCATTATAATAACAAAGGTTTTCAGACAAATGTAGACACACTCAAGTACACGGGGTTAAATAGGCAGCCCCTCAAATGAATCAAGAACAACCTTCCCTAGAAAGGACAAGGGACAGATGATCTTACTGTTCCGCCCCTTAATTGGCTGCGTGGCTCAGCGGCCTCGTTCTCGTCTGCTGATCCCATGATAGCGGGATTGAATCCCGACGCAATCAGTTGGCATTTAAGGGTGGGCAAAAGCGAGGGAGCCGTATCGGTAGATTTTCATGGTGATTATTATTATTAGCCAATTATCATTGTAACCCGTGACCAAAGTGAAACAGTATGCCTAAAAAAAATGTTCTTTACAGCTTCACCATGACACTGGAAGGTCCTTCTCCGAAGAATATCGAGGCTTTGTACGAAGAGTTCCAGGTGAACAGGCAGAGTATCGATGTGGCAGTGGAGAACCTGAAGCTCTGGTTACGTTCACAGCCACATCTGCCAAACGTACAAGGTACGTTGTATGTCACTAAAATCAAAACATAATACTTTATGATGAAACTCTATTATAATTTATCAACAGAATGTTGTTGGAGTCTTCAGTCTTTTGAC
Source organism: Meconema thalassinum (assembly GCA_946902985.2). Lineage (NCBI taxonomy): Eukaryota > Metazoa > Arthropoda > Insecta > Orthoptera > Tettigoniidae > Meconema > Meconema thalassinum. The sequence continues at coordinate 99,451,288 of OX336388.2, read as the reverse complement.
GTGTTTAACACTTTCAGGGCAGAATATTATTGAAGATCTTTTATTTAAATTTAATTTTAATTGTTATATCCTAATATGAATTCTTCTTCTATCCTCGATTTTGGACATCTTTAGACCGCGTAAAATAACTCATTGCATTCTCTGTCTCTTATTTCCTTTATCCTTTCTTGCCTTCCAGTAGTTCTTCATTACTTTACTTTGTCTCCTTCTCTCTTCCGTCCAGATGTTAACCCGCTTCTTCTTTTCCAACTCATGTAAACCCTCGAAATTTTTGATCATATTTATGAAAAGTGGTCTGTCCTGAATAATATATATTGTTACTTCCGTCTCTTCCATATCCTTTTTTATACTTTGTACCCATTGATTACCATTCTTGCTTTTGTATACATGACTGAAAATTTGTTTTGTGAGTCTGTTGTTATCCATCCTCATTACGTGTCCAAAGAAATTAACCCTCCTTTTCCTGATCGTATCGTAGATTTTTTCAATTCTTTAATCTTTGTAGAGGTCGTCATTTTTTCTGTATCTGAACTCTCCACTTTCTGTTTTTAATGGTCCCAATATTTTTCTAAGTATCCTTCTTTCCATTTTCTCCAGCACTTCTACTTATATTTCGCCTTTTTTAATGGAAAACATACGTTCTGAAGCATATAAACTTTCCGGCTTAATTATCGTATTGTAGTATTAATTATTATTAATTTCAATTTTTGTTTTCATTAACATGTTAATGTCTTAAAATTAAGAATATAAAATAACAAAATTTTAATTTGTATAAGCTTATTTATTTTTAATTATAACTTTATTAGGCCTACCATTTTTAAAACTTTTTAATTTTAATTGTTTTTATTTAAAAATGTTTCATGTATTTCAGGTCAAGGAGATAAAGAGATAATATTTGGTTTTCAGTAATATTATCACTTCTAAAATTAAATTTGTTGGTATATGACTGAAGGATTCAACCATCACCATCATTGACAATATAAATAGTCCTTATAGCAAGTTTTAATTTTATTTACACACATCAAAAAAAGTTTTGCATCACCTCGGTTCCCAGATCTCCGGCATATAGACGTTGACTGTGTATATTGTATCCAAGATACAGTCCCTTTGACTGTTCATAGATGTCACTAAAACTGCTCAAAGATGTAAACAACCATGCATGAGCAGGGCCTATTAGACGGAGGGGGTACGACAGCCGATCAGTTCCAGTCATTCCACCAGGACGAAGGTACGCTGCTCATGTTGTCTGTAGTTCTACCATGCCTAGAAGGTCAATACCGCAGTTCGATCGCGTCCGCATTGTTACTTTGTGTCAAGAAGGGCTCTCAACAAGGGAAGTTTCCAGGCGTCTCAGAGTGAACCAAAGCGATGTTGTTCGGACATGGAGGAGGTACAGAGATACAGGAACTGTCGATGACAGGCCTCGCTCAGGCCGCCCAAGGGCTACTACTGTAGTGGATGACCGCTACTTACGGATTGCCGCTCGGAGGAACCCTGACAGCAATGCCACCATGTTGAATTAATGCGTTTCGTTCAGCCACAGGACGTCGTGTTTCAACTCAAACTGTGCGCAATAGGCTGCATGATGCGCAACTTCACTCCCGACGTCCATGGCGAGGTCCAGCTTTGCAACCCCGACACCATGCAGCGCGGTACAGATGGGCCCAACAACATGCTGAATGGACCCCACGGAATTGGCATCACGTTCTCTTCACCGATGAGTGTCGCATATGCCTTCAACCAGACAATCGTCGGAGACGTGTTTGGAGGCACCCTGGTCAGGCTGAACGTCTTAGACACACTGTCCAGCGAGTGCAACAAGGTGGTGGTTCCCTGATGTTTTGGGGTGGTATTATGTGGGGCCGACGTACGCCACTGGTGGTCATGGAAGGCTCCGAAACGGCTTTACGATACCTGAATGACATCCTCCGACCCATAGTGCAACCATATCGGCAGAATATTGGAGAGGCATTTGTCTTCATGGACGACAATTCTCGACCTCATCGTGCACATCTTGTGAATGCGTTCCTTCAAGATAACGACATCGCTCGACTACAGTGGCCAGCATGTTCGCCAGACATGAACCCTATCGAACATGCCTGGGATATGTTGAAAAGGGCTGTTTATGGACGTCTTGACCCACCAACCACTCTGAGAGATTTACGCCGAATTGTCGTTGAGGAGTGGGACAATTTGGACCAACAGTGTCTTGATGAACTTGTGGATAGTATGCCACGGCGAATACAGGCATGCATCAATGCAAGAGGACGTGCTACTGGATATTAGAGGTAGTGGTGTGTACTGCAATCTGGACCACAAATGCTGAAAGTCTAGCTGTATGATGGTACAACATGCAATGTGTGGGTCTCATGAGCAATAAAACGAGCTGAAATGTTGTTTGTGTTGATCTCTATTCCCTTTGTATTTAACGGTTCCGGAACTCTTGGAACCGAGGTGATGCAAAACTTTTTTTGATGTGTGTATATATGAGGGCTGTTTTTTTTAAGTAAGTGCCATTTTTTTATGAACTGAACATTTTATTTTGAAACTACATTTATTTTTAGGTTTTACATACCTTCCTCTATTTTTCTACACAGTTGCCTTGTTTATTTAGGCAGTTGTCATACCTTAAAACTAAGTTCTGAAATCCCTCTGCATAAAAGTTTGCCGCCTGCTCTGACAACCAAGGATTCACGGCTGGTTTCACTTCATCGTCGGCGAAGCGCTTCCCACCAAGATGACGTTTCAGCTGCGAAAAGAGGTGGAAATCTGTGATCACAGATGGTCGACCTGAGCGTTCATCGTCATGAACATTTTCACGGCCACTTTTGAACTCGCGAACCCATTTTCGCACTTAGACCTCACAAAGCTGACGATGATTGTCTGCCGCCGAAATGTTTCTTGCACTCAAAAAAACGTATCACAGATCGTACCTCACACGCGGCGGGCGAATCAATAATCTTGAACATTGTAAAGATGCACAGTTCAGCGTACAGGTTAGCTACACAGCTGCAACTGACGCCTGCTTGTTCGCAAAGGATGCCGTGAGGTAGCGCGCACGCTTGTTGGGGCGTGTGCACTAACTATGGGCTTAAAAAACGGCCCTTACTTTAAAACCAGCCCTCGTATATTCACCACTAACCTATAAAGTGTTAATGCAGCCCTCCATGCCTCCCTGCCCTGAGCAAAACATATCATCTCTACAAAGCTACCACATCTTAACCGAGTTGTAAACCAAATCAGTTATTGCATTTTTAAGTGGTGGAACAGGGAGTTCTTGCGCCCCGAATCAAAATAGTAATGTTCATTCGTTCTATGTAAACACTATAAAGTATGCAAGACGACTGTATTAATAACATGTAACATAAAATGGTCTTAGTTGTGTTTGACATTAACCAAACATAAAACATTATTACAAATTGGTTGAAAAAGTGATGCCAGATAACCTTAAACCTCATCATTTGCACCAAATTATACAAACGTTTACCGGGAAGGAACCCCGGACCCCTTTTTGTTTGGGGACAATTGCAGAACCCCAAACCTCCAGATGCCTTCCCCCCAATAGCATGTTGCATTATGACCGTTGTGGATAAGTTGGCCGTCTCGATTATACAATGGTGGAAATAATGTTATTGCATCATACCCTACAGGCCTGGGATATGATGCGATATTATTATTATTATACCCAGACGCCATCTTGAAAGTATGGAGTGACTGTCATTTATATTAAATATAATAAATATCATACCTAGCTACATATAAGGTTCTATTGCATCAGTGGCTCAGGGGTATCGTTCTCACTTGCTGGGCCCAAGGTTGCAGGTTCGTATCCTGGCGCAGTCAGCTGGCATTTGAGGGTGCGCAAATGCGAGGGAGCCGTGTCCGTAGATTTACTGGCACGTTAAAGATCCCCTTCGGGGCAAAATTCCGGCACCCCGGCGTCTCTAAAAACCACTGTAGTTAAAAGGGACGTAAAACCAATAACATTATTATTATTATTATCTATTGCATCACGAATTTTCGTTATCGCAACTCCAAAATATAGAGAATAATTTATTAGCCTATTTTCAATTTTGAAAAAATAGGCTTATGAGATCACCTTTTATCCGTGTGTGTGTGTGTGTGTGTGTGTGTGATTCGTGTGTGTGTCCCCCCCTAATAAAATCTAAACGGCAGGAGCGATTTCAATGAAACTCGGAAAGTTCATAGCACTATTCCCGGCGACCTCGACCGTGCCCTTCAAATTTTGTTACGACTCACCAATCCAACATGGCGGCTGTGCGAAATATTTCACCAGCATTCAATATCTCCGAAACTATTACCGATATTACCCTGACATTTTCTATGGTGATAGAGGGAACTACTATAAGTTCACTTATGTGACTTTTGAAAACCTGGTAACTACAAAACGAACATGGCGGCCAAGCGAATTTGCGACTTTTAAATAGACGTTTCTCGCGATTTGACCAACCAAACGCAATGAAACTTGGTACAGTATATGTTTATATACATTGTAATGCACCGACATCTAACTTCGTTCAATTGTTTACATAATCACAAGATGGCGGATGTGCGAAATATTTCACCGGCATTCTATATCTCTGAAACTATTAGCGGTATCTCCCTAAAATTTTGTACTGAGATAAAGGGCACTACTGGAAGTCCATCTATAAGATTTTCAAAAACCGGTTAACTACAAAACGAACATGGCGGCCAAGCGAATTTGAACATTTTAAATAGACCTTTCTCGCGATTTAATGTTCCAATCGCACTGAAACCTGGTACAGGAAATATTTATACACATTGTAATCCATTGGTATCTAATTTAGTTCAATTGTTTACATAACCTCAAGATGGCGGCAGTGCGAATTTTAAAATTAAGTTTTTATTTCTTGTGATGTAGTCATGCGATCGAAGTGAAAGTTTGAATAATGAACCTACGCAATAATTTTCCTTTAATGGTACATGACTCTATGGCCTACACATTTAACAATCCAACATGGCGACCATCCGAAATATTTAGACGATACTGAATATCTACGAATCTATTTTAGCAATCTAACTGCATTTTTTAATGTTCATAGGGGCTATGAAATTAAGTTCACCTATAGGACTTTAAATAACCTGGTGATCACAAATCCAACATGGCGGTGACGCGAATTATAAATATTCACATAGACGTTTCTCGCAATTTAACCATCCGCGTGCAGTGAAACTTGGTACAGTAAATCCTTATACGAATGTTAATCCACTGGCATCTAATTTATTTCAATTGTTTCCATAACCTCAAGATGGCAGCTGTGAAAAATTTCTAAATCTCCTTGTTTTTTCTTGTGTCCTAATTATGCGATTGAAGTTTGAATACTACACGTTCACAATAATCTGCATGTAACAGTACATAACTCTAGGACCTACATATATAAAATCCAACATGGCGACCATCCGAAATATTTAGTCGGTTCTCAATATCTACGAATCTATTACAGCAATCAAACTGAAATTGTGTATGTTAAATAGTGGCAATTAACATAAGTAGGATATATGAAAATAGGCTGTATAGTTCTTCACGGAACTACTTGTTTTTAAATTATGAAATTTCGAGATGGCCACTGCTCAGTAACGCGGACTGTTTTATTAGTTTATTGGAAACCCCAGGAAGCCTCCGTGGCTCAGGCGGCAGCACGCCGGCCTGTCACCGCTGGGTCCGTGGTTCAAATCCCGGTCACTCCATGTGAGATCTGTGCTAGACAAAACGGAGGCAGACAGGTTTTTCTCCGGGTACTCCGGTTTTCCCTGTCAAAATTTCATTCCAGCAACACTCTCCACTATCATTTCATTTCATCTGTCATTCATTTAATCATTGACCCAGAGGAGTGCGTCAGGCCTCGGCAGCCGGCACAGTTCATATCCTCGCCGCTAGATGGGAGCTTCATTCATTCCATTCCTGACCCGGTCGGAGACTGGAAGCAGGCTGTGGATTTTCATTTCATTGGAAACCCCACTGAATTCGCTAAAAGGATATACAATGGGATTATTGTTGCATTATTTCAGGATTCTGGCAAGTTATAAGGAAACTAGATAGGAATACACGAACGTAAATAAAGCAATGTGTCACCGCGAGTTGGCCTAGAGCTCATCATATGATTTCTATGCTAATGTGATAAACCGTAACCAGAGCTCGTCAAATGACGTTAATGGGTTAAGATAGTCTCCAATTATCGCAAACTCTGTATAAAAAATAAGGCCATCTACTGGAAACTAATGTATTTTAGCCTATTTTCATTTATGAAAAAATAGGCTTATGATATCACCTTTTGTTCGTGTGTCTGTGTGTGCGTGTGTGATAGTGTATGTCGCCCCTAATAACCTTTAAACGGCTGGAGCGATTTCAATGAAACTCGGTAAGTTCATAGCACTATTACGGACGACCCCGACTGTGCCCTTCAAATTTTGTTACGTCTCGCCTATCCAACATGGCCGCTGTGCGAAATATTTCACTAGCATTCAATATCTCAGAAACTATTACCGATATCACCCTGGAATATTTTACGGTGATAAAGTGAACTACTAGAAGTTCACCTATGTGACGTTTCAAACCAACGTGGTGGCCAAGCAAAGTTGCGACTTTTAAATAGACGTTTCTCGCGATTTCACCAACCAAACGCAATAAAACTTGGTACAGTATATGTTGATACACATTGTAATGCACCGACATCTAACTTAGTTCAATTGTTTATATAACCTCAAGATGGCGGCTCTGCGAAATATTTCACCGGCATTCTATATCTCTGAAACGATTAGTGGTAGCACCCTGAAATGTTGTACATGGCGACCATCCGCAAAATTTTGTCGGCTCTCAGTATCTACGAATGTATTACAGCAATCAAAATGAAATGTTGTATGTTGATAGTGGCAATTTACATAAGTAGGATATATGAAAATAGGCTTTAGTTCTTCACGGAACTACTTGTTACTTATATGCTAATAAAAATAATAATCTCATGTATGAACTTCCATGCATCCCCTTCCCCAACAACCCGGGCGGAATCTTACTAAGGTCATAAACAACGCCTCTACCTCTGCAATATCTCCTTGCTTGGCACCAGATTGGCCAAGGACAGCCGGGTGCAGTGCAATTGTACCAGTTAATTACATTGATAAAATCGGACAGAATTTTGACGCCAGTGTAATCTGCCCTTTAGATAATTCATAGTCCGATTGCGCCTGTAGTAGCTCATTAGCAACATCCCATCTCTTCCCCCAATACATAACTTACCATATTTTTCAAATGTTCCAAACTTTCGTCATATAGAGACTGTTGGAGGGGAAAAGTTTCTCTGTTTGACAGCCCAAGGGTTGTCAATTACTAAGCACATACCCTAAATGACCTAGCGTTCAGGTAACGTTTTTTTGTCGTGTGGCCTCCTAAGAGGCCGAGTGCAGGTCTTTCTAGTCGACGCCCGTGGGCGACCTGCGCGTCGGGATGAGAGATGGAATGGATGAAGATGAATGAAACTGGGCAAGGATGTGGAAGGAATCGGCCGTGGCCTATGAGAAGGTACCGTCCCGGCATTTGCTTGGTGTTGAAAATGGGAAACCACGGAAAACCATTTCAAGGACGGCCGACGGTGGGGCTCGAATCCACGCGTCTACCGAGTCAGCAGAGAGCTTGGCCCCATGGCCTAACGCTGTGCTTTAGCCAGCTGAGCCACTACTGTCGGTCAGGTAAGGGTAATAACTATGTAGAAGAGTTTTACCCCAAAGAGTACGATATTTCATAATTAAATAATAAACACACATGTTTCAGTGTTTTGTGCTAGATCTCAATGTATTTTGTACAGCCCTGCATGGCAGAGTGTTTGTAGGAAATGAGAAAGCCAGTCGATCATTCTGCAAGAACAAATGAGAATATCTTCGGTTTTGGGTTTTCACAATGGTAGTAGTGACGGATGAATGGTAGGATGATTTCAGCGGAAGATCCAGAACTTGGCCTGGGGCAAGTGCCGTAAAAGGACCTTGCGATGGAATGACAAGATAAGAAAAATCAACTTCGAAGTTTAGCTGGCGCAATTCACCAACACCGGGACAACCCTGTACTTCTATACTTAAACTGTTCTTTTTTAATCTAATTATGATAAATTAGATTGTTTTCCTTCATTATATGTCTATATGAGATAATAACATTATTTTTTCTCCAGCAATCCTTTTAAGGTTTTGCCATATACTGTATATTGCAGAGATTGGCCTATGTGCACCATGTCAGGCACTCTAGTGACCCTGCCTTCGCCACGGATTGGGTAGCACATCTTTAGGGATTTTAGGGATATTTCACACTCAGAGGTTTGCACCCGTGCCTAGGCTACTTCATAACGCCAAAATTAAAATCTCCCGTCAAAATTTATTTGCCTGGAGTAGAAATGGGAAACCCTGGAAATGCACCTCTAGGGTGGCAGCAGTAGGAATTGAACCCTTCGCTTCTCAGTTTCGCCTCACGAGGCTCTTGGTAACAGAGCTATAAGGCATCCAACGTTTAGAATGAAGCATTGGTCTTATGGCGCGTTACGACAGGGTTGCCACTCCATGAGAGGAGGCAGTACAAAGCGCTTCGCGTACACTTTCCGCACATTCAGTGATTGTGCAGAGACGAAGACGTGAATTGAGTACTGTATAATAATAATAATAGTAGGCTAACATACCACAACAACGAAATTAAATTAACTATAATGTGTGCTGAATGTAACATACAGAAAACAATCAAAATAAAATAAGTAAAGTACAAGCACAAGGAAATGTGTGAAGTTTCGACTGCAGTTAAAGTTGAAGTACGTTATTAAAGAAAATACTCCTCATTGACTTACCTTTCATGATTTATACTTTCGTTAGGTTTAAGATTCTTAAAATAAGTGAACACATTAATTACGACCTGTTTTTCCCTTCTTCTGAGCACTTGACCACGCTTTCTATTCACAAAATTATCCCCTGTTGTACGTGAAATACGTAAAATGCGAAACGTTAAATCTAACAGAACTTCTGCACACACACTCAAGATAGAGACAACTGAACTACTGAAATTTAAGCTCGAAGGGCCCAGTAATAAAGCTGTGAGTAGCAAGCTGCACCCCACTGTCCTTCGAAACTTCATTCTTATCATCCGCGGTCAATGAACAGCCCGGCCTGTGTAAACAATTAAACCTACACTCTGGGTAAGCAGGTAGAAAACTTGTTCCAACATTCCTCTACAACTCTCAAACTGACAAGACATGGTTATCTTTAAAAATAGAAAAGTTGGCAGCATACGAACTTTTTCAATGCTGCTATGCGGTTATGAGAGATTATTCAGAAGTTTTACCTACATGAAAATTGTAATATTGCCAGTATAAAATATTTCAATGATCCATCATCAAGACGGCACATTTAGCTATACGTGTGCGAAAAATAGGCATCACAAAGTCAATGCAACATGATAAAAGATCGATTTTACTGAATAGAGGACACAGTTTACCGTTTTAAAAGAAAATATGGATATCGAAATTTTCTAGCATTTCTATCAAGTTTACGTAGTTCTAATATAGGACAAAAAAGATCGGCAAAACATAGTTCTACCCGAATATGCTGCTTTTTCGACAAAGAAAAATTTTCGACTGATATGGCAACAGTGGATTGCTAGAGAATGCCAGCGTCATACATGTCTCACGTGCAACAGAAAGAGAGAAGAATATCCATATCTAACCAGTGCTTCATTCTAAACGTTGGATGCCTTAGAAAGAGAGAAGAGACAGATGGCTAGCTCTGTCAAGTGACGACCCCAGCGATAGTTCATCATGAGTCAACGGAATGGCGCTTGTGACACTGTGCTGTGAGTGGTGACATCCGGCAGCAGGTATTTCCGTCGCTAACTTATAACGGGGCCAATTTAAACTTTACTTTCACTACAGCTTCGAGTCGACGAGAGGATACAATTACTATAGCCTGGAGCGAAGTTATCCAGCTATCTTTCTCTCTTTCTTACTTTCAGTCTTTCTTCCTTATTTTCTTTTTTCTTTCATTCTCTCAGTCTTTCTTTCAGTTTCTTTTCGTTTTTTCTTCCTTTCTTTATTTATTTATTTTAGCCTTTCTTTCTTTATTTCTTTCTTTCTTTCTTTCTTCTTTACTTACCTTAGGTCTTCCTTTCATTCATTCTTTCTTCCTTTCTTTCTTACTTTCAGTCTTTCTTCCTTATTTTCTTTTTTCTTTCTTTCGGTGGTTCTCCTTTTTCTTCTTTCTTTCAGTATTTCTTTCAGTCTCTCTTCCTTTCTTTCTTTCTTTCTTTCTTTCAGTCTTTCTTCTTTCTTTCTTTCTTTCTTTCTTTCTTTCTTTCTTTCAGTCTTCCTTCCTTTCTTTCATTCTGTCAGACTTTCTTTCAGTCTCATTTCCGTCTTTCTTTCTATCTTTATTTCTTTCTTCCAGTCTTTCTTTCTGTCTTTCTTCCTCTCTTTTATTCTTTCAGTCTTTGTTTCAGTCACTCTTTCTTATTCTTTCCTTCTTTCTTACTTACTTACCTTCAGTGTTCCTTCCTTTCTTTCTTTCAGCCTTTCTTCTTTCTTTCTTTCTTTCTTTCTTTCAGTCTTTCCTCCTTTCCTTTCTCTTTCTTTCTTAGTTACCTTCAGTCTTCCTTTATTTTGTCTTTCTTTCTTTCTTTCAGTCTTTCCTCCTATCTCTTTCTTTCTTACTTACCTTCAGTCTTCCTTTCTTTCTTTCTTTCTTTCTTTCTTTCTTTCTTTCTTTCTTTGTCTGGCTGCGTGGCTCAGGGGTAACGTTCTCGCTTGCTGAGCCCAAGGTTGCAGGTTCGAAATCTGGCGCAGTCAGGTGGCATTTGAGGGTGCGCAAATGCGAGGGAGCCGTGTCAGTACATTTACTGGCACGTTAAAGATCCCATTCGGGGCAAAATTCCGGCACCCCAGCGTCTCTAAAAGCCAGTGTAGTTAAAAGGGACGTAAAACCAATAACATTATTATTATCTTTCTTTCTTTCTTTCTTTCTTTCTTTCTTTCTTTCTTTCTTTCAGTCTTTCCTCCTATCTCTTTCTTTCTTACTTACCTTCAGTCTTCCTTTCTTTCTTTCTTTCTTTCTTTCTTTCTTTCTTTCTTTCAGTCTTTCCTCCTTTCTCTTTCTTTCTTACTTACCTTCAGTCTTTCTTTCTTTCTTTCTTTCTTTCAGTCCTTCTTTCCTTTTTTTCTTTTAGTCTTTTTTCAATCTTTCTTTCTTCTTGTATTACTTTCTTTCTTTCTTTCTGTCAGTCTTTCTTTCTTTCTTCTTTTTATTCTTTCAGTCTTAACGCCTATTTTTAGATTTATATTGGATCGATTTAAAATAACCTTCAAGCCCTTGGAAATCCCTTGTTCGGTGGATTTCATAATAGACATCTTATTAAAGACTGTGACTGGGAAAAAACAACTGATGTTGGTCCTTATTTCTAAATACGGGATTTGGCAGAAGTACCTCCCGAATTTTAACAATGAAAACAAAATAAGTAATGAGAATACTTTTATTTTCTTTCTTTCTTTCTGTTCTTTTCAAATGGAGCATTCATTGTCATGGGTGTTTCAAGGTTTATTTGGAAATATTTTTGTTTGTTGATAGTCTATATTATTAGCATTTTCTTTCGAAACAAACATTAACAACTATTGGTATATTCACGGCCAGTGATTTAAACTCAGCAACTTTTCTAGGTTTATGCCGTGTCTTGTGTGGGGTTTCACCTGGAAACACCAAGATGGCTCATCAGCGGGCTCTTGGTGTCCTAGGCAAAGCCCCATACAAAACACGGCACAAACCTAAAAGGATTGCTGAGTTTTAATTCTCTGGCCGTGAAAGCCAATATACCAACTATTATTAACTTAATTATTTTAGTGCCGTACCCTGTCCTCCACTGTGACAGCCGAGAATGCTAGACACTACGCCACGGGGTGGTCTGGGTCAGACTTTGTAAAATAGGATGAACAGAGAAACTAATCTTGTACGGAGTCATGATCGAGGGAAAGACGGAATGTCGTAACTTGTGTAATATAAGATCGCGAGGCAGCGCTTTGACTTGTGTGTGTGTGTGTGTGACCTGTATGATAAATTGATACGATTCTCGAGGCGCACGGGGAAAAGGACAGCGAAAGTTAATAAAATACAAATAAAAATAAAAATAAAAAAGGAAGTAGCAGCGAAACGGAAAGGTATTCAGATGGCAGAATGAATTCTTTTTGACTTCACTTTTAAAAGAAAACTTGTATATAGAATCTTTGTGAACAAGTTCTGTACCGATGTGAGCAAGTTAGTTTCCTGCTCGCTGATTGCATGGAGTGTTTCTCTACTTGTGGGTCGTGATCTGGTACAGGACTCTGAGACGACTTCTACAGAAGAAAGGAAGAAGGAAAGAAAGTACGCAGGAAGGTAGGAGGAACAAAGAAAGAGGGAAGTAGGAACGAAGAAAGATTGGAGAAGGATGGAGGGTAGGAAGGAACGAAGAAGGACGGAGGGAAGGAAGGAACGGAGAAGGAAGGAAGAAAGAAACGAAGAAAGAGGGAGGGAAGGAAGAAAGAGGGCAGAAGGAAGGAGGGAAGGAACGAAGAAAGAGGGAAAAAAGAGGGAAGGAAGGTAGGAGGGAACGAAGAAAGAGGGAAGAAAGAGGGTAGCAGGGGGGAGGAACGAAGAAAGAGGGAAGAAGGGGGAAAAGAACGAAGAAAGAGGGACGAAGGAAGGAGGGAAGGAAGGTGGGAAGGAACGAATAAAGAGGGAAGAAGAAGGAGGGAAGGAAGGTGGGAAGGAACGAAGAAAGAGGGAAAGAAGGTGGGAAGGAACGAAGAAGGAGGGAAGAAGGGGGAAAAGAACGAAGAAAGAGGGAAGGAAGATAGGAAAGGAAGAAGAAAGAGGGAAGGAACGAAGAAAGAGGGAAGAAGGAAGGAGGGAAGGAAGGTGGGAAGGAACGAAGAAAGAGGGAAGAAGGTAGGAGGGAAGGAACGAAGAATGAGGGAAGAATGGAGAAGGAACGAAGAAAGAGGGAAAGAAGGTGGGAAGGAACGAAGAAAGAGGGAAGAAGGGGGAAAAGAACGAAGAAAGAGGGAAGAAGGAAGGAGGGAAGGAAGATAGGAAAGTAAGAAGAAAGAGGGAAGGAAGGTGGGAAGGAACGAAGAAAGAGGGAGGAAGGGGGAATGGAAGGTGCGAAGGAACGAAGAGAGAGGGAAGAAGGAAGGAGGAAAGGAAGATAGGAAAGAAAAGGAAAGAGGGAAGGAACGAAGAAAGGGGGAATGAAAGCGGGAAGGAACGAAGAGAGAGGGAAGAAGGAAGGAGGGAAGGAAGATAGGAAAGAAAGAAGAGAGAGGGAAGGAAGGTGGGAAGGAACGAAGAAAGAGGGAAGAAAGTCGGAAGAAGGGGGGAAGGAAGGTAGGAAGGAACGAAGAAAGAGGGAAGGAAGGTAGGAAGGAACGCCTCTCTCTCCTTTCCCTATCTCTCGCTCCCTCCATCAGAAATGCTGAAATAGCTAGAGATTCACTGCTCACCAGGCAAGCTGCAACTGCTTGTATGACCCATGCACATAAGATAAATTTACGTGTGGATAGTCTAATCGAATTAGCATCTTTCAGCAACTCATAAATTGGGGAGTTCCAGTTATTTATATTATTATTCATATTTCACAAAATGATAAAAGTTCTGACTGTCCAAAATTGTGATGAAAAACTACTATTCCGGTTTGAGCGACAGAATTTGATTTGAAGAATGGTTTTCAGTGGAGCTTGTACGCGCGAGCATTTCTTGGATCGTATGACGAGAGCACCAAATTTCATTTAAAGAGCACTAGGTTGATAAAGCCTGAACTAATGTAATCGGTAAGGAAATTTCGAATATTATTATTATTATTATTGAGTATCCAAAATATACAATACAGGAACCCTATTTTACCAGAGGTTGTATATTAAAAACAAAACAAATACAAATATTACTAACATAGTTTACAAAAAAAATTGTTCTGAACAGCACTGCCTCTTGAAAATATGGTACAGCGGTTTTGAAAGTTCCAGGTTACAGCTATTAAGGTGGCATTGTAAAGAGTACATTTTCTTTCCGAAAACTGGACACTCAAATATAAGATAATCCACAAAAAATGAATACTCGTCTGTTGCTATTTTAAAACTTTCAAAATAAGACTTGAATTTTCCATGACAAGTTAAAAATTGTGTGAGGACAAAGTTTGGCAATAATGATTTTGATAACAGTCGATTTTGTACATCCGGGAAGAATATTTCTCTTGTTACAGATCCTTTCAGGCCACATGTCCATGCGATATTCCTTTCGTATAATATGTATTTCCTTGTCTGCCTTTTCACGTAACATATTGGAGACTTACTATTATGTTATTTCAAGATGTGACGTAGCCGCTGATTTCGCTTATTGGTCTGCTCTTTCATTACCAGCCAATCCAGCGTGTCCCCTTATCCATGATGTGTAGATATTAGAACCTTCAAATAATGAGACAATTTGTACTGCAAAAATACGTACTGTAAATGTGCGAGATTTAAGTGCCAGAGATAGGCTAAGCATCGAGATATCGAAATACAGTATTCAAGTTACAGAAATTCGACTTAGAAAGAAAAGAAACCTAAGTAAATTATAGGAAGTTTGCTGGGGAAATAATAGAGTACGAATCATCGAAAATCGAGTGATGGAAGTTCAAGATATCGAGTTTCCACTGTATTTGTATTAAAGAGTGGTTGGTTGGTTCCTCAGATTAGGGGCTGCGACAACGCGGACATGTAGCCCCGTGTACTTTGGGTGTGTGTAGAAACTGTCTGATAACCGGTGTTAATTGTGATGGCTGTACTAGTGTGTGTATCTGTTTTATAATTCAAGTAAGGACTGCAAATTTGATTTACAAATAGTTCCTACTTTTGCCGCCAAACGCCGCCGTCAACGACTACTAGGCCTAGTTCAGAACTTAGCTACTAGACGCCACCGCAGTCGGCTCTTGGCAACGAACGTAGGAACCTAAGAGCGTTGTTAACATTCTTAACCTTTACAATTTAGCTTCACACAGGTGTAATTAGTGGAAGGTTCTTTAACATGCCATAAATCTATGACATGGGACCACCGGCTTTACTTACCCTCCGAAGGAAGGCATACTGAGGGATTTTTAACGCTCTTAAAAAATCCGACGGCTTCGACCGGGTTTGAATCCGCTATCTTGGGCATAGAAGAGGGGAAAATAGTTATTATTGGCCTATATCATTGGGCACAGCAATGCTATTGTTGAGGACAGCCTTATCACCAATAGCAACCTGGGAACTACTCACACTCAGCGACCTGATGATAATAGAAAAATGTCAAGGCCCGATATCTTAAGAGGATTTTAGGAATAGGAAAGACTGCCCCTTCAAAGATGACTACTTCATCGACGACATCAAAATACAGTTTTACCTACCACACACCAAAGCCTATGAGAATGCACTCCGAACCTTAAACGAGAAACGAAATACCATTTGGTCCGACTTAAACTCCACGGATGCAATAATGACGGAAGAGTGGAAACAAGCTAATTACGAGCTACGACACGTAATCACACGTTACGCAACCCATGGATTTCACTACAGATTCTGCAAAACCAAGAATTTCCACCAACCGAACGAAGACTGTGTGTGTGACCTATGCAACGAACATTGTGAAAGGTACCACGCACAAAACTGCAAAATGAGGACAACCTCAATAAAAAGACTGGCGCTAGGATAGTTGATCATATGTACAAATATGTCCTGGCACATTGTGCACTTTTCTTTTAATAATATTTTCATTTATGAAAAAAAAAATAGGCTTATGAGATCACCTTTTGTCCGTGTGTGTTTTGTATGTGTATGTGTGTGTGTCCCAAATACAATCTAAACGGCCGAAGCAATTTCAATGAAACTCGGTAAATGCTTACTACTAACTCGTCCGACCTTGACCGTGCCTTTGCCATTTTGAATACGTTTCACTAACCCAACATGGCGGCCGTGCGAAATATTTCACTAGCATTCTACAGGGCGCCCGAGAATGTTCTCCGCAGTAGCGACGGACAGCTGCGAGCGGTTGCGTCATGAGCAGGCGCGGATTCAAGGGGGGGGATTGACGGGGGTCATGACCCCCTCCCCGAGACCAAATTTTTTTGCAAACTCAAAAAACGAAAACACAATAACCAGACAAATAAAAATTAACGAATTTTAACTGAAAAACTGTTCTTTTTCTTCATTTTATCCAATACTGAAAATATCTTTATTGCAATTATTATGTTCTGTTACAACTGTACATATTTACAACTTCATACCTGTTATATAAGAACGATTATTTATATAACAAAATCAACTCGTCTATTTTGATTAGCAAACCTTGTGATTACCGAATCGATGTCTATAGTGATGTCACGATGAATGTGCAGCAATGCACGGATAGGAATTTGGGGATTTTTTCGCACCAAAAATTTTTGCCGACGTCCAAACTGCAAGCTTGGTTGACCATTTTGAGCTGTGACTTTCTCCCTTTGTCGGTACCAACTCGACTTGCCGAAACTGTAACGTACCTTGGTACTTTTCTCGAAGCTCAATGTAAAAGTCGCAAAACACGCCGTTGTAATTTGTACGAATATTTTTGGTGCGCTAAATGCATGAAATTTCTATCCATGTAGCTTGCAAAAAAATTGGTCTGGTTTTGTACGTTTGGTTATTTTGTGATTGCGTTGTTAGTGATACCATTTTTCTTAACCATTTCGATTCTGTGACAACCCCCCCCCCAAGCCAAACTCTAGATTCGCGCCTGGTCATGAGTTTAGTTGCCAGCACTGTGTCCTTGAAAGGTGGGATCCCGCGTGTGGGCTGTAGACTGTCGAATCGTCAGCGTGTATTGCAATAAGCGAGCAACCGTGTATGTCTTCTGTGTGTATTGCGTAAGCGAGCGTTCAGATAGATTATTGGAAGAGTGCAACAGAATACAGGCGGTAATGTTTACTACTGAAGAAAGAGTTTTTTTTGGTGGAAAACGTTTTTCGCGAAGGTGATCGGTTTACAGAAAATGTAAAATTAAGATTTCTGGCGCGGTTTCCCAAGTCCAAACCGTGCTACCGTTCGGGATTTGTTAAGGAAATTTCGTGTGACTGGCTCAGTTCACGATGCACCAGGAACAGGCAGGCCTACGCTTTTAACAGACGAAAAACTTGATGAAATCTCCGATATAATGCTGCGTAGTCCAAGTAAATCAACACAAACATTAGCTCAACAAACAGGAATCTCTAAGTCGATGTGTTGCTGTCTGTCATCGATCACAAGGACAACATTTCCAGCATCTGTTATGAATGGCTGTGGTGAGTACAAAGTGTACTGTTTGTTTGTTATGATGCAAGTGGCAGCCGTGCTGCCCACGTAACGACGCATGTAGGCGCTGCGGAGAACATTCCCGGACTCACTTTATATATCCGTAACATGACCATCATAAACGTAAGTACAAAACGAACATGGTAGCCAAGCGAAGTTGAAACATTTAAGTTGGCTTTTCTCGCGATTTAACCATCCGAGCGGAGTAAAACTTGACACAGAAAATGTTTATACACATTGTAATGCACTGACGTCTAATTTAGTTCATTTTGTTTACATAACCTCAAGATGGCGGCTGTGCGAAATTTTAAAATTAAGTTTTTATTTCTTGTGTCCTAATTATACGATCGAAGTGAGCGTTTGAATAATGAACCTACTCAATAATCTTCATCTAAGGGTATATAACCCTATGGCCTACACATATTTTAATCCAACATGGCGACCATCCGAAATATTTAGACAGTTCTCAATATTGTGTGATACTGTGTATGTTGATAGAGGCTATTAACATAAGTTCACCTATGGATCATTCAACAACCTGGAAGCACAAAAACAACATGGTGGTGATGTGAAATTTAAATATTTTAATGGATTATTCTCGTGACTTTTCTTATGAGCGCTGTGAAACTTGGCAATGTATATCTTCATGCAAACCTTAAGATACTGACGACTAATTTTATGGAATTTTATGAAAACTTAAAAATGGCGGCTGTGCAATTTTTAGAAATCTCGTTTTCATTTGTCGTGTCGTAAGTAAGACCAGTAGGGTAATTGAGTCGTCCAGTTACAAAACTCGCTTAATCCACTTGTGAATAAGAATCATTTTCATGAGAAACGTTTCTCTGTAGTTTGCCTCACATATCTTTTATGTTTGTTGTTTTGTACTTTTTCCTTTTGCTTTGTGTTTTTGGTTTTGTGTTTGCTTTGTGCTTTTTCTTTTGAATTTAACTTTTTGCTTTTCTTTCTTGGTTTCGGTTTTGTGTTTGTTTTTTGCTTTTGCTTTTTTTGAATTTTGCTTTTTGCTTTGTGTTTTATGTTTTTTGTTTTCTGCTGTTGCTTTTGTTTTTGAATTTTTCTTTTTTGCTTCGTGTTTTTGTTTTTTGTTTTATGTCTGATTTCTGGAAAATCAAAATAAAACAAAATAAAACAAAATAAACAAACAAAATAAAAACAACATAAAATTAAATTAAACAAAACAAAATGAAACAAAATAAAATAAAATTGAGTAAAAAAAATAAAATAATTAAATACATAATTTTACGACATGATCCTTATCCACAAGTGGATTAAACGAGTTTTGCAATTGGACGACTCATATGAAAATAGGCTATTTAGTTCTTCACGGAACTACTTGTTTTTTGTTGTTTTTTGTGGGGTTTGAAGCCATTTTTCAGTGTTGCCTAAGTAAACAAAAGTTTGGTGCTTTTCAGTCGGTCAACACAAATGTACCCAAAAAGAGCTGGGTTATGCCCTAAAGGTGCCGGGACGTCTTCTATAGACCGGGCAGAGCTTAGTTCGAAAGGGTTTTTAGTCAACGTGTGGCGTAGACAGTTCCACGGTCTTTAATAGTTGTAGATCTTCCTGTATTCAATAACATACATTCTTATCTAGATTTGGCAACGTCACACAAATAAACATTGCACTGACCTCAGACAGAACATAGGAACAAAGGGGGGAGAAAGGAAAAACCAGTTTCGTCCAGTTAACACCCGGTTTCAGTCGACCACAGGCCACAGCTAGTGCTAGAGTGAACACGAAACTGCTCAAAGTCCCAGCCAGGAAGACAACCGGATAAGTATCAGCCTGTATTATTACAGTATAACCATAGTTGATTTTTTTACAACCATATAATCACCCCGAACAGACAAACTCCGGATTTCTATCAACATTTTAGCATTTCACCTAACATTAGATATACTACATTTAGCATACACCGACAGTTGCATTACCAATACTGCAACTAAATAATTGTACATACTGTAAATATTTTTCACCTGTATTCTCAAACATACAGTAGATGTTATAGCCTAAGTGTAATGGATCTGATGATGATCGCTTGAAGATCGAAACTGGTCATCCTAGTGTATTTATTAATCTCATGTAATTTATTTCTGGATTAGGACATAACCCAGCTCTTTTTGGGTACAATCGTGTTTACCGACTGAAAAGCACCAAACTTTTGTCTACATGTTTCTCTGATGAAATACATTTTCTTAAATAATTGAGGTAAGCAACAATAAGCAAGTAGCTATGGAATCGAATACGTTAATAGTATTTGCCAGGCAATGGTGAGGAAACATTTCATCCAAGAGCCACAAGGAGATCATTACTTTGGAGCTGGGGAAAAAATACAGACTAACTAATGAGTGAGCCTGGTTGATTTATCTGCCACAGCTGTAGGACAAATGAATTTCATCTCTCATCCACGGAGCAATTACACGCCACTGTATCATAGCTAGAGCATAACTTCCTTACGGCACAATCCATTTTGTAAACCAAACATTAACCTTTATCGGTGGCAGTTTTATGATCATAATACGAGCAGAAGAATTTATGAGGATAACGATAAATTAAATACACCCAACTAGGATTGTCGAAATAAGTAATGTAATCGCTCGGATGATTTCAACATTATTTATTCTTCTTCTTTCTTCGATTTTGGCGATCTTTGAACCGCGAAAAATAACCCATTGCATTCACTGCTCTTATTTCCTTTATCCTTTCTTGCCTTCCAGTAGTTCTTCATTAGGCTACTTCACTACCGACAACAGTGGCTACGCTGACTAAAGCGCAGCATTAGGTCATGGGGCCAAGCTCTCTGCTGAATCGGTAGACGCGTGGGTTCGACCCCCACCGTCGGCCATACTTGAAATGGTTTTCCGTGGTTTCCCCATTTTCAACGCCAGGCAAATGCTGGGACGGTACCTTCTGACAGGCCACGGCCGCTTCCTTCCACATTATTGACCAGTTTCATTCATCTTCACCCATCTCTCATCCCGACGCGCAGGTCGCCCACGGGCGTCGACTACAAAGACCTGCACTCGGCCTCTCAGGAGGCTACACGACAAAAAAAAATTACTTCACTTTGTTTTCTTCTTCTCTCTTCCGTCCAGATGTTAACCCGCATATTCCTTTCCTTCTCCTGGAAACCCTTGAAATTTTTGATCATTTTTCTGAAAAGTGGTCTGTCCTGAATAATATCTATTGTTACTTCCATCTCTTCCATATCCCTTTTTATTTTTATATTTATCGATTTATTGATTGATTTATCGATTGATTTATTTGAAGATTTATTAATTTATCCATTAATTCATTTAATTATTTATTTATTTGTTGGTTGATTGATTTATTGATTGATTTATTCATTCATTTATTTATCCACTGGTGAATGTATTTAATTATTTATTGATTGATTTTCGTAGGCATTGATCGATTGAATTATTTATTTATATATTTATTTATTCATTCATTTATTTATTTAACTATTTCTTTCTTTCTTTCTTTCTTTCTTTCTTTATTTATTTATTTATTTATTTATTTATTTATTTATTTACATTTTGAGCCTCCGTGGCTTAGGCGGCAGCACGCCAGCCTCTCACCGCTGGGTCCGTGGTTCAAACCCCGGTCACTCCATGTGAGATCTGTGCTGGACAGAACGGAGGCAGACAGGTTTTTCTCCGGGTACTCCGGTTTTCCCTGTCAAAATTTCATTCCAGCAACACTCTCCACTATCATTTCATTTCATGTCATTCATTTAATCATTGCCCCGGAGGAGTGCGTCAGGCCTCGGCAGCCGGCACAGTTCATATCCTCGTCGCTAGATGGGGGCTTCATTCATTCCATTCCTGACCCGGTCGGAGACTGGAAGCAGGCTGTGGATTTTCATTTATTTACATTTTCTGATGTTTGAAAGCATTTCCAGGGTTGCCTTCATACGCGGAGTTTGATGTTTCTCAGCCGGTCAACAAGAATTGTACCCAATTGTGATGAGTTATTCCCTAATCCTGAAAAAAAATCACATGAGATTAATAAATACACTTGGATGACCAGTTTCGATCGTCAACCGATCATCATCAAATCTATTACACTTAGACTACAAAATCTATGTCTGAAAGTATGGCTGAAAGTCTCTACATTATATATATTTATTTAGTTGCAGTATTAGTTGAGGTAATTCAACTCGTCAGTATTTGTTAGTTATAGTCTATGTGATGTTTTGTTAAAATACTGGAAGTGGTGATTGACCTCCAAAATTTAGAGTGAATTATTATGTGATTCAATTCAGATTGTATTCTACAGGCTACTTATCTGATTGAGTCTTGCGTGTCCTGGTGTGAGCAGTTACAAGCCAGACGTTTGTTTTCGACGATTGTCCTTGACCTTGCGGGTGATCCTGTGTGTACACAGAATCTCTCTCACCCTCTCGCTTAACAGTTGTCACCACCGGTGTGATGTAATGGAATTCCAGACTTGAGCACGTGACAACACCGCCGTCCAGAACTGTACAGTCCACGTCGACGTATTGTGTGATGCGGAAGTACACGTAACGGAGTTACGAACAGAACGCCATTATATTTGGCAATGACTGTACTTCAGCAGTAGCGTGAGATTGTTTTGTCCATTATCTGACCGCATGGGGCAGCTGCCAACAACACAGGTACTGTAGTAACTCGCCTCCAGGCTTCCATTCGTTTTTTTCACTCGTCTAAAACAATCATCCGGCCTGTATCTTCATCACTATCTGCTCTCAACTGTATATTGCACATATTGTATAGACCGACTAAAAAAACATCAAAATTCGTTTATTTGTATAGCCAACTAGTTAGGTATTTATTTATTTAGCCGGCTCCGGGTTCAATTCCCTGCTCCGTCAGGGATTTTAGAAACCGACGCGAAGTCTAGAACGGGGTGCACTCAGCCTCCATCCGTCTGCCGTGGGGGAGCGCCCCGTTCACGGAGACCAAAAGTAACGGCCGAAGTATCCCGACGCGCTGACCAAGCGTCACCCCATAATCTACAGGCCAAATGGCTGGGCAGCGGTCGCTTGGTAGATCTAGGCCCTTCATGGGCTCTAACGCGACGGGGTTTTGTTTTGTCTGTTTATTTATTATTATGAAGGTTATTGATTGATTATTATTTTTGAATTGCAGCCAATGGCCATATGGTATTTTAATCGAACGCCCGTAGACTCCCCATCAAGATCCATTTCAAATAGTTCCAACTTTGGTTACCAGAGATGCCACAGTCACTGACACCTAGCGGTCAACGTTGGAACTTGATAGAGCATTTCTAACTACGAGGGCTGTTTTTTAAGTAAGGGCCGTTTTTAAATATCTTTCCACTCGGTATCTGCATATAATTTGTGGGGGTGATTTTGAAAAATGAAACGGAAATGGATGGGACGGAAACAATGAGCGCGCGCGCGGTGGCGGACATTGATACCATGACGTTCTGTCGGCCATGTGGCTATGTGGAATGGACATCGTATACGGTTTAGTTCAAGGTTTGGAGGCTCATTCAAGATATTCCTACAACAAATCATCTTCAAGTTGTCGTTGTTTGGTGTGAACATATTCATTATAACATATTTGCTGAAAAACGGTCAGGATTTGGCACTGCAGTTTTACAAGTAGTTATTTCAATGACCAACAGAGTTCACTGTTAACAGAGGATAATATGTCACATGTTACACATCATATGCGACTACTGTAAGGCTCGTAGTTTTCTTGTTTTGTTTTTTTAATTAACCAAACATTTTATTTTGAAACCACATTTATTCTTAGGTTTTACATTCCTTACTCTATATTTCTACATAGTTGCCTTGTTTATTTAGGCACTTGTCATACTTGAAATCCCTCTGCATAAATGTTTGCCACCTGCTCTGACAACCAAGAATTCACGGCTGTTTTCACTTCTTCGGGGTTTGTTTAGGTTTGACCTTGACAGGAGAGGTTGAGTGTCGCCATTCCTTTGACTGTTGCTTGGTTTTTTGGAGGTGGCTCGGTTATGGTGTGGGGTGGGTGGCATCAACGTTATGGCCCGCACTGAGTTGGTGTGCATCGATCACGGGACGCTCAATTCCCAAAGGTACATCGAAGAGATCCTGATGAACCATGTGATGCCCTTTGCGCCTTTCATTGGTCAGAATTTCATGCTGATGCAGGATAATGCCCGCCCTCATACTGCTCGCTGTGTTGTACAATATCTGCAGGAAGTGGAGATTCAAACCCTGGACTGGCCAGCTCGTAGTCCTGACTTGAACCCCATCGAACATGTATGGGATACGCTTGGAAGGAACGTCAGACAGCATGACCACACCACCTTGGCACAACTGAGAACATCGCTGCTGGAGGAATGGGATCGCATCCCGGAAGATGCCAGTCGACGAGTTGTGAACAGTATGCCTGAGCGTTTACAAGCTGTCATAGACGCTAAAGGTGGAAACACCCGTTTTTAGTGACCAGTGTTCTCATGCAGTGCAGTGCAAACATTAATACTGTTTTGTTTGGCAATACGTTTGATAAACACCAGCCCAAAAGAGCATTACTAAAAAATAGAAAATTGTAAGATTTGCAAAATGTAACGAAATTTGTGAGTTAAAGCGTGTTGTAAAACATGATTCGGTATTTTCTGTTGCCAACCATCTAAATTTACATGAATAATGCAAATATTGGAAAACCGATACATTTTAGTGGAATAAATTAAGAAATTACATTAAAAATTAAAGTGTTCCACTTTTTTTGCCGGTCAGTGTATGTAGAAATATAGAGGAAGGTATGTAAAACCTAAAAATAAATGTGGTTTCAGAATAAAATGTTCGGTTAATTTAAAAAAACGACCCTTACTTAAAAACAGCCCTCGTAAATATCCTATAAATTGAGCTACACACTACCAATTGTAGTGGTAGGTTCTTTTACATGCGATAAATCTATGACATGCTAGCCCACCGGCTTTTCATCCCCTCTGAAGGAAGGCATACTGAAAAATATTGACGTTCTTAAAAATTCGACGACTTCAGCTGAGTTTTGAACCCGGGACCTTGGGCATAGCAGTTCAGCATGTTATCGACTACGCCACCGAAGACATCTATACTCTGAGCTGCCAGAATGGGATTGACCGTTCTCGCCTCGCGATGTGGTCAGGGAAAAAGGTCGCCAAACAGTTAGAATAAAAAGCGAGACAAGCCAGTGACAAAGCTAACCTGGCACTGACGCACGTGGGCTGATATTGCAACGCAGAGTATTATGACATCAACTACGCAGGCTGTTCCAAATCCATGAGTTTGAGTAAGCGTACATGCGAGTACTCAGCAGTAATGCTCGGAGCACGGTTGGAGAGGGACTGGGGGGTGAGAGCCAATACGTCACTGGGCGAAGGTCATAGCACAAGTCCATGCGCTTCCTGCCAGTCTTGATGTATCCACCGCGAAGTGACGGCAGCCCCCCACAGCAGAGCTGTATTGCATGTTGCAGGTTTACTCACGGAAGGCGGCGAGTACTCCGCTGCTCCCGAGCGAGTTACTCGGCTGGAACAGCCTGTATGCGAACACGGATTGGTCAGGAGGCAGAGCAGTGATGATTGACGTGGAATTTCCGGCCAAATGTCAATACCATTCTGGCAGCTCACCGAGTATAAGTATTCTTCTTCTTCAAGTGCCTCGTCCTCCAAGAACATTTTGGCGATCAATAGCATGATCTGCTGTTTGTCCATAGCTGTTCTAAACCGTGACACTGTATTGAGTCCAAACCACTGGCTTAAGTTCTTTAGCCAGGATATTCGTCTGCGTCCTGGACCCCTAATGCCATCAATCTTCCCTTGGATAATTAATTGCAAGAGGTGGGATTTGTTGTTGCGCATGAAATGACCAAAGTATTCTAGTTTTCTCCTTTTGATAATACTGAGAATTTCCAAGTCTTTGTTCATACGCCGCAGTACGTCCACATTTGTGACTTTAGCTGTTAAAAACCTGAGATACGTCCACATTTCAAATGCTATCAGTTTCTTACTTAAAACCTCGGTAAGTGTCCATGATTCACCTCCATAGAGCAGGACACTAAAAACGTAGCATCGAAGCTGTCGGGTGCGTAATGACAAACTTAAATCACGGCTGGTCTAAACTTTTCTCATTTTCATGAAAGAACTTCTGGCCTGCTCAATTCTGGTTGGTTGGTTGGTTCCTCAGTTTAGGGGCAGCGACAACGCGGTCATGTAGCCCCGTGTACATTGGGTGTGTGAATAATCTGTCTGATAACCGGTGTTAATTGTGATGACTGTATTAGTTTGTGTTATCTGTTTTACTTCAAGTAAGGACTGCAGGCATTGAATTTTTTCAAGTAGTTCCTACTTTTGCCGCCAAACGCCACCGTCAACGACCAACTAGTTCAGAAATTAATTACCAGATGCCACCGCAGTCGGCTCTTGACGACGAAAGTTGGAACTTAAGAACGTTAGTCAAATGTTTAACCTATATTAATTTAGCTTCACACAGGTGTAATTAGTGGAAGTGTAACATTTTTAAGAATCCTTAACTATGGTGACAACTGTAATGGTTCAATTAAACAAACATGATAAGAATAAATATACACTGTGGTGGGCACTTAACTTTGATAGTATAATAGGATATAATAAGTTGTTGAGCGCCAGATTCCTATTTAAGACAGAGAATCGAAATTTATAAAATATATCCTCGGCAGTCAGCAGTAGAGTCGAGACCACTTACCCCTGGTCGTAGTGTAACTTAGTTGACAAACCATTCAGTATTTATTTATAAGGAGTAGTTGAATTTGCCGATGGTATTTACTAACCACTATGAAAGAAATAGGCATTACGTTAAAGAAAATGAATTTATTAAATGCAAAAACAAAATATTAATAAAACAGAATAGTGATAGTCACACAATTGAATTTAAAATTACTCAGTGCGGCAATTAATTTAAAAGAAAATAAACATTTGAATTGAGTAGGGATATTCGGCTTCGGTGGCGTAGTCGGTAGCATGCTGAACTGCTATGCCCAAGATAGCGGGTTCAAACCCGGCCGAAGTCGTCGGATTTTTTAAGAGCGTTAAAAATCCTTCAGTATGACTTCCTTCGGAGGGGAAGTTAAGCCGGCGGTCCCATGTCATAGATTTATGGCATGTAAAAGATCCTTTCACAGACTAAACTTGTGTAAAGCAAAATTTGTTAGGTTAGATTTCGTCAGAACGCTCTATCAAAGTTCCAACGTTCACCACTAGGTATCATTGATATCTGGTGGCGAAAGTTGGAACTACTTGAAATTGAACGGAACTTGTAGCTCACCCTTTAGGGTGTCCGCTGGAAGCAGCTACAGACTCAGGCGAGCCGAACATGTCCTCGGACACTCCCGGCACTAAAAGCCATACGATAAATAAATAGATAAATAAGGGATATAATCCACTATCGGCTGATATGGATATTGGCAAGACATCGTTCATTGTCGAATCTGTATACTCAGTTCGATGCTATACCAGGAAGCCAGGTTATTACTTCCTCCCTTCATTGAGAGCTGTTGATGAATGAATGTCTTGTCGAGGGCGCAGGTACTAATAGCTTCCTGATCACGTGGTCTTCGACTGTCTCCCACCCTAGTAAGCTTCCCTCTCTTCAGTGTTCATTCGTCACGAGGGCTAATTGCATCACAACTTGCAATATTTAGCAGCGTACCTACAGTAGAAATGGCGTGATTCTTCCACAATAAGTTGAAATATCAAGCTTCTATTCCTTCCAGAAGGAACTAGATGGTCAAACCCGTGATGATTACACATGGGGTTTTAGCATCCCGAGACAATGACTCTTAGCCGTGGTGAAACGATACTGCGTCATTCTGGGGTTTTTAAGATCCCGGGACAATGGCTACCTGCCGTTGTGAAATAACTACTACGTCGTTCACTAATGTGACACATAGGGTTGGTCCTTATTGGCAATCTTGTTGCAATATACAATACTTCGTCTCTTTACAAATAAATATTAATAAAAATCTTTCTGACTATAATAATAAAAACCGCTTACAAGTATCTGATATAAAAATCATCTCATCGATGTACTAATTAATAAGAATAATAAATATGATAATAAATGAATGAATAACCCTTTATATCTAACAGGTATGGGATCGAATCGTTACAGAAGGTACTTTAACATGCCATAAATCTATGACATGGGACCGCTGGCTTTACTTCCCCTCCGAAGGAAGGCATACTGAGGAGTTTTTAACTCTCTTAAAAATCCGACGACTTCGGCCGGGTTTGAACCCACGATCTTGGGCATAGAAGCTCAGCATGCTACCGACTACGCCACCCATTGCCGCTACAGCTCAATTCTACAGCGAATTTCTTGACTTAAGTCCCAGTTATCAATGATTTGACATCCTAAATATTTATATAATGAAACCCTTCCAATTCTTTCATTACCAAGTATTGATTGATTGATTAATTAATTTATTAATAGATATTGAATATTTATTTATTAGTATTTATTTATTAGTAGGTAATGATTGATTGATTACAGATGCTTGCAGACTGGAGCGTGTGTTACGCACTTCTAAGTTCAGCCTTCTTCGTGCTCAGCAGTCTCTGGACCGGTACTTCTCCATCAAGAATATCCTGCCCGAGATAATGAGGGACAGAGATCCCCTCGGAGCTTCTCTACAGGCAGCCATGGACATGCTGTGAGTCACGTTTCAGTTCATTGTACAGTACAGGGTCTTTCATATAAAGTAAGAACGCCAATTGGCAGTTTTGTTATTCGCTGCTGAGGTGGCCTTGGCCGAGCTTGTGGCGCGCCATGGCCCCCTGCTGTACTATTGAAAGCGCGCGCATAGTGCATATGAGGGATGTTTTTTTTTCCAAGTTCCGATGGACTGTATAAAAATAACAGATCGACATACCAAACTGATTTTACTACTAAATGTTTTGCTTGGTTTATTCATATGTCTCAACATAATCGCCAAAACGATTGAAACATTTGTCGTATCGTTACACCAGCTTTCCAATGCCCTCGGCAAAATATTCTCCCGCCACTGAAGTGGGTACGTCTGGAAAGTCTCCTGAAGTTTTTCCTTTTTGACGAGGGGTTGCCGCCCAACCATACCTTCAAACTGAAAATACATCCTCCTTGGGCGAAACCCTACAGAAGACACGGCATAAACCTAGAATAATTGCTGAGTTTTAATTATCTGGCCGTGAAAGCCAATATACCAACTTATACAGTAGATTGTTTGTTGCAGATGTATTGGTCCTACCCTAATGCCTTTTTGAAGACGATTTTGTTGTGAGATTTCTTCAAGGCCTGTCAGCTCGATGAATTCTCCGAGGTATTTTGTTTTTAGGATCGTGATATCTGTCCTATTATTTTTTAGCCTACTTTTCACATTTTGCAAAAATGAGGAAAAAGTAGTCTTATGAGATCGGGCAAATGTGTGTCTGTCTGTCCTTCTGTCTGTCTGGCTGTGTGTCCCCCCCCCCCCCCTATCAACTCCTAAACGGCTGCAGGAATCCAAACGAAATTTGGTAGGAGTAAAGATCTATACCTGAATATCTCACGGCCATATTTGAAAATTATGTCAGTGCTACCAACTGCTGAAAAATCGCAATTGAAATTTGAGCTCCATGTTGGATATCTTGCAAGGTATGAATGGGAGCTATTTCAAAATTGGCGTACGTATAGATAATAATATTTCAGTTAAATTTCCAGGAGGCCATGCATGGCAGTGTTGCCAAAATGATTCTAAGCCTGCTGATAGGTCTAAATTTAAATGCATATAACTTCTATACTATCAATTGGATTTCAACCAAATTTTGTATGTAATATGTGTACATAAACAGATATGACTGGGCGTATTCGTACGAGCCACCAGGGCTGCCAACTGCCAATAAATGTTATCTCTATTCTTTTATCCAAATACCAATATATCAGAAAGTATGCAAGCCGACAGCTTTAAACTATGCACACGTATAGTACCTGACATTCTAAATTAATTTGGAGTAACTTATGTACATCAGTGCTACCAACATGATTCTAAGACTGCTGATAGGACCAACTTTTTAAATACATGTAACTTCTATAATATCAATTGGATTTCAACCAAATTTCCTATGTGCTATGTGTACCATAACAGATATGACTATGCTTATTCTTAAGAGCAACCAGGGCTGCCAACTGTTAATAAATGCTGTCTCTATTTTTTACCCAAATATTAATATATCAGAAAGTATGTAAGCCAACAGCTTCAAACTTTGCACAAGTATAGTACCTAACATTCTAGATTAATTATGAGAAACTAATATACGTCAGTGCTGCCAACATGACTCTAAGCCTGTTGATAGGTCCAATTTTCAAATACATGTAACTTCTATACTAACAAATGGATTTCATCCAAAATTGGCACAGCAAGATATCATAATATTTCAGATTATTTCTGACCAACGCATGCGTGACATTGTTGCCAACATGATTTTACGCGCGCTGATAGATCCAATGTCTAACTGCATGTAACGTCCATGCTACCCATTGGCCTTCAATCAAATATTGTATTCTGTATCTTAAGAGATGGAACTAAGAATATATTCAGTCACCAGTGCTGCCAACAGTAGTGTTCTATTAGGCTACAGGTATATTTCGAACTAATTAGAAATTTCGATATTACCAACTTAATTTCGCTATTTTTCTAGATAGGTCTATATAGATTGGCATGAATCTTAAATTTTAAGAAAAGTAGGCTCTTTAGTTCGTCACGGAACTTCTTGTTTATTTATTTATTGGGTACATTCTCGACATGCTCCACTACAAGGTAGTACTGCATGCTTTCAACAATTTCACAACACTATATCGATGACTTTTGTAGTTTATAAATGTTTACTTACTGGTGACTAATCTTAATTGTTTTTAAATCTTGAAGGTCTAAAGAGTTCCCATATTTTGCAAACGGTTGTGAGTATTTTTTAATGAGAACAGACTTGTGGGTTGGCCTGTACTCATCTTTAATTAAACTGTTTCTAATGATTTCTCTGTCGCTTTTCACTACATTACAATCGAAGATTAGGTGATCCACTGTTTGTGGTCCTTCGTTGCAGGAACAATTAAGACTGCGTACTATTTTAAGCCGATGCAGATAAGAATTAATGTTTCTATGACCAGTTAGTATTGTTGTCATGTTAGGCGTGAGGTTGAATTTAATAATTGCTAATCTACTTTCTATTGTTGGAAAGAATTCCTTAGTAATGATTTCTTTCGAAGTCTCTTCCCATTGTTGTTGCCATTCACTGTTGGATTGTTTGCGGAGTTGATCTTTTATATTTTTGATCGGTATTTTGTCGTAACAGATTTCAATTAATTTAGCTGCTTCCTTGGCTAGTTTATCAGCCAACTCGTTACCTTCTACGCCGGTGTGTGCTTTAATCCATTCGAATTGTATCTTTGAGTTGCTACTCCTAAGTGTTGCCGTGGTTTTCCTGATTCTTTCAATTAGGTGAGCGTTATTTTTTTAATCTGCTATAGAATCAATTGCCGTTCTGTTCGTACAGTTACTTTTTTTTATTTTCGCTATCTGTTGTCTCTTTCAAAAAATCCAGAGCCTTGATTATCGCAAGTTGCTCCGCGTGGTTATTCGAACAACTGTCGTGAAGTTTAAATTTTTGTTGATCTCTCAACTGGTTTGCTTTATATATATATCGCTACTTCTGCTCCAACTCCTTCCTCGCGTTTGCTTCCATCAGTAAATATCTGCCATGGGGTGTTTTCATTTGCTTCTATTTTTGGATCCCTAATGCCTTGAAAATCTGCTGGGTGTAGCCATCTCATTGGTAGTTCTGGGTGATCTATCTGTTTATCTGTGACTTTTCTACAGAGAGTTTAGTTTGTATGTAACGGAGACCCTCGCTTGCCCGCTCGCCCTCGTTGCACGCCTGTCTCCCGCCAGGCACTTTGCCGTCATATGGCGCTCGCGCGGCACTGAGTCATTGAGTATAGGAATGTGTACTTAAATTTGTACTTCAATGTGATCCTTGACCAATTCTTTTGACGAACTGACTTACGGAGAGCGATTGTCAAATTACTTTCAACAAGATTCTGCCACTGCTCACACTGCCGAAGCCATGATGGAATTGCGTCGCATTTTCAGTACTAGGATTGTAAGACGGAACGTGTGGCCCCCGCGAAGCGCAGACTTATCACCATGTAACTTTTATTTGTGGGGGACGCTTAAAAATGGAGTGTATGCGAGAAACCCTCACACTATAAATGAGCTTAAAGGCTATATTACAGCTGAAATACAGTCAATCGGTGCTGAGGAACTTCAGAGAGTAAATGCCAGTTTCATAAAAAGGTGCCAGCGATGTGTAGCAGTGAATGGCGAACATTTTCAGCACCAGCTGTGAACTAGGTATGTACAAATTTCTATACACAATGACTCAGTGGCGCGCGGGCGCCGGATAACGGCAAAGTGCCTGGCGGGAGAAAGGCTCGCGCCACGGGCGAGCGGGCAAGCGAGGGTCTCCATTACATACAAACTAAACGCTCTGTTCCTCTTTTTATGTTGTATAGAGCTACCTCCTCTCTTGGTTTAATGCCCACAGTAGTCATTCCGATGATAACGCACAGTGTTTCTCGGAATATGGTTCTGTAGACTATTGCCGTTGCACTCTCACGTATTTATTTCGATTGCATTTATTATTATTATAATAATTATTATTATTTGTATGTTCCAGCACGTTTGTCCCGCTACCTCGACCCACACCTCATGGATACCGAGTCTCTGTGTTCAAGATGGTACCAGTGCCTGCCAGCACAGTAGAACCCATCCTGCTGTGTAAGATAGCGATGATGATTTGTGAGATCAGACAAGCCGAGGACACTTCACTGGGAGATGTTCTTATTCTAGACCTGGAGGGACTGACCTTAAGTCATCTGGTCAGATTCAGTGTGCCAGTCATGAGGAAACTGGAGCTATGTGCCACGGTGAGTCACGGCTTTACAACTTAGGCAGGGTACCCACTGCGTGTCGTGTCATTTCATCCAAATTCCGAGGCATGTAAAAGATCCTTCCACAGACTAAACTTGTGTGAACCTAAAATGCTAGGTTAGATTTCATCGGAACGCTCTATCAAAGTTCCAACGTTCACCACAAGGAATCATTGATATCTGGTAGCGAAAGTTGGAACTACATGATATTGAACGGAACCTGTAGCTCACCCTAGTGGTGTCCGCTGGAAGCAACTACAGACTAAGGCGAGCCGAACATGTCCTTGAACACTCCCGGCACTAAAAGCCGTACAATAAATAAATAAATAAATAAATAAATAAATATGGTTAACTTTCTACCGGCCCACTAGTGCTATTTCGTCGAAACACCTATGATTAACAGTTTGATTGACAATAACTGTTTCATTTCATTGCGTTTCTTGTTAGAAATAAGTAATTTTTTGATGTTTGTAATAATGGACGTTACTCGCTCTGCTCGTTTGCCACCAGTCAACTATATTTTACAATGAAATGCTTATAATGTAAACAACATAGTGAGAATAGAAAGAAATATTTTCACAAATCAGGTGATAGTTAAAATATACCCAAAGTTGCATTACTAAAACATCTTTTTAAATATGGGGCGTGGTGGCGCAGCGGTCAAGCTGTATGCCTCTCACCAAGGCGGACAGGGTTCGATTCCCGGTCAATGCATGTGAGATTTTCGATGTGAAATGCCATGTCCTGTGGTTCGGATTCCACGTAAAACGGAGGTCCCGTGGCTTATGATCGCGAGATTAACGGTCACGTAAAACTACAAGCTTCCTTCCTTTTTTCTTTTTAAATATCTTATCATATATCAAGACCCTTGTGGTGGTTGAAAACTCCATAATTAACAAAAATCATTCGAAGGAATGAAGTCTCTGTTCATAAACAAAGGTGGGGAAGGGAGGAATGGAGTTTCACAGCAGGGTTGTGTGGGAAATCCCACAGCCAGTTGTGGATATCCCACAACCCGTGGTTGTGTACGTAAGCACAGGGGTCATTGACCTCCGACTACCTGCACTGCCTCAACCCTTGTCAACATTTCGTCCGGACGAGATGGCACTCATTAACTTGTGTAATAATTTGTAAAACCGAGCTGGACGAAATGGCACGTTTTTCAAGGAAATTTGTTGCTGGACGAAATGGCACTAGACCGCAGACTGAAGATACAGGTTTCATGAAACTAGTTTTATGAAACGTGAAACTTTGATTTCGAGAAACCATCCGTTTTGAACATACAGGAAGGTGCATGGAAATTTAATCTTGTGGGCTCAGTTACAATAGTAATTTATTCTCTCGTTCCTAGGTAGTCAGGTTAGGCACATACTCACAGATTCATAGCCTAGTACCATACTTCAAACAGGGTGCATTATATCCTGGCAAACACCATCATTTTCCAATTTCTACAATTTTTATCCTATAAAGGATATAGGACTTTTAATGGTGTATATTTAAGCACCCAATTAATTAGTCTGCTTGGACTTTTGTACAACTCCGTAATAATATTAACGGAATAATTATGTGATGCTTGTTAGCCTACTTTTCACAATTTTGCAAAAATGAGGAAAAAGTAGTCTTATGAGATCGATCCGGGAAAATGTGTGTCTGTCTGTCTGTCTGTCCTTCAGTCTGTCGGTCTGGCTGTGTGTGTGTGTCCCCCTATCAACTCCTAAACGGCTGGAGCAATCGAAATAAAATTTGGTAGGAGTAAAGATCTATACCTGAATATCTCATGGCCATATTTGAAAATGATGTCAGTGCTACCAACTGCTGAAAAATCGCAATTGAAATTTGAGCTCCATGTTGGATATCTTGGAAGTTATGAATTGGAGCTATTTCAAAATCGGCACACATATAGATAATAATATTGCAGTTTAATTTCCAGAAGGCCATACATGGCAGTGTTGCCAAAATGATTATAAGCCTACTGATAGGTCCAATATTTAAATGCATATAACTTCTACACTATCAATTGGAATTCAACCAAATTTCGTATGTTGTATGTGTATATAACCAGATATGACTGAACGTATTCTTATGAACCACCAGTGCTGCAAACTGTTAAAAAATGCTCTTAATTTCTTTTATCCAAATACCAATATATATGAGAAAGTATGCAAGCCGACAGCTTTAAACTATGCACACGTATAGTACATGACATTCTATATTAATTTGGAGTAACTTATATACGTCAGTGCTGCCAACATGATTCTAAGCCTGCTGATAAGTCCAATTTTAAAATGCATGTATACTAACTAATGGATTTCATTCAAAATTGGCACAACAATAGATCATATTATTTCAGATTATTTCTGACCAATAAATGCATGACACTGTTGCCAACATGATTTTACGCGCGCTGTTAGATCCAATGTCTAACTGCATGTAACGTCCATGCTATTCATTGGACTCCAACCAAATTTTGTGTTCTGTACCTTAAGAGATGGAACTAAGAATATATTCAGTCACCAGGGCTGCCAACTGTAGTGCTCTATTAGGCTACATTATGCCAGGTATACAGTATTTCGAACTAATTAGAAATTTCGATATTACCAACTTAATTTCGTCATTATTCTAGATAGATCCATATCGATTAATCATTGGCATGAATCTTAAATTTTAAGAAAAGTAGGCTCTTTAGTTCGTCACGGAACTTCTTGTTTTTAATATGTGATTAGTTATAAATATTGTACTGTATATAATAAAAATATTTTGGTAAATTTCTGATCATGTTTAAATTGATGTTCCGAGAAAAATGGATAGACTTTGTTTCGTCTTTATTGTTAGTGTGATTATCCATTTGGGGTAATTTTATTGGTCGAATCATTGTTTTGATTTGTGAATTTTTTGGATGTTTTAGTATTTATCCGTTGTGAAAATTAATGTAAACTACGAAGGGTACGTGTTAGTCATTTCACTAACTAACAGACAGACAGACAGACAAGAACCTGAGTGTAGACCCCCTTATGTGCTATAGTGTTTTCTAATCCAAATTTTGAATCCGGTACGACTCCAAGGTACGGCTGATATTATTTATATTAATGGTCTACATCATTCACAAACGGTTACAATACTAGGTTTATTGAGACTAGTTTCGCTTGGTTTCATGAAATATGTTTTTCGCAACCAAACCGATACGTTTTGTCGAAACAATGTTTCATGTGTTATTGAGGTTATAAGTTAGGTTATTGTTTTATCATTGCTCGAAAGTTCAATTTTGATTGTTTGCGTTTATAGTTGTGTGTCAAAGAGCCAATCTCCAGTTTGTATTTTCCCCCTTATTGTTGGGCCAACTAACTCTAGCAATTGAACAAAGAGAGACTTGGACATCCTATAATAATAAGTTATGAAGATTAAAAGAGTGGACACCCAGAGGGTAGCTTGCATGTCGAATTTCGTCGTTCCTTTGAACGCTATGAAAGTCAAGGAGGTTAGATATCTATCCTCCTTGACACTACAGCTCTTTCAAGTAGAGAATGGAGGAACTTTGTGTTGGCGGAAAATCCCGAGATTAATTTTGCCATTGAACACGGCTTACTGAATTCAAATGGGTTCTTTAACATGCCAACAACGTATGACATGAGTATCGTGATTTTTGTCGCCTTCAAAAATTACTTACCATGGCCAGGGGCGAACCTGCAATCTTGGGGTTGGTAGACCGACACGATAACCACTCACCCACCGTGGCAAGCATTATTTTAAATGCTACAAATGCTGAAAAATGCTGGGTGAAAGGCTCATGATCATGCAGCGAACTGCGTGAACTCAAAGTCCTTTAGCAAGTGCAAACCCATGTCAAAGGAGGTAGCTGGCTGGATTACGTCACGCTCACCGGAGTGCGTGGGGAAAGGAGGAAGCTCAAGCAGTACTATGACGTCACACACCTCAGTGCATTCTCGGTAGATTTCGTGTCGTCGCCGTAACGTAACGCCAGGCCTCAGCGTAACGACAAAGTCAACAAGATCATTTAAAATGATACAAGTTAAGTCAATATTATTTATTGTACCGGTTTCGATCACATTGCGGCCATCCTCAGGACAAATAATGTGAAAATAGATGATGATGTTAATAATTGTTGTTTTAAGGGGCCTAACATCCAGATTATCGGTCCCTAATGGTTTGGGTGATGGCGAAGATTAAAATGAACTGTAAACTATAACTAAAATTAACTACTGACTTATATTCTGGAAGATGAAATGGAAAACAAATGGAGAATAAGACAAATAAAGGACAGGAGGAAAAGAAATGCCCTCAACCCTCGAAGAATGCGGATTGAGGGACTTGGAAGGAAGGAGAGCTATGAAAGGCAGATAGGAAAGTGAAAGAGGAGAGGGTCCGCCCCAGAGGTAATTGATAAAAGGGGGGAAAACCGAGTCCAGCTCAGGAATCTCCCACCAACCATGAGCCCCCGAGGGTGTAGCAATATCCAGGGTGCACCAGAAGTGGTGGGGCTACATACATTGAGGGCCTTGAGCAGAAGGCAGGAGATAACATGAAAAGAAAAAGAAGGCTGACCCCTCGCAGAAGGAGGGTATCAGAAAAGATGAGACAAGGGCCAATTAAGGCGGGAAAGGAAGAGACTCTCTCGGCCTCGGATACCCTAATACCGTCGGGATCGGAAAAGAACAAGAGTTGACCAAGTGAGGTCGACAGGAAAGAAGACGGAGAGGAGCCCGGCACAAGTAAGTGGAAGCAATGCCGGACTCAGCTGGGGCCCCGTGGTCGGCAACCCAAGTCCCAATAGATGTGAACCCCTGGGGGGTTGTGACTATAGAAGCAAGACTTACAGTACATGAAAAATTTTACCATAAAAGAAGAAAAATGAAAATCCACAGCCTGCTTTCAGTCTCCGACCGGGTCAGGAATGGAATGAATGAAGCCCCAATCTAGCGGCGAGGATATGGACTGTGCCGGCTGCCGAGGCCTGACGCACTCCTCTGGGGCAATGATTAAATGAATGACAGATGAAATGAAATGATAGTGGAGAGTGTTGCTGGAATGGAATTTTTGACAGGGAAAACCGGAGTACCCGGAGAAAAACCTGTCTGCCTCCGTTTTGTCCAGCACAGATCTCACATGGAGTGACCGGGATTTGAACCACGGACCCAGCGGTGAGAGGCCGGCGTCCTGCCGCCTGAGCCACGGAGGCTTTACCATAAAAGAAGTTTGTTCTCAAAAATATTTCTAATAAATGAATAGTCTAAAAGACAAAAAACTAAAAAAACACATATACTAAAAATTAAAGAAAAACAGATCTGTTGCAATAACATGTTAATTCGAAAGAAAGAAATCTTGATTTGAAACCGGCTTGAAGAAGGAAACAGTGATGTGGATGATATGTAGAAATTGTAATATTTTCTCAACGAAAGGCTAAATTTCCACAGCTTTTTCAAATTTGTACTTCATTATAACTGCTACATGGCAACAGAAAAGGAATAGTGAGGTTATGTTAGATGTTAACGTATGGTTAAGAAAAGTGAGGTTTGATTCAGTGCTACTAATAAAACAATATTTCATGGAAAACGTGCTAGATTAACCTCAGGG
Source organism: Meconema thalassinum (assembly GCA_946902985.2). NCBI lineage: Eukaryota > Metazoa > Arthropoda > Insecta > Orthoptera > Tettigoniidae > Meconema > Meconema thalassinum. The sequence continues at coordinate 99,413,368 of OX336388.2, read as the reverse complement.
GTTTCATAATTTAACAATAAGGGAGGAGAACACTAATTTAGACAGGAACCAACAATAATTAAGTAAAACGCAAGGACAATTTCTAGGACATTTGCATATAATTAATCTAATTAATCTACTTTTTCTAAAAAAGCATGTACATGTACATATTCATAGGTAACAAAATTGGTAGATTAAAAGGTAAAACGAAGGATTGAAAATAGTTACAAGATTAACCCCGCATAATTATTTAACAAGCCGAAGTGACTTCTTATCATGATCAGCTGACTATCGTTCGTCAAAGTATGAAACAAAGCAGAATGAAAACATAATGACAAAGGACAATATCTAAGTGTCAATTGAATGACCAATAAACAGACCCATGAAGGAATACTACTGTATCGAGCAAAGAGGAGATTATATTAACACAATATTTTAAAATACGAAACATGCTCGATATATTAAACAAAGATGTCAGTCGTTTAGTCCAAACCGTACAGTTTGGGACGACTCCCAAAATGAAACCAAAATCATCACAATTAAGTTACATAAGCAATAAGGTATTATTTAAAACACGTTACCGTAAATATAAGTAGATTAGATCCCACATGGTGGGTAGATTATAGGCTAGGGAATAACCCACCCACCAAGGGAAGATGATTAAGAGAAGGAAGTAGATTTGGGATTGGAAAAAAAGGATAGAAAAATAGGAGGAGAGTCCCACAAAATTAATGAGTTCAACTTTAAATACCTTTAGAGGCAGTTGCCACTGAAAATTAACACCTTGATACCTAAAGTAGGAACGAGCTTGGTCGAGGCTGACGGGAACCGCAGCTAAGACTTGGGCAGTTTGCCAGAGAGAGCCTGTAGTGTATTTCCTCCCAAGCACGAATGAAAGTACTATAGGGAAGGGTGATGGTCTGACAAGACTGAGAGCAAACGATTTATTGTATATGAACGAGGGCATAAACCTAGGAAGAGCTAGGAAAGCCAGGATCCTGCCTAACTGTAGTATCAGAGAAATGATGAATCCAAAAACAAATATTTAATTTATTTAACAATTCAGGATTAATTGATCTTTTTAACAAATAAATATTTTTTAATCTTATTAGCAATTTGAGGTCGCAGACCTCCGACAACATTAAACGGTTGCTCCAGGCAATTGACAATTTTTAAGGTTTCAAACCTTACATGTTTCTAAAATCTTTATAAGATTTCAACAAATGAGCAATAAAATAATTAAAGCTTGAACGTGAATTGAAGTACAAAAAGTGCACCTTAAGAAATTCTGGAGAGAATGTTCTAGAGAAAGTGACAACTTTGAAAATAACAATAATAACAACGTGAAAAATGAAATAGAAGTTCTTACAACTTCTTATATTTATACAGAATTAATATATGAGAATTATACAAAAAGGGCAGGTCACTTACAGTGAAACCTGGAGAAAGTGAAAAAGAAGTTTCTAGACTTCCTATGTTTAATTAGGAATCACGAGAAAAATGGGGCAGTTTCCATTTCGTGAAACCTGAACATGACTCGCTCAAGAGTTTAGAGAATTGTTTTCCCTGATTTTGAAGGGAGGAACAAGGTAAATTTGAAACGTGTGCTAGACACGTATCACAAAGATTATACAGAGATACTTAATGATAAACCAACAAAAATGGAAGGGCACTTCTTGGAATGACACCTTATTGGAATAGACCTAGATTAAAAGTTTATTGCAGATTGTTAGTGAGAGGTTTAGGAAAGAGAAATGGGAATTGAGGAAAATGTTCATGGCCTAATTTGAATATAAGCGAACGATCGCGACGCGGTAGAAAAGTTGAGCAAGCACTGGTTTGCACTATAGTTCATTGAAACATATGAAATGTTCACTGTGGAGACACAAAGGTTGTGGAAAAGAAAGTTATTGCAATTATAGGAAGAACTGATTGCACTATATAGGTGAGAGTCTATTTCTTGAAACAGTTGCGATTTACAATTAAATGCGCCATAGAATGTTCCAGCGGTGGACGAAAATTCACTATTGTAGTAATTTAGTTTTAAACAGAATTCTCCCAAGTACGTGAGAAATACATGACGGCAGGACTCGTAGATTGAGTACTGAATCTGGAAAGTTCCAAAACAATCTTAGTAGTAAAATGGGGCTAATGTAAATCCAGCGGAGGAACTTGCTTGGTAAATTACAGACAGTGGGTATTAGATAATATCCCGCGTAGTGAGAAGATTTCCCATTTGGCAAGCATAAGAAATGCTGCTTTCACTAAGTTTAGCTTGATTAAACAAAAGCTCAACATGGAAAATCCCGCGGAGGATGATTTTGCCCCAAAATAAGTAATTTTACACTGCCTATAAAAGATAGTTAAAAGCATGTGGTAGGTAAAATCATGAAGATGAAGTTAAAACTTGAAGCAGGTACTTATCTTTGTTGCATGGCGAAGGTGAAGTTCCTCACTGATGCTTAAAGTTCCAACATGGCGTGGAATTTAAAAAAGATGCCTCGTTAGGTCAGGAGGCTGGCTCTGGTTGAGCCTTAACTGATTACTACGACTGCCGACTAAGAAGTGAGAGCAGCTCAACGAAGCACGGAAGGTCCTAGGAAGGGGAGAGAGTGGGGGTAGGAAACAAAAGGTATACATATCAGCATAACCAACTTAGCAAAAAATAATTTTCTTCTTGATGGATGGTCTTCTAAGAGTTGATAGTAGGCGATATTAGCGCAGCATGGTGAGTGAAACAGTAGACGTAGTCCTCTTGCTCAAGGAGAAAATAGCTGACGATAGTAACGAGATCTGGTAGCCAAATGGATAAGTAAGTCCTCTTGCACGATGAGGAATTGAGTAGCTTCAGAGGTTTGCTACTAGATGGCGCTAGGTGGATCACAGAAGTTATATATCTGAAACATACTTATGAAGACATGAGAGATATACCCAACAAGGAGAAAACAGATGATCACTGTTGGTGTTTGGCAAAGAGGAAGGAAGAAATGAACATGCAAAGAGCAATAGACATTATATCTCTCGTACCGTGTATTCAAAGAATACACCATACTGGGGGGACAGACACCAACAGCGAGCAAGAAAGCAGTTACACATTTATTGGAAGCGGAGCGATCAAAGACAGTGGTCTTGTGATCGGTCCATTTGTAGTCAAGATTCTGGCCACCCTGACTCTCCCATCTCTTCCAGGGTAACATTTAGTCACTTTTCGAAAAGGCCAGACTAGGGGGGGGGGGGGTGAAACATCCCTAACTAAGACCAAGTCTCCCACTTTGATGTCGGGACTGGAAAGAAACCACTTCTGCCTCCGTTGCAAGGAAATTAAATATTCCAAGTCCCACCTCTTCCAAAAAGAATTACGGAGGGCTTCAAGTTTACACCAAGTGATAGGTATATCAAAATCCCTGAAAGAATTAGGAAGGGGAGGAGGGGCAGAGAGAGAAGTGCGTGTAAGGAAGCGACCAGGTGTAAGTGGAAGTAGGTCATCAGGGTCATTGGAAAGTGGAGTTAAAGGGCGAGAGTTATCAACACTTTCAATCACGAAATAACTAGAAGCTGAGGGAAATAAACACTAGTAAAGATTGCGATACAATGCAAAAGGAGAATTGACAAGTTTAAACAAAGCGTATAGAAACAAGTACATCTATTAAGGATAAGAATATACCAAATAAACAAAGGAACTATGCGAGTAGAAAGCAAGAACGCCATAGGTAACAAACGATTAGCCATAAACAATAACCTCAAGTTATAATGAGTATCAAAGGGTTTACTCAGAAAAATACTTAAGTCAACGAAAACCGGGACATGATAAGTATGAATACAAAACCACATCGAATGTGACGTCGAGAAAAAACAAGTTTGTTCATCAATGAACATTAAGATCGCAAAATATGCAAGCAAATTGCAATACATACGCGCGTGAGAAATACGCAACGAAGTTTTGAAACAGGGATCGAAGCAATTGTAAGATACGAGCGTGAGTAAGTGAGGGACGTAAACAAGCACGGCCTTGACACACATAGTACAACGAGATAAGACATATAAATGGCTGACAGAGTCCTTAAGCGGAACAAGTTTATTTTGGGAAGTAGGTAAACGGCTTCTGTACTTATAGTAGCAACTCGCCAGACAATGCTTGGCAATCAGCCAAAGTTGAGATAAGAGAAACTTGTTTTGACCTTTGGCAATCATACAGGAAATAAACAACAACTTGGCGTTATTCAGGCTTGTAAACAAACAGGTTTGAAAAACAAGCAGTTCGGAGTACACACACACTAGCTGAATCAGCTGTAACTTAAAGCAGATATTCAGTTTGGACGGCATGCAGTCAATCATAACTTGGACATGAAAAAGCAATTTAAAGCTATGTGAAATAAAGTAGGAAATCAATTTCGCATAATTGAGAGGATCACGAAATCGGACAATTTTCAACAAAAAGAAGCTTAATTCTTCCGAGCAAAGAAGACAAGCTGGGACATTGAGAAGAAGGTTATGCATAAGAATAGTTATTCTAGATGCTATAGAATTCAGAGTTTCAATCGGTTTCATGAGCGACTTCCAATTGCGAGGAAGGGGGGAGGAGCCGGCCGTGGCCATCCTTCTACATAACGAAAGAAGTGAAACATAGCGTACAGCAAAGTGATGGTGACTGATAGCCATGGTTTTACACAAGGGGAAGATAGTTTTCGAGGAATAGTTTAAGCAATTAACTGCTATAAAAAATGACATAAGAAGATAGACGAAATAACACAAAGCAAGGCGAACTTGAATGGCCATCTTGTGCGGGAAGAAGGAAAAGCCATTTAAACAACTTACAGGGGTAGCGCAGTTGTTCACGATGAGACATCGTTTCGACAAGTGGTTTTCAAAAATATTGAGATTTGAAACATGAGCGTTCTCTTTTTCAGAAATGGGATTTATGTCAGCTGTGACGAAATGACATTGCGTTTTGGTTTGAACACTGGTATGTTTGATTTCACCAGTGATAACCCAACCAAAATCGGTGTCTCTAGCGACCACGGTTGAAGATAACTTGCGTGTTTGTTTGCGAATGCAATTCCAAAAAACATTGGCACTGAAAAGCACATCAATGGGACCTTGAGCATTAAACTGAGGATCGGCTAACCTTAAGTGCGAAGGAATCTTTAATCCGGAGGTATTGATAGAGTGACTTGGAGTGTCCTTGCCAATACTGGTAAGAATGAAACAGTTTAAATTAAGATTGGTGTTTCTTTGGCAAACGTCTCTGATTTTCAATTTTGAAGACTGCAAAACTTGAGTTTTCAAATTGTCAATGCCGGTCACATTGATAGAAGTAGGCGATGACGAAAGACCTAGTTTTTTAATCAACGATTGCGAAACAAAGTTGTGCGTTGAAGCGGAATCGAGAAGACCACGGGTTCTAAACCAATTTCCAAATCTATCTTGGATTTCAAATTGTACAGTGGTCAAAAGGGTTTGCGCACTGTGAGAAGGTTCGGCATTAGAAATGCAGGAAGAAGCATTAGTTTGTTCGGAGCTGCTCTGCATGGAGCTTGAAGAGGCAGGTACTGATGACCTCGATTTATCGTGAACGTGCAATAAAGAATGATGCGGTTTTTTTACAATGGAAACAGAGATTTGATGACGTACAGTTCGAAGAAGAATGCTTAGGTGACAAGCAATTGAAACAATGTTTGCTATTCAACACAAACTTCCTTCGATCTTCGACAGACAATTCTTTAAAGGATTTGCACAAATACAAGGTGTGAGGCTTTTTACAGAGCGTGCATTTTAACGATTTGTTAAGCGGCCTGATATCTTCTCTTGAATGATTGAAAGAAGAACGGGTTTGTTTGTTTTCGACAAATGGGGGCTGATGTCCCTTTGAAGAAGCAAGTTTTTTTTCAAAAATTTGACACTGAGGATTCGTTTCGACCTTTTCGCACTGAAATGCGAGTGCTGTAAGGAATTGACATCGACTGTTGAGAAACGAGATAAGGTGTTCGAACGAATGTTCCTTGTTGCAGGCGAGTTCGATCTCCCAGGCCTTCAGTGTCGAAAAATCGAATCTTGATGTAGCTAGGTGAATAAGTATGGTGTCCCATGTTTGGACAGGCTGTTTTAGTTGGTATAACGCTCTGACATTTAACTGCATAGAATCTAAGAGGTCTCTTAAAGATGTGACGTCATTAGGTTTGACGGCCGGTAAGTTGAAGAGACAGCGGATATGACGAGCGACACTCAACCGTAAATTGCCATATCTCTCTTTAAGGAGATTAAAGGCGATGTGGTAGTTGTCTGCGCTTAAAGGCAGTGACTCCACCAAGGTCAAGGCCTCAGATTCCAAAGAAGTGCGGAGGTAGTAAAATTTATGTATGTCTGGGATCTCGATATTTTCATGAATTAGGGAGCAGTAAAGTTCGTAAAAAGAATACCATTCACCTTCCTTGCCTGAGAAGTGCGGTAGGCTTATCTTGGGAAGTAACGGTTTCGGTTTGTTCTTGTGAACTGAAGCGGGTGCGAACTGGGCCGGATTGATGACCCTAGTGTCCGGTTCTGAGATATTGCGAATCAGTTGGTGGGCCTTTGCAATTCCTTCAAAGTACAAGGGTTCGACCTCGTCCTGATCCGATTGGAGTTCTGGGCAAGCGGATTCAATCTCGGTTTGAATTTGGTCATAATAATCATAAGACCGTTCGTACAGCTTAAGGCGATGTGTTAAGATATCTAAATCACACTCGGCGGGATTTAACTTGTTGATAAAATTTCGGAATCTAGTGAGTTGCCCTTTATAAGAAGAACGTCTAGCAATGAGAGTTTCATCTTTTTCAGTAGGAGCCATTATGAAGAGAATAAATTGAAATACAACTCACGAAACTGTAGAACCTTGAAGATGCTGTCAAGCTGGCAGCAGCGAATGAGTAGAATGAATAGGACACACCATAGGAGACAGGAGCGGCCTCTTTCCCGTTCACAGGCTTTGCATGACGTAGATATAGCTGAAAGATCCAAAGGAGATATTAGAAATATGCAAAGTATTGTCAAATGACACTTTACAAACAATGGACATAGCAAATGGACTCTCCCGGGTTTCGGCACCAAATTTTGGGTAGATTATAGGCTAGGGAATAACCCACCCACCAAGGGAAGATGATTAAGAGAAGGAAGTAGATTTGGGATTGGAAAAAAAGGATAGAAAAATAGGAGGAGAGTCCCACAAAATTAATGAGTTCAACTTTAAATACCTTTAGAGGCAGTTGCCACTGAAAATTAACACCTTGATACCTAAAGTAGGAACGAGCTTGGTCGAGGCTGACGGGAACCGCAGCTAAGACTTGGGCAGTTTGCCAGAGAGAGCCTGTAGTGTATTTCCTCCCAAGCACGAATGAAAGTACTATAGGGAAGGGTGATGGTCTGACAAGACTGAGAGCAAACGATTTATTGTATATGAACGAGGGCATAAACCTAGGAAGAGCTAGGAAAGCCAGGATCCTGCCTAACTGTAGTATCAGAGAAATGATGAATCCAAAAACACATATTTAATTTATTTAACAATTCAGGATTAATTGATCTTTTTAACAAATAAATATTTTTTAATCTTATTAGCAATTTGAGGTCGCAGACCTCCGACAACATTAAACGGTTGCTCCAGGCAATTGACAATTTTTAAGGTTTCAAACCTTACATGTTTCTAAAATCTTTATAAGATTTCAACAAATGAGCAATAAAATAATTAAAGCTTGAACGTGAATTGAAGTACAAAAAGTGCACCTTAAGAAATTCTGGAGAGAATGTTCTAGAGAAAGTGACAACTTTGAAAATAACAATAATAACAACGTGAAAAATGAAATAGAAGTTCCTACAACTTCTTATATTTATACAGAATTAATATATGAGAATTATACAAAAAGGGCAGGTCACTTACAGTGAAACCTGGAGAAAGTGAAAAAGAAGTTTCTAGACTTCCTATGTTTAATTAGGAATCACGAGAAAAATGGGGCAGTTTCCATTTCGTGAAACCTGAACATGACTCGCTCAAGAGTTTAGAGAATTGTTTTCCCTGATTTTGAAGGGAGGAACAAGGTAAATTTGAAACGTGTGCTAGACACGTATCACAAAGATTATACAGAGATACTTAATGATAAACCAACAAAAATGGAAGGGCACTTCTTGGAATGACACCTTATTGGAATAGACCTAGATTAAAAGTTTATTGCAGATTGTTAGTGAGAGGTTTAGGAAAGAGAAATGGGAATTGAGGAAAATGTTCATGGCCTTATTTGAATATAAGCGAACGATCGCGACGCGGTAGAAAAGTTGAGCAAGCACTGGTTTGCACTATAGTTCATTGAAACATATGAAATGTTCACTGTGGAGACACAAAGGTTGTGGAAAAGAAAGTTATTGCAATTATAGGAAGAACTGATTGCACTATATAGGTGAGAGTCTATTTCTTGAAACAGTTGCGATTTACAATTAAATGCGCCATAGAATGTTCCAGCGGTGGACGAAAATTCACTATTGTAGTAATTTAGTTTTAAACAGAATTCTCCCAAGTACGTGAGAAATACATGACGGCAGGACTCGTAGATTGAGTACTGAATCTGGAAAGTTCCAAAACAATCTTAGTAGTAAAATGGGGCTAATGTAAATCCAGCGGAGGAACTTGCTTGGTAAATTACAGACAGTGGGTATTAGATAATATCCCGCGTAGTGAGAAGATTTCCCATTTGGCAAGCATAAGAAATGCTGCTTTCACTAAGTTTAGCTTGATTAAACAAAAGCTCAACATGGAAAATCCCGCGGAGGATGATTTTGCCCCAAAATAAGTAATTTCACACTGCCTATAAAAGATAGTTAAAAGCATGTGGTAGGTAAAATCATGAAGATGAAGTTAAAACTTGAAGCAGGTACTTATCTTTGTTGCATGGCGAAGGTGAAGTTCCTCACTGATGCTTAAAGTTCCAACATGGCGTGGAATTTAAAAAAGATGCCTCGTTAGGTCAGGAGGCTGGCTCTGGTTGAGCCTTAACTGATTACTACGACTGCCGACTAAGAAGTGAGAGCAGCTCAACGAAGCACGGAAGGTCCTAGGAAGGGGAGAGAGTGGGGGTAGGAAACAAAAGGTATACATATCAGCATAACCAACTTAGCAAAAAATAATTTTCTTCTTGATGGATGGTCTTCTAAGAGTTGATAGTAGGCGATATTAGCGCAGCATGGTGAGTGAAACAGTAGACGTAGTCCTCTTGCTCAAGGAGAAAATAGCTGACGATAGTAACGAGATCTGGTAGCCAAATGGATAAGTAAGTCCTCTTGCACGATGAGGAATTGAGTAGCTTCAGAGGTTTGCTACTAGATGGCGCTAGGTGGATCACAGAAGTTATATATCTGAAACATACTTATGAAGACATGAGAGATATACCCAACAAGGAGAAAACAGATGATCACTGTTGGTGTTTGGCAAAGAGGAAGGAAGAAATGAACATGCAAAGAGCAATAGACATTATATCTCTCGTACCGTGTATTCAAAGAATACACCACATGGCTCCAACTCCACTATGTCATGTCATAGCATAGTACTGTTGGGACACGGTTGTCGAACTAAACACATGTTTAGCAAATATATAAAATAATAAGACAACGGTCTCACGTCATTAAAATACAACAAACGACACCCAAAGATCAAATACCAGTACGAAATAACTTAAACAGTAACGTTAAAAGAACATTGGCAATACCTTTGGTTGACATCTTCTAATCTGAGTATATGAAAATTTAAAAAAACAAAACATATGTTAATGAAAATTCGAATAAATGGATGGATGTAGGATTTACATGCCCAACACCGGATCCATCCTTCTAAACTGGAGAGTTTTATATTTCGTGTCCTTTTATAGTGGAAGCTGGTTAATAATCCCCTTTTTAGCCTATTTTCAATTTTGAAAAAATAGGCTTATGAGATCACCTTTTGTCCGTGTGTGTGTGTGTGCGTGTGTGTGTGTGTGTGTGTGAGGTGTGTGTGTGTCCCCCCCTAATAAAATCTAAACGGCTGGAGCGATTTCTATGAAACTCGGTAAGTTCTTAGCACTATTCCCGGCGACCTCGACCGTGCCCTTCAAATTTTGTTACGTCTCACCAATCCAACATGGCGGCTGTGGGAAATATTTCACTAGCATTCAATATCTCCGAAGCTATTACCGATATCGCCCTGAAGTTGTGTACGGTGATAAAGGGCACTACTAGAAGTTCACCTATGAGACTTTCAAAAATCTGGTGACTACAAAACCGACATGGCGGTCAAGCGAATTTGAGACTTTTAAATAGACTTTTCTCGGGATTTAACTATCCAAACGTAATGAAACTTGGTACAGCAAATGTTTATACACATTGTAATGCACAGGAGTCTAATTTAGTTCAATTGTTTACATAACCTCAAAATGGCGGCTGTGCGAAATATTTCACTGAAATTCAATATCTCCGAGACCATTATAGTTATCACCCTGCAATTTTGTACGGTGATAAAGGGTACTGATAAAAGTTTACCTATGTATATTTCATAAACCTGTAAAGTACAAAACGAACATGGCGACCAAGTGAATTTGAAATGTTTTAATAGACTTTTGTCGTGATTTAACTCTCTGAGCGCAGTGAAATGAGGTACAGTAACTGATTTTGCAGATTGTAAGGCACTGCCATCTAATTTAATTCAATTGTTTACATAACCTCAAGATGGCGGCTGTGCGAATTTTTAAAATTAAGTTTTATTTCTTGTGTCGTAATCATGCGATCTAGGTGAAAGTATGAATAATGAAGCTAGGCAATAATTGTCCTTGAATGGTACATAACTCTATGGCCTATACATACACACATCAAAAAAAGTTTTGCATCACCTCGGTTCCCAGATCTCCGGCATATAGACGTTGACTGTGTATATTGTATCCAAGATACAGTCCCTTTGACTGTTCATAGATGTCACTAAAACTGCTCAAAGATGTAAACAACCATGCATGAGCAGGGCCTATTAGACGGAGGGGGTACGACAGCCGATCAGTTCCAGTCATTCCACCAGGACGAAGGTACGCTGCTCATGTTGTCTGTAGTTCTACCATGCCTAGAAGGTCAATACCGCAGTTCGATCGCGTCCGCATTGTTACTTTGTGTCAAGAAGGGCTCTCAACAAGGGAAGTTTCCAGGCGTCTCAGAGTGAACCAAAGCGATGTTGTTCGGACATGGAGGAGGTACAGAGATACAGGAACTGTCGATGACAGGCCTCGCTCAGGCCGCCCAAGGGCTACTACTGTAGTGGATGACCGCTACTTACGGATTGGCGCTCGGAGGAACTCTGACAGCAATGCCACCATGTTGAATAATGCGTTTCGTTCAGCCACAGGACGTCGTGTTTCAACTCAAACTGTGCGCAATAGGCTGCATGATGCGCAACTTCACTCCCGACGTCCATGGCGAGGTCCAGCTTTGCAACCCCGACACCATGCAGCGCGGTACAGATGGGCTCAACAACATGCTGAATGGACCCCACGGAATTGGCATCACGTTCTCTTCACCGATGAGTGTCGCATATGCCTTCAACCAGACAATCGTCGGAGACGTGTTTGGAGGCACCCTGGTCAGGCTGAACGTCTTAGACACACTGTCCAGCGAGTGCAGCAAGGTGGTGGTTCCCTGATGTTTTGGGGTGGCATTATGTGGGGCCGACGTACGCCACTGGTGGTCATGGAAGGCTCCGAAACGGCTTTACGATACCTGAATGACATCCTCCGACCCATAGTGCAACCATATCGGCAGAATATTGGAGAGGCATTTGTCTTCATGGACGACAATTCTCGACCTCATCGTGCACATCTTGTGAATGCGTTCCTTCAAGATAACGACATCGCTCGACTACAGTGGCCAGCATGTTCGCCAGACATGAACCCTATCGAACATGCCTGGGATATGTTGAAAAGGGCTGTTTATGGACGTCTTGACCCACCAACCACTCTGAGAGATTTACGCCGAATTGTCGTTGAGGAGTGGGACAATTTGGACCAACAGTGTCTTGATGAACTTGTGGATAGTATGCCACGGCGAATACAGGCATGCATCAATGCAAGAGGACGTGCTACTGGGTATTAGAGGTAGTGGTGTGTACTGCAATCTGGACCACAAATGCTGAAAGTCTAGCTGTATGATGGTACAACATGCAATGTGTGGGTCTCATGAGCAATAAAACGAGCTGAAATGTTGTTTGTGTTGATCTCTATTCCCTTTGTATTTAACGGTTCCGGAACTCTTGGAACCGAGGTGATGCAAAACTTTTTTTGATGTGTGTATAACAATCCTAAATGGCGAGCTTCCGAAATATTTAGACAGTTCTCAATATCTATGAATCTTTTACAGCAACCAAACTGTTTTTTTATGTTCATAGTGACTATGAACATATGTTCACCTAAAGGACTTTCAGTAACCTGGTGAGCACAAATCCAACATGGCGGCGGCGCGAAGTATAAATATTTAAATGGACGTTTCTCGCGAATTAACTATCTGAGTGCCGTGAAACGTTGCACGTTAAATGCTTATACAAATGTTGATCCACTGGCATCTAATTTATTTCAATTGTTTGCATAATCACAAGATGGCAGCTGTGCGTAATTTTAAAATCTCGTTTTTACTTCTTTTGTTCTAATCATGCGATTGAAGTTTGAATACCACACGTACACAATAATCTTAATGTAATAGTACAAAAATAAAAAACCAACCTGGCAACCATCTGAAATATTTAGACGGTTCTGAATATCTACGAATCTGTTACAGCAATTAAACTGAAATTTTGTATGTTGATAGAGGCAATTAACATTAGCAGGATATATGAAAATAGGCTGTATGGTTCTTCACGGAACTACTTGTTTATGACAAAATACAACTCCATCGCAATGACAATCACATTCGATGCACAAAGATATAATCGATATCGATCCAGCTGTGCAAATAACCACTGACCTGCCATCTGGTAGGCACAACACGAGTTTATCCAAGCACATGTCGCAGATTAGTTCCAACTTCTACCAATGGAAGGTGATACACGCAAATGTTAGAGTTCACTTATTTTGAAAGATACAAGTGACATTCTTTCTCGAGAATTTGTCATGTCACAATAACCATTCTGACAAATTTCCATCAACCTCAAAATTTTTCTCTAGAATATCTAGAATATCACCCCTACCTCTTCATCTAAGATTTGTGAATGTGTCCTGATAGCCACGGTGAGGCAAGTGACTATATAGTTCCCTCACTTTCCTGGTTAACGGGCGGCGACTCATACGTAAGGCAGTAGCACAATAACCATTGTTCCCTACTGACCAATAGAATGCTTCCTTTATCACTCCACGTGGACTCTTATGTCCCGCCCTTGTGGCTAGCTTGTGTTGCACATCTGCACATAGTTCTGTCCAGTCTCGCTGCTTGCCCTCAGTGACTATGGTGGAAATTTGACAACGCTGTGTCTCACGCTAGGAAAGCCTTGGCCCCAGGTGCCATGGAATGTAAACATATCCGCCCAGCTAGATTTCAAAGGCAAGCCGCACATTAACCAGGAAAGTGAGACAACTATACACACCAGTAGCGGCTGGCGGATAATTTTTCTGGGTGTTGCACTATTTTCATTAAGGTGGTACATGGGCACCCGCAGGATTTTTTCTAGGGGCGGGGGGTGTATTTTTTATTTCGTTACCTAACATGTCATATTGAGACTTACATCGCCCCCCCCCCCCCTCGCAATTTTCGTTTAATTTCTTACTTGCTTTGTGACACTCATTATTTGGCTGCTCTTAAACCGTTGAGTACATAGTCTTTATGGCATAATTTTTTTTGTTCAGAGTTTTGCTCATAGGAGTTCGCTTTTCTTTGTGAATCATCGTCATAATGTTCATTCTTTAAAAACAGGCAAAATGCAGTGGTATCACCATGTAGGCCTATCGACAAATATAAAAATCAAGCAGTTCATTAAAATAGTAATGTTAATCCAGTTCGCCGATTTTTTTAATAATTGAAGATATTCCCAAATAATCACAAATTACTAAGTTAATTAAAACTCTGGAATTATCCCTACATCTAAATCTGTTAACAATCAGTAACTTCACTTTATGAAATAAACTGGTGTGACAATGAACAATCGAAATATTCTCGGAATTTCAGGGGGTGGGACACGGCCCCTCCTTGCCCCACACCTCCTACGGGCGCCCATGAGGTGATAGGTTAAAAGACTGCTTGATATCGGAGAAAATTGTATTCAATTGCGCGGTAAAACGGATCTATCTCATTAATAACGAATGCCGCAGTTCAGAGACAACAGAATTTCATCGGATTAAATGGAATATAAGTTAGGCTAGTCTACATAAAAACCTTCACGAGAACAAAACAACGTAAGTTAGGCTATATAATTATGAGGGCGAGAATTGCGAGTGTCACAAGTTCACGCGCAACATTGCAAGACATGGATGGCTTTGGCAGTTGACAAAGCATCTCGGATGTCTCCGGCCGCGCCTGCGCCTCAGCTCCTGGTTGCAGTCAGTGGGCAACGCCCAGCCGTGTTAACTGTTGGAATAGAGCTTAATCGGTCTAGCATCTCTGCCATACCTTTCACTATTGAGATCTGGTCGGTGCTTGGGGCTGGCAACGACCAAACGGACGAGCGCCTCTAGACGGCTGGCGCGCCTCGCTTTCTGTCAGTTCACAGTAACTTATTATAAGATTTCCTGAATTATTAAAGAATAGAATTATGAATTCCTATACATATAAAAGGAAACATACAATTTCTAGTACTAAAAATATTATTACGGAATTAATTGTTTTTCATGAATTAATCTGATCGTTGTGCAACACTGCAACCTTATTGCCGGCCGCCACTGATACACACCAGCACGGAAAGCAGAAGATACGGGTTTGAATGCCAACTGTAGTCTCATGTAATTCTGGTCTGTGTTCACAGAGTGGGTTCAACGCACGAGTAAGCGCCATGCATATTGTGAACGCCCCCAACTACGTGGATAAGCTGCTTTCAGTGGTGCGTGCAGTCGTGAAGCCTAAAGTCGCCGCCAGGGTGAGTATGAGACAGTATAAACAGGGTTGCTATACTTTCAAATTTATGACTAACTTAATCTAGACTAATTTGTAAGTGTGATTCCGTCTTTTAACTGGTTTGATGCAACTCTCAATGTCTCCCTGTCTCGAGCTAATCGTTTCATCTCTACATTGCTACCGCACCTTACATCTGAGGCAATCTGTCTAACATATTCTAACCTTGGTCTACCCTTGCAATTCCTATCCTCGGCCCTTCCCTCCATAACTAAGTGTTCTATTCCTGGGTGTCTTAGGGCTTTTTTCACCAACTCTTCACTAACGATTATTTAGTTAATTCCCTTTAAACTTAAATACGAGATTTAATGCGTGATTATCTTCGATGCATTTCACGAGGCCATTCGGGATCACAATTACTTAAATAAGCTTTACGGCTCTCGCGCATGCGTAGATTCGGTTTCATCCTGCAGAAACATGGCGGGTGGAACAAGAAGCGTCCAGCACTGATCGTTGTTAGCGATGATTCCTGGAGACTTTCTGGAACATAATTATAAAGGACGGGATATACAGAAGACTTTATTCGTGGCAAGAGCTTAAAATGGTATGAACAAAGTATTTAGGAGAACTAGCAGTTGCGTGAATAGATAGCTTAATAGGACGCAATTATATACTGCAGTTGTCTTCGTAGCCTAAGCGGTTGCGTTGCGAACTTTGAATTTATTATGCAGCGCTGGAAGTAGTTCGAATCCCACTTCGGATACACTTTTTTTTTTTTAATTTCCGTTTTCGTCTTTCTTGGTATTAAAACTTAGTGATGTGTGTGATCTTTTATAACGTCATTGTCATAAACATATTTTATATTCATATGGATGAATGTTCGTGAGAAATTCGCAAACAAACCACTATTTTGAGATGCGCAAGGCTCAGTTCATCTGTTTCCCGCCACTTTAAAGATGCTTTAGAGAGTTGAGTGGCCAGATTTGGCCATGTAACGTAATTCCTTGTTAGTGTTAAGTTGACGAGCGTTTCTGTTTGGTGAAATGCTCCTACAAAGTTAAATAACCTTTATTGATGAATTTAGAGATAATTGGCGTTGGTGAAAACGGCCATTAGTGTATGTCTACCAACCTATCCCTTCTCTTCAATAGCACTCGCCAGAAACATCACAACTCCCTACTCGCCTTAATATCTCTTCATTTAATATCCAATAAAGTTCTTGGCTGTCGCCCTGGAGGTCCGGGTTCGATTCCCGCTTCTGCCAAAAATATATAATTCTGGTTTCTTTTCTTCTTATCAGCTCAACCAACAGTCAAAGTTTCACTTCCTGAGAGCACCACGCTGCAGACAAAGGCTTTCAAAAATGACTTTCTAATACCTCAATCTATATTTGATGTAGCATCCTGAGCTTCTATGCCCATGATCACGGTTTCAAACCGGCCGAAGTCGTCGGACTTTTTAAGAGCGTTAAAAATCCCTCAATATGTCTTTCTTCAGAGGGGAAGTAAAGCCAGCTTTCAATAACTACAATTGTGTGAAGCTAAATTTTTAGGTTAGATATGATTAGCGCTCTATAAGTTCCAACGTTCTTCGCAAGGTGCCGGTTGCGGTGGCATCTAGTAGCCAAGTTCACTTCTAGGTGTAGTTGACGGTAGCATTTGGTAGCAAAAGTAGGAACTACTTGAAATCGATCGTCTGCATTCCTTACCTGAATTACGGATAGCACACACTAATACAGCCAACACAATTAACACCGGTTATCAAACAGCATACTTGACCGCGTTGTCGCAGCCCCTAAACTGACCAACCAACTAACTACCTTTCCAAGAAATACATCATTTTTTCCTGCACTATTGAGACGATTTGGAAGATTTTGGTACAAACCACACCTTCTAACTCCCTTTGGTGTAGGAGCTTGGGTTTTGTGAAACATACACCTTAGCGTATTATGTCATGATTTTAATTTAATTTATGTCGTTTAACTCCTCTCATGAGGTTGGCATCAGGAAGAGCATCCGGCCGTAAAAACCATCCGCCACGAAGACTGTCATCGCATCACTTCCCATCCCCGTGGGAAACGGGAGTGGACCTAATAGTAAAATTAATAATAATAATGAAAATGAAAATCCACAGCCTGCTTCCAGTCTCCGACCGGGTCAGGAATGGAATGAATGAAGCCCCCATCTAGCGGCGAGGACATGAACTGTGCCGGCTGCCGAGGCCTGACGCACTCCTCTGGGGCAATGATTAAATGAATGACAGATGAAATGAAATGATAGTGGAGAGTGTTGCTGGAATGAAATTTTGACAGGGAAAACCGGAGTACCCGGAGAAAAGCCTGTCTGCCTCCGCTTTGTCCAGCACAGATCTCACATGGAGTGACCGGGATTTGAACCACGGACCCAGCGGTGAGAGGCCGGCGTGCTGCCGCCTAAGCCACGGAGGCTTAATAATAATAATAATAATAATAATAATAATAATAATAATAATAATAATAATAATAATAATAATGAAATGAAAATCCACAGCCTGCTTCCAGTCTCCGACCGGGTCAGGAATGGAATGAATGAAGCCCCCATCTAGCGGCGAGGATATGAACTGTGCCGGCTGCCGAGGCCTGACGCACTCCTCTGGGGCAATGATTAAATGAATGACAGATGGAATGAAATGATAGTGGAGAGTGTTGCTGGAATGAAATATTGACAGGGAAAACCGGAGTACCCGGAGAAAAACCTGTCTGCCTCCGTTTTGTCCAGCACAGTTCTCACATGGAGTGACCGGGATTTGAACCACAGACCCAGCGGTGAGAGGCCGGCGTGCTGCCGCCTAAGCCACGGAGGATTCTAATAATAATAATAATAATAATAATAATAATAATATCGTATGACCTGGGGAGCTGGGTGCAAGCTTTGTTATTTGACGCCTGGAGGGCAGCTTGCATGTCAGTTTTGTCGTTCCGTGAAAGTTATGGAGTTTAGATATCAAAGTTCATTGATACATAGAGCTTCCAATAGAGAATGGAGCAACTTTGTGTTGGCGGAAATTCCCGAGATTAATTTTGCCACTATGAACACGGCCTACTGAATTCAAATGGGTTCTTTAACATGCCAACAACGTATGACATGCGTGCCGAGATTTTTCTTGCCTTTCAAAAATCACTTACAACGACCAGGAGGGAACCTTCGAGCATGGGGTTGGTAATCTGACACGATAACCTCTGACCCACCATAGCAAGCAACGTCGTCTATTTTTTTTTGGCATTGTCATCTGAATGTAACAAAATCAACAATTTTGTGTTACGAGGGGCACATGATCTTGATATTCCACCCCCTACAATAACAACCCCTACAAGAAGGGATATAAACTTCAGCAAGGTAGTCGCGAGAAGATTTCATCTAACATGGTTAAACTTTATCACGAGTGAAAGCGATACCTTCCTTTGTGTTCAAAAATTATTCCTCCTAACCCCGTTACGTCCCGCTTTAGACAAGACCGTAAGCCGACAAAGGGAGGAAGGGCAAAATTATTGAAACTTTTTTTTTTCTTGAGCACAGTGCAGAGCAGCATTCGGTTTTAATTGGGCACTGACGGCATTACTAGGGCATTTCCATGTAAATTAGTTGATAACTTGGTGCGTTGTGCTGAGCCAGGCCTGTTTCTCCCTTCCCTAGTTGGATCGTCTTTGCACTTTGAAGAGAGTGGTCTGTATTTCAGTGATATCACTGGTACACAGTGGCGTCCGCTGGATTTATTTGTGTGTGTGTGTGGGGGGGGGGGGGGGGTCCGGGTTCATTCATACAATAAGGTAGTTGAGTACATTATTAAAATTATATTTCGATTATTAATTTTACCGACAGTAGTGGCTACGCTGGCTTAAAGCGCAGCATTAGGTCGTGGGGCCAAGCTCTCTGCTGACTCGGTAGACGCGTGGGTTCGAGCCCCACCGTCGGCCGTCCTTGAAATGGTTTTCCGTGGTTTCCCATTTTCAACACCAGGCAAATGCTTGGACGGTACCTTCTGACAGGCCACGGCCGCTTCCTTCCACATCCTTGCCCAGTTTCATTCATCATCATTTATTTCACCTCTCATTAACTCCTCTCATGAGGTTGGCGTCAGGAAGGGCATCCGGCCGTGAAAACCACCGCCACAAAGACTTCCATCGCATCTCATCCCCGACCCCGTTGGAAAACGGGACTAATAAGGGGTAGACATACATACATTTATTTATCGTATGGCTTTTAGTGCCGGGAGTGTCCGAGGTCATGTTCGGCTCGCCTGAGTCTGTAGATACTTCCAGCGGACACCCTAAAGGGTGAGCTACAAGTTCCGTTCAATTTCAAGTAAGTTAGTTCCAACTTTCGCCACCAGATATCAATGATACCTAGTGGTGGGCTTGCCATATTTTTGGTAAGTGAAACCGGGACACATTAATATGGGATGGTCTTACCGGGGGGTCTGAAAGGTATGGAATACTCCCTAGCAGAGCGGGGGTTCGGGGATCCTTCGCCGGGAATTTTTTAAAATTAGAAGCAAAATGGTGAGTTTTAAGCCTTTTTTAAGCCTCACAAGTGGCAGGAGGGAAGAATCTGGCACCCTAAATTGTTAGTTCTACACACCTTTTAAAAATAAAAATAAAGAATTTTTGCTACATAAAAATATATATTTTTTCCTTTTTAATGATATTTTTTTCAGGTCTACCATCTAGAAATAAGTGTTAATAAAATGTAATTTAAAATACTTCATAAAAGTGTTTAATTAAACAATTACTAATTCTTATTAAAAAAAACTACAAATTTTTGTCTAACTACAAAAACAATTACAAAAAACTTTTTTGTCAAACTAAAAAAAGAATTAATTATTGAGTTAACTATAGTCTACTTCTGACCTCTTTGACGCTGTGCGCGATATTCAAAGATGTTGATTGTTGAAAAGTAACCCATTCATAAAAGATTCTTAAACACATAATTTCATTACTTCTTACGTCTTACAACCGTTTTCCGGGACATTGATAAAACCGGGCGGGACACCGGGACAAGAGCAAAATACCGGGACTGTCCCGGTCAAACCGGGACGTATGGCAAGCCTACCTAGTGGTGAGCGTTGGAACTTTGATAGAGCGTTCTGACGAAATCTAACCTAACAATTTTGCTTTGCACAAGTTTACTCTGTGAAAGGATCTTTTACATGCCATAAATCTATGACATGGTACCGCCGGCTTTACTTCTCCTCCGAAGGAAGGCATACTGAAGGATTTTTAACGCTCTTAAAAAATTCGGCCGGGATTGAACCCGCTATCTTGGGCACAGCAGTTCAGCATGCTACCGACTACGCCACCGAAGCCACTGTAATTCATAAATAGTACATTATGCAACTAGCCTATAATAGCTATAATTAAGATACGAGTATATTTATAAAACCGAGTGTCTTAATTACCATTATAGGCGAGTTGCATACGACTGTTTATGTTCGACGATAATTATAAGTTTATTATATGTTTTAACATAAGTTAAATATTCATAAATATCTGTCCAGTCACTAGAATTTTGTTATCGGGTGCTGCGCTGGGTAGGATATCTCTGTTCTCCAAGCTCTCTGGCCGACCGACGCATGCGCTCTGTGTGCTACAATGCCATATGTGCAGATTTTGCACTAGTATTCAGTAAAACTGTCACCGAAGTCATTTGAAAACGCGCTGTGTAGAAATTGGATTTGGGGATATTAAGGTACAGTACTATTTCTTGCCTCATATTGACCAGTTTATTTACGCAAACATATGGACGGTGCACTTTCGGTAATTTATATAGACATGTTGGAATTTGTGCGCATGTGCGAAGGTATCCTTATCTAATTGGTCAAAGGACTGTTTCTTGAGCTCTGATTGCTGGGAGAACCTGTTTCATAAAGAAAAATAGTGTTATAATGACCATCATTATGATACAGTTTTCAGACACATAATAGTACATTATGCAACAAGCCAATAATGCCAATAATTAAGTCACGAGTATGTTTATAATAGGAGCGAAGCAAGGTTTATAATTTCCATACGAGTGTCTTAATTACCATTATAGACGAGTTGCATACGACTGTTTATGTTCGACGATAATTATAACTATTTTATGTTCGAAAATAAATATTCATAAATATCTGTCGAGATTTCGCCAGTTTTACGTACTGAACACAGCGCATAGGACGCAGAGAATACCTTGTATTTGAGCATGGCCTCCTCAAATACTCCACTATGACTCTAGCCACGCAGTGAAATTTAAAATAAGAGGCCGTGGAAGTCAGCGCAGATGCGATGCTATCCTTACCGAATTGGTCACACAACCGTTTCTTGAGCTCTGATTGGTGGGAGAAACTGTTTCATAATGAAACACAGTGTTATAATGACCCTCATTATGATACAGTTTTCTGACATATAATATTTACATTTCGACATTGTCGAACATAAAATCAATAATTAAATAAATTAAATAAACATTCTCTTATTATTGTGCTGGATATTATTTCTGTGTTGACTTAGAAATCAAAATTTTATGTTTTTCGGTTGGTCAACATGATTGTACCCAATTGTTGGTTGGTTGGTTCCTCAGTTTAGGGGCAGCGACAACTCGGTCATGTAGCCCCTTGTGCTTTGGGTGTGTGTAGAATCTGTCTGATAACCGATGTTAATTGTGATGGCTGTATTAGTGTGTGTTATCTGTTTTTTTTCTTCTATTAAGTAAGTCTGCAGACATTCAATTTTCAAGTAGTTCCTACTTTTGCTACCAAACGCAACCGTCAACGACAACTAGTTCTGAACTTGGTTACTAGATGCCACCGCAGTGGACTTCCGGCGATGAACTTAGGAACCTAAGAGCGTTAGTCAAATCTAACCTATAATTTAGCTTCACACAAGTGTAATTAGTGGAAGGTTCTTTTACATGCCATAAATCTATGACATGGGACCGCGAGCTTTAGTTCCCCTCCGAAGGAAGGCATATTGAGGGATTTTTAAAGCTCTTAAGAAATCCGACGACTTCGGCCGGGTTTGTACCCAATTGTAATGGGTGGTTCCCTAATTCTGAAGGAAAAATACTTGAGATAAAAAATTACACTTGGATGACCAGTTTCGATCGTCAAGCGATCATCATCAGATCTTTTACACTTAGGCTATTAAATCTTTGTCTACAAGTATGGGTTATGATATTTACAATGTGTACACTTATTTAGTTGCCGTAGTAAATACTAGCACAACTAATCAAGATATGTAATTTTTGTTGGTAAATGTCCTACACTCTACTCGCACGCAGTCCGGATAGGAGCAGTTGACAAGAGCAATCTGAACTGACCATTTAACAACAACCACATAATCACACTAGCAAGGGGAGGATACGATGCATGGGTCACCGATTCGAACCATCTTTAGTACATGTGTAGGACATGGCCAGGCGTATACCAGGTGCAAGTAGTAAGGTGCACTTCTCAGCCATTTTCGAGAAATTAATTAATTGCAATTGCAGTGCGGCGTCCCTGTGCGTTGTACGCTAGCAATAAGCCAACGAGCGCGTGGTGCAGCGGTAAGAACACTGCTTCATAGTCTGTTGTGTTTTTTTTTGTAACTATTGGCTATTTCCAACCACTACCCATAGCATGAGTCACTGCTTGCGGGGTACGGGGTGGTCTGATGATTGACAGACATGCAATGAACGGAACAGACGGAGCCTTCAATGTATAAATGTATACACATACTAGAATACACCTGACCATGTATAATACCAATGTATTTGCAGTGTCAATACTATACATTATGTAATGTCACACACATTGACCCGGATACGATGATTTCAGAATCCCTTTTCCGGCTCACATAACACGTTATTACAATTGACTGCAAAACAAACAGTATTCACGACACCTACAGATGTATGAATTGCCAAGGTTTACTCAAAAAAATAAACACAACGCAAAAGCTCACCAATGGGATTCGAGCCAGTGATCCCGCGCTTACGAAGCAGGGCTCTTATCCCTGCACCATGCGTTCGTTGGATTTTCGCTAGCGTACAACGCGCATACAGTAGACGCCGCACTGCATTTATTGCAATTAATTAATTTCTCGGAAACGACTCTTTTTATAAACATACTCGTGTCTTAATTATTGCCATTATAGGCTCGTTGCATAATGTACTATTATAATGTTACTTCCACATTAATACTTACGAGAAAATAAGTTGCTGTCTTATGCGTACCGAAGCTGATATTCTAACGCAGCCGTCACAGCATTTTATTTTAATACACCGTGCATTGACCTTCAATACACACTGCACCAAACTCAAGGCAAAAGTTTTATCACGAAATTGCCTCTCCGTAAGGTAACTGGTTCTGGGTGGGGTGCCCACCCTCAGACAGTAAGGACAACTACCCTAGCTCTCTGCTATTCTGCTGCTGAATATGCTAGTCCTGTGTGGTATAAATCAGCTCACGCAAAAAGTCGACATTGCCTTGAATTAAACTTGCAGGCTAATCACAGGATGTTTAAAACCAACACCAACACAGAAGTTTTACTCACTTGTAGGCATAGCCCCACCTGATATTAGACGTGAGGTGGCCGTTAATATCGAGAGACATAAGGTTTGCAACATCTTAGCCCATCCCCTTCATGGTCATCAGCCACATTCTGCTGGAGTGAAGTCCAGGAAAGTTTTCTACAGTCTTACCTCCACTTGATTCTAACCCAAGAAAGGCCAGGGTTAAGCTATGCAATCAAAGGTATCCTGATTATCCGGAACTTGTTGAAATTGAAGAAAAATTACCACCTGGTCACGAATATGGATGGTGTACCTGGAAGTCCTTAAACAGACTGCGCACCGGTGTAGCAAGATCTAAGGACAAGCTCATGAAATGGGGAATCTTGCATGATGGGGACACACTGTGTTCACAACTGATAGGAGAAAAATAACAAGCAAATAGGGAGTATCACTACTCCGAGGGTTTAATGTTTAGTCAGCACAAATAGCACCGAATAAATATGGCCCACTTGCCCAACACACTGGCAGCGCTGCTTAGCGATTGAAAAAATTGAGAGTATCCTTCTCCAAACTTTGCCCTGAAGATTAAAAAACAGGCCCTAAGGAGAAGAGAGTTGCTACAGGCGTATACACTAAGTTGATGCAGATCAGGGCTAGTACCTCTTATTGTATTGATATAATTTTGATCCTATTGTGGCAGTATATTTGGGGATCGTCTGCATTTAATTCCCCAGGGAATATCGTTAGTATGGGAAATAAATACAAAGGGCCCAAGAATGTATCCTTGGGGAGCGCTTGCCTATTTTTCTGACACCCCTGTGGGTTGGCATCCTGAACTATGGATACACTCAGCTAGCCCAAAGATTTTGAAACAACCAACTGAAAGCCGATACAAGTTTACCAATAATGCGCAAATTAATTTCGGAGAGTTTATCGTTAAATTACTCTCCGCTATTCAAAGAGAAACCGCGTCAAAGGCTATGGACAATTATCGTCATTTCATACAACCTCAAAACTTAGTTTATTACTTTTACTTTTGATATGAATTTGATTCTGCCTTATTTTTAATAGAGATGTGCTTTAGGTCGGGAGGTCTCTCTGTGATTAGCGTAGATTTAAGTCTCGCACTACGCACCTGACTGCTTCATTGCTAAATGTTTAGTATCCAGTTTTATGGAGTTGAATCATGGACACTTACCGAGGGTTGTCCTCTATCACCATATCTCTTTAATATCTATATAGAAGCTGCTGTAAATGCATTAAAAGAGAAAACAAAAGGATTAAAATTTAATGGAGTTCAGGTTCATAGCATTCGCTTTGCAGATGATATTGCACTTTTAGCAAACTCTGCATGTGAAATGAATAGAATGTTAAACGTTTTTCAGAAATCCTTAGGAAAATTCGGGCTAAGAGTTAATTCTCGGAAGACAAAATTAATGGTGGTTGATAAAAAGAAACGACCAATTTTAGCTAATATAATGTTAAATGATAGTGCTATTGAACAAGTAACGGAATTTTGCTATTTGGGAAGTATGATTAATTATGACAACAGATGCATCTCAGAAATTATGAAAAGAATAGTGTTGGCGAAGAAAGCCTTTCAAAATAAGAAGAATTTGCTGCTCAATGACACACATCAAATTGAAGATAAGGAAGTAATTTCTCAAGACCTTAGTTTGGAGTGTGTTGACCTATGGTTGTGAAACATGGACACTGGGGAAAAGAGAAGAATCAAAACTTGAGGCAGCTGAAATGTGGTTTTGGAGACGAATGATCCGAACGAGCTGGATGGAAAGAAAGACAAATGAGCTTGTTCTGAACCAAATTCAGGAGAATCGATGCCTGTTGAACACCATCAAGAAAAGGAAATCAAAATTCATGGGACACATACTCAGACATGACACTCTCCTCCAGGTAATTTTTTAAGGAAAATATTTGGGGAAGAAACCAAGGGGATGACCAAGACAATCGTATCTCAAGAACATTTTCAAGGAAATGGAATGTGAATCGTATGTCAATGTGAAGAGAACAATTGAAGACCATAAGAAATGGCTGCAACGACAAGGCTTTTAGGCTTTAGAAGCTGATGATATCGAGGTATTAAGTAAGAAACTTATGTGGGTGTATCGCAGAATATTAATGATACCATGAACAGCTAAAATCACAAATGTGAAAGAATTGCGGCGTATGAACAAATATTCAAACATTCTCCGTGTCATTAAAAGAAGAGAACTATAATATTTTGGTCATTTCGGGGCAAAATTCCGGCACCCCGGCGTCTCTAAAGGCCAGTGTAGTTAAAAGGGACGTAAAACCAATAACATTTTTATTATTATTATATATGTGCTTATATAAGGAAAGTTTTCCTTTGAAGTTTTGTTGTACAGGCTGATGAAGGGGGAGTGTTAGCCCTCGAAACATGTCCCTGTAAGTAATTAGCAATAAATAGTATTGAAAGGCGGAAATTTTATTATTCTTTCAAAGTTATAGTTACGTCAATACGGACCTGAATAATCGACATTATGAATAGAGATATCCCACAAAGAAGCAAAAAAGTGCTGGACAGAAGCTACTATGAGCCGATACTGGGATAGTAGGATAGGAGTACAAGAAGATACAGGGTGAGAAATGACCAGATCAGGGAGATAGTGAAAGAGGAGCCCTTCCAGGGTAGGATTGAGACATCAAGACTGAGATGGTATGGACACTTGAAGAGGATGGAACGGAAGAGGATTCCCAAGATGACGCACAAAGTGGAGACGCAGATGAAATGACAAAGAGGAAGACCAAGGGATAGACGGCTGAAGGGAGTGGAGGAGTGTGTCAAGAGGAGAGGACTGGCCCCGAGTGACGACGGAGAGAACTAAGTGGAGAGGCCTATGTTCCAAACAGACCCGGCCTGGGGCTGGAAACTGTGTATGATGATGAATGAATGCATAGGTAACAACAAATATTACCTATTGCAATTAATTATTCAAGGGAAGATTGATGATATTAGGGGTCTAGGATGTAGAAGAATATCCTGGGTAATCAACTTAAGCCAGTGGTTTGGACTAAATACAATGTCGCTATTCAGAAAAGCTATGGACAAACAGCAGATCATGCTTCTGACGAGGCACTTGGAGAAGAAAGAAGAAGAAGTAGAAGTTGACAAGAAGCTGACATGGATATTCGGTGGTTACCATCTCAACAATATTCGTCACACAGACCGATGCATTCTAGTTCAGTAGAAATATCTATAATTAATAATTATGAAGCTATAAGAACAGCTTTCTTACTATTATTGAAAGTTAGTACGCCTATCCGTCGCGAGATAGTGTCAACTCGTAGTGTTGGAAAGAAAAGTCCCTAAAGTTACTAAAAGTCGTTCAAACTTTCAATTTTATTATCTTCAAGCGTCTGCGACAGTCATTTTAAATTTAAAAAAAAGTGAACAGTATTCTGTGTGTTTAGTTTAGTTTACTTTAATATACCTGAGTTAAGTTAAGTTAAGTTTAGTTTAGGTTTAGTTTGTATTGTTTTGCTTTGTTTAGATAATTCTCTTTTGTTTTTTGTTGTTTTTACACGAGACAAATATAGATAAAGAGCTTTCTATGGCCTCTGTAGATCCTCCTTAACTAGAGAGATTTCATGGATCGGGACGTGAACTGTTAAAGGAAATTAGGAGAGTTTTCTGAACGTTAATTTTCTTTCTGATTAGATGCACGTACACAGACCAGAGGCTGGACTATCGTTCCTCCATGAACATATTCCTGTCGCAGTGTTACCAACAGACTATGGGGGAGAGGCTGGCTCATTACAAGATCTCAAAGGTAAGTCTACTTTGCGCTGGAACCTTTGAACACGTTTGTCCTAATCCCCTGTTTCCACTTTCCTAAAATGACTGATAATATTAGCTACTAAATTAAATATCAATGCCATTAAAAATTACTAGCAGATGCAACAGCGCTGTGTGTCGCAAACGTGGGCACAGGGGAGAAAGGGACAGACACTGCCCACACATCTGTTAGGCAGGTCGCTGTGGTTTCTCGTCTTGTCTGGTGTGAATAGCGGCCAAAAGCAATAGCGCGTCGATTGGATTTTCACTCCAAATATGAGGTGCGTGTGACAATCCGATTCCTATGGGCCAAAAGGAAGAATTGCACGGACATTCATCGTGAAATTAGTGCTGTGTATGGGGAGCGGGCCATTTCCCGGCAAAGGATCGTAAAGTGGTGTCAGCAATTCGAAGCCGGACGCACGGATATGACGGACGAATATCGCGAGGGCAGGCCGGCAACGTCCAGGACCCGTGCAAATGTCAACAGTGTGAATGCAATCATTAGACAGAACGGTGGTCGACATTCCCAGACCGATGAGGAGGTGAAGGCCGCTATCTCCGTGTGATTGCAGAACGCTGGAGGAACTTTCTATGCATCCGGCATCGACAAGTTGGTTGTGCGTTCGCTGAAATGTTTGGAGTCTCTTGGAAACTATGTGGAAAAGTGACGTTACATTGTATGTCGCTATAGGCGTATTGCTTTTGTATAGGTGGTGTAATAAATGGCCATAACTGGGAAGTGCAACTTATTTTTTGATCTTCCCTCGTAGTTTCGACCACATTAAGTTCTTCATCAGCATAATCTGAAGGACACCACGTACTCTTGCATGATGAAAAAATTGATTTTTTGATTTTGGCGGCATAAAATTCTTCATTCTTTTCTGAAGCCAAATATATATAGTTTGTTGGGGTTCTGATGTCTACAACTACCTTAAATTCGTTTTTTAAAATTAGCGTCCCATGCTCTGAATAATACACTTTTAACTTTGCCAGCTGTTTTCCGTTAATACTCATTATTCATGTTTAGGTACCAATAACTAGGAAACCATTTAAGATAGAGGGCTAATTTTATTACATTAACTTGCCTAATGGAGTACTTAAATGTTAACCTATTTTCACTTCCAAAACATAGTAGGCATGGATTGGGAAGAGAAAAATTGATACATATTTTTGAATAAATTTAAAAAGAAAGAGTTTGGATTTTTTTTCTTGCATTCTGTCCCAATAATAATGAAACAAAGTGGTTACTCATCTGCCATGATCCATTCCAAGTATGTGAACAAAATTTGAGAATATTTGATTGAAAAACAACTGAGAAATGTGTACTTGAAGCAACTTATACAACATTTTTTTGTAAATGTATCTGTCCAAATTTGTATTCATTTCACACATCCTATAAAAGCAAAGTAGCACTACATGGTCAAAAACAGCTCAGAATATACCGCTTCTTATATGCGACAAGAATCATAGCTGTACCTTTAGCATAAACCCAGAAAATACTTAGTAAAGTGATGCCACAAAAATAGAATTTTTCATCGTGTAAGAGTACGTGGTGACCTTAAGAAAGAATTGATAATTGCGAGTATATTAGTGTATTTAGTTGTGTCGTCGTCTGTGGAAAGTCCTTAAAAGTATACAAAATAAACAGTGAATCAGATTTGTTACAAACTCATTTAAATATAATTTTCCGAACAATATGAATGTAAAGCTGTGTGACATGAAAAGCTGTTGTTAATTAGAATACGTGAAGTTTCAAATGCAAATTTTCTTCTATAAAATATCTTCCATAGATGGCGCTACTTGTCAAATTGTAAAATTGAAAATAAAAACATGTTTACGTTATCAAAGATTAGGGGTAACAGTAGGCCTATGCTTTTTCTGGTTAATTACTGTATATTAACGGAGTGATTACGGAGTGAATCAACATAATATAATTGTGCTTGCCACGGTGGTTTAGTGGTTATCGTGTCGGACTGCCAACCCCAAGCTTGCAGGTTTGCTCCTGGCCGTGGTAAGTGATTTTTGAAAGGCGCCAATAATCACGATACCCATATCATTCGATGTTGGCAAGTTAAAGAACCTATTTGAATACAGTAGGCCATGTTCATAATGGCAAAATTAATCTCGGGATATTCCGCCAACACAAAGTTCCTCATTTCTCTATAGTGTCAAGGAGCTTATATATCTAACCTCCTTGACTTTCATAGTGCTTCAAGGAGCGATAAAATTCGACATGCCGATTGCCCTCAGGACGTCAATTAACAAAGCTTGCATCCGGCACCCGAGGCCATACGATATTATTATTATTTAATGGTAACTTGCGTTGGTCACCTATTGTCGATATTTAAGAAATAGAACAGGAGTCCAGTTGAAAACAATGTTTATCGAAATTTCTTGAAATATTTTCGAGTGCATCCAGTTATCAATATTTCTGTACTAATATTATAAACTGCGAGGGCAGACCAAACAAGTAGTTTCGTGAAGAACTATACAGCCTATTTTCATATATCCTACTTATGTTAATTGCCTCTATCAACATACAAAATTTCAGTTTGATTGCTGTTGTAGATTCGTAGATATTGAGAACCGACTAAATATTTCGGATGGTCGCCATGTTGGATTTTATATATGTAGGTCCTAGAGTTATGTACTGTTACATGAAGATTATTGTGTACGTGTAACCTTCAAACTTCAATCGCATGATTAGGACACAAGAAGTAGCACGGAGATTTTAAAATTTCGCACAGCTGTCATCTTGTGGTTATGGAAACAATTGAAATAAATTAGATGCCAGTGGATTGACATTCGTATAAGGATTTACTGTACCAAGTTTCACTGCACTCGGATGGTTAAATTGCGAGAAACGTCCATGTGAATATTTATACTTCGCGTCGCCGCCATGTTGGATTTGTGATCACCAGGTTATTGAAAGTCCTATTGGTGAACTTAGGTTCATAGCCCCTATGAACATAAAAAAAAATCAGTTTGATTGCTATAATAGATTCGTAGATATTCAGAGCCGTCTAAATATTTCGGATGGTCGCCATGTTGGATTGCTAAATGTATAGGGCATAGAGTCATGTACCATTAAAGGAAAATTATGGCGTAGATTCATTATTCAAACTTTCACTTCGATCACATGATTACGACACAAGAAATAAAAACTTAATTTTAAAATTCGCACAGCCGCCATCTTAAGGTTATGTAAACAATTGAGCTAAATTAGATACCAGTGCATTACAATGTGTATAAACATTTCCTGTACCAGATTTCATTGCGTTTGGAACATTAAATCGCGAGAAAGGTCTATTTAAAATTTTCAAATTCTCTTGGCCGCCATGTTCATTTTGTAGTTACCCGGTTTTTGAAAGTCGTATAGATAAACTTCCCGTAGTGCCCTTTATCTCTGTACAAAATTTCAAGGTGATACCGCTAATAGTTTCAGAGATATAGAATGCCGGTGAAATATTTCGCACATCCGCCATCTTGTGGTTATATAAACAATTGTACGAAGTTGGATGTCGGTGAATTAAAATGTGTATAAACATATACTGTACCAAGTTTTATTGCGTTTGGTTGGTTAAATCGCGAGAAACGTCAATTTAAAAGTCGCAAATTCGCGTGGCCGCCATGTTGGTTTTGTCGTTACCAGTTTTTTAAAAGTCACATAGGTGAACTTCTAGTAGTTCCCTTTATCACCGTAATAAATTCCAGGGTTATATCGGGAATAGTTTCGGAGATATTGAATGCTGGTGAAATATTTCGCACAGCCGCCATGTTGGATTGGTGAGACGTAACAAAATTTGAAGGGCACAGTCGGGGTCGCCGGGAATAGTGCTATGAACTTACTGAGTTTCATTGAAATCGCTCCAGCCGTATAGAACTTATTAGGGAACACACACACACTCCTCACACACACACACACACACACGCACACACACGCACACACACTCACGGACAAATGTGATCTCATAAGCCTATTTTTTCAAAATTGAAAATAGGCTAAAAATAAGTTGCACTCCCAGTTATGGCCATTTATTACACCACCTATACAACACCAACACGCCTATAACGACATACAATGTAACGTCACTTTTCCACATAGTTTCCAAGAGACTCCAAACATTTCTGCGAACGCTCAAACAGCTTGTCGATGCCGGATGCTTAGTAAGTTCCTCTAGCGTTCTGCAACCACACGGAGACAGCGGCCTTCATCTCCTCATCGGTCTGGAAACGTCGACCACCGAGCTCCGTTTCGAGCTTACCGAACAGATGAAAGTCATATGGCGCTAGGTCGGGACTGTAGGGTGCATGTTGCCAGATCTCCCACTTTAAACGCTGCAGCAGTTCGCTCGTTTGACGAGCCTTGTGAGGTGTTGCGTTATCGTGCAACAAAATCACACCGGCGCTCAATTTCCCCCGGCGTTTCTCTTTAATTGCTTTACGCAACCGGTGCAAAGTTTGACAATACGACGCCGCGTTGATCGTCGTTCCTTTCGGCATGAATTCCACGTGCAGCAAACCCTCCATGTCAAAGAACACTGTCGCCATAAACTTACCGGCTGAAGGTTGAACCTTGGCCTTCTTTCATTGTGGTGATGAGGGGTGCACACATTCCATTGATCTTCTCTTCGTTTCGGGGGTGAAGTGGTGGACCCACGTTTCATCGCCTGTGACGATTCGCCGCAGAAACCCGTTGCCGTCTGCGGCATAGCGTTGCAAAAATGCCAGGGAGGATTGGAAACGTTGTCCCTTATGATCATCGGTGAGAAGACGTGGGACCTATCTTTGACACAGCTTACGATATCCAAGGTCCTCGTGAACATTGGAGAACACACTGCCATACGACATGTTCAGCCGCGTCGCTATTTATCTCAGTTGAATACGCCGGTTCTGTCTAATGATCGCATTCACACTGTTGACATTTGCACGGGACCTGGACGTTGCGGGGCTACCTTCGTGATATTCGTCCGTGATATCCATGCGTCCGGCTTCGAATTGATGACACCACTTGACGATTCCTTCCCGGGAAATGGCCCGCTCCCCATACACAGCACTAATTTCAGGATGAATGTCCGTGCAATTCTTCCTTTTGGCCCATAGGAATCGGATTGTCGCACGCACCTCATATTTAGAGTGAACGTCCGGTCGACGCCATTGTATTTGGCCGCTATTCACACCATACAAGACGAGACACCACAGTGACCTGCCTAACAGACGTGTGGGCAGTGTCTGTCCCTTCCTCAGCTGTGCCCACGTTTGCGACACACAGCGCGTTAGTGCAACCAACTTTTTGAACCACCTTCGTATTAGCTAATGATATTAGTACGCGTAATAATATTTGATGGTTAACAAAACTATGTTATAAAAATCCCTCTTGACTTGCCGGAAGGCGGAGGTAGCAAATCCTAGAGTTATTACTGTCTTAATCTACTATTAATATTAAAGAGTTTTAGGCAACAGGGTCCTAGTCCTAACAGTGAGTTTGATTCCAGCTGCTTGGAGGCTTAAGCTGGAGAGTTATCGAGACTGGTTTCTGGAGCAGGACAGGGTGAGAAGCAACGAGTGTCTTCGTCCTGGAGCAGCCATCAACGGTAGCGCCATCTTGGGATTCGAGGGATCCTTCAGGAAGCTATCAGTGGACTAACAAACACATAACTCATAAATCATAATGAGAAACTTTGGATCTCTTTGACCTAGTGCCGCTGTGAATAGTGACGCCATCCTCGAGCTAATGAATCATTCCGAGGATTTGTAATAACATAACCCATAAATATTAATGAGAAGCGCTGTATCTCTTTGTTCTAGTGCCGCTGTGAATGGTCACGCCACTTTGGGGGTTCGACAGATCTTTCATGAATCATTCTGAGAATTAGTATGAACATAACTCATAAATCTTAATGAGAAGCGACGGATCTCTTTGACCTAGTACCACTGCGAATGTTGACTCCATTCTGGAGTTCATCAATCATTCTGAGAATTAGAATAAACATAACTCATAAATCTTAATGAGAAGTGGTGGATCTCTTTGACCTAGTACCACTGTGAATGGTGACGCCATTCTGGAGTTCATGAATCATTCTGAGGATTAGTATCAACATAACTCATAAATCTTAATGAGAAGCTATGGATTTCTTTGGCCTAATACCACTGTGAATGATGACGTCATCCTGTAGTTCACGAATCAATCTGAGGATTTGTAACAACATAACCCATAAATCTTAATGAGGAACGATGGATCTCTTTGACCTAGTGCCGCTGTAAATGGTGACTACATTCTGGAGCTTATGAATCATTTTAGGATTAGTACCAACTTAACCCCTATACCTTAATGGGAAACAATGGATCTCTTTGACCTAGTGTAGTCACGCGGTGCATGATGACGTCACTCTGGAGGTTCCTCGGATTTTTCATGAATCATTCTGAGGATCAGTATTAGGACTGTACATATTCCCAGATCGAATTATTGAAATGCTTTGAATAATTCAGATACGAATATTTGATTTGAGCATACGAATAGTTCGAATATTCGAATAATTCCCACATTGTAGGCTAATAAGTAGGGGGCGGATTTCTATAGCTTAAAAATGTATGAAATAGGTATGCATTTATGACCTAAAAACATAAAAATATGACCTATAAAATTCAAAATATGACTCAATGAATAGCATCTACGTTACGTAGAAACACTTTTATTACTTAATCCGTACTGAATATGTTTTCACCTAACTCGTGAACAAAACTTCGCAACTTCCCACAAATTAAGACTTTCGTTTTAGGCATATTGAAAGGAACTGAATGACTGAAGCTCCCTAATGAGTGACCAAGGTCATTCAGTGTGTTGAAGGTGGAAGAGGGAAGGGGGAAGGAGATACATAAGAACGTTGACAAATAACTGCGGAATTACCTCTGCTTCCTGTAAACAATAGCCCGGTTTCAAGGAATTGACCCAGCTAGCAAACAATAGCTCCTACCTGTTAGAAACATTCCATACACTACTTTAGAATGGTTCTTCAGTAGTATATTCCAGTCCATCCTGAACAATATTTTCTAGAGCTTATTCTGATTTTTATAAAACGAAATTCAATTGAAAATTACCAAAATATGCCGTTTATAATGATATTTTGTTCAAAATATGCCATAAAACTTATGAAAGCCTAAATATGTATTTAGATCTATATGCTCAATAAAACCTGTTTAATTTTGGTTATCATGCTTGGAAACGTGTTGACAATACAAGACTATAAGATATAATGTTAAGGGAAAAAATATGACTTCTCTTAGAAATCCGCCCTCTAATAATAAGTATTGGAACATTCGAATTTTGAAATACTCGAATTAGTGAAATAACCCGACTATTCAGCCAATAACACAAGTCAACACGAATTGTGAGTCTGTGTTCTGTCTGTCTGATTTTTATTTGTCGTGCCTAACTAATGAAAGAACAAATACAGTTTTATCTAATAAAGTTTGTTTTTGGAGCTACCACAACGAAAGTTGAAATTTGGAGAAAATTCTCTACTTTAATGAGTTCAAACAAACACAAACGTTAGTTTATAAACAGGTTGTCAGGGAATGTTCTCCGCAGTGGCCACACACTGCTGCTAGAGGTAGAATCAGCAGCACGACTGCCGCATGTATCAACTGGTAACTCATTAAGCGAACAACTGAAGCATGTCTCTTACAGCTTTATGTGCTTTCCACTTAGAGGTTCCTGTTTCTTGAGCTAATTTGCATGTTGATTTTCTTGGACTAGGTGGCATTATATAAGGTGCGTTCAAAAAGTAACGAGCCGGAGGCATAATTACAGAAACCAGTACCTGTATGTTAAAGGTATTGGCCCAGGCTGTTGAGGCACTTGTCCCACTGTGACACGAGGTTGTCTCATAAAATTCCCTGGGCTGCGATGTGAACCAGTTCCGCACCTACAGCTGGACGTCAGCGTCCGAGGTGAATCGTTGGCCCCGCAGAGCCCTTTTCAGGGGACCAAACATGGCGTAATCACAGGGAGAGAGGTCTGGACTGTACGGAGGGTGGCCGAGAACCTCCCATTTTAATTTCTGCAGTAATGCCGCGACTGTGTTGGCCGTATGAGGTCGTGCATGGTCGTGGAGCAGAATGACCCCTCGGGTGAGATTGCCTGGTCGTTTTGTTTTGATCGCTTGGCGAAGGGTGGTCAAGGATTGCGAGTAACACTGGGCATTCATTGTTGTCCAGTGTTGTTGCGGCATGAAGTGTATCAGAAGGGGACCATCTTGGTCAAAGAAGAACGTCAGCATTACTGACAGCGTTGGACGATAGATGCATGCTGCTGCTCGCTTTGTATCGTCACGTGACGTGCACGCGTGCCCTATAGCGACGGGCTGTGACCTTCCACGCTCTGATCAGAACCACACCTCGTTACACACGCCACGATTAGCCGATATCATCACCGGTTTGCACATTCCTGCCTCCGGCTCTTTACTTTTTGAACGCACCTTATATATCGGAGATTTCATCAAGTTTTTCATCTGTTAAAAGAGTAGGCCTGCCTGTTCCCGGTACATCGTGAACTGAGCCGGTCAGACGAAAATTACTTATCAAATTCCGAACGGTATCCCGGTTTGGACACTTTGAATTAGCAAACAGCGCCTGAAATTTAATTTTACATTTTCTGTAAACCGATCGCCTTCGCGAAAAAAGTATTCCACCAAATAAGCTCTCTCTTCAGTAGTAAAAATTACCACCTGTATACTGTATACTATTGCAATCTTCTGAACGCTCGTTTACTGCAATACACACTGACGATTTCGACGTCCCACAACCCACACGCATGGCCTGCTGACATTGTACAGCTACCCTCTCCAGGACACCGTGCTGCCAACTAAACTGCTGATGCTAGCTCTCGCAGCAGGAGGTAGGTCCTTCGGAGAACATTTCCTTGCGCCCTGTATTTACATCACTCTTATTCACAAAACATAGTTAACATTGAATCAAATAAACAATAGAAACAAGCTTTAAAAATGAATATTTATGTTCGACCCTGACTATTATATGTCAGAAAACTGTAACATAATGAGGGTCATTATAACACTATTTTTCATTATGAAACAGTTTCTCCCACCAATCAGAGCACAAGAAAGAGTTGTGTGACCAATTAGGCGAGGATAGCATCGCACCTGCGTTGAGTTCCACGGCCTTCTAATATAAATTTCACTGCGTGGCTAGTGTCATAGTGGGGTATTCGAGGAGGCCATGGTCAAATACAAGGCATTCTCTGCATCCCATGCGCTCTATTCAGTACATAAAACTGGCGAAATCTCGACAGATATTTATGGATATTTATGTTCGAACATTAAATAGTTATAATAATTATCGTCGAACATAAACATTCGTATGCAACTCGCCTATTGTACAGCCCATGGGCAGTACCCCTAAAGACCCACCCCTCCATCTTTCATCAAAACCACCCTCATAGGCATACCATAAGCCTCATATACTTCTTCAAACACAAGCAGGCCCGGCACACTGCTGACAAGCCACGCTTACATAATACACACACAAACACTCTAACTGGAGCGGCAACAGTGATGAAACGCTGACCAAGCAGTGGGGGAAGGCCTTAAAGGCTAGGCCCAGAAGAGCCCCATTATCTGTTCGTGGCCAGCGGCTCTGCCATCCCGAGGTCCGTTCCAGCTCTTTCACCAGGTGAGAACTAGCCGTGTGCTCAGATTCCTTATCATTGTAACACCTACTCTGAACACTTCTGTAATTTACACTTTGTACTATATTTTCTATCTGTCTAAACACCTAAAAGGGACAGTACATCACAGCTACTGGCCAATAAACACTTGGTCAGTAAACACCCACACTTATTACACATTACGCCTTGTTTTATATCCTTGCACCCAACCGGACCTTAGTCCTAATTGCCCCTGACCGTGGAGACCAGGAACTGCATCGTCAGGAATTCTATTGTACTCGAGCAAGCGGCCCGGCTGCAGAGTGTCAAGTCACCGACTCTGCACGTGAGCTCGCTGAATCGCTCGCTCCACTTAATTGGCAGGCTGAGTCATTAGCTCACCTTAAACGCATCCTGTAGGGACGCCCCCAGTAGATTACGTACTCACACCAACACACTACACTGGTAGTCTCCCCCAGTTACGGGAAACTACCCTTATTCGGAAACATCCCTTAAATTAACACATTTACACTACCCTGTTTATCCCACCCCAACAGAGGGATAAAACATATTGGTGGATGCGCCACTACCACGCAAAATAAAGGTATGGGACTCAAACAACGAGCCCTCGTGGTAGAGCGATCCATACCGAAAGCAGCCAAGCGAAATTTGAATTTTTTTTCTCTGAGAAAAGGCATTGTTTTTTTCCTCCTCTCTGGGAATGTGAGGGAAATTTTAACCCAACCACCCACCCCCCACTAGGGCGGCAGTTCTTTTTTTTTTTGGTTTCTTTATAGCCAACACTGTTAAAAATACATTAATCCTGACAGGACACACTACACTTAAAACAGCATCACATTAAGATTACGCTATACAGAATGGCACCACATGCAGAAGCAACAGGGGTTGTAAGCCATAGAGGCGATAAGGGAGCACCAGTATTATTCACCTTATTACTAAGGTGCCAGAGGCATATACAAAGGCGACAGGCACAAATACTGGCACTCCAGATAAGGGCTGGAGCAATACAGGGCAAACAGCCATGCACCCCGTCGGAGGGTAGAATAGCGCAATTGAGACGTGCACATAATCATTTAAGTAACATACACGAACACCTCAACAGGAGCCATGTCCGAAGGAACAGGATATATGACCGATTAATCACTACACATGGCCCTATAATGGATAACACAACCTTAGAGAGGATAAGGGTGCACTACACAATTTTATATGCCCAATACAGGGAGCTTATTCGCGAACAGGCGTTCCTCCAGTTGGCGGCCACAGAACTGTGTAGGACGTAAACACGTCTACACAGCAATTTGCGAACAGGTCCATAACTATACCCGTATCGCCACACAAGGGAAGGAGTCTGCCGTGGCCATAGGCCAGAAATCGGGCAGACTACCCTCCAATACACTACAGGGCCAAACTCACATGGACACACGTCCCTCAGCTCCGGTCCGGGAGGCAATTTTGGCAGAACCTACGCCAACCCCCTCAGAACAAATGAACGAGAGGGAGTTGACGCCAGGGCTCTCATACACACATGACAACACAGAGAGAAACCTGGAGGAAACTATGTCATGGGCTGAGGACGTAGAGAACGTGCCACAGCACGATAAGCCCATACAGACCTACACACATAGACAGACGCGAAGGAAGGAGTCTGCCGTGGCCATAACCCAGAAAAAGGCCAGACTACCCTCCAATACATTGCAAGGGCGCTCACAGACAATTACACGACCCCTACCGCCAGTTCAGAGGGCGATTTCGCCAGAATGGAGGCGGACACGAACACGTGCACCCCCTATGCAAGGAAATACAGGGGGATTGCTTACAGTTCACCAGGGTGTAACACACACGCTTGCACGCACTATCCTGCCTCCAAAACAAAGTACACGGGGTATAAGGGAAGTTTTACCGCCCACCCCACGAGTCCAGGCAGACAGGAGGGCATACACGCGCACAGACACTGATAGGGTAGCGCGGAGCCAATGCAGCCCTTCAGGCGCCAGCACACCTACGCCTATTAACAGGCACTACGGTGAACGTAGGCTTAGGCTTACTTTACTTAAAACACCTCTGAAAAATAGTAAAGAAGCACCTCAATGGGAACCTGAGGCCTATGCCTTCATAACAGGGCGCAGTAATTCACCCCGACGGGCGAGGACGCTCGCACGATAGTCAAATTCACTGACCGCACAAGCCCATGGATAAATGTTCCCAGGACAAAACACACATAATTTTCCACATAAAATGCTGAAACATTCCCAAAACCCTCACGGGGGCGCGTACACTACAATTAACACAAAAGAGAGATTCTACCCCTGTAGAGGTTAGACACCAAACGGGGATGCATTCACACAAACACGACACTCCATGGGGCAAGCAAATTGCGCGGTCTGGAAATACAACATCACAGACTTACACTTCCATACAGCATGATAACACTTGAGATATACTGACAGGCAATAGTTAAATTAGAGAGGGTAAACACACAAAAACACATGCCCATTGCCTATACGCCCAAAACTGTACAGTTTGCATGCGTATGTATATATTTGATCCATATGTGTATGTTATTTCTTACACTGCCCACAGCAGGAATTTTTCTTGTCCCCTATGACAGCGCTCAAACTAAGCGTAAATACTATAAGATAACACTCACATTTCAGGGGAAAATACTGTAATATATTTTTGAGGTCACACACTAAAGACAGTTACCATAAAAAGGGTCAATAAGACTGACAAAACTGTCACAGAGACACAGGCCCAAAAGGCAACAGGAATGGTCATCCTGAACAAAGACGGTCTCAAACCCGCTCCACTTAATTGGCAGGCTAAGTCATTAGCTCACCTTAAACATTCATCCCCTAGCAGGTAAACGCATCCTGTAGGGACGCCCCCAGTAGATTACGTACTCACAGCAACACACTACACTGGTAGTCTCCCCCAGTTACGGGAAACTACCCTTATTCGGAAACATCCCTTAAATTAACACATTTACACTACCCTGTTTATCCCACCCCCAACCGAGGGATAAAACACTATAATGGTAATTAAGACACTCGTATCGTATGGAAATTATAAAACTCGCATACGCTCGTTTTATAAACATACACGTGTCTTAATTATTGCCATTATAGGCTCGTTGCATAATGTACTATTTTGGTACTTCTGTGTGGGTACGAAGTTTCTCGTATTAGCCCCCATCATTTTCTCATTATATTGTCCTTGATAACGTTGCTCAAAATCCATCACGTCTTGGTGGAAATGTTCCCTTTGCTCTTCTGAATATGCTCCCAAGTTATCTTTAAATTGGTCCAAGTGAGCAAGTAACATGTGTACTATACGGGACATTCTGCAGCCCATGAGTTTAAAGTTCTCAAACATATTGGAAATAATCTCTTTATGTTCGTCGATATGTAAATATTATGTGTCAGAAAACTGTTTCATAATGGGGGTCATTAAAGTACTACTTATCATTATAACAGAGTTTTTCCAACCAATCAGAGCTCAATATTTTCATTCATTGACCAATTAGGGAAGGCTACTCAAAATCCAACATGTCGGACATGAATTACATGATTTGAAAGTTGACAATGTAGCCTATATTGGATCAACCATTGTAGTTACAATGCATAAACAAACAGGGCAATATTGGAAAAGAAATAGCACTGTACCTTAATATCCGCAACTCCAATTTCTACACATTCGTAAGATTCACCGACAATTGTAGCTGTTGTTGACATAAACACATTAGAACGTCATGGAGGAAGCAGGCGTATGATATTAGTTACACGGAAATTATAATACAGCTCTCCTTTCGTTAAATAGATTTCTTAACCGAAACTTTTCCGCCAGATGTCATGACTGTTCTAAGTGAGACTCCATTGATTTGCATTCCATTGACATTCTATATGCATAGAATTTGAAGAATAACTAGTTGATAATACGATACATTTTAAATTTAAAGCGTTTGTAACAGCCCATTTTGTGTTATTTGAAGTAAATAACAAAGTGATCCCACATAGTTTCTCTGCACTATCTTTTGGCGCTAGTCCAGGATATTCCTACTGTACAATAAACAATGTTTCAAAGCCTCGGAAACATGACATTGAGAAGTTCTTTGATCCTTTCTGGGAACACAGCGCACGCGCTCTGTTCACTAAACTAAACTCAGGTGATTGAATCTCGACAGATATTTATGAATATTTCTGTTAAAGTTATAATTATCGTCGAACATAAACAGTTGTATGCAACTCGCCTATAATGGTAATTAAGACACTCGTATGGAAATTATAAAACTCGCTTCGTTCGTTTTATAAACATACTCGTGACTTAATTATTGCCATTATGGGCTCGTTCTATTGTATGAGGTGCGTTCAAAAAGTAACGAGCCGGAGGCTGGAATGCGCAAATCGGTGACGACATTGGCTAATCGTGGCGTGTATAACGAGGTGTGGTTCCAACCAGAGCGTGGAAGGTCACAGCCCGTCGCTAGATGGCACGCGTGCACGTCACGTGACGCTACAAATCGAGCAGCAGCATGCATCAATCGTCCAACCAAGAACAAAACAGTAGGCCATTCGACATGCTTCCTGGTGTGGTTGAAGACTGTGGGGCACCCATTGGGCACGTACTTTCCGCAAGTGCAGTCGTTCCTTCAAGTGGGTGTGCACACTTCCGACGCTCAATCCGACCACAGCGGCTATGGCGTTCACTGTCACTCGGCGGTCCTGTGTAATGAGTGCATCAACCAGCTGGACGTTGTCATCGGTAATACAGGGGGGTGCCGCAGACCGGGCATCATTGGCTAACGACACCCATCCTTCCCTGAAGCGCTTGTGCCATGCCTTGATCCTTGCAAGGGACATGCAGTGTTCGCCGTACACTTGTGACATTCGGCGATGAATGTCCGTTCCCCCTACTCCTTTCGATGTCAGAAACCAAACAACCCCTCTTTCCTCTTCGTTTGACGCCTCCATGTCACTGTTTGCAATACGACTGGCAGCGTTGAACGTTTCTTTATTTGAAGACCGACGAAAATACCAGCTTTAATTTTAGCTTCCGACAATATTTAGGAGAAAAAGGCTTTAAATATTTAAAAGCTTCAGAATATTGACGAAGAACCTTTACAATCTGCTTCATGAGGCCTAATTTTATAAGTAACAAGCTGTACCCGGCATGCGTTGCAATGCCAATCAAAGAAAGTGTTGGCGTTGAAATTCTGTTTCTTGAAGTGCTTTTGGATACACAACAAGTTTTTCAATTTCCGTTAACTGCCTCTAAGCTGTCGTAAAATGGATTTTCTAAATTAGAATCATTCGTGGGAGCGTGCACAACAACTTTCAAAAGTTTCATCGCAATCGGATGAATGGCATTGAACGTATACGGATTTTGTTTGAACGATTCGTGCGCTGTCCCTCATTTGTTGATTCTACTCATACGCTACCTATTGAGAAATGGATTTACTAAGTCGAAACCCTACCCTGGCGTGTACACAATAACTTGACAAGGTTTCATCACAATCGAAGAAGGTTATATGAACGCATAGGGGATTTTGTTGAAACGCTTCGCGCGTCGTCACCCATTTGTTGCATATACTCGTGCGCTACCTATTGTGAAATGGATTTTCTAAGTCGAAACCCTTCCCTGGCGTTCACACAATAACTCATCAATGTTTCATCGCAATCGGATGAATGGTATATGCACGTATACGGGGTTTTGTTTAAACGATTCGTGCACTGTCACTCATTTGTTGAATCTACTCGTGCGGTACCTATTGAGAAATGTATTACTAAGTCGAAGCCCTTCCTTGGCGTGTACACAATTACTCATCAAGGTTTCATCGCAATCGAAGAAGGTTATATGAACGCAATAGGGGATTTTGTTGAAACGCTTCGCGCGTCGTCACCCATTTGTTGCATCTACTCATGCGCTACTTCTGAAATGGATTTAATAAGTCGAAAACCTTCCCTGGCATATACAAAATAACTGTTCAATGTTTCATCGCAATCGGATGAATAGTATATGAACGCATACCGGATTTTGTTTAAACGATTCGCGCCCCGTCACTCATTTGTTGAATCTACTCGTGCGCTACCTACTGTAAAATGTATTTACTAAGTCAGAAACCGTCACGTAAGTGTCCACAACATCTCACCCAAGTTACATCGCTATCGGACTAATGGGATATGAAGACATAGGGGACTGTATTGAAACGCTCCGCGTGTCGTCGTTCATTTGTCGAATCTACTCGTGTGCTACCTACTGTGAAATGTATTTACTAAGCCAGAAACCTTCCTTGGAGTGTCCACCATATTTCACCCAAGTTTCATCGATAACTGCAGAATGGTATATGACCTTATATGGGACTTTGTTGAAACGCTAATGGGATATGAAGACATAGGGGACTGTATTGAAACGCTCCGCGTGTCGTCATTCATTTGTCGAATGTACTCGTGTGCTACCTACTGTGAAATGTATTTACTAAGCCAGAAACCTTCCTTGGAGTGTCCACCATATTTCACCCAAATTTCACCGCTAACGGCAGAATGGTATATGACCTTATACGGGACTTTTTTGAAACGCTTCGCGCGTCGTCCCACATTTGTTGAATCTACTTGTACGCTGCATATTGTATAGTGGATTTACTAAGCCGGAAACCTGCCATGACGTGTACACAACATCTCACCCAAGTTTCATAGCTATCGGACGAATGGTAAATGAATGCATACGGGACTTGTTTGAAACGCTTCGCATGTCGTCGCTCATTTGTTCATTCTACTCTTGCACTTCGTATTGTAATATGGATGTACTCAGCCAGAAACCTTCCCTGGAGTGTACACAACATCTCACCCAAGTTTCATCGCAATCGGATGAATGGTATGTGAACGTATACTGGACGTTGTCGAAACGCTTCGCGCGTAGTCACTCATTTGTTGAATCTAAACGTGCGCTTCGTATTGTAAAATGGATTTACTTAGCCAGAAACCTTTCCTGGAGTGTACACAACAATTCACCAAACATTTATCACTATCAGACGAATGGTATATGACCTTATACGGGACTCTGTTGAAACGCTTCGCGTGTCATCGCTCATTTGTTGAATCTACTGGTGCGCTACCTATTGTAAAATGGATGTACTAAGCCAGAAACCTTCCCTGGGGTGTACACAACATCTCACCCAAGTTTCATCGCTATCGGATGAATGGTAGGCTATATAACCTTATATGGGACTTTGTTGAAACGCTTCGCGCGTCGTCGCTCATTTGTTGATTCTACTCGTGCTCTACCTATTTGTAAAGGGATTTACTAAGCCAGAACCCTTCCCTGGAGTGCACATAAGATCTCAGCCTAGTTTCATCGGTATCGGACGAATGGTATATGAACGCATACGTGACTTTGTTGAAATGCTTCGCGCGTCGTAGCTCATTTGTTGAATCTACCCGTGCGCTGCCTATAGTAAAGTGGATTTACTAAGCCAGAAAATTTCCCTGAAGTGTACACAACATTTTATGCAAGTTTCATAGCTATCGGACGAATGGTATATGAATGCATATGGGACTTCGTTGAAACGCATCGCGCATCGTCGCTCATTTGTTGAATCTACGCGTGCGCTACCTATTGTAAAAAGATTTACTAAGTCAGAAACCTTCCTTGGAGTGTACTCAACATCTCACTCAAGTTTCATCGCTATCG
Source organism: Meconema thalassinum (assembly GCA_946902985.2). NCBI lineage: Eukaryota > Metazoa > Arthropoda > Insecta > Orthoptera > Tettigoniidae > Meconema > Meconema thalassinum. The sequence goes on along the minus strand of OX336388.2, from coordinate 99,368,640 downwards.
GACGAATGGTATATGAACACATACGGGACTTCGTTGAAACGCATCGCGCATCGTCGCTCATTTGTTGAATCTACTCGTGCGCTACCTATTGTAAAAAGATTTACTAAGTCAGAAACCTTCCTTGGAGTGTACTCAACATCTCACCCAAGTTTCATCGCAATCGGATGAATGGTATATGAACGCATAGGAGACATACACACCCACAGACAGACAAACTATCACGTAAAATTGATTTTTATATATATAGATGCAACGGAGGACTCAAAACATGATCATTGCGTAATATTACAATATGCAACGAGCCTATAATGGCAATAATTAAGACACGAGTATGTTTATAAAACGAGTGTCTTAATTACCATTATAGGCGAGTTGCATACGACTGTTTATGTTCGACGATAATTATAACTCTTTTATGTTCGAACATAAATATTCATAAATATCTGTCGAGATTTCGCCAGTTTTATGTACTGAACAGAACGCATGGGTCGCAGAGAATACCTTGTATTTGACCATGGCCTTCTCAAATACCCCCACTATGACACTAGCCATGCAGGAGGCCGTGGAAGTCAGCGCAGGTGCGATGCTATCCTCGCCTAATTGGTCACACAACTGTTTCTTGAGCACTGATTGGTGGGAGAAACTGTTTCATAATGAAAAATAGTGTTGTAATGACCCTCATTATGATACAGTTCTCTGACATATAATATGTACATTTCGACATCGTCGAACATAAAGTAAAATAAATTTAATGACTATTGGTTACTTTATTTAACACCATTTTTTTTGTCAATAAAGACCAGTTTGACCAACTTTATATCTATACATTTTTAGCCTACTTTTCACATTTTGCAAAAATGAGGAAAAAGTAGACTTATGCGATCGATCCGGGAAAATGTGTGTCTGTCTGTCTGTCTGTCTGTCTGTCTGTCCTTCTGTCTGTCTGGCTGTGTGGTCCAACTCCTAAACGGCTGCAAAAATCGAAACCAAATTTAGTATGAGTAAAGATGTATACCGGAATATCTCACGTCCATATTTGAAAATGATGTCAGTACTACCAACTGCTGAAAAAACGCACTAGAAATTTGAGCGCCATGTTGGATATCTTGGAAGGTATGCATGAGAGCTATTCCAAAATTGGCACACACGTAGATAACACTATTTCAGTTTAATTTCCAGGAGGCCATACATGACAGTGTTGCCAAAATAATTTTAAGCCTTCTGATAGTTCCAATAATTAATGCCTATAACTTCTACACTCTCAATTGGATTTCAACCAAATTTTATATGTAATATGTGTACATGAACAGATATGATCGAGCGTATTCTTAAGAGCCACCAGGGCTGACAACTGTTAATAATTGCTCTCCCTATTCTTTTATCCAAATACCAATATATCAGAAAGTATGCAAGCCGACAGTTTTAAACTATGCAAACGTATAGTACCTGACATTTTAGATTAATTTTGGAGTAACTTATGTACTTCAGTTCTACCAACATGATTTTATGCCTGCTGATAGGGCCAATTTTTAAATACATGTAACTTCTATACTATCAGTTGGATTTCAACCTAATTTCGTATGTGCTATGTGTAACATAACAGATATGACTATAAGTATTCTTAAGAGCAACCAGGGCTGCAAACTGTTAATAAATGCTGTCTATATTTTTTAACCTAATATCAAGATATCAGGAAGTATGCAAGCCAGCAGCCCTATACTTTACACACGTATAGCACCTGACATTCTAGATTAATTTGGAATAATTAATATAAGTCAGTGCTGCCAACATGATTCTATGCCTGCTGATAGGTCCAATTTTATAAAAAAAAATGTAACTTCTATACTAACAATAATGGATTTCGTCCAAAATTGGCACAACAAGATATCATAATATTTCAGATTAGGCTATTTCTGACCAGCACACGCATGACATTATTGCCAACATGCTTTTACGCGTGCTGATAGATCCTATATCTAACTGCATGTAACGTCCATTGGACTTCAACGAATTTTTTTATTCTGTACCTTAAGAAATGGAACTAAGAATATATTCAGTAACTAGGGCTGCCAACTGTAGTGCTCAATTAGGCCACATTATACCAGGTATATTTCGAACTAATTAGACATTTCTATATTACCAACTTAATTTCGTCATTATTCTAGATAGGTTCATATGCTGTAGATTAATCATTGGCATGAAACTTAATTTTAAGAAAAGTAGGCTCTTTAGTTCGTCACGGAACTTCTTTTTTTTACCACGTTTTGCCCAACTAAGAAGCGCGATTGAGCTTATTTGACAGATGAATTTGAATTAGCTTTCTCCTCTTCCCAAAATCTCTCCATTATCTCACTAGGATCTTTCTTCCTTTCTGCTGCCCATGTAGTGGTGTCTCTCATCCGGTGTTCTTTAGCAATGTGATGTTTGTCCACCAACGATCTGAAGCAATGTCGTCTGTTACGCTGATTTCTTAGTCATTTTCAAATTCTATCAGCTGCGGAAAATGGAAAGGAGAATCCTAGGCGTTAAGCTAAGCGACAGAATCAGTAACACGGATCTGAGAAAAAGAAGTGTGTTGGAAGACACAGCAACAAGAGCTCGGCAACTGAAATGGCGCTGGGGCGGACACTTCCAGAATGTACCAGGATAGATGGGGCTACTACACGACTATGTGGGATCCAAGAGCTGGCAAGAGAAGCAGAGGACGCCCCCGTCGCAGATGGTCAGACGAATTTAGGTTCGAGGCAGGTGTTACGTGGACCAGAAATGCCGGGGATAGGAAGCTATGGAAGGAAATTCAGATCAGTGTAATAGTGTAACAATGTAAATACTGTAGTAAGGATGTGTGTTAATTTATTTTTTATTAATGTGTGTCAATATGTATTTAGGAAAGACGTCTCTCAAGAGCTGGCTCCTCTTAGGATACTACTTGAGCCACCCCCTACCACTCTGGTAGGAGGCCCGTGCCCACCAGGGATCTACGGGATTATCTTATCTTATCAGCTAGTTATTCTTGTCTTTAAATGAAGAAACATGATTAAATGCCCTTATGGACAGTGTTTGAACGTATACAGGGTGTCTTTTATGTACCTTTGGAGGCTGATAGGTCGTGTAGGGGACGGGTATAGAAGTAATTTGAGATAGGGCACTTGGGGTCGGAGCGGCCTCCTTAACCGCTAAAATAAGGGTTGATTCAGGCCCTCCACCCTGTAAGTTAGGCAAACTTCTGATGCCTCTATTACCTTTCTCAATCCTTTAACTCTTGGCAAGATTCATTTCACATTGTGGCGCTGGCGTAATGGGAAGCGTTGCGGTTGCGAAGGCTGGTAGTCCCGGCCAGCGCCACATGGTGAAATGAATCTTGCCACGAGTTAAAGGATTGAGAAAGGTAATAGAGGCATCAGTAGTTTGCCTAACTTACATGGTGGAGGGCCTGAATCAACCCTTATTTTAGGGGTGAAGGAGGCCGCTCCGACCCCAAGTTCCCTGTCTCAAATTACTTCTATATCTGTCCCCTACACGACCTATCATTCTCCAAAGGTACATAAAAGACACTCTGTATATCTCATGATGACACAATTTTCACTTATCACCCTTCCTCCTCTTCTCTTCATCCATTGATTGTGCTCCTGTTTCCGATGGTCTGTCCACAAAGTTGTTGACTTCATCTTGTCATTTGTATTCTTAATGTTGTTTCTGAATTCTCCCGTGTCTCCAATCATTTGCCTGTCGATCCCCACCTGCCTTAAGTCTTCCTCTATTTCATGATACCAATTAGCTTTCATGCTTGAGCTGTTTACTACATCAAAGATCTTCTTTGCAAGTCTGTTGTTGTCCATTTTCTGTATGTGCCCGTAAAAATTTAGTCTGCGTTTTCTGATCATATCAGTGAGTCTGTCTGTTTACTCGTACATTGTCCATGTTATTATTATTATTTTATTTTATTTAGTATGTTTCGACCCATACAGGATCACTTAAAGCAAGATATGATCTGTTGCTGTTATTTCTCTTGCTCTTCCAGAATTCTTTCATCATGTCGCTATGTTTAGCTCGACGTTCGTCAGTCCATTTTCCCCTAGGTCTGCTGGTCTTATCTTCTGATGCAGCTTCCCAAGTGTTTATCTTATGTCTGAAAGTTTTGCGGTCTTCGATATCTGTGGGTGTGATGTAGGCGTTATTGAGATCAGTTTGAACTTGTTTAATCCAAACCGTTGTCGTCTTTAATTTTTGTGAGTACATCAATATTTTCTTTGTTAATCGGTTGTCATCTAGCCTCATAATGTGTCCATAAAATTTCAAGCGTCGTTTACGGAAATCGGTTTCAATATTTGAATATTTTTCTGTGATCTTGTGCGATTGTAAACGATATCCTTCATCTGTAAGTCTTGGGCCAAGAATTTTTCGGATGATTTTCCTTTCAGCTTTCTTGATGTTTTCAAGATACCCTTTATAATTGAGGTTTAAGGTCTCACTGGCGTAGAGTGTTTCGGGTTTGATGACCGTCGCGTAATGTCGAATTTTAGTGTTAATGCTCATTCTTTTTTTGTTGTAGATGTTTGCGGTTTTCCCATATGCTTTCCGCATTTTGAGTTCACGAGTTCTTTGTGCTATTCTTTCTGTGCCTGTAGGTTCAATAATTTCACCTAAGTATTTGAAACGATTAACCTTGTTGATTGAACCGTATTTTGTTACCAAAGTTTGGGTTTCAATGTGTTTTGTAGCCATGAATTCAGTTTTTGTGAAGGAGATTTTCAACCCTACTTTCCCAGCACATTCTTTGAGGACTTCAGTCTGGTGAATTGCTGTTCGTTCATCTCCGGAGAGGATTGCCAAATCATCAGCAAAAGCTAAGCATGTAACATTGATATTATCCTTCTGTCTTCCTAACACGACAGGTTTCCATATGTTGCGACTTTTTAATTCTTTTTCCCATTCCTTGATGACCTTATCGAGAACGATGTTGAACAGCAATGGAGAAAGTCCATCACCCTGACGAACACCAGTTTTAATGGGAAAAGGTTGGGAGATCTCTCCAATGAATTTGACTGTTATTATTATTATTATTGTTATTCAAGGTGTCGATATTGTGGTGAACAATTGGATGACGTTCAGCACACGTTATTTGTATGTTTGAGGTGGATAAATCTTCGAAGACTTCTAGAGATACTTGTTGGAATCATTACACCAGACAATGTGGTAGGTAAAATGCTCAACAGCAGAGACAGTTGGGCACAGATTGCTGTCTACATCTCTGTGCTGCTAAAAACAAAAAAGGAAGAAGAACCTAGAAGATTGGTTGCTGAATACAGTGAGGATGATGATGAGTAATTTAGATGCAAATGAAATTGACTGTTCATGAGACCTTTGGTCGTAACAGTGGCTCCACCCTGAAGTAAGGCTGAACAGGCAGTTCCGGGGTGGTCTTAAGCCAAGTATAGGGTTTGTGGGGTTTTAGTAGGTAAGAATCCTGCACAGTTGCAAGTCCGGAATCTTGCAGTTTTTCTTTTTAAGATTTTCCCACGTTTTCCCCCCTTCAGGCTTCCCTGTCTTGAGCTAATCGTTCCATCCCTACATAGCTACCACACCCTACATCTGAGGCAATCTGTTTAACATATTCTAACCTTGGTCTACCCCTAGAGTTCTTGTCTAGACCCTTTCTTCCATAACTAAGCTTGGTATTCCTGGGTGTCTTAGTATGTGTCCTACCAACCTATCTCTTCTCTTCATTAGTAGTCGCCAAAAAATCTCTCCTCTCCCACTCGTCTTAATACCACTTAATTTGTAACCCTATCTACCCATCTGATTTCAGCATTCTCATGTAACACCACATTTCAAATGCTTCAAATCTCCTCTTTTCTGCTGCTCCAACAGTCCAAGTTTCACTTCCATAGAGCATCACGCTCCAGACAAAGGCTTTCAAAAATGACTTCGTAATACCTAAATCTCTATTCGATGACAACAGATTCCTTTACTGTAGAAATGCTTTCCTTACCTGAGCCAACCTAATTTTATATCCTATTATTAAATGCGTAAACATTGACCATTATGACAATGGTAATAATTAATTAATTACCAACAAGTAAGAAACATCTTCATTTCATTTGAAGGTTAAAAGAAACTATACCTGGCCTATTTACTTGTCTCATACTCCAACTAGAAGGTGCCATTCCATAAGAAGATATTCTTGGCAAGTCATTTGATATTCATTCCACATAGAAGGCGACTACCAACAAGTAAGAAACATCTTCAGTTCATTTTGAAGGTTAGAAGAGGCTATATCAAGACACTTTTCTTGTCTCATATTCCACCTAGAAAGCAACTTTTCATAAGGAGGATTATGTACTTGTCTCATACTCCAACTAGAAGGTGACATTCCATAAGAAGATATTCTTGGCAAGTCATTTGATAATCATTCCACATAGAAGGCGACTACCAACAAGTAAGAAATATCTTCAATTCATTTTGAAGGTTACGTACATATATGTTTTTCCACACATTATGTTCACATGCGAATCAGATAATCTACAGAGTGAAGTATCTTTTTGAAGTTTTGACTGATTTTTGACAGTATTTAATTACGTTTTATTTCTCGATAATAATGTTCAAATTGAAACAACGATTTACGTATCCTTTTTACATATCTGCTCTGTACGTAAAGATAATTCTGTATTAATAGAATATCAAAATAGTTATATTTTTCCATTTGCATGTCAATTGTTATATTTGAATGTTTCCATTTTTTAGCCTACTTTTCACATTTTGCAAAAATGAGGAAAAAGTAGACTTATGAGATCGATCCGGGAAAATGTGTGTCTGTCTGTCTGTCTGTCTGTCTGGCTGTGTGTGTGTCCCCCCCTATCAACTCCTAAACGGCTACAGCAATCAACGCCAAATTTAGTATGAGTAAAGATGTGCACCGGAATATCTCACGTCCATATTTGAAAATGATGTCAGTGCTACCAACTGCTGAAAAAACGCACTAGAAATTTGAGCTCCATGTTGGATATCTCGCAAGGTATGCAGGGGAGCTATTCCAAAATTGGTACACATGCAGATAATACTATTTCAGTTTAATTTTCAGGAGGCCAACAATGACAGTGTTGCCAAAATAATTTTAAGCCTTCTGATAGGTCCAATGTTTAAATGCATATAACTTCTACACTATAAATTGTATTTCAACCAAATTTTGTATGTAATATCTGTACATAAACAGATATGATTGAGCGTATTCCTAAGAGCCACCAGGGCTGCCAACTGTTAATAATTGCTCCCTCTATTTTTTTTATCCAAATACCAATATATCAGAAAGTATGCAAGCCAACAGCTTTAAACTATGCACACGTATATTCTGACATTTTAGATTAATTTTGAGTAACTTATATACGTCAGTTCTACCAACATGATTATAAGCCTGCTGATAGTACCAATTTTTAAATACATGTAACTTCTATACTATCAGTTGGATTACAACCAAATTTCGTATATGCAATGTGTACCATAACATATATGACTATAAGTATTGTTAAGAGCAATCAGGGCTATCAACTGTTAATAAATGCTGTCTATATTATTTTTACCCTAATATCAATATATCAGAAAGTATGCAAGCCAACAGCTCTATACTTTGCACACGTATAGCACCTGCAATTGTAGATTAATTTGGAGTGATTAATACAAGGCAGTGCTGCCAACATGATTCTATGCCTGCAGATATGTCCAATTTTAAAATACATGTAACTCCTATACTAACAAATGGATTTCATCCAAAATTGGCACAACAAGATATCATAATATTTCAGATTATTTCTGACCAGCACACGCATGGTATTGTTGGCAACATGCTTTTACGCGTGCTGATAGATCCAGTGTCAAACTGCATGTAACGTCCACTGGACTTCAACCTAATTTTGTATTCTGTACCTTAAGAGATGGAACTATGAATATATTCAGTCACCAGGGCTGCCAACTGTAGTGCTCTATTAGGCTAAATTATACCATGTATATTTTGAACTAATTTGATATTTCGATATTACCAACTTAATTTTATCATTATTCTAGATAGGTTCATATACTGTAGAATAATCATTGGCATGAAAAGTAGGCTGTATAGTTCTTCACGGAACTTCTTGTTAATATAGGGAATAGTTCATAGAAAGACACCAGGTGTAACATTACATTATTAACATCCGTAGCTTGCCACGGCGGGTGAGTGGTTAACGTGTCGGTCTACTAACCCCAAGCTTGCAGTTTCGCTCCTGGCCGTGGTAAGTGATTTTTGAAAGGCGGCAAAAATTACGACACACATGTCGTACGAGGTTGGCATATCAAAGAACCCATTGGAATTCAGTAGGCCACGTTCATAATGGCAAAATTAATCTCGGGAGTTTCCACCAACACAAAGTTCCTCATTTCTCTACTAGAAAGCGCTATAGTGTTCAAGGAGCTTAGATATCTAACCTTCTTGACTTTCATAGTGCTTCAAGGAACAACAAAAAAATGACATGAAATCTACCCTTTGGGTGTCAAATAACAGAGCTTGCACCCGGCACCCAAGGCCATACCATATTATTTATTTATTTATTTTACACGTTACAAGCCTATTAGACCACGCGAAGCAATCATGACTTGTTGTTCTTCCTGTCTTTCCAGTACTCATTTCATTCGTGCACTAAAGGCCCTCTTCGTTTCTTCGATCCACTTTGGTCTTTGGGCTGTAGGTGCTGCTCTCTCTGACAACACTTCCCACTTGTATACTTTGTGTCGAAATACGTTTTTGTCTATGACGTCTTCTGGGTCGACTAGATCAATTTTAATTTAAAAGTGTTTTGTAAGGTTATCCATTTTCTTGATACGGTTAATTAGGTTTTAAGGTCTAGTATTTTTTCACCCTGATGATGGAATCATTGATATTCCGAAACATGTACGTCTAATACTGTGATTAAACCACATTCTCTAGTGTTTGACTAGGCGGTTTTAATACGATAGTATCCTATTATTAAACTACTTCTTCTTCTTCTTCTTCGTGTCGGCCTGTTATGGACCACGTTACTTCAACTGTTTCCGTTTTTGAGCTTTATTAGCCTATTTTCAATTTTGAAAAAATAGGCTTATGAGATCACCTTTTGTCCGTGTGTGTGTGCGTGTGTGTGTGTGTGTGAGGTGTGTGTGTGTGTGTCCCTAATAAAATCTAAACGGCTGGAGCGATTTCAATGAAACTCGGTAAGTTCATAGCGCTATTCCCGGCGACCTCGACCGTGCCCTTCAAATTTTGTTACGTCTCAACAATCCAATATGGCGGCTGTGCGAAATATTTCAGTAGCATTCAATATCTCCAAAACTATTACCGATATCGCCCTGAAATTGTGTACGGTGATAAAGATACTACAAGTTCACATATGAGACTTTCAAAAAACCTGCTGACTACAAAACCAACATGGCGGCCAAGCAAATTTGAAATATTTTAATATAATTTTCTCGTGATTTAACTCTCTGAGCGCAGTGAAATGTGGTACAGTAAGTGATTTTGCAGATTGTAATGCACTGCCATCTAATTTCATTCAATTGTTTACATAATCTCAAGATGGCGGCTGTGCGAAATTTTAAAATTAAGTTTTTATTTCTTGTGTCGTAATCATGCGATCGAAGTGAAAGTTTGAATAATGAACCTAGGCAATAATTGTCCTTGAATGGTACATAACTATATGGCCTATGCATATAACAATCCTAAATGGCGAGCTTCCGAAATATTTAGACGGTTCTCAATATCTATGAATCTGTTACAGCAACCAAACTGATTTTCTTTATGTTCATAGAGACTATGAACATATGTTCACCTATAGGACTTTCATTAAGCTGGTAAGCACAAATCCAACATGGCGGCGACGCGAAGTATAAATATTTAAATGGACGTTTCTCGCGAATTAACTATCCGAGTGCCGTGAAACGTTGCACATTAAATGCTTATACAAATGTTGATCCACTGGCATCTAATTTATTTCAATTGTTTGCATAATCACAAGATGGCTGCTGTGCGTAATTTTAAAATCTCGTTTTTACTTCTTGTGTTCTAATCATGCGATTGAAGTTTGAATACCACACGTACACAGTAATCTTAATGTAATAGTACAAAAATAAAAATCCAACCTGGCGACCATCTGAAATATTTAGACGGTTCTCAATATCTACGAATCTGTTACAGCAATTAAACTGAAATTTTGTATGTTGATAGAGGCAATTAACATGTGCAGGATATATGAAAATAGGCTGTATAGTTCTTCACGGAACTACTTGTTTTTCAGTAGTCCTGCATCCGTTTCCTGTGCGCCTCCTTTTTGTCAGCCGTCAATTATTATCATTATTCTTTATTTATTCAACTTACAGTTGGTAACATGGCTCATATCGGTACATTACGTACAAGAAAATGAGTAAAGCCTATAGCATACATTTTCAAACTACAGTGAAACCCCTGAAATCCGAACTAATTGGGGCTGTAGCCTGTTCGGATTAGCCGAAAATATCCATAACATAATAACCAGCCCTCGTTACGGTATAGGACTGTACGTTGAGCTAGCGACAGTGAGAAAGAAGAAACTCCGAGAAACAATGTGACTTATACTGAAGCTGCATCTGCTCTTGACATCGCATTGCGCTTCGCAGAACAACGCGCAGTAGTCACGCCAAACGATGTCATGTTTATGCGACGCTGGCGCACGATTGCCACCGCGGAAATATTTTCATCGCTTTGACAATTGAAGATAACTGATTTCAAGTGGAAGATTAAGTGATATTTTGTGTATTTCTATTATTATTTCATTTGTTTTTGCAACGTGATTAACTTAAGGAATTACAATAACCAACTTTTCCGTTTTTCAATCCTGGATGAGATAAGTAGGCTATGTAGCTTAGGCACATTTACACTTTGTTAGGTGTGCTAACTGTACTTCTTTGTTAATTTTTCAACTAATTATTTAAAATAACGTTATGTTGTAGAATATATAATTGTTTTATGACTAAAATAAATTTCTCTTTTTATTCCAAACTTGAAATTGTCGAAAATAACTCGTTCGGATTAGCCGCGATTTCGGATTTCTGGGGTTCGGATTTGAGGGGTTTCACTGTACCTAGGTATATAACATAGACGTTTGATGGTTATTATTTTTTTTGTAATATTTACTACCACGTCTCTTTTTCACAAGAGGGTCCAAGAAAATCCTAGTGAGTATTCAAAAATCCTCTAACAATGTTGCAGGTCTTCAGAATTGCAGCTTTTTGTGCAATAGTGTGGGTGTATATGGGAAGATTTAGAGCGGTTAGATTTACTGAAAAGGATTTAGGTGTCAGGCCAGTGGGAGAAAGGAGGAAAGGAAGGATCGTCACATTTTTTGTCTCCAGATTCTAGCCACCTCCATAGCTAGAGGAGTATATTTATCAATCTTCTCTCTGTATTTATGGTGGATATTATGGTCATTCTGAACAGATATGTCAATCAAGTACGTGTGATGGTTCTTCTTATCAGTTAAAGTTATGTCTGGTCTATTATGAGGAGTTGTTTTGTCAGTTTGAATAGTGCGCTCCCAATGCAGCTAGTAATGTTCGTTTTCCAGCACACTTTCTGGAGAGTATTTGTAATAAGGTGTCCTGTCATGTATGAGAGATCGGGTTAGGGCGAGTTCTTGATGAATGCCTTTGGCATCATCGTTATGCCTCTCAGTGTAAGATGTTGTTGCTAGAATTATTAATATTATTATTATTATTATTATTATTATTAGAAATGGGAGATTTTCATGCCGAGTCTAATAAAGTGGTCAGGTAATTGGCCAGCTGATATTTAACACGACTTTCTCATTCTTTAATGGATCACTTGGACGTTATAGCATAACCGAGTGTACCATGTGTAAGAGACAGGCACAGTAGATAACCATGGATACCGAGATACTGTTTACCAAGGCCCAGCGGGATTGGTACAGTAATGTCAACAAGCACTACCTGCCCAAGTGATCTCACAACACCTCAAGTGGCGTAAGAAAACACTACGGTATCGGGCTCGTAATTGGATCGTTATTGCACTCTAGGTGTCTCAGTAATAGGAATGTCTATAATAATAATAATAAGAAGATTTTGGGAGGATATGAAGGCGAACACCATGAGGCAAAATAACAAGTTCAAACGTGCTCTTTGAATGGGCCTAACGAATAATAATAATAATAATAATAATAATAATAATAATAATAATAATAATATTGTTACGTGCGACCCCCCCCCCCCTAGTGACACTTTTGTTAACTGGATTACGGTGGGTTGAAGCACAACACAGATTGTTCCTTTAAAGAAATAATTAACTTTATTGTGGCCAGAAAGATACACTACTCAACAGCAAATAAAGCAATTAGAACCTTACTCCAGTTTCCTCAAGTCTCTTCCTTGAGCGCTCTTGCCCCTTTCACTTGTCAACAAACCACAGAAGTTAAACCGTCTTAATGAGTCCGGTGGCCTTGACAGAAGCTACCTGCACCTCTTCCTCATGTACACAAACTACAGTTACTTACGATAACCTGCTACACGCTGTTTCGCTGTCCACAAGCTGGGGAAACAATGTCACTGGATTTCGTAACTCGCACGGCACTTCGTCACCACACTTCTGTCGCTCAGGAAAACACGCACAAGCTCAGAAACACTGTCCTCAAAAACTCGGTCCCCTCACTGTTGAGGCCGCTTATATAGCAGGCTGGTGACTCAATGAATTCTAGAATAGTCCAGGACACACGGCTTCTCGAGATTTCCTTCACTGGCTGGGTCACGAATATTCTGGGCCATCCCTTTCACTTCGCAGCCCGTTGCGTAACGCGCACGTAATACACTGAGGCAGAGCACACACAGCCCGGGGCAGCTATGACTCAACGCGGCGAGGCGACAAAACAAACTCACAGCCGTAACACCACCCCCTTCCTAAAAGGCTGATCGTCCCGATCAATCATTGGTCCGTCTGTGTCCCTCCGTAGGCTGCCAGGCGATCTCGATGCACGATCTTCAACTTCGCCCTCGGGCTCCGCTGGATCCTGTAGACGACATCGTTGATCCGTTTCACGACTCGGTACGGGCCCTCCCAGGACATCTGCAGTTTGGGTGACAGGCCTTTCTTACGTAATGGGTTGAAGAGCCAAACCAGGTCGTCCTCGTGGAATCCGCCAGCATCCGTCTGTTGGTCGTATCGGGTCTTCATTCGGTCGGACTCGATCCGCAGCTTCCTCCTCGCGAACGTGTGCACGTCCTCCAGTTGGTCGACCAGTTCTTGACCATACTGGCTTACCGGGACCGGTTCATTTCCAGGTCGGCCGAAGGCAAGATCGACAGGTAGACGGAGCTCCCTCCCAAACATGGCCCGGGCTGGTGTGCACCCAGTGGCTTCATGCACGGCGGCGCGGTAGGCCAGGAGAAATAGTGGAAGATGTTTGTCCCAATCCCTCTGGTGCTCGCTGACGACTATTCGGAGATGGTTCTCGATGGTGCGATTAAATCGCTCTACCATCCCGTCGGACTGAGGGTGTAGCGGCGTCGTCCTTGTCTTCCGGATTCCCAGCAGCTGGCATAGGTTCTGGAACACCTGCGACTCGAAGTTCCTCCCTTAGTCGGAGTGCAGCTCCAGGGGTACTCCGTACCGGCTGACGAATTCCTTCACCAGAATCTCTGCGATCGTCGCGGCTTCTTGGTTAGGGAGCGCATACGCCTCCGGCCATTTGGTGAAGTAGTCGCTGACGACCAATATGTAGCGGTTCCCTGCCTCGCTTAACGGGAATGGTCCAGCAACATCGATGGCCACTCTCTCCATGGGGCCGCCCGCGTTGTAGGTCTTCAGTGGACCCCGTCGCCTTCGTCCTGGGCCCTTGCTGGCTGCGCAATCGTGGCAACTCGCGCAGTGGTTCTCCACGTCTGTTCGGCACCCGATCCAGTAGAACCTCTCGCTCAGCTTCTCCAGGGTCTTCTTTATCCCTAGGTGTCCACCAGATGATCCTCCATGGACTTCCTTCAGGACTTCCTCCGTCATAGCCTTTGGAACGACGACTTGTTCCCGAGATGTCTTCCCGTCGGTGCTCTCCCAGGTACGGCAGATGAGGCCATCCCTCACAACCAGCGAGTCCCACTGTGCCCAGTAGGACTTAAACTTTGGGCTGCAGTCACTCACAATGTTCCACCCGTGTCTGGGGACACAGGCCCTCTTCCATTCGGCTATCAGCCCCAGGTCATCATCTTCTGCTTGTGCTCGCGTGAAAGATTCGTGGCTCCAGCTCCCTTGAAGTTCCACGGTAGTCCTTCGGCACTGTATCCCGGTGTTCTCCTCTCTTCTGGTACAGAAGGTGCAGTCTTCGGGGCACGGTCTTCGTTACAGGGCGTCGGCGTTAGAATGCAATTTGCCTTTCCTGTGCTGGATCTCAAAGTTGTACTGTTGAAGCCTCTCTAACCACCGCCCGAGTTGACCCTCGGGCTGCTTGAAGTTCAGGAGCCACCGCAGGGATGCATGGTCGGTCCTGATGAGAAATTCTTGCCCGTACAGGTACTTGTGGAAGTGTTCAATGGTCTTCACGATGGCGAGCAGCTCCTTCCTGGCGACGCAGTAGTTCCTTTCTGGCTTTGACAAGGCCTTGCTGAAGTAGGCCACTACTCTCTCTTCGCCGTCCACTACTTGCGACAGGATTCCCTCTATGCCAAAGTCGCTGGCATCGGTATCGACGATGAACCTTGTTCCAGGTCTGGGGTAGGCCAGAATAGGCGCGGTGCACAGAGCCTGCTTGAGTTTTTCGAAGGCACTGTGGCATTCAGCTGTCCATGTGTAGAGTTGGTCCTTCTCAGTCAGTCGATGCAGTGGTTTGGCGATGTCGGCGAATCCTCTCACGAAGCGACGGTAATAAGTGCAGAGTCCCAGGAAGCATCGTAGTTGGAACTTGTCCTTCGGAACTGGCCACTCCCTCACAGCTGCGGTCTTCTCTGGGTCGGTGCGCACTCCCTCCTCGAAGACGATATGCCCAAGGTACTGGACCTGCTTCTGGAAGAGCTGACACTTCTTGGGGCTCAACTTCAGCTGGGCAGCCCGTAGTTTCATCATGATCTCCTTCAGGTTGCTGTAGTGCTTCTCGAAGCTTCTCCCCAGAACGATGACGTCGTCTAGGTAGACCAGGCAGGTCTTCCAGTGTAGTCCCCTCAGATTGGACTCCATTAGCCTTTCGAAGGTCGCAGGGGCGTTGCACAGACCGAATGGCATGACGATGAACTGCCAGAGCCCGCTGCCCACAGAGAACGCAGTTTTCTCGCGGTCCTTAGGGTGGACCTCCACCTGCCAGTAGCCACTCTTCAAATCCAAGGTGGAGAACCATCTTGACCCTGATATGGTGTCCAGGGTGTCGTCCATCCGGGGTAGAGGGTAGCTGTCCTTTTTCGTGACGTCATTCACCCGCCTGTAATCCACGCAGAACCTGGTGGAACCGTCCTTCTTCTTCACTAGCACGACCGGAGAACTCCATGGACTATGTGATGGCTCGATCACTCCTTGCTCCCTCATCTCTTCTGCCATCCGGTCGACTTCAGCTTGCTTGGCGAGCGAGACACGTCGGAATGGGGCCCTAATCGGTGCGCTGCCCCCAACGTTGATTCTGTGCTGGACCAAGCTTGTCCTACCGAAATCTTTGCTCCCCACGGAGAAGACATCCTGGAATTCGCGTAGCAGGTCCTGAAGTTGGCGTGATTGCTCCTCGTCTAAAGGACCCTGGGATCCTTGGTACAGCTTCTGTAGTTCTTCCGGCAGGGCGCGTTTTCTTCGGTTGTCCGTCTGCAGGTGTCCGTCTGTCGTGTCTGTGATGCGGGCAATCCAGGTAACGGGCTCGCAGACTCCTATGTTGGTGTCCCGGTGAACCGTAATGTCTTAGTCGTTCAGGTTGGACAGGCGGACGTACGGCCGAGACGTCGTGTTGATGAGGGTTTTGGCAATTAGCAATCCTTTTGTCTGGATGTCCTCATATTTTGGCTCGATGACAGCCGCCACTCCCTCAGCAGTTCCGTCGACAATTACGGCAGCGCTGACCTCCGTCCTGGCGGGAACGATGACGTCCTCTCTCAGCCTTACTCGTCGTGCGGTGATGGCCTCGTGTGCTGGTTGCAAAGCAAGTTCCTCGCCTCCGAAGTGCAGAGTGTTCGTACTCAGGTTCTAGATGATGTCGTTCTGGTCCAGAAAGTTCAGTCCGATGATCACTTCGTTTAATACGTCAGCCACAAGCACTGGATGCTTCACCGCCCGTCGACCAATGACGAACTCCAGTGATGCTTCGCCATGTACCGGTGCAGTCTCTCCTGTCGCGGTTATTAGTTGGAGGTTCCTTTGTGTGGGTTGCACTCTCCACCTCGGGATCACGGTGGGATTAACGATGGTCCTCGACGCTCCCGTGTCGATCAGCATGGGCCAGCTCACTCCGTTGATGACTCCGTCGACCATCAGGCTGCTATTGTCACTCCGTAACTTCGTTACGCGAACTTGGACTGCCGGGGCTTGGCGACTGTCTCAAGCCTACCTTTGCCCCCCAAGGCTGGCTAATACTCGGTTCCCTGGGCCGCGCGGTTTTCAGGCGACTGATTTCCCGTCGGATACCCTCGGCGGCGGCGATCACCGCAGTCCTTGCTCAGGTGGCCTTTCTTACCGCAGGTCCAGCAGGTCGGCAATCCTCTTCCGGGCCGTCTCTCCGGTTGTCTTCCAGCGGTGTCGTTGCTGGTGGCGCCGCGACTATCAAAGAAACGGCTTAGCGCCTCCATCAATTCGTCGGCCAGGGGCTTGGCCTCGTTGGTTTTTACTGGTTCGTCGACGTCCACTTGACGCACCCGCGCGTTCATTCTAGATGCCTGTTTTGCCGTCTCGAACGCAAGTGCGTGGCTCAGCGCGTCTGCCAGGGTCTTTTTGCGCGCGAGTCGCAGCGCCTGTTGAGTGTCCGAGTCCCGTAGCCCGTCGGTGAAGGTCTGCATCGCTATATGTTCCAGAAAGTCGGCTGGCGTTGTTAGGTAGGCGAGCCTTACGAGGCGTGCGATGTCCATCTCGAACTCCTGATGGGTTTCGGCGCTCTTTTGTACCCGGATCCGGAGCTGCATCTGGTTGGCCTGCTGAAGATGGCTATCTCCATATCGGGACTCCATATGGGCAATTAGTGAAGCGTAGTCCTGGTATCCAGTCGGGATGGCCTGAAGGACGTTAAGGGCGTCCCCTCTCAGTGCTACAATGAGAGCTGTAGCCTTTTCCGTGCTGTTCCAGTTGTTTATGGAACAGGCTGCCCCGAACTGACGTAAATAGGTGCTCCACGGGACCTTTCCGTCGAAGGTTGGGGGTGTCACTCTGCTCTGTCCCGTTCCTGATATTCCCGGTGCACCTGTGGGCGAGCGTCGGCGCAGCTCGGCAACTTCCTCTTGAAGAGCGTTGAATCTCGCTTCCATCCTCGTCGGCGGGCGTTGGTTCAGCTCAGCAATTTCCTTTTGTAAGGCGCTGAATTTCTCTTCCACCCCCGTCAGCGGGCGTTGGCCCAGTTCGGCAACTTCCTTTTGTAAGGCGTTGAATTTCTCCTCCACCCCCATCAGCGGGCGTCGGCGCTGTCGGCAACTTCCACTTGTAAGGCGTCGAACTTCTTTTCCACTGCCGTGACTTCCTGACGCAGACCCTGTTCTAATTTCCTTTGGCTTTCCTCTAATTTCGTCAGCAGACACTATTCCAGATTTTTCTGGTCATCCAGAAATTTGGCGGTTAAGTCCTCTGCTAACTTATTCTGGCTGTGCTCCATCTTCCTCTGGCTGTCCTCTAATTTCGCAGTTAGGTCATCGGTTAAATTCTTCTGGCCGTCTTCTAGCTTCTTCTGGCCGTCTTCTAGTTTGGCAGTTAGGTCCTTGGTTAAATTCGTCTGGCCGTCTTCCATTTTGGTTTCCATGCCACTTAACGTTTCTAGCAATGCTGCCAATTGCGCCTCCATTTTAGTTGTTTGTCTTGTAAAGGGCATGCACTCACAGGAAAATTAGAGAAAATGACCTGCTCGGGTTTTGAAACCAGGACCGTCAGGTGTTGTGCTTGAGTTCGTAATCCGGCTTCTGACACCAGTTGTTACGTGCCACCCCCCTAGTGACACTTTTGTTAACTGGATTACGGTGGGTTGAAGCACAACACAGATTGTTCCTTTAAAGAAATAATTAACTTTATTGCGGCCAGAAAGATACACTACTCAACAGCAAATACAAGCAATTAGAACCTTACTCCAGTTTCCTCAAGTCTCTTCCTTGAGCGCTCTTGCCCCTTTCACTTGTCAACAAACCACAGAAGTTAAACCGTCTTAATGAGTCCGGTGGCCTTGACAGAAGCTACCTGCACCTCTTCCTCATGTACACAAACTACAGTTACTTACGATAACCTGCTACACGCTGTTTCGCTGTCCACAAGCTGGGGAAACAATGTCACTGGATTTCGTAACTCGCACGGCACTTCGTCACCACACTTCTGTCGCTCAGGAAAACACGCACTAGCTCAGAAACACTGTCCTCAAAAACTCGGTCCCCTCACTGTTGAGGCCGCTTATATAGCAGGCTGGTGACGCAATGAATTCTAGAATAGTCCGGGACACACGGCTTCTCGAGATTTCCTTCACTGGCTGGGTCACGAATATTCTGGGCCATCCCTTTCACTTCGCAGCCCGTTGCGTAACGCGCACGTAATACACTGAGGCAGAGCACACACAGCCCGGGGCAGCTGTGACTCAACGCGGCGAGGCGACAAAACAAACTCACAGTCGTAACAATATTAATAAACGAAGTTTAATGTTCTTCAGTCGGTCAACATGATTGTACCCATAGAGAAACTTATTTTTAAAAGATACCAAATCAAAAAAAATTGAAATTGAGATTATGATGGAAAACGTACGTTGGTAGGAAGCTCCATCTAATGAAAGAAAAAGAAATTGCCAAAACGACCTAAATCCATAAGAAACAGGGCATTAAAAATCTCGTTTAATGCCAATAAGTACCAAATCCTGTGGCTTGAATGTGGCAACACGTACCGTATCCATACAGCAAATGAGAGGCCAATGAGTACTTTTAGTACTGGATGATATTATCCACTAGTTATTTGCCATATTCATGTTATTTAGACACAAACTACAATCATAATTCCATAAGTTCAGCACTGGTACTTTGCATCATTTTCATTGGTCTATTCAATTTTATTTGATATTATTTAAATTATCTATGCCTTCACTGTAAATACCTTAAATCTAATTATTGCATAACTAAATACAGTCAGTTTTATCGAAGATTCTGATGACTGCAGTGAAATTTTTGTCTTTCCGTTGAAAGTATTTCGAGTTTCAGTGCCAAAAAGTACCAAATCCATCATTTTCTTTGAATATTTCCTAAACTGCAAAAGCTTAAACAGAAATACTTGGTATAACAATGCATTTATTCTTTCTGAACATTATAAAAGTGCTCAAATGAATTTTCAGTTGAAATTTTACACTCGGGGCGTTTTTCCTCTCTCCTGTAAAATATTACTTTTAGGACTTGGTACCTTTTGGAAATAAGCTTCTTATTATGATGGGCTATTCCCTAATCAAAAAAAAAAATAGATTAATAAATACACTCATGTAATTTTTAGCCTACTTTTTCATTGTGCAAAAATGAGGAAAAAGTAGTCTTATGAGATCGATCCGGGAAAATGTGTGTCTGTCTGTCTGTCCTACTGTCTGCCTGGCTGTGTGCCGCCCCCCCCCCCTATCAACTCCTAAATGGCTGCAGCAATCGAAACCAAATTTGGTAAGAGTAAAGATCTAGACCTGAGTATCTCACGGCCATATTTGAAATTGGCGTCAGTGCTACCAACTGCTGAAAAATCGCAATTTAAATTTGAGCTCTATGTTGGATTAACTCAAAAGTTATGCATGCGAACTATTCCAAAATTAGCACACACATAGGTAATAACATTCCAGATTAATTTGCATAAGTCCATACATTCCAGTGTTGCCAACATAATTCTATGCCTGCCGATAGGTCCAATTTCTAAATGAATGTAATTTCCATACTATTGACTGTATATGTGCATTACAACAGATATGACTGTGCTTATTCAAAATAGCCACCAGGGCTGCCAACTGTTAATAAATGCTCTCTCTATGCTTAAACCCTAATATCAATATATCAGAAAGTATGCAAGCAAACAGCTCTAAACTTTATACACGTGTAGTACCTGACATTATACCATATCTTGGTGTAACTTATAAACATCAGTGCTGCCAACACGATTCTAAGCCTGCTGATAGGTCCAGATTTAAATGCATATAACTTCTATACTAACAAATGGATTACAATCAAATTCCGTATGTGCTTTGTATACCATAACCGTTATGACTATGCGTATTCGTGAGAA
The DNA here is from genome assembly GCA_946902985.2 of Meconema thalassinum. NCBI lineage: Eukaryota > Metazoa > Arthropoda > Insecta > Orthoptera > Tettigoniidae > Meconema > Meconema thalassinum. The sequence continues at coordinate 99,348,218 of OX336388.2, read as the reverse complement.
CTAGCAGGGCTGCCAACTGTTAATAAATGATCTCTCTATTTGTTTAATTCTAATATCACTATATCAGAAATAAAGCAAGCTATCAGCTCTAAACTTTGCACACGTATAGTACCTGACATTCTACATTAATTTGGAGTAACTAATATACCTCATTGCTGCCAACACGATTCTAAGCTTTCTGATAGTTTCAATTTTTAATTACATATAACTTCTATACTAACAATTATTACAAGTTGGCACTATATTAGATCGTAATATTTCAATTAATTCTGAGCATCACATACATGACATTGTTCCCAACATGATTTTATGCGCACTGATAAATCCAAAATCAAACAGCATGTAACGTTCATACTATCCATTAGACTTCAGCAAAATTTTGTACGTGCATTCTATACCTTAACAGTTGGAACTAAGTATATATTCAGAGTCACCAGGGCTGCCAACTGTAGTAAGTTACTCTATTAGGCTACACTATTGCAGGTGTATTTAATACTGCAGTAGTTAGAAATGTTAGTATTACCAACTTGATTTCGTCATTATTCTAGATAGGTCTATATAGATTGGCATGGATCTTAATTTTTAAGAAAAGTAGGCTCTTTAGTTCGTCAGGGAACTACTTGTTATTATTTTTTTTTTTTTCAGGATTTGGGAATAATACATCGCAATTGGGTACAATCATGTTGACCGACTGAAAAATATCAAACTTCTGTTACTGAGGCAACACTTAAAATGGACTCAAACACCATAATAATAATAATAATAATAATAATAATAATAATAATAATAATAATAATAATAATAATAATAAACTGAAGCACTACTGCACGGTGATCCGGCCAGAAGCTTTGTATGCAGCGGAATGTCTCTCCATGAATAGAAAAGGCATAATGGAAAAACTGGAGACCTAGGAAAGGAAGATATTGAGGAAAATCCTGGGTCCAGTCAAAGAACACGGCGAGTTCCGGAGACGCCACAACCACGAGTTGTATACTCACGTAGAGAAAATAACGGACGTGATGAGGAAAAGGAGGATTTCTTTTTATGGACATATAACCCGAATGAAATCAACACGGCTATCCAACAGAATTTTTGCTTTTCTCCGTGAGAAAAAGACAAAGGGGGGCCTGGTTCATTGAAGTAGAGAAAGATATGTTGGAGACTGGGATTACACGTGAAGATATCCAGGAGCGTGGCCCACTTAGGGATAAACTTCAGAAACATCGGAGTTTTCAACTTAAGCCGAAGCTAAAAACCGGGAAGGCGTGGACGACAGAGAGAAAGGTGCAACATCGGTTGCGAATGAAGGAGTACTGGGCTAACATTAAAATGCAGCAAAAACAGTTGATATGACGTGGTCCTTAGTTGGCCGTAACGAAGTAAGAAGAAGAACGTCCCGATATTGTCTATCTCAATAAAAGAAACCCAAAGGCCAACTTGAGAGCCAAAATATGCTAACTACTCAGGCTAAAAAAAAAAAAACATTACGCACCGTTGGCTGAAGAAATACGGAAACTATGGGGACTAAAATGCGTGAGAATTTTGCCTGTGGTGATCTCTTCCACGAGAGTTGTTCCAAAGACGTTAGCAATGGCTTTGGAGGAACTGCAAATAAAACACCTGATTGCCAGAATACATAAGGCAGTGCTGCTCGATACTTATCATATTGTTAGGTTATTTTTATCACAGTAAGATTTATACGATACTTGATTGTGAAATCCGTATCTTGTAGACTGAATTGTACTATATTTATGAGAAATTAAATATAATAATAATTTGAATGTATTTATTAAATACTATTGAATTTACATTAATGTGATATGTCTCACGAACTTGACGGCAAATCCAGTACAGATTATCTGTGAGGCATATTAATTATTATTTACAACATATATACAGATTGTATTTCAATACAAGAGTGCATGCAAAAGAGGTGTTACTTTTTTAACGTCTCGCTCGGAAGTGATGGGCTCCATATCAGCAACGCTGTATAGCATTTCCCGGAGCGGCTAGCTGGTGAACCATGTCTTAATTCTCCGTACAAATACAAACCGATATAAAATAAGTGAATTAATTTACCTATTTCACAGTCATACAGCATAACTTTTTGATGTATAAGGATTACAACGCAACCAAGAACTACATTTTCCAACGACCCCGAGCCGAGAAAGAGTTACCTTACAAAAATAATAACAACATTCGTTTTTGAACACACAAAATTTTGAAATTAATAAACCAGTTATACAACATTCCAATGTATATTGTGTTAAAATTCGGATTCGATCTGATTACGGGTTTGTGAGATAATAATTCTTAAATGTGACGCATGGTTGAAACGCGCTTAAAAAGGGGCACTTTTTGTGTTTCAACTGCGATAAAAAATATTAAAATATAAATTAAAAATTCCAAACCTACATGAACTAACGTAAAATCGAACGTCGAAAATGATGATGTCATTGGATTTTATGAAGGTCTATTGGCTACTTCACAAACAACCTTCAAACTCGAGTGCACACAATATTTTGGTCGACAGTAAGCTTGCTATTCCTGGGTGTCATAATATGTGTCCTACCCTCCTATCTCTTCTCTTCATTAGCAGTCGCCAGAAACATCTCTCCTCTCCCACTCGTCTTAATTCCTCTTCATTTGCTACCCTAACTACCCATCTGATCATCATTCTCCCTTATCACCACATTTCAAAAGCTTCAATTCTCCTCTTTTCTGCTGCACCATTAGTCCATTAGTACAACTCAGCAACGTTTCTAGGTTTAAGCCGTGCCTTGTGCGGGGATTCAATGGCCGTGAAAGACAAAACAACAACTTTATTGAAATAAGTTTGCCCAATTCCTCAGTAAGAGTAATTAAGAAACAATAATAATTAACGTGACAGCCGGTAGAATACGAAACATTCGACTGTGAATCAAGGTTGCAGATCATGGTTAAAAACGAAAAAGAGCAGATCAAAATTGGCAAACAAAAATATTCAGTTAAGAAAAAACAAATTTATAAAGAAAATGAAAGCATACCGTGCAAAATAGAAAGTATCTTAACATTGTAAATTAGAATAAAGATATGAAAGCTCGCTTACAACAACCAGCCGAAAGAGTATAGAATTAGACTCAAAATCACGGTCGTATCCGAGCCCAAAAAGCAACCTCTATATATAAAATATATCTCATTTTACGCGTATCAATGCGAAGAGCAACGTTCGTGGTTAGAGGTGGGAACCGAACCCAGCGTTTTAAGGCCCTAAAACGAACGGTTTTCGAGATATTGCCAGAAAACTATCCCCGGTCTGCGAAATTTCAGCGGTTGCCATAGTAACGTTGATCTGTTTCTCAGAGGGAACACAGTTATTTGGGAATATTTCCGAAACCGTTCATTTTAGGAACTTAAAAAGTGTGTTTCGGGGTCCCTACAGGACCTCCGAGCAGTGGCGGCCGGTGGCTTGGAAAGCTGGGTGTTGCACCAACATTTCTGATGTCGCAATTTTATATGGGAAGTTTACACATGTAACAAAAAATCAATTAACGTTAGATGAACTACATTTCTATAAAAACTGAAATACATGGGTTTTCCAAACTAACTGTACGTTCGACAAATAGACAAATTTTAATGGCTCTTTTGGGCTTCTTCCTATAAGAATTTATAAAAAATCATATGCATGTATTTACGCCCTATGTCTGAGTTAATTGGAAGAATTTAAAACACAGCAGGTTGTCTAAGGTTGGGTCTCTATCTCCAGGGTAATAAACATTCTCAACATAAAAACATGGCAACCGAAAAGTTTGTACGTTACGAAAAATGATATTACTAACAAAGACGGGCACATATTCTGCAAAAGGATAGGATTTTTTTTACTATAGCTTGAACCCCATCAGAGGAACCAGCCATGAAGTGCGCTCTGTCATACGTCTGCGCAATTCATTTTTGCGGAGTTTCATTCAATTTCTGCTTCTTTAATTAATCCAGTAAACACGCTGCTAATGTGTGTGCATCATGTTTTGTTTGCCTCTTACTACGTAACTTATCGGTACACAACAGCCATCTGAAATATGTTTGAAATATCACTAGTTTCATCTGCTATAATGGCTAAAATTTCCGATTCCTTTATTTGCTTTGATACTTCTTCTTGGCAAACCACCAACATAATCTGTAAAATTTAATTTTCAATTGTTTTGGACGTTCCTTTGAAAACAGTTGCCCTTACTAAAATGACCTTTAACACAGCATCCAACTCAACGCTAAATTTAATTAGTTCTCTCAAAACACCTGGATTTGTTGATGTTACACTTTCATCATGATCACGCAAGGCCAGTTCGAAAGAGCCACAGAAACGATTACAGTTTATTACAATATTTAACACATATCTATTGTGCCTAACTTCTTCGTTATATTCCGCAATTTACCTTCTATAGACACTGTCCAATTGTGCAGCTTCGTTAACAGTTCCAAAAAGTGTCAATTTCAAACAGCTGAAGATTGGTTGGTTCCTCAGTTTAGGAGCTGCGACAACGCGGTCATATCCTGTACTTTGGATGTGTGGAGAATCTGTCTGATAACCGGTGTTAATTGTGATGGCTGTATTACTGAGTGTCATCTGTTTTTAATTCAAGTGAGGACTGCAGACATTGAATTTCAAGCAGTTTCTACTTTTGGCGCCAAAGGCCACCGTAAACGACTACTAGTTCAGAACTTGGTTACTACACGCCACCGCAGTCGGCTCCTGGCGACGAACGTTGGAACCTAAGAGCGTTGTTCAAATTTTTAACCTATAATTTAGCTTCACACAGGTGTAATTAGTGGAAGATTCTTTAACATGCCATAAATCTATGACATGGGACCACCGGCTTTACTTCCCCTCCGAAGGAATGCATACTGAGGGATTTTTAACGCTCTTAAAAATCCGACGACTTCGGCCGGGTTTGAACCCGCGATCTTGGACATAGAGGCTCAGCATGCTACCAACTACGGCACCAAAGCCACTCAGCTGAAGATTCATGTTTCTTTATTTTAGGGATTAATTTCCGTAACTCCTATTTTGGTCCACGCGGATTCTCCACCAACAAACATGGAAAACAGAATAAAGCGTTTTTAATGTCGCATTCACATAACCAATTATTATTGCCTTAAATATCTCCTTTAAACGCCCTCGTAGCCTATACTTATATTTTGGACAATACTTATGGTAATGGTCAACCGAGTGTTTTTACTGTGAGTTGATCGTCATCAGGGAGCTGGGAAAGCTGTCTAACTAGTAAATTACTCGCTCTATTAATTTTCACTTACACTCCACAATACAATTAATGTTTCAAACTAAACATTCCGTTTAAATAAAATACTAACTTACAAGATGCACAGATGATACATCTGGGTGCTATATCGGAAAGTGGCGCGAAAGGCAAACTAACAAAACACTGAATTTTGCTAGCCTGAAATTTCGTAGTGAATGCATAGTAGTGAATCAACCAAACAATAATAATAATAATAATGCACGGTTATGTATCTGCCTGGAACAAAAATACTCAATCAACTAAATACAGAACTAATCGCAACCCAAATCCCGCAAGAACAAGAGTGGTAAAAGCAAACATAAACCGCTACAGTACACCAACAATACGTCGCAAAATAGTTCAGTCACTTATCTACTGTACTTATAGCATAGTGGCGTTCTTAGGCTCGCTTCACAGAACAATTGACAAAAATATTAAATGAAGTTATGATGAGAAAACATCTAAAAATAATTGGGTGTGAACCAATGTCTCCCTATGAAATTCCGATATTTGTACTGTTGCGGATGGTGTAGCATTCCCTAGTGGTGTGGGAAAGAAACTACCCTTCAGGGGCGGATGACCTCGTAGTTCCGCCCCTTAAAACAACAGTAACTAACTAACTAACTAAACTACCCTTCGCGGGGTAAGAGAAATCGAGGGTGTTGTCATTTCCAAAGAGTGGTGTAGTCTAACGGTGCCATTTGGAACTGAGTGTTGCCAGGGGGCTGGCAGCTCGTCTGCAACTCCCTACAACCCATGCTGGCCAGCAAGCATGTACAAGCTTGGCCTCGTCCCTGCCGTCCGCGCTGTCTACTTGGGAGTCGCAACAAGAGAGCTAACCCCCTGGAGTTTGATTTGAAGGCGGCAGCTTTTATAGGTACAGTGTGAAGCATTACGATAAATAATAACAAAATATCGATGATTTAAACACATTTTTGAGTGCATTAGATCTATAAAACTAAAGCATTAAAGGAAAAAAAACGACGAATTAGTTGTAAAATTATTGGGAGTTGTGCAACGCTGCAACAATATCACCAGCCGCCCTTGCCTCCGAGTATTGTTTCTCGTATGTGGCGGCTTAAAATGAGCTACATCCGAACATTTTACCGACTGTCCTTGCTCAGTGCCAAAGGGCCGAAAAAAGTCACTTACAAATTGAATTTTCAAAAACCGTTTCTTATTGGGCCTCTACATACTCGGATCAACCAACATGCAAAATTTCAGCTTTCTAGGTCTAGTGGTTTGAGCCCTGCGTCGATGAGTCAATTTTGGATTGTCAATGCCAAAGGGCCGAAAAAAGTCACTTACAAATATAATTTTCAAAAACCGTTTCTTAGTGAGCCTCTACATACTCGGATCAACCAACATGCAAAATTTCAGCTTCCTAGGTCTAGTGGTTTGAGCCCTGCGGTGATGAGTCAGTTTTGGATTATATATAAGAGATTAACAAGAAAAGTACATCCGCCTGAATCAATACTATAAAGAAAAAATTAATTATTAAACTTGTTTTCAGTACATGTTTCGAGGATTAATTACATTTTACCCCCTTCATCAGCTATTGAAAAACACATAACAAAGAGTAGCGCAGTAATAAGATACGTATTTAAATCTAATATGGTGCACCATAAAATTTAGGTTATACGATGAGAATAAAATGAAATGAAATAGATGGTGACGGTGATCAACTTGCAGGTGCTTGTGACAAATAATAGTTCCGTATTGAAGCTTGAAACGGTAGATATGGAACACCAATACTTCACCAATCCGTGTAGATCTATAATAAATGAAGAGCCTGTATCCAATTTTAGCCTTTTTAAAACAAAGTGGCTTCAAGAAAATCGACGTGATGGAATGTGATCTCTTGGCAAAGAGAGGTTAGTTGGAAGTATAAGGTGTATGAGGTTAGGACAATGTTACATTCAGAAAATGATTTGTCTATTTGTCCTTCGTGACGCCACGTGATTTTTCAGGTGAAAATTCCACCCTGCTGTCACCGGGATTCGAACCCCGGCCGTCCGGGTGAAAGACGAGCAGCGAAGCCACTGCGCCATCACGCTCCCCATTAACATTATTGTATTTACAAATATATACAGATTGAGACCTTGACCTGCAAGTAGCTTCAGTCTTGATAGAGTTGGATATCTAATTTCTCTAACCATTCTAAACCTTCATCACTAGCTTGATGAATCCATAGCGATGTGACTGATGGTCTGAGGCACATCTGCACAGTTGCAGAAAGGATTCTCGGTCTTTTTCCATTTGTGCTTCCAGAATTGACATCTACAGTGTTGAGTTCTTAATACGGTTCAGCGAGGTCCAGATTTTTCTGGGAAGGTCAAAACCAGGAATAAGTGTCAATTACAAGTGTAGATCGTTCATGAAATGATTGCAGTACTGTAATTTATTTAATAAAAAACCGGAATCACTCGTAATTGTCTTGAAATAATAACAAATAGAAAATGCTGCGTCTTACCTCGCATAGAAGTTGATTTGCTGCTCAGAAATTCCAAAAGAGAATGATAAATGATAACGTATGATGAAAATCGAGACGAGTAAATACGCGGTAAACGGAATATGCATGCGCAAATCTGGCAACGGTTGAACCTGGTAGTATACTGGACTTAAACGATGTGCCTGATGACGAGGCGAGCCCTTTCTTACCGTGCGGGATGACTGCGATTCTTTTTTTCTTAACACTTATCCCATGACACGCTAGGCGCGCTCTCCGCATCTACTTCTACTAGGAGCGTACTATATTGTTATACACTTAATTTTTTCCACACAAATTAAGTACATTACACATCAGTTGTTACGTCCATCTTCTCAACATAATCTCCTTGTAACTTAATGCACTTTTGCCATCGATGTTTCAGTTTCTCCAGACAAGATCCAGCCGACTTCATGGCTAGGTTTGTGACTGTTGTTGAGATATGGCTCCATTACTATGAGGTACAAACGAAACAACAATGGATGCAATGGAAGCATTGGGGCAGTCCACCACCAAAGAAATGTCGAACAGTTCCATCAGTTGGCAAGCAAATGACGGCAGTGTTCTGGGACACAGAGGGCATCATCCCCATTGACTGGATGGAATTGGGGGTCACGATTAACAGTGCAGCATATGTGGCAACCCTTAAATGCTTACGTCGTGCCATTCAAACTAAGCGGTCAGGAAAATGTGATTCTACAACATGACAATGCCCGCCCCCACACTAGCCGAGATACCTTCGCTGCCATTGATCAAATGGGATTCACGGTGCTGCCAGATACACCATACTCTCCCGACTTGGCAGCAAGTGATTATCACCTGCTCGGGGACATGAAGAAACCTCTGCGTGGTCGCTGTCAAGGCATGGGTAAGCAGCACTCCGAAAGAATAGTTTCAGGAAGGTCTGGAGGGACACATCGATGGCAAAAGTGCATAAAGTTACAAGGAGATTATGTTGAGAAGGTGGACGTAACAACTGATGTGTAATGTACTTCATTTGGATAGAAATAAAATAATTGTACATTATGCAACAAGCCTATAATGACAATAATTAAGACACGAGTATGTTTATAAAACGAGCAAAGCGAGTATTATAATTTCCATACGAGTGTCTTAATTACCATTATAGGCGAGTTGCATACGACCGTTTATGTTCGACGATAGTTATAACTATTTTATATTCGAACATAAATATTCATAAATATCTGTCAAGATTTCGCCAGTTTTATGTACTGAACAGGGCGCATGGGACGCAGAGAATAGCTTGTATTCGACCATGGCCTCCTCGAATACCCCACTATGACACTAGCCACACAGTGGAATTTTAAATAGGAGGCCATGGAAGTCAGTGCAGGTGCGATGTTGTGTCTGTTTAGACCGGAGTCCGCACGACCACATATGCATTTTACCAATAATCAGTCAGCACGAGAGTCAAAATATCCCGGAGCGCCAGATGGGTTAAAGCAAATCGCAAAAACGACATCAAATGAAAAAAATGCTTTACTGATTTTTGGCTCAATGCAACAATAAGGATAGAAGGAGATTCAATTGGGCGTAACACATCAAGTAAAATTATCTCATTTTATTTTGAATTTAAAATTGACTGCAAAAATGCTCAAAGCAGCATCACTCACGTGTGGCGACCCACACTCCTATTTACACAATATACAGAAATTTTTCAAACACATTTGACAATTATTTTTGGAAACACAAGTCTGATTATTAGTCCTGTAGACTGTGTTCCAAAATTATTTATGATTAAATCCAGTTCAAATGTAATTGTCTCTACTGGAAATATCGTAGTTCACTGTTTGAATTTTTACATAATATTAACACTCGTAGAATAAATGTTCATAGAATTTTTAACTTCCACTTATTTTTCCAGTTTCAAACAAATATATTGTCGAAAAATATTATTATCATTGAAGCAACACAAATTATTTACACATATTAATTAAATCTGAAAAGTATTTGACCTTGAGCGTAGCATCGAAGAACTGTGCGAAGCACAACAAAAATTAATTGTTCTTCTGACATTAAACATTTGAGAAGTGACTCGATTATGAACTTCCAAGTTCCTAACAAAATATATGATTTCTGAATCATCAACTTGATCAATAAATGGTTGAACCATTCAACTATTCAATTATCCACTTGGAATCATTATTACAAAAAATATTTATATTTGTGGCCGTTTTAGTAACTTTCACAACTTGTAATTCTTCAACAGAATGCGGAAATAAGAATTGTAGCTTCATACTAAATTCATTTAGTTCATGGCACTAGGATTGAAAATATCCTTCAAATTATTCGTGGTTATAGAATTATTTTTAATTGGCAGTGGCCCATTCTATTATTTGTGTAAGAACACAATATTCCAACAACAACGGCAAAGGTCTTCCTCTGAAGAAGAATAAACTACTATCATGACAAATCCGGGTTCTAGCAAAATCAAAGTCTAAATGGAATTCGTAAACAAAGTTGAAATAATAACTGATGGTTTCAAAGAAATAACCTTCGGGTCATTCATACGACGAAATGTGTAGTTCCAATTCTCCTTCTATAAACCTGAGCCATCGAACCTGCTATTTGATTGATGCTCGAAAAAAACCTCTTCATTCCTGCGACTTAAACATGCGCACCTGGGAATGGCATTTCAACTACTCCACACACATAAATTTTCTTCCCAAAATTTATACAATAAATCAAGCCTCTGCTTGTTATCAACACTGGAAGATTAATAAACTTACAAGTTTATTTTATTTTACCATTCAGTTCAACCCGTGAATTTACCATACATATGAAAATCTTTATTTCACTTTCGAGTGTATTTACGTCATGATTTTATATAAATACAAAAATATCCTAATTGATACAAATATCATTTGCTTCCCGTTTCATGCCTCTCCGTGTTATCTGAAAAATATACTTTGCTCATTGCAAATATCAACTGTTCAACCAGAACTGAAATGTTGGTTGAATGCGGGCTTGCGCTAACCACTCTCCTTGGGAAAATCTCCTGTTCCAAACTAGAAATGATTAAACTACTTCATAAGCTCTCTCTCAATACATTTGATTATTAGAAAATATAATATCCAAGAATTATTTAGAAAAATTATGAAAATTATTATTATTATTATTAGTGGATTATTATTATTATTATTAGTTATATTATTTTAAATATATTTAATTATTATTTCATTATGTGAGAATCCACATGTTCGAATCTTCGAATATGGAAAAAAAATATCCATTCCTCAACAAAAATAATTTAACTCAACCATTACATCGACGGTTTTCCGTGATATCCCTAAAATATGAAATATTCAAATAAATGCTCGAAATGCTCGGTCATCGATCCTAAACTGTTCTGAGTGCTGAAAATACTCAGAATAACTCTAACAAGTCTTGCGTAAACCATTGCAAGATTTAAATACGAAGAAAAATAAATGTGTTGGTCATCTGCCGAAAAATAGTTTGTTCCAATTAGCTAGGCATAATATAATTCAAATGTGGCTTACATTTCTTGATGGTCTTGAAGCGTAGTGAACCTGGTCTGTACCAGATTTATCCATAGATATGCCCTAGCGGACAAGCACGTATAATCCTTGTATCGGCCGCCATTATATACCCACAATCCGCCTAGTCAGACATAGTGGTAGTATCTCTTGACGTTTGAATTAACTGTTGATCCATTTTAATATTGGCTTCTGTTAACTCCATAACAGTTTGTTTAAATGGGGTCAGATCTAAGTGATCTATTCTTAGATATGTCAGTTGTAACATAACTCACGGTAATCTTATCAATACAAGAAGACACTGACAGTCTAACCAATCAACGGCTGTTCTGAAGATCGTTCCCTGGGCATGGTTTAACACCATCTACCATGCGCTAAGCAACCTGTAGTTTCCCTTGCGTAGACTAACGAACACCACCGTGATCGCCTGGTCTTCAGTGTACTGATAGATCGAAGTGGTTAACAAGTTACCAATATGAAAACTGACTGAAATGGACTAAACATCCAAGTATTAGGTTATTACTGGACTGTGACAAAGTACTAATACTAGACAAAGTCTAGCATATGTCCATGTAGAAACATAAATATTTCCACTAATGTCTGTAGAAAAAAAATTCAATCACCTCAGTGATTCTCCTCGCCGGAAACTTACTAAGTTCCACCTCGTAGCGCAGCACTTTTGTGACTATCACAACTTTGAAAATTACTTCTGCGTAGATTCGGCAACCATGTGCCTTGGCTCAGCGTAGCAGCAACTTGCTAGGCAAGTGCTTGTGTTGAAGTGAGCTAACCATGCCTGCGCCAGCCGGCTTTTATTCAAAACTGCCAGGGTCACGCGTCATCACGCTGAAATCTAGAAATCCTCATATCTCTGGTATCCCTGGTCCGATTTACTTGATACTAATTGCATTCTCTTTCATTTGGCCGTGCCAGTAATCTGATCCAAGTGTCAAGTCTCTACTCCATGGTTAACTATTTAATCAATAAATAGCCTCGACCTCTGCTATTACTCGCTACGTCACTTGACATGCAAGTATCGATATATTCTTTCCAATTGCTTCGAGAAGCAATGTAGCGCGATATTCAAATATCTCAACTTTCAAAAGCGGCTGTAGCCTTTCCCTTGATATCTAGGTGTCTGAATCTTGGAATACCCATTCCTAGAGTTGGGCACAATGTTATCCTTACCTAATTGACACACAACTGTTTCTTGAGCTCTGATTGGTGGGAGAATCTGTATCGTAATGAAAATTTGTACTACGTTGTATAATGAGCCTCATTATAGTACAGTTTTCTGACATATAATATTTACATTTCGCCAGGGTCGTACATAAAGTATATAACAATATAGTACGCCCCTTGTAAATTAGCGTCACGCCCCAGGCGCGTGATCCGCACTGGGCGTGATAGGTGCAACCAAAAAAAGACGAATAGTTTACCTACCCTGCTTTGATGTTTGCGAGTCGGATTTCACATACTGTTCTCCACCAGAATGCGTTTTCCTCGTTACCTTGTATTCTAGAACGTATATACCAATGTAAAGAGGTGTGTTTTAACAAGAATGGTCCATAGAGTGCAGTGACGGAGATTTACCGTCATATCAGGCGGACAATAGATTTCCTCCGCACTTGACCATTCCCGGCTTCTTCACGGATGGTTTGCAAAGTGATAAAATATTTAGCCGGCATGTTTTACGTGCTTGGAATTGTGTTGAAGGTAATAAAGATGATGTTTTATATACAAGCTTCGGGTGGCAGAGTCCAGATACGTGCGGGGATAGCGGGACGTCCCGTCATATCTTCTCTCTAATGACACCAACTTTCTTCATACAGGATGTGCCAAAATATAGTGATTGGCTGCTCACGCCTGCTGTTCCCAACTTTACGGGATCGAATGGTGACAAAGGTATTTATTATTTACTAGCTGATTACCCAGTAGCGGCCGGTACCAAGGTAACAGTGTTGCACAACGAACAGATTTTTAGCCTACTTATCACATTTTGCAAAAATGAGGAAAAAGTAGACTTATGAGATCGATCGTGGCAAATGTGTGTCTCTCTGTATGTCTGTCTGTCTGTCTGTCCTGCTGTCTGTCTGTCTGGCTGGCTGGCTGTGTGTGTGTCCCCCCTATCAACTCCTAAAGGGCTGCAGCAATCGAAACAAAATTTGGTAGGAGTAAAGATCTATACCTGAATATCCCAATGCCGTATTTGAAAATGATGTCAGTGCTACCAACTGCTGAAAAATCGCAATTGAAATTTGAGCTCCATGTTCGATATCTTGGAAGGTATAAATGGGAGCTATTTCAAAATTGGCACACGTATAGGTAATATTATTTCAGCTCAATTTCCAGGAGGCCATACATGGCAGTGTTGCCAAAATGATTATAAGCCTGCTGATAGGTCCAATTTTAAAATGCATGTAATTTCTATACTAACTAATGGATTTCATTCAAAATTCGCACTACAACAGATCGTATTATTTCAGATCAGTTCTGAGCAATACATTGCATGACATTGTTGCCAACATCATTTTAAATGCGCTGTTAGATCCAATGTTTAACTGCATGTAACTTCAATGCTATCCATTGGACTTCAACCAAATTTTGTATTCTGTATCTTAAGAGATGGAACAAAGAATATATTCAGTCACCAGGGCTGCCAACTGTAGTGCTCTATTAGGCTACATTAGGCTATATTATGCCAGGTATACCGTATTTCGAACTAATTTGAAATTTCTATATTGCCAACTGAATTTCGCCATTATTCTAGATAGATCCATATAGATTAATAATTGGCATGAATCTTACGTTTTAAGAAAAGTAGGCTCTTTAGTTCGTCACGGAACTTCTTGTTTCAATAAGAAATAACAAAACTGCAATAATAATCTTTCATCAATAAAAAGCAATGAGTTTCCTCTTGTAAAACATGCATAGGAATTCATAGTTTTGTTCTTTATTAATTAAGGAAATCTCGTAGTACTGTGCACTGTTTGAGAAAGTGAAGTGCGCCTACAGTATGGAAGCGTTCGTCGTGTGATCGTTGCCAGGCTCAATCACCGACCAGATCTCAAGAGTGGAGGATATAGCAGAGTAAGTCCTATCCCAACAGTTAACTCGGCTGGTCGTTGGTAGGCTCGAACACGACCAGATCTCAATAGTGGAGGTTATAGCAGATGAAGTCCTATCCTAAGATTTAACTCGGCTGGTCGATGCTAGGCTCGAACACCGATCAGATCTCAATAGGGGAGGATATAGCAGAGTAAGTCCTATCCCAAGAGTTAACTCGGCTGGTCGTTGGTAGGCTCGAACACGACCAGATCTCAATAGTGGAGGTTATAGCAGATGAAGTCCTATCCTAAGATTTAACTCGGCTGGTCGATGCTAGGCTCGAACACCGACCAGATCTCAAGAGTGGAGGATATAGCAGAGTAAGTCCTATCCCAACAGTTAACTCGGCTGGTCGTTGGTAGGCTCGAACACCGACCAGATCTCAATAGTGGAGGTTATAGCAGATGAAGTCCTATCCTAAGATTTAACTCGGCTGGTCGATGCTAGGCTCGAACACCGACCAGATCTCAATAGTGGAGGATATAGCAGAGTAAGTCCTATCCCAACAGTTAACTCGGCTGGTCGTTGGTAGGCTCGAACACCGACCAGATCTCAATAGTGGAGGTTATAGCAGATGAAGTCCTATCCTAAGATTTAACTCGGCTGGTCGATGCTAGGCTCGAACACCGACCAGATCTCAACAGTGGAGGATATAGCAGATCATGTCCTATCCTAAGATTTAACTCGGCTGGTCTTTGCTAGGCTCGAACACCGACCAGATCTCAACAGTGGAGGATATAGCAGATCATGTCCTATCCTAAGATTTAACTCGGCTGGTCGATGCTAGGCTCGAACACCGACCAGATCTCAATAGTGGAGGATATAGCAGATCATGTCCTATCCTAAGAGTTAACTCGGCTGGTCTTTGCTAGGTTAGAGCACTGACGAGATCTCAATTGCGGAGGGTTTGGCAGATCAAGTCCTATCCCAACGGTTAATTCGGCTGGTAGCTTGCCACGGTGGGTGTGTGGTTATCACATCGGACTACCATCCCCAAGCTTGCAGGTTCGCTCCTGGTCGTGGTAAGTGATTTTTGAAAGGCGACAAAAATCACGATATGCATGTCATACGTTGTTGGCATGTTAAAGAACCCATTTGAATTCAGTAGGCCGTGTTCATAGTGGCAAAATTAATATCGGGATTTTCCGCCAACACAAAGCTCCTCATTTCTCTACTAGAATGCGTTATAGTGTTCAAGGAGCTTAGATATCTAACCTCCTTGACTTTCATAGCGCTTCAAGGAGCAATAAAATTCGACATGCAAGTTGCTCTCTGTGCGTCAATTAACAAAGCTTGCACCCGGCACCCAGGGCCATACGATATTAAAATTTTATTCGGCTGGTCGTTGCCAGGCCCAATCATTGACCAGATCTCAATAGTGGAGGGTATGGCAGATCAAGTCCTATCCCAACAGTATGTTAACTCGGCTGGTCGTTGCCCGCTAACTGCAATAAGGGTGGAGGAGGGCGGACGATGCCATCCGAGATGCTCCGTCTACTACCGATACCATTATCTCGCAATGCAATAAGCGCGTGAGTATGCCACTTGCTGTTATTCCTCACCCTCGTGTATAGCTTACTCGGCTTTGTTCGCGTGAAGTTTTCCAAATATAATGTATAATTCATTCAATACCAAAGATGAATTTGGTGTTATCTGGACTGAGGCATTTGTGACGATTGAGCTAAATCTGCTTTACAGCGCACATGTATACCTCCTTCTCTCATATGAAGCAGATCTTTACCCTGCCCCCACCTCCAGTTAACCACGAGCCGTCACTGTGATTACCCGTCCTTCGTGCTTGTGTTCTAAATGATTAAATAATAGATGATTAAATAATAGTACATTATGCAACGAGCCTATAATGGCAATAATTAAGACACGAGTATCTTAATTACCATTATAGGCGAGTTGCATACGACTGTTTATGTTCGACGATAATTATAACTTTATTATATGTTTTAACATAAATATTCATAAATATCTGTTGAGATTCAGTCATTAGAATTTTGTGATCGGAGTGCAGCGCTGGGTAGGATATCTCTGTATTCCAAGCTCCCTGACCGACCGACGCATGCGCTCTGTGTGCTTGACAATGGATTTTGAGCGCATGCGCGAAGGTATCCTTACCTAATTGGTCACACAACTGTTTCTTAAGCTCTGATTGGTGGGAGAAACTGTTTCATAATGAAAAATAGTAGTACAATGAGACTCATTATGATACAGTTTTCTGACACATAATGTTTACATTTCGACAACGTCGAACATAAAATTCATAATAAACTAAATGAAAAAATAAATGAATAAATAAACAAATGAATGTATAATTGATTAAATGAATGGATGGATAAATAAATAAATAATTTAATGAATATGTTATAAATAAATAAATAAAATAATAATTAGCGAATAAATTAGCAAATGGATACATGAAATACATATATTAATTATTTAATAACAAATGTTATAGTTAATTTATTAGTTGGTTATTGTTGTTAATAAATAAATTAATAATAAATAAATTAATGAATAAATAACTTAACGATTAAATGAATTAATTATTGAAAAAGGTAAATGGGTAAATAATTCATTATTAACAAAATTAAATAAATAAATAAATAAAACTATATGAGTGATTAAATAAATGTGATATGAATGAATTAATTTTAAAAACAAGAAGTTCCGTGACGAACTAAAGAGCCTACTTTTCTTAAAATTAAGATTCATGCCAATGATTAATCTACAGTATATCAACCTATCAAGAATAATGACGAGATTAAGTTGGTAATATCGAAATGTCTATTTAGTTCGAAATATACCTGGTATAATGTAGCCTAATAGAGCACTACAGTTGGCAGCCCTGGTGACTGAATATATTTTCCATCTCTTAAGTTACCGAATACAAAATTTGGTTGAAGTCCAATGGACGTTACATGCACTTAGATATTGAATCTACCAGCATGCGTAAAAGCATGTTGGCGACAATGTCATATGTATGCTGGTCAGAAATAATCTGAAATATTATGATATCTTGTTGTGCCAAATTTTGATGAAATCCATTTGTTAGAAGTTACATGTATTTTAAAATAGGACCTTTAAGCAGGCATAGAATCATGTTGGCAGCACTGACTTATATTAAATACTCCAAATTAATCTAGAATGTCACGTGCTATACGTGTGCAAAGTATAGAGCTGTATCTTGCATACTTGCTGATATATTGTTATTAGGGTAAAAAAGATATAGACAGCATTTATTAACAGTTGGCAGCCCTGGTGTCTCTTAAGAATACGCTCAGTCATATCTGTTTATGTAAACATATTACATACAAACTTTGGTTGAAATCCAATTGATAGTGTAGAAGTTATATGCATTTAAAAATTGGACATATCCGAAGGCAACACTGTCATATGTGGCCTCCTCGAAATTAACTGAAATAGTATTATCTACATGTGTGCCAATTTTGGAATAGCTCCCATGGATACCTTCCAAGATATCCAACATGGAGCTCAAATTTAAATTGAGATTTTTTAGCAGTTTGTAACACTGACATCATTTTCAAATATGGGCATGAGATATTCCGGTATACATCTTTACTCATACTAAATTTGGTTTCTATTCTGCAGACGTTTAGGAGTTGATAGGGGGGGGGGGGACACACACAGCCAGACAGAAGGACAGACAGACAGACACACATTTTCCCGGATCGATCTCATAAGTCTACTTTTTCCTTATTTTTGCAAAATGTGAAAAGTAGGCTAACAATAAATAAATAATAATAATTGAACGTATGAATGAATGGATAAATAAATAATTAAGTTGTCATATTATAAATAAATAGATTACATGAATGAATAAAATTAAGAAAAGTAAAAGTAAAATGTTTGTACGAATGAATTAACAAATAAATAAAATAATAATTATGTAATCAAATTAGTAAATGGATACATAAAATATATTAATAACAAACGTTATAGTTAATTAGTTAGTTATTGTTGTTTAAAGGGACGGGACAACAATATTAACAAATGATTGAATGTATAAATAATATATATTAAAGAAAACAATTAGTTAATTGAATAACTAAATAAATGAATGAATTAACAATTGAACAAAAAGTTCCGTGAAGAACTATACAGCCTACTTTTCATGCCAATGATTATTCTACAGTATATGAACCTATCTAGAATAATGACAAAATTAAGTTGGTAATATCAAATTAGTTCAAAATATACCTGGTATAATTTAGCCTAATAGAGCACTACAGTTGGCAGCCCTGGTGACTGAATATATTCCTAGTTCCATCTTAAGGTACAGAATACAAAATTAGGTTGAAGTCCAATGGACGTTACATGCAGTTAGACACTGGATCTATCAGCACGCGTAAAAGCATGTTGCCAACAATACCATGCGTGTGCTGGTCAGAAATAATCTGAAATATTATATCTTGTTGGGCCAATTTTGGATGAAATCCATTTGTTACATGTATTTTAAAATTGGACATATCAGCAGGCATAGAATCATGTTGGCAGCACTGCCTTGTATTAATTACTACAAATTAATCTACAATGTCAGGTGCTATACGTGTGCAAAGTATAGAGCTGTTGGCTTGCATACTTTCTGATATATTGATATTAGGGTAAAAAAATATATAGACAGCATTTATTAACAGTTGGCAGCCCTGATTGCTCTTAACAATACTTACAGATATTCTGTTATGGTACACATAGCACATACGAAATTTGGTTGTAATCCAACTGATAGTATAGAAGTTACATGTATTTAAAAATTGGTACTATCAGCAGGTTTATAATCATGTTGGTAGAACTGACGTACATAAGTTACTCAAAATTAATCTAAAATGTCAGAATATACGTGTGCATAGTTTAAAGCTGTTGGCTTGCATACTTTCTGATATATTGGTATTTGGATAAAAAAAATATAGAGAGCAATTATTAACAGTTGGCAGCCCTGGTGGCTCTTAAGAATACGCTCAATCATATCTGTTTATGTACAGATATTACATACAAAATTTGGTTGAAATACAATTGATAGTGTAGAAGTTATATGCATTTAAACATTGGACCTATCAGAAGGCTTAAAATTGTTTTGGCAACACTGTCATTGTTGGCCTTCTGAAAATTAAACTGAAATAGTATTATCTGCATGTGTACCAATTTTGGAATAGCTCCCATGCATACCTTGCAAGATATCCAACATAGAGCTCAAATTTCTAGTGCGTTTTTTCAGCAGTTGGTAGCACTGACATCATTTTCAAATATGGACGTGAGATATTCCGGTGCACATCTTTACTCATACTAAATTTGGTTTTGATTGCTACAGCCGTTTAGGAGTTGATAGGGGGGGGGGGGGGGCACACACAGAGACAGACAGACAGACAGACATTTTCCCGGATCGATCTCATAAGTCTACTTTTTCCTCATTTTTTGCAAAATGTGAATAGTAGGCTAAAAATGCCGTACATGATAAAATAAACAAATGATTGATTAATTGAATGATTGAGAGAAAGGATGAATAATAAATGGATATTTATTTGTTTCACATCCGTCGATGATTTCAAAATTCTGGTAGTATTTTTCATCACAAAGTAGTGATGTGGAATTGGCTATTTTTATTCCTTTCTCTAAGCTTTCATTTGTCGTTAAAATGTCAGCATGCAACAGCTGGCGCTCAGCGTGTCGAGCTTCAAGTTAAGTGTGTGTGGGTAATGATTCTCGCTGCTCCAGCATTGCCAAGACATTCCTTGAACCCTTGTAAAAGTCGTAAAGCAAAGAACGTGAGAAGCGTCACCACGACTCGTAAAGGTTAGGTTAGGTCTTTTCCCGTCAAGTGCTCTGGCGTTGCCTAGCAACCGACAAGTGCGCAGCCAATTCTGTGGGGAAATCATAAAAACACAGAAGACGACTACTACTACTACTGTACGAGGTATCGGAACACATACACAGACACCTTGGTCTAATGTTACAGAAACGAGCTGTTCTTGGAACGTTCAGGAACATCTGCTACGTGGTAATGAGAGGGAATTCTACAGCTGGGTCATTGGCACGGCAGCAGTTGGCTCCACTGAGATTTTTGGTTGCAGTCGATATTATTAAATACAGTGGCGCAAACAGAAAGTTTTTGTTGTTGTTTCACTGAAGGGTTTTGCGACATCATGATCATGATATAATTTATATTGTTTTAATTGAATATTAAGGCCCGGAAGTTGATGCACTATTAAATTAATAAATATGCATGCAAAAATGCACTAATTATTGGTCAAATATGCATCTCGTATAAAAAGGATATCCACTATGAAACAACTACAGAAATTACGATCACTCCGTATTTTTAGCGTTTAAATTTTGAATATCAAGAAAATATGAACAGACGGACATATAACTACACCTTTCGTTTTTAATATCACAACTAAGAAACAGTTCTAAATAGTAGGAAATGGTATTTCATGGAACTTCAAGCGGTGTTGACCATCAATAATTATTTTATTATGTAAATTTTTAGCCTATTTTCAATTTTGAAAAATTAGGCACATGAGATCACCTTTTGTCCGTGTGTGTGTGCGTGTGTGTGTGCCCCCCCCCCCCCCTCCCTAATAAAATCTAAACGGCTGGAGCGATTTCAATGAAACTCGGTAAGGTCATAACACTATTCCCGGCGACCTCGACCGTGCCCTTCTAATTTTGTTACGTCTCACCAATCCAACATGGCGGCTGTGCGAAATATTTCACTAGCATTCAATATCTCCGAAACTATTACCGATATCGCCCTGAAATTGTGTACGGTGATAAAGGGCACTACTAGAAGTTCACCTATGTGACTTTCAAAAACATGGTGACTACAAAACCAACATGGCGGTCAAGCGAAGTTGAGACTTTTAAATAGACTTTTCTCGCGATTTAACTATCCAAACGTGATGAAACTTGGTACAGCAAATGTTTATACACATTGTAATGCACTGGAGTCTAATTTAGTACAATTGTTTACATAACCTCAAATGGCGGCTGTGCGAAATATTTCACTGACATTCTATACCTCCGAAACTTTCACAGATAACACCCTGCAATTTTGTACGGTGATAAAGGGTACTGATACAAGTTTACCTATGTATATTTCATAAACCTGTAAAGTACAAACCGAACATGGCGACCAAGCGAATTTGAAATATTTTAATATACTTTTCTCGTGATTTAACTCTCTGAGCGCAGTGAAGTGTGGTACAGTAAATGATTTTACAGATTGTAATGCACTGCCATCTAATTTCATTCAATTGTTTACATAACCTCAAGATGGCGGCTGTGCGAAATTTTAAAATTAAGTTTTTATTTCTTGTGTCGTAATCATGCGATCGAAGTGAAAGTTTGATTAATGAAGCTAGGCAATAATTGTCCTTGAATGGTACATAACTCTATGGCCTATATATATAACAATCCTAAATGGCGAGCTTCCGAAATATTTTCTCGGTTCTCAATATATACTGTATGAATCTTTTACAGCAACCAAACTGATTTTTTTAATGTTCATAGAGACTATGAACATATGTTCACCTATAGGACTTTCAGTAACCTGGTAAGCACAAATCCAACATGGCGGCGACGCGAAGTATAAATATTTAAATGGACGTTTCTCGCGAATTAACTATCCGTGTGCCGTGAAACGCTGCACATTAAATGCTTATACAAATGTTGATCCACTGGCATCTAATTTATTTCAATTGTTTGCATAATCACAAGATGGCTGCTGTGCGTAATTTTAAAATCTCGTTTTTACTTCTCGTGTTCTAATCATGCGATTGAAGTTTGAATACCACACGTACACAGTAATCTTAATGTAATAGTACAAAAGTAAAAATCCAACCTGGCGACCATCTGAAATATTTAGACGGTTCTCAATATCTACGAATCTGTTACAGCAATTAAACTGAAATTTTGTATGTTGATAGAGGCAATTAACATGATCAGGATATATGAAAATAGGCTGTATAGTTCTTCACGGAACTACTTGTTAAGTATACGGTAGAATCTCGCAAACTCTGCCTAATGTGGACCGAATGGTGGCCGAGTTCTCGAAAATGCCGAGTTATCGGGAAATGTGTTAAAAAGACGAAATAAGCTGTTTGTTTTTGGTTTAGAAGTAATGCAACGAAGTACATTTATTTGTTTTTAACAGAAACACAAGCTTTAAAATGATTAAGCCACTACAATATTACAGTACTTGAATATGTACAAAACAATTCCCGTAGGCAAATAATTTTTTCACTTAATGAAAATTACCATTTCCATTTTTGCAAAAAAGAGAGTAATGTTCTTTTGCTTTTCGCTTTGAAACCTGTTTCTTGAAGCCTCGTCACGAAGACGGCGAAGAAAGAGAATTGCGGAGAATAAATACAACGCTCTGCGCGAGAACCGTTTCTTTACTTCTTACCGCCAACAGTTTGTGCATTTACAGTACCTGTATTTATCAGGTCGTCGTTACTCATCTTACTTTGTACTGTAGGTCATCTTGTTTCGCGTCGTATTTAACTGTCGATAATTCCATTGATGGAGACGAAAGAAAACAAACGCTCTGTGCGGAAACTCAAAAACAAACAAAAATCATGATTTTTTTTCTCCTGTCAGGGTGGCTGAGAAATCCGGAGTGCCGGGTTACCGAGTGCCGAGTTTGCGGGACTCTACTGTAACTGATATACAATTTGTATACCGATAGCCATTGAATTTTCAAAAATGAAAACGATTTTACAATATCTACACAGTGAATGCCGAATAAAGATAATTCATATTAACTTTCAAAAAGGACTGAAACGTACCAGGTATTAAAATAATCTCAGTATTATTGTGTGATAGACTCTCGGAGTCAGAATCGAAATATTCGGCATTAAGAACATGAAGTGGGCCTAAAAAAAACGCTTCCAAACATAGGGAATTATAATATGCGCCCTTCTAAAGCAGAGATATGCACTTAAACAGGCAAATGAGAAAAATATGGTGCATTGTGCCAAAATATTCAAATATATGCCTTAGTTATTATTATTATTATTTGTTTCAGAAGGATCACGTCATTTCAACTGTTTTCTTTTAGCTTTAAAATCATTCCAGGATTCCTTCATTCTTAGACGGTGTTGTTCCTTTCTCCCTTTTGTCCACGCCTGTCCAGTTTTCAGCACCAGGTTGGAAACTCCAATGGTCGAAGAGCTTTGTCTTAAGATGGCCACGCACCTGGATATCTTCACGTGAGATCCCAATTTCGTGCAGATCTTTCTGAATCTCACTGAACCAGGCATCCTTTATCTTTCTCACTTGGAGAAATGTGAAAATGCGATAAGTTAATCATGTTGACGTCATTCAGGCCACATGCCCATAAACCATAATCTGAAATTTCCCGCATCACATCAGTTATTTTCTCCACATGTGTATATAAATCCTGGTTAAACTCACCATTCTCTTTGACCGGAACTAAGATTATTCTTTCAAATTTTACTTATCTGCACATGGAACAAGCAATGAAGGAAATTAGAGAAGAAATGAAGTAGGTCTAAAGATCCACGGAGAAATCATTTCAACTCTGAGATTTGCTGATGACATTGTCATCTCAGCCGATTCACCAGACGATTTGAATGCGTTTGAATGATGAAGGTCAGATGGGTAAATAGGGTAACAAATGAAGAGGTATTAAGACGAGTGTATCTAACGACTGGTAATGAAGGGAAAGATAGGTTGGTAGGATACCTACGAAGACACCCAGGAATAGCAAACTTCGTTATGGAAGGAAGGGTCGAGGATAAGAACTGTAGGGGTAGACCAAGGTTAGAACCTGGAGGCGGGGTAGCTATGTAGAAATGAAACGATTAGCTCAGTACAGGGAGGCATGGGGGGCTGTAGTAAATCAGTCAAAAGACTGAACAATAACAGAAGCTGATGATGATGATGATGATAATTGTTGTTTTACGGGGCCTAACATCTAGGTTATCGGCCCCTAATGGTTTGGGTGATCGTGAAGATAATAATGAAATGTAAACTATAACTTAAACTAACTACTAACTTATAGTATATAGGCCTATTAGAAGAAGAAATGTAAAGGGGAGCGTGATTCACCCGGACGGCCGGGGTTCGAATCCCAGTGACAGCGGGGTGGAATTTTCACCTGAAAAATCACGTGGCGTCAGGAAGGGCATCCGGCCTTAAATCCCCGGCCAAAACCAAAATGAGCCTGGTTGGCTCCGCGACCCCAATTAATTGGGAAAAGCCGAAGAAAGAAAGACAGAAGAAGAAGAAATGTAAAACAAAAGGAGAATACGGTAAACAAAGGACAGGAGGAGAAGAAATGCCCTCAACCCCCGAAGAATGCGGATTGAGGGACTTGGAAAGAAGGAGAGCCATGAAGGGCAGATAAGATAGTGAAAGAGGAGAGGGTCCGCCCCAGGGGTAACGGATTAAAAGGGGGAAACCAGACCCAGCTCAGGAATCCCTCGGGGTCGCCAACTCCCAAACTCACCAGCCGTGAGCCCCTGAGGGTGTAGCAATATCTAGGGTACACCAGAAGTGGTGGGGCTACACACTCCCTGCCTCCTTGAGGGCCTTGAGCAGGTGGCAGGAGATTACATGAAACGAAAAAGAAGGAGGCTGACCCCTCGCAGAAGGAGGGTATCAGAAAAGATGAGAAAAGGGCCAATTACGGCGGGAAAGTTAGAGACTCCCTAGGCCTCGGATACCCTAATACCGTCGGGGTCGGAAGAGAACAAGAGTTGATCAAGTGAGGTCGATAGGAAAGGAGACGGAGAGGAGCCTGGCACAAGTAAGAGGAAGCAATGCCGGACTCAGCAGGGGCCCCGTGGTTGCCATCCCACGTCCCACTAGATGTGAGCCCATTGGGAGAATAGCAGAAGCAAAGGAAAGGAAAGGAAGCTTGTAGTTTAACGTGACCGTTAATCTTGAGATCATGAGCCACGGGACCTCCTTTTTACGTGGAATCCGAACCACAGGACATGGCATTTCACTTCGAAAATCTCACATGCATTGACCGGGAATCGAACCCGGACCGCCTTGGTGAGAGGCATACAGCTAGACCGCTGAGCCACCACGCCCCCCAATAGCAGAAGCAACAAGGCCACTAATCTAGGGCTGAACTACTGTAGTTACTACGTATAACACCATAAATGATCTGGCAAGCTTTGGAAGCTGAATTGTAGGTCATGCATTCTGTCTCTCCCACTACCTGTTCGTAACCATGGCAACCATTCAAATTGGCTGCTCCAGTTGAATTGTTTTGCGATCAGAGAGGAGAATATCCTTGGTTGGTTGGTTCCTTAGTTTAGGGGCTGCGACAACGCGGTCATGTAGCCCCGTGTACTTTGGGTGTGTGTAGAATCTGTCTGATAACCGGTGTTAATTGTGATGACTGTATTAGTGTGTGTATCTGTTTTTTAATTCAAGTAGGGACTGCAACTTTGAATTTTCAAATAGTTCCTACTTTTGCCGCCAAACGCCACCGTCAACGACTACTAGGCCTAGTTCAGAACTAGCTACTAGACGCCACCGCAGTCGGCTCTTGGCAACGAACGTAGCAACCTAAGAGCGTTGTTTATATTCTTAACCTATCCAATTTAGTTTCACACAGGTGTAATATCCTTGCACAGGTAGAGAGTATGCTGTAATTACATTATTGAATTTTCTTTTGTTAAAATATAAATTCTCTAGACATTTTTCTTGTTCTTTTATCCGACGCGTCTCATTGAAGTCAGGCATGACACAATCAGGCAGGTTAAGATTAATTCGCATTCACAAGATTGAAAAGAAACTTCTTATTGTATGCAGAGAACAGATAGTACAGACTTCCTTTAAAAATGCTTCAATACAGATTGAATAATTCAGTTTAATTAAAACTACCAAACATCTCGGTAATGCCAATGTTTGGATATGAAATGAATGGAAGTGAAATTTAAATGTTGTAGTAGGAGTAATGGATCAAGGTGAAATTATTTTAAAACTCAGAAATTCTTCTAGGTTTGTGCCGTGTCTTGTGTGGGGTTTCGCCTAGGACACCAAGCTGGCTCATCGGCGGGCTCTTGGTGTCCCCGCCCGGACCCCCCACTGGAGTAACGAACTGCGCGCTACCTCCCTTTAAATGCTGTGCAACTGCACTACTTGACTGCGAGAACTAAAAGCTCAAGCAACCTTAACCTCCCTATGAAGGCTTCCAAAAAGATGGTATATTGGCTCTCACGGCCAGTGAATTAAAACTCAGCAATTCTTCTAGGTTTTTGTCGTGTCTTGTGTGGGGTTTCGCCTAGGACACCAAGCTGGCTCATCGGCGGGCTCATGGTGTCCCCGCCCTGACCCCCACTGGAGTAACGAACTGCGCGCTACCTCCCTTTAAATGCAGTACAACTGTACTACTTGACTGTGAGAACTAAAAGGTCAAGCAGCCTTAACCTCCCCATGAAGGCTTTCAAAAAAGATGGTATATTGGCTTTCACGTCCAGTGAATTAAAACTCAGAATTCTTCTAGGTTTGTGCCGTGTCTTGTATGGGGTTTCGCCTAGGACACCAAGCTGGCTCATCGGCGGGCTCGGAGCTTTGTTGTTGACGTCGTAATATTGGTCGATTCATCAGAGGATTTGAATGAGTTTCTACATGGTATGGAGGAAAGAATTCATGATGAAAATCGATATAATGTAAAGCTATAATAATGGAATACAGTCGGAAGGAAGCAGGAACTCCTGTTGAGATCGAATTGACAGGTGAAAATCTAAAGAAAATTAGAGAATGTATCTACTTGGGAAGGAAAATAAGTATTAATGGTTGAGGCAAAGAGGATATTGTTATTGTTGATTCCTTTAGGGGCTTCGCGACATCGTGGTCATGTGGCCCCGTGTACTTGAGTGTGTGTAGAAGTTGTCTGATAACCTGTGTCATTGTAATTTCTGTACTAGTGTGTGTACTTGTAATTGAGACAGGATTTGGGTATGACGCAGCCTTGGCCGTAAGTTAGGTACCATCCCGGCATTTTTCTGAAATGGGAAATCAAGGAAAACCACTTCTAGGATGGCTGAGGGAGGAATCGAACCCGTCTCCTCTCAGTTTTGCACCAGAATTTAATTTCTTGGCTGAGGTGGGAATCGAACCCGGTCCTCAGGAGTCGTAGTCAAGAATGCTAGCCACAACGCCACGAGGCGGACCAAAGAGGATATATAACGGGGGCTGGCAAGTTGTTTCATTTTAGGGGCTTGGACATCGTGGTAATTTAGCCCTGGGTAATTCGGTGTGTGCATATATAATTTGTCTGATAACCCGTGTTATTTTAGTGTCTGTAGTAAAGTGTGCATTTGTAATTCATGTGAGAATTGGCAAGGAGGCGGCCGTGACCTGAAGCTAGGAACCATCCCGGCATTTGTCTGGAACTGAACTGGAGGAAATCACGGAAAATCACTTCCATGTTGACTGAGGAGGGAATCGAATCCTCCTCTCCTCAGCGTTTCTTCCTCACGTGGCTGAGTGTACCCAGGTTCCAGCCCTACGACCAGAATTAAAGTTTTTGGCAGAGTCGGGAATCGAACCCGTATCTCCAGGGTGATGGTCAAGAATGCTAGCCGCTACACTACGAGAAGGTCTCTTAATTTTTTACTCTAACTACCCATTCAATCTTCATCATTTCTCCTGTTACATCACATTTAATAATGCTTTTCTTCTCCTCTTTTCTACTGCACCAACAGTTTAAATATTTAATTTCCATGGAATATATTAGTGATATGAAGTGACTAACATCAAGGAAGCTCCGTCCAAGATTCCACTTGAGGGGGTCATCATCCGAAAAGTCCCTGCGGTAAAGTACCTAGGAGAGTGGATCTCGGCAAACCAGAGTGAGAATCTGACCATAGACACCAGGTGCACCAAGTTCGAGAGGGCCTACCACTCCTGCCGCAGCATCTACGCATCGAAGTTTCTCTCCAAAAACCTCAAACTCAGACACTACAATTCAATAGAAAAAACATCTGTTCTGTACGCCTCTGAGTGCCTCGTAATGGCCAGGAAAGGCCCACTCAGGATACTTGAACTCAATGAAAGGAAGATCCTGCGGAGGATACTAGGACCTATACGGGAAGAGGGAGGCACCTACAGAATTCGGCACAATGATGAGCTTTACAGCCATCAAGAAGACATTGTGACTTGTATAAGAAAGAGGCGCCTGGTCTTCTATGGACACTTGACCCGCATGATCCCTTACCGGCTCACCAGTAAGATCTTCACAGTGGCAGGAAGAGGGAAGGCCTCTTGGACCAAGTGAATCTCTACGGTCAGGACGGATTTAGACCACCTAGGGATCCCACTTAATTCCATACAGGACCGCCAACAATTCCGGCAAGCCATCCGACAGGGAGTTTTTCCTGTATCACTGACAGCTAGAAAGAACACCGGAGTCAGCAGACCACCATGGACGGAGGAAAGAAAGCTGGCTCATAGTCAGATGATGAAAAAGTGCTGGAAGAAGAGAAAAGACAAAGCGACGAGGAGATACGAGCCCCACGGTCCTCAGTAGGTCCAAACAAAGGAGAAGTAGAAGAAGTAGAAGAAGAAGAAGAAGAGAGATATGAAGCCATTTTTCAGTGTTGCCTTATTGACATTTGAATCAATTATTTCAGAAAGCAGTCAAGTGCCATAAAATGAAACAAGTAGTTCCGTGAAGAACTATACAGCCTATTTTCATATATCCTACGTATGTTAATTATCTCTACCATCAAGCAAAATTTCAGTGTGATTGCTGTAATAGATTCGTTGATATTGACAACCGACTATATATTTCGGATGGTCGCCATGTTGCATTTTATATGTGTAGGTCCTAGAGTTATGTACTGTTACATGAGGATTATTGTGAATGTGTAGTATTCAAACTTCAATCGCATAATTAGGACACAAGAAAAAACAAGGAGATTTTAAAAATTTTCACAGCTGCCATCTTGAGGTTATGGAAACAATTGAAATAAGTTAGATGCCAGTGGATTAACATTCGTATAAGGATTTACTGTACCTAGTTGCACTACACTCTGATGGTTAATTGCGAGAAACGTCCATGTGAATATTTATAATTCGCGTCGCCGCCATGTTGGATTTGTGATCACCAGGTTATTTAAAGTCCTATAGGTGAACTTATGTTCATAGCCCCTATGAACATAAAAAAATCAGTTTGATTGCTATAATAGATTCGTAGATATTCAGAGCCATCTAAATATTTCGGATGGTCGCCATGTTGGATTGTTAAATGTATAGGCCATAGAGTCATGTACCATTAAAGGATAATTATTGCGTAGGTTCATTATTCAAACTTTCACTCGCGTGGCCGCCATGTTGGTTTTGTTGTTACCAGTTTTTCAAAAGTCACATAGGTGAACTTCTAGTAGTTCCCTTTATCACCGTAAATAATTCCAGGGTGATATCGGGAATAGTTTCGGAGATATTGAATGCTGGTGAAATATTTCGCACCGCCGCCATGTTGGATTGGTGAGACGTAACAAAATTTGAAGAGCATGGTCGGGGTCGCCCGGAGTAGTGCTATGAACTTACCGAGTTTCATTGAAATCGCTCCAGCCGTTTAGATTTTATTAGGGACACACACACACACACCTCACACACACACACACACACACACACACACGGACAAAAGGTGACCTCATAAGCCTATTTTTTCAAAATTGAAAATAGGCTAAAACATGAGTTAATGACACATTTTAGTGCTGAAACCAGGCAAGAAACGTCCTCCTATAATGGTCACGACATTACGTTGAATTTCCGATTTAGATCAGAAACCAGTTAAATGCCAGCGCTTGGCTGGTTTATGCAGTAAACTGATGGTACATTTTGTGATGCGCCGCACATTGCCGGTTGGCGCTGAATAAGGATATCATGTAGCACAGGACAGCTGCACAGAAGAAACCCCTTTTGTTCCAGAAACCGTGCTATGGTTGGCTTTTAGTAAATCGTTAGAAAAGCACAAGAAAAGCTTAACTCTAAATTTCAGAATAATTTACACGATCATTTTGTCGGAAGACTTAAAAAAATGAAAAGCGTTTTTCTCTGAATCTACGTATTTTAAAGAAAGGTTTTTTAAACAAAAAATGTAGAGGACATTGTCACCTACAATTCGTCTCATTGAGGTCATGTCATACGTTTCGAAATGCAGAAGCTAGGTGGCGCCAAAGTTTCCAAAAAAGTGTTTTTTCACTTTTTGTCCTAGAAAAAATGTTTTGTTCACAAAAGAGCGAATAAGAAATTTGTTCCTCTCAAAATTGTCTACAACATTTATTGAAACATCTTTCCCTCCTACTTACCGTTTCAAAGTTATATAGTCTGCCGAAGTGTGAAAATTGTACTATTCAGATGGCACAAAGGTTAGTATGTGTACAGTTATGATTGATACGTTGCGATTGAAATAGATATGATTGTTTGAGCTAATTAACAAACACAGCCCGCGTCCTGTTTGACCGAGCCTTAGGCAGCTGTCCGACACCGGTCCCTGTCTAAATTATGCCCACCGCTCTCTCCGCAGTAACAATAGTAGCCTTGACTACTCAGCGTTGCATTTGCTGCGCTATAACTTTGGAACGGTAAGTCGGAGGAAACAAACGTTTAAATAAATGTTGCAGACAATTTTGAGAGGAACAAATTTCTGATTCGCTCTTTTGTGAAATAAATATATTCTAGGACAAAAAGTGAAAAAAAACAAACCACTTTTTTGGAAATTTGGCGCCACCTAGCTTCTGCATTTCAAACCGTATGACATGACCTCAATGAGACAAATTGAAGGTGACAATGTCCTCTACATTTTTTTGTTTAAAAAACTTTTCTTTAAAATACGTAGTTTCAGAGAAAACCGCTTTTCAATTTCTTTTTAAATTTTCCGAAATTTAGAGTTAAGCTTTATTTTGTGCTTTTCTAACGATTTACAGAAATCCAACCATAGCACGGTTTTTGGAACAAAACCATTCCACCTGTACTGTACGAATGCTATGTCTCGAATTCTCTTGCTATGTATCTTGAGCTATAGAGGAGTCAGAACTTCTCGTGTTTGCCGATATGCCACAACTCATGCTATGCATGTCGAACTATAGAGGAATCACAACTTCACATGTTTGCCGATATACCGCAAGGGAACTACCCACGATGTTGGATGGCCCGGAGAACGGAATCCGTTTTTCTGTTTGCGCCTCACTTGAATATTGATGTAAACCAATGGAGTTCATTCTTTATGCACCAAGAGGTGCCACTGCAGTGGCATGGGAAGTTGTGGAACACATGATGTAGTGGAGTGGATACATGAAGATGATGAGCTCGGAATTTGGCTATTTTATTCCCGTGTTTAGAATCGTACGCTATGCATATATAAATATGTGTAATGCTTACTGGAGTAAAATATGCTGATTTTATAGCGCCTATCTTCATATATATTACTTCAGTTGTATAGATCCCTACTGAGGCGCTCACAAGCGACCGATCGTGGCAAATGAACATTCAAATGAAAGAGAATGGACATTAGCAGTGACGAATTTCACTTTAGTTTGATAAATATCTATCATTTCTTTTAAAAATGACTTAAAAATGTACGAAAAGTGCGATTTGCAGATACTGTTGCTGTAGGAAAATACGCTCCATAATTGCTGTCCACTTCACATTTTGGCCGCTGTGATGCCTGTTTCATGTAATTTTAAAATTCTGAAGTATTTCCTTTATCATTTTGCATGGATTTCAGAAACATTAATCAAAGGAATGAGTACTCAAATCGTGTAAATATCGAATAACCGGTGAGTATTATGTTGATCCAATTTTCAGTGATTGCCTTCTTAAGTTAGGGAACGCAGAACTTGGAATTCTAACTGAAATGTAAATAGAGTTGTACTGTATAAGGCGGCTTCGGTGGCGTAGTCGGTAGCATGCTGAGCTTCTATGTCCAAGATAGCGGGTTCAAACCCGGTCGAAGACGTCGGATTTTTTAAGAGCGTTAAAAATCCCTCAGTAAGCCTTCCTTCGGAGGGGAAGTAAAGCCGGCGTCCCATGTCATAGATTTATGGCATGTTAAAGAACCTTCCACTAATTGCACCTGTGTGAAGCAAAATTGGATACGTTAAGAATGTAAACAACGCTCTTAGGTTTCTACGTTCGTTGCCAAGATCCGACTGCGGTGGCGTCTAGTAGCTAAGTTCTGAACTTGGCCTAGTAGTCGTTGACGGTGGCGCTTGGCGGCAAAAGTAGGAACTATTTGAAAAATTCTAAGTTGCAGTACTTAAATTAAAAAAAACAGATAACACACACTATTACAGTCATCACAATGAACACCGGTTATCAGACATATTCTACACACACCCTAAGTACACGGGGGGACCGCGTTGTCGCAGCCCCTAGACCTAAGAACCAACCAACCACCAGTGTTGTATAATCATTTGGTTGAAATAATAACATAACAACCTTTCTCCTTAAGTGTCTTATTATATACCTATTGGGGAAAGTGTGGTTTATGCACATACGAGATTTCTCGCACGGGTCTGCTAGTGCACATATAAATATGTATCATGCTTACTGGAATGCTATACCCAAGATCGCGGGTTGAAACCGGTCGAAGTCATCGGATTTTTAAGAGTGTTAAAATCTTCAGTATAGCTTCCTTCGGAGGGGAAGTAAAGAAAGTGGGTGCCCAGCATTCTACCGACTATGCCACCTAAGCCGCTTTGCCCCAACTAGTAGCGGCGACTCACTACCCGTCGCGCCATTGTGGTTTACAGGGACTTGTTATCGCTTGTCCGTTTTGATGATCCGTCATATCTCGTATCGTTTCTGTAGCCCATGTTTTGTACAGTACCCCCCAGGGGCCCACATCTAGTGGGACGTGGGTTGGCGGCCATGGGATCCCAGCTGGGTCCGGCATTGCTTCCACTTACTTGTGCCGGGCTCCTCTCCGTCTTCTCTCCTGTCGACCTCTCTTGATCAACTCTTGTTCTCTTCCAACCCCGATGGTATTAGGGTATCCGAGGCCTAGGGAGTCTCTTCCTTTCCCGCCTTATTTGGCCCTTGTCTCATCATTCCTGATACCCTCCCTCTGCGAGGGGTCAGCCTTCTATTACTTTTCACGTTATTTTCTGCTCAGGGAGGCAGGGTGTATTTACCCCCACCACTTCCGGTGCACCCTGGATATTGCTACACTTTCAGAGGCTAACGGTTGGTGAGTTCGGCAGTTGGCGATCCCGGCGGATTCCTGAGCTGGGTCCGTTTCTTTTCCCTTTTTCCCCTAACTTTGGGGCGGACCCTCTCCACTTTTTCTTTCCTGTTGTACCCATGTGAGTAATTTCCATGGAAAACATGCTTCTGCCTCCAGCCAGCATCAGTCCTCAGGCGTGTACCGTCCACCCACTGAGCAGTTGCATATTTTTGATCTGAGACTAAAAGGTATCAACTCTAAAATGATAAAGCACAACTCTATCCTAAAGACTTTAATTCAGCTCTAAATCATGGCTTCAAACACACAAAAACACAATCCCAACAATATAACACAAAACAATGCAAAATTACTCCTACAATCCACTAATATTCACACTTTATCCCTGCAAATTCAAGTGATTATTCATTCATTAACCATGAGATTGACATCAAAATTCATTCTCAAGTGCGCTGATGCACATGTAAATTACACATAAACTGTACTTATAATCTTATGTCACCTGTTGTGACCTCTTTAATTTCACAATCTTAATTGTTTACTCTCAACACCTCTTAATTTACATTTTGCGTACACTTGTGTTTTGTATCTCTCTTCCCACCAAAATGCTTTACCATGCATTAACCAATTTATGGGTTGCACATCAATTTTACTTGCAACTCAACAATTATTTGTAATCATACCCCTTTCTGCAGTTCCCTTCTGCAGTCCCCTTTTCTACAGTTCCACTGTATGCCGTTGTGATTTCAATTTCAAAGATTCCGTTACCACTGTGTCGGATGGTATATTATGCTACCCTTGCGTGAGCATAGCCTATGCCATCTAGTGCTGACCTTTAGAACTAGTGACACTGTCAGTAAAAAATGCAACTTTCAACAATTCATAAGTTTGTCAAGTCTTATGTTATCAGAACGATCCTTAATTAACAATGTGTTTCAAACCACACAAATTCATTATACAATACAACAACTACTCCTTTCATTACAAACAGGGTTTCAAAGTCTGTCCATTCTAAATGTCAACCTTCAAGGGTCGTTTAAAAATCTCCCTCTCGGAGCTACTTGTATACAATGGGACTGAGTCGAGCGGTCACAAAACCACGTGCTCTGTCTCTCCCTAACTCCCTTCTCTGTTTACCTCCAAGCAGTAACTTGTGACTTTAAATACAATCGTGCAGTCTCAATGACCCACATATCCCATATGATTTAAACTAAATTGTATGCAAGACAGGTTATGGGCGTGTTTAAACATTTATTCCTAACCTTAGGATATTAATAACTGGCCTCAACAGGTCCATAGACATTATATGAAGGAACGAGTTTCATCAATTACAGGTCGAACTGGCTAGCCGGCATCTTATTAAATGGCACGGTCAGGCACATCCTGCCGCCAAAATTCGCTTCCCAGGAGCTGAATTTATCCAATAACTAGTTCTCGGTCGACATCAGGTGTCATGCTGAGGTTTCCATTGTTATCCTCTCATACACCACAGGATTCGAACCCGGAACATTCCATATCCATCCACAGAGCTAGGGTCAGCCACTAAGTACGCTCTGGCAATAATAAATATCTCTGTATGACCTAGGCTATACGAGATTTCACACGTCGAATAGATTACCTGGCTTCCCTGACCATTGTGCTATGATCCCGTCCTTTAATTAGTAAGATAAATCTATCAGTTACTCTTACAAGCTTATTCACAAGCTGAAAATTCAATTCTCTATTAAACTCTTCCATTTCCTAGATTCTTGCATATTTATTTCCATTATCATAATATACTCTGATATAAAATTGCTTTTGCTTGGCCCTTCATGTATAATATTACTGCTTGGATAGATAAATATTCCAATTGTCATATATATTTTGCTTACAACCATTTTTCCCTGATACGTATTCGTTTATTCTTATTATTATTATTATTACTGACATGAATTACAATAACCCGACACAACGTAACCATTTTTAATAACCGAACACCCGTGTTCGTTACGTTAAGTTTTTATATAACTGAATTGCCATTTTACAATAGTGGCAACGATTTATCCACTCAATGATGCACAAAGACATCCCAACTTGACTAAAATCAACACAACAATACTATTTTGAGGCTCTACCTCATAAAATTGACTCTTATTGGCATATACTATAAATTTTGAAATCACTCAACATACAGTGGACTATTATTGCTACAAAATCATGGTTTTTGGGTACTTACATCGGCTAATCTGGTGGCTCCAACCACGCATTTCTTCCAGTAATGCCCGCCATTATATGCAAAATTAGCAAGGCATTCTTATACTTCTAACACACATTTTACATAACTTTTGCCTTACAAAACACACGGCACTTTTCCTTTCCCATGTTGAAGCTGTCGCTTCCTTATTCACACAACTCTTTATAGTACTTATGACACTATTAATTTTACATATATTTAAATGATCATCACTACAATCACACGATCACTATGTACATTTCTTAGTGGTTGACTTTTCCTGGCAAAATATCAGAAATGCAGACGTTGAATACTCTCCCGCATCTCGTCTGAAAGTCTCGATTCTCTGCCTAAGGATTCCTATCAGTCCCCCCATCTGTCTATCGATTTCTGTTCTTAGAAAAATTTCCGGATATTGCATAAATATGCTTGCATATCGTCCTGAGCATTAATTACAGTGGTATCCCTGCGAAATTCCACCAATCGCATAACAAAGTTTATATCTGCGCAATCCGACATCCTAAGATATGTCTAACTAATAGTTTACATACTGCGCTCAACCATTGTACACTGTACTTGTACAGAATACCACTGTCAATTGTCCTACCTTGTATATCACACGGTACCTTTCCTGCGTGCTTGATAGTAGTCCCTCATAATGCCGACTATAAATGTATGGCACGACTGTCCTTAATAATATTGTGATTAATAAATGCCTTACTGCATGGCTCTTCATGTCATAGTCCGCGCGTCCCTTCTCTGAATTCGGTAACGTGCACTTCGCATTAGACTGCGATTTAACTGACTACATTAATCGTTATTAATTCATGGCTTACTGCATGATTATTATGTTGCTGCACTTAAGCTGTTAGAGTTCGCGCGTCTGTTCTCTGAGCTCAGGTGACGTGATCCCTGCGCTCAAGTATGGTTCAACTGACTGCCTCTGTCATTCGTTCAGCCCTTATATTCGTTTGGAGAGAAAAAGTAGACCGAGAATTTCCCTGCAGCGTCATCTTCTCCCACAGTATGATTCTGGTCATGAATTAACGTTTATATGGTTCCTTTTTCCTCGCTGGTCACAGATCTGTATG
Organism: Meconema thalassinum; assembly: GCA_946902985.2. NCBI lineage: Eukaryota > Metazoa > Arthropoda > Insecta > Orthoptera > Tettigoniidae > Meconema > Meconema thalassinum. The sequence continues at coordinate 99,311,321 of OX336388.2, read as the reverse complement.
CGTGCTCGAGGATCGATCGGCCAATTAATTAATATTAATTGCCTTTGCCAGCGCGTGCCCACGCGGCGTCACTTAAAAATCCCCGGCGACCTGTCAGATCTCGCCGCTAACACCGAGACTACTGTGTCCCTGCGCGTTCCATTAAATCTGCCTCGATTTCAATGTTTAATGGCTTGATAATTAGCCTCTCGGCTATACATTCACCTAGGTGCAAACCTCATGTCTCTGAGTTGCCCCAATCACGAGTAATCATTAAATTACTCTGGTATCTTCTCACTCCACTAGCCTCTCTATTCTGAAACGGGGAATAACTTGCCAATATTTCACCCCCCTGACCTGCTCCAGACGACTTATGTAGGTCACATAGAGTGACACGGCTCCAAGAAACTACGCTCCTTTTTCAGAGTCATTTGACAACTGTCAAGCGCTCAAACTTTCTGTGCTCAAGTCCAGAATAGTATACTCCATACAGCCCATAAATGCAGTATTCAACTATTATTCCCGGCATTATATTAACAAATAATGTCAGAATAGTTCATATCACAACAGTGATTTAATATGTATTTTCTGAAGGGGTTTTTATAACTTAAACTCCCTCAAAAGATCTTGTGTTCGTTCCTTGCTGGAACCTCTATTCTGAGCTCATCTATCTCTGAGATCCACGTTCGACACCAGTCAGCCTAACCCCGTTGGGTTCATATTCCCCTTGCAAAACTTATAGAAGTCAATTGCAAGTGACCTTCTGTAAGTCACCGGCTGACTGTCCCGACCGTCTGTGTTTACACTAAGCGGTCCTTCACCTCGTATGCCTGCGAGTGAGTCTGTCTGCATCCCCCTTCCACTCTGAGCTCAGCCCTTAGACGTGCATTCTCTTGGCGTATGGTTTCATTCAAAGCTTCAACCTCCCCAGCGACTTCGACCATTTCTTTGTACAGCAGTCGTAGACACTTGCATTCCGCCTGTCTGCTTCCTTCTCTGCGCAAGCTGCTTGTCTTCCTTCCCGTCCCACAGCGTGAGCCTTCAAGCCTGGCTGCCTGGCCGACTTTGCTGTCCACGTCCACTTGGGTGTGTGCTGCTATTACTTCCTCTTGTTCATCGAATTCCTCTGGTGAATAATGAATTTTGAGGTTGGCTGCATTCATAACGACCTTGTTTCCCGTTTCTAAATGCCTTATTCTATATGCATTATTCTGTAGGTTTCTTATCACTTCGAACGGGCCGTGATATCCGAAATTGAATTTTTTATACTTCCGTGCTTCTGGATCTGAACTGGCTAAAACTTTCTCCCCAACGAGAAGCGGTCTGTGATATCGCTTCGCACGATTTCTTCTCTGGCGTCTCTCTGCCTGTGCTTGGAGATATTCGAAGGTTCGCTGGATCCTCAATTCTCGTCCTGGCTGCGCGTCTACAGGTAATGGAATAACACCAGTCCATGGCCTCTCCGGTCTCTGATCCAAATGTTGAGTCACGGGCACCTGACCTGTCGCCTCATGCACAGTATTATTTATGCAGTACTCTATTACATCCAAGATATCGATCCATTTCCAATTCTCTTCAGAGCAGTAAATTTTCATATATTTTTGGATCTCTCTCATAACACGTTCAACTGGGCTAGCCTCAGGATGGCGAATGGTAGATAGAATCTGCCTAATTCCTAAATTTGCCAATTCCCGACAAATTTTTTCTGCGCTAGTAAAACAACTCCCGTGGTCTGAGAGTAGGTTATCCGGTTTACCAAGTATCGGAATAACTCTTTCTTTCAATCTTTTTAATACCTGCTTCGAGCTGGTCTTCTGTATGAGGCATAATACCACCATTTTTGAGAATACATCCATGGCTACAAAAATATGTCTATTGCCTCTACGTGCTCTAGGCAGTGGTCCAAAGTTGTCTACACTCAATAGCTGCCTTGGCTTCTCTGGTAACAACGGAATGGGTCGTTGTCTCATTAAAAAGGGATTTGGCTTTACCCTTTGGCACAAATCGCATATCCTAATATCATTTCTTACAGTTTCTCTTAACTTCGACCAAATGAATGCTTCTTTCAGTAAAGCAGTTTGCTTATCTATACCCGGATGTCCAAACGCTCTGTGTGCTAGCCACACCAATCTCCTCCGCAAAGATGCGGGAATAACAATTCTTTGACGGGTATGGTCTACATCATCCCACTTGTGTAGCATCTGATTGTACCATACGTAGTCTGTTGATAACGCCCCTGCCTCTCTGTATATTGCAGTTCCCCTTGCTAAGCGTCCCTCGAAGTAATCAATCATCATTTTCAACCACGGATCTTCGCGTTGTAGGTTGGTAAGATTCTTCAAGTCATCTAAGGTCTTCTGATCTCGATTTTCAATCTGGACGGCTAGAGTTTCCTCTTCTCTTGGATATCGGCTTAACATGTCCGGTATTACATTCTCTTTCCCTGGACAGTACTCTATTTCCACATTGAACTGTTGAATATACAGGGACCATCTTGTCAACCTCTGGCTAGACAAATCCGTCTTTAACAAAAATGTTAAAGCTTTATGGTCTGTTCTGAGGACGATTTGAAAGCCATACACTAGTTTACGCCAGTACTGCAATGCGTACAGAATTGCGAGCAACTCTATCTCTGTGATCGTGTAATTTTTCTCATGGGCCTTCAATCTCCTACTTATAAAGGCAATAAAAACTTTCTCCTCGGGCTTATCAACATTTTCTTGGAATAGCATCGCTCCTATCCCAACAAGTGATGCATCCGTCTGTATTAAGAACTTCTGGGTATAATCAGGGTATCCCAGCTTCACGTATTCCAAAAGCATTTGCTTTGACCTCACGAATGCTTCTTGACATTGCTCCGTCCAATTCCACCTGCCGCCTTTCTTCAATAGGTCCTGCAGGGGTGCCACAGTTGTAGTATAGTTTGGGCAGTGGTTAGCAAAGAATCCAATTACTCCCAAATACTGTCGGACGTGCTTAACTTTCGTGGGTCGAGGAAAATTTCGAATTACCTCTAATTTCTCTGGGTTTGGCTTAACTCCATTTTCATCGATAACGTGCCCTAGGATTTTAACTTCCCTCTGACAGAAGTGCGATTTCTTGATATTAACCTTAAAATTAGCTTCTCGAAGGTTATCCAGCAACTTCGTCAGGTCTCTCATGTGCTCCTCCAGAGATTCTGATGTGAGTAGAATGTCGTCTACGTATCTGATGGTACTCTCTTTAACATCATCTGATAGATTGCGAGCTAACGCTCTTATCAAAGCTGAACCAGCTGTTTTCAAACCAAAAGGTAATCTTAAAAATGTGTATGTATGTTGATCAAACATAAATCCTGTCAACAGACTAGTTTTCTTCTCCAATTCAAGATGGTGAAAGCTCGACGTGATATCTAAATTTGTAAATATGGTCTTCCCTTTACATTTTCTGAGGATTTCTTAAATAGGTGGCACTTGGTCGAACTCCGGTATTACCTTCATATTTAAATGCCTCAAATCCAGGCATACTCTGACAGTTCCGTCCGTCTTAGGTACGATTACCAATGGGCTTACATTAGGCGTAGGTGTTTTCTCAATAACACCGGCCTCCAACATCTCCTGAATTGCTTCTTTGACTTTAGCATATTGCTTTTCGGCTATAGGGTAGGGTTTCTGCCTAAATGGTGTCCAGTCGCTAACTTGGAAAGCATAAGTGAAGTTCTTTATACGACCAGGTCTCGAGTCAAAGACTTCCTTCTGTTCCAATAATAATTTCCTTAAATTTTCTTTATCTCATGGACCAATTTTTGCTTCTTCTAGTTTTTCCGAAATATGTTCTTCCAGGTCAGGTTCCAGATCTTTCTCCATGTCTGCGGCTAGTGTTTTCAGTTCATCTTCTAACTGCTCGATAGCTAACACTTCCTCCTCAGCCATGTCTCTGTATGTATGCCATACTTGTTCTCTGTCCCTGGTTTATTCTGTTTGAGTGAGTCCTCTAAGCCTTCGGCTTCCTCGTTCACACGGAACATAACTCTGTCCTGTGATAGGTCTATCACCACTCTGTATTCCCTTATAAACTCTGCCCCAATTATAAGGTTAAAAGGCAATTTGTTTATTAGTAGAAAACTCTGTGAAAAAATAGAGCCTCCTTACCTGTAAATCTAGGAATACCTGATATTTGCATATTATCGTTTTGTCAGGAATGACACCTTTTATTTTGACACTTGAGATAGGTATTTTCAAAACATTTTCTCTCTGCGCTATCTCATTATACAAAGCTTGTGTCATAAGACACACCGTTGAACCCGTGTCTAACAGACTTCTTACCTTCAACCCTGCCACTCTTACTATGATAATGGGCAATTCTCTTTTGATCATGACCTGTGATCCTCCTGTATCCTCGATTAATTCTTCCGGTTTGGCTATCCAATTAGTGATGTTGACCGCCTTCCATCCATCATTCTCAAATTCTTCTAATTTTGGAGTTTTTTTTTTCTACAACGCCAGTCCCGTTAGAGTTTCTTCTCTCCTGTTCACTGCGCTGTAGCTCCAAACTTTTGGCTCCGTCTCCGTATCTGTCTGGTGACGTCCTATTTTGCATAGCTTCTTGCCAGCGGACTTGCTGCTTCTGGGGTTCTTCTCCCCTTTCATTGAAGTATTGCAATGAAGCGTGATAACGTTCCTCTACCTCGTCATCAAAGTTACGCCTTCTTTCCTGGGGTCTCCAATTCCGATTGTTGCCTTCTTGGCCATTGTTACCTCCATTATTTTGGTACGGTCTACCCCTTGTATTTTGTTGATTCCAAGAATTTCGGCCTCCTCTTCCTCTACCAGCATTTCCTTTATACTTCGGTTGCCATCTTCTGGGTTCATGTTCCCATTGACGTCCGTTGGATTCTAACGTTTCAGTGCTAGTAGCTTTATTATTCTTCGGAGCTTTATACTGGTCAGTCTGCGTGTTGGTCACGTGTACCTGTTCCACGGTTCGATTCTGACGCATAGGATTGGATGTCGTGAGGTCCAGTTGCCTAAGAACTGCCTCCATTTCCATAGCGGTTTTTGCATTTGCCGAAATCAGCAGCCTTTGGATTTCATAAGAAAGTTGCTTGGCAATAGCAATACATAGCTCCAGCTCGCTAGGTTTCTGGTCAAGTTCCTTAAACCGACACATCTGAGATATAAAGAATTCAGCGTACTTCGTTGGATTGTTGGTGCTGTATCTTTTCGAATACAAATCCAATCGTAAATTCTGTTGGGTCATCGGATCCCAGTATCTCTTCAAAAAAGCTTCCCGGAACTCCTCGACAGTATCGAAGGTATAACGGAAACTGCGAAACCATAACGCACATTCTCCCTCCGTTAGTTTCTCTATGGCTCGTAGCCTGCGCTCTTGTGGTATCCGCGCATCGTTTAAATATTCGGACACTTCTTTCAACCAATACTTCCGTGTCATATTACAATGGCTACCTGAAATTTTCTTGGTTTCTCCTCGCTTGCTCTAATTACATTTATAACTTGGGTGTGCATAGCGTTTTCATGCGGCGTAGAAGCTGCAATCGGTGCACCTGGCGTCATATAAGTACTTTCGTCTGGGCCTGTAGCATTCCTTATTATAGGTTGGGTTTCTAAATCTGCCCACTTGGTTTTCCTCATATCTTCCACGCTGCCTTCACTTGACTTAGGATCTTTCATTAAGGTTTCCTCCTGTGCTATTATCCTAGTCTCCATTTGATTGTGGCGCATCTCTGCTCTTTCCAATCGAGTGATTACCTCTTTTTCTATACTGCTAAGCCTATCCCTGTTCTCTTCTGCCACTTGAAATATTTTCTTCTTATCTTCCTTCAGGCTTTTCTTGATATGGGAGATTTCATCCTCTACATCTTCCTTTATTTGAGCAAGGGTCTTGTCGCTTGCCTCTGTCTTTTGGCCTTCTCTCACTTCGAGTTCTTCTCTAAGTCCTTTAATTTCCTCTTGGATATGTCCATTGACCTTTGATATTTCATTCCGGACCTTCGCGATTTCCCCTCTGCTTTCCTCTTGCCTTTTGTTAACGATAACAATGTCGCATTGAATTTGGTCCAGTTCTTGATGAACTTTGCTCATCTGACCCTTTATGTTGCCTACCAGCTCTTTGCTTTCGTTAGCGATAGCCTTAATCTCTCCTATTTCCTGACATTGATCTAATATGTTCTGATCCTGCTTCTTCAGATCATCGTTAATCGCTCTAGCATAACCTTTCAACTTCTCATCCCATTTACTGTCATTTTCTTCTAATCTCTGATCTACCGTTCTAGTAAATTCTGAAAACTGTTTCGCTTGGCGTTCGAGATTCGCCTCATTTTGGATTTGAATATCCTTAATGTCATTAGACAGCGCATCTAACCTACTGTTCGTTTCATCCTGCGCGTGCTTACATGCCTGTAAATTACTTTCAAGTTTGGCTTCTATCGCCTCGAAACGCTTATCGGACTTAACCTGCATTTCTGATATAATGCTTACAACGGTTTCTGTTACCTCGGTCTTAATTGTTTCTTGCATTTGACCTAGCTTAGCATTTATTTCTTCCTGATTCTTAATCATTGCAACCTGATTTGCATTAATGGCCACCTGATTGGCATCTAAACGATTACTCAATTAAACCTGATTATTATTCATTGCAACCTGATTTGCATTAATTGCCTCCTGATTGGCATCCAAACGATTGTTTATTTCATCCTGGAAAGCCTTGGCTTCCGGCTTATTTTGTTCATTAACAGCGTCAAAATGCTGTTTTAGCTCTGCAATCCCCTGCAAAATTCCCTCCGTACCAGCCATTCTTACTACAATTCACTTTGAGTTATAGGCAGGCTTCCTGGATACATGTGTGGATTCGTTTTGAAGAGAAATACAAGAGACTGTACACATATTGTAAGATTGTACTTAAACTTTGGATTTTAGGATAAATTGTGGATTGGGTGTGTAGCGCTCATACCCTTGGGTAATTCTCTTCTCAATAGAGAGATTCTGCGTTACTTCAAAAGCCTACTGAACTCAAAAATCACTCAAACACAGTTTGAGGCAAAAAATAATAATTATTATGGTTTTCCCCCTGAATTACCATATAAAAATCTATGGGGTTTCCCTAAATCCCATAAGCTCCACAAACCTGGGCGCCATGATAAATATAGAGGAGGTTTGGCCTCGTAAGACATCGCAGCAACCATCCAAGGACTCGGTTTTACTGTCGAATACCCCAACTTGGGCCTTGTCATGATAAATAAAGTACACACATGCGCCTATGGTGACCGGTATTTTAAACTGGCCCCACATATCAGCGCCATGATAAATAAGAAGGTGGTTTTACCAAGTTTTATAAATGAAGGTCAGGTCTTGCAATGCCAAGATATACATATTGCACTAATTAGGCGATTCCATGATAGAATAATACCGCCCCATGTTACCTGGACCATGGTAAGTATAAGTTGTTTATCAAAATTTATATTGTTTGTATCGGAGCTTAGCTAAGGTTAGGTGCGGTCATTCCCCTAATTCATTTTATTCGTTAAGTTAATAGAGTTGTTAACACTAGATCTTGACCGACTTAAGTTGTACCTTTAGCTCAAATCACTGTACAGGACATCAAATCCAATGTACCCATGTGAGTAATTTCCATGGAAAACATGCTTCTGCCTCCAGCCAGCATCAGTCCTCAGGCGTATACCGTCCACCCACTAAGCAGTTGCATATTTTTGATCTGAGACTAAAAGGTATCAACTCTACAATGATAAAGCACAACTCTATCCTAAAGACTTTAATTCAGCTCTAAATCATGGCTTCAAACACACAAAAACACAATCCCAACAATATAACACAAAACAATGCAAAATTACTCCTACAATCCACTAATATTCACACTTTATCCCTGCAAATTCAAGTGATTATTCATTCATTAACCATGAGATTGACATCAAAATTCATTCTCAAGTGCGCTGATGCACATGTAAATTACACATAAACTGTACTTAAAATCTTATGTCACCTGTTGTGACCTCTTTAATTTCACAATCTTAATTGTTTACTCTCAACACCTCTTAATTTACATTATGCGTACACTTGTGTTTTGTATCTCTCTTCCCACCAAAATGCTTTACCATGCATTAACCAATTTATGGGTTGCACAACAAATTTACTTGCAACTCCACAATTATTTGTAATCATACCCCTTTCTGCAGTTCCCTTCAGCAGTCCCCTTTTCTACAGTTCCACTGTATGCCGTTGTGATTTCAATTTCAAAGATTCCGTTACCACTGTGTCGGATTGTATATTATGCTACCCTTGCGTGGGCATAGCCGATGGCATCTAGTGTTGACCTTTAGAACTAGTGACACTGTCAGTAAAAAATGCAACTTTCAACAACTCATAAGTTTGCCAAGTATTACGTTATCAGAACGATCCTTAATTAACAATGTGTTTCAAACCACACAAATTCATTATACAATACAACAACGACTCCTCTCATTACAAACAGGGTTTCAAAGTCTGTCCATTCTAAATGTCAACCTTCAAGGGTCGTTTAAAAATCTCCCCCTCGGAGCTACTTGTATACAATGGGACTGAGTCGAGCGGTCACAAAACCACGTGCTCTGTCCCTCCCAAACTCCTTTCTCTGTTTACCTCCAAGCAGTAACTTGTGACTTTAAATACAATCGTGCAGTCTCAATGACCCACATATCCCATATGATTTAAACTAAATTGTATGCAAGACAGGTTATGGGCGTGTTTAAACATTTATTCCTAACCTTAGGACATTAATAACTGGCCTCAACAGGTCCATAGACATTATATGAAGGAACGAGATTCATCAATCACTGGTCGAATTGGCTAGCCGGCATCTTATTAAATGGCACGGTCAGGCACATCCTGCCGCCAAAATTCGCTTCCCAGGAGCTGAATTTATCCAATAACTAGTTCTCGGTCGACATCAGGTGTCATGCTGAGGTTTCCATTGTTATCCTCTCATACACCACAGGATTCGAACCCGGAACATTCCATATCCATCCACAGAGCTAGGGTCAGCCACTAAGTACGCTCTGGCAATAATAAATATCTCTGTATGCCCTAGGCTATACGAGATTTCACACGTCGAATAGATTACCTGGCTTCCCTGACCATTGTGCTATGATCCCGTCCTTTAATTAGTAAGATAAATCTATCAATTACTCTTACAAGCTTATTCACAAGCTGAAAATTCAATTGTCTATTAAACTCTTCCATTTCCTAGATTCTTGCATATTTCTTTCCATTATCATAATATACTCTGATATAAAATTGCTTTTGCTTGGCCCTTCATGTATAATATTACTGCTTGGATAGATAAATATTCCAATTGTCATATATATTTTGCTTACAACCATTTTTCCCTGATGCGTATTCGTTTATTCTTCTTATTATTATTATTACCGACATGAATTACAATAACCCGACACAACGTAACCATTTTAATAACCGAACACCCGTGTTCGTTACGTTAAGTTTTTATATAACTGAATTGCCATTTTACAATAGTGGTAACGATTTATCCACTCAATGATGCACTAAGACATCCCAACTTGACTAAAATCAACACAACAATACTATTTTAAGGCTCTACCTCTTATAATTGACTCTTATTGGCATATACTATAAATTTTGAAATCACTCAACATACAGTGGACTATAATTGCTACAAAATCATGGTTTTTGGGTACTTTCATCGGCTAATCTGGTGGCTCCAACCACGCATTTCTTCCAGTATTGCCCGCCATTATTTGCAAAATTAGCAAGGCATTCTTATACTTCTAACACACATTTTACATAACTTTTGCCTTACAAAACACACGGCACTTTTCCTTTCCCATGTTGAAGCTGTCGCTTCCTTATTCACACAACACTTTATAGCACTTATGACACTATTAATTTTAAATGATCATCACTACAATCACACGATCACTATGCACATTTCTTAGTGGTTGACTTTTCCTGGCAAAATATCAGAAATGCAGACGTTGAATACTCTCCCGCATCTCGTCTGAAAGTCTCGATTCTCTGCCTAAGGATTCCTATCAGTCCCCCATCTGTCTATCGATTTCAGTTCTTAGAAAAATTTCCGGATATCGCATAAATATGATTGCATATCGTCCTGAGCATTAATTACAGTGGTATCCCTGCGAAATTCCACCAATCGCATAACAAAGTTTATATCTGCGCAATCCGACATCCTAAGATATGTCTAACCAATAGTTTACATACTGTGCTCAACCATTGTACACTGTACTTGTACAGATTACCACTGTCAATTGTCCTACCTTGTATATCACACGGTACCTTTCCTGCGTGCTTGATAGTAGTCCCTCATAATGCCGACTATAAAAGTATGGCACGACTGTCCTTAACCATTGTGATTATTAAATGCCTTACTGCATGGCTCTTCGTGTTAAAGTCCGCGCGTCCCTTCTCTGAATTCGGTAACGTGCACTTCGCATTAGACTGCGATTTAACTGACTACATTAATCGTTATTAATTCATGGCTTACTGCATGATTATTATGTTGCTGCACTTAAGCTGTTAGAGTTCGCGCGTCTGTTCTCTGAGCTCGGGTGACGTGCTCCCTGCGCTCAAGTGTGGTTCAACTGACTGCCTCTGTCATTCGTTCAGCCCTTATATTCGTTTGGAGAGAAAAAGTAGACCGAGAATTTCCCTGCAGCGTCATCTTCTCCCACAGTATGATTCTGGTCTCGAATTAACGTTTATACGGTTCCTTTTTCCTCGCTGGTCACAGATCTGTATGAGTGCTCGAGGATCGATCGGCCAATTAATTAATATTGATTGCCTTTGCCAGCGCGTGCCCACGCGGCGTCACCTAAAAATCCCCGGCGACCTGGTCAGATCTCGCCGCTAACACCGAGACTACTGTGTCCGTGCGCGTCCCATAAAATCTGCCTCGATTTCAATGTTTAATGGCTTGATAATTAGCCTCTCGGCTATACATTCACCTAGGTGCAAATCTCATGTCTCTGAGTTGCCCCAATCACGAGTAATCATTAAATTACTCTGGTATCTTCTCATTCCACTAGCCTCTCTATTCTGAAACGGGGAATAACTTGCCAATATTTCACCCCCCTGACCTGCTCCAGACGACTTATGTAGGTCACATAGAGTGACACGGCTCCAAGAAACTACGCCCCTTTTTCAGAGTCATTTGACAACTGTCAAGAGCTCAAACTTTCTGTGCTCAAGTCCAGAATAGTATACTCCATACAGCCCATAAATGCAGTATTCTACTATTATTCCCGGCATTATATTAACAAATAATGTCAGAATAGTTCATATCACAACAGTGATTTAATATGTATTTTCTGAAGGGGTTTTTATAACTTAAACTCCCTCAAAAGATCTTGTGTTCGTTCCTTGCTGGAACCTCTATTCTGAGCTCATCTATCTCTGAGATCCACGTTCGACACTTGTCAGCCTAACCCCGTTGGGTTCACTATCTGCCTTTCATGGTTCTCCTTCCTTCCAAATCCCTCAATCCTCATTCTTTGAGGGTTGAGGGCATTTCTTTTCTTCCTGTCCTTTATTTGCCTTATCCTTTATTTGTTTACCATTTCTTTTTTTAGTATGCAAGTTTGTAGTTAGTTAAAACTCAGCAATTCTTCTAGGTTGGTGCCGTGTCTTGTGTGGGGTTTCGCCTAGGACACCAAGCTGGCTCATCGGCGGGCTCTTGGTGTCCACGCCTGGACCCCCACAGTGTAGCGAACTGTGCGCCACCTCCCTTGATATTAGGTGCAACTGCACCACTTGACTGCGAGAACTAAAAGCTCAAGCAGCCTCAACGTCCCTATGAAGGCTTCCAAAAAGATGGTATATTGGCTTTCACGGTCAGAGAATTAAAACTCAGCAATTCTTCTAGGATTGTGCCGTGTCTTGTGTGGGGTTTCGCCTAGGACACCAAGCTGGCTCATCGGCGGGCTCTTGGTGTCCCCGCCCGGACCCCCACTGGAGTGACGAACTGCGCGCCACCTCCCATTATATTAGGTGCAACTGCACCACTTTGCTGCGAGAACTAAAAGCTCAAGCAGCGATAACCTCCCTATGAAGGCTTCCAAAAAGATGGTATATTGCCTTTCACGGCCGGTGAATTAAAACATAGCAATTCTTCTAGGTTTGTGCCGTGTCTAGTGTGGGGTTTCACCTAGGACACCAAACTGGCTCATCGGCGGGCTCTTGGTGTCCCCGCCCGGACCCCCACAGGGGTAACGAACTGCGTGCTACCTCCCTTTGAATAGAGTGCAACTGCACTACTTTATTGCGAGAACTAAAAGTTCAAGCAGCCTTAACCTCCCTATGAAGGCTTCCAAGAAGATGGTATATTGGCTTTCACGGCCGGTGAATTAAAACTCAGCAATTCTTCTAGGTTTGTCTTGTGTGGGGTTTCGCCTAGGACACCTTTTAGTTCTCGCAGTCGAGTGGTGCAGTTGCACCTAATATAAAGGGAGGTGTCGCGCAGTTCGTCACTCCTGTGGGAGTCAGGGCGGGGACACCAAGAGCCTGCCGATAAGCCAGCTTGGTGTCCTAGGTGAAACCCCACACAAGACACGGCACAAACCTAGAAGAATTGCTGAGTTTTAATTCACCGGCCGTGAAAGCCAATATACCATCTTTTTGTAGTTAGTATTAGTTATAGTTTTCATTCTCATCTCATCTTTCACTAGCACCCAAAACATTAGGGGCCAATAACCTAAATTTGACGCCACTCATAGCCTCAGTTAACTTCATCGTCGTCATCATTTTGTACAGTACGTTGGCCTACTATACCGTGAAGTTTTTAGTGCTTACAGTTCGTTGGCTTTACGGCATTGTTTTCTGTGTTCGTTACAGTACTAGCTTGCCACGGTGGGTGAGTGGATCGCGTGTCGGTCTACTAACCCCTAGATGACAGGTTCGATTCTGGTCGTGGTATGTGATTTTTGAAAGGCGGAAAAAATACGACACGCATGTCATACCCATTTGAATTCAGTAGGCCGTGTTCATAATGGCAAAATTAATCTCGGGAGTTTCCACCAACACAAAGTTCCTCATTTCTCAACTAGAAAGCGCTACAGTGTTCAAGGAGCTTAGATATCTACCCTCCTTGACTTTCATGGTGATTCAAAGAAAAACGAAATTCGACATGCAAGCTACCCTCTGGGTGTCAAATTACAAAGCTTGCACCCGGCACCCGAGACCATACGATATTATTATTATTATTATTATATGCTTACTGGAGTAAAATATCCTGATTTAATAGCGTCTATAATTACCTGTTTTCATAATGTGTGCCTTTCGCTTCGGTGGCAAGGTCAGTAGCATGCTGAACTGCTATGCACAAGATCGCGGGTTCTAACCCGAGCGAATTCGTCGGATTTTTAAGAGCGTTAAAATTCTTCAGTAAGCCTTCCTTCGGAGGGGAAGTAAAGAAAGCTGGCGCATGTCATAGATTTATGGCATGTAAAAGAACCTACCACTACAATTGGTAGTGTGTAGCTAAATGTCTAGGTTATATTTGGTTACTGTGTACTGTACAGTTGTGTGTTTTTTCAACATGTCAGAAGTGAAACGTAAACACGTTACTCTTTCATTAAATGAAAAATTAGCAGTGCTACGAAGACTGGACAAAGGGGAATCACTGCAAAAATTGCCAAGGAACTCAATGTACGCGTTACAACAGTAAAAGATTGGAGAAGAAATCGGCAAGAAACAAGTACAGTGACGATTGATGGTGAAAACGATCTTAAGAATCGCAAACAGTGGCCTAAACTCGAACTGCTTGACAACGCATTGTGAATGTGGTTCTATTAAGAAAGAAGGAAATGAACTCCGATATCTTGAGTTCAGAGATTGTTTAGTTTATTGTAAATGCCTATTTTCCTGTAATTTCTGATAATCCGAACTTTTTTGCGTTCCGACTATACCCTCAGTCCCAAAGGTGACGGATTACAGGGGTTGTGCTGTATAATAATGTATACCTATCCGCAGCTTAAATAATTGTCTATCATGTCTTTTTTTCTTTTTTCTGAGCCATTCAACCATTATTGGCAACGTCTTTAAGGGGAGACTCCACTGAAAAATTTAACTTCTGTCCTACTCCACCGATTTCAAATTAATTTTTTGTTATCACGAAAAGATGTAGCAATGTCTAAGGTTGGAAGTTGAATGGTTTTTGAATTATTAATTTTTAATGGCATTATTGAAAACCAACTTTTGGTACTCAGATATCAATTTTTACATTTCAATTCCTTCAGACACAGTAACAGGACATAGTTTAAGACTTCTGTGCATTTATTTTATGAAAATGTTTGTTTATTTACCCTTAGTTCATTTTTCAAATTTCAAATTAATATTTTTTTTTCAAATAATTTGTACATAAATATCATAAAAATCATTGAAACTGCAGATCATTTAATATTATTGTACAGAAGTATGCAAATATCTCATGACTACTTCCTGAAACATTTTCACTGTGATTGGTTAATATTTAGGATAAAAAAAGTTGATATTGAAGTTAGAAAAACAAATTTTCAGGAAAATTGATTTTAATAAAATGTTAGCTAGTTCAAGACACATACCAATTAAAATTCTATAGGACATTATGTTTTGCAAAGAGCCAACTTTTGAACAAAACATGGTCGTGTTTGATGCTGAAAACATCAAATACTATATTTGACAGATGCCAGTGAGCCACGCTCCCCTCATGCAGTCCATATGAAAATGAAAATCCACAGCCTGCTTCCAGTCTCCGACCGGGTCAGGAATGGAATGAATGAAGCCCCCATCTAGCGGCGAGGATATGAACTGTGCCGGCTGCCGAGGCCTGACGCACTCCTCTGGGGCAATGATTAAATGAATGACAGATGAAATGAAATGATAGTGGAGAGTGTTGCTGGAATGAAATTTTGACAGGGAAAACCGGAGTACCCGGAGAAAAACCTGTCTGCCTCCGTTTTGTCCAGCACAGATCACACATGGAGTGACCGGGATTTGAACCACGGACCCAGCGGTGAGAGGCCGGCGTGCTGCCGCCTAAGCCACGGAGGCTTCATGCAGTCCATATATCAAATATTATTTATATCTATTTATAATTCGAATAGAACCAAATCTTTCTGAGATCTAAGAGAAAACACTCCAAGGATCTGACATAGACAATAAAAATTCTTTGAAAAAAAAAATGGTTGTTTGCGGTGGAGTCTCCCCTTAGGTCCTCTACTTGCTACCAGTGATTTCCACCTTTTCTTGCACCTCAACAACTTTCTGTTCTTCGGTCAGCATTTTCACACTGACGAAGAGCTGAAGAGCAATATCACTCGCTGGTTCCAGACTTCCATGACACAGGACTACAACAGTTGATACCACGCTATAATTAGTGTTTCAATTCGTTTGGTGCTTATGTTGCATATTGGCTGACACATTGCAGTACCTGTTGTCAATAAAGTTTTGCATATAACTATGTACAATGCGTATACGTTAACCATTTTAAAATTGGTAACAGTTTTATGCGTTTCGACTAATGGTAAGATGTAATTGTGTCATCCACCTTGCCAATACCACGAAGTGATGTTTAATATAGTACATTATATAACGAGCCTATAATGGCAATAATTTCCATACAAGTGTCTTAATTACCATTATAGGTGAGTTGCATACGACTGTTTATGCTCGACGATAATTATAACTTTATTATATATTTTAATATAAATATCTGTGGGATTCAGTTACTTCAGTTAGTGAACAAAGCGCGCTGGGTGGTTTGCTGACTGAACAGAGCGCATGCGTGGGTCAAAGAATTTCGAAAGCAGAGACCATTTACTTTGCTTGGCAATGCTATTGTTTACAACCTGCAAGATGTCTTGTCTCATATTCGCCAGTTTATTTACGCGAACATGTGGACGGTACACTTTCCATGTCGGTAATTTATGTAGAAGGATGCTGTGTTGCTAACGTAGATTCATAAATTTCTTGCATATGTTATAGTATTTTCTTGTTACCGTAAGGGTTCGTGCTGATTTTGTCTTTGTGATTGGGATTGTAACTACAATGGTTGATCCGATATCCAATTTGAACTTTCAAATCATGTAATTCATGTCCGACATGATGGATTGTGAGCGCATGCGCGAAGCTATCCTTACCTAATTGGTCAATGAATGAGCTCTTATTGACTCGAGAAACTGTTTCATAATGAAGAATAGTAACCTACTATCATGACCTTCATTACGATACAGTTTTCTGACATATAATATTTACATATCGACATCGTCGAACATAAGATATTTAAACGTACAAGTTCCAATATAACAATGATATCTTCATCAGCGTTGAACTGTTTATGATGATGATGATGATAATTGTTTTAAGGGGCCTAACATCTGGGTTATCGGCCCCTAATGGTTTGGGTGATTGTGAAAATGTAAAATGAAATAAAACTGTACCTAAAACTAAGTACATACTTACAGACCCCTAAAGAGAACCGATTCCCTACAGATGTTAGAATGCAAGTTCTACAGCTCCCACACTCCCAAGTCTCACAGAACATAGTAATATTCATTCCACCAAGATCGGAATGGAATTTCAACAATGGAACGATCGAAGTAGGTCACGTGGCTTTGTAATCTCCCATTCAAACAAATGACTAGCGCTCCCCGCTGTTATTACGCGAACACAAATCATGGAGCAGATAATTTCCCCCCATCCTCCTTCCCCCTACTTTCAAAACATCCAGCCGCATTCCTTACAATTATTGGTATTAATAACGTACCTCTTTTAAAATTAAATAAGAGTGAAATCGTATTTTAAAAGAATGTAAAATAAAAATAAAATAAAAAAACCTGGTGGCAGCGGAGGGATCGCTTTAAAGTTTGTATGCTCCTTGCGAACTTTGGCTGCTCAATATGTTGGTAGTGGTGGTGTTTGGGGGAAGTTTGTCTGCACAGTCCCTTTCCCGCTTCCCGTCTTCGTTTTGTTTTCCAAAAATGGTTGAGGGGTGGAAGGAACAATACAGAATTGAGTTTCTTGGTAGTTTATAATAATATAACAAGTGATTGAATTCTCTATAGCACACACAATGTGATGGTGATGAAGTTTACTGTTGGATGAAATATCTTGTCTTATTATGACATGTTCTTGAGGTTTTAGTTGTTGCTTCTGAAGATGCAATTACCAGTCTTATTGGCGAGAACATAACATGACGTAATGTGATTTTCCAGCACCGACAAAGCTGCTCCCATGCTTCCTTCAAGTGTGGGAGAAACAGTTACTGCCGTGGATTAGTAGTGAAAGTCCGTTTCATGATTCCAAGACAATGGGCTCTATTCGTGACCAAGTTATTGGAAAATGTTATGAATTAGAAAAAGAAATAGATCAGCTTGTGATTACAAGACTAAATTAATTAAATCTATATTAAGTGGCAGGGCACCCAGAAATACTGCAGTGTTGATAGTTGGTGGCAGTGCAAATGGAACGTCGTAATTGAAGAGTAGGTAGTCAAAATATTTTCAAATAAAAATATCTACACAAGATAGGTGAGGCCATATATTATTATTCTTTCTTTCTGTCTTTCTTTCTTTCTTTCTTTCTTTCTTTCTTTCTTTCTTTCTTTCTGTCTTTCTGTCTGTCTTTCTATCTTTCTTTCTGTCTGTCATTCCTTCT
Organism: Meconema thalassinum; assembly: GCA_946902985.2. NCBI lineage: Eukaryota > Metazoa > Arthropoda > Insecta > Orthoptera > Tettigoniidae > Meconema > Meconema thalassinum. The sequence continues at coordinate 99,293,670 of OX336388.2, read as the reverse complement.
TTATTTATTTCTGTCTGTCATTCTGTCTTTCTCTCTTTCTTTCTTTCCTTCTTTCTCTCTTTCTTCATTTCTGACAGTCTTTCTTCCTGTCTGTCTGTGTGTTTGTCTGTATTTCTTTCTTTCTGACTGTTTTTATTTCTTTCTTTCTTCCTTCCTTTCTTTCGGTCTGTCGGTTTTTCTTTCTTCATTTATTTCTGTCTTTCTTCCCTTATTTCTGTCTGTCTTTCTTCCTTTCTTTCTTTCTTTCTTTCTTTCTTTCTTTCTTTCTTTCTTTCTTTCCGTTAGTCTGTTTTCCTTTATTTATTTATTTATTTATTTATTTCTGTCTTTCTTTCATTCTTTCTTTCTTTCTGTCTGTCTTTCAATCTTCTTTTCTTTCTTTCTGTCTGCCATTCTTTCTTTATTTCTTTCTGTCTGTCTTTCTTTCTGTCTTTCATTCTTTCTTTCTTTCTTTCTTTCTTTCTTTCTTTCTTCAATTCAGTCTGTCTGTCTTTATTTCTTTCTTTCTATCTGTCTGTCTGTCTGTCTTTCTTTCGTTTTTTCTTTCTTTCTTTCTTTCTTTCTTTCTTTCTTTCTTTCTTTCTCTCTTCCTTTCTTTCTGTCTGTTTTTCTTTCTTCATTTATTTCTGTCTGTCTTTCTTCCTTTCTTTCTGTTTGTCTGTTTTTCTCTCTTTCTTTATTAATTTCTGTCTTTCTTTCTTTCTTTCTTTCTTTCTTTCTTTCTTCCTTCCTTCCTTCCTTCCTTTCTTTCTCTCTTTCTTTCTGACTGCCTGTCTTTCTTTCTGATTGCCTGCCTTTCTTTCTTTCTTTCTTTCTTTCTTTCTTTCTTTCTTTCTTTCTTTCTTTTCTGCCTGTCTTTCTTTCTTTCTTCAATTCTGTCTGTCTTTCTTTATTTCTTTCTGTTTGTCGCTCTTTCTCTTTTTCTTTCCGTCTGTGTTTCTATCTTTCTTTCTTTCTTTCTTTCTTTCTTTCTTTCTTTCTTTCTTTCTTTCTTCAATTCTGTCTGTCTTTCTTTATTTCTTTCTGTTTGCCTCTCTTTCTCTCTTTCTTTCTGTCTCTCTGTCTGTCTTTCTTTCTTTCTTTCTGTCTGCCTTTCTTTCTTTCTTTCTTTCTTTCTTTCTTTCTTCCTTTCTTTCCTTCTTTCTTTCTTTCTCTCTTTTTTCTGACTATCTTTCTTTCTTTCTTTCTTTCTTTCTTTCTTCCTTCCTTTCTTTCTTTCTTTCTTTCTTTCTTTCTTTTCTGCCTGTCTTTCTTTCTTTCTTTCTTCAATTCAGTCTATCTGTCTTTATTTCTTTCTTTCTATCTGTCTGTCTTTCTTTCGTTTTTTCTTTCTTTCTTTCTTTCTTTCTTTCTGACTGCCTGTCTTTCTTTCTTTCTTTCTTTCTTTCTTTCTTTCTTCGTTATGTCCATTCATAGAGCGCGTTGTAACTTGTTAGTTGGATTGATGACTTTTGCCTTCTTCTTCTCCCCAAATCTCTCCATGAACTCACTGTGTTGCTACTGCCCATCTTGCACCAGTCCTGCTGATAGATTTCACCCTAAGTATGTACGGTACTTATTTACTGAGGTTCTAAATATTTCTCGGGTTTTCATCATGTTCTCTCCAATGTTCCTCTCATTAAGGTCCCTCCCTTGTTTCCTCCAGCCAACGTATCCTCGATTTTTTGTATTAATTATATTGCATAATCTCTTTGCTAGTTTATTGTTGTCCATCCTAAATATGTGCCCAAGAAATTTTAACTGTCTCCTGCGTACAGTGTTTGTGAAACTGTCTGTGAGACTATATAGCTCTGCAGTTCGTCTAAATTCTTTTTTTTTTGTTTGTTATGGAGGGCCGAATATTTTTCTAAGAATTATGCGTTCTTGCTTTGCAATGTCTGCAATTTTGAATGACCTCCAAAAGTTATTGTTTATGATGCACATAGAGCTTCTGGGAGATCAACGGGTTTGTAATGCTTAAATTGTGCATTACGTGACATCACTCTTGTATTGTATTGATTCCACGTAAGTCTGAAATATTATTCTTTTATAACCGTTTCTGTCTTCTATGGACCACGTTATTTCAACTGTCTTTTCCCTCGTTCTTTCACATTGGTCCAGTGTTCGCGCATTCTTCTTCGGTGAGCTTCTTTTCGTTCTTCTGTCCACTTCTTGCCGGTTTTCAATATGGATTTTTGCTGAAAACTCTGTATTTCCCCAAGTTTCTTCTTCAAAGAGTCACGTTCCAGGATGTCCTCATGTGATATTCCCAGTTCTTGTAGGTCGTTTTCCAACTTTGTAAACCAGATCCCTTTGGTTTTATTTTCCACAAAGTAGGCACAGATTCGATTGGAGAATATATTATTATTATTATTATTATTATTATTGTAGTATTATTATCCTCAGTAGTCCACCCTAGTTCCTTGGTATTCATTTATGTATTAAATAATTTATTTATTTATTTATTGTCGGTGTCTATAGTGCTGGGATAGCGCGCCTAACTCTCAACAGTAGGCCTTAGCTTTGATACCCATCTCCGTCAGAAATTTTCGAAACTGACGTGAGAGCTGAAACGTTGTGCACTTAGTTTTTTTTAGAACAATTTAGTAGCTGTCTGATATTAAGGCAGTGCCCCAGTCAGATAAAACAATATTAATGGCCGAGGGAACCCGACGCGCTGACCACGTGTCACTACAAATAAAATGCTAATAAATAACATTTAATTTCAAAAATATTGCTGTTGTTTTATTTCAGGGGCTTGGGCATCATCTGATAACCTGTGTTATTGTGATGACTGCATACATATATGTACTGTATTTGTAATTTAGAAGAGGATTGGTAAGGAGTCGGTCGTGGCCTTAAGAGGGAATATACAGCCAAAGGATCCAAAATAATAACTATTTTACAATAATATAACTGTGCCTGTCATAAATCTTGAGGAACAATTATATACATTTCCAAGTGAACACACACATCTTGATATTAGATGCTAAGTTTCAAATTCCAAAATTCAAATCGTAACTATTAGTAGTGTGGTAGTGAGAGAGCTGTCTCACTTAGGAAGTTGTGAGCCCCTGCGACCTTGGAATGGAAGGAGCCATGCTAGGAGGGCGTGCTTGGATTCGTTTTTTTCGTCTCGTTGTGCTCTTTACGGGAATGTAGGTGTCGAAAAGGTGAACTTAGGGTTTTGGGTCAAAACATGCGTTTTTCACATTTTTGCCGATTTTTGGAAAACGGGTCATGCTAGGAGGGCGTGCTTGGATTCGTTTTTTTTCGTCTCGTTGTGCTCTTTACGGGAATGTAGGTGTCGAAAAGGTGAACTTAGGGTTTTGGGTCAAAACATGCGTTTTTCACATTTTTGCCGATTTTTGGAAAACGGGTCATGCTAGGAGGGCGTGCTTGGATTCGTTTTTTTTCGTCTCGTTGTGCTCTTTACGGGAATGTAGGTGTCGAAAAGGTGAACTTAGGGTTTTGGGTCAAAACATGCGTTTTTCACATTTTTGCCGATTTTTGGAAAACGGGTCATGCTAGGAGGGCGTGCTTGGATTCGTTTTTTTTCGTCTCGTTGTGCTCTTTACGGGAATGTAGGTGTCGAAAAGGTGAACTTAGGGTTTTGGGTCAAAACATGCGTTTTTCACATTTTTGCCGATTTTTGGAAAACGGGTCATGCTAGGAGGGCGTGCTTGGATTCGTTTTTTTTCGTCTCGTTGTGCTCTTTACGGGAATGTAGGTGTCGAAAAGGTGAACTTAGGGTTTTGGGTCAAAACATGCGTTTTTCACATTTTTGCCGATTTTTGGAAAACGGGTCATGCTAGGAGGGCGTGCTTGGATTCGTTTTTTTTCGTCTCGTTGTGCTCTTTACGGGAATGTAGGTGTCGAAAAGGTGAACTTAGGGTTTTGGGTCAAAACATGCGTTTTTCACATTTTTGCCGATTTTTGGAAAACGGGTCATGCTAGGAGGGCGTGCTTGGATTCGTTTATTTCGTCTCGTTGTGCTCTTTACGGGAATGTAGGTGTCGAAAAGGTGAACTTAGGGTTTTTGGGTCAAAACATGCGTTTTTCACATTTTTGCCGATTTTTGGAAAACGGGTTATGCTAGGAGGGCGTGCTTGGATTCGTTTTTTTCGTCTCGTTGTGCTCTTTACGGGAATGTAGGTGTCGAAAAGGTGAACTTAGGGTTTTGGGTCAAAACATGCGTTTTTCACATTTTTGCCGATTTTTGGAAAACGGGTCATGCTAGGAGGGCGTGCTTGGATTCGTTTTTTTTCGTCTCGTTGTGCTCTTTACGGGAATGTAGGTGTCGAAAAGGTGAACTTAGGGTTTTGGGTCAAAACATGCGTTTTTCACATTTTTGCCGATTTTTGGAAAACGGGTCATGCTAGGAGGGCGTGCTTGGATTCGTTTTTTTTCGTCTCGTTGTGCTCTTTACGGGAATGTAGGTGTCGAAAAGGTGAACTTAGGGTTTTGGGTCAAAACATGCGTTTTTCACATTTTTGCCGATTTTTGGAAAACGGGTCATGCTAGGAGGGCGTGCTTGGATTCGTTTATTTCGTCTCGTTGTGCTCTTTACGGGAATGTAGGTGTCGAAAAGGTGAACTTAGGGTTTTTGGGTCAAAACATGCGTTTTTCACATTTTTGCCGATTTTTGGAAAACGGGTTATGCTAGGAGGGCGTGCTTGGATTCGTTTTTTTCGTCTCGTTGTGCTCTTTACGGGAATGTAGGTGTCGAAAAGGTGAACTTAGGGTTTTGGGTCAAAACATGCGTTTTTCACATTTTTGCCGATTTTTGGAAAACGGGTCATGCTAGGAGGGCGTGCTTGGATTCGTTTATTTCGTCTCGTTGTGCTCTTTACGGGAATGTAGGTGTCGAAAAGGTGAAGTTAGGGTTTTGGGTCAAAACATGCGTTTTTCACATTTTTGCCGATTTTTGGAAAACGGGTTATGCTAGGAGGGCGTGCTTGGATTCGTTTTTTTCGTCTCGTTGTGCTCTTTACGGGAATGTAGGTGTCGGAAAGGTGAAGTTAGGGTTTTGAGTCAAAACATGCGTTTTTCACATTTTTGTCGATTTTTGGAAAACCGAAAACGTGAGAATGACGTGTGTGATAGTATTTATTTCGTCTCTTTATTCTCTTTACGTGGATATAGACATGAAAAAGGTAAAAAGCTGGAAACATGGTTTTCTTATGGAAAAGGTGTTTTTTTTGTTCATTTTCGCGTTATTTGGAAAACGAATGAGGCGATTTTTATGATGGGCATGTCGATGTATTTGTGTCGTTGTTCAGTTTACGGGAATGTAGGTATGGAAAACCTGAAATCATGGTTTCCGTCATTTTTTTTTTCGAGATTGTTGAGGAAAACGGGGAAAAAAGTAAGAAACCAGATTTGAAGTCACGTTAGGTTATGCGCTTTGATGTTAATAAAACACTTATGCATTATTATTATTATTATTTGTCTTGACTGGTCAGGACTCACACGCAGAGAGAGAGAACTTGCTTAATGCAATGAGAATTGAAAGCATTGAGGCTGGCCCATGTCGAGCAGACAGACACAGGTCTTGTCATTGTACGTGCCTCGCAGCAGAGAGAGATAAGAGGCTGGTGTCATTATACAGTGTGCGGATTTATACTGTGTATGTCATAGCCTAGGTTCATTATGGACTCATCATGCAACGCAACAGATTGGCATGGGCTCGAACAAAGCGGTTATTGGACAAGTAATAAACAAAAGGGTGGGAATAATGAAAGGTCATATGATACATTTTTTTCATTTTTTTTTTCAAAATAATTAAATAGGGTTTTATTACAAAAAATTATGTTTATTGACCCATGAATTATACGTGGAAGGAAAACCTAACCACTTTACAAAATATTTTGCACCTTTGACTTTAATTACTCGTTCAATGAGATAATCGTTGGGATATAATGTTTTTTGCACTTCTTCATAATAGAATCGTCCCTGAATGGGTTGACCGCTCTGATCTTCTAAGAGATACGTCACTGGTTGACCTAGCTTGACTTGGCGAATTTTAAAAATTTCTGTCGACCATTGTGGAGTATACGATTTTGAAAATACACTTCTATGTTTACTAATGCGAACAAAATCTCCAATTTTAAGGCGATGTCGCCTTGGATCTACCCTTTTTATAGGGTTAAACAGTCTATTGAGTCTGGGTAGGTTCTTGGTGACGAGGCGAGGTTTCATGCCGATGGTGGAATGAATGGTGTTGTTGTAGCGAGACACAAGTTGAGGTAACCAGTCTATCCATCGATAGGAACCATGTATTGTAAACTCTTTCCACATATAACTTTTTAATGTTCGATTGAACCGCTCGACCACACTGGCTTTGAGATTGCTATAGGTGGCATAATGGTGAATATCCTTAGATTTGAGAAAACTGGAGAAATCCTTGTTGAAAAATTCTTTCCCCTGGTCGGTTTGTAACAAGTGAGGTTGACGTTTTGATTGTTCAATAATATGTTGAAAGGCCTTTGTGACTAAGATACCAGTTTTATTTTTTACTGGTTGAACAAAAGCCATTTTGGAATAGACATCAATGACAGTCAACATATAGCGTACACCGTCGTTAACGTTAGAATAAGGTATCATTTCAACCAGGTCTGCCTGCCAAAGTTCATCGATTCCTCTGGAAATGACACGACGACGTTCATAAATGCGTCGGGCTGGTTTATGCAATTCATGAGCAATGCCCACTTTGATGGGGGATGGCTTATAAGATAATTTTAGCATCTCGGAGTTGTTGTTCAATGTGGGCGATTTCCGCCTCATGTCCAGTGTGACCAGCTTGTTTTGATGCATGAAGCAAGTATAAGCGCTCTACTAACTGATTGGGATTATTCCAAAAGGTTATATCTAGGTAGGGTTTTAATTTCTTAAACCTTACACCAGAGGCAGAGTGATGTTTTTGCTTACCAAAGATGTTTGCAATGATGGTTTTATATTTTTGGGATATATTGGCATTGACCTGCTGAGAGGATTTATAGTTTCTTTTGTGAGCGTTGGTGTCTAATAAAATGGATTTATATTTAGCAAGGTCCTCGGACGTAAAATCTTGTGTCGAGGGGGTGCGAGAAAATAGCAGCTTTAACAGACCTGGTGTTAATTTATAGTTGATCTTTTTAATGACAGCTTTCGTACGAGCAAATTTAATGGATGAATCCCCAATTTTAAAACTATCATTCTCATAGCGAACACCATACGTGGTATCTGTCTTTCCAATAAATAGAAGGGTCAAATACGGTTCCAGGGTTGCCCCATAATGTTTGATTAAAATGTTTTTGAGTTGAGCTTTATTTTGAGGGGTTGCCAAGACTTGTGAAAACGGAGACGATGTGGAGGAAGACGGTGTTGCCGATATGACGGAAGATTTTTGTTTTGTTTTTAGAAACTGTTGAAGGGGTGACGATTTCTTTTTTCTTTCAGGACTAAATACGCTTTCGCTGTCACTTTCACTTTGTTCATGCTCTTCTTTTTCTTCCTTTTCATGTTCTTGATGTTCTTGTTCACTAACATTAGAGGAGGAGGAAGAGGAGGATTTTACCTGTCGTGTGGATTCTGTTTGAGTAAATTTTGAACTTGTTATGGGTTTGGTTTGAGAGGTAGCAGCAGCAGCAGCAGCAGTAGCAGCAGAAGCATTAGGTTTAAATCTCATGGGATCAACCGATGATGGAGCATGTTTTATCATGGGTAAAGGATTGACGTTTTTTAAACGTTGCAATTCACGAAATTTATGTCGAATCGTATTTCGTGCCTCAATAATACGCTGCATGATTTGAACATGTTTCTTGTACCCTATGGCGTTCGCCATGGTAAAGGTAAAGACACACTAACAGGAAATGTCCAGCCCTAGGTCTTTTTAAACAGAAATAAAATGATCAAAACCCAAGCGATAACGTCCCTCACATCGTTCACTCTGTTTATTTATGACCAAACAGGCATGGGGATGATGGTTCCAACACGAAGCACACAATTGCGTGAAAGCTGTAAAGGACATATCTGGATTCACATGATCTTGAAAAATATGATAGAGATTTCTAGAGTCTTGGCGAAAGAGAACGATGAGATTGGCATTGTCACGAATCAACTGTTTGGGGATTTTGGAATAGGTCTGAGCCAGATAAAAACAATCCACTTGTTTATGGCGTCCCATACTAAAATACTCTTGAATAATGGCCTGTCGTTGAGTGGCAATATCATCAAAAATTATAATGGAATCTGGTTGAATGCGGTCTGGTTGAATGACATCTTGAGGTGAGGTGAATGTAAAATAGCCCATGGCTTCTTTATTTAACGAAGACATAATTTGTTCCAGATACACGTACAGAGGCTGGTACAAGGATTTGGCAAAAATATAAATATTTTGAAATCGTAGGCCATGAGGTGCGGTAATAATGTTCAGCAAAACATTGGTCTTTCCACAACCCGAAGGCCCTACCATAATACATCGAACGGTAGATGGGAATAGGGTGCCATGACGTTTAGGTTCGCACACGGACAGTGATAGCTCTGAAACCAAATCAGAGACGGGCAAAGCAGGGGGTTGTTTCATTAATTCCATTGTGTCGATGACTGAGTTTTTTTCATGTGTGTATAAGGTTTATATATATAGGCAAGCGGTGAGTAGGATAGGTTAGTTAACGTCTATCACCATGGACGTGTTTGGGAGAGCTCGTGTAACCATGGCCACGGCCGCCTCTTTGTCAAAACAGTCACGAGAGGTGGCAACAAAAAGCTATGTCGATCGCAAAGTGCAAAGTGTCTATCACATGGCCCCGAGACTAACCGCTGAGGGCTATTCAGCCAATCATCATCGTATTATTGATGTGCAAGAGCCTCGAGACGAAAATGATGTCTGCACGAAACGTTATGTGACCTATCAAATGAAAAGGCTTTATAAATTTGTCCCATCTGTATTTTTAGTGTACCTGTCAAATCAAAAACTGGACAATGACGAAAACCATTCCCCACCACCACTACCACTGGTGAATGATGATCTTACCTATATGCTTGCTTCCGGTTTAAGTCGTTATCGACTGCATTATGATGGTGTCATTCATATTAAATATGTCATGCCTGATGAGAAACATTTAAAAATACAACTAAACGGTGATAGAGTGTTGGCCCACAACCATCAAAGAGTAAATGTGGGAGATGAATTATCCTTTCATCTTATGCTTACGTTTGAGGAAAAGGAAGCTGGGAAAACGGTGAATGATTTCCCGCTTTATATAGAATTGGAATATACTGCTATGAAATAAGGTACTCTACGTTAGTTGTTATCGAATGTTTGCTGTGAAAGGTTCACCAAGTAGCAGCATGGTGAAAAAAAGATATGCTATGAACATGAAAAAAACAAATCTCAAAAAGAGAAAAAAGCCAGGTCGGGAACCAAGTCGATCTGCCTCACACCCAGTGTTAAAACGTAAAAAAACAAAAAAAAATCTAAAAAGAGTGGCTATCGAAAAAGCTTTACAAGCGGTGCGATTGTCTACAGTTCCGAAATCGCAGCATCATGTATCGATAAAAAGAAAAGAAAGAAAGCAAAAACGTGGGCGAGTCATTTCTGTTGCTAAGCGTGGGGGTTTTTTGCCGGCTTTATTTGCAGGGTTGGCAGCTTTGGGGTCCCTTTTGGGTGGTGCCAGCGCTGTAGCGAAAACCATAAAAGCCGTCGAGCAAGGCAAGCAACAACTCAAAGAAAGCGAGCGACACAATAAAACGTTAGAAGCCATTGCGATGGGAGCTAGAAATGGCAATCCTTTAAAGCCAGTCTTTTATCCACAAGGTAGTGGCCTACCGTCTAAGAAAAAAAAAAAATGTCCATCATCGATAAGCGCTTAAGCCAACTACCTCGTCATGCCATGACCCATGAAGAAGTGGAAAGCTATGCCAAACAACTAAAGATTTCTCATTTTCGAGGTGTATTTATGCGAAATGAATTACCCAAAGCACCGTGGAAAGAAGAACGAGCCATAATGAATTTAGATGATGATGCAGGCCCAGGAACCCATTTTGTAGCCTATGTGAAACAAGGTTCCACAGTATGGTACTTTGACAGTTATGGAAATTTACCACCCCCGATCGAGTTGCTACGTTATTTGGGAAACCGGGTAAAGATATTCTATAATGTGAATCGTCAACAAACCTTTGGCAGTCAAGAGTGTGGCCGTTTGAGTTTACATTTTTTATATAAGAGGTCGCGTTAAGCCAACAGTTTCATCATTATGAATGTCAACGCCAAGACCTTTACCGTGCACAGTCGCGGGCCTGAAGTGTCCCTGGATTTTTTCCCTCCCATTGAATTGCATCCCGAACAATCCTATGTGCTAGGATTAATTTCTTTGGAAAGTTACAACAGAATTTACAATATTCAAGTGGATATTAATGACAAATTTTATTATGATGATTATATGTTGACACTACCCCCTGGAGGTTATACCATAGACGATGTGCATGAGGCCATTAGCGTGTCGATGATAAAACAATTTGGTGTCAAACCATTTGCGGATGGGACACACAAATTTGAACTTACAGCCAATACAATAACTCATCGCTGTCGTATTTTCTCTACGTTTAACATTGACTTTGAAACACGAGTTCATTCTATTGGTCCTTTATTAGGATTTAAACCAAGAGTGTTGGCAGCTCAGCAACCCCATGAATCAGATTATCCAGTGAAATTCATCGAGGACCATCACATTTCTGTAACTTGCAATATTATTAGAGACGTATTTACGAATCAAGAACAAAGCCATTCCCTGTATGATTTTATTGTCACCTCTCCTTGCGGCTATATTATTCGTGAAAACCCTTCAGTGGTTCTCTATCATCCTGTGTGTGTCAGTGATATTAGTAATATTACCTTACGCTTAGTGAATAGAAACCAACAACTGATTGCTTTGGACGCCAACACCCCTGTGACCTACAAGTTGGTTTTAAAGACGCTATGCAATTTATCTATAAAGCAACAACAACGTCTACGAGGTCGGTTAGTTGCCCGCCGTGTATGAAACGGTTGACACGAGTAAACCGACAACGCTTACAACGCCTTGGTTATACGCTACACCCCAATCATGAACAAAGAACTGTTGCAAGTGTTAAATCCCATACAAGTGGAAGATGGCGTCGTGCGCATTGATATGCATTCCTATCAACCTCAAGCAACAGGACTGAATAACAATGACGAGATTCAATTCATCATTAACAATCAAGATATTTTTACTCTACCTCATGAAAGTGTCCTTCAAATTGAGGGTAAATTGATGAAAGCAGATGGCAGTACGCCCACAACGTCTGCGTTGGCGAATCATGGTTTGGCTTTTCTGTTTTCTGAAGTACGTTATGTGATAAATGATATTGTCATAGATATGACTCGAAATGTGGGCATGACTAGTCTTATGAAATTATATCCATCCTATAGCGAGGAGGAAAGTAAAACGCTTTCTATGGCAGGATGGTGTCCCAACAGTAGCAATAACTGGCTAGTTCATACCGATGGCACTTTTACAGGCTTTCTACCCTTAAAATTACTCCTTGGCTTTGCCGAAGATCACAAGCGTATTATTTTAAATGCAAGACAAAGTTTGTATCTGGTGAGAGACCGCAGTGATTATAATGCACTGAAAGGAGCCTCTGACCAAGTGATAGACTCAAAAATTCAACTGCTTCGATTACTATGGAAAGTGCCCCATGTGACGCTATCGGATCGTAAAAAGCTAAGCATGTTAAATTTAGTGCAAAAAGATAAAGCCTTGCCTATCGCCTTTCGAAGTTGGTGTCTACATGAATACCCCTTGCTACCTACCACTGACACTCATAGTTGGAGTGTCAAATCGGCTCGCTCTACCGAGAGACCGCTCTATGTTATTATTGGTTTTCAAACCAATAGAAAATACCAACAAAGCAAAGATGTCACCTTGTTTGATCACATTCACTTGAGAAATATACGACTATTTTTAAATAATGTTTGCTTTCCCTATGAGGGGTTGGAACTCAATTTTTCAAAAAATAAGTTTGGTCCCCTTTATGACATGTTCGCTAAATTTCAATCGTCTTATTATGAAAAACCGGATTGTCCTATGTTGTCGCCACAAGGGTTTAAAGCAAAAGCACCACTGATTGTTTTCGACTGTTCGTATCTAGAAGAATCTATGAAAATCACCACCATTGATTTAAGGGTAGATTTTGAAACACAAGAAAATGTCCCAGACCATACCAGCGCCTACTGTTTGATTATTCATGCTAGACAAGTGAAATATCATCCTTTGTCCAATTATGTCACCAGCATGTAAGCCATGTGTGGTCGAGTGGGAAAGAAAAAGATCATCATTCATGGGATTAATGATAAGCGTCTGCATGCACAGTATCTGTTGCGCTCTGGCACTGTGCGCACATACGACAACAAAAAACATCATGTGTCCCTCAATAAGCAACAGCAATAACAACGTGACAGACAAACCATGGAATTTAAAATGTGAATTTAATCGTTTGAAAACTTTTAAAGCATGGACAGTTCCCTTTATGGATTGTGGAGAATTGGCTGCGAGCGGATTTTATTACTTAAAACGTGGGGATGTGGTCAAGTGTATTTTTTGCAACATTGAAATTGGAAACTGGGAATAGGGGATCGACCCTTTAGCGATCATCAGCGATGGAGTCCATCCTGCCCTTACCTCAATCGCTATGATGTGGGCAATATTCCATGGAGTTTGAATTATCCTGTTATTGTACCAGACCCTGCAAAACTAGGAGATACCTGTGGACCGTATGTGCAAACTATTCATTTGAATGCTGTTCCAAATTAAGCCAACAAACTTTTTGTAATAAAAGTGTAAGTTTTTTTTATATGAATAAAACCTCAAAAAATATTTAGCTGTTGTTCAATTCATTTGTTCCTTTTTTCCCCTAAAGTCCTTTGACTTTGCCATGTTAAACCATGGCATGGGTTAGTTGTTGATTAGACGTCAATGAGGTAACAAGTAAAAATAAAAAAAGCATGATGCGTACACTCATTGTGGATTGTCAGGGGTTTAAAATTGCAGACAACAAATTTATATTTAAGGAAGTCGCTTTTATCGATTGTAGTACGTTTTGGGTGTCAAACCCTATTCATTTGGTGTTTAAACCTCCCTATGCTTTCGAGTTGCTTAGTGAAAAAGATAAAAAACAGAGCCAATGGATTGAAAATCATTTGCAGTTAGCATGGAACAAGGGTGATATTTCTTACAAGTATCTTGACATTGTCATGAAAGCCCATTTGTCCTCGGCCAATGTCTTATTTGTTAAAGGGAGTGAAAAACGCCAGTGGCTTGAACCATTTCTACCCTCTCACTGTCAATGTATTGACCTTTTAGATCTGGGTTGTCCATCCCTGCAAACGCTCATGGACACTTGTCCTTGCGACAATATTCAGAATAAAGCCTTAGCGCATGCATGGCAATTGTTTCATTGGCTCACCACGAGTGCATGTTGGGAGTTGTTCAATAAAATTAAAACTGAAAGTGTATCGTCCAATGATAGCAGTGAGACGTGCACACGTGAGGTGATAACATCAACGTTATAGACATGGACGCCACTACAATCGACAAGGCTATTGGAAAATTCTTTGTGTGCAAGAAAAAACTGATTAGCTTTACACAACATGAATTATTAGCACTACCTAAATCATTCCTTTTTTATGTTGCTGCCAACGCTGTCAAAGAAATTTGGGAAAAGGCGCCTGCCGAGTGGACTAACGACTCTGTATTGAGTGAACTACAACCATGCAGTCATTTTTCCCATCACAAGCAATTAACCATGGCAAAAATACCTTCCATTCGACAGTGTGCCACATGCCAATTAATGAAATTATATCATGGACATAAAACTCATTGTAAAGACATTGTTTCATCATTCCATGGCTGTCATGCGGAAAACAACCACCACCTACCATGCTCGTCAGGAGCCGCCGACAAACAACAACAACAACAACAGCAAGAACAAGAAGAAGAACAAGAAGAACAACAAAAAAAGTGTTTTTCACCGATTGAAACCTCTATGTCCCAGGTGTACTGGCCGTGGAATTATTGATAACATTATTAAAAACTTACCATTCGAAGCTCACTTACCTGCTTACAGCTTCTGCGGCCCTGGTACTCGTCTTCAAGATCGTTTGAGGAGAGGGGATATGGGAATCAATGCTTTGGATCATGCATGCCTTAATCACGATAAAGCCTATGAAAACAGTGATCCCACACTAAGACGCATTGCCGACAAAGTCTTGTTAAGCATTGCCAAGCAACGATTAACAGCTTCAGATGCCAGTCTAGCAGAACGAATGGCAGCATTTATAGTGATTGGTGCTATGAAGAGCAAATTACTTTTATCTAGATATGGACTTTAACGTAATGAATTTATTTAAAAAAATGTATAGTATCACTGTTATCATGACAAAAAAATAAATAAAAAGACAAGAGTCCATGTTGTGTTTTTTTTCATTATTATTATTATTCACTCATAGTTTCATTATTATAATTATAAATGACAAACAATAAAAAAAGGGACAGCAGTGCATCGTTAAAAAAATATTACTAATTGTACTAAATCTATTTTTTCAATCACAAACAATAAAAAAGGACAAAAGTCCATTATTTTAACTAATAGTTTCATCATTATTATTATAAAAAATTATATATACATGGTAATTGTACTAAACCTATTTTTTTAAATCACAAACAATCAAAAAAAAAGGACGAAAGTCCATCATTATTCATCAGCTTCAAATGCCAGTCTAGCAGAACGAATGACAGCATGAAATCTTTTATCTACTCTAGAACCAGTTTTTTTTGTTAAACGCTTATTATTATTGAATAAAATAACATGTTAGTAGAATTTGATCATTATAAATTACAATCATTATAATAAAAAATGCTATAAATGCTATTTTAAATCAAAAACAATAAAAAAAAGGACAAAAGTCCATCATTTTAACTAATAGTTTCATCATTATTATTATAAAAAATTATATACATGGTAATTGTACTAAACCTATAAACAAAACAAAATTCCACCATTAAGCAAAAGTTTTGAAAATTTATTTTTACTATTATTTATCATGGTAAACGTTGAGCAACAATTAATAAACGTCAAACTGTTGAGCCTAACAAATAATTTTATTTTATTATAGTTATTAAAGAGTAGGGCATGAATAAACAAAAAAGTTACGGCTAGCGTACAATGATTATTCGTTTTCAATTTTTACAAAACGAACCATGCATCGATTATTTTTTTTCACCCTCATAAATTAAATACACAGGGTGAATACTGGAATTGACATCTTCCATGACATTATCAGGTAGGTTATTAAATCGTGTGGGAAGAAATGTCTCAAAGTCTTGACAAATGCAAAGAGCTCGTTCACCAAATTTGGTTTTCAGTTTTTGAATTTTATGTATGCGAAAGGGTGTTTGCGTAGGCAATTCACTCATTTTCTTGCGTGCAAAGCCACAATCTTGACCAATGGCGTTCAAGGCGTCCATGGTTGTCTATAACCAAAGAAAAGAGTGTTACTTTCTAACACTCTCGTTCTTATATTACAACAACAATAACTTTGTACATCAAAGTGTGTTGTTTTTTTTTATCCTGAGTGTTTATTACCTGAATTTGTAGATAGATAGTATTGGATAAAAATATAATAATAATGTTTGTATCATTTTTTCAGTCAAAACATACATTTGGAAATTATTTAATAGGAAATGTTTTATCAAAATTAAGTGTGTGAATCATTTTCAAGATCTCTCTCTCTTGGAGGTAAATGCATGTCTCTGTTGTGAATGGGAATTAGCCTATCATTCCCTATTCGAATGACTTGTATTCGTTTGCTCTGTTGTTGTGCAAATTCACACAACATTCTGTTAAATAAATAGTATCAACAAATACTAAGAGCAAACATGGAATGCTTTTTTGGTAACCTATAAAAGGCAAAGTTAACACGCTATGCATTTAATAACCATGTCTACATCCAACAAAACAAAGTTCAAAACTACAAATTTAAACCAGTGTGTATGTGTTTATCAACGTGTATACACGATAAACTAAAACAAACAAACAATCAAAATAGCCAAATGTATTCTAAACGTCAAGTATGCACCTGAAAGCCGAATGTAAACAAAAAAAGCGATAATCATTACATCATGTGGCTAGTTTCTAACAAATCTCATTCTATGAGGCGAATATTGATTCATAGGTAAGCCAAGACAAAGTTGGCGAAATGCTTGTTGTCGATATGAAGTGATTGGTTCCTCAGCAGGAAATTTATAAAAATGAAAACAAAACATTTGAGAGGTTATTGGAAAATAAACATTAAACAGGGGTTTTGTACATATTGTACACCAGAAATCTGGAAAATGATCCTCGTCAGCTAATTTAACAATCACTTGATTCATGGTTAAACCGTACCATGCTTTATGAATCACTTGCGTGGATACATTATTTTCAAAGCCAAAATTTAGCATACAGGATTTACAAAAGTGATGCCCTGGATCATAAACTATGTCATCATCCATAATGATGTCATAAAACATGGTATCAATGCGTACTTTCGTGTTTCTATATTCTGAAGGATAGGCCACACGTTGAGGATTATGAGACATCATCGTGGCATATTCATTGAACGTGGTGTGTTTTGTGACGATAAAACGATCTTCATCATGGCTCATGATTGAATCTGAAAAGTAGTCGTTGCCGTTTACTAAGTGAATAAATAAAAATACTATGTACTATATACACTGTCTGTCCCCTAAGTCAATGGCAAAAATAAAATAAAAAATAAGCAAAACACAAATAAATAACCATCTGTCTGTTGACTTCTTTAGGTTAGGTTAGGAAAAAAACATGTAACAGGTTAAAGAAACAATTTCTGTTCAGATATTTCAAATATATCACCACTCATAACTCTAGCCATAAAGTGAGAGTTTTGTCCACAGTAAAAGCAGCAGATTATTATTATTCTTTTGTTCTTGCATGAGACCTACTAAGCCACACCCTAGTGTGGCCTATTAAACCGCATGCCTACTGAGGGTGAATGGTCACTTTGCTGAAACATGAGGCCTACTAAGCGACAACAATAGTGAGGGTGGCTACTTGTTTTTTCCTAACCTAACCTAAAGAAGTCAACATGTTTTTAATCTAGCCTGTGCACAGTGAACCATGGAAACGTTGATGCATGGCTCTCTTTAAGCGTTGACAGGCAAATAGCACAAGACATACAGTTTATGTACAACTATTTACAGGCATTCACACATCCATGCATACACCCATGCACGCAGGTTAAAAAACAAAAATTATATGATACACTACAATTTTTTATTTTTATTCCGAGGCTCAAAATGGCATCTCGCATTTGATAGCAACCAAACCAAACACTTGCCGTGTTGTACAACAACAATAGCTACAACCACTACTGGTTGTAACCAAATGGGACGCTTGTCATCATATCCTGACACCACTGTCTCTTGTCGTCTAACAAAGCGAGTGTTTGTTTTCGCTGCTTCATTAAAAATAAATCATGATTTTTTGAGAGAATCCTAAACTGACTATGTGCCATGGCTGTGTGGGTCTGAAGGACATGTAAATAATCATCCACACAGAGACGTTTAACCACATGCTGGCTAATCCCTTTGGCTCGCATAGATTCGCATTGATCCACCTGTCGAAAACTATACATTTTCGGAGCGAGACCTACAAACTCAGTCATCATGGTGTCTGAACACTCATCTTTCATTAAACCAATTTCTTTTTTGTTCAGACGGGGGATATCGAACACGTTCTTGTCACTAAACGAGGACGTGTCAAACCATTTTGGGTTTTGTTTCATAACGACATACGGATCACAGTCATGGATATGGTAAATAAAACTATCCGTGTCTGTATATAACAAGGAAATGGTACCAAATCGCTGTATTGCAAAACCATAATGGAATTTATACATGTGCAATTTTGAAAAATCTAATATGACTTGGCCTAAATAGATAGGCTTATTCATGACCACTTTAGTTTTGGCAAGTTCAATAGTCAGTAGATCATGATCAATAATGTTTAAAGATTTGAAATTTGGTTTTGCAATATATTTTTGAGCCCCCCATCTGCCATGCCATGTATTGACCAATTTAATGTCCCTATACTGCCGTACATTTCCCAAACTCTTGCCATAGATACAATTATTCATCAGTTTAAAAAAATTGATTTGAAATGGCTGAGTGGCACTTTGTCTGTGACTGGTATTTAAATCCATGTATGGTTTCAACCACGGTTTCTGACAAAAAGAAATACCTCTATGGATTTTTTTCAGGGTTAAGCCCTGAGCTAAACATTCTACCAGCATGTCAATATGCAACACATAGTGATTTTTATCATACAAGGTACCCATCAATTTCTTATGATTGCCCTTACTCTCGGGCGGCACCATTTTCTCTATGCAAAAGGGGAAATCACCATGACGCTGTCTGAGATGGGGGGGGATAAGCTAAGTCGACATCAAGAACATACCCTACGTCCTGTTGCTTGCTAGCGCTATGCACATTAAAATCTTTAATTTCATCCTCAGACAGCCAGACAAAGTTTCTGTACGGCAGTGGTCGACTCATAGCGTGACCGTATAAATTGTTTACGTCGAAATACATTAGATAGGATTCTGGTTCTTCGGGACAATAATCAGGCATGTAATGATTATTTGCCTTGGCATGTCGCTGATTGAGCGATACGAATCCCCCACGAATCCCTTTTTCCATCATGAGTACCATATCGGGATCCGTCAGTAAATCAAGCTCAATGTGGGTAAATTTGAGGGCGGCGTCCCAACTTAACCCTGGACTGGTATAGTAGTGGGCGGGGTCAAGGCCATAAATCGTGTGACATAGCTGACGAAACGTTTCAAAAACGTCGGTCAACAACAACACGTCTAATTTTAAGTAGTGCATAGCATACTGACCCATGGTTTCTATGCCAAACACTCGCCAAACATGCTGTGCGTGGGCATAGTCTTCTTCACTGATGGTGCTTTGAGTCAATTGAGAAAAGAATTTTTCTCTTGGCGGCAAAGTCGTTTCTTCAAGCACCTCGTAACTTTCCACATAATCGTATGGAAAATGGCCTTTACGAACACACAATTTAAATTGATTTGTATCCGTAAAGTGGGAATGGGTATGTTTCAACTCATCTTCGCTTAAGCCTTTCACAAGACTATCCAGCGAACTAGACATAAACTTGAATGAGTCGAGAAAGCGAATGCTCATGCTTCCTTTTCTCCATGAAAGTGAGGTAAAGCTCTCATGGTTCTTAGCCAAAATGCTGAATTTGCTCTTATCTACATGAGCAAATTGTTTTACAATGAAGTGAAGGTCATACCGGGAGAAATTGTGTAAGAAGACAGGGAGGAAGCGAGGTGTAGAGTACTTCAAATTGCATTCGTTATGGGCAGCACCTCTAAAATGCCCTGTCCTGTGGCAGTGGTCTCTTACTTTTTTTTCTCCGCCTAAGATTGGCTTTTCACATATGTGGCAGGTGGTGGCTTGATCATATTCTCTTTGCTGTACGTCATTCATCTGAATTGGTACAGGGTTGTTCAAAATAGTTTCTACTTTGCCTGCTAAAGCCGCCATTTGATCAACAAACCACCGCGCACAATCCTGACCTTTATGACTTACATACTCACATTGTGAATTATCATAGTGACAGACAACATAATAGGCTACGGCAAAAGGCTCATGTTTCTGCACTGGATAGGTTGAGCTTGTATGGGGGCTTGGTTCACATCCCTGAATGGGAACAGTAAGGGCCTCAAAATCAGCGTAAACAGTAAATGGTATCATGTCTTGTTTATTAGTGGCCTTAAATTTTAAGACTGCGTCATTTCCTTCGGGCAAGACTAGCTTTACTGCCGTCTGCCCTTCACAGTCTTCCGTATGTCGTTTCAAAAGTTCATTAGTTTGAAAATACTGAAGGCAGCGCTCACAAATATGTTTCTTACCATCATGATTAGACACTTGGCTGCTCACCAATTTACTTAAATTCTTTATCCAACAGTAATGGCTTTTATCCCCATCAGACAGGAAAAGCAGGTGAATGTGATGTTGCTTTACCTGTTTGGTGGCATACAAGGGGCCCACAATGTTGGATCCTTCGATGCCATACACCATGAAAGAGAAATTTGGATTATCTTTCTCAAATAAATGAATTTTATCTAGAGGCATGGGAAATGAAACACGCTCGAGATTGAGAGTTTGTTTCATGCGGTTAAACAATTCTTTGTACTTCCCTGGTCTATCACCATGTGTGTCTTCACAGGGTTGCAGACAGCTAACTATACTCCACAAAAAGCAGTAATCGTCTTTGTTGCGTATGTTGATCACTGCCTTTCTGGAAGCGATAAAGCTCGGTGTGGCAATATAGCTACTTCCTGCATTCAATGGATTGTATTTACAAATATTGATTTGCAAATAGGCAATGCTATTGAGGGCCAAGCCACTGGGACCCTGTTGCAACTTATCAAATTTAGTGATAAGCGCTTGAATAGCTTTCTCCTGATACCACGTTTCCAAATTATTGGCTATCAGTACTTTCTCCATTTTTGTACAAAGGTTGAAGGTGTGTTTCTCTTCAACATTATTTTTTATCAATGTAAATTCACATAGTAGTTCGAAGTTTATTTTTAAAGCCTGATGCAATCTTAAGCCTTGTTCACATTCGCTCAAAAAAATGGGAAAACATAATTCCACAAAATCTTTAGGCGACAGACAGTGAATCGCATTGTAAATTCGGCCTGAGCATACTCGCGTTTTGAAACATTTGGCCAAAGGCTGCCACACTAACACTTCACTCTCTGATATAGACATGATTATAAAATGGACTAATAAACGTGCAACCCTTACCTTAAAATAGGTTAATCCAAAATCTGCAATTCCAAACGATCACGCTTATCGATTTTTACTGACTGGCACACACAATCTCGTTCACAGGTAGACAATGGTTGTAGTAATTTGGGCCCCCAGCAGGAAATGATCACCAACAAAGTTGATATAGTTTTAATATCAACGACAAGGTTTATCTTGTTTTTTGTTTCCAATGATTTATCTGAAAAACAAACCAATACAATCCGTTATTAGTCATGGTTATATACATTAAACATGTGCATTCATTCATTCATCCATTCATTCATTCATTCATTCATTCATTCATTCATAAGACTTACTAAAAACAAAAGGTTTCAAGTGTGCACACATAAATAAGACACTCACTCGAAAATAACAAAGTCATTTACAAAGACTCACCTCTTTTTTTAATATCGAAAGCGTCAAGGTAGTTAAAACCTATTCACTCCATATATATCTTCATTCTGAAACAATAATAAATACACGCCATAAGTATATAAATTTCCGTGAAATAAATGACATACATTTAACAACAACAACAACAATAAAAGTAATGGAACAACATGTACTCACCATATAATGAATTATAATACTTTCAGCAAATGTGCTCTTTGCCGGCACTGTCACTGTCACTGTCACTGTCTCTCTCTGTCTGCTTTCCCAGACTTAATAATGTTGTTTTTAAAAATCTGCAACAAACGAAATCCCCCAAAAATACCATCAGTCACTAACTTACTTTTCATGCCTACACAAAATAACAATAAAACCAATCATGCCATAATTAACAATAATGAACCTACCTTAGTACAAGTATGGCCGCAGTTCACGTAATATTTCACAAAGAGCATAAGGCACTTGCATCCGTCACCTTCAAAGATGAACACGAGAATGATGAGTCTCTCTTACCCTCAGAACATATATGTCTCCTCAACAAGATGCAAAGTTAACACTTTACTTTTTTTTTGTTCCTATGAGTAGGATGTCATGGAGCGCACAAGTCAGACCGATTCTCACAAGCTTTTGCAATCTCTGCATGAGTATGCGTGAGAATGCAATGATCAGCTTTTCGACAGAGCTGTTTGTCCTTCATCGAGATATCGGGTAACACGTCTGGGTCAGATAACAGCCACCTGCATGTGAACAACAGGCTGTTATCTCTCTCTGCTGCGAGGCACGTACAATGATAAGACCTGTGTCTGTCTGCTCGACATGGGCCAGCCTCAATGCTTTCAATTCTCATTGCATTAAGCAAGTTCTCTCTCTCTGCGTGTGAGTCCTGACCAGTCAAGACAAATAATAATAATAATAATAATGCAAAAGTGTTTTATTAACATCAAAGCGCATAACCTAACGTGACTTCAAATCTGGTTTCTTACTTTTTTCCCCGTTTTCCTCAACAATCTCGAAAAAAAAATGACGGAAACCATGATTTCAGGTTTTCCATACCTACATTCCCGTAAACTGAACAACGACACAAATACATCGACATGCCCATCATAAAAATCGCCTCATTCGTTTTCCAAATAACGCGAAAATGAACAAAAAAAACACCTTTTCCATAAGAAAACCATGTTTCCAGCTTTTTACCTTTTTCATGTCTATATCCACGTAAAGAGAATAAAGAGACGAAATAAATACTATCACACACGTCATTCTCACGTTTTCGGTTTTCCAAAAATCGACAAAAATGTGAAAAACGCATGTTTTGACCCAAAACCCTAACTTCACCTTTCCGACACCTACATTCCCGTAAAGAGCACAACGAGACGAAAAAAACGAATCCAAGCACGCCCTCCTAGCATAACCCGTTTTCCAAAAATCGGCAAAAATGTGAAAAACGCATGTTTTGACCCAAAACCCTAACTTCACCTTTCCGACACCTACATTCCCGTAAAGAGCACAACGAAACGAAATAAACGAATCCAAGCACGCCCTCCTAGCATGACCCGTTTTCCAAAAATCGGCAAAAATGTGAAAAACGCATGTTTTGACCCAAAACCCTAAGTTCATCTTTTCGACACCTACATTCCCGTAAAGAGCACAACGAGACGAAAAAAACGAATCCAAGCACGCCCTCCTAGCATGGCCCGTTTTCCAAAAATCAGCAAAAATGTGAAAAACGCATGTTTTGACCCAAAACCCTAACTTCACCTTTTCGACACCTACATTCCCGTAAAGAGCACAACGAGACGAAAAAAACGAATCCAAGCACGCCCTCCTAGCATGGCCCGTTTTCCAAAAATCAGCAAAAATGTCAAAAACGCATGTTTTGACCCAAAACCCTAACTTCACCTTTTCGACACCTACATTCCCGTAAAGAGCACAACGAGACGAAAAAAACGAATCCAAGCACGCCCTCCTAGCATGGCTCCTTCCATTCCAAGGTCGCAGGGGCTCACCACTTCCTAAGTGGAGCAGCTCTGTCCTTACCACACTACTGCTATGAAAGTCAAGGAGGTTAGATATCTAAACTCCTTGACACTACAGCGTTTTCAAGTAGAGAATGGAGGAACTTTGTGTTGGCGGAAAATCCCGAGATTAATTTTGCCTTTGAACACGGCCTACTGAATTCAAATGGGTTCTTTAACATGCCAACAACGTATGACATGAGTATCGTGATTTTTGTCGCCTTCAAAAATCACTTACCATGGCCAGGGGCGAACCTGCAATCTTGGGGTTGGTAGTCCGACACGATAACCACTCACCCACCGAGGCAAGCATTATTTTAAATGTTACAAATGCTGAAAAATGCTGGGTAAAAGCCTCATGATCATGCAGCGAACTGCGTGAACTCAAAGTCCATTAGCAAGTGCAAACCCAGGTCAAAGGAGGTAGCTGGCTGGATGACGTCACGCTCACCGGAGCGCGTGGGGAAAGGAGGAAGCTCAAGCAGTACTACGACGTCACACACCTCAGTGCATTCTCGGTAGATTTCGTGTCGTCGCCGTAACGTAACGCCAGACCTCAGTGTAACGACGAAGTCGACAAGATCATTTAAAATGATAAAACTTAAGTCAATATTAATTTGTACTATTTATTGTACCGGTTTCGGACACATTGCGGCCATCCTCAGGACAAATAATGTGAAAATAGATGATGATGTTAATAATTGTTGTTTTAAGGGGCCTAACATCCAGGTTATCGGCCCCTAATGGTTTGGGTTATCGCGAAGATTAAAATGAAATATAAACTATAACTAAAATTAACTACTGACTTATATTCTGGAAGATGAAATGGAAAACAAATGGAGAATAAGGCAAATAAAGGACAGGAGGAAAAGAAATGCCCTCAACCCTCGAAGAATGCGGATTGAGGGACTTGGAAGGAAGGAGAGCCATGAAAGGCAGATAGGAAAGTGAAAGAGGAGAGGGTCCGCCCCAGAGGTAATGGATAAAAGGGGGGAAAACCGAGCCCAGCTCAGGAATCTCTCGGGGTCACCAACTCCCGAACCCACTAACCGTGAGCCCTTGAGGGTGTAGCACCACCCAGGGTGCACCAGAAGTGGTGGGGCTACATACACCCGGCCTCATTGAGGGCCTTGAGCAAAAGGCAGGAGATAACATGAAAAGAAAAAGAAGGCTGACCCCTCACAGAAGGAGGGTATCAGAAAAGATAAGACCAGGGCCAACTAAGGCGGGAAAGAAAGATACTCTCTAGGCCTCGGATATCCTAATACCGCCGGGGTCGGAAAAGAACAAGAGTTGACCAAGTGAGGTCGACAGGAAAGAAGACGGAGAGGAGCCCGGCACAAGTAAGTGGAAGCAATGCCGGACTCAGCTGGGGCCCCGTGGTCGCCAACCCACGTCCCAATAGATGTCAACCCCTGGGGGTTGTGACTATAGAAGCAAGACTTACAGTACAAGAAAAATTTTACCATAAAAGAAGGTTGTTCTCAAACTCTATATATAACAAGATGTTCAGTAAAGAACATATAGCCTACATTCTCCTAAATGCATGGGTATTGTTATAACTCTTTGTCCTTTTCAAGGAGTATAATTGAATGTTGGTTGTAGTAGCTTGTTGAAATACAACGTGCTATAGGGATATTAAACATGAATATGAGGTGCCCTTTGCTAGTGCTACCCCTGTAAAAAATGCATTCAATTCGGTTTCACCGTGTTTGAATTGATCTGGGGAATGGATTTGCACACATACATGGCCGCTATTTGCAAACTATTGGGCTGATGACCTTGTAGTCAGTCATAAGATGCTTTCCACAAAAAGGCATGTTGTTGCAAAATCCGGTAGAGATCAAATTATTAGGATGGTCGAAATTTGATTTAAGCTTTTAACATTTGGGTGGCCGTCATTCCGTTTCCGTCAAGATGGCGGCGATATAAAACATGACACTGAGGTGCCTTTTGCTAGTGCTACCTCTGTACCAAATTTCGTTCAATTCGGTTTCACCGTGTTTGAATTGATAGGGGGAATCGATTTGCACACATACTTGGCCACCATCTGCAAACTATTGGGCTGATGATCTAGCAGTTTGGTCAGAATATGCTTCCCGCATAAAGATTTGTTGTTGCAAAATTTGGTAGAGACTAGATTATTAGGTTGGTCGTAATTACATTTTAGCCTTTAACATTTGGGTGGCCGCGATTACGTTTCCGTCAAGATGGCGGTGATATAAAACATGACACTGAGGTGGCCTTTTCTAGTGCTACCTCTGTACCAAATTTCGTTCCATTTGGTTTCACCGTGTTCGAATTAATAGGGGGAATCGATTTTCACACAAAGATGGCCGCCATCCGCAAAATATTAGGCTAATGACCTATTAGTTTGGTCAAAGGATGCTCCCTCCATAATGGTATGTTGATGCAAAATTTGGTAGAGATCGGATGATTATGTTAATCGTAATTTGATTTAAGCTTTGAATATTTGTGTGGCCGCCATTACGTTTCCGTCAAGATGGCGGCGATATAAAACATGACACTGAGGTGCCCTTTGCTAGTGCTACCTCTGTACCAAATTTCATTCCATTCGGTTTCACCTTGTTCGAATTAATAGGGGTAATCGATTTTGACACAAAGATGGCCGCCATCCGCAAACTATTAGGCTAATGACCTATTAGATTTGTCAAAGGATGCTTCCTCCATAAAGGTATGTTGTTGCAAAATTTGCTAGAGATCGGATGATTAGGTTAGTCGTAAATTGATTTAAGCTTTTAACATTTGTGTGGCCACCATTACGTTTCCGCCAAGATGGCGGTGATATAATACATGACACTGAGGTGCCCTTTGCTAGTGCTACCTCTGTACCAAATTTCATTCCATTCGGTTTCACCGTTTTCGAATTCATAGGGGTAATCGATTTTGACACAAAGATGGCCACCATCCGCAAACTATTAGGCTAATGACCTATTCGATTTGTCAAAGGATGCTCCCTTCATAAAGGTATGTTTTTGCAAAATTTGGAAGAGATCGGATGATTAGGTTAGTCGTAATTTGATTTAAGCTTTGAACATTTGTGTGGCCGCCATTACGTTTCCGTCAAGATGGCGGCGATATAAAACATGACACTGGGGTGCCCTTTGCTAGTACTACCTCTGTACCAAATTTCGTTCCATTCGGTTTCACCGTGTTCGAATTAATAGGGGTAATCGATTTTGACACAAAGATGGCCGCCATCCGCAAACTATTAGGCTAATGACCTATTAGATTTGTCGAAGGATGCTTCCTCCATAAAGGTATGTTGTTGCAAAATTTGGTAGAGATCGGATGATTAGGTTAGTCGTAAATTGATTTAAGCTTTTAACATTTGTGTGGCCACCATTACGTTTCCGCCAAGATGGCGGTGATATAAAACATGACACTGAGGTGCCCTTTGCTAGTGCTACCTCTGTACCAAATTTCATTCCATTCGGTTTCACCGTTTTCGAATTCATAGGGGTAATCGATTTTGACACAAAGATGGCCACCATCCGCAAACTATTAGGCTAATGACCTATTCGATTTGTCCAAGGATGCTCCCTTCATAAAGGTATGTTTTTGCAAAATTTGGAAGAGATCGGATGATTAGGTTAGTCGTAATTTGATTTAAGCTTTGAACATTTGTGTGGCCGCCATTACGTTTCCGTCAAGATGGCGGCGATATAAAACATGACACTGGGGTGCCCTTTGCTAGTACTACCTCTGTACCAAATTTCGTTCCATTCGGTTTCACCGTGTTCGAATTAATAGGGGCAATCGACTTTCACACAAAGATGGCCGCCATCCGCAAACAATTAGGCTGATGACCTATTAGATTTGTCAAAGGATGCTCTCTTCATAAAGGTATGTTGTTGCAAAATTTGGTAGAGATCGGATGATTAGGTTAGTCGTAATTTGATTTAAGCTTTGAACATTTGTGTGGCCGCCATTACGTTTCCGTCAAGATGGCGGCGATATGAAGCATGACACTGGGGTGCCCTTTGCTAGTGCTTCCTCTGTACCAAATTTCATTCCATTCGGTTTCACCGTGTTCGAATTAATAGGGGTTATCGATTTTGACACAAAGATGGCCGCCATCCGCAAACTATTAGGCTAATGACCTATTAGATTTGTCAAAGGATGCTCCCTCCATAAAGTTATGTTGTTGTAAAATTTGGTAGAGATCGGATGATTAGGTTAGTCGTAATTTGATTTAAGCTTTGAACATTTGTGTGGCCGCCATTACGTTTCTGTCGAGATGGCGGCGATATAAAACATGACACTGGGGTGCCCTTTGCTAGTACTACCTCTGTACCAAATTTTGTTCCATTCGGTTTCACCGTGTTCGAATTAATAGGGGCAATCGATTTTCACACAAAGATGGCCGCCATCCGCAAACTATTATTCTGATGACATATTAGTTTAGTCAAATGATGTTGCCCTCATAAAGGTATGTTGTTGAAAAATTTGGTAGAGATCGGATGATTAGGTTAGTCGTAATTTGATTTAAGCTTTGAACATTTGTGTGGCCGCCAATACGTTTCCGTCAAGATGGCGGCGATATAAAACATGACACTGAGGTGTCCTTTGCTAGTGCTACCTTTGTACCAAATTTCGTTCAGTTTGCGCTCACCGTGTTCGAATTGACTCACACACACACACACTCACACACAGACTCACACACACACACATATACACACACAGACAGGCACACTTTTTTCGCCCTCTAGTGATCTCATAAGTCTACTTTCATTTTTTGCAAAAATCGAAAGTAGGCTAATAAATGAATAGTCTAAAAGACAAAAAACTAAAAAAACACATACACTAAAAATAAAAAGAAACAGATCTGTTACAAAAATATGTTAATTTGAAAGAAAGAAATCTTGATTTGAAACCGGCTTGAAGAAGGAAACAGTGATGTGGATGATATGTAGAGATTGTAATATTTTCTCAACGAAAGGCTATCTTTCCACAGCTTTTTCAAATTTGTACTTCATTATAACTGCTACATGGCAACAGAAAAGGAATAGTGAGGTTATGTTAGATGTTAACGTATGGTTAAGAAAAGTGAGGTTTGATTCAGTGCTACTAATAAAACAATATTTCGTGGAAAACGTGCTAGATTAACCTCAGGGGTTTCATAATTAAACAATAAGGTAGGAGAACACTAATTTAGACAGGAACCAACAATAATTAAGTAAAACGCAAGGTCAATTTTTACATGTACATATTCATAGGTAACAAAATTGGTAGATTAAAAGGTAAAACGAAGGATTGAAAATAGTTATAAGATTAACCCCGCATAATTATTTAACAAGCCGAAGTGACTTCTTATCATGATCAGCTGACTATCGTTAGTCAAAGTATGAAACAAAGCAGAATGAAAACATAATGACAAAGGACGATATCTAAGTGTCAATTGAATGACCAATAAACAGACCCATGAAGGAATACTACTGTATCGAGCAAAGAGGAGATTATATTAAGAGAATGTTTTAAAATACGAAACATGCTCGATATATTAAACAAAGATGTCAGTCGTTTAGTCCAAACCGTACAGTTTGGGACGACTCCCAAAATGAAACCAAAATCATCATAAATGAGATACATTAGCAATAAGGTATTATTTAAAACACGTTACCGTAAATATAAGTAGATTAGATCCCACATAGCTCCAACTCCACTATGTCATGTCATAGCATAGTACTGTTGGGACGCGGTTGTCGAACTAAACACATGTTTAGCAAATATATAAAATAATAAGACAACAGTCTCACGTCATTAAAATACAACAAACGACACCCAAAGATCAAACACAGTACGAAATAACTTAAACAGTAACGTTAATAGAACATTGACAATACATTTGGTTGACATCTTCTTATCTGAGTATATGAAAATTTAAAAAAACAAAACATATGTTAATGAAAATTCGAATAAATGGATGGATGTAGGATTTACATGCCCAACACCGGCAAATCCTTCCTTCTAAACTGGAGAGTTTTATATTTCGTGTCCTTTCATCGTGGAAGCTGGTTAATAATCCCCTTTTTTATGACAAAATACAACTCCATCGCAATGACAATCACATTCGATCCACAAAGATATAATCGATATCGATCCATCTGTGCAAATAACCACTGACCTGCCATCTGGTAGGCATAACACGAGTTTATCCAAGCACATGTCGCAGATTAGTTCCAACTTCTACCAATGGAAGGTGATACACGCAAATGTTATAGTTCACTTATTTTGAAAGATACAAGTGACATTCTTTCTCGAGAATTTGTCATGTCACAATAACCATTCTGACAAATTTCCATCTTAACCTCAAAATTTTTCTCTAGAATATCTAGAATATCACCCCTACCTCTTCATCTAAGATTTGTGAATGTGTCCTGATAGCCACGGTGAGGCAAGTGACTATATAGTTCCCTCACTTTCCAGGTTAACGGGCGGCGACTCAAACGTAAGGCAGTAGCACAATAACCATTGTTCGTTACTGACCAATAGAATGCTTCCTTTATCACTCCACGTGGACTCTTAAGTCCCGCCCTTGTGGCTAGCTTGTGTTGCACATCTGCACATAGTTCTGTCCAGTCTCACTGCTTGCCCTCAGTGACTATGGTGGAAATTTGACAACGCTGTGTCTCACGCTAGGAAAGCCTTGGCCCCAGGTGCCATGGAATGTAAACATATCCGCCCAGCTGGATTTCAAAGGCAAACCGCACGTTAACCAGGAAAGTGAGACAACTATACACACCAGCACGGAAAGCAGGAGATACGGGTTTGAATGCCAACTGTAGTCTCATTTAATTCTGGTCTGTGTTCACAGAGTGGGTTCAACGCACGAGTAAGCGCCATGCATATTGTGAACGCCCCCAACTACGTGGATAAGCTGCTTTCAGTGGTGCGTGCAGTCGTGAAGCCTAAAGTCGCCGCCAGGGTGAGTATGAGACAGTATAAACAGGGTTGCTATACTTTCAAATGTATGACTAACTTAATCTAGACTAATTTGTAAGTGTGATTCCGTCTTTTAACTGGTTTGATGCAACTCTCAATGTCTCCCTGTCTTGAGCTAATGTTTCATTTCTACATTGCTACCGCACCTTACATCTGAGGCAATCTGTCTAACATATTCTAACCTTGGTCTACCCTTGCAATTCCTATCCTCGGCCCTTCCTTCCTTAACTAAGTGTTCTATTCCTGGGTGTCTTAGGGCTTTTTTCACCAACTCTTCACTAACGATTATTTAGTTAATTCCATTTAAACTTAAATACGAGATTTAATGCGTGATTATCTTCGATGCATTTCACGAGGCCGTTCGGGATCACAATTACTTAAATAAGCTTTACGGCTCTCGCGCATGCGTAGATTCGGTTTCATCCTGCAGAAACATGGCGGGTGGAACAAGAAGCGTCCAGCACTGATCGTTGTTAGCGATGATTCCTGGAGACTTTCTGGAACATAATTATAAAGGACGGGAAATACAGAAGACTTTATTCGTGGCAAGAGCTTAAAATGGTATGAACAAAGTATTTAGGAGAACTAGCAGTTGCGTGAATAGATAGCTTAATAGGACGCAATTATATACTGCAGTTGTCTTCGTAGCCTAAGCGGTTGCTTTGCGAACTTTGAATTTATTATGCAGCGCTGGAAGTAGTTCGAATCCCACTTCGGATACACTTTTTTTAAAATTTCCGTTTTCGTCTTTCTTGGTATTAAAACTTAGTGATGTGTGTGATCTTTTGTAACTTCATTGTCGTAAACCTATTTTATATTCATATGGATGAATGTTCGTGAGAAATTCGCAAACAAACCACTATTTTGAGATGCGCAAGGCTCAGTCCATCTGTTTCCCGCCACTTTAAAGATGCTTTAGAGAGTTGGGTGGCCAGATTTGGCCATTTAACGTAATTCCTTGTTAGTATTAAGTTGACGAGCGTTTCTGTTTGGTGAAATGCTCCTACAAAGTTAAATAACCTTTATTGATGATTTTAGAGATAATTGGCGTTGGTGAAAACGGCCCTTAGTGTATGTCTACCAACCTATCCCTTCTCTTCAATAGCACTCGCCAGAAACATCACAACTCCCTACTCGCCTTAATATCTCTTCATTTAATATCCAATAAAGTTCTTGGCTGTTGCCCTGGAGGTCCGGGTTCGATTCCCGCCTCTGCCAAAAATATATAATTCTGGTTTCTTTTTTTTCTTTTCTTTTCTTCTTTTCAGCTCAACCAACAGTCAAAGTTTCACTTCCTGAGACCACCACGCTGCAGACAAAGGCTTTCAAAAATGACTTTCTAATACCTCAATCTATATGAGCTTCTATGCCCAAGATCACGGTTTCAAACCGGCCGAAGTCGTCGGACTTTTTAAGAGCGTTAAAAATCCCTCAATATGCCTTTCTTCGGAGGGGAAGTAAAGCCGGCTTTCAATAACTACAATTGTGTGAAGCTAAATTTTTAGGTTAGATATGATTAGCGCTCTATAAGTTCCAACGTTCTTCGCAAGGTGCCGGTTGCGGTGGCATCTAGTAGCCAAGTTCACTTCTAGGTGTAGTTGACGGTAGTATTTGGTAGCAAAAGTAGGAACTACTTGAAATTGATTGTCTGCATTCCTTACCTGAATTACGGATAGCACACACTAATACAGCCATCACAATTAACACCTGTTATCAGACAGCATACTTGACCGCGTTGTCGCAGCCCCTAAACTGACCAACTAACTAACTACCTTTCCAAGAAATACATCATTTTTTCCTGCACTATTGTGACGATTTGGAAGATTTTGGTACAAAGCACACCTTCTAACTCCCTTTGGTGTAGGAGCTTAGGTTTTGTGAAACATACACCTTAGCGTATTATGTCATGATTTTTATTTATTTTATGTCGTTTAACTCCTCTCATGAGGTTGGCATCAGGAAGAGCATCCGGCCGTAAAAACCATCCGCCACAAAGACTGTCATCGCATCACTTCCCATCCCCATGGGAAACGGGAGTGGACCTAATAGTAAAATTAATAATAATAATGAAAATGAAAATCCACAGCCTGCTTCCAGTCTCCGACCGGGTCAGGAATGGAATGAATGAAGCCCCCATCTAGCGGCGAGGACATGAACTGTGCCGGCTGCCGAGGCCTGACGCACTCCTCTGGGGCAATGATTAAATGAATGACAGATGAAATGAAATGATAGTGGAGAGTGTTGCTGGAATGAAATTTTGACAGGGAAAACCGGAGTACCCGGCGAAAAACCTGTCTGCCTCCGCTTAATAATAATAATAATAATAATAATAATAATAATAATAATAATAATAATAATAATATCGTATGGCCTGGGGAGCTGGGTGCAAGCTTTGTTATTTGACGCCAGGAGGGCAGCTTGCATGTCAGTTTTGTCGTTCTATGAAAGTTATGGAGTTTAGATATCAAAGTTCATTTATACATAGAGCTTTCTAGTAGAGAATGGAGCAACTTTGTGTTGGCGGAAATTCCCGAGATTAATTTTGCCACTATGAACACGGCCTACTGAATTCAAATGGGTTCTTTAACATGCCAACAACGTATGACATGCGTGCCGAGATTTTTGTCGCCTTTCAAAAATCACTTACAACGACCAGGAGCGAACCTGCGAGCATGGGGTTGGTAATCTGACACGATAACCTCTGACCCACCTTAGCAAGCAACGTCGTCTATTTTTTTTTTTTTTGGCATTGTCATCTGAATGTAAACAAATCAACAATTTTGTGTTACGAGGGGCACATGATCTTGATGTTCCACCCACTACAATAACAACCACCACAAGAAGGGATATAAACTTCAGCAAGGTAGTCGCGAGAAGATTTCATCTAACATGGTTAAACTTTATCACGAGTGAAAGCGATACCTTCCTTTGTGTTCAAAAATTATTCCTCCTAACCCCGTTACGTTCCGTTTTAGACAAGACCGTAAGCCGACAAAGGGAGGAAGGGCAAAATTATTGAAACTTTTTTTTTCTTGAGCACAGTGCAGAGCAGCATTTGGTTTTAATCGGGCACTGATGGCATTACCAGGGCATTTCCATGTAAATTAGTTGATAACTTGGTGCATTGTGCTGAGCCAGGCCTGTTTCTCCCTTCCCTAGTTGGATCGTCTTTGCACTTTGAAGAGAGTGGTCTGTATTTCAGTGATATCACTGGTACACAGTGGCGTGCGCAGGATTTATTTGTGTGTGTGTGGGGGGGTCCGGGTTCATTCATACAATAAGGTAGTTGAGTACATTATTAAAATTATATTTCGATTATTTATTTTACCGACAGTAGTGGCTACGCTGGCTAAAGTGCAGGATTAGGTCGTGGGGCCAAGCTCTCTGCTGACTCGGTAGACGCGTGGGTTCGAGCCCCACCGTCGGCCGTCCTTGAAATGGTTTTCCGTGGTTTCCCATTTTCAACACCAGGAAAATGCTGGGACGGTACCTTCTGACAGGCCACGGCCGCTTCCTTCCACATCCTTGCCCAGTTTCATTCACCATCATTCATTTCATCTCTTATTAACTCCTCTCATGAGGTTGGCGTCAGGAAGGACATCCGGCCGTGAAAACCACCGCCACAAAGACTTCCCTCGCATCTCATCCCCGACCCCGTTGGAAAACAGGACTAATAAGGGGTAGACATACATACATTTATTTATCGTATGGCTTTTAGTGCTGGGAGTGTGTCCGAGATCATGTTCGGCTCGCCTGAGTTTGTAGCTGCTTCCAGCGGACACCCTAAAGGGTGAGCTACAAGTTCCGTTCAATTTCAAGTAGTTCCAACCTTCGCCACCAGATATCAATGATACCTAGTGGTGAACGTTGGAACTTTGATAGAGCGTTCTGACGAAATCTAACCTAACAATTTTGCTTTGCACAAGTTTAGTCCGTGAAAGGATCTTTTATATGCCATAAATCTATGACATGGGACCGCCGGCTTTGCTTCCCCTCCGAAGGAAGGTATACTGAAGGATACAGTACGAGTATATTTATAAAACGAGCATAAGCGAGTTTTATAATTTCCATACGAGTGTCTTAATTACCATTATAGGCGAGTTGCATACGACTGTTTATGTTCGACGATAATTATAACTTTATTATATGTTTTAACATAAATATTCATAAATATCTGTCCAGTCACTAGAATTTTGTGATCGGGTGCTGCGCTGGGTAGGATATCTCTGTTCTCCAAGCTCTCTGGCCGACCGACGCATGCGCTCTGTGTGTTTCAATGCCATATGTGCAGATTTTGCACCAGTATTCAGTAAAACTGTCACCGAAGTCATTTGAAAACAACGCGCTGTGTAGAAATTGGATTTGGGGATATTAAGGTACAGTACTATTTCTTGTCTCATATTGACCAGTTTATTTACGCAAACATATGGACGGTGCACTTTCGGTAATTTATATAGACATGTTGGAATGTGTGCGCATGCGCGAAGGTATCCTTATCTAATTGGTCAAACGACTGTTTCTTGAGCTCTGATTGCTGGGAGAAACTGTTTCATAAAGAAAAATAGTGTTATAATGACCATCATTATGATACAGTTTTCACAGTTTTCAGACATATAATAGTAGGCTACATTATGCAACAAGCCAATAATGCCAATAATTAAGTCACGATTATGTTTATAATAGGAGCGAAGCAAGGCTTATAATTTCCATACGAGTGTCTTAATTACCATTATAGATGAGTTGCATACGACTGTTTATGTTCGACGATAATTATAACTATTTTATGTTCGAACATAAATATTCATAAATATCTGTCGAGATTTCGCCAGTTTTACGTACTGAACACAGCGCATGGGACGCAGAGAATACCTTGTATTTGAGCATGGCCTCCTCAAATACCCCACTATGACACTAGCCACGCAGTGAAATTTAAAATAAGAGGCCGTGGAAGTCAGCGCAGATGCGATGCTATCCTTACCGAATTGGTCACACAACTGTTTCTTGAGCTCTGATTGGTGGGAGAAACATTGTCGAACATAAAATCAATAATTAAATAAATTAAATAAACATTCTCTTATTATTGTGCTGGATATTATTTCTCAGTGTTGCCTTAGAAATCAAAATTTTATGTTTTTCGGTTGGTCAACATGATTGTACCCAATTGTTGGTTGGTTGGTTCCTCAGTTTAGGGGCAGCGACAACGCGGTCATGTAGCACCGTGTACTTTGGGTGTGTTTCGAATCTGTCTGATAACCGGTGTTAATTGTGATGGCTGTATTAGTGTGTGTTATCTCTTTTTTTATTAAGTAAGTCTGCAGACATTCAATTTTCAAGTAGTTCCTACTTTTGCTACCAAACGCCACCGTCAGCGACAACTGGTTCTGAACTTGGGTACTAGATGCCACCGCAGTTGGCTCCTGGCATTGAACTTTGGAGCCTAAGAGCGTTAGTCAAATCTTACCTATAATTTAGCTTCACACACGTGTAATTAGTGGAAGGTTCTTTTACATGCCATACATCTTTGACATGGGACTGCCAGCTTTAGTTCCCCTCCGAAGGAAGGCATATTGAGGGATTTTTAACGCTCTTAAAAAATCCGACAACTTCGGCCAGGTTTGTACCCAATTGTAATGGGTGGTTCTCTAATTCTGAAAGAAAAATACTTGAGATAAAAAATACACTTGGATGACCTGTTTCGATCGTCAAGCGATCATCATCAGATTCTATACACTTAGAGTATTAAGTCTATGTCTCCAAGTATGGATTATGATGTTTATAATATATACACTTATTTAGTTGCAGTGGTTAATACTAGCACTACTAATCAAGATTTGTAAATTTTTGTTGGTAAATGCCCTTCACTCTACTCGCACGCAGTCCGGATGAGAGCAGTTGACCTAATCAATAAGTAGCCATTTAACAACAATCACCGAAGGAAGCAGGCAAATTTGGAAATCAATCACCACTTTCAGTATCTTAACAAAATATCACATATAACTAAAAATATACTATTGACTAGTTGCATTATTTTAACCACTCCTGCTACTAAATAAGTGTAGGCATTGTGAATATTTTCACCCATACTTTTAGACATAGATTTAATAGCCTAAGTGTAAAGGATCTGATGATGATCGCCTGACGATCGAAACTGGTCATTGAAATGTATTTACTAATCGCATATCGAATACGTCTTTAAGATAACAAGCTCAGATAGTGGCGGACACCATAGAGATCAGCGCAGGTTGACACATTCCAAAATATATTTACCATCACGTCCAATTTGGAGTGGGGGACAGTCAAACAACTTCCCCTGTAAGGATTTTCTTAATTGACTCGAGTGGTGAGAATTCATTAGCGCAGGGTCCAGGTGTACTTACTGTGTCAGTAAGGTTTGCGAGGAATGGTCATCTCAACATTTAAGGTTAATACACTTGGGGTCATAAAGGTCAAATCACTTCCGACAGTTTTGATTCTATGTGAAACAAGTAGTTTCATATATCCTACTTAGGTCTTTGTGAATTGCCTCTATCAACATACTAATTTACAGTTTGTTTGCTGTAATAGATTACTAGATTTTGGAAACGTCCATTTGAATATTTAATTTCGCGTCGCCGCCATGTTGGATTTATACTCACCAGGTTAATGAATGTCGCATGGGTGAACTTTTGTTTATACCCTCTATCAACATGCAAAATTTCAGTATGATTGCTGTCATAGATTAATAGATATTGAGAACCATCTAAATATTTTGGAAGGTCGCCATGTTGGATTTTAATATATGTAGGCCCTAGAGTTATGTACTGATAGATGAGAATTATTGTGTAGGTTCATTATCCACCCGTTGACTTCGGTCGCATGATTAGGACACATGAAATAAAAACTTTATTTTAAAATTTCGCACAGCCACCATCTTGAGGTTATTTAAACAATTGAACTAAATTAGATGCCAGTGCCTTGCAACTTGTAACTTATAGTCATTTGCTGTACCAAGTGTCATTGCGTTTGGTTGGTTAAACCGCGAGAAAAGTCTATTTAAATGTTTCAACTTCGCTTGGTCGCCATGCTCGTTTTCTAGTTTACCGGTTTTTGAAAGTGCGTGAACTTCCAGTAGTGCCCTTTATCACCAAACAAAATTTCATGGTGATATGAGTAATAGTTTCGGTTATATAGAATACCGGTGAAATATTTCGCACAGCCGCCATGTTGGATTGGTGAGACGTAATAAAATTTAAAGGGCACGGTCGGTTTCGGCGAAAATATTAGACCTTACCGAATTTCATTGAAATCTCCAGTCGTTTATAAGTTATTAGGGACACACACACACACACACGGATGCACACGCACACATACACATAGCCTACACCCACACACACGGACAAACGGTGATGTCATAGTTAGTTAGTTATTGTTGTTTTAAGGGGCGGAACTACGAGGTCATCTGCCCCTGAAAGGTGAAGTCATAAGCCTATTTTTTCATAAATGAAAATAGGCTAATGAAAATGAAAATCCACAGCCTGCTTCCAGTCTCCGACCGGGTCAGGAATGGAATGAATGAAGCCCCCATCTAGCGGCGAGGATATGAACTGTGCCGGCTGCCGAAACCTGTCGCACTCCTCTGGGGCAATGATTAAATGAATGACAGATGAAATGAAAGGACAGTGGAGAGTGTTGCTGGAATGAAATCTTGACAGGGAAAACCGGAGTACCCGGAGAAAACCCTGTCTGCCTCCGTTTTGTCCAGCACAGATCTCACATGGAGTGACCGGGATTTGAACCACGGACCCAGCGGTGAGAGGCAGGCGTGCTGCCGCCTAAGCCACGGAGGCTGCTAGGCTAATAAAGATTCAATTCCATTAGAATACAAATCACAACATGTTCACAGCAGGTAGAAGGAAAATAACAAGCAACTAGGGAGTATAACTACTCCGAAGGTTTAATGTTTATCCAGCACAAATAGCACAGAATAAATATGGTCCATATGCCCAACACATTGCCAGCGCTGCTTAGCATTTGAAACAAGATGTTCGATAAAGAACATATAGCCTACTTTCTCCTAAATGCATGGGTATTGTTATAACCCCTTGTCCTTTTCAAGGAGTATAATTGAATGTTGGTTGCAGTAGCTTGTTGAAATACAACGTGCTATACCGATATTAAACACAAATATGAGGTGCCCTTCGCTAGTGCTAAATTCGTTCAATTTGTTTTCACCGTGTTTGAATAGATAGGGGGAATCGATTAGCCCACCAACATGGCCGCCATCCACAAATTATTGGGCTGGTGACCTTGTAGATTGGTCAAAAAATATTTAATATGAAAAGGTATAACGTTGCAAAAATTGGTAGAGATCAGATGATTCGTTTGGTCGTAATTTGATTTAAGCTTTCAACATTTGGGTGGTCTCCATTACGTTTTCGTCAAGATGGCGGCGATATAAAACATGACTGAGATGGCCTTTGCTAGTGCTACCTCTGTACCAAATTTCGTTCAATTAGGTTTCACCGTGTTTGAATAGATAGGGGGCATCGATTTGCACACAAACATGGCCGCCATCCGCAAATTATTGCGCTGATGACCTTGTAGATTGGTCAAAAAAATTAATATGCAAAGGTATAATGTTGCAAAAATTGGTAGAGATCTGATTATTCTTTTGGTCGTAATTCGATTTAAGCTTTTAACATTTGGGTGGCTGCCATTACGTTTCCGTCAAGATGGCGGCGATATAAAACATGGCACTGAGGTGCCCTTTGCTAGTGCTACCTCTGTACCAAATTTCGTTCAATTCGGATTCACCGTGTTCGAATTGATAGAGGGGGACAGACTTTAAGAATACACACACTCACACACACACACACAGACAGACACACAATTTTTCGCCCTGTGTTGATCTCATAAGTCTACTTTCATTTTTTGCAAAAATCGAAAGTAGGCTAAAAATTGGGAGTATGCTTCTCCGAACTTTGCCCTGAAGGTTGAACAACAGGCCCTAAGGAGAAGAGAGTTGCCACCGGCGTATACACTAAGTTGATGCAGATCAGGGCTAGTACCTCTTATTGCATTTGATATAATTTAATCCTATTGTGGCAGTATATTTGGGGTTCGTCAGCATTAAATGGGGATATGGTTAGTATGGGAAATAAATAGAAAGGGCCCTGGAATGTACCCTTGGGGGAGTGCTTGCCTATTTTTCAGACGCCCCTGAGGGTTGGCATCCTGAACTATAGATACACTCAGCTAGCCCAAATATTTTGAAACAACCAACTGAAAGCCGATACAAGTTTACCAATAATGCGTAAATTAATTTCGGAGAGTTTATCGTTAAATTACTCTCCGCTATTCAAAGAGAAACCGCGTCAAAGGCTATGGACAATTATCGTCGTTTCATACTATCTCAAAACTTAGTTTATTACTTTTACTTCTGATATGAATTTGATAACTGCCTTATTTTTAACAGAGATGTGCTTCAGGTTTGGAGGTCTATCTGTGATTAGCGTAGATTTAAGTCTCGCATTACGCACCTGACTGCTTCGATGCTAAGTGTTTAGTATTCTATTCTATGGAGTTGTTTGTTTGGTTAGGGGCTGCGACAACGTGGTCATGTAGCCCCGTGTACTTTGGGTGTGTGTAGAATATGTCTCATAACCGATCTTAATTGGGATGACTGTATTAGTGTGTGTTATCTGTTTTTAATTCAAGTAAGGACTGCAGTCGATAATTTCAAGTAATTCCTACTTTGGCTACCAAATGCTACCGTCCACGACACCTATCTGTGAACTTGGCTACTACTACATGCCATTGCAACCAGCACCCGATGACGAACGTTGGAACTGAAGAACACCTACAAATTTAGCTTCGCAAGTTCAGTTAGTGGACTGTTCTTTAACATGCCATAAATCTATGGCATGGGACCGCCGGCTTTACTTCCCCTCCGAAGGAAGGCATACTGAGGGATTTTAACGCTCTTAAAAATCCGACGACTTCGGCCGGGTTTGAACCCGCAACCTTGGGCATAGAAGCTCAGCATGCGACCAACTGCACCACCGAAGCCGCCTCTGTGGAGTTGAATCATGGACTAACGACACCCGTCCTTCCCTGAAGCGCTTGTGCCACGCCTTGACCCTTGCAAGGGACATGCAGTGTTCGCCGCACACTTGTGACATTCGGCGATGAATGTCCGTTCCCCCTACTCCTTCCGCTGTCAGAAACAGAACAACACCTCTTTGTTCTTCGTTTGAGCCTCCATATCACTGTTGGTAATGCGACTGGCAGCGTTGAACGATTGATGCATGCTGCTGCTCGCTTTGTATCGTCAAGTGATGTGAAGGCGTGCCCTCTAGCGCCGGGCAGTGACCTCCCACGCTCTGGTCGGAACAACACCTCGTTACACACGCCACGATTAGCCGATGTCGTCACTGTATTGCGCATTCCAGCCTCCGTCTCGTTACTTTTTGAACGCACCTTATACATAGTTCCATTTCTTAAGGTATAGAATGCACATACAAAATTTGGCTGAAGTCTAATGGATAGTATGGACGCTACATGCTGTTTGATATTGGATTTATCAGTGCACGTAAAATAATGTTGGGAACAATGTCATATATGTGATGCTCAGAATTAATCTGAAATATTACGATCTATTATAATCCATTTGTTAGTATAGAAGTTACATGTAATTAAAAATTGAAACTATCAGAAAGCTTAGAATCATTTTGGTAGCACTGAGGTTGCTCCAAATTAATCTACAATGTCAGGTACTATACGAGTGCAAAGTTTAGAGATGATTACTTGCATACTTTCTGGTATATTGATATTAGGATTAAACAAATAGAGGGAGTATATATTAACAGTTGGCAGCCCTTGAAGATGGTCTTCTGTGGTTTCCCATCTTCCTTCCAGGCAAATGCCGGGGTTGGTCCCTCACTATAGGCCACAGCCGCTACCTTCCAACTCCTCGCCCTTCCCTTCCAACTGTCCTCCCCAACGGTACTTGTAGCTCACCCATTGGGTGTCGGTCTCGAAGCAGCTACAAAACTGGCGAGCCGAACATGTCCTCGGACACTCCCGGCACTAAAAGCCATACGCTAAAAAAAAAGTTGGCAGCCCTGTTTGTTCTTACGAATACGCACGGTCACAACTGTTATGGTACACAAAGGGACAAAGCACATACGAAATGTGCTTGAAATCCATTTGTTAGTATTGAAGTTATATGAATTTAAATACTGGAACTATCAGCAGGCTTAGAATCGTGTTGGCAGCACTGATATATATACTGTAAGTTACTCCAAACTAAGGTATAATGTCTGGTACTATATGTGTGCAAGGTTTAGAGCTGTTGGCTTGTATACTTTTTAATATATTGATATTAGGGCTAAAATATAGAGAGATTATTTATTAACAATTGGCAGCCCTGGTAGTTCATTAGAATACGCACAGTCATATCTGATTATGATGATGATAATTGTTGTTTTAAGGAGCCTAACATCGAGGTTATCGGCCCCAAAGTCATATCTGCTGCAGTACACATAGTACATACGAAATTTAGTTGAAATCCAATCGATAGTATGGAAGTTACATGCATTTAGAAATTGGACTTATCGGCAGGCTTAGAATCATGTTGGCAGTACTGGCATGTATGGTCTTCTGAAAATTCATCTGGAATGCTATTGCCTATATCTGTGCCAATTTTGGAATAGTTCGCCTGCATAACTTCTGAGATATCCAACATAGAGCTCAAATTGCAATTGCGATTTTTTGGCAGTTGGTAGCAATGACGTCAATTTAAAATATGGCCGTGAGATATTCAGGTATTGATCTTTACTCTTACCAAATTTGGTTTCGATAGCTGCAGCCGTTTAGGAGTTGATAGGGGGACACACACACACAGCCAGACAGACAGAAGGACAGACAGACAGACTGATAGACAGACAGACACACATTTTCCCGGATTGATCTCATAAGTCTACTTTTTTCTCATTTTTGCAAAATGAGAAAAGTAGGCTAAAAAATCAGTGACCAGTTATGGGGTTTGAAGCCATTTTTAGCCTACTTTTCACATTTTGCAAAAATGAGGAAAAAGTAGACTTCTGAGATCGATCCGGGCAAATGTGTGTCTGTCTGTCCTTCTGTCTGTCTGTCCTTCTGGCTGGCTGGCTGTGTGTACCCCCCCCCCCCCCTCTATCAACTCCTAAACGGCCGCAGCAATCGAAACAAAATTTGGTAGGAGTAAAGATCTATACCTGAATATCTCAGGGCCATATGGAAATGATGTCAGTGCGACCAACTGCCGTAAAATCGCAATTGAAATTTGAGCTCCATGTTGGATATCTTGGAAGGTATGAATGGGAGCTATTTCAAGATTGGCACACGTCTAGCTAATAATATTTCAGTTTAATTTCCAGGAGGCCGTACATGGCAGTGTTGCCAAAATGATTATAAGCCTGCTGATAGGTCCAATTTTTAAATGCATATAACTTCTACACTGTTCATTGGAATTCAACCAAGTTTCGTATGTGCTATGTGGACATAACCAGATATGACTGAGCGTATTCTTAAGAGCCAACGGGGCTGCCAACTGTTAATAAATGCTCTCAATTTCTTTTATCCAAATACCAATATATCAGAAAGTATGCAAGCCGACAGCTTTAAGGGGGGACGTATGCAAAATTGCACTTCAGTAAAATAATTGATGTAACTCCCAGAGTTTTTTAAAGATAATGTTGTAGAATTTAATATACTTGGTTAGCTGGGTTTGGGCATATGTGTATTACTTTTTGTGATGATTACTTAAATCGTTTTTATTCTAGAAATATATGAATTTTCTAACCATCTACCCTTAAAATGTACCTTTTCTATAAAACCATCTAATTCTGTTACTAAATTTAGCACATAACATTTTCAGAATAGTTTAAAGATATCTGTGGAACAAAATTTTGATATCTTATTTACTTTATTTTTTAGAGCACTTCAAATTTGACAGACAAAATTTTGAAAAAATTTAGCGACTTGTTACCCCATAAAATCCGAAATATTTTCTTTACAAAAAAAGTGTTCCAGGAAGTTATTTATAATACCAGTTTATAGCAGTATACTAATTACATTTAATTATTTTATGGCACTTAGGATGCGAATTGGATTATGAAACTTGTGGAAAGTATTGTCAATGAGTTGTACTAATTGATAAAAAATTGATCGAAAAATGACATATTCTGACATTTTCATGTACGTCCCTCCTTAAACTATACACACGTATAGTACCTGACATTCTGTATTAATTTGGAGTAACTTATATACGTCAGAGGTACCAACATGATTCTAAGCCTGCTGAGAGGTCCAACTTTAAATACATGTAACTTCCATACTATCATTTGGATTTCAACCTAATTTCGTATGTGCTATGTGTACCATAACAGATATGGCTATGTGTATTCTTAAGAGCAACCTGGGCTGCCAACTGTTAATAAATGCTGTCTCTATGTTTGTTACCCTAATATCAATATATTAGAAAGTTTGCAAGCCAATAGCTCTAACTTTTGCACACGTATAGTACCTGGCATTCTAGATTAATTTGGAGTAACTAATATACATTAGTGCTGCCAACATGATTCTAAGCCTGCTGATAGGTCCAATTTTAAAATTAGTATCTTCTATACTAACTAATGGATTTCATTCAAAATTGGCACAGCAATAGATCATATTATTTCAGATTATTTCTGACCAATACATGCATGACATTGTTGCCAACATGATTATACGCGCGCTGTTAGATCCAATGTTAAACTTCATGTAACGTCCATGCTATCCATTGGACTTCAACCAAATTTTGTATTCTGTACCTTAAGAAACGGAACAAAGAAAATATTCAGTCACCAGGGCTGCCAACTGTAGTGCTCTATTAGGTTACATCATGCCAGGTATACAGTATTTCGAACTAATTAGAAATGTCGATATTACCGACTTAATTTCGTCATTATTCTAGATTAATCATTGGCATGAATCTTAAATTTTAAGAAAAGTAGGCTCTTTAGTTCGTCACGGAACTTCTTGTTCAGTGTTGCCTTAGTAAGCAAAAATTTGGTGCTTTTCAGTCGGTCAACACGAATGTACCCAAAAGAGTTGGGTTGTACCCTGATCCTGAAAAAAAAAATACATTAGATTAATAAATACACTAGGATGACCAGTTTCGATCCTCAAGCGATCATCATCAGATCCATTACACTTAGGCCGTCACTGATGCAAGAGTGAAGTTGATACTACTCGCAGCTACAGCGCGGAAGACAC
Organism: Meconema thalassinum; assembly: GCA_946902985.2. Classification (NCBI taxonomy): domain Eukaryota; kingdom Metazoa; phylum Arthropoda; class Insecta; order Orthoptera; family Tettigoniidae; genus Meconema; species Meconema thalassinum. The sequence goes on along the minus strand of OX336388.2, from coordinate 99,249,122 downwards.
CCAATCAGATAAGTAGTAGCCTGTACTATACAGTACAACCATAGTTGACTTTTACAACCATATAGTGACTTCAATCAGACAAATTCCGGATTTCTATCAACTTTTTAGCATTTCAACTAACATCATAATATACTACAACTAGCATACATCGCCAAGTTGCATTACCAATACTGCAACTAATTGAAAAATGAAAATCCACAGCCTGCTTCCAGTCTCCGACCGGGTCAGGAATGGAATGAATGAAGCCCCCATCTAGCGGCAAGGATATGAACTGTGCCGGCTGCCGAGGCCTGACGCACTCCTCTGGGGCAATGATTAACTGAATGACAGATGAAATGAAATGATAGTGGAGAGTGTTGCTGGAATGAAATTTTGACGGGGAAAACCGGAGTACCCGGAGAAAAACCTGTCTGCCTCCGTTTTGTCCAGCACAGATCTCACATGGAGAGACCGGGATTTGAACCACGGACCCAGCGGTGAGAGGCCGGCGTGCTGCCGCCTAAGCCACGGAGGCTTGTACTGCAACTAATTACATATTGTAAATATTTTCACCTGTATTATCAAACATAGTTTATATAGCCTAAGTGTAATGGATCAGATGATGATCGCTTGACGATCGAAACTGGTCATCCTAGTGGATTTATTAATCTCATGTAATTCATTTAAGGATTAGGGTATAACCCATCTCTTTTGGGGACATTAGCGTTGACCGACTGAAAGCTCCAAACTTTTGTCTTTTGTCGATGATCAGTATTCTGTGTGTTTATTTTATTTTATTTTACTTTACTTTACCTGAGTTAAGTTTAGTTTAGGTTTAGTTTGTATTGTTTTGTGTATTGTTTTGTTTTGTTAATTCTTTTTTGTTTTTTGTTGTTTTTACACGAGACAAATATCGATAAAGAGCTTTCTATGGCCTCTGTGGATCCTCCTTTCCTACTTCACTGGAGATAGGAACCCTGATTTATGGTAATATAAAAGGCATTTAATATATATTTTCAAAAGAAAAATATGTATTGTCCGTTGAGCCATTATATATTTAAACACTGTCATTTTGTTGAGTTATGCCGGCACATTTAGCACAATTTGTGTTTAAATATATAATGGCTCAACGGACAATACATATTTTTCTTTTGAAAATATACTCGTATATTAAATGCCAAGGTAAGGTTATAATTGCTTTGGAGTGGAGTTTCGACTCCCATAGTGCACTGGCTTTGCTCGTGACGTGGATACACATGTATCAAATACGTCTTGCAATGGCCTTCCCAGTGTGTACTAGACAGTGTCTTGGTGAGGTGTGCTTTAACCAACTGAAGAGCCCAATCGCACACTGGGGCGAAACACTGTCATTTTGTTGAGTTATGCCGGAACATTTAGCACAATTTGTGTTTAAAAAATATAAAAGGCCTCAAAGCGGTGAAGTGAATTGTTCAAAGTGGTGAAATAACAAAAGCGAGGTGTGAGTGTGCTTAATAACCATGTGTACGGTGCACGGATTTGGTTAAATGATGAACACAATACAAACATTTGGAGGAGTAACAAACAATTTCTTCTTCTTCTTTCGTTTCACCCAATTTGGGGTACGTTGAATCAATCATTTCCCCGTACGCAGTTCTTTCCATAGAGCCCAGTACTTCTTCAGTCTTTCCGATCTTCTTTTCCTCTCTTCTTCCGAGATAATGGGTTTGGATTTTAGTGTAGCTCTGTCATTATTCTAGTTCTTCTTTTCTCTTTTTTTTTTTCGAAAGAACTTAAACTGAAATAAATGTGTGTACAATACCTAACCTAACATTTACTTCTCCACGACTACCATAGTCCTTATCTAACTCGTCAAACGTATGTTGTTCCCAAAATTATGCCGAGCATTGTTTCCAGGACTTCAACCAATCAAGTCTGAGAAGGGACTTCGTTATCCTGCATCTTTTATATTTATAAGGTTTCTAATTTTATATGAAGGGAATATTTCAATTAATTTTAAAGTGAATATTTTAAAAAATTATCTTATTACCAGCGTTTCGTTGGCATTTTGCATTTTAGGGTGAAAATAACATATTTCACAAAATAAATTTATTTCGCGATATCTCGCGGCAACAATAATTTAAAAAAATGGTTTCTTTAGAGTAAATATATCGTTGTGATAACATATATGTGTTTGCTGAAAAATTTGCAGATATCGTTAAAACCAAAAATCCGGGACTCTAACTGTTAAAAAAGAAATTAGGAGAGTTTTCTGAATGTTAATTTTCTTTCTGATTAGATGCACGTACACAAACCAGAGGCTGGACTATCGTCCCTCCATGAACATATTCCTGTCGCAGTGTTACCAACGGAATATGGGGGAGAGGCCGGCTCATTGCAAGATCTCAAAGGTAAGTCTACTTTGCGCTGGAACCTTTGAACACTTTTGTCCTAATCCCATGCTTCCACTTTCCTAAAATGACTGATTATATTAGCTAATAAATTAAATATCAATGCCATTAAAATTACTAGCAGATGTTTATTGAACTACGAAGGTGGATCAAAAAGTTAGTTGCACTAACGCACTGCAGCAACGCGCTGTGTGTCGCAAACGTGGGCACAGCGGAGAAAGGGACAGACACTGCCCTCACATCTGTTAGGCAGGTCGCTGTGGTGTCTCGTCGTGTATGCTGTGAATAGCGGCCAAATGCAATGGCGCGTCGACTGGACTTTCACTCGAAATATGAGGTGCGTGCGACAATCCGATTCCTATGGGCCAAAAGGAAGAATTGCAGGGACATTCAACGTGAAATTAGTCCTGTGTATTGGGAGCGGGCCATTTCCCGGCAAGGGATCGTAAAGTTGTGTCAGCAATTCGAAGCCGGACGCACGTATATCACGGACGGATAGTCTATCGTGAGGGCAGGCCCGCAACGTCCAGGACCCATGCAAATGTCAACAGTGTGAATGCGATCATTAGACAGAACGGTGGTCGACATTCCCAGACCGATGAGGAGGTGAAGGCCGCTGTCTCCGTGTGGTTGCAGAACGCTGGAGGAACTTTCTATGCATCCGGCATCGACAAGTTGGTTGTGCGTTCGCAGAAATGTTTGGAGTCTCTTGGAAACTATGTGGAAAAGTGACGTTACATTGTATGTCGTAATAGGCGTATTGCTGTTGTATAGGTGGTGTAATAAATGGCCATAACTGGGAAGTGCAACTTATTTTTTGATCTGCCCTCGTAGTTTCGACCACATTAAGTTCTTCATCAGCATAATCTTAAGGACACAACGTAGACTACTCTTGCATGATGAAAAAATTGATTTTTTTGATTTTGGCGCTATAAAATTCTTCATTATTTTCTGAACCCAAATATATATAGTTTGTTGGGGCTCTGATGTCTACAACTACCTTAAATTCGTTTTTTTAAATTAGTGTCCCATGCTCTGAATAATACCCTTTTAACTTTGCCAGCTGTTTTCCGTTAATACTCATTTTTCATGTTTAGGTACCAATAACTAGGAAACCATTTAAGATAGAGGGCTAATTTTCTTTACATTAACTTGCCTAATGGAGTACTTGAATGTTAACCTATTTTCACTTCCAAAACATAGTAGGCATGGATTGGGAAGAGAAAAATTGATACATATTTTTGAATAAATTTAAAAAGAAAGAGTTTGGATTTTTTTTCTTGCATTCTGTCCCAATAATAATGAAACAAAGTAGTTACTCATCTGCCATGATCCATTCCAAGCATGTGAACAAAATTTGAGAATATTTGATTGAAAAACAACAGAGAAATGTGTACCTGAAGCAACTTATACAACATTTTTTTTTGAAAATGTATCTGTCCAAATTTGTATTCATTTCACACATCCTATAAAAGCAAAGTAGCACTACATGGTCAAAAACAGCTCAGAATATACCACTTCTTATATGTGACAAGAATCATAGCTGTACCTTTAGCATAAACCCAGAAAATACTTAGTAAAGTGATGCCACAAAAATAGAATTTTTCATCGTGTAAGAGTACGTGGTGACCTTAAGAAAGAATTGGTAATTGCGAGTATATTAGTGTATTTAGTTGTGTCGTCGTCTGTGGAAAGTCCTTAAAAGTAAGGTATATAAAATAAACAGTGAATCAGATTTGTTACAAACTCATTTAAATATAATTTTCTGAACAATATGAATGTAATTATGGGTGACATGAAAAGCTGTTGTTAATTAGAATACGTGAAGTTTTAAATGTAAATTTTCTTCTATAAAATATCTTCCATAGATGGCGCTACTTGTCAAATTGTAAAATTTAAAATAAAAAATGTTTACGTTTTCAAAGATTAGTAGTAACAGTATGCTTTTTCTTGTTAATTACTGTATATTAACGGAGTGATTACGGAGTGAATCAACATAATATAATTGTGCTTGCCACGGTGGGTGAGTGGTTATCGTATCGGACTACCAACCCCAAGCTTGCAGGTTCACTCTTGGCCGTGGTAAGTGATATTTTTTTTGTAAGGCGACAATAATCACGTTACGAGCTTGCCACGGTGGGTGAGTGGATAGCGTGTCGGTCTACTAACCCCAAGATTGCAGGTTCACCCCTGGCCGTGGTAAGTGATTTTTGTAAGGCGGCAAAAATACGATACGCATGTCATACGATGTTGGCATGTCAAAGAACCCATTTGAATTCAGTAGGCTGTGTTCATAATGGCAAAATTAATCTCGGGAGTTTCCGCCAACACAAAGTTCCTAATTTCTCTACTAGAAAGCACTATAGTGTTCAAGGAGCTTAGATATCTATTATCTAACCTCCTTGGCTTTCATAGTGATTCAAGGAACAACGAAATTCGACATGCAAGCTACCCTCTGGGTGTCAAATTACAAAGCTTGCACCAGGTACCCGAGGCCATTCGATATTATTATTATTATTATCACGATACGCATGTCGTACGATGTTGGAAAGTTAAAGAACCCATTTGAATTCAGTAGGCCGTGTTCATAATGGCAAAATTAATCTCGGGATTTTCCGCCAACACAAAGTTCCTCATTTCTCTACTAGAAAGCGCTATAGTGTCGAGGAGCTTAGATATCTAACCTCCTTGACTTTCATAGCGCTTCAAGGAGCGATAAAATTCGACATGCAGGTTGCCCTCTGGCCGTCATTTAACAAAGCTTGCATCCGGCACCCGAGGCCATACGATATTATTATTATTATATAATGGTAACTTGCGTTGGTCACCTAATTGTAGATATTTAAGAAATAGAACAGGAATCCAGTTGAAAACAATGTTTATCGAAATTTCTTGAAATATTTTCGAGTGCATCCAGTTATCAATATTTCTGTGCTTATATTATAAACTATTATCTGATGATATTAGTAGGCCTACGCGTAATAATATTTGTTGGTTAACAAAACTATGTTATATAAAATCCCTCTTGACACGCCGGAAGGCGGAGGTAGCAAATCCTAGAGTTATTACTGTCTTAATCTACTAATAATATTAAAGAGTTTTAGGTAACAGGGTCCTAGTCCTAAAAGTGAGTTTGATTCCAGCTGCTTGGAGGCTTAAGTTGGAAAGTTATCGAGACTGGTTTCTGGAGCAGGACAGGGTGAGAAGCAACGAGTGTCTTCGTCCTGGAGCAGCCATCAACGGAAGCGCCATCTTGGGATTCGAGGGATCCTTCAGGAAGCTATCAGTGGACTAACAAAGACATAACTCATAAATCTTAATGAGAAGCGGTGGATCTCTTTGACCCAGTGCCACTGTGAATGGTGACGCCATTCTGGAGTTCATGAATCATTCTGAGGATTAGTATCAACATAACTCATTTAATCTTAATGTGAAGCAGTGGATCTCTTTGACCTAGTGCCACTGTGAATGGTGACGCCATTCTGGAGTTCATGAATCATTCTGAGGATTAGTATCAACATAACTCATTTAATCTTAATGTGAAGCAGTGGATCTCTTGGACCTAGTGCCACTGTGAATGGTGACGCCATTCTGGAGTTCATGAATCATTCTGAGGATTAGTATCAACATAACTCATTTAATCTTAATGTGAAGCAGTGGATCTCTTTGACCTAGTACCACTGTGAATGGTGACGCCATTCTGGAGTTCATGAATCATTCTGAGGATTAGTATCAACATAACTCATTTAATCTTAATGTGAAGCAGTGGATCTCTTTGACCTAGTACCACTGTGAATGGTGACGCCATTCTGGAGTTCATGAATCATTCTGAGGATTAGTATCAACATAACTCATTTAATCTTAATGTGAAGCAGTGGATCTCTTTGACCTAGTACCACTGTGAATGGTGACGCCATTCTGGAGTTCATGAATCATTCTGAGGATTTGTAATAACATAACCCATAAATATTAATGAGAAGCACTGTATCTCTTTGTTCTGTGAATGGTCACGCCACTTTGGGGGTTCGACAGATCTCTCATGAATCATTCTGAGGATTAGTACCAACATAACTCATACATCTTAATGAGAAGCGATGGATCTCTTTGAACTAGTGCCACTGTGAATGGTGACGCCATTCTGGAGGTCATGAATCATTCTTAGAATTAGTATGAACATAACTCATAAATCTTAATGTAAAGCAGTGGATCTCTTTGACCTAGTACCACTGTGAATGGTGACTCCATTCTGGAGGTCATGAACACAATGAATTAGTATGAACATAACTCATTTAATCTTAATGAGACGCGGTGGATCTCTTTGACCTAGTGCCGCTGTGAATGGTGACGCCATTCTGGAGTTCATGAATCATTCTTAGAATTAGTATGAACATAACTCATTTAAGTAAAAATGTAGACTTTCACGACCGGCGTTGAAATAGGAATCTCTGTTTCGCGGGCTTTTTGGTCGTGTTCCAAGGACATTTTGTCGTCCCGACGTTTCGCTAACTCATTTAATCTTAATGTGAAGCGATGGATCTCTTTGACCTAGTGCCGCTGTGAATGGTGTCGCCATTCTGGAGTTCATGAATCATTCTTAGAATTAGTATGAACATAACTCATAAATCTTAATGTGAAGCGGTGGATCTCTTTGACCTAATACCACTGTGAATGGTGACTCCATTCTGAAGGTCATGAACATAATGAATTAGTATGAACATAACTCATTTAATCTTAATGAGAAGCGGTGGATCTCTTTGACCTAGTGCCGCTGTGAATGGTGACGCCATTCTGGAGTTCATGAATCATTCTTAGAATTAGTATGAACATAACTCATTTAATCTTAATGTGAAGCGGTGGATCTCTTTGACCTAGTGCCGCTGTGAATGGTGACGCCATTCTGGAGTTCATGAATCATTCTTAGAATTAGTATGAACATAACTCATAAATCTTAATGTGAAGCAGTGGATCTCTTTGACCTAGTGCCGCTGTGAATGGTGACTCCATTCTGGAGGTCATGAACATAATGAATTAGTATGAACATAACTCATTTAATCTTAATGAGAAGCGGTGGATCTCTTTGACCTAGTACCACTGTGAATGGTGACGCCATTCTGGAGGTCATGAATCATTTTTAGAATTAGTATGATCATAACTCATTTAATCTTAATGTGAAGCGATGGATCTCTTTGACCTAGTGCCGCTGTGAATGGTGACGCCATTCTGGAGGTCATGAACATTTAATCTTAATGAGAAGAGGTGGATCTCTTTGACCTAGTGCCGCTGTGAATGGTGACGCCATTCTGGAGTTCATGAATCATTCTTAGAATTAGTATGAACATAACTCATAAATCTTAATGTGAAGCGGTGGATCTCTTTGACCTAGTACCACTGTGAATGGTGACTCCAAACATTTAATCTTCATGAGAAGAGCTGGATCTCTTTGACCTAGTACCACTGTGAATGGTGACGCCATTCTGGAGTTCATGAATCATTCTGAGGATTAGTATCAACATAACTCATAAATCTTAATGAGAAGCTATGGATTTCTTTGGCCTAATACCACTGTGAATGATGACGTCATCCTGTAGTTCACGAATCAATCTGAGGATTTGTAACAACATAACCCATGAATCTCAATGAGAAGCGATGGATCTCTTTGACCTAGTGCCCCTGTAAATGGTGACTACATTCTGGAGCTTATGAATTATTTGAAGATTAGTACCAACATAACCCCTATTCCTTAATGAGAAACAATGGATCTTTTTGACCTACTTTAGTCTCGCGGTGCATGATGACGTCACTGGGGGATTCCTCGGATTGTTCATGAAACATTCTGAGGATTAGTATTAGAACTGTACATATTCCCAGATCGAATTATTGAGATGGTTCGAATAATTTGAATATGAATATTTGATTCGAACTATTCGAATAATTCGCACATTGTAATATGTACTTGAACATTCGAATATTTGAATTTCTAACCTATCTAACATTCGAATTTTGAAATATTTGAATTAGTGAAACAATCCGACTATTCAAACAATAACACAAGTCAACACAAATTTTGAGTCTGTATTCTGTATGTCTGATTTTGATTTGCCATTCCTAAAAAATGAAAGAAACAATAGTTTTACATAATAAAGTTGGTTTTGTAGCTACCACAACAAAAGTTCAAATTTGAAGGGGGTTCTCTATCTTTATAAGTTTAAACAAAAGCAAGCGTTAATTTATAACACGTTTATTTACAAAACATAGTTAGGTTAACATTGAATTTAAAAAAAACAATGCAAGCAAGCTTTAGAAATGAATATTTTTGGTACTTCGACTGTGTGGGTACGAACTTGCTCGCATTATCACCCATCATGTTCTTATCATATTGTCCTTGATAACGTTGCTCAAAGTCCATCACATCTTGGTGTAAATGTTGCATTTGCTCTTCTGAATATAGCCCCAAGTTAAATTGGTCCAAGTGAGCATGTAACACGGGTAAATTAAGGGTCATTCTGCAACCCATGAGTTTAAAGTTTGCAAACATATTGGACATAATCTCTTTATGTTGGACGATGTCGATACAGTATATAAATATTATATGTTAGAAAACTGTTTCATAATGGGGGTCATTAAAGTACTACTTTTCATTATAACACAATTTTTCCATCCAATCAGAGCTCAATATTTTCATTCATTGACCAATTAGGTAAGGATACTTCTCACATGTAGACGACTCATAATCTAACACGAATTACATGATTTGAAAGTTGACAATGTAGCCTATATTGGATCAACCATTGTACTTACAATGCATAAACAAACTGGGCAATATTGCAAAAGAAATAGCACTGTACCTTAATATCCGCAACTCCAATTTCTACACATTCGTAAGATTCGCTGACAGTTTTAGTGAATGCTGTTGTTGACATAAACACATTAGAACGTCATGTAGGAAGCAGGTAAATGACATTAGTTCCACGGAAAATATAATACAGCTCTCTTTTCGTTAAATGGATTTCTTAAGCGAAAATTTTCCGCCAGATGTCATGACTGTTCTATGTGGAACTTCATTGATTTGCATTCCGTTGACATTCTATACGCATCGAATTTGAAGAATAACTAGTTGATAATACGGTACGTTTTAATTTTAAAGCCTTTGTAACAGCCTATTTTGTGTTGTTTAAAGTAAATAACAAAATGATCCCACACAGTACCTTCGCGTTACCTTTTGGCGTTAGTTCAGGATATCCCTATCGTACAATAAACAATGATTCAAAGCCTTGGAAACATGGTATGGAGAAGGTCTTTGATCCTTACTGGGAACACAGCGCATGCGCTCTGTTTACTAAACTAAACTCAGGTGATTGAATCCCGACAGATATTTGAGCCGTTGAAAGCCCAAGTGGTGTAACTCTCCTCGGAATAACAAGCAAGTGGCTGACAGACGCAATGCTCACATCCAATGCTTCACACACACTGGCCCTGAGCTATGCCTGCTTGCCATAAGGTTTAGACTTCCCTGTAATTCCAAGAGGAGTTACACTACTTGGGCTCTCAACGGCTCATTTATGAATATTTCTGTTCGAATATAAAATAAAGTTATTTCGAACATAAACAGTCGTATGCAACTCGCCTATAATGGTAATTAAGACACTCGTATGGAAATTATAAAACGAGCATAAACATACTCGTGTCTTAATTATTGCCATTATAGGCTCGTTGCATAATGTACTATTATAATTCTCGGCTTACTTACATCCTTCCAAAAAAAGCCATGGATCACTGCTTTAAGCTGTGCCATGCTTGTCTTTCATGGGTGTTGAGTAATATTATGGAAATTCTTCACTGGCCAATAGTTTCTTTATTTGAAGACCGACGAAAATACCAGCTTTCCTTTTAGCTTCCGCCAATATTTAGGTGAAAAAATCTTTAAATATTGAAAAGATTTAAAATCTTGACGAAAAACCTTTACAATCTGCTTCATGAGGCCTAATTTTATAAGTTATGGAACGGAGGACTCAAAACATGATCATTGCATAATAGTACATAATGCAACGAGCCTATAATGGCAATAATTAAGACACGAGTATGTTTATAATACGAGCGAAGCCTCCTCAAATACCCCACTATGACACTAGCCACGCAGTGAAAGTTAAGATAGGAGTCCGTCGAAATCAGCGCAGGTGCAATGCTATTCTCACCTAATTAATCACACAACTGTTTCTTGAGCTTGTAACCGTACATTCTTCTTTCAGGGTTATCGAGGCGTGCTTGTTTGCACACAAGCGAGAGCAATTTTTAAAAAACATATATTTATCTTTACTTACAATAACTAACAACTTTCCACACATCTTGTTCTCTATCATTACACCTTTCTTCTTTCATTAATCTCATTCCTTCCTAACAATATTATTCTCTCATTAGCCAACTTTCGATTTTTGCAAAAAATGAAAGTAGACTTATGAGATCACTACAGGGCCAAAAAATTGTGTGTCTGTCTGTGTGTATGTGTGTGTGTGAGTCTGTGTGTGTGTGTGTGAGTGTGTTTACTCTGAATGTCTGTCCCCCCCCCTATCAATTCGAACACGGTGAAACCGAAATGAACGAAATTTGGTACAGAGGTAGAATAAGCAAAGGGCACCTCAGTGTCATGTTTTATATCGCCGCCATCTTTACCAAAACTTAATGGCGGCCACTCAAACGTTCAAAACGTAAAATCAAATAGCGACTAACCAAATTATCCGTTCTCTACCAAATTTGGTAATAACATACCTTCGTATAGGACGCGTCTTGTGACCAAACTACAAGGTCATCCGCCGTACCATTTCAGGATGGCGGCCGTGCGAATTATGCAAACTTTATAATCCATATCATGGGACCCACCAGTTCCGATTATCGAGCCGAGAATCGATTTAACTGTTCTAAAGGAAGAGGCACGTTCGAAATTAAAAGTTTATTTTGTAATACTATAGTGCAGAAGTGATTTTAAAAAGCTGAGCCGTCTTGGTAAGAAGACAAGATGGCAGCGGATATCTTGTGCCTGACTTATATTTCACTAATTTGAGTATTGCATGCAATATAGCGTACTGATACAAAATAAATAAACTTTGTATGAAATTCTTTATATATAAATAATATACTCCAATGATGAAATCGTTAGGTCTAAATCATTATTTGCTAACAAGTTCTATGTAAGTCATTTTATATAGATCAATGTTCGGTGGCACAAATGGCTCCGTGGTAAAGCGTTGGTCTATCATTCATATGCCTATGGTTCAAACCCCATCAGTGTTAGGTTTTTGGCTTGAAATTTTACATATTTGTTGCTTTGTAATGCAAAACATATATTTAATTAAAACATAATTCGCCAGCAGATTTGCTCGAGACATCTAGCAGCCAAAAAGGTAACTGCACGCCGGCCTACTTATTAACTTCCAGATTTTATTGAAAAGTTTCTTCTTATGGCCGCTAGAATGCACTCGCCCTGTTAGGATTATATTGTTTGATACTTCTCCACTAGATTTCACGACTGGTCTACATGGGACTCCATTGATAGTATACCATTGGCATTCTATGCGCATCGAATTTGAAGAATGACAAGATGATAATATGATACATTTTTACTTCTTATTTTAAAGGTTTTGTAACAGCCTATTGTGCGTTATTTGAAAATGTTATTTGAAGTAAAGAACAAAACGATTTCACATAGTAACTGAATTCTAGCCGCTGGTGCTAGTTCAGGTTATTAATACTTTTATTTCAGGCAAATAGCAATCGAAAATATCCACATAGTTTGTATACACACGTCTCTGTAGGGTCATGGAAAGATTTGTTAATTCAATTAGGGTTGTGAAAGCCATGCACAACCAGACGTGTAAAGACATGCCTCAACTCAAAGTTGGATGTTGCCCACAGCAGGTCGATTTTGTAATAATAATAATAATAATGTTATTTGTTTTATGTCCCTTTTAACTACTGCTGCTTTTAGATACGCCGGGGCGCCGGAATTTTGGCCCGAAGGGGATCTTTAACGTGCCAGTAAATCTACTGACACGGCTCCCTCGCATTTGTGCACCCTCAAATGCCAGCTGACTGCGCCAGGATACGAACCTGCAACCTAGGGCCCAGCAAGCGAGAACGTTACCGCTGAGCCACGCAGCCAGTCCGGTCGATTATGTCTCCAGATCCATAACATTCTTGAGATACTTCTTATCTATCTTTCTTCAATGATGGTAGTAGTTTTTTCTAGGTTGTGGCGTTTGGTAGAGGTAAATAGTTTCTAAGGTCTTCAACCAAGAAATGATTATATTATACTCTTTGATAATAACAACGAGTTATAACTATACTCATACATTTAGGAGAAAGTAGGCTATATGTTCTTTACTGAACATCTTGTTTTCTTTTTATCACCTAAGCATCTCAATAAACATACCCCATGGAATTAACATTATAATACATAGTCACGGAGTAAGAAAAACAAAAACAAAACAACATCAAAAAAGGAACATAGAAAAGAAACTTCATTGGTAAGGCTACCTACCATTCCACACAGAGATGCAAACAGCACTCCCAGCAAGCGCCATTTTCTTAACCTAAAAGAGCTGAGCTTTGTAATCAAAATGGTTACAAGCTCTGATTGGTGGGAGAAACTGGTTCATAATGAAAAATAGTGTTATAATGACCCTCATTATGATACAGTTTCCTGACATAAAATTTACATTTCGACATCGTCGAAAATAAAATAAAATAAATTTAATGACCATTGGTTGTTTTATTTAACACCATTTGGATTTTGTTTTCTTTTTTTTTTTGTCAATAAAGACCAATTTGACCAACTTTATTTCTATACATTATTTGTACCGTCTTATGCCCAACTAAGAAGCGCGATTGAGCTTATTTCACAAATTAATTTGAATTAGCTTTCTTGTCTTCCCAAAATCTCTCCATTATCTGACCAGGATCTTTCTTCCTTTCTGCTGCCCATGTAGTGATGTCTCTCATCCGGGGTTATGCAGCAATGTGATGTTTGTCCACCAATGATCTGAAGCAAGGCCTATCCCATAAAATGTCGTCTGATACGCTGATTTCTTAGTCATTTTCAATTTCTATCAGCTACGGAAAATGGAAAGGAGAATCCTAGGCGTTAAGCTAAGCGACAGAATCAGTAACACGGATCTGAGAAAAAGAAGTGGGTTGGAGGACACAGCAACAAGAGCTCGGCAACTGAAATGGCGCTGGGGTGGACACATATCCAGAATGCACCAGGATAGATGGATCTACTCCACGACTATGTGGGATCCAAGAGCTGGCAAGAGAAGCAGAGGACGCCCCCGTCGCAGATGGTCAGACGAATTTAGTTTCGAGGTAGGTGTTACGTGGACCAGAAATGCCAGGGATAGGAAGTTATGGAAGAAAATTCAGATCGGTGTAATAGTGTAACAATGTAAATACTGTAGTAAGGCTGTGTGTTAATGTATTTTTTGTTAATGTGTGTCAATATGTATTTAGGAAAGACATCTCTCAAGAACTGGCTCCTCTTGGGAGACTACTTGAGCCATCCCCTACCACTCCGGTAGGAGGACCTTGCCCATCGGTTCAGTGCCATTTCGTCCAACAACAAATTTCCTTGAAAAAACGTGCCATTTCGTCCAGCTCGGTTCTACAAATTATTACACAAGTTAATGAGTGCCATCTCGTCCAGACGAAATGTTGACAGGGGGTGAGGCAGTGTACAATATGTAAGTCAGGTTCATAATACGTACAAAATGCTATTGAGGTTCAAAATACTCACAAAATGCAATTGAAATTGAAAATACACAATGCAATTCAGATTGAAAAATTCCCATTTCAGATCCAAAATACACACAAATTGCAATTGAAATTCGAAATGTTTACAAAATGCAATTGAAATTGAAAATACTTACAAAATGAACGGTTGATTCAAACTAATAATTTGGATGGACAATACTTACAAAATGCAATTCAGATTAAAAATGCCTACAAAATGGAGTGTAGATGCAAAAAAAAATCCCTAAAGGGAATTTAGATACACGGGGAGCCAATATTTAGAAACAATGTGGGAATCGTAAACAGAAAACAAGCGATCTGACCCCTCGAAGAAGGAGGGATCAGGAAAGATGAGACAAGGGCCAATTAAGGCGGGAAAGTGAAAGACTCCCTAGGCCTCGGATACCCTAATACCGTCGGGATAGGAAAAGAACAGGAGTTGAACAAGGGAGGTCGACAGGAAAGAAGACGGAGAGAGGCACGACACAAGTAAGTGGAAGCAATGCCGGACTCAGCTGGGGTCCCGTGGTCACCAACCCACGTCTTATTAGATGTGAGCCCCTGGGGAGAGACCTGTCAAACTGTCAGTCATAGGTGTTTGGACGAAATAGCACTAGTGGGCCGGTAGAGAGTTAACCACCTGCTTCTGTTCATGCAATTTGGACGAAATGGCACGACACGTGCCCATCAGGGATCTACGGGCTTACCTTATCTTATCAGCTAGTTATTCTTGACTCTTAATGAGGAAACATGATTAAATGCCCTTATGGACAGTGTTTGAACTTAAATATCTCATGATGGCACAATTTTCACTTCTCACCCTTCTTTCTTCTTACTCGTCGTTCTTTGTATGTTTGTGGTGGATAAATCTTCGAAGACATCTATAGATACTTGTTGGAGTTTTAGCACCAGACAATGTAGTGGATAAAATGTAAACTAGCAGGGAGATTAGGGCACAGATTGCTGTCTACATCTCTGAGCTGCTAAAAACAAAAAAGGAAGAAGAACCTAGAATATTGGTTGCAGAATACAGTGAGGATGATGATTATCATCGATGCAAATGAAATCGACTGTTTGTGAGATCTCTGGTCGTAACAGTAAGGCTGAACAGGCACTTCCGGGGTGGCCTTACGCCAAGTATAGGGTTTGTGGGGTTTTAGTAGGTAAGAATCCTGCACAGTTGCAAGTCCGGAATCTTGCAGTCTGTATTTAAAGAATTTCCCACGGTTTCCCTCGAAAACTTAAAACAAATATTTATTATTGTTGTTGTTTGAGTCTTAAGTATTTTAAGTGGTTTGATGCAGCCTCCATGCATCCCTGTCTTGAGCTAATCGTTTCATCTCTATATAGCTACCACGCCCTACATCTGAGGCAATCTGTTTAACATATTTGAACCATTTTCATCTATTTTAATTTACGCCCCTTACTTGTCCTTTTCTTGTGCCAATTATGGGGATTGTTCTCTGTTCTTCTCGGTTATTACTGGCCAGAATAACTGAGCAGATCAGTGGACATTTCTATAATTGCTGATCAGGTCCGTTATAGTAACTCGTCACTATACCGAATCGTGATTAGTGCCTCCTCTCTTTTCTGTATCCCTGCTTCTCTCTTACCAGGGACTACTCCTTGTTTGTCTCTGGGCAGTCTACTGTTTTTTTTTTTTTCAATGTAGAATTGACGTGTTTTTTCTTGAACTCCCGCTCCCATTTTCGGGATGCCTTGCTCACTTTTTCTTTTTATAAATTTTTATTCTTTACCTTTGAGAAGTGCGCGTACTGACGTAACTTAACTAAATTTTCGTTTCTTTTATCGTAATTCTGTGATGTTTACTTCACTCCGATTCCATCAAGGTAAGGTCTCTCCTTTCTTCTTTTTGCATGTGTGTGAATCTTTTTGTGGAATACTACCGTATGGTGTTTGACCTAGTATAGTATGCCCAACGTGTTGGTTTTCTTTGAGTGCTTTTTCGTTACCTTTACCTTCCTCTTTTTTCTCGCTTGTATTTTGTGTGTGTTTCGGTTATTGACTTACTGTGCGGTTTTCATCTTCCCGGGGTCAATTGGTCCCGCGTTCGTGCGACGGGCTTGTTCCCAAGCTTGTTCGCTCAGGCACGCAATTATGACCCGTGATTTCACCGATCTCCATCTGTCTGACGGTGGGCTTGTGGATATAGGGTTTGGCTGCGACCTCCCTATTGAACCCTGGTCCCCTTATGATATCTAGATCTGGTGGTCACAACTTCCATCTTCGTGGTTTCCTTGCCCCAAGTAAGGCCTATGCCGTACACCACATATACTTTCCTTTACCTTTGTTCGTTTATTACATATGATTGCGTATTTTCTCACGCAAGTCTATGTGTCTATCTAATCCCCCTTTATCGTACGTATTTATTATTGCGTCTTTTCTCACGCAAGTCTTTGTGTCTACCTGATTCCACTTTATCGTACGTATCTTCCTCCACTGCACTCAGTTTGTTTCCTATTTCCTTACCTTAACTTATCTTGATGGATTTTACTTATTTATTGCTGTACGTTACCCTTCTGGTATTTATTTTAATAGTCGGTTGCTTTGTTGCCTCGTGTTCAGTTCAATTACGTCAGTCCTACGTGTACTTACTCTTTTAAACTTTGTCCCTCCTAAAACTCCCCACTTTCGCTGTAACTTCTGGGCTATACGGGATACCGTTCACTTCTTTGTCGGTACGCCCATTTTCCTGACTCCCTTGTCTGGCCCCTTAATCTTTTGTTTTCCCAATTTAACCTTGCACTGTACGTGCATACTTTTCCCTTAACGAATCCCTCTCTTTTATGTCCCTGACATAAATGTCACGATCATTCATCCTTTATCTTACCGTAACTTCATGTGTTTTTCATTACCATAACCTAAGTTCTAGCATGTAGCCTATCGCTTCCTCAATTCCTGTCATTTTCTCATTGATCAATACACTACCTCTCTATTATATCTGTGCGGTGTCTGAGTACTTTCTTTCGTCTGATGTTTGGATCGTTATTCTATGCTATTTCCTTTGGTTCTAGGCTAGGCCCATGGTTCATTATAAGTATGGCATCGTATTGAACTTGCATTCACTGCCATGTGAATGTACGTTCAGTCCACGCCCCTGGTACATTTCTCTCCCTCTTGAAAGGCATCCAACGTTTAGAATGAAGCACTGGTTAGATAGGGATATTCTTCTCTCTTTCTGTTGCACGTGAGACATGTATGACGCTGTCATTTTCTAGCAATCCACTGTTGTCATATCAGTCGAAAATTTTTCTTTGTCGTAAAAACAGCATATTCGGGTAGAACTATGTTTTGCCGATCTTTTTTGTCCTATATTAGAACCTCGTAAACTTGATAGAAATGCTAGAAAAATTAGATATCCATATTTTAAAAAAACGATCAACTGTGTCCCCTTTTTATTAAAATTGATCTTATATCATGTTGCATTGACTTTGTGATGCCTATTTTTCACACACGTGTAGCTAAATGTGCCATCTTGATGATGGATTATTGAAATATTTTATGCTGGCAATATTACAATTTTCATGTAGGTAAAACTTCTGAATATTCTCTCATAACCGCATAGCAGCATTGAAAAAGTTCGTATGCTGCCAACTTTTTTATTTTTAAAGATGACCATGTCATGTCAGTTTGAGAGTTGTAGAGGGATGTTGGAAGAAGTTTTCTACCTGCATACACCGAGTGTAGGTTTAATTGTTTACACAGGCCGGGCTGTTCATTGACCGCGGATTATATGGATGAAGTTTCGAAGGACAGCGGGGTGCAGCTCACTACTCACAGCTTTATTTCTGTGTCCTTCGAGCTTGTATTTCAGTTGTTCAGCAGTCTCTAATTAATGTGTTCAGTTATTTTAAGAATGTTAAACCTAACGAAAGTATAAATAATTTAGTCAATGAAACTGCCCTGGCCACAGGAATATAAAATACTAGCGTTTTTAAAATACGTAGTGAGAGTGGGCAGGGTCCAGTACTATCGCCACGCAAAAAAGAGGCTAAGTAATACACTTCGCAAGAATAGCAGGAATGTTAAATATAATGACTTTATAATGACGTTATAGTTAACTTAATTTAATTTCGTTGTATGTGTTATGTTAGCCTACTATTAGTATTATTATACAGTACTTCAAGTCTTCGTCACTGCACAATCGCTGAATGTGCGGAAAGTGTACGCGAAGCGCTTTGTACTGCCTCCTCCCATGGAGTGGCAACCCTGTCGTAACGCGCCATAAGACCAATGCTTTATTCTAAACGTTGGATGCCCTATACCATTATTCTGGTCATATTTCATCATCCCCTAGTCCTGTCGCATGGGCCCAGCGTAGGACTATGGCGCACGTTTCCACTGCTACTACAACAACAAGAAAGGTAAGACCGTTTCATATTCTAACCTTGGCTACCCACTACCCCTAAAGTTCTTGTCCTAGACCCTCCCTTCCATAACTAGACTTGCTATCAGAATAATATTATCCATTTTCAGGTCCGTATTGAATATGTTTACTAATAGAACGTGATTTTGTTTCTTCTTTGGATGTCACAAACTATTGCATTGTTTTATCAATGGAATATTTTCAGTGTATGTATTTGATAAGCGCGTAATATTTGTTTATGTCTTAATGCATATTTGGGCTGAGGAAGCACTAACGTTTGTGCGAAACATGTACCCAATTGTATAAAGAGACTATTAATATTGTATTGAAAAGATGGAGAATTGATAGTTTTATTAGTAGGCTTGCTATTCCTGGGTGTCTTAGAATGTGTCCTACCAACCTATCTCTTCTCTTCATTAGCAGTCGCCAGAAACATCTCTCCTCTCTCATTCATCTAAATACCTCTTCATTTGTAACTCTATCTACCCATCTGATCTTCATCATTCTCCTGTAACACCATATTTTAAACGCATCAATTCTCCTCTTTTCTGCTGCGCCAACAGTCCAAGTTTCACTTCCATAGAGCACCACGCTCCAGACAAAGGCCTTCAAAAATGACTTCCTAATACCTAAATCTATATTCGATATCAATAGATTCCTTTTCTGTAGAAATGCTTTCCTTACCTGAGCCAACCTACTTTTTATATCGTATTATTATTATTATTATTATTATTATTATTCTTTGTTCGATTTTGGCCTACGTTGGACCACGGGAAACAATTGACTTGCTGATTAGTCCTTTTTTCTGCTCCCAGAAACTCTTCATCCTTTCACTGTGGATTCTCTTCCTTTCTTCCGACCAGATGTTCTTGGCTCTTACCCTTTGCTTTTCCTGGAACCCCTTGAATGCATCAATCGTACCTCGAAACACCTCTCTATTCCAGATCTCATTTGGACTGACCCCAACTTCCTCCATATCCTTTCTTATTTCATCTACCCATTTTGTAGTCGCTTTTATCTTGGTGATGTAATTAAAGATCTTCTTCGTTAGTCGACTATCGCTCATTCTCGTAAGGTGTCCATAGAACTTCAATCTTCTCTTCCGTATGGTATCTGTGATTTTTTCTGCTTGTCCGTAAAGATCTTTGTTTCGCCTCTTCCGCCATGTACCATCATTTCTATTTTCGGGTCCTAAGATCTTCCTCAAGATTTTTCTTTCTTTCTTTCTTTCTTTCTTTCTTTCTTTCTTTCTTTCTTCTCCAGTTCCTCTAATTGACCATTCTTGTTCAGTATCAAACAATCTGAACTATACAATCCCTCAGGCTTGACAACCGTGGTATAGTGTCTTATCTTCGCTCCGTAAGATATTGTTCTTAAGTTGTACCTATTCTGTACTAATTTATATGCTGATTCCATCTTTCTGATCCTCCTTTGTTTATTATTATTATTATTTGAAATGGGATATTTTCATTCCGAGTCCATTAAAGTGGTCAGGTAATTGGCCAGCTGATATTAAACATGGCTTTCCCATTCTTTACTGGATCACCTGGACTTTATAGCCTAACCGAGTGCACCTTGTGTAAGAGACACCCACAGTAGATAACCATGGATACCGAGGTACTGTTTACCAAGGGCTAGCGGGAGTGGTACAGTAACGTCAACAAGCACTACCTGCCCAAGTGATCTCCCAATACCTCAAGTGGCGTAAGAAAACACTACGTTATCGGGCTCGTAATTGGATCGTTATTGCACTCAAGGTGTGTCAGTAATAGGAATGTCTATAATAATAATAAGAAGAAGAAGATTTCGGGAGAATATGAAGGCAAACACCATGAGCCAAAGAACAAGTTCAAACGTTCTCTTTGAATGGGCATAACGAATAATAATAATAATAATAATAATAAATGAAGTTTGATGTTATTCAGTTGGTCAACATGATTGTACCCAATTTTGATGGGCTATTCCCTAATCCCGAAAAAAAAATACATGAGATTAATAAACACACTCATGTAATTTTTAGCCCACTTTTCACATTTTGCAAAAATGAGGAAAAAGTAGTCTTATGAGATCGATCCGGGAAAATGTGTGCCTCTCTGTCTGTCGGTCCTTCTGTGTGTCTGTCTATGTGTGATCCTCCCAGCAACACCTAAACGACTGCAGCAATCGAAACCAAATTTGGTATGTGTAAAGATCTATCCTGAATATCTCAAGTACATATTAGAAAATTATGTCAGTGCTGCCACCTGCTGAAAAAACACAATTGAAATTTGAGCTGCATTTTGGATATCTTGGAAGGTATGCATGGGAACTATACCAAATTTTGCACACTTAACTTATAGATAATAAAATTTCAGTTTAATTTCCAGGATGCCATACATGGCAGTGTTACCAAAATGATTCTAAGCCTGCTGATAGGTCCAATTTTTTAAATGCATATAACGTCTACACTATCAATTGGATTTCAACCAAATTTTGTATTTACTATGTATATCATAACAAATATGACTGCGTATTCTTAAGAGCCACCAGGGATGCCAACTGTTAATAAATGCTCTCTCTATTTTTTAAAATCCAAATACCAATATATCCGAAAGTATGCAAGCTGACAGCTTTAAACTATGCACACGTATAGTACCTGACATTCTAGATGAATTTGCAGTAATTAATATACGTCAGTGCTACCAACATGATTCTAAGCCAGTTGATAGGACCAATTTTAAATACATGTAACTTCTATACTAACAATTGGATTTCAACCAAAATTTCGTATGTGGTATGTGTAACATAGCGATATGAATATTTAAAAAAAATTAATTGGTATTCTGCCCGAAGGCAGGTCCGAGCCTCCGAAGAGGCTACCCCAAGCCGGAGTTTACTTGCGGTAGGGTGGCCAGGGCGTTTCCGCTCCTCCTTACGTTGGCCAACAGCGCGCAGTACCTAGAACCGGCATACCATCCAAGTTCTGACTGCGCCCAATGTTGCTTAAGTGCGGAGTTCTCATGGGATCCGGTGTTTCAACACGGCTAGGCCGTTGGCCGATATGAATATACGTATTATTAAAAGCAACCAGGGCTGCCAACTGTTAATAAATGCTGTCTCTATTTTCTTACCCTAATATCAATGCATCAGAAAGTATGCAAGCCAACAGCTCTAAACTTTGCACACGTATAGTACCAGACATTCTATATTAATTTAGAGTAACTAATATACGTCAGTGCTGCCAACATGATTCTAAGCCTGCTGATAGGTCCAATTTTAAAATACTTGTAACTTCTGTACTAACAAATGGATTTCATCCAAAATTGGCACAACAAGAGATCATAATATTTCAGATTATTTCTGACCAACTTATGCATGACATTGTTGCCAACATGATTTTACGTGAGCTGATAGATCCAATATATAACTGCATGTAACGTCCAGGCTATCCTTTGGACTTCAACCAAATTTTGTATTCTGTATCTTAAGAGTTGGAACTAAGAATATATTCAGGCACCAGGGCTGCGAACTGTAGTGCTCTATTAGGCTACATTATACCAGGTATATTTCGAACTAATTAGAAATTTCGATATTACCAACTTAATCTCGTCATATTTCTAGGTATGTCCATATAGATTAATCATTGGCATGAATATTTCATTTTAAGTAAAGTAGGCTCTTTATTTCGTCACGGAACTTCTTGTTTCTTCAGGATTTGTGAATAACACATCACTATTGGGTACAATCCTGTTACCCACTGAATAACATCAAACTTCGTTTACTAAGGCAACACTGAAAATGGATTCAAACACCATAATAATAATAATAATAACGACCCGATATTGTCTATCTCAATAAAAGAAACCCATAGGCCAATTTGATAGACAAAATAGGCTAACTACCCAAACTAAGAAAACAAACAAGTACACATCGTTGGCTGAAGAAATACAAAAACTATGGGCACTATACTGCTCGGGTCTAAGCTGCTTGAACCTCAGAGGAATGTGTGCATCGCGGACTAAAAGTAGTGGTGTTGACGATAGATGGGGTTTCTCGGTCCGTGCATAGTACATAACCAAATACATTGGTCGGTGATTCACTCACTCATTCCCAACGCCACAGTGGTTTGAGCAACGTCCCAATGTTAGCAGAATTGGAATAGAAAGGAATACCATATATCACGGTGGGCTGTTGACAGATCCTTCTCTTCTCGCCCGACCAATCCCTGCTCTTTCCTCTCACCCCGCAAGTTCATAGAGCTTGGACCCGAGCAGTAGTAAAGCCATCATTACTTCTGACTTGACGTTTCAGTGTTACCCTTGAATTATCTAGCGGTCAGAAGGAAAATCACTTTAACTAGCCACTCACCGGCAGCCATTCAAATCGATATATAACGATGAATTGAATTTCGTTCACGATGTCGCGATTTAGCGAACGAAACTCTAGCCTAGCAATGAAACGTTAAGTGGGAAGTAATGATGGCTTTACTATAAAATGTGTGAGAATTTTGCCAGTGGTGATCTAATCTACGGGAGTTATTCCAAAGACGTTGAAGGAATTGGAAATGAAACACTTGATTGCCAGAATACAGAAGGCAGTGCTGCTGGATACTTGCCTTAATGTTAGGTTATTTTTATCACAGTACGATTTATATGATACGTGATTGCGAAATCCGTATATTGTAGACTAAATTGTATGTACCATATTTATGAGAAATTAAATATAATAATTATTTGAATGTATTTATTAATAACTATTCATATTACATTAATGCGATATGTCTCACGAATCAGACGGCAAATCCATTACAATTATCTGTGAGATATATTAATTAGTATTCACAACATATAAGGTGCGTTCAAAAAGTAACGAGCCGGAGGCTGTAATGCGCAAACTGGTGACGACATCGGTTAATCGTGGCGTTCGTAACGAGGTGTGGTTCCGACCAGAGCGTGGAAGGTCACAGCCCGTCGCTAGAGGGCACGCGTGCACGTCACGTGTCGATGCAAAGCGAGCAGCAGCGTGCATCAATCGTCCAACCAAGACCAAGACAGTAGACCATTCGACATGCTTCCTGGTGTGGTTGAAGACTGTGGGGCACCCATTGGGCACACACTTTTCGTCAGTGAAGTCGTTCCTTCTTGATGGTGTGCACACTTCCGACGCTCAATCCGACCACGGCGGCTATGGCGTTCACTGTCACTCGGCGGTCCTGGGTAATGAGTGCATCAACCAGCTGGACGTTGTCATCGGTAATGCAGGGGGGTGCCCAAGACCAGGCATCATCGACTAACGACACCCGTCCTTCCCTGAAGCGCTTGTGCCACGCCTTCACCCTTGCAAGGGACATGCAGTGTTCGCCGTACACTTGTGACATTCGGTGATGAATGTCCGTTCCCCCTACTCCTTCCGCTATCAGAAACCGAACAACACATCTTTGCTCTTCGTTTGACGCCTCCATGTCACTGTTTGCAATGCGACTGGCAGCGTTGGACGATTGATGCATGCTGCCGCTCGCTTTGTATCGTCACGTGAAGTGCACGCATGCTCTCCAGCGACGGGCTGTGACCTTCCATGCTCTAGTCGGAACCACAACTCGTTACACACGCCACGATTCGCCCATCACTGGTTTGCGCATTACAACCCCCGGCTCGTTACTTTGTGAACGCACCTTATATATACATATTGTATTTCATTACAAGATTGCATGCAAAAGATATGGTACTTTTTAAATTATCTATTTACATTTTATTTATTCATTTAAAATTATTTATATAATGGAGGGTATATATCTTATATATAAAAGTGAAAGTCTGTATGTATGTATGTGGGTGGGTGGGTTGGTTCCGTATACAAATCTACACCGTTCCACCAATCTCAACCATATTTTGCATACACATAGTTAAGGACCCAGAAGGAACCGCTGGCTACATGCATTTTCGGCCCTTTTGCACTCAAGCACAAGATAATCAAATCCTAAAATATACTCATGACGGAATGGCAAGATAGATAGTTTCCATGGCAACATAGCTCAAGTCGAGACACGGCCGTCTGGATGCCAGTTGCGCTCTGCACTACCGGTATAGAAAATGAGCATCTTTACTTGAAATCCCGTTAGTTACTCACCTACTCACACAGCACTGTCAACCGAGTTTAGCATAACAAAGACTTGACACTATCTTCTACTATATATTTGTCAAATACCATTCACTCACTCACTTATTCATTCATCACGAAACCTCAGAAACCACCGAACGGATTGGAATGAAATTTGGTATGCTGCTTCTACAAGGGCCACAAATGCCCACTAAGAGAGGATTTTTGTATATTCAGGTTCTAAACGGGTGTTAAGGGGGTAGACCTGCATTTCATTGAATAGCAATATCTCCCGATTGGTTTCATTGGGGGATGTGATACTCGGCACATAAACTCATCATAAGAAGACACGAGTCTGAGGGTTTTTCGATGTGGTGTATATTATGAGGTGAAAGGTGGTGAAAAGTGGGGATTGAAAGATTCCTAACGGAGCGTGTATCTCTTAAACGACATAGGCGAGGAGTTTGAAACTCAGCGGAAAAATCAGCATGAAAGTAAGTAAATATGTGTTTGACCGTTTCTTTCATAAATCCAATTTAAGGGGCCCATGGAGAGGGGTGAAATTCTGGGAGGGGGGGGGGGCAGGAAAACAAGTGTCCTAACTGATTGACTGACTGACTCACTCATCAAACTCAGGGGGAAAAAACTGCTTTAAGGTAAGTAAATAGCTGTTCGACAGTTTGTTTTCATAAATCAAATTTAAGGGGTTCATGGGAAGGGGTGAAATTCTGAAAAAAGAAAATTGAAAGAAAATGTCCTGACTAACTCACTCACTCACTCACTCACTCATCATCGCCCAGCCAAAAGTATTGAAGTTAGAAACATGACAGTTTGGGGATATGTTCATTGTATGTCAAAACCGTCTACTAAGGGAGGATTTTCGTATATTCAGGTTCTAAAGGGGTCTTAAGGGGGTTAAACCTGCATTTCATTGAATAAAGATATCTCCCGATTGGTTTCATTGGGGAATGTAATACACGGCATATAAACTCATCATTAAAAAGTAAGAAGACACGTTTCTGAGGGTTTTTCGATGTGGTGTATATTATGAGGTGAAAGGGGTGAAAAGTAGGGATTGAAAGATTCCTAATGGAGCGTGTATCTCTTAAACAACATAGGCGAGGAATTTGAAACGCAGCGGAAAAAAATCAGCATAGAAAATCAGTAAATATATGTTTGACCGTTTTTTTTTTCATAAATCCAATTTAAGGGGCCCATGGGGAGGGGTGAAATTCTTGGGGGGGGGGGGGAGAACAGGAAAGAAAGTGTCCTAACTGATTGACTGACTGACTCACTCATCAAACTCAGGGGGAAAACTGCTTTAAAGTAAGTAAATAGCTATTCGACAGCTTTTTTTGATCAATCAAATTGAAGGGGTTCATCGGGAGGGGTGAAATTCTGAAGAAAAACAAATGAAAGAAAATGTCCCGACTCATTCACTCACTCATCATCGCCCAGCCAAAAATATTGAAGTTGGAAACATGGCATTTTGGGGATATGTTCGTTGTATGTCAAAACCGTGCACTTAGGGAGGAATTTTGGATATTCAGGCTCTAAAGGGGTCTTAAGGGGGTTAAACCTGCATTTCATTGAATAACAATATCTCACGAGTGGTTTTATTTGTGGATGTGATCCTCGGCATATAAACTAATCATTAAAAATAAGCAGACATGTGTCTAAGGGTTTTTCGATGTGGTGTATTATTATGAGGTGAAAGGGGTGAATAGTGGGGGTTGAAGGATTCCTAACTGAGCATGTAGGCCTATCTCTTAAACGACATAGGCGAGAAATTTGAAACTCAGCTAAATAAATAAGTAAATCGGTGTTCGACGTTTTTTTTTCATAAATTAATTTAAGGGGCCAATGGTGTGGGGTGAAATTCTGGGGGAAAAAAGGAGAGAAAGTGTCCTAACTGACTGACTAACTCACTCATCAAACTCGGAGGAAAAAGACAGCTTAAAAATAAGGTAATAGGTGTTCAAGAGTTTTTTCATCAATCCAATTTTAGGGGCCCATGGGGAGGGGTGAAATTCTGGTAAAAATAATTGAAAGAAAATGTCCTGCCTGACTCACTCACTCATCACGCCCCACGAAAACTATTAAAGTTGGAAAAATGATATTTTGGGAATATGTTCTCTGTATGTCGATAACGTCAACTAAGGAATGATTTTTGTTTATTCGGGTTTTAAAGAGGTGTTAAGGGGGTAAACGTGCATTTCATTGAATAACGATATCTCATGAGTTATTTCTTTGGGTATGTGATATTCGGTATATAAACTAATCATTAAAAATAATCAGACATATATCTAAGGGTTTATCGATGTGGTGTATATTATGAGGTGAAATGGGTGAAAATTGGAGGTTGAGGGATTCTTAACGGAGCGTGTATCTCTTAAACGACATAGGCGAGAAGTTTGAAATTCGGCGGAAAAAAACAGCTTAAAATACAAGTAAATAGGTGCTCGACCGTTTTTTTCATAAATCCAATTTAAGGGGCCCTTAGAGAGGGGTGAAATTCTGGCGGAAAAAAACAGGAAAGGAAGTGTCCTAACTGACTCACTCACTCATCAAACTCAGGGCGAAAACAGCTTTAAATAAGTAAATAGGTGTTCGACCCTTTGTTTCATAAATCCAATTTAAGGGGTTCATGGGGAGGGGTGAAATTATCAAAAATAAATGAAAGGAAATGTCCTGACTCACTCACTCACTCATCATTGCCAAGCCAAAGTTATTGAACTTAGAAACATGAAATTTTGGGGATATGTTCGTTGTATGTCGAAAACGTCCACTAAGGAAAGAGTTTTGAATATTCAGGTTCTAAATAGGTGTTAAGGGGGGGGGGGGGTAAACGTGCATTTCATTGAATAACAATATCTCACGAGTGGTTACTTTTGGGGATGTGATACTTGGCATATATACTAATCATTAAAAATAAGCTGACACATGTCTAATGGTTTTTCGATGTAGTGTATGTTATGAGGTGAAAGGGATGAAAAGTGGGGGTTGAAAGATTCTTAACGGAGCGTGTATCTCTTAAACGACATAGGCGAGGAGTTTGAAACTCGGAGGAAATCAATCAGCTTAAAAATAAATAAATAAATAAACTAAATAGGTGTTCGACCGTTTTTTCATAAATGCAATTTAAGGGGCCTATGGGGAGGGGTGAAATTCTGGAAGAAAACGTCCACTAAGGAAGGATTTTTGGATGTTCACTCTCATCGACCAACCTAAACTATTACATGTTAGGAGAATGATATTTTGGGGATACGTTTGTTGTGTGTCGAAAACGTCTACTAAGGAGGGATTTTTGGATATTCAGGTTCTAAAGGGGTGTTAACGGGGTTAAACCTGCATTTCATTGAATAACAATATCACACGACTATGACGCGAGCGAAGCGAGGCTAAAAATGAGATGGTGTGTGTCTGTGTATTACTCAATCACGCAAGTACCACTGGTCCGATTTACAGTACATGAATTTTACATGGAAGTAG
The DNA here is from genome assembly GCA_946902985.2 of Meconema thalassinum. Lineage (NCBI taxonomy): Eukaryota > Metazoa > Arthropoda > Insecta > Orthoptera > Tettigoniidae > Meconema > Meconema thalassinum. Next base: position 99,221,021 of record OX336388.2, on the reverse strand, counting down.
CTGATTTACCTGATTAACATATTGGTTACTTTAGATTTCAATACTTTGCATTATTTAAAGATGGCGACCATTTTAGTGACGTCACTACACACTTTGGTTTAAAACTTTCATATTTCCATTTCAAATAAAAAGAGAACGCTAAGAAATAGCAAACTTTTGATGGCATATACGAGGTTTAAAATTACATTTTCTATCCGAAAGGTATCTCCAACCGTTAGCGAGTAAAACCTAAATTTCTGTTATTAACACGGTCAGCGCCGAGCGGTGTAGTTGGACAAAATGTTCCATCCTTAATCTCCCTCTGCGCAGCACCTCGCCTATCCCCTGTTTTAACTGTCACCTTCACATTTTAATTTATTTATGACGCGTGGCGAAGCACGGGTACTTCAGCTAGTCTTATATATAAAAGTTAAAGTCTGTATGTATGTATGTGGGTGGATGGGTCTGCTCCGTATACAAATCTACACCGTTCCACCAATCGCAACCAAATTTTGCACACACATAGTTTAGGACCCAGAAGGAACCGCTGGCTACATGAATTTTCGATAGTCTTTCTCATTCTTCTGATTTTGGCCCTTTTGCACTCAAGCACAGGCTAATCAAATCATAAAATATACTCATGAAGGAATGGCAAGGCAGATAGTTTCCATGGCAACATAGCTCAAGTCGAGACACGGCCGACTGGATGCCAGTTGCGCTCTGCACTGCCGGTATAGAAAATGAGGATCTTTACTTGAAATTCCGTTAGTTACTCAACTGCTCACACAGCACTGTCAACCGAGTTTAGCATAACGAAGACTTGACACTATCTATCTACTACATATTTGTCTAATACCACTCACTCACTCATTCGTTCATTCATCACGAAATCTCAGAAACCACCGAACGGATTGGAATGAAATTTGGTATGCAGCTTCCTCAAGGGCCGCAAATGCCCGCTAAGAGAGGATTTTTTGTTATTCAGGTTCTAAAGGGGTGTTAAGGGGGTAGACCTGCATTTCATTGAATAGCAATATCTCCCGATTGGTTTCATTGGCGGATGTGATACTCGGCATATAAACTCATCTTTAAAAATAAGAAGACACGTGTCTGAGGGTTTTTCGATGTGGTGTATATTATGAGGTGAAAGGGGTGAAAAGTGGGGATTGAAAGATTCCTAACGGAGCGTGTATCTCTTAAACGACATAGGCGAGGAGTTTGAAACTCAGCGAAAAAAAAATCAACGTAAAAAAGAAGTAAATATGTGTTTGACCGTTTTTTCATAAATCCAATTTAAGGGGCCCATGGGGAGGGGTGAAATTCTGGGGGGGGGGGGGAAACAGCAAAGAAAGTGTCCTAACTGATTGACTGACTGACTCACTCATCAAACTCAAGGGGGAAAAACTGCTTTAAAGCAAGTAAATAGCTGTTCGACAGTTTTTTCATAAATCAAATTTAAGGGGTTCATGGGGAGGGGTGAAATTCTGAAAAAAGAAAATTGAAAGAAAAAGTCCTGACTCACTCACTCACTCACTCACTCACTCACTGATCATCGCCCAGCCAAAATTATAGAAGTTAGAAACATGACAGTTTGGGGATATGTTCATTGTATGTCAAAACCGTCTACTAAGGGAGGATTTTCGGATATTCAGGTTCTAAAAGGGTCTTAAGGGGGTTAAACCTGCATTTCATTGAATAACAATATCTCCCGATTGGTTTCATTGGAGCATGTGATACACGGCATATAAACTCATCATTAAAAAGTAAGAAGACACGTGTCTGAGGGTTTTTCGATGTGGTGTATATTTTGAGGTGAAAGGGGTGAAAAGCGGGGTTTGCAAGATTCCTAACGGAGCGTGTATCTCTTAAACGACATAGGCGAGGAGTTTGAAACTCAGCGGAAAAAAATCAGCTTAATAACTAAGTAAATATGTATTTCACAGTTTTTTTCATAAATCCAATTTAAGGGGCCTATGGGGAGGGGTGAAATTCTGGGGGGGGGGGACAGGAAAGAAAGTGTCCTAACTGATTGACTGACTGACTCACTCATCAAACTCAGGGGGGGGGGGGGGAACTGCTTTAAAGTAAGTAAATAGCTTTTCGACAGTTTTTTTGATCAATCAAATTGAAGGGGTTCATCGGGAGGGGTGAAATTCAGAAGAAAAATAATTGAAAGAAAATGTCCTCACTCATTCACTCACTCATCATCGCCCAGCCAAAAATATTGAAGTTGGAAATATGGCATTTCGGGGATATGTTCGCTGTATGTCAAAACCATACACTAAGGGAGGATTTTTGGATATTCAAGTTCTAAAGGGGTCTTAAGGGGGTTAAACCTGCATTTCATTGAATAACAATATCTCACGAGTGGTTTCATTTGTGGATGTGATACTCGGCATATAAACTAATCATTAAAAATAAGCAGACATATGTCTAAGGGTTTTTCGATGTGGTGTACTATTATGAGTGAAATTGGTGAAAAGTGGGGGTTGAAGAATTCCTATCGGAGCGTGTAGGCCTATCTCTTAAACGACATAGGCGAGAAATTTGAAACTCAGCGAAAAAAGTCAGCTTAAAAAGTAAGTAAACCGGTGTTCGAAATGTTTTTTATAAATTAAATTAAGGGTCCAATGGGGTGGGGGTGAAATTCTGGGGGAAAAAGGTGAGAAAGTGTCCTAACTGACTGACTAACTCACTCACTCATCAAACTCAGGGGAAAAGGACAGCTTAAAAAATAAGTTAATAGGTGTTCAAGCGTTTTTTCATCAATCCAATTCAAGGGGCCCATGGGGAGGGGTGAAATTCTGGTAAAAATAATTGAAAGAAAATGTCCTGTCTGACTCACTCACTCATCACGCCCAGCGAAAAGTATTAAAGTTGGAAACATGAAATTTTGGGAATATGTTCGCTGTATGTCGAGAACGTCAACTAAGGAATGATTTTTGTTTATTCGGATTTTAAAGAGGTGTTAAGGGGGGTAAACGTGCATTTCATTGAATAACGATATCTCATGAGTTGTTTCATTGGGGATGTGATATTCGGTATATAAACTTATCATTAAAAATAATCAGACATATATCTAAGGGTTTATCGATGTGATGTATGTTATGAGGTGAAAGGGGTGAAAATTGGGGGTTGAGGGATTCTTAACGGAGCGTGTATCTCTGAAACGACATAGGCGAGAAGTTTGAAATTCAGCGAAAAAAGCAGCTTAAAATAAAAGTAAATAAGTGTTCGACCGTTTTTTCATAAATCCAATTTAAGGGGCGCTTGGAGAGGGGTGAAATTCTGGAGAGAAAAAAAACAGGAAAGAAAGTGTCCTAACTGATTGACTCACTTACTCACTCATCAAACTCAGGGGGAAAACAGCTTTAAATAAGTAAATAGGTGTTCGACCGTTTGTTTCATAAATCCAATTTAAGGGGTTCATGGGGAGGGGTGAAATTATCAAAAATAAACGAAAGAAAATGTCCTGACTGACTCACTCATCATCGCCCAGCCAAAATTATTGAAGTTAGAAACATGAAATTTTGGGGATATGTTCGTTGTATGTCGAAAATGTCCACTAAGGAAAGAGTTTTGGATATTCAGGTTCTAAAGAGGTGTTAAGGTGGTAAACATGCATTTCATTGAATAACAATATCTCACGAGTGGTTTCATTTGGGGATGTGATACTTGGCATATATACTAATCATTAAAAATAAGCTGACAAATGTCTAATGGATTTTCGATGTAGTGTATATTATGAGGTGAAAGGGATGAAAAGTGGGGGTTGAAAGATTCCTAACGGAGCGTGTATCTCTTAAACGACATAGGCGAGGCGTTTGAAACTCGGAGGAAATCAATCGGCTTAAAAATAAATAAATAAATAAATAAAATAAATAGGTGTTCGACCGTTTTTTCATAAATGCAATTTAAGGGGCCTATGGGGAGGGGTGAAATTCTGGAAGAAAAACGTCCACTAAGGAAGGATTTTTGGATGTTCACTCTCATCGACCAACCCAAACTATTAAAGTTAAAAGAATGGTATTTTGGGGATATGTTTGTTGTGTCAAAAACGTCTACTAAGGAGGGATTTTTGGGTATTCAGGTTCTAAAGCTGTGTTAACGGGGTTAAACCTGTATTTCATCGAATAACAATATGACTCGACTATGACGCGGGCGAAGCGAGCCTAAAAATAAGATGGTGTGTGTCTGTGTATTATTCTATCACGCAAGTACCACTGGTCCGATTTACATGAATTTTACATGGAAGTAGCTGATTTACCTGGTTAACATATAGGTTACTTTTGATTTCAATACTTTGCACTATTTAAGAATGGCGACCATTTTAGTGACGTCACTACACCCTTTGGTTTCAAACTTTCATATTTCTATTTCAAATAAAAAGAAAACGCTAAGAAATAGCAAACATTTGAAGGCATATACGAGGATTAAAATTACATTTTCTATCCGAAAGGTATCTCCAACGGTTAGCGAGTAAAACCTAATTTGTGCTATAAAACACGGTCAACGCCGAGCGGTGTAGTCGGACAAAATATTCCATCCTTAATCTCCCTCTGCGCAGCACCTCGTCTATCCCCTGTTTTAACTGTCACCTTCACATTTTAATTTATTTATGACGCGTAGCGAAGCACGGGTACTTCAGCTAGTATATATATATATATATAATATAAATATATATTTAATGTTTTTTAAATATTATAATTAATTTAACATATTAGGTGATAATGAGAGAAATATTAATGTAAATAATTAAAACACAAATAATTACACTACGTCAATAGGTGATACTGTGCTTTGATGTTTGTGAGTCGGATTTCAGCGACTGTTCTCCACCAGAATGCCTTCTACCCGATACCTTATATTCTAGAACGCATATCCCAATGTAAAGAGGTGTGTTTTAACAAGAATGGTCCATAGAGTGCAGTGACAGAGATTTACCGTCATATCAGGCGGACAATAGATTTTCTCCGCACTTGACCATTCCCGGCTTCTTCACGGATGGTTTGCAAAGTGATAAAATATTTAGCCGGCATGTTTTACGTGCTTGGAATTGTGTTGAGGGTAATAAAGATGATGTTTTATATACAAGCTCCGGGTGGCAGAGTCCAGATACGTGGGGGGATAGCGGGACGTCCCGTCATATCTTCTCTCTAATGACACCAACTTTCTTCATACAGGATGTGCCAAAATATAGTGACTGGCTGCTCACGCCTGCAGCGCCCAACTTTACGGGATCGAATCCTGACAAAGGTATTTACTAGCTGGCTACCCAGTAGCGGCCGGTAACAAAATTAGCAGTTTTGCTTAACGAACAGTTTTCTTCAATAAAAATTAACAAAACCGTACTATTATCAATAAAAAGCCATGAATTTCCTCTTATAAAATATGCATAGGAATTCATAGTTTTATTCTTTATTAATTCAGGAAATCTTGAAGTACTGTAAACTGTTTGAGAAAGCGAAGCGCGCCTACAGTATGGAAGCGCTCGTCTTGTGATCGGTGCCAGGCTCAAGCACTGACCAGATCTCAATAGTGGAGGGTATAGCAGAGTAAGTTAATTCGGCTGGTAGCTTGCCACGGTGGGTGAGTGATTATCATGTCAGACTACCATCCTCAAGCTTGCAGGTTCGCTCCTGGCTGTGGTAAGTGATTTTTGAAAGGCATGTCATACGTTGTTGGCATGTTAAGGGACCTATTTGAATTCAGTTGGCCGTGTTCATAATGGCAAAATTAATCTCGGGATTTTCCGCCAACACAAAGTTCCTCATATATCCACTAGAAAGCGCTATAGTGTCAAGGAGCTTAGATATCTAACCTCCTTGACTTTCTTAGCCCTTCAAGGAGCGATAAAATTCGACATGCAAGTTGCCCTCAGGGTGTCATTTAACAGAGCTTGCACCCGGCAACCGAGGCCATACGATATTAAAATGTTATTCGGCTGGTCATGGCCAGGCCAATCACTGACTAGATCTCAATAGTGGGGGGGGGGGGGTATGGCAGATCAAGTCCTATCGCAACAGTTAACTCGGCTGATCGTTACCCGCTAATTGCAATAAGGCTGGAGGGAGGTGGACGAAGCCATCCGAGGCTCCGTCTACTACCGATACCATTATCTCGCAAGTCCGGTCTGAACCCCGGCAGCGACCGGTTCGCTGCGCTCTGCTTCGTTGTGAGTTACGTATTCGAGTGTCTAACTTTCACGTCTTTTCAAGTACAGTCAAATGGCAACCAACAGTATTAGGAAAAACACCATAAAATGTGCTTTCCCCGACAAGGCCAATAAACCAGGCCCTGCAGAAATACATGAGTGGATTCAGTACACCCTAAAACTCAACGTGGACCAATTAGAAGCCATTCAACTAGACAATCTGGAAGCTGCTGTTTTCATCAAGTTCACCAGCAAACTACTGATGGAGAAGGTCCTCAACAGTACCAACGGAAAATCCCAGGTACGGAAATTTAATGGCTCTATATCTGAGGTAATTATAACTTGTGCGGATGTTGACAGTAAACTAATCCGAGTCATGAACCTTCCCATTGAACTGCCGAATGACCGGATAATATCGTACTTTAGTAAGTACGGGAAAGTTCGTGAAATTAGAAACGAACGATGGTCAGCTACCTACCTATTCAATATTTTGAGTGGTATTCGGGCTATGCGGATTGAACTAAAAACTGCAATTCCACCCATTATTTCTATCGATGGCTACAAAGCACAGGTGGTGTATGATGGACAACCTCGATCATGCTTTTATTGTAATGCCACTGATCACTTTAGACAGGAATGCCCAGTGAGGCGCGGTGAAACTGAAAATAAAACCGGGCCTAAGCTTCTCAGTGAAATTGTAGCCAACAAGGACAGTGACATTGTCTCGCCTGCCTTATCGGCACCTTGTTCATCTAACGTCAGTATTTCTGCCGAACAACTTGCCCCACTTGATACGTCAGCTGTAGCACAAGACACAATGGACGTGTCGCCTCCTCACTTCACCGCCTTATCGCCGCAACCAGCTGGGCCATTGACCTCCACTAGTAAACAACAACACACTCTCACATCACAACAGGAACCCCACGGGCAGCCAGCGTTGCCAGGTCTGTCTGATACTAGCCAATACACCAATGGCAGTCTAGGTAGGGCGGCCAGTTCTCTAGTTCCTAAAACTGACCAGAAACCTGACACTAGCACTGCCAGCCCTGATGCGGTCACAGAAGGCGTGACCTCAGGAGACAATGCTACCAGTATGCCACCCTCAAACCAGTCCATAGTTAGTTGTGAACCACAGACCGCTGGTATACGTTGGTCGGATGAAATAGAAGACGACCCCTCCAGACACATGGATACAGAAGAGACGGGGTCACGGGACCAGGAGATCATGGACAACAAGGAACTAACTCCTAAAGAACAGGCACCTTTGAAAACCTCCGCCAAAGCTAAAACAACCCGGGCGTCAAAAGAGGGAATGCACAAGCCTTATGCGGGTGTCAGGGACCCCCGACTACAAGGCGGGAAGTCGAGTGACAAGCGTTAAGGACCACCCCATCTCCATCTTGTTTCTTTCGGTAAAAAAAAAAACATGTCTATCTATCTGACGATGTTGTTGACATACACGCTAATGACACTCAATGTAAATTGCATTCAAACTGCTAGTAAACAGTCGCTCTTACGCAACCTTATACGAGACCAAGATGTGGATATTGTTCTGTTGCAAGAAGTGGCTACTGAAGACCTCCTTACCATCTCTGGCTATGATAAAATAGTTAATGTCAATGAGCACAAACGTGGTACAGCTATCTACATTAAGGACCATATACCATATGCGGATCCAGTCCAGTTAGTCAACTCACGCGGAATCAGTATCCGTATTCGAGATCTTTTGATCGTCAATGTATATGCTCCCTCTGGTTCGCAGGCCAGGATACAACGCCGGCTCTTCTATACCACAGATATTCTCCCACTTCTCCATAATCATACCGGCAATATAATCCTCGGTGGGGATTTTAACGCAGTGCTATCGCCCAAAGACCAAAGTGGCCAATTTCAGGGCTGCCCTGCACTATCTGCGTTAATACAAGGGTTACGCTTAAAAGACACATGGGAACTGAAGCCGTCGGGGTCAGCCGGTTACACGTACTACTACCATAATGGTGCTTCTCGACTGGATAGAATATATGTCAGCGGGGAATTGAAAGAACACGTGAGAGAAACAGATGTATGCCCGGTGGAGTTTTCAAACCATTGTGCGTATCTGTGCAAGATTCGCCAACCAGAATTGGGACCTCGCCGTGGGAGAGGAACATGGAGGTTAAATGATTCTATTCTGACACACTTGGACATGAAAGATAGCTTTGCCACTGAATGGCATAACTGGAAACGCCACATTCCACGGTTTCAAGATACTCTTGAGTGGTGGCTGAAGTATGCGAAACCCAGAGCTGTTAGGTTATTGAAGGCCTACAGTGCCGAGAGAAGACGCCACATCCATCAGACGACAGATTTCTACTATAAATGTTTACGACAGTTATACAATGAAGACCCTACCAACTCTAATACATATCGCCGAATAAAGAAAATCCGAGCGCAGCTCCTCACGCTGCAGCGCAAAGCATTGGAAGGACTCAAACTTCAAGCACAAGATCATCAACATCTGGCATCAGAGGCACCCTCGGTTTATCATTTTATACGGGCGTGCCGCAAAGGCCGTCAGAAGTACATCAACCGCATTATGACACCTGAGGGACAAATGGTGACTAGTCATACCTTAATCACAGAAACGGTAGAGAACTTCTTCCAGTCCTTGTATACAGACGACGCCCCAGTCCCACTTCACCACCAGCATCCGTTCTTCGATGGTGTACGAGGAAGACTTTTGCACAGAGAACAAGAGTGCTTGACCCAGGACATCACCGCCGAAGAAATATATACCTCCATACGCCACAGTGCGCCAAACAAGAGTCCTGGTCCAGATGGCCTGGGGAGAGCTTTCTACATGACGTTTTGGACCACCATTCGCGATGAACTTACAGCCGTAGTGAATGATGCTTGTCGTCCTGGACGAAATATCGACACCCTGAAAGATGGCCTGGTGGTATTAGTCCCTAAAATTACACAACCAACACAGCTCAGGGACTTTCGCCCACTGACGCTTTTAAACTTTGACTACAAGATCTTCACGAAATGTATGAAAACGAGACTTCAGGCCTTTATGGAGGAAGCCACATCTCGCCACCAATCGGGTGGGGTACCAGGCAGGTGCATTGTCAACACTACATGTGCTATTCGCGATGTCATTAGTGAGTCGCTGGTCGGCAATAAGAAGAAACTGTTATTATCACTGGATTTTGACCATGCCTTTGATAGGGTAAACCATAAATACATCCTTGCGACTCTTCACGCTATTGGCTTCGATATGCGGTTTATTGCCCTCGTGAGCAAAATTCTTCATGGTGGATCTTCAAAAGTGAGTGTAAATGGGTATTTCACACGGCCGCTCCTCATCCATCGTGGAGTCAGGCAAGGGTGTCCGATGTCCATGCTTCTTTTTGTTCTATCTCTGGAACCCCTTCTTTGTAATCTCCATACATCTTTCAATGGCACGGAGATCAGTATTTTTGCATATGCGGATGATGTCACCCTTGGGGTGGATCGAACCGTTGACATGCAGCGATTGTTCACGGACCTAGATGAGTACGGGAGATATTCTGGTGCGAGGCTGAACCGACGAAAAACAAAGGCGATGTGGATTGGGAAATTGGACCGCGTCCAAGGGGTTCTCCCGGCGTGGGTAACGATCGCCTCAGAACTCAAAATATTAGGCATATCTTTCTTGAATAGTGTACACCAAATGATTAAAAAGAACTGGGACGTTGCCCTACATTCTGTGCGTGGTGCCTTGCAACAAGTGCGGTACCGCTCCTTCCTCTTACACCAACGAACAATGTACGTGAATATGTTCAGCTTAAGCAAAATATGGTATCTCAGTCAAATTCTTCCTATGCCAAGAATGGTGGGTACACGTATTATTTCCGCCGTCGGATGGTTTATTTGGCAAGGAGCTCTATTACGTCTTTCCCGCAGCACATTAACATTGCATAAATCCCAGGGAGGTCTGGGACTCATCGACGTTGAAAAGAAAGCTAGAACCTTATTCCTCAAACGACACCTGCAACTGCTTACAGGCTTCGGGACCGATGAGTCACATAACTTCCTACGGAGATGGTGTAGTCCCCATGACTGCTCGAACCCACCAGCTTATTATGATATCAATCATCATGCACCTCATGTCCGGTATCTGAGAGTTGAACTCAGCTACGTGCCACAAGACGTCATCAGGTCTATCTCAACGAAAAAGCTGTATCGTTCTATCATGGCACAACAGTATGTTGCCCCCAGAATTATGCAATCCGCATTGATCGTCAACTGGAATCGAGTCTGGAGGAATGTCTCCAATCGCATTCTTCCCAGCGCAGCGAAGGAAAGTTGGTATAAAGTAATCCATGACCTTATACCAACAAACAGCAGACTCCATCGCATTCACATGGTGGAGAACGCCTTATGCACTTCATGTTCCCATCAGGATACAATCCTGCACCGATTTACGCAGTGTGATCCGATTCGATCGACCTGGAACCGCTTCACCCGGGTCCTGAATAGCTTCATGAACTGTCCTACTACCTCCATCACTCCTGAATGGGTGATCCGCCCAACATTTAGCCTTCAACCGCCCCAACTGAACAGTGCGGTAGTGTTCCTCCTCGGTTGCTATGTGCACTGTGTGCTGAAAACTACGGGGCCATATACAGAACTCGAAATGCTGTCCGAGGTAAGTGAGTGTGTCCTCACGAGCCTTCGCTGTACTACAAGAACTCGCCGACTGGGGGACTATGCCCAGCAGCTCACCCGCATCATGTGAGTGTTTTGTGCATTGTGATAGTGATTGAACATTGAACATTAAGTAGACTAGTATAACTGTGATAAACGCATCAATATCCATGATTGTTATTCATCTACCACCTCACAATCACCTATGTACCTTAAATATATGAAGATAATAAACAAGTTTCCTTAAAAAAAAAAAAAAAATCTCGCAATGCAATAAGCGCGTGAAGTTTAACAAATATAATGTATAATTCATTCAATACCAAAGATGAATTTGGTGTTATCTGGACTGAGGCATTTCTGACGATTGAGCTAAATCTGCTTTACAGCGCACATGTATACCTCCTTCTCTCATATGAAGCAGATCTTTAACCTACCCCCACCTCCATTTATCCGCCAGCCGCCACTGTGATTACCCGTCCTTCGTGCTTGTGTGTATGTATAGGGATACACTCCGAACATTTATAGTGTTCTAAACGATTAAATAACAGATGATTAAATAATAGTACATTATGCAACGAGCCTATAATGGCAATAATTAAGACACGAGTATGTTTATAAAACGAGCGTAGGCGAGTTTTATAATTTACATACGAGTGTCTTAATTACCATTATAGGCGAGTATGACATAAATATCTGTTGAGATTCAGTCACTAGAATTTTGTGATCGGAGTGCAGCGCTGGGAAGGATATCTCTAATTTCCACTCTCTGTGTGCTTGGCAATGGATTTTGAGCGCATGCGCGAAGGTATCCTTACCTAATTGATCACACAACTGTTTCATAAGCTCTGATTGGTGGGAGAAACTGTTTCATAATGAAAAATAGTAGTATAATGAGCCTCATCACGATACAGTTTTCTGACACATAATGTTCACATTTCGACATCGTTGAACATAAAATTCATAATAAACTAAATGAAAAATCAAGTAGTTCCGTGAAAAACTATACAGCCTATTTTCACATATCCTACTTATGTTAATTGCCTCTATCTACATACAAAACTTCAGTTTGATTGCTGTAATAGATTCGTAGATATTGAGAACCGACTAAATATTTCGGATGGTCGCCATGTTGGATTTTATATATGTAGGTCCTAGAGTTAGGTACTGTTACATGAAGATTATTGTGTACGTGTAGCATTCAAACTTCAATCGCATGATAAGGACACAAGAAGTAACAAGTGGATTTTAAAATTTCGAACAGCTGCCATCTTGTGGTTAAGGAAACAATTGAAATAAATTAGATGCCAGTGGATTAACATTCGTATAAGGATTTACTGTACCAAGTTTCACTGCACTCGGATGGTTAAATTGCGAGAAACGTCCATGTGAATATTTATACTTTGTGATCACCAAGTTATTTAAAGTCCTATAGGTGAACTTAAGTTAATAGCCCCTATGGACATTAAAAAAATTAGTTTGATTGTTATAATAGATTCGTAGATATTCAGAGCCGTCTAAATATTTCGGATGGTCGCCATGTTGGACTGTTAAATGTATAGGCCATAGAGTCATGTACCATTAAAGGAAAATTATTGCGTAGGTTCATTATTCAAACTTTCACTTCGATCGCATGATTACGACACAAGAAATAAAAAAATAATTTTGAAAATCGCAAAGCCGCCATCTTGAGGTTATGTAAACAATTGAACTAAATTAGATACCAGTGCATTACAATGTGTATAAACATTTCCTGTACCAGATATAATTGCGTTTGGAACTTTAAATCGCGAGAAAGGTCTATTTAAAATTTTCGAATTCGCTTGGCCGCCATGTTCATTTTGTTGTTAACCGGTTTTTGAAAGTCTTATAGACGAATTTCCAGTAGTGCCCTTTATCTCCGTACGAAATTTCAGGGTGATACCGCTAATAGTTTCAGAGATATAGAATGCTGGTGAAATATTTCACACATCCGCCATATTGTGGTTACACTGAACCAATTTAGATGTCGTTGCATTACAAAGTGTATAAACATATACTGTACCAAGTTTTATTGCGTTTGGTTGGTTAAATCGCGAGAAACGTCGATTTAAATGTCGCAAATTCGCTTGGCCGCCATGTTGGTTTTGTAGTTACCAGGTTTTCAAAGGTCACATAGGTGAAATTCTAGTAGTTTTTTTTATCACCGTACAATATTCCAGGGTGATATCGGGAATAGTTTCGGAGATATAGAATGCTGGTGAAATATTTTGCACAGCCGCCATGTTGGATTGGTGAGACGTAACAAAATTTGAAGGGTACGGTCAGGGTCGCCCGAAGGAGTGCTATGAACATACCGTGTTTCATTGAAATCGCTCTATCCGTTTATGTTTTATTAGGACACACACACACACACACACACACATGCACACACAGACAGACACACGGACAAAAGGTGATCTCATAAGCCTATTTGTTTCAAACATGAAAATAGGCTAAAAACAATAAATAAATAATTGAACGTATGAATGAATGGATAAATAAATAATTAAGTTGACATATTATAAATAAATAGTTAATACGTGAATGAATAAACAAATAAAATAAAGAAATGTAAAATGTTTTGTACGAATGAATAAACAAATAAATAAAATAATAATTATGTAAACAAATTAGGAAATGGATACATAAAATATATTAGTAACAAATGTTATTAGTTAGTTAGTTATTGTTGTTTAAAGGGACGGAACAACAATATTAACAAATGATTGAACGTATAAATAGTATATATTAAAGAAAACAATTAGTTAAATGAATAACTAAATAAATGAATGAATTAACAAATGAAAATTGCCGTACGTGATAAAATAAACAAATGATTGGTTGATTGAATGATTGAATGAATGAGAGAAAGAATGAATAATAAATTAGTATTTATTTGTTTCACATCCGTCGATGATTTCAAAATCCTGGTAATATTTTTCATCACAAAGTAGCGATGTGGAATTGGCTATTTTTATTCCTTTCTCTAAACTTTCATTTGTCGTCAAAATGTCAGCATGCAACAACTGGCGCTCAGCGTGTCGAGCTTCAAGTTAAGTGTGTGTGGGTAATGATTCTCACTGCTCCAGCATTGCCAAGACATTCCTTGAACCCTTGTAAAAGTCGTAAAGCAAAGAACGTGAGAAGCGTCACCACGACTCGTAAAGGTTAGGTTAGGTCCTTTCCCGTCAAGTGCTCTGGCGTTGCCTAGCAACCGACAAGTGCGCAGCCAATTCTGTGGGGAAATCATAAAAACAGAAGACGACGACTACTACTACTACTGTACGAGGTATCGGAACACATACACAGACACCTTGGTCTAATGTTACAGAAACGCGCTGTTATTGGAACGTTTAGGAACATCTGCTACGTGGTAATGAGAGGGAATTCTACAGCTGGGTCATTGGCTCCACTGAGATTTTTGGTTGCAGTCGATATTATTAAATACAGTGGCGCAAACAGAAAGTTTTTGTTGTTGATTCACTGAAGGGTTTTGCGAAATCATAATCATGATATAATTTATAATGTTTGTAAATGTCAGTATTTTACTTTGTATATTAAGGCCCGGAAGTTGATGATGCACTATTAAATTAATAAATATGCATGCAAAAATGCACTAATTATTGGTCAAATATGCATCACGTATAAAAAGAATATCCAATATGAAAACAGTACAGAAATTACGTTGTTGTTTGAGTCCAGTCTTTTGACTGGTTTGATGCAGCTCTCCATGCCTCCCTGTCCTGAGCTAATCGTTTCATCTCTACATAACTACCACACCCTACATCTGAGGCAATCTGTTTAACATATTCTAACCTTGGTCTGCCCCTACAGTTCTTGTCCTCGACCCTTCCTTCCATAACTAAGCTTGCTATTCCTGGGTGTCTTAGTATGTGTCCTACCAACCTATCTCTTCTCTTCATTAGCAGTCGCCAGAAATTACGATCACTCCGTATTTTTAGCGTTTCAATTTTGAATATCAAGAAAATATGAACAGACGGACATATAACTACACCTTTTTTTTAATAGCTCAAATAAGAAACTATTCTAAATAGTAGGAAATGGTATTTCATGGAATTTCAAGCGGTGTTGACCATCAATAATTATTTTATTATGTAAATGTTTAGCCTACTTTTCACATTTTGCAAAAATGAGGAAAAAGTAGGCTTATGAGATCGATCCGGGAATCTGTCTGTCTGTCTGGCTGGCTGTGTGTGTGTGTCCCCCCCCCCCCTATCAACTCCTGCAGCAATCAAAACCAAATTTAGTATGAGTAAAGATGTGCACTGGAATATCTTACGTCCATATTTGAAAATGATGTCAGTGCTACCAACTGCTGAAAAAACGCACTAGAAATTTGAGCTCCATGTTGGATATCATGAAAGGTATGCATGGGAGCTATTCCAAAATTGGAAC
Organism: Meconema thalassinum; assembly: GCA_946902985.2. Taxonomy (NCBI): domain Eukaryota; kingdom Metazoa; phylum Arthropoda; class Insecta; order Orthoptera; family Tettigoniidae; genus Meconema; species Meconema thalassinum. The sequence goes on along the minus strand of OX336388.2, from coordinate 99,205,783 downwards.
ACATATAGAAAAGACTATTTCAGTTAAATTTCCAGGAGGCCAACCATGACAGTGTTGCCAAAATAATGTTAAGCCTTCTGATAAGTCCAATGTTTAAATGCATATAACGTCTACACTATCAATTGGATTTCAACCAAATTTTGTATGTAATATCTGTACATAAACAGATATGACTGAGCATATTCTTAAGAGCCACCAGGGCTGCCAACTGTTAATAATTGCTCTCTCTATTTTTTATCCAAATACCAATATATCAGAAAGTATGCAAGCCAACAGCTTTAAACTATGCACACGTATATTCTGACATTTTAGATTAATTTGGAGTAACTTATATACGTCAGTTCTACCAACATGATTATAAGCCTGCTGATGGTACCAATTTTTAAATACATGTAACTTCTATACTATCAGTTGGATTTCTACCAAATTTCGTATGTGCTATGTGTACCATAACAGATATGACTATAAGTATTCTTAAGAGCAATCAGAGCTGCCAACTGTTAATAAATGCTGTCTATATTTTTTTACCCTAATATCAATATATCGGAAAGTATGCAAGCCAACAGCTCTATACTTTGCACACGTATAGCACCTGACATTCTAGATTTATTTGGAGTAATTAATACAAGGTAGTGCTGCCAACATGATTCTATGCCTGCTGATAGGTCCAATTTTAAAATACATGTAATTTCTATACTAACAAATGGATTTCATCCAAAATTGGCACAACAAGTTATCATAATATTTCAGATTATTTCTGACCAGCACACGCATGGTATTGTTGGCAACATGCTTTTACGCGTGCTGATAGATCCAGTGTCTAACTGCATGTAACGTCCATTGGACTTCAACCAAATTTTGTATTCTGTACCTCAAGAGATGGAACTAAGAATATATTCAGTCACCAGGGCTGCCAACTGTAGTGCTCTATTAGGCTACATTATACCAGGTATATTTTGAACTAATTAGATATTTCGATATTACCAACTTAATTTCGTCATTATTCTAGATAGGTTCATATTCTGTAGAATAATCATTGTCATGAAAAATAGGCTGTATAGTTCTTCACGGAACTTCTTGTTAAGTATACGGTCGAGTCTCGCAAACTCGGCCTAATGTGGACCGAAGAGTGGCCGAGTTCTCGAAAATGCCGGGTTATCGGGAAATGTGTTAAAAAGACGAAATAAGCTGTTTGTTTTTGGTTTAGAAGTAATGCAACGCAGTACCTTTAATTGTTTTTAACAGAAACACAAGCTTTAAAATGATTAAGCCACTACAATATTACAGTACTTGAATATGTACAAAACAATTCCCGTAGGCAAATAGTTTTTTCACTTAATGAAAATTACATTTCCTTTTTTGCAAAAAAGAGAGTAATGTTCTTTTGGTTTTCGCTTTGAAACCTGTTTCTTGAAGCCTCGTCACGAAGACGGCGAACAAACAGATTTGCGGAGAATAAATACAACGCTCTGCTCGAGAACCGTTTTTTACTTCTTACTGCCAACAGTTTGTGCATTTACAGTACCTGTATTTATCAGGTCGTCGTTACTCATCTTACTATGTACTGTAGGTCATCTTGTTTCGCGTCGTATTTAACTGTCGATAATTCCATTGATGGAGACGAAAGAAAACAAACGCTCTGTGCGGAAACACAAAAACAAACAAAAATCATGATTTTTTTCTCTCCTGTCAGGGTGGCCGAGAAATCCGGAGTGCCGGGTTACCGAGTGCCGAGTTTGCGAGACTCTACTGTAACTGATATACAATTTGTATACCGGTAGCCATTGAATTTTCAAAAATGAAAACGATTTTACAATATCTACACAGTGAATGCCGAATAAAGATAATTCATATTGTTACGTGCCACCCCCTAGTGGCACTTTTGTTGACTGGATTACGGTGGGTAGAAAGCACAACACCAATTACTGCTTTAACGATAAATTAGCTTTATTGCTTGCAGGTCAAAAATACTACTCATCAGCAAATACAAGCAATTAGAACCTTACTCCAGTTTCCTCAAGTCTCTTCCTTGAGCGCTCTTGCCCCTTTCACTTCTCAACAAACCACAGAAGTAACCGTCTTAATGAGTCCGGTGGACTTGACAGAAGCTACCTGCACCTCTTCCTCATGTACACCAACTACAGTTACTTACGAAATTCCCCTACACGCTATTTCGCTGTCCACAAGCTGGGGGAAACAATGTCACTGGATTTCGTAACTCGCACGGCACTTCGTCACCACACTTCTGTCGCTCAGGAAAGACGCTCGCACTAGCTCGTAAAACACACACCCACAGAAAAACTCGGTCCCTTCACTGTTGAAGCCGCTTATATAGCAGGCTGGTGACTCAATGAATTCTAGAATCGTCCAGGACACACGGCTTCTCGACATTTCCTTCACTGGCTGGGTCACGAATATTCTGGACTATCCCTTTCACTTCGCAGTCCGTTGCGTAACGCGCAGGTAATACACTGATGCAGATCACACACAGCCCGGGGGAGCTTTGACTCATGCGGCGAGCGACAAAACAAACTCACAGCCGTAACAATATTAACTTTCAAAAAGGACTGAAACGTACCAGGTATTAAAATAATCTCAGGATTATTCTGTGATAGACTCTCGGAGTCGGAATCGAAATATTCGGCTTTAAGAACATGGAGAAGGCCTAACAAAAAAAAAAAAAACGTTTCGAAACAAAGGGAATTATAACATACGCCCTTCTCAAGCTAAGATATGCACTTAAACAGGCAAATGAGAAAAATATGATGCACTGTGCCAAAATAACCAAAATATGCAAACATATGCAAAAATAAGATTTTGCATGAACTTCCGGGCCTTAGTTATTATTATTATTATTATTATTATTATTATTATTATTATTATTGATTTGTTTCAGAAGGATCACGTCATTTCAACTGTTTTCTTTTAGCTTTAAAATCATTCCAGGATTCCTTCATTCTTAGACGGTGTTGGTCCTTTCTCCCTTTTGTCCACGCCTTTCCAGTTTTCAGCACCAGGTTGGAAACTCCAATGGTCGAAGAGCTTTGTCTTAAGATGGTCACGCTCCTGGATATCTTCACGTGAGTTCCCAATTTCATGCAGATCTTTCTGAATCTCACTGAACCAGGCATCCTTTATCTTTCTCACTTGGAGAAATGTGAAATGCGATAAGTTAATCATGTTGACGTCATTCAGGCCACGTGCCCAATAAACTATAATCTGTATTTTCCCGCATCACATCAGTTATTTTCTCCACATGTGTATATAAATCCTGGTTAAACTCACCATTCTCTTTGACCGGAACTAAGATTATTATTTCAAATTTTACTTATCTGCACATGGAACAAGCAATGAAGGAAATTAGAGAAGAAATGAAGTAGGTCTAAAGATTCAAGGAGAAATCATTTCAATTCTGAGATTTGCTGATGACATTTGGTCAGCCGATTCACCAGACGATTTGAATGGGTTTTTAAACGGTATGGACTGCGTCCTGAGGAAAGAATTCATGATGAAAATCAATAAATGTAAAACATGATGATGATGATGATAATTGTTGTTTTAAGGGGCCTAACATCTAGGCTATCGGCCCCTGATGGTTTGGGTGATCTTGAAGATGAAAATGAAAAGCGAACTTAAAACTAAAACTAACTACTAACCTACATACTAGAAGAAGAAATGGAAAACTAAAGGAGAATAAGGCAAATAAAGGACAGGAGGAAAAGAAATGCCCTCAACGCTCGAAGAAGGCGGATTGAGGGACTTGGAAGGAAGGAGAGCCATGAATGGCAGATAGGAAAGTGAAAGAGGAGAGGGTCCGCCCCAAAGGTAAGGGACAAAAAGGGAAAACGGACCCAGCTCAGGAATCCCTCGGGGTCGCTAACCCCCGAACTCACCAGCCGTGAGCCCCTGAGGGTGTAGTATTATCTAGGGTGCACCAAAAGTGGTGGGGCTACATACACCCGGCCTCCTTAAGGGCCTAGAGCACAAGGCAGGAGGTAAAAGGAAGAGAAAAAGAAGGCTGACCCCTCGCAGAAAGAGGGTATCAGGAAAGATGAGACAAGGGCCAATTAAGGCGGGAAAGGAAGAGACTCCCTAGGCCTCGGATACCCTAATACCGTCGGGGTCAGAAGAGAACAAGAGTTGACCAAGTGAGGTCGACAGGAAAGAAGACGGAGAGGAGCCCGGCACAAGTAAGTGGAAGCAATGCCGGACTCAGCTGGGGCCCCGTGGTCGCCAACCCACGCCCACAAGATGTGAGCCCCTGGGGGAAAATGTAAAACAAAAATATTGGAATGCAGCCGAAAGAAATCAGAAACCCGTAAGTTGGCTAGTGAAAAGCTAAAGAAAGTAGGAGATTTCTGCTCCTGAGGAGGCAAGATAACAAGTGATGGATGAAGTAACGAGGATATAAAAAGTACATTGGCTCAGGCAAGGAAAGCATTTCTACAAAAAAGGAATCTGTTGACATCGAATATAGATTTAGGTATTAGGAAGTCATTTTTGAAAGCTTTTGTCTGGAGCGTGGCGCTCTATGTAAATGAATCTTGGACTATTGGTGCAGTAATAAAAGAGGAGAATTGAAGCGTTTGAAATGTGGTGTTACAGGAGAATGAGGAAGATCAGATGGGTAGATAGGGTTACAAACGAAGGGGTATTAAGACGAGTGGGAGAGGAGAGATGTTTCTGGTGACTACTAATGAAGAGAAGAGATAGGTTGGTGGGCCACATACTAAGACACGCAGGAATAGCAAGCTTAGTTATGGAAGGAAGGGTCGAGGACAAGAACTGTAGGGGTAGACCAAGGTAAGAATATGCTAAAGAGATTGCCTTGGATGTAGGGCGTGGTAGCTATGTAGAGATGAAACGATTAGCTCAGGACAGGGAGGCGTGGATGGCTGCATCAAACCACAACAAAGGAAAGCATTTCTACAGAAATAAATCTGTTGACATCGAATAGAGATTTAGATATCAGAAAGTCATTTCTTAAAGCCTTTGTCTGGAGCGTGGCGCTCTATGGAAGTGAATTATGGACTTTTGGTGCTGCAGAAAAGAGGAGAATTGAAGCGTTTGAAATGTGGTGTTACAGGAGAATGATGAAGGTCAGATGGGTAGATAGGGTAACAAATCAAGAGGTATTAAGACGAGTGTTTCTAACGACTGGTAATGAAGAGAAAGATAGGTTGGTAAGACACATACGAAGACATCCAGGAATAGCAAACTTAGTTATGGAAGGAAGGGTCGAGGATAAGAACTGTAGGGGTAGACCAAGGTTAGAATATGTTAAATAGATTGCCCTGGAGGCGTGGTAGCTATGTAGAAATGAAACGATTAGCTCAGTACAGGGAGGCATGGAGGGCTGTAGTAAATCAGTCAAAAGACTGAACAATAACAGAAGCTGATGATGATGATGATAATTGTTGTTTTAAGGGGCCTAACATCTAGGTTATCGGTCCCTAATGGTTTGGGTGATCGTGAAGATGATAATGAAATGTAAACTATAACTTAAACTAACTACTAACTTATAATATATAGGCCTATTAGAAGAAGAAATGTAAAGGGGAACCTGATTCACCCGGACGGCCGGGGTTCGAATCCCAGTGACAGCGGGGTGTAATTTTCACCTGAAAAATCACGTGGCGTCAGGAAGGGCATCCGGCCATAGGCCAAAACCACAATGAGCCTGGTTGGCTCCGGCGACCCCAATTAATTGGGAAAAGCCGAAGAAAGAAAGAAAGAAAGAAAGAAGAAGAAGAAATGTAAAACAAAAGGAGAATAAGGTAAACAAAGGACAGGAGGAAAAGAAATGCCCTCAACCCCCGAAGAATGAGGATTGAGGGACTTGGAAAGAAGGAGAGCCATGAAAGGCAGATAGGAAAGTGAAAGAGGAGTGGGTCCGCCCCAGAGGTAATGGATAAAAGGGGGAAAACCGGACCCAGCTCAGGAATCCCTTGGGGTTACCAACTCCCGAACTCACCAGCCGTGAGCCCCTGAGGGTGTAGTAACATCTAGGGTACACGAGAAATGGTAGGACTACATACACCCTGCCCGGAAGGCAGGAGATTACATGAAAAGAAGAAGAAGGCTGACCCCTCTCAGAAGGAGGGTATCAAAAACGATGAGAAAAGGGCTATATACGGCGGGAAAGGAATAGACTCCCTAGGCCTCGGATACCCTAAAACCGTCGGGGTCGGAAGAGAACAAGAGTTGACCAAGTGAGCTCGATAGGAAAGGAGACGGAGAGGAGCCTGGCACAAGTAAGTGGAAGCAATGCCGGACTCAGTTGGGCCCCGTGGTCGCCAACCAACCTCCCACTAGATGTGAGCCCCTTGGGAGAATAACAGAAGCAACAAGGCCACTAATCTAGGGCTGAATTACTGTAGTTACTACGTATAACACCATAAATGATCTGGCAAGCTGTGGAAGCTGAATTGTAGGTCATGCATTCTGTCTCTCCCACTACCTGTTCGTAACCATGGCAACCATTCAAATTGGCTGCTCCAGTTGAATTGTTTTGCGATCAGAGAGGAGAATATCCTTGCACAGGTAGAGAATATGCTGTAATTACATTATTGAATTTTTCTTTTGTTAAAATATAAATTCTCTAGACATTTTTCTTGTTCTTCTATCCGACGCGTCTCATTGAAGTTAGGCATGACACAATCAGGCAGGTTAAGATTAATTCGCATTCACAAGATTGAAAAGAAACTTATTATTGTATGCAGAGAACAGATAGTACAGACTTCCTTTAAAAAATGCTTCAATACAGATTGAATAATTCAGTTTAATTAAAACTACCAAACATCTCGGTAATGCCAATGTTTGGATATGAAATGAATGGAAGTGAAATTTAAATGTTGTAGTAGGAGTAATGGTTCAATGTGAAATTATTTTAAAACTCAGAAATTCTTCTAGGTTTGTGCCGTGTCTTGTGTGGGGTTTCGCCTAGGACACCAAGCTGGCTCATCGGCGGGCTCTTGGTGTCCCCGCCCGAACCCCCCACTGGAGTAACGAACTGCGCGCTACCTCCCTTTAAATGCAGTGCAACTGCACTACTTGACTGCGAGAACTAAAAGCTCAAGCATCCTTAACCTCCCGATGAAGGCTTCCAAAAAATGGTATATTGGCTTTCACGTCCAGTGAATTAAAACTCAGAATTCTTCTAGGTTTGTGCCGTGTCTTGTATGGGGTTTCGCCTACGACACCAAGCTGGCTCATCGGCGGGCTCGGAGCTTTGTTGTTGACGTCGTAATATTGGTCGATTCATCAGAGGATTTGAATGAGTTTCTACATGGTATGGAGGAAAGAATTCATTATGAAAATCGATATAATGTAAAGCTGGTTGGTTGGTTGGTTCCTTAGTTTAGGGGCTGCGACAACGCGGTCATGTAGCCCCGTGTACTTTGGGTGTGTGTAGAATCTGTCTGATAACCGGTGTTAATTGTGATGACTGTATTAGTGTGTGTATCTGTTTTTTTTAAATTCAAGTAGGGACTGCAACTTTGAATTTTCAAATAGTTCCTACTTTTGCCGCCAAACGCCACCGTCAACGACTACTAGGCCTAGTTCAGAACTAGCTACTAGACGCCACCGCAGTCGGCTCTTGGCAACGAACGTAGCAACCTAAGAGCGTTGTTTACATTCTTAACCTATCCAATTTAGTTTCACACAGGTGTAATTAGTGGAAAGATCTTTAACATGCCATAAATCTATGACATGGGACCGCCGGCTTTACTTCCCCTCCGAAGGAAGGCATACTGAGGGATTTTTAACGCTCTTAAAAAATCCGACGGCTTCGGCCGGGTTTGAACCCGCTATCTTGGGCATAGAAGCTCAGCATGCTACCAACTACGCCACCGAAGCCGGTTAATGTAAAGCTATAATAATGGAATACAGTCGGAAGGAAGCAGGAACTCCTGTTGAGATCGAATTGACAGGTGAAAATCTAAAGAAAATTAGAGAATGTATCTACTTGGGAAGGAAAATAAGTATTAATGGTTGAGGCAAAGAGGATATTGTTATTGTTGATTCCTTTAGGGGCTTCACGACATCGTGGTCATGTGGCCCCGTGTACTTGAGTGTGTGTAGAAGTTGTCTGATAACCTGTGTCATTGTAATGTCTGTACTAGTGTGTGTACTTGTAATTGAGACAGGATTTGGGTATGACGCAGCCTTGGCCGTAAGTTAGGTACCATCCCGGCATTTTTCTGAAATGGGAAATCAAGGAAAACCACTTCTAGGATGGCTGAGGTAGGAATCGAACCCGTCTCCTCTCAGTTTTGCACCAGAATTTAATTTCTTGGCAGAGGTGGGAATCGAACCCGGTCCTCAGGAGTCGTAGTCAAGAATGCTAGCCACAACGCCACGAGGCGGACCAAAGAGGATATATAACGGGGCTGGCAAGTTGTTTCATTTTAGTTGCTTGGACATCGTGGTAATTTAGCCCTGGGTAATTCGGTGTGTGCATATATAATTTGTCTGATAACCCGTGTTATTTTAGTGTCTGTAGTAATGTGTGCATTTGTAATTCATGTGAGAATTGGCAAGTAGGCGGCCGTGACCTGAAGCTAGGAACCATCCCGGCATTTGTCTGGAACTGAACTGGAGGAAATCACGGAAAATCACTTCTATGTTGACTGAGGAGGGAATCGAATCCTCCTCTCCTCAGCGTTTCTTCCTCACGAGGCTGAGTGTACCCAGGTTCCGGCCCTACGACCAGAATTAAAGTTTTTGGCAGGGTCGGGAATCGAACCCGTATCTCCAGGGTGATGGTCAAGAATGCTAGCCGCTACACTACGAGAAGGTCTCTTAATTTTTTACTCTAACTACCCATTCAATCTTCATCATTTCTCCTGTTACATCACATTTAATAATGCTTTTCTTCTCCTCTTTTCTACTGCACCAACAGTTTAAATATTTAATTTCCATGGAATATATTAGTGATATGAAGTGACTAACATCAAGGAAGCTCCGTCCAAGATTCCACTTGAGGGGGTCATCATCCGAAAAGTCCCTGCGGTAAAGTACCTAGGAGAGTGGATCTCGGCAAACCAGAGTGAGAATCTGGCCATAGATACCAGGTGCACCAAGTTCGGGAGGGCCTACCACTCCTGCCGCTGCAGCTACACATCAAAGTTCCTCTCCAAAACCCTCAAACTCAGACACTACAATTCAGTAGTAAAACCATCTGTTCTGTACGCCTCTGAGTGCCTCGTAATGGCCAGGAAAGGCCCACTCAGGAAATTTGAACACAAGGAGAGGAAGATCCTGCGGAGGATACTAGGACCTATACGGGAAGAGGGAGGCACCTACAGAATTCGGCACAATGATGAGCTTTACAGCCATCAAGAAGACATTGCGACTTGTATAAGAAAGAGGCGCCTGGTCTTCTATGGACACTTGACCCACATGATCCCTTACCGGCTCACCAGTAAGATCTTCACAGTGGCAGGAAGAGGGAAGGCCTCTAGGGCCAAGTGGATCTCTACGGTCATGACGGATTTAGACCACCTAGGGATCCCACTTAATTCCATACAGGACCACCAACAATTCCGGCAAGCCATCCTACAGGGAGTTTTTCCTGTATCACTGACAGCTAGGAAGAACACCGCAGTCAGCAGACCACCATGGATGGAGGAAAGAAAGCTGGCTCATAGTCAGATGATGAAAATGTACTGGAGCCTATTTTCATATAACCTGCTCATGTTAATTGCCTCTATCTACATACAAAATTTCAGTTTAATTGCTGTAACAGATTCGTAGATATTGAGAACCGACTAAATATTTCAGATGGTCGCCAGGTTGGATTTTTATTTTTGTACTATTACATTAAGATTATTGTGTACGTGTGGTATTCAAACTTCAATCGCATGATTAGAACACAAGAAGTAAAAACGAGATTTTAAAATCACGCACAGCAGCCATCTTGTGATTATGCAAACAATTGAAATAAATTAGATGCCAGTGGATCAATATTTGTATAAGCATTTAAAATGCAACGTTTCACGGCACTCGGATAGTTAATTCGCGAGAAACGTCCATTTAAATATTTATACTTCGCGTCGCCGCCATGTTGGATTTGTGCTCACCAGGTTCATAAAAAAATCAGTTTGGTCGCTGTAAAAGATTCATAGATATTGAGAACCGTCTAAATATTTCGGAAGCTCGCCATTTAGGATTGTTATATGTATAGGCCATAGAGTTATGTTCCATTCAAGGACAATTATTGCCTAGGTTCATTATTCAAACTTTAACTTCGATCGCATGATTACGACACAAGATATAAAAACTTAATTTTAAAATTTCGCACAGCCGCCATCTTGAGGTTATGTAAACAATTGAATTAAATTAGACGGCAGTGCATTACAATCTGCAAAATCATTTACTGTATCACATTTCACTGCACTCAGAGAGTTAAATCACGAGAAAAGACTATTAAAATATTTCAAATTCGCTTGGTCGCCATGTTCGTTTTGTACTTTACAGGCTTATGAAATATACATAGGTAAACTTGTATCAGTACCCTTTATCACCGTACAAAATTGCAGGGTGATATCTGTAATAGTTTCGGAGATATAGAATGTCAGTGAAATATTTCGCACAGCCGCCATTTTGAGGTTATGTAAACAATTGAACTAAATTAGACTCCAGTGCATTACAATGAGTATAAACAATTGCTGTACCAAGATTCATTACGTTTGGATGGTTAAATCGCGATAAAAGTCTATTTAAAAGTCTCAACTTCGCTTGGACGCCATGTTGGTTTTGTAGTCACCAGATATTTGAAAGTCTCATAGGTGAACTTCTAGTAGTGCCCTTTATCACCGTACACAATTTCCGGGCTATATCGGTATTAGTTTCGGAGATATTGAATGCTAGTGAAATATTTCGCACAGTCGCCATGTTGGATTGGTGAGACGTAACAAAATTTGAAGAGCACGGTCGGGGTCACCCGGAGTAGTGCTATGAACTTACCGAGTTTCATTGAAATCGCTCCAGCCGTTTAGATTTTATTAGGGGGACACCCACGCACACCTCACACACACGGACAAAAGGTGATCTCATAAGCCTATTTTTTCAAAATTGAAAATAGGCTAAAAAAAATGAGTTAATGACACATTTTAGTGCTGAAACCAGGCAAGAAACGTTCTCCTATAATGGTCAGGACATTACGTTGAATTTCCTATTTAGATCAGAAACCAGTTAAATGCCACCGCTTGACTGGTTTCTGCAGTAAACTGGTAGTACATTTTGTGATGCGCCACACATTGCCGGTTGGCGCTGAATAAGGATATCATGTAGTACAGTACAGCTGCACAGAAGAAACCCCTTTTGTTCCAAATACCGTGCTATGGTTGGTTTTTAGTAAATCGTTAGAAAAGCACAAGAAAACCTTAACTCTAAAATTCAGAATAATTTGCACGATCATTTTGTCGGAAAACTTTAAAAAAAATTGAAAAGCGTTTTTCTCTGAATCTACGTATTATAAAGAAAAGTTGTTTAAACAAAAAATGTAGAGGACATTGTCACCTACAATTTGTCTCCTTGAGGTCATGTCATACGTTTTGAAATGCAGAAGCTAGGTGGCGCCAAAATTTCCAAAAAAGTGTTTTATCACTTTTTGTCCTAGAAAAATGTTTTGTTCACAAAAGAGCGAATAAGAAATTTGTTCCTCTCAAAATTGTCTGCAACATTTATTGAAACATTTTTTCCTCCGAGTTACCGTTTCAAAGTTATATAGTCTGCCGAAGTGTGAAAATTGTACTATTCAGATGGCACAAAGGTTAATATGTGTACAGTTATGATTGATACGTTGCGATTGAAATAGATGTGATTGTTTGAGCTAATTAACAAACACAGCCCGCGTCCTGTTTGACCGAGCCTTAGGCAGCTGTCCGACACCGGTCCCTGTCTAAATTATGCCCACCGCTCTCTCCGCAGTAACAATAGTAATCTTGACTACGCAGCATTGCATTTTGGAACGGTAAGTCGGAGGAAACAAACGTTTAAATAAATGTTGCAAAAATTTTGAGAGGAAAAAATTTCTGATTCACTCTTTTGTGGGAAAAAAAATATTCTATGACAAAAAGTGAAAAAAAAAAGAACACTTTTTTTTGGAATTTGGCGCCACCTAGCTTCTGCATTTCAAAACGTATGACATGACCTCAATGAGACAACTTGTAGGTGATAATGTCCTCTACTTTTTTTGTTGAAATTTTTTCTCTTTAAAATACGTAGATTCAGAGAAAAACGCTTTTCATTTTTTTTAGTTTTTCTGACATGATACTACAAATTATTCCGAAATTTAGAGTTAAGCTTTTTTTTAATGCTTTTCTAACGATTTACAGAAAGCCAACCATAGCACGGTTTTTGGAACAAAACCATTCCACCTGTACTGTACGAGTGCTATGTCTCGAATTCTCTTGCTATGTATCTTGAGCTATAGAGGAGTCAGAACGTCTCGTGTTTGCCGATATGCCACAACTCATGCTATGCATGTCGAACTATAGAGGAATCACAACTTCACATGTTTGCCGATATACCGCAAGGGAACTACCCACGATGTTGGATGGCCCGGAGAACGGAATCCGTTTTTCTGTTTGCGCCTCACTTGAATATTGATGTAAACCAATGGAGTTCATTCTTTATGCGCCAAGAGGTGCCTCTGCAGTGGCATGGGAAGTTGTGGAACACATGATGTAGTGGAGTGGATACATGAAGATGATGAGCTCGGCATTTGGCTATTTTATTCCCGTGTTTAGAATCGTACGCTATGCATATATGAATATGTGTAATGCTTACTGGAGTAAAATATACTGATTTTATAGCGCCTATCTTCATATATAGGCCTATTACTTCAGTTGTATAGATCCCTACTGAGGCGCTCACAAGTGACCGATCGTGGCAAATGAGCATTCAAATGAAAGAGAATGGACATTAGCAGTGACGAATTTCACTTTAATTTGATAAATATCTATCATTTCTTTTAAAAATGACTTAAAAATGTACGAAATATGCGATTTGCAGATACTGTTGCTGTAGGAAAATACGCTCCATAATTGCTGTCCACTTCACATTTTGGCCGCTGTGACGCCTGTTTCATGTAATTTTAAAATTCTGATGTATTTCCTTTATCATTTTGCATGGAATTCAGAAACATTAATCAAAGGAATGAGTACTCAAATCGTGTAAATATCGAATAACCGGTGAGTATTATGATCATCCAATTTTCAGTGATTGCCTTCTTAAGTTAGGGAACGCAGAACTTGGAATTCTAACTGAAATGTAAATAGTGTTGTATAAGGCGGCTTCGGTGGCGTAGTCGGTAGCATGCTGAGCTTCTATGCCCAAGATAGCGGGTTCAAACCCGGTCGAAGCCGTCGGAATTTTTAAGAGCGTTAAAAATCCCTCAGTATGCCTTCCTTCGGAGGGGAAGTAAAGCCGGCGGTCCCATGTCATAGATTTATGGCATGATAAAGAACCTTCCACTAATTGCACCTGTGAGAAGCTAAATTGGATAGGTTAAGAATGTAAACAACGCTCTTAGGTTTCTACGTTCGTTGCCAAGAACCGACTGCGGTGGCGTCTAGTAGCTAAGTTCTGAACTTGGCCTAGTAGTCGTTGACGGTGGCGCTTGGCGGCAAAAGTAGGAACTATTTGAAAAATTCTAAGTTGCAGTACTTAAATTAAAAAACAGATAACACACACTAATACAGTCATCACAATGAACACCGGTTATCAGACAGATTCTACACACACCCAAAGTACATGGGGCTACATGACCGCGTTGTCGCAGCCCCTAGACTTAAGAACCAACCAACCACCAGTGTTGTATAATCATTTGGTTGAAGTAAAAACATAACAACCTTTCTCCCTAAGTCCCTCATTATAAACCAATTGGGGAAAGTGTGGTTTATGAACAAGCGAGATTTCTCGCACGGGTCTGCTAGTGCACATATAAATATGTATCATGCTTACTGGAATGCTATACCCAAGATCGCGGGTTGAAACCGGTCGAAGTCATCGGATATTTAAGAGTGTTAAAATCTTCAGTATAGCTTCCTTCGGAGGGGAAGTAAAGAAAGTGGGTGCCCAGCATTCTACCGACTACGCCACCGAAGCCGCTTTGGCCCAACTAGTAGCGGCGACTCACTACCCGTCGCGCCATTGTGGTTTACAGGAACTTGTTATCGCTTGTCCGTATTGGTGGTCCGTCATATCTCGTATCGTTTCTGTAGTCCATGTTTTGTACATCTAGTTGGACGTGGGTTGGCGGCCATGGGATCCCAGCTGAGTCCGGCATTGCTTCCACTTACTTGTGCCGGGCTTCTCTCAGTCTTCTCTCCTGTCGACCTCTATTGATCAACTCTTGTTCTCTTCCAACCCCGATGGTATTAGGGTATCCGAGGCCTAGGGAGTCTCTTCCTTTCCCGCCTTATTTGGCCCTTGTCTCATCTTTCCTGATACCCTCCTTCTGCGAGGGGTCAGCCTTCTATTACTTTTCACGTTATTTTCTGCTCAAGGAGGCAGGGTGTATTTACCCCCACCACTTCCGGTGCACCCTGGATATTGCTACACTTTCAGAGGCTAACGGTTGGTGAGTTCGGCAGTTGGCGATCCCGGCGGATTCCTAAGCTGGGTCCGTTTCTTTTCCCTTTTTTCCCTAAATTTGGGGCGGGCCCTCTCCACTTTCCCTTTCCTATTGTACCCATGTGAGTAATTTCCATGGAAAACATGCTTCTGCCTCCAGCCAGCATCAGTCCACAGGCGTGTACCATCCACCCACTGAGCAGTTGCATATTTTTGATCTGAGACTAAAAGGTATCAACTCTACAATGATAAAGCACAACTCTATCCTAAAGACTTTAATTCAGCTCTAAATCATGGCTTCAAACACACAAAAACACAATCCCAACAATATAACACAAAACAATGCAAAATTACTCCTACAATCCACTAATATTCACACTTTATCCCTGCAAATTCAAGTGTTTATTCATTCATTAACCATGAGATTGACATCAAAATTCATTCTCAAGTGCGCTGATGCACATGTAAATTACACATAAACTGTACTTATAATCTTATGTCACCTGTTGTGACCTCTTTAATTTCACAATCTTAATTGTTTACTCTCAACACCTCTTAATTTACATTATGCGTACACTTGTGTTTTGTATCTCTCTTCCCACCAAAATGCTTTACCATGCATTAACCAATTTATGGGTTGCACATCAAATTTACTTGCAACTCCACAATTATTTGTAATCATACCCCTTTCTGCAGTTCCCTTCTGCAGTCCCCTTTTCTACAGTTTCACTGTATGCCGTTGTGATTTCAATTTCAAACATTCCGTTACCGCTGTGTCGGATGGTATATTATGCTACCCTTGCGTGGGCATCTAGTGTCGACCTTTAGAACTAGTGACACTAACAGTAAAAAATGCAACTTTCAACAACTCATAAGTTTGCCAAGTATTACGTTATCAGAACGATCCTTAATTAACAATGTGTTTCAAACCACACAAATTAATTATACAATACAACAACGACTCCTTTCATTACAAACAGGGTTTCAAAGTCTGTCCATTCTAAATGTCAACCTTCAAGGGTCGTTTAAAAATCTCCCCCTCGGAGCTACTTGTATACAATGGGACTGAGTCGAGCGGTCACAAAACCTCGTGCTCTGTCTCTCCCTAACTCCCTTCTCTGTTTACCTCCAAGCAGTAACTTGTGACTTTAAATACAATCGTGCAGTCTCAATGACCCACATATCCCATATGATTTAAACTAAATTGTATGCAAGACAGGTTATGGGCGTGTTTAAACATTTATTCCTAACCTTATGATATTAATAACTGGCCTCAACAGGTCCATAGACATTATATGAAGGAACGAGATTCATCAATCACTAGTCGAACTGGCTAGCCGGCATCTTATTAAATGGCACGGTCAGGCACATCCTGCCGCCAAAATTCGCTTCCCAGGAGCTGAATTTATCCAATAACTAGTTCTCGGTCGACATCAGGTGTCATGCTGAGGTTTCCAATGTTATCCTCTCATACACCACAGGATTCGAACCCGGTCATTCCATATCCATCCACAGAGCTAGGGTCAGCCACTAAGTACGCTCGGGCAATAATAAATATCTTTGTATGCCCTAGGCTATACGAGATTTCACACGTCGAATAGATTACCTGGCTTCCCTGACCATTGTGCTATGATCCCGTCCTTTAATTAGTAAGATAAATCTATCAATTACTCTTACAAGCTTATTCACAAGCTGCAAATTCAATTCTCTATTAAACTCTTCCATTTCATAGATTCTTGCATAATTATTTCCATTATCATAATATACTCTGTTATTAAATTGCTTTTGCTTAGCCCTTCATGTATAATATTACTGCTTGGATAGATAAATATTCCAATTAGAATATATATTTTGCTTACAACCATTTTTCCCTGATGCGTATTCGTTTATTCTTATTCTTATTCTTATTCTTATTATTATTATTATTATTACTGACATGAATTACAATAACCCGACACAACGAAACCATTTTTAATAACCGAACACCCGTGTTCGTTATGTTAAGTTTTTATATAACTGAATTGCCATTTTACAATAGTGGTAACGATTTATCCACTCAATGATGCACAAAGACATCCCAACTTGACTAAAATCAACACAACAATACTATTTTGAGGCTCTACCTCCTAAAATTGACTCTTATTGGCATATACTATAAATTTTGAAATCACTCAACATACAGTGGACTATAATTGCTACAAAATCATGGTTTTTGGGTACTTACATCGGCTAATCTGGTGGCTCCAACCACGCATTTCTTCCAGTAATGCCCGCCATTATTTCCAAAATTAGCAAGGCATTCTTATACTTCTAACACACATTTTACATAACTTTTGCCTTACAAAACACACGGCACTTTTCCTTTCCCATGTCGAAGCTGTCGCTTCCTTATTCACTCAACACTTTATAGCACTTATGACACTATTAATTTTACATATATTTAAATGATCATCACTACAATCACACGATCACTATGTACATTTCTTAGTGGTTGACTTTTCCTGGCAAAATATCAGAAATGCAGACATTGAAGGACTCTCCTCCAATACTCTCCCGCATCTCGGCTGAAAGTCTCGATTCTCTGCATAAGGATTCCTATCAGTCCCCCATCTGTCTATCGATTTCTGTTCTTAGAAAAATTTCCGAATATCGCATAAATATGCTTGCATATCGTCCTGAGCATTAATTACAGTGGTATCCCTGCGAAATTCCACCAATCGCATAACAAAGTTTATATCTGCGCAATCCGACATCCTAAGATATGTCTGACCAATAGTTTATATACTGCGCTCAACCATTGTACACTGTACTTGTACAGATTACCACTGTCAATTGTCCTACCTTGTATATCACACGGTACCTTTCCTGCGTGCTTGATAGTAGTCCCTCATAATGCCGACTATAAAAGTATGGCACGACTGTCCTTAATAATTGTGATTAATAAATGCCTTACTGCATGGCTCTTCATGTTGAAGTCCGCGCGACCCTTCTCTGAATTCGGTAAAGTGCACTTCGCATTAGACTGCGATTTAACTGACTACATTAATCGTTATTAATTCATGGCTTACTGCATGATTATTGTATTGCTGCACTTAAGCTGTTAGAGTTCGCGCGTCTGTTCTCTGAGCTCGGGTGACGTGCTCCATGCGCTCAAGTATGGTTCAATTGACTGCCTCTGTCATTCGTTCAGCCCTTATATTCGTTTGGAGAGATAAAGTAGACCGAGAATTTCCCTGCAGCGTCATCTTCTCCCACAGTATGATTCTGGTCTTGAATTAACGTTTATATGGTTCCTTTTCCTCGCTGGTCACAGATCTGTATGCGTGCTCGAGGATCGATCGGCCAATTAATTAATATTAATTGCCTTTGCCAGCGCGTGCCCACGCGGCGTCACCTAAAAATCCCCGGCGACCTGGTCAGATCTCACCGCTAACACCCAGACTACCGTGTCCCTGCGCGTTCCATTAAATCTGCCTCGATTTCAATGTTTAATGGCTTGATAATTAGCCTCTCGGATATACATTCACCTAGGTGCAAACCTCATGTCTCTGAGTTGCCCCAATCACGAGTAATCATTAAATTACTCTGGTATCTTCTCACTCCACTAGCCTCTCTATTCTGAAACGGGGAATAACTTGCCAATATTTCACCCTCCTGACCTGCTCCAGACGACTTAAGTAGGTCACATAGAGTGACACGGCTCCAAGAAACTACGCCCCTTTTTCAGAGTCATTTGACAACTGTCAAGCGCTCAAACTTTCTGTTCTCAAGTCCAGAATAGTATACTCCATACAGCCCATAAATGCAGTATTCTACTGTTATTCCCGGCATTATATTAACAAATAATGTCAGAATAGTTCATATCACAACAGTGATTTAATATGTATTTTCTCTAGGGGTTTTTATAACTTAAACTCCCTCAAAAGATCTTGTGTTCGTTCCTTGATGGAACCTCTATTCTGAGCTCATCTATCTCTGAGATCCACGTTCGACACCAGTCAGCCTATCCCCGTTGGGTTCATATTCCCCTTGCAAAACTTATAGAAGTCAATTGCAAGTGACCTTCTGTAAGTCACCGGCTGACTGTCCCAACCGTCTGTGTTTACACTAAGCGGTCCTTCACCTCCTCTGCCTGCGAGTGAGTCTCTCTGCATCCCCCTTCCACTCTGAGCTCAGCCCTTAGACGTGCATTCTCTTGGCGTAGGGTTTCATTCAAAGCTTCAACCTCCCCAGCGACTTCGACCATTTCTTTGTATAGCAGTCGTAGACACTTGCATTCCGCCTGTCTGCTTCCTTCTCTGCGCAAGCTGCTTGTCTTCCTTCCCGTCCCGCTGCGTGAGCCTTCAAGCCTAGCTGCCTGGTCGACTTTGCTGTCCACGTCCACTTGGGTGTGTGCTGCTATTACTTCCTCTTGTTCATCAAATTCCTCTGGTGAATAATAAATTTTGAGGTTGGCTGCATTCATAGCGACCTCGTTTTCCGTTTCTAAATGCCTTATTCTGTATGCATTATTCTGTAGGTTTCTTATCACTTCGAACGGGCCGTGATATCCGAAATTGAATTTTTTATACTTCCGTGCTTCTGGATCTGAACTGGCTGGCCTCCTGACTAAAACTTCTTCCCCAACGAGAAGCGGTCTGTGATATCGCTTCGCACGATTTCTTCTCTGGCGTCTCTCTCTGCCTGTGCTTGGAGATATTCGAAGGTTCGCTGGATCCTCAATTCTCGTCCTGGCTGCGCGTCTACAGGTAATGGAATAACACCAGTCCATGGCCTCTCCGGTCTCTGATCCAAATGTAGGGTCACGGGCACCTGACCTGTCGCCTCATGCACAGTATTATTTATGCAGTACTCTATTACATCCAAGACATCGATCCATTTCCAATTCTCTTCAGAGCAGTAAATTTTCATATATTTTTGGATCGCTCTCATAACGCGTTCAACTGGGCTAGCCTCAGGATGGCGAATGGTAGATAGAATCTGCCTAATTCCTAAATTTGCCAATTCCCGACGAAATTCTGCGTTATGAAACAACTCCCGTGGTCTGAGAGTAGGTTATCCGGTTTCCCAAGTATCGGAATAACTCTCTCTTTCAATCTTTTTAATACCTGCTTCGAGCTAGTCTTCTGTATGGGGCATATTACCACCATTTTTGAGATTACATCCATGGCTACAAAAATATGTCTATTGCCTCTACGTGCTCTAGGCAGTGGTCCAAAGTTGTCTACACTCATTAGCTGCCATGGATTCTCTGGTAACAACGGAATGGGTCGTTGTCTCACTAAAAATGGATTTGGCTTTACCCTTTGGCAAAAATCGCATGTCCTAATACCATTTCTTACAGTTTCTCTTAACTTTGGCCAAATGAATGCTTCTTTCAGTAGAGCAGTTAGCTTATCTATACCTGGATGTCCAAACGCTCTGTGTGCTAGCCACACCAATCTCCTCCGCAAAGATGCAGGAATAACAATTCTTTGACGGGTATGGTCTACATCATCCCACTTGTGTAGCATCTGATTGTACCATACTTAGTCTGTTGATAACGCCTCTGCCTCTCTGTATATTGCAGTTCCCCTTGCTAAGCGTCCCTCGAAGTAATCCCACGGTTCTTCAAGTCATCTAAGTTCTTCTGATCTCGATTTTCAATCTGGATGGCTAGAGTTTCCTCTTCTCTTGGATATCGGCTTAACTTGTCCGGTATTACATTCTCTTTCCCTGGACAGTACTCTATATCCACATTGAACTGTTGAATATACAGGGACCATCTTGTCAACCTCTGGCAAGACAAATCCGTCTTTAACAAAAATGTTAAAGCTTTATGGTCTGTTCTGAGGACGATTTGAAAGCCATACACTAGTTTACGCCAGTACTGCAATGCGTACAAAATTGCGAGCAACTCTATCTCTGTGATCGTGTAATTTTGCTCATGGGCCTTCAATCTCCTACTTATAAAGGCAATAAAAACTTTCTCCTCGGGCTTATCAACATTTTCTTGGAATAGCATCGCTCCTATCCCAACAAGTGATGCATCCGTCTGTATTATGAACTTCTGGGTATAATCAGGGTATCCCAGCTTCACGTATTCCAAAAGCATTTGCTTTGACCTCACGAATGCTTCTTGACATTGCTCCGTCCAATTCCACCTGCCGCCCTTCTTCAATAGGTCCTGCAGGGGTGCCACAGTTGTAGTATAGTTTGGGCAGTGGTTAGCAAAGAATCCAATTACTCCCAAATACTGTCGGACGTGCTTAACTTTCGTGGGTCGAGGAAAATTTCGAATTACCTCTAATTTCTCTGGGTTTGGCTTAACTCCATTTTCATCGATAACGCGCCCTAGGAATTTAACTTCCCTCTGACAGAAGTGCGATTTCTTGATATTAACCTTAAAATTAGCTTCTCAAAGGTTATCCAGCAACTTCTTCAGGTCTCTCATGTGCTCCTCCAGAGATTCTGATGTGAGTAGAATGTCGTCTACGTATCTGATGGTACTCTCTTTAACATCATCTGATAGATTGCGATCTAACGCTCTTATCAAAGCTGAACCAGCTGTTTTCAAACCAAAAGGTAATCTTAAAAACGTGTATGTATGTTGATCAAACATAAATCCTGTCAACATACTAGTTTTCTTCTCCAATTCAAGATGGTGAAAGCTTGACGTGATATCTAAATTTGTAAATATGGTCTTCCCTTTACATTATCTGAGGATTTCTTTAATAGGTGGCACTTGGTCAAACTCCGGTATTACCTTCATATTTAAATGCCTCAAATCCAGGCATACTCTGACAGTTCCGTCCGTCTTAGGTGCGATTACCAATGGGCTTACATAAGGCGTAGGTGTTGTCTCAATAACACCGGCCTCCAATATCTCCTGAATTGCTTCTTTGACCTTAGCATAATGCTTTTCGGCTATAGGGTAGGGTTTCTGCCTGAATGGTGTCCAGTCGCTAACTTGGAAAGCAT
Organism: Meconema thalassinum; assembly: GCA_946902985.2. Lineage (NCBI taxonomy): Eukaryota > Metazoa > Arthropoda > Insecta > Orthoptera > Tettigoniidae > Meconema > Meconema thalassinum. Next base: position 99,184,237 of record OX336388.2, on the reverse strand, counting down.
AAGTGAAGTTCTTTATACGACCAGGTCTCGAGTCAAAGACTTCCTTCTGTTCCAATAATAATTTCTTTAAATTTTCTTTATCTCTTGGACCAATTTTTGCTTCTTCTAGTTTTTCCGAAATATGTTCTTCCAGGTCGGGTTCCAGATGTTTCTCCATGTCTGCGGCTAGTGTTTTCAGTTCATCTTCTAACTGCTCGATAGCTAACACTTCCTCCTCAGCCATGTCTCTGTATGTATGCCATACTTGTTCTCTGTCCCTGGTTCATTCTGTTTGAGTGAGAGCTCTAAGCCTTCGGCTTCCTCGTTCACACGGAACATAACTCTGTCCTGTGATAGGTCTATTACCACTCTGTATTCCCTTATAAACTCTGCCCCAATAATAAGGTTAAAAGGCAATTTGTTTACTAGTAGAAAACTCTGTGAAAAAATAGAGCCTCCTATCTGTAAATCTAGGAATACCTGATATTTGCATATCATCGTTTTGTCAGGAATGACACTTTTTATTTTGACACTTGAGATAGGTATTTTCAAAACATTTTCTCTCTGCGCTATCTCATTATACAAAGCTTGTGTCATAAGACACACCGTTGAACCCGTGTCTAACAGACTTCTTATCTTCAACCCTGCCACTCTTACTATAATAATGGACAATTCTCTTTTGATCATGACCTGTGATCCTCCTGTATCCTCGATTAATTCTTCCGGTTTGGCTATCCAATTAATGATGTTGACCGCCTTCCATCCATCATTCTCAAATTCTTCTAATTTTGGAGTTTATTTTTCTACAGCGCCAGTCCCGTTAGAGTTTCTTCTCTCCTGTTCACTGCGCTGTAACTCCAAACTTTTGGCTCCGTCTCCATATCTGTCTGGTGACGTCCTATTTTGCATAGCTTCTTGTCAGCGGACTTGCTGCTTCTGGGGTTCTTCTCCCCTTTCATTGAGGTATTGCAATGAAGCGTGATAACGTTCCTCTACCTCGTCATCAAAGTTACGCCTTCTTTCCTGGGGTCTCCAATTCCGATTGTTGCCTTCTTGGCCATTGTTACCTCCATTATTTTGGTACGGTCTACCCCTTGTATTCTGTTGATTCCAAGAATTTCGACCTCCTCTTCCTCTACCAGCATTTCCTTTATACTTTGGTTGCCATCTTCTAGGTTCATGTTCCCATTGACGACCGTTGGAATCTAACGTTTCAGTGCTAGTAGCTTTATTATTCTTCGGAGCTTTATACTGGTCAGTCTGCGTGTTGGTCACGTGTACCTGTTCCACGGTTCGATTCTGACGCATAGTATTGGATGTCGTGAAGTCCAGTTGCCTAAGAACTGCCTCCATTTCCATAGCGGTTTTTGCATTTGCCGAAATCAGCAGCCTTTGGATTTCATAAGGAAGTTGCTTGGCAATAGCAATACATAGCTCCAGCTCGCTAGGTTTCTGGTCAAGTTCCTTAAACCGACACATCTGAGATATAAAGAATTCAGCGTACTTCGTTGGATTGTTGGTGCTGTATCTTTTCGAATACAAATCCAATCGTAAATTCTGTTGGGTCATCGGATCCCAGTATCTCTTCAAAAAAGCTTCCCGGAACTCCTCGACAGTATCGAAAGTATAACGAAAACTGCGAAACCATAACGCACATTCTCCCTCCGTTAGTTTCTCTATGGCTCGTAGCCTGCGCTCTTGTGGTATCCGCGCATCGTTTAAATATTCAGACACTTCTTTCAACCAATACTGTGCCCGTTTAGACCGAGTCCGCACGACCACATATGCATTTTACCAATAATCAGTCAGCACGAGAGTCAAAATATCCCGGAGCGCCAGATGGGTTAAAGCAAATCGCAAAAACTACATCAAATTTATAAAAATGCTTTGCTGATTTTTGGCTCAATGCAACAATAAGGATAGAAGGAGATTTAATTGGGTGAAACACATCTGGTAAAATTATCTCAGTTTATTTAAAGTTAAAATCTGACTGCAAGAATGCTCAAAGCAGCATCACTCCACGTGTGGCGATCCACACTCTTATTTACACACAATATACAGAAATCTTCCAAACACATTTGACAATCTTTTTGGAAACACAAGTCCGATTAATAGTCCTGTGGACTGTGTTCCAAAATTATTAATTTAATTCCAGCTCAAAATGAATTGTCCATACTGGAAATAACGTAGATCACTGTTTGACTATTTACATGATATTAACACTCGTAGAATAAATGTTTATAGAATTCTAAACTTTCACTTGTTTTCCAGTTTCAAAAATATATCGTTGAAAATATTATTATCATCGTAGCAACACAAATAGTTTATACATATTATTAACATCTGAAAAGTATTTGACCATGAGCATAGCATCGAAGAACTGTGCGAAGCACAGCAACAATTAATTGTTCTTCTGACATTAAACATTCGAGAAGTGACTCGATTATGAACTTCAAGTTCCAAACAAAATACATGATTTCTGAATCATTAACTTGATCAACAAATGGTTGAACCATTAAACTATTAGATTTTCCACTTGGAATCATTATTACAAAAATATTTATATTTATGGCCATTTCTAGTAACTTTTACAACTTGCAATTCTTCGACAGAATGCGGAAATTAGAATTGTAGTTTTATAATGAATTCATTTAGTTCATGGCACTAGGATTGAAAATATCCTTCAAATTACTCGTGGTTAAAGAATTATTTTTAATTGGCAGTGGCCCATTCTATTATCTGTGTAAGAACACAATATTACAATAACAACAACGGCAAAGGTCTTCCTCTGAAGAAGAATAAACTACTATCATGACAAATCCGGGTTCTAGCAAAATCAAAATCTAAATGGAATTCGTAAACAAGGTTGAAATAAGAACTGATGGTTTCAAAGAAATAACCTTCGGGTTATTCATACGACGAAATGTGTGGCTCCAATACTCCTACTATAAACCTGAGCCATCGAACCTGCTATTTGATTGATGCTCGAAAAAACCTTCATTCCTGCGACTTAACATGCGCACCTGGGAATGGCATTTCAACTACTCCACACACATAAATTATCTTCCCAAAATTTATACAATAAATCAAGCCTCTGCTTGTTATCAACACTGGAAGGATTAATAAACTTACAAGTTTATTTTATTTTACCATTCAGTTCAACCCGTGAATTTACCATACTTATGAAAAGCATTATTTCACTTTCGAAGTGTATTTACGTCATGATTTTATATAAATACAAAAATATCCTATTTGATACAAATATCAATTGCTTCCCGTTTCATGCCTCTCCGTGTTATATGAAACATATACTTTGCTCATAGCAAATATCAACTGTTCAACCAGAACTGAAATGTTGGTTGAATGCGGGCTTGCGCTAACCACTCTCCTTCGGAAAATCTCCTGTTCCAAACTAGAAATGTTTCAACTACTTCATAGGCTCTTTCTCAATACATATGATTATTATAAAATATAATATCCAAGAATTATTTAGAAAAATTATGAAAATTATTATTATTATTATTAGTGGATTATTATTATTATTATTATTATTATTTCAAATATGTTTAATTATCATCTCATTATGTGAGAATTCACATGTTCGAACCTTCGAATATGGAAAAAATATCCATTCCTCACCAAAAATAAATTTAACTTTTACAGTTAAATACATCGGCTGATTACCGTGATTTCCCAAAAATATGAAAAATTCAAATAAATGCTCGAAATGCTCGGTCATCGATCCTAAACTGTTCTGAGTGCTGAAAATGCTCAGAATAACTCTAACAAGTCTTGCGTAAATCATTACAAGCTTTAAATACGACGAAAAAAATGTGTTGGTCATCTGCAGAAAAATAGTTTGTTCCAATTAGCTAGGCATAATATAATTCAAATGTGGCTTACATTTCTTGATGGTCTTGAAGTGTAGTAAACCTGGTCTATACCAGATTTATCCGTAGACATGCCCTATCGGACAAGCACGTATAATCCTTGTATCGGCCGCCATTGTAGACCCACAAATCGTCTAGTCAGACATAGTGGTAGTATCTTTCGACGTTTTAATAAACTGTGGTTCCATTTTAATATGTGCTTCTAACAAAGCCATAACAGTTTGTTTGAAATAGGGTCAGATCTAAGCGATCTCTTCTTAAATGTGTCAGTTGTAACATAACTCACTGTAATCTCATCAGTACAAGAAAAACATTGACAGTCTAAGCAGTTAACGGCTGTTCTGAAGATCGTTCCCTGGGCATGGTTTATTAAAATCACCATCTGCCATGCGCTAGACAACTTGCAGTTTCCCTTGCGTAGACTAATGAACGCCACCGTTATAGACTAGTCTTCAGTGTACTGACAGATCGAAGTGGTTAAATAGTTACAAAATATGAAAACTGACTTGCAATGGATTTAAACATCCAAGTATTAAATTACTATTGGACTGTGACAAAATACTATTTTCTAGACAGAGTCTAGCATATGTCCTTTTAGAAATATAAATATTTCCACCAATGTCTGTCGAAAAACAATCACCTCAGTGATTCTCCTCACCAGAAACTTACTAAGTTCCAACTCGTTTGCGCAGCACTTCTCGTGACTATCACGATTTGAAAAGTACTTCTTCGTAGATACGGCAACCATGTGCCTTGGCTCAGCGTAGACGCAACTTGCTTCCCAAGTGCTTGTGTTGAAGTGAGCTGACCATGCCTCGTCCAGCTGGCTTTTATTCAAAACCGTCAGGGTCACGCGTCATCGCCCGATATCTAGAAATCCTCATATCTCTTGAATCCCTGGTCCGATTTACTTGATACTAATTGCATTCTCTTTCATTTGGCCGTGCCAGTAATCTGATCCCAGTCACAAGTCTCTACTCCATAGTTAACTATTTAATCAATAAATAGCCTCCACCTCTGCTATGACTCGCAACGTCATTTACCATCCAACTATCGGTAAAATCCTTCGAAAAGCTTCGAGAAGCAATGTAGCGCGATATTCAAATATCTGAACTTTCAAAAGCGGCTACAGCCTTTCCCTTGATATCTAGGTGTCTGAAACTCGGAATACCCATTCCTAGATTTGGGCACATCCACCCCACACCTAGCAAAAAATAAAAATTGAAAAATTTTTATTTTTCCTATCTACACATTAAATTATCTGGTTCTTGAATAATAGATCTTCAAATTCGATGCATTATAAGTTCCCACGATGTTACCAGTTCGTGTATTAGCTACTTCATAGCTTCCATTATTGTTTACTTCCACAATGCGATAGGGTCCAGCGTAAAGGCTTGCAAATTTCGAGTACACTCGATTTTGCACGTCAGAGGGTGTAGGTCTTTTCACTAAAACAAGAGTTCCTACACGCAAGGGTCTGCGGAAACGCTTTCCTCTCACTCTGCGCTCTCTCTTCTCAGCTTGACTCCTTAACTTGTCTAAAGCTAGAGTTTCCCTCATCTGACAACTTGGTTCAATCTCAGGTGGAATAGAGATGATTCGATCCCATAATCGTGTTGGTTTAATTCCATGATGAAGTAACATAGGAATCTGTCCAGTACTCTCATGAATAGTAGAGTTGATGGATTCGGATGCTAAAGAAAGAACATCCATCCATTTCCAATGCTCATTTGGACAATAGAGGCGGCAAAATTTTGCTATCTCAGCCAAAACGCGTTCCGCTGGATTGCTCTCTGGATGTCTAATAGAACAAAACAATTGTCTAATCCCAAGATTATTCATGATGGTTCGAAACTCCAAAGATGTGAATTGAGTTCCACGATCTGATAAAAGGAATTCCGGTTTGCCTGCTTCCGGAATTACGCTGTCTCTAATTCTCTTCGCACAATACTTTGCGTTTGCCTTCTGAATTGGATGTAACATGGTGTATTTGCTGAAAACATCCATAGTCACCAAAATATATCGGTTACCTCTTTTAGACTTTGGGAGAGGACCATATAAATCAGTCGCGAAGATTTCGCAAGGCTTAGAAGGAATGATAGGCCTTGGTAATTCTCTCAGTAATCTAGAATTATGTTTACTCCTTTGGCATAAGTCGCATTCTCGAATAGTGTTTCTGACAGTTTGTCGCATTCGCTCCCACGAAAATTTCTCTTGAATCATGTTGACTGTCTTATCTACTCCAGCATGACCTGCGATTCTATGTGCCATCCAAATAATGGGTTTTTGCAATCGTGGAGGTATCACTACTCTCAGCTTCGTATGGTCGGGATCTGCAAACTTGTAGATTAAACCATCTAACATCATAAAATCTCTTGAAATTCTTTCAGTTTCCACAAAATCATCATCATTGGGATCCATGTTTCCCTGTAGAAAACGAAAAATGTTTCTGAGACGTCGGTCTCTCCTCTGGGATAAATGCAATAACCTTAACCTTTTCAAGGTATCTTCATCTTCCTGCGTCAGGTTAACTTGAAAAACCTTAGATGTAGACTCCACTGCTCTACTCAACAAATCAGCTCCCACATTCAACTTTCCAGGAGTGTGTTCAATAACTAGGTTGAATTGCTGAATAAAAAGTGACCATCTAGTTATTCTATCGCTGGCAAAGTTTGTTCTCAAAATGAACTCCAATGCGTGGTGATCAGTCCTCACAATGACTGAATGTCCAATTAACATTTTCTTCCACGACTCCAATGCGAATATTACAGCAAGTGCTTCTAACTCTGTGGTGTAATAATTCCTCTCTGATGGACGAAGTTTCCTGCTAATGAACGCCAGGTAATGTCTCTTGTGGTCTTCATCCTCTTGAAGTAGAATAGCTCCAATCCCTACGGTGGATGCATCAGATTCTATGATGAAATTCTTGGTAAAGTCAGGATACTCCAATTTCACACTGTTTACCAATAACCTCTTGGCATCTTGAAATGACTGTTCACAATCTTTATCCCATTTCCATTTATTTCCTTTCTTTAACAATTCCTGCAATGGCGCAACTGTCTTGGTGAAGTTCGGACAATGCCCTGCAAAGAATTGGCATGTCCCGAGAAAACTGCGGACATTCTTCACTCTAGTAGGTCTAGGGAAATTTGCAATTGCTTGTATCTTCGTCTCATTGGGACGGTATCCTTCTCCATCCAAAATGTGACCCAAAAATTTTATTTCCTTTCGAAAGAACTGACATTTTCGAAGGTTTACTTTGAAGTTCGCTTTTCTCAAATCTGCAAATAACATTTGAAGATGTAGCAAATGTTCCTCCTTAGTCTCGGATGCAATTAAGATATCATCAATATAACGAATTGCTATCTCTTTTACTTCAGGACTCAAATTTTGTTCCAGGGCTCTGGTCAAAACGGATCCAGATGTTTTAACTCCAAATGGTAAACGGCGGAATACATATGTCTGCTGGTCAAACATAAATCCTGTAAACTTCTTAGAATCTTCACTAAGCCTAATGTGATGGTAGGACGAAGTGAGATCAATATTAGAGAACCAGACCTTGCCTTGGAATTTCCTCAACAGTTCCCTAATGATTGGTGGTCTGTCATACTCTGGCAGTAATCTTGAATTCAAATTTCGCGCGTCTAAACATAGTCTCAGACTTCCATCTTGCTTAGACACTACTGCTAATGGATTGACATAAGATGTAGTGTACTTTTCAATCACATTGTTGCTTTCCATTTCCTTGATAAGCACTTTTACTCTTTCCCGATGCTTTTCTGCTACTGGATACAATTTAGCATGAAAAGGTGCATCATCATTTACACGAATATGATATTCAAAATCCTTAATTTCACCAGGCTTAATGTCAAAAATATCTTGATACTCTTCCAAAATCTTTCCTAGCTCTGGGGACTCCTTCTCAGTGTAGACTTCTCTTCCTTCAGCTTCATGAAAAATCAGAGACCATTGAGCATCTCCCTCGATGTCTTCTTCTTCTTTTCCCTCGAAGTTAATCTCTTCGGTATTCTTGAATTTAATCGTCTCTGTCTTCATATCTATCACTGCTTGATATTTCTGAATGAAATCTGCTCCCAATATCATGTCAAAAGCCATGTCCTTCATTACAACAAATACATGTCGAAAATCATGTCCTCCAATCGTAATACATAAGTATAATTGTGTTTTACACAGAGATATTTTATTGGGTATTATTCCTTGGATCTTAATTCCTGGTACTGGAATTTCCTCTAAATTCTCTTTGAGCTTCCACAGAATATAAAGCTTCTCACTCACCAGACAAAGCATAGCCCCAGTATCGATCAAAGTATCGACAGGCATACCAAATACTTCGCATGATATAATTGGCATTCTAATTCTGGTACCCATTTCTTTTCGTTCGTCATTCTGTTGAATTAAGTCATCATCCTCTGCTTGCCATTTAATAATTCTGGAAGTGAAAGTATTCAAAATTCTATCTTCTACTGTGAATTCGAAGTTGTTTTTTTTTCATTACCATTCCCCCGGGATTGTTGTGTTCCCGATGGACCTGGATCATTGGGCCTCTGCTCCACAAATTGCATGTTATCTTGGTGTCTTGCTTCCAAATTTTTCCTCGTGTCATTGTTAAACTCTTCATTGGACTGACGAGTATCTACATTCCCTCTGTTATTATAATTATTTCTACCATAGGATCTTCTTTCTTGGTACCTTCCTTGAGTATCACGTGGTTTTCTCCATCGAGTGTTGTATCGATTACCACCATCCGGTCTCGCATATGGTTTGTAACTGTATCTGTTACTGTATTGGTTCCTTCCTCTCTTATTGCAATCTTCCCTCGGCGATTTCTCTTCTCGCTCCTCTCGAATCTCTCGAGGTGTCTGAGAATAACTGTCAGCCATAACAGCATACACAGCGTTGTTATTCTTTGCTCCCTTCTGATGGAAGAATTGAGCGTTTGTATGATCCAGCTTCTGTAATACTTCATCAAACTGTTCCATATTGTAGATGTCAGCAGCGATCAAAGTCCTCTGGACGTCTGCTGGAAATTGACGTATCAATGCAGTAATCAACTCGTTATCTGGCATCGGCGGATCTAAATGTTGGAGTTTAGACAGCTGTCCAGAAAAGTACGTAGAGTATCGAGTAGGTTGTGACGTCGAGAATCTCTTCGAATACAACTCTGCTCTAACTTGCTGTTGGGTTTCCGGGGACCAAAACTTCTTCAATAGCCCACGAGAAAACTCCTCAAAAGTGGTTAGAGTGGATCTAAATGCTCTAAACCACAAAAGTGCAGGACCTTCCAAGAACTTCCCTATCACTCGGATCTGTCTTTCTTTAGGGATCTTAGAATCTTTCAGGTAATCACCTGCTTCTCTCAAAAATTCCACGGGTGTTACAGAATCTCGCCCTGAAAATTTAGAAGGCTTATCTTCTATATTCTTAAATACAGTTATGGGGTTGGATTGAAATACTGTCCTGACCTCATCCTGTCTATCAGTCTCTCTAGCTCCTCCTAGATTTATCTGCATCTGTTCCTTTCCCCTTACATTCGGCATTTTAAACAGATGATCAGACTGTTTCTCATCCTTTATTTGAGTTTTCATAGCCTCAAGTTCCTTCTGGTTTTCTTCTGCCATCGTCTTGATTGCTTCAGTTTCTTTGCAATTGTCCTTAACATCAATGGATATCTGGTTCATAACAGCCTCATGACTTTTCAATGACCCTGTCATATCTGATATGTCCTTCTGGGTTGCTTGGATATCCCTGGCAATTACTTCAATGTGGGATGACAAAGATTCCCTAATCTCCTTGATTCCCTCTTGGTTCTCCAGTTTGAGTGTGTCTTTAATTTCATTGACAACTGTGGTCTTGATTTCAGTTTGCAATTCACTAATCACACCTTCTCTTATTTCTCCCATGACAAGTTCCTTGAATTGTTCCGTTAAACGTTGAACAACTAGAATTCCCATCTCGTTACTCTCCTTCTTCACTCTGACTTCCAGGTTGACCATGTCTTCACCAACTTTCCTAAGACCATGTTCTATCCTATCGGCTAAGCTTTGGGATCGAAGATCGGCATCGCGAAATTTATCGTCCATTAAACTAGCGTTAGTAGCTAACGAAGTTTCAAGCTCATGTGTTTTATCGCATAATTTATTCATTTTACTTTCAAGTGTCATTTTCAAAATTTCAGAATTTTCTTTAAATTTACTTTCCATTGAATTGAATTTACTGTTTAAATTCTCTTTCAAATTACTTTTTAAAGAATCAGAACTTTCTTTAAGTTTATCATTCAAATTTTCTCTAAGTTTATTTTCTAAAGAATCAGAATTTTCTTTAAGTTTATCCTCCAAACTTTCTTTCAAATTATCTTTTAACCTGCTTTCTAACGAATCAGAATTTTCTTTAAGTTTTTCATCTAAACTTTCTTTCAAGTTATCTTTTAACCTGCTTTCTAATGAATCAGAATTTTCTTTAAGTTTATTTTCTAAAGAATCAGAATTTTCTTTAAGTTTCTTTTCTAAAGCCTCTGTATTTTCTTTCATAATAGCGGCTACACGCCGTCCAGCCTCTTTCGAACTCTCCTCCAAACTCCTCATCATTCTCATCATTTCTTCCATAATTTCAATTATTATTCAAAACTTAGGGGTATACAACAGTAGCAAACACAAGCTTATAACTAGAACAAGAAATATGAATAGCTAATTGGAACACTATAATAAAATGAGATTTGTCCTAATATCGACGTGATGGAAAAACAAAAGTCTTTACTTTTACGAATTACATTTACCACAATATCACAAGAAAAATATGCAAGTTCTCAAATATCCTCCACCTGGATTCTAATAATGTGTATATCCAGTCATCGAACGTTTACTACTGAATTTACTTGACGCCCTAATGGTTAAGCCATTATCAAAATAATCAAACCCATTCTAATTATTAACCAGTTAAATTTTTAATTTTCCCCACTAATTGGGTTTCCTACTAATTTATTCATCCAAACCAGACATCTCTCAACTCCCAAAATATTTCAAAAAAAATTATCACAATTTCAAATCGGCATGCGATTGACCATGTCTAAATCGGGACCCACGTTCGAAGCCATTTCTCTCTTTATCTTATTTTATGTGCCCGTTTAGACTGGAGTCCGCACGACCACATATGCATTTTACCAATAATCAGTCAGCACGAGAGTCAAAATATCCCGGAGCGCCAGATGGGTTAAAGCAAATCGCAAAAACTACATCAAATTTATAAAAAAAGCTTTGCTGATTTTTGGCTCAATGCAACAATAAGGATAGAAGGAGATTTAATTGGGTGAAACACATCTGGTAAAATTATCTCAGTTTATTTAAAGTTAAAATCTGACTGCAAGAATGCTCAAAGCAGCATCACTCCACGTGTGGCGATCCACACTCTTATTTACACACAATATACAGAAATCTTCCAAACACATTTGACAATCTTTTTGGAAACACAAGTCCGATTAATAGTCCTGTGGACTGTGTTCCAAAATTATTAATTTAATTCCAGCTCAAAATGAATTGTCCATACTGGAAATAACGTAGATCACTGTTTGACTATTTACATGATATTAACACTCGTAGAATAAATGTTTATAGAATTCTAAACTTTCACTTGTTTTCCAGTTTCAAAAATATATCGTTGAAAATATTATTATCATCGTAGCAACACAAATCATTTATACATATTATTAACATCTGAAAAGTATTTGACCATGAGCATAGCATCGAAGAACTGTGCGAAGCACAACAACAATTAATTGTTCTTCTGACATTAAACATTCGAGAAGTGACTCGAGTATGAACTTCAAGTTCCAAACAAAATACATGATTTCTGAATCATTAACTTGATCAACAAATGGTTGAACAATTCAACTATTAGATTTTCCACTTGGAATCATTATTACAAAAATATTTATATTTATGGCCATTTCTAGTAACTTTTACAACTTGCAATTCTTCGACAGAATGCGGAAATTAGAATTGTAGTTTTATAATGAATTCATTTAGTTCATGGCACTAGGATTGAAAATATCCTTCAAAATATTCGTGGTTAAAGAGTTATTTTTAATTGGCAGTGGCCCATTCTATTATTTGTGTAAGAACACAATATTACAATAACAACAACAACGGCAAAGGTCTTCCTCTGAAGAAGAATAAACTACTATCATGACAAATCCGGGTTCTAGCAAAATCAGAATCTAAATGGAATTCGTAAACAAGGTTGAAATAAGAACTGATGGTTTCAAAGAAATAACCTTCGGGTTATTCATACGACGAAATGTGTGGCTCCAATACTCCTACTATAAACCTGAGCCATCGAACCTGCTATTTGATTGATGCTCGAAAAAACCTTCATTCCTGCGACTTAACATGCGCACCTGGGAATGGCATTTCAACTACTCCACACACATAAATTATCTTCCCAAAATTTATACAATAAATCAAGCCTCTGCTTGTTATCAACACTGGAAGGATTAATAAACTTACAAGTTTATTTTATTTTACCATTCAGTTCAACCCGTGAATTTACCATACTTATGAAAAGCATTATTTCACTTTCGAAGTGTATTTACGTCATGATTTTATATAAATACAAAAATATCCTATTTGATACAAATATCAATTGCTTCCCGTTTCATGCCTCTCCGTGTTATATGAAACATATACTTTGCTCATAGCAAATATCAACTGTTCAACCAGAACTGAAATGTTGGTTGAATGCGGGCTTGCGCTAACCACTCTCCTTCGGAAAATCTCCTGTTCCAAACTAGAAATGTTTCAACTACTTCATAGGCTCTTTCTCAATACATATGATTATTATAAAATATAATATCCAAGAATTATTTAGAAAAATTATGAAAATTATTATTATTATTATTAGTGGATTATTATTATTATTATTATTATTATTTCAAATATGTTTAATTATCATCTCATTATGTGAGAATTCACATGTTCGAACCTTCGAATATGGAAAAAATATCCATTCCTCACCAAAAATAAATTTAACTTTTACAGTTAAATACATCGGCTGATTACCGTGATTTCCCAAAAATATGAAAAATTCAAATAAATGCTCGAAATGCTCGGTCATCGATCCTAAACTGTTCTGAGTGCTGAAAATGCTCAGAATAACTCTAACAAGTCTTGCGTAAATCATTACAAGCTTTAAATACGACGAAAAAAATGTGTTGGTCATCTGCAGAAAAATAGTTTGTTCCAATTAGCTAGGCATAATATAATTCAAATGTGGCTTACATTTCTTGATGGTCTTGAAGTGTAGTAAACCTGGTCTATACCAGATTTATCCGTAGACATGCCCTATCGGACAAGCACGTATAATCCTTGTATCGGCCGCCATTGTAGACCCACAAATCGTCTAGTCAGACATAGTGGTAGTATCTTTCGACGTTTTAATAAACTGTGGTTCCATTTTAATATGTGCTTCTAACAAAGCCATAACAGTTTGTTTGAAATAGGGTCAGATCTAAGCGATCTCTTCTTAAATGTGTCAGTTGTAACATAACTCACTGTAATCTCATCAGTACAAGAAAAACATTGACAGTCTAAGCAGTTAACGGCTGTTCTGAAGATCGTTCCCTGGGCATGGTTTATTAAAATCACCATCTGCCATGCGCTAGACAACTTGCAGTTTCCCTTGCGTAGACTAATGAACGCCACCGTTATAGACTAGTCTTCAGTGTACTGACAGATCGAAGTGGTTAAATAGTTACAAAATATGAAAACTGACTTGCAATGGATTTAAACATCCAAGTATTAAATTACTATTGGACTGTGACAAAATACTATTTTCTAGACAGAGTCTAGCATATGTCCTTTTAGAAATATAAATATTTCCACCAATGTCTGTCGAAAAACAATCACCTCAGTGATTCTCCTCACCAGAAACTTACTAAGTTCCAACTCGTTTGCGCAGCACTTCTCGTGACTATCACGATTTGAAAAGTACTTCTTCGTAGATACGGCAACCATGTGCCTTGGCTCAGCGTAGACGCAACTTGCTTCCCAAGTGCTTGTGTTGAAGTGAGCTGACCATGCCTCGTCCAGCTGGCTTTTATTCAAAACCGTCAGGGTCACGCGTCATCGCCCGATATCTAGAAATCCTCATATCTCTTGAATCCCTGGTCCGATTTACTTGATACTAATTGCATTCTCTTTCATTTGGCCTTGCCAGTAATCTGATCCCAGTCTCAAGTCTCTACTCCATAGTTAACTATTTAATCAATAAATAGCCTCCACCTCTGCTATGACTCGCTACGTCATTTACCATCCAACTATCGGTAAAATCCTTCGAAAAGCTTCGAGAAGCAATGTAGCGCGATATTCAAATATCTGAACTTTCAAAAGCGGCTACAGCCTTTCCCTTGATATCTAGGTGTCTGAAACTCGGAATACCCATTCCTAGATTTGGGCACAATACTTCGATGTCATATTACAATGGCTACCTGAGAATTTTCTTGGTTTCTCCTCGCTTGCTCTAATTACATTTATAACTTGGGTGTGCATAGCGTTTTCATGCGGCGTAGAAGCTGCAATCGGTGCACCTGGCGTCATATAAGTACTTTCGCCTGGGCCTGTAGCATTCCTTATTATAGGTTGGGTTTCTAAATCTGCCCACTTGGTTTTCCTCATATCTTCCTCGCTGCCTTCACTTGACTTAGGATCTTTCATTAAGGTTTCCTCCTGTGCTATTATCCTAGTCTCCATTTGATTGTGGCGCATATCTGCTCTTTCCAATCGAGTGATTACCTCTTTTTCTATTCTGCTAAGCCTATCCCTGTTCTCTTCTGCCACTTGAAATATTTTCTTCTATCTTCCTTCAGGCTTTGCTTGATGTGGGAGATTTCATCCTCTACATCTTCCTTTATTTGAGCAAGGGTCTTGTCGCTTGCCTCTGTCTTTTGGCCTTCTCTCACTTCGAGTTCTTCTCTAAGTAATTTAATTTCCTCTTGGATATGTCCATTGACCTTTGATATTTCATTCCGGACCTTCGCGATTTCCCCTCTGTTTTCCTCTTGCCTTTTGTTAACGATAACAATGTCGCTTTGAATTTGGTCCAGTTCTTGATGAACTTTGCTCATCTGACCCTTTATGTTGCCTACCAGCTCTTTACTTTCGTTAGCGATAGCCTTAATCTCTCCTATTTCCCGACATTGATCTAATATGTTCTGATCCTGCTTCTTCATATCGCCGTTAATCGCTCTAGCATAACCTTTCAACTTCTCATCCCATTTACTGTTATTTTCTTCTAATCTCTGATCTACCGTTCTAGTAAATTCTGAAAACTGTTTCGCTTGGCGTTCGAGATTCGCCTCATTTTGGATTTGAATATCCTTAATGTCATTAGACAGCGCATCTAACCTACTGTTCGTTTCATCCTGCGCGTGCTTACATGCCTGTAAATTACTTTCAAGTTTGGCTTCTATCGCCTCGAAACGCTTATCGGTCTTAACCTGCATTTCTGATATAATGCTTACAACGGTTTCTGTTACCTCGGTCTTAATTGTTTCTTGCATTTGACATAGCTTAGCATTTATTTCTTCCTGATTCTTATTCATTGCAACCTGATTTGCATTAATGCCCGCCTGATTGGCATCTAAACGATTACTCAATTCAACCTGATTATTATTCATTGCAACCTGATTTGCATTAATTGCCTCCTGATTCGCATCTAAACGATTGTTTATTTCATCCTGGAAAGCCTTGGCTTCCAGCTTATTTTGTTCATTAACAGCGTCAAAATTCTGTTTTAGCTCTGCAGTCCCCTGAAAAATTCCCTCCGTACCAGCCATTCTTACTACAATTAACTTTGAGATATAGGCAGGCTTCCTGGATACATGTGTGGATTCGTTTTGAAGAGAAATACAAGACACTGTACACATATTGTAAGATTGTACTTAAACTTTGGATTTTAGGATAAAATGTGGATTGGGTGCGTAGCGCTCATACCCTTGGGTAATTCTCTTCTCAATAGAGAGATTCTGCGTTACTTCAAAAGCCTACTGAACTCAAAAATCACTCAAACACAGTTTGAGGCAAAAAAATATTATGGTTTTACCCCCGAAATACCATATAAAATCTATGGGGTTTCCCTAAATCCCATAAGCTCCACAAACCTGGGCGCCATGATAAATATAGAGGAGGTTTGACCTCGTAAGACATCGCAGCAACCATCCCAGGACTCGGTTTTACTGTCGAATGCCCCAACTTGGGCCTTGCCATGATAAATAAAGTACACACACATGCGCCTATGGTGGCCGGTATTTTAAACTGGCCCCACATATCAGCGCCATGATAAATAAGAAGGTGGTTTTACCAAGTTTTATAAATGGTCAGGTCTTGCAATGCCAAGATATACATATTGCACTAATTAGGCGATTCCATGATAGAATAATACCGCCCCATGTTACCTGGACCATGGTAAGTATAAGGTGTTTATAAAAATTTATATTGTTTGTATCGGAGCTTAGCTAAGGTTAGGTGCGGTCATTCACCTAATTCATTTTATTCGTTAAGTTAATAGAGTTGTTTACACTAGATCTTGACCGACTTAAGTTGTACCTTTAGCTTAAATCACTGTACAGGACATCAAATCCCATGTACCCATGTGAGTAATTTCCATGGAAAACATGCTTCTGCCTCCAGCCAGCATCAGTCCTCAAGCGTGTACCGTCCACCCACTGAGCAGTTGCATATTTTTGATCTGAGACTAAAAGGTATCAACTCTACAATGATAAAGCACAACTCTATCCTAAAGACTTTAATTCAGCTCTAAATCATGGCTTCAAACACACAAAATCACAATCCCAACAATATAACACAAAACAATGCAAAATTACTCCTACAATCCACTAATATTCACACTTTATCCCTGCAAATTCAAGTGATTATTCATTCATTAACCATGAGATTGACATCAAAATTCATTCTCAAGTGCGCTGATGCACATGTAAATTACACACAGACTGTACTTATAATCTTATGTCACCTGTTGTGACCTCTTTAATTTCACAATCTTAATTGTTTACTCTCAACACCTCTTAATTTACATTATGCGTACACTTGTGTTTTGTATCTCTCTTCCCACCAAAATGCTTTACCATGCATTAACCAATTTATGGGTTGCACATCAAATTTACTTGCAACTCCACAATTATTTGTAATCATACCCCTTTCTGCAGTTCCCTTCTGCAGTCCCCTTTTCTACAGTTTCACTGTATGCCGTTGTGATTTCAATTTCAAAGATTCCGTTACCGCTGTGTCGGATGGTATATTATGCTACCCTTGCGTGGGCATCTAGTGTCGACCTTTAGAACTAGTGACACTAACAGTAAAAAATGCAACTTTCAACAACTCATAAGTTTGCCAAGTATTCCGTTATCAGAACGATCCTTAATTAACAATGTGTTTCAAACCACACAAATTCATTATACAATACAACAACGACTCCTTTCATTACAAACAGGGTTTCAAAGTCTGTCCATTCTAAATGTCAACCTTCAAGGGACGTTTAAAAATCTCCCCCTCGGAGCTACTTGTATACAATGGGACTGAGTCGAGCGGTCACAAAACCACGTGCTCTGTCTCTCCCTAACTCCCTTCTCTGTTTACCTCCAAGCAGTAACTTGTGACTTTAAATACAATCGTGCAGTCTCAATGACCCACATATCCCATATGATTTAAACTAAATTGTTTGCAAGACAGGTTATGGGCGTGTTTAAACATTTATTCCTAACCTTATGATATTAATAACTGGCCTCAACAGGTCCATAGACATTATATGAAGGAACGAGATTCATCAATCACTGGTCGAACTGGCTAGCCGGCATCTTATTAAATGGCACGGTCAGGCACATCCTGCCGCCAAAATTCGCTTCCCAGGAACTGAATTCATCCAATAACTAGTTCTCGCTCGACATCAGGTGTCATGCTGAGGTTTCCATTGTTATCCTCTCATAAACCACAGAATTCGAACCCGGAACATTCCATATCCATCCACAGAGCTAGGGTCAGCCACTAAGTACGCTCTGGCAATAATAAATATCTCTGTATGCCCTAGGCTATACGAGATTTCACACGTCGAATAGATTACCTGGCTTCCCTGACCATTGTGCTATGATCCCGTCCTTTAATTAGTAAGATAAATCTATCAATTACTCTTACAGGCTTATTCACAAGCTGCAAATTCAATTCTCTATTAAACTCTTCCATGTCATAGATTCTTGCATATTTAATTCCATTATCATAATATACTCTGATATTAAATTGCTTTTGCTTAGCCCTTCATGTATAATATTACTGCTTGGATAGATAAATGTTCCAATTAGAATATATATTTTGCTTACAACCATTTTTCCCTGATGCGTATTCGTTTATTCTTATTCTTATTCTTCTTATTATTATTACTGACATGAATTACAATAACCCGACACAACGTAACCATTTTTAATAACCGAACACCCGTGTTCGTTACGTTAAGTTTTTATATAACTGAATTGCCATTTTACAATAGTGGTAACGATTTATCCACTCAATGATGCACAAAGACATCCCAACTTGACTAAAATCAACACAACAATACTATTTTGAGGCTCTACCTCCTAAAATTGACTCTTATTGGCATATACTATAAATTTTGAAATCACTCAACATACAGTGGACTATAATTGCTACAAAATCATGGTTTTTGGGTACTTACATCGGCTAATCTGGAGGCTCCAACCACGCATTTCTTCCAGTAATGCCCGCCATTATTTCCAAAATTAGCAAGGCATTCTTATACTTCTAACACACATTTTACATAACT
This sequence comes from Meconema thalassinum, assembly GCA_946902985.2. Taxonomy (NCBI): domain Eukaryota; kingdom Metazoa; phylum Arthropoda; class Insecta; order Orthoptera; family Tettigoniidae; genus Meconema; species Meconema thalassinum. The sequence goes on along the minus strand of OX336388.2, from coordinate 99,165,509 downwards.
TTTGCCTTACAAAACACACGGCACTTTTCCTTTCCCATGTTGAAGCTGTCGCTTCCTTACTCACACAACACTTTATAGCACTTATGACACTATTAATTTTACATATATTTAAATGATCATCACCACAATCACACGATCACTATGTACATTTCTTAGTGGTTGACTTTTCCTGGCAAAATATCAGAAATGCAGACGTTGAAGGTCTCTCCTCCAATACTCTCCCGCATCTCGTCTGAAAGTCTCGATTCTCTGCATAAGGATTCCTATCAGTCCCCCATCTGTCTATCGATTTCTGTTCTTAGAAAAATTTCCGGATATTGCATAAATATGCTTGCATATCGTCCTGAGAATTAATTACCATGGTATCCCTGCGAAATTCCACCAATCGCATAACAAAGTTTATATCTGCGCAATCCGACATCCTAAGATATGTCTAACCAATAGTTTACATATTGCGCTCAACCATTGTACACTGTACTTGTACAGATTACCACTGTCAATTGTCCTACCTTGTATATCACACGGTACCTTTCCTGCGTGCTTGATAGTAGTCCCTCATAATGCCGACTATAAAAGTATGGCACGACTGTCCTTAATAATTGTGATTAATAAATGCCTTACTGCATGGCTCTTCATGTTAAAATCCGCGCGTCCCTTCTCTGAATTCGGTAACGTGCACTTCGCATTAGACTGCGATTTAACTGACTACATTAAGGGGCCTAACATCTGGGTTATCGGCCCCTAATGGTTTGGGTGATTGTGAAAATGTAAAATGAAATAAAACTGTACCTAAAACTAAGTACATACTTACAGACCTCTAAAGAGAACCGATTCCCTACAGATGTTAGAATGCAAGTTCTACAGCTCCCACACTCCCAAGTCTCACAGAACATACTGTAGTAATATTCATTCCACCAAGATCGGAATGGAATTTCAACAATGGAACGATCGAAGTAGGTCACGTGGCTTTGTAATCTCCCATTCAAACAAATGACTAGCGCTCCCCGCTGTTATTACGCGAACACAAATCATGGAGCAGATAATTTCCCCCCATCCTCCTTCCCCCTACTTTCAAAACATCCAGCCGCATTCCTTACAATTATTGGTATTAATAACGTACCTATTTTAAAATTAAATAAGAGTGAAATAGTATTTTAAAAACAAGTAGTTCCGTGAAGAACTATACAGCCTATTTTCATATCTCCTACTTATGTTAACTGCCACTATCAACATACAAAATTTCAGTTTGATTGCTGTAATAGATTCGTAGATATTGAGAACCGACTAAATATTTCGGATGGTCGCCATGTTGGATTTTATATATGTAGGTCCTAAAGTTATGTACTGTTACATGAAGATTATTGTGTAGGTGTAGTATTCAAACTTAAATCGCATGATTAGGACACAAGAAGTAAAAACGAGATTTTAAAATTTCGCACAGCTGCCATCTTGTGGTTATGGAAACAATTGAAATAAATTAGATGCCAGTGGATTAACATTCGTATAAGGATTTACTGTACCAAGTTTCACTGCACTCAGATGGTTAAATTGGGAGAAACGTCGCCGCCATGTTGGATTTGTGATCACCAGGTTATTTAAAGTCCTATAGCGAACTAAAGTTCATAGCCCCTATGAACATTAAAAATTTCAGTTTTATTGCTATAATAGATTCGTAGATATTCAGAGCCGTCTACATATTTCGGGTGGTCGCCATGTTGGATTGTTAAATGTATAGGCCATAGAGACATGTACCATTAAAGGAAAATTATTGCGTAGGTTCATTATTCAAACTTTCACTTCGATCGCATGACTACATCACAAGAAATAAAAACTTAATTTTAAAATTCGCACTGCCGCCATCTTGAGGTTATGTAAACAATTGAACTAAATTAGTTACCAGTGGATTACAATGTGTATAAATATTTCCTGTACCAGGTTTCAGTGCGCTTGGAACATTAAATCGCGAGAAAGGTCTATTTAAAATTTTCAAATTCGCTTGGCCGCCATGTTCGTTTTGTAGTTAACCGGTTTTTGAAAGTCTTATAGATGGACTTCCAGTAGTGCCCTTTATCTCCGTACAGAATTTTAGGGAGATACCGCTAATAGTTTCAGAGATATAGAATGCCGGTGAAATATTTCGCACATCCGCCATATTGTGATTATGTAAACAATTGAACGAAGTTAGATGTCGGTGCATTACAATGTATATAAACATATACTTTACCAAGTTTCATTGCGTTTGGTTGGTCAAATCGCGAGAAACGTCTATTTAAAAGTCGCAAATTCGCTTGGCCGCCATGTTGGTTTTGTAGTAACCAGGTTTTCAAAAGTCACATAAGTGAACTTATAGTAGTTCCCTCTATCACCATAGAAAATGTCAGGGTAATATCGGTAATAGTTTCGGAGATATTGAATGCTGGTGAAATATTTCGCACAGCCGCCATGTTGGATTGGTGACACGTAACAAAATTTGAAGGGCACGGTCGAGGTCGCCCGGTATAGTGCTATGAACTTTCCGAGTTTCATTGAAATCGCTCCTGCCGTTTAGATTTTATTAGGGGGGGACACACACACGAATCACACACACACACACGGACACACACACGGACAAAAGGTGATCTCATAAGCCTATTTTTTTTTTCAAAATTAAAAATAGGCTAAAAAGAATGTAAAATAAAAATAAAATAAAAAAACTGGTGGCAGCGGTGGGATCGCTTTAAAGTTTGTATGCTCCTTGCGAACTTTGGCTGCTCAATATGTTGGTAGTGGTGGTGGTTGGGGGAAGTTTGTCTGCACAGTCCCTTTCCCGCTTCCCGTCTTCGTTTTGTTATCCAAAAATGGTTGAGGGGTGGAAGGAACAATACAGAATTGAGTTTCTTGGTAGTTTATAATAATATAACAAGTGATTGAATTCTCTATAGCTCACACAATGTGATGGTGATGAAGTTTACTGTTGGATGAAATATCTTGTCTTATTATGACATGTTCTTGAGGTTTTAGTTGTTGCTTCTGAAGATGCAATTACCAGTCTTATTGGCGAGAACATAACATGACGTAATGTGATTTTCCAGCACCGACAAAGCTGCTCCCATGCTTCCTTCAAGTGTGGGAGAAACAGTTACTGCCGTGGATTAGTAGTGAAAGTCCATTTCATGATTCCAAGACAATGGGCTCTATTCGTGACCAAGTTATTGGAAAATTTTATGAATTAGAAAAAGAAATAGATCAGCTTGTGATTACAAGACTAAATTAATTAAATCTATATTAAGTGGCAGGGCACCCAGAAACACTGCAGTGTTGATAGTTGGTGGCAGTGCAAATGGAACGTCGTAATTGAAGAGTAGTTAGTCAAAATGTTTTCAAATAAAAATATCTACACAAGATAGGTGAGGCCATATATTATTATTCTTTCTTTCTGTCTGTCTTTCTTTCTGTCTGTCTGTCTGTCTGTCTTTCTTTCTTTCTTTCTTTCTTTCTGTCTGTCATTCCTTCTTTATTTATTTCTGTCTGTCATTCTGTCTTTCTCTCTTTCTTTCTTTCTTTCTTTCCTTCTTTCTCTCTTTCTTCATTTCTGACTGTCTTTCTTCCTGTCTGTCTGTGTGTTTGTCTGTCTTTCTTTCTTTCTGACTGTTTTTATTTCTTTCTTTCTTCCTTCCTTTCTTTCGGTCTGTCGGTTTTTCTTTCTTCATTTATTTATGTCAGTCTTTCTTCCCTTATTTCTGTCTGTCTTTCTTCCTTTCTTTCTGTTTGTCTGTTTTCCTTAATTTATTTATTTATTTCTGTCTTTCTTTCATTCTTTCTTTCTTTCTGTCTGTCTTTCATTCTTCTTTTCTGTCTGTCATTCTTTCTTTATTTCTTTTTGTCTGTCTTTCTTTCTGTCTTTCTTTCTTTCTTTCTTTCTTTCTTTCTTCAATTCAGTCTGTCTGTCTTTATTTCTTTCTTTCTATCTATCTGTCTGTCTGTCTTTCTTTCGTTTTTTCTTTCATTATTTCTTTCTTTTTTCTGACTGTCTTTCTTTCTTTCTTTCTTTCTTTCTTTCTTTCTCTCTTCCTTTCTTTCTGTCTGTCTGTTTTTCTTTCTTCATTTATTTCTGTCTGTCTTTCTTCCTTTCTTTCTGTTTGTCTGTTTTTCTTTCTTTCTTTCTTTCTTTCTTTCTTTCTTCCTTCCTTCCTTCCTTTCTTTCTCTCTTTCTTTCTGACTGCCTGTCTTTCTTTCTGACTGCCTGCCTTTCTTTCTTTCTTTCTTTCTTTCTTTTCTGCCTGTCTTTCTTTCTTTCTTTCTTTCTTCAATTCTGTCTGTCTTTCTTTACTTCTTTCTGTTTGTCGCTCTTTCTCTTTTTATTTCCGTCTGTCTTTCTTTCTTTCTTTCTTTCTTTCTGTCCGTCTTTCTTTCTTTCTTTCTGACTGCCTTTCTTTCTTTCTTTCTTTCTTTCTTTCTTTCTGTCTGCCTTTCTTTCTTTCTTTCTTTCTTTCTTTCATTCTGTCTGTCTTTCTTTATTTCTTTCTGTTTGTCTCTCTTTCTCACTTTCTTTCTGTCTGTCTGTCTGTCTTTCTTTCTTTCTGTCTGCCTTTCTTTCTTTCTTTCTTTCTTTCTTTCTTTCTTTCTTCAATTCTGTCTGTCTTTCTTTATTTCTTTCTGTTTGTCGCTCTTTCTCTTTTTATTTCCGTCTGTCTTTCCTTCTTTCTTTCTTTCTTTCTTTCTTTTTTCTGACTATCTTTCTTTCTTTCTTTCTTTCTTTCTTTCTTCCTTCCTTCCTTTCTTTCTTTCTTTTCTGCCTGTCTTTCTTTCTTTCTTTCTTTCTTTCTTCAATTCTGTCTGTCTTTCTTTATTTCTTTCTGTTTGTCTCTCTTTCTCTCTTTCCGTCTGTCTTTCTTTCTTCCTTTCTTTCTTTCTGACTGTCTGTCTTTCTTTCTTCTTTCTTTCTTTCTTTCTTTCTTTCTTTCTTCGTTATGTCCATTCATAGAGCGCATTGGAACTTGTTAGTTGGATTGATGACTTTTGCCTTCTTCTTCTCCCCAAATCTCTCCATGAACTCACTGTGTTGCTACTGCCCATGTTGCACCAGTCCTGCTGATAGATTTCACCCTAAATATGTACGGTACTTATTTACTGAGGTTCTAAATATTTCTCGGGTTTTCATCATGTTCTCTCCAATGTTCCTCTCATTAAGGTCCCTCCCTTGTTTCCTCCAGCCAACTTATCCTCGATTTTTTGTATTAATTATATTGCATAATCTCTTTGCTAGTTTATTGTTGTCCATCCTAAATATGTGCCCAAGAAATTTCAACTGTCTCCTGCGTACAGTGCTTGTGAAATTGTCTGTGAGACTATATAGCTCTGCAGTTCGTCCAAATTCTTTTTTGTTATGGAGGGCCGAATATTTTTCTAAGAATTTTGCGTTCTTGCTTTGCAATGTCTGCATGTTTGAATGACCTCCAAAAGTTATGGTTTATGATGCACTTAGAGCTTCTGGGAGATCAACGGGTTTGTAATGCTTAAATTGTGCATTGTATTGATTCCACGTCAGTCTGAAATATTATTCTTTTATAATCGTTTCTGTCTTCTATGGACCACGTTATTTCAACTGCCTTTTCCCTCGTTCTTTCACATTGTTCCAGTGTTCGCGCATTCTTCTTCGCTGAGCTTCTTTTCGATCTTCTGTCCACTTCTTGCCGGTTTTCAATATGGGTTTTGGCTGAAAACTCTGTATCTCCCCAAGTTTCTTCTTCAATGAGTCACGTTCCAGGATGTGCTCATGTAATATCCCCAACTCTTGTAGGTCTTTTTCCAACTTTGTAAACCAGATCCCTTTGGTTTTCTTTCCCACAAAGTAGGCACAGATTCGATTGGAGAATATATTATTATTATTATTATTATTATTATTATTGTAGTATCATTATCCTCAGCAGTTCACCCTAGTTCCTTGGTATTCATTTATGTATTAATTAATTTATTTATTTACTATTTATTTACTGTCGGTGTCTATCGTGCTGGGATAGCGCGCCTGCCTCTCAACCGTAGGCCTTGGGTTTGATTCCCATCTCCGTCAGGAATTTTCGAAACTGACGTGAGAGATGAAACGTTGTGCTCTTAGCTTTGTTGAGAACAATTTAGTAGCTGCCTGATATTTAGTCAGTGCCCCAGTCAGATAAAACAATATTAATGGCCGAGGGAACCCGACGTGCTGACCACGCGTCACTACAAATAAAATGCTAATAAATAACATTTTATTGCTGTTGTTTTATTTCAGGGGCTTGCACATCATCTGATAACCTTTGTTATTGTGATGACTGCATACAAGTATGTACTGTATTTGTAATTTAGAAGAGGATTGGTAAGGAGTCGGTCGTGGCCTTAAGAGGGAATATACAGCTAAAGGATCCAAAATAATAACTATTTTACAATAATATAACTGTGCCTGTCATAAATCTTGAGCAACAATTATATACATTTCCAAGTGAACACACACATCTTGATATTAGATGCTAAGTTTCAAATTCCAAAATTCAAGTCGTAACTATTTTTTTCCATTTTTCAAAATTTGGTGCTTTCTTTGTGCAGACCTTCATCGTTTCCCTCATATCTCCCACGTTGTTGGGACTTTTTGTACTTAAGATTTTTTTAACCCTCCAAGTGATGAATGTTTCTCTCTTAAGTGCTAAGCATTTTTAAGGCAGCCTGCAGTTATATTTAAAAAAATATATAATAAATACAAATTTGTAACTATATATGGCATATGGAAGCGAAACTCTTTTTAAAGTTAGTCAGAAAAACAGAATTGACAAAACTTTAAAAGTAGAAAGAAGAATAGCTAGAACATGCATAAATAACAAGTAGTTCCGTGAAGAACTATACAGCCTATTTTCTTATATCCTACTTATGTTAATTGCCTCTATCTACATACAAAATTTCAGTTTGATTGCTGTAATAGATTCGTAGATATTGAGAACCGACTAAATATTTCGGATGGTCGCCATGTTGGATTTTATATATGTAGGTCCTAGAGTTAGATTCTGTTACATGAAGATTATTGTGTACGTATAGCATTCAAACTTCAATCGCATGATTAGGACACAAGAAGTAACAAGGAGACTTTAAAATTTCGCACAGCTGCCATCATGTGGTTATGGAAACAATTGAAATAAATTAGATGCCAGTGGATTAACATTCGTATAAGGATATACTGTACCAAGTTTGACTGAAATCGGATGGTTAAATTGCGAGAAACGTCCATGCTAATGTTTATACTTCGCGTCGCCGCCATGTTGGATTTGTGATCACCAGGTTATTTTAAGTCCATAGGTGAACTTAAGTTCATATCCCCTATGAACATTAAAAAATCAGTTTGATTGCTATAATAGATTCGTAGATATTCAGAGCCGTCTAAATATTTCGGATGGTCGCCATGTTGGTTTGTTAAATGTGTAGGCCATAGAGTCATGCACCATTCAAGGAAAATTATTGCGTGGGCTCATTATTCAAACGTTCACTTCGATCGCATGATTACGATACAAGAAATAAAACTTAATTTTAAAATTCGCTCAGCCGTCATCTTGAGGTTATGTAAACAATTGAACTAAATTAGATACCAGTGCATTACAATGTGTATAAACATTTTCTTTACCAGATTTCATTGCGTTTGGAACATTAAATCGCGAGAAAGGTCTATTTAAAATTTTCAAATTCGCTTAGCTGCCATGTTCGTTTCGTAGTTAACCGCTTTTTGAAAGTCCTATAGATGAACTTTCAGTAGTGCTCTTTATCTCCGAACAAAATTTCAGGGTGATACCGCTAATTGTTTCAGAGATATAGAATGTCAGTGAAATAATTCGCACATCCGCCATCTTATGGTTATGTAAACAATTGAACGAAGTTAGATGTCGATGCATTACAATGTGTATAAACATATACTGTACCATGTTTTATTGCGTTTGGTTGTTTAAATCGCCCGAAACGTCTATTTAAAATTCGCAAATTCGCATGGCCGCCATGTTGGTTTTGTAGTTACCAAGTTTTCAAAAGTCACATAGGTGAACTTCTAGTGGTTCCCTTTATCACCGTAAAAATTCCAGGGTGATATCGGGAATAGTTTCGGAGATATTGAATGCTCGTGAAATATTTCGCACAGCCGCCATGTTAGATTGGTGAGATGTAACAAAATTTGAAGGGCACGGTCGGGGTCATCCGGAATAGTGCTATGAACTTACCGAGTTTCATTGAAATCGCTCCAGCCGTTTAGAAGTTATTAGGGAAGGGCATCCGGCCGTAAAAACCATCGCCACAAAGACTTCCATCGCATCTCATCCCCGACCCCGTTGGAAAACGGGAATAATAAGGGGTAGACATACATAAGGGGACACACACACGCGCGCACACACACACACACGGACAAAAGGTAATCTCATAAGCCTATTTTTTTCAAAATAGAAAATAGGCTAAAAAATGGACAGTGGCGGATAGTTTCAAATTAAGTTGTACACAAAGAACTGGAGCCCATCACTGCTACTATTCGGAAGAAACAGATTTCTTTTTTTGGTCACATCATGAGGACACCAGAAACCAGGTTATTTAGAAAAATTGTAGTGAAACTTTGGAATATGAAACAACCAGTAGGATGGATTAAGGAAATTAGAGAAGATATGAAAGAATTAGAAATAACCTTGGATGACTTGCGAAACAAAGCAACAAATTAAAAAAAAAGATATAAAAATAAGATTTCAGGCTAAAATAGACAAATGTAATACAGTAAAAAGGGTATTTACAGATGAGGAACGCCTGAGAAGTTCAGAGCGAATGAAAAGCTGCTGGGCGACTCGGAAAGGAAACTTACTGAAGAAGAGGACCAATAAACGATTGACTGAAGTGGTCCAATGAGGCCGTAAAAGAAGAAGAAGAAGAAGAAGAATATGGCATATTATATATCAATGCATTCAGGAAAAATTAGAGAATAAGATAATAATAGTTCTTCTTTACCTACAAGTATCCATTAGAAGTACAATGGATGATTAATCAGAGTTTTAAAAAATTCAAATAAATTCCAAATTTAGAGGTTGGTCACAAGCACTTCTTTATCTGAAATAAAATTCGAAGATATACAAAATGTGCCAAATTTCATTACAAGCGCAATCCATACTAATATAATAAAGCTGAAGAGTTTGTGTGTTTATGTGTTTAAACGCGCTAATCTCTGGAACTACCAGTCGGATTCGAAAAAATCTTTTTGTATATGACAGCCTGATTTAAGAGGAATAAATTAGGCTGTGTAGCATTAGGCTACACCTCTCAGGTAACCTTAAAGATTGCTTTTTGTTCAGTAAGTCGGAAGAACACGCGCACCAGAACGGCTTCGATAATACCGAAGTCTATTGTTGCCATGTAATGCGGGCTGCATCACGTCGCCCCTACTAATGTTCTTGTGCAGAATTGCGGCTGCTTATAAATGGCAGTCACGGGGAGTAATTAGTGCAAAAAGATTTCTTATGCCCCTTAAAACAGTTATAATCATGACAATAGTATACCTCTGTATAAGGGCGATGGTGCAGTATACTGAGGTTATCAGCTGCAATAAGCGGTTGGTGCTATCAAATTTACTTTCATTTATTCCAATCCTTATCCTTGAGCGCTCCGGTTCTGAAAAACAAATAAATCCACCGGGCGAAGCCGGGCGCTACTGATAGTGATATATAATAATATAAACTTTGTTGTATAATGAATTATAAAAAAGTCGCAGGAAACAAGTTTAACCATATCACTTTTCACAGAATTTCAAGAAAGTCGTCATTTTTCTTCTTCAGAAGATCAAAAACCAACTTGCATTGCCTACCAGATAGAGAATTTCATTTCACAGCGAGACTATTCGTAAAATCGATTGTTATATAGATTTTACGATTTGATATATCGATTTCACAAATAGTATCGCTGCGAGACTATCGCACTTGGAGGGTTAAAGTGGGTGTTAATCCTTCAGCTACAAAATGAATCTCACATATTTTCACATTATTGATGTCATCCAGGAAGAAGGATTCATTGGCTATTATGTATTGATACGTGCTACCCCTAGTAACAAGTTCTTTAATTGGATCAAAGTAGATAAAGCACAACACAAGTGGTCCTTTAAAGAAATATTAGCTTTATTGCAGGTCAGAAAGTTACACCACACAATAAGCAAATAGAAACAATTAGCTGTCTTACAGAAGCTTCCTCCTTTATGGAGCACACTCACCCGTTCACTTGCTCATGCAGTTAATCCCCTCACTAATGAGACCAGTGTCCTCGGCTAGAAGTAACAACAACTCTTCCTCTTGTACGCAAGCCACAGTCTGTCACTCATTGCTCTTGATTACACACTGTTTCGCAATTCTCACGCCACCGTAACACCTCTATCGCACTGGTAAGAACACATTCATCAAAACTCAGCCCCCCTCGCTGGCCAGGTCGCTTTATATAGCTGGGCTGGTGACTCAATGGATGTTTCCAGAGTAGGAGAGTTCACGGCTCCTCCCAAGAATTCCATCACCAGGTGGGCCGCGAACATTCCAGACCATGACTTTTGTTCCCGCTGCGCAAGTGGCCGGCCGACAGAGCCCAGAGGTAGGCTCGGGCGGCTGTGAGTCACGCGAGAGGGAATGAAGCAACCCCACTCTCGTAACAGTATGCTAGACTATATTCGGTGAATTTGGAGATCTGGAGGTTGCGTTTCTGGTATCTGGCCTTTAAATATCAAATTTCCTCATGTTGGCTATGCTAAGCCTGTTCCATATTAGTTCGATGCCGCATGTTGCCACTGAGGCAACTTTCAGTTTGAAAAGTGCTATTGCAATGTTGATTGATTTGGTATCTCGTACATAACTTTTGTTGAGACAGCTGGTCTCTCCTTAATATGTGGACATTTGAAGACATTCTTTTTTCACTGTTGCCTAAACAAACTGTCTTTTGCTGCGTTTTAGTCGGTCAACACGATTGTGCCCAAAAAAATTGGGTGGGGTACAGTATATATAAGGTGCGTTTAAAAAGTAACGAGCCGGGGGCATAATTACAGAAACCTGTAGGCCTACCTGTATTGTGCCCGATAATCTGGCTTTGGATTGGGTGGCCCGACACACCCGTCAACCCTCACCCAGAATTCGGTACAACTCGAAAAGAAAAATCTTGAATGTCCGAATCAATTTTGGCATTAAAAAAAACTATGTCGGGAACGAGATTCAAGCAATCCCGGGGTCTTTATAAAGATGGGTACAACTGGGGTAAAATCTCAAAATTGATCCTGCGGACACACAAGTATGACGGCGAACAAGAATGACAAAAAACTCCGCTGTTAAAATAAAACTCATCCACCATTTATTACAGAACCACACCACGAAATACATAAAATCAAACACAGAAGCCTACCTTCGCTCGGAGACTTCTCAAAATTACTCTTGATGTGCAAATAAATTAAAGACGCAGAAGCAAAATTCTAATTAATGAGGACAAAAATCTCCGGGCGTTTACAAAATAACTTACGGAGATCAGAGCTATATCACCCTAGTATTACAACCATTACTTCAAAATGCTATGTTACCTCTCCGTTGAATAGTCCATAAATGAGCAGGTGCATAAATATGAGAAAATATTCAAAGGAAAAATTATTGCCTTATTCGATCTCCTTCTAACTAAATGTAATCACCAAAAGAAAATATGAAAATCCACAGCCTGCTTCCAGTCTCCAACCGGGTCAGGAATGGAATGAATGAAGCCCCCATCTAGCGGCGAGGATATGAACTGTGCCGGCTGCCGAGGCCTGACGCACTCCCCTGGGGCAATGATTAAATGAATGACAGATGAAATGAAGTGATAGTGGAGAGTGTTGCTGGAATGAAATTTTGACAGGGAAAACCGGAGTACCCGGAGAAAAACCTGTCTGCCTCCGTTTTGTCCAGCACAGATCTCACATGGAGTGACCGGGATTTGAACCATGCACCCAGCGGTGAGAGGCCGGCGTGCTGCCGCCTAAGCCACGGAGGCTTTTCACCAAAAGAAAATATATATATTTATACATGGATGTCACTGGCGTTAAAGAATTCATTTACAAAATTTTAATTCATGGATTAAATACTTTAATTATTATTTTCACTGGTTTCCGTTCAGCTGTGCCTCACTCATAAAAATGAATGGTTGTTGGCTGTTACATTTATTACTTTGCATTGTAAAATCTTTATGATTCCAGATACTGTATTTTTTTTTTTTGTTAACCACTGCATGCTTAGCCTCCGTGGCTTAGGCGGCAGCACGCCCGCCTCTCATCGCTGGGTCCGTGGTTCAAATCCCGGTCACTCCATGTGAGATCTGTGCTGGACAGAACGGAGGCAGACAGGTTTTTCTCCGGGTACTCCGGTTTTCCCTGTCAAAATTTCATTCCAGCAACACTCTCCACTATCATTTCATTTCATCTGTCATTCATTTAATCATTGCCCCAGAGGAGTGCGTCAGGCCTCGGCAGCTGGCACAGTTCATATCCTCGCTGCTAGATGGGGGCTTCATTCATTCCATTCCTGACCCGGTCGGAGACTGGAAGCAGGCTGTGGATTTTTCACTGCATGCTCTTCACACATTTATAAATACACCATAAACATTTAAGTAGATGGCTGCTGCCTATCTGTATTATTTTTCAACTGATTATTGCCTCAAAATTTCATATACTTTAACCTATCGCGTAACATTAATTATAATCATTTATTTTATTCACCTCGCTATAGTGAGAACCTTTAGTTTCATCATAACTTCGTATTAGACAACCCTACTATTTTATCAATGCAGCTTCATTATTTACACAACCTTGCATCAGTTACCTACCAAATGCATCTCCTCATGTTAGCATGTAAAGGGAAACCTCAGTGACGTGTGAGTGTTTCGTATAAATATCATGATGTGCGCACAACAAGTGGCCCCTTAAGTGTAAATGTTCCCCCTGTAATTTAAGCCTGTTCAAACCATAAATTGTCATCCAGGTTGCACCATTTCAAAGAACACAGCGACGAAACCCTGTACTCAGATTATATTTTCAAGCATCCATATATTTCATTTTAAATCCTAAATATGACTGTAATAATCTCTCAAAAGAAAACTTACATTTTAATGTCCTAATAATCTTGTCATGTTATCGCATTTTATTCTTTTGATTAAATTCTATTTCGATTATAAGCCCATCTGTCCAAATCTTAGTAAACACTACCCATTAACCACTACTTAAGAATTAACATGGTTTTCAGTACCTTTCGACCACCTCAGTCTTGGTTCCGCTGACACGTTTCCTGGGGGTTTGGTTCCGCGATCTTCTCATTGAACATCCTCCCCTCTCGCCCTGGATCCAGCTCGCTACCCTCTGGGTGTCCATGGTCCTGGCTGGCCTTGGTTTCCACGTCATCATAACAGCTTCCACATTTCTAGATCTAGCCGGTCATCTCTTCGCTCGTAAAGTTCTTGTCACAAAACTCGCACTGGTCTGTACTGATAGCCTTTATGTCCGTCCAATACATCGCTGCAATCTTCATGTCGAATATGCTAAGTAATATCAACTTATGGCCGTGATAATAACTCTATAACGACACAGGTTATATCGTACGCATTTACACCAGCCTGCACTCATAAGAGATTACGTCCTTGGCCTTGAATGTCACTCTATATTTGGACTACACTCAGTTTATCTCTCATAGTTCACTGACCCTGGATACTCACTTGTCTGCTTGTCAAACAAATGCACATCGCTTCATTCATATGTTCTAGGCGTCAATTATATCGCGCACGGCCCATGCAGTCCCGTACCTTAAGACACCACGTGTGTTGGATCGCACTCCGTTGTACCAATGACTAGTGTTTCACAACATAATGCATTATGATCTGCGTTATAATATCGCCTCGCCACATTTGGCTTTAATATTCGTTAATGCAGAGCTGTCCACTCAAGAAACAATACTGAGTCTTTCAGCTATGTTCAAAATGGAAAAAACTATCGGAATACCGCACTGGTTCCAAGTTGCCACGGTACGACTGCCCCTACACACTTGCTTGTAACTTCGGCGTACGGCGACACAAAATAAAGTGACCTGCTTCTCCGACGTGACCTTCCCAACTTGACTTTTCCTGGAGCTCATCAGCGCCCTCTAACCCTCTGGAACCTTCGCCTAGTCATGCAGTCGACTATGTCCATGACGTAAAACCATCATCCTCAGGTTACTTCCACTTGCTTTCTTCCTCCTGCTATGCGACGTTGCCAGAGCTCTCAAAACCATGCGATATCGGTTACAGTATGTTAGATAATAATAATAATGTTATTGGTTTTACGTCCCTTTTAACTACACTGGCTTTTAGAGACGCCGGGGTGCCGGAATTTTGCCCTAAAGGGGATCTTTAACGTGCCAGTAAATCTACTGACACGGCTCCCTCGCATTTGCGCACCCTCAAATGCCAGCTGACTGCGCCAGGTTTCGAACCTGCAACCTTGGGTTCAGCAAGCGAGAACGTTACCCCTGAGCCACGCAGCCAGACAGTATGTTAGAATTATTGGTCCTGGCTGTTGAGGCACTTGTCCCACTGTGACACGATGCGGTGAATGGCTGTCTTATAAAATTCCCTGGGCTGCGATGTGAACCAGTTCCGCACGTACAGCTGGACGTCGGCGTCCGAGGTGAATCGTTGGTCCCGCAGAGCCCTTTTCAGGGGACCAAACATGGCGTAATCACAGGGAGAGAGGTCTGAACTGTATGGAGGGTAGTCGAGAACCTCCCATTTGAATTTCTGCAGGAGTGCCGTGACTGAGTTGGCTGTATGAGGTCGTGCATTATCTTGGAGCGACCACGGTGGCTATGGCGTTCACTGTCACTCGGCGGTCCTGGGTAATGAGTGCATCAATCAGCTGGACATTGTCATTGGTAATGCAGGGGGGGGGGGGGGGGGGGGGCAGACCGGGCATCATCGGCTAACGACACCTGTCCTTCCCTGAAGCGCTTGTGCCACGCCTTGACCCTTGCAAGGGACATGCAATTTTCGCCGCACACTTGTGACATTCGGCGATGAATGTCCGTTCCCCCTACTCCTTACGCTGTCAGAAACTGAACAACACCTCTTTGCTCTTTGGTTCACGCCTCCATGTCACTGTTTGCAATGTGACTGGCAGCGTTGGACGATTGATGCATGCTGCTGTATCGTCAAGTGACGTGCACGCGTGCCCTCTAGCTACGGGCTGTGACCTTCCACGCTCGGGTCGGAACCACACCTCGTTACACACGCCACGATTAGCCGATGTAGTCACCGGTTTGCGCATTCCAGCCTCCGGCTCGTTACTTTTTGAACGCACCTTATAGATAAAATATAATATATTGGGCTATACATTAAATTTTGAAAATATAGTTAGAAAAATAAGAAATTTTGTAATAGTAAGTGTAAATAAAATATAGAAAATCAATAATTTAGAAAAACAAGTGCCGAATATCAACAAATATTCGACTTGGTGCTTGAAATGAACTAAATCTTCTTCCGAAATATGGGGTGTGAATTTTGTATCAGGCGCCAACCAGTTGGTGCGTCGTTTGAAATGTCAACCTAATTGATTGGAAAATACGAGATTCAGAGAAGATTCTTATTTATATGATAGAAAAGAACTGAATTGTGAGAAATATCTACTTAATTAAATATTAGTACAGTACAGTAGTACAGGGATAGGAGGGTGATATACAATCTATAGAGAAACCAGACAGCAGTCATTCGAGCTGAAGAACATGAGAGAGAAGCTGGTATTCTGAAAGGTGTAAGGCAAGGCTGCAACTTATCACCCATACTTTTCAATCTTTACATTGAACAAGCAATGAAGGAAATTGGAGAGAAATTTAAAGTTTTAGTGAAGATTCAAGGATAAATAATTTCAACTCTGAGATTTGCTGATGACATCGTCATTTTGGTCTACATGCCTGAGGATTTTAATGAGTTTTTGAATGGTAACGGAAAGACTACATGATGAAAATTAATAAATGTAAAACAAAAACAAGATGTTCAGTAAAGAACATATAGCCTACTTTCTCCTAAATGTATGAGTATAGTTATAACTCGTTATTATCAAAGAGTATAATAGAACTATTCTTTGTTGAAGACCTTAGAAACGATTTATCTCTACCAAACGCCACAACCTAGATAAAAACTGCTACCATCATTGAAGAAAGAAAGAAAGAAAGAAAGAAAGAAAGAAAGAAAGAAAGATAAGAAGTATATCAAGAATGTTATGGATCTGGAGACATAATCGACCGGACTGGCTGCGTGGCTCAGCGGTAACGTTCTCGCTTGCTGGGCCCTAGGTTGCAGGTTCGTGTCCTGGCGCAGTCAGCTGGCATTTGAGGGTGCACAAATGCGAGGGAGCCGTGTCAGTACATTTACTGGCACGTTAAAGATCCCCTTCGGGCCAAAATTCCGGCACCCCGGTGTCTCTAAAAGCAGCAGTAGTTAAAAGGGATTTAAAACCAATAACATTATTATTATTATTATTATTATTATTATTATTACATATACGACCTGCCGTGGGCAACATCCAACTTTGAGTTGAGGCATGTCTTTACACGTCTGGTTGTGCATGGCTTTCACAACCCTAATTGAAAAAAAAGGAAGGAAGATTGTAGTTTTACGTGACCGTGAATCTTGTGATTATGAGCCACGGGACCTCCTTTTTACGTGGAATCCGAATCACAGGACATGGCATTTCACTTCGAAAATCTCACATGCTTTGACCGGGAATCGAATACCCTAATTGAATTAACAAATCTTTCCATGACCCTACAGAGACGTGTGTATACAAACTACTATGTGAAATCGTTTTGTTCTTTACTTCAAATAACATTTTCAAGTAACGCAAAATAGGCTGTTACAAACCCTTTAAAATAAAAAGTAAAAATGTATCGTAGTATCATCTTGTCATTCTTCAAATTCGATGCGCATAGAATGCCAATGGCATAGTAATCAATGGAGCCCCACGTAGACTAGTCGTGATATCTAGTGGTGAAATAACGAACAATATAATCCTAACAGAGTGAGTGCATTCTAGCGGCCAGAAGAAGAAACTTTTCAATAAAATCTGCAGTTACCTTTTTGGCAGCTAGATGTCTCGAGTAAATCTGCTGGCGAATTATATTTTAATTAAATATATATTTTACACCATAATATGCACAATATAACGCTTAATTTTAAAACATCTGAGTCATTACAAAACAATAAACATATAACATTTCAAGCAAAAAATCTAGCTCAGATCGGGTTTGATCCATAGGCAGTTGAGCGATAGGCTAACGCTCTACCACTGAGCTAATTGTGTCAACGAATATCGTTCTATATAAAATGATTTACATAGAACTTGTTAGCAAATAATGATTTATACTAAACGATTTCATCACTGGAGTATATTATTTATATATAAAGCATTTCATACAACGTTTATTTATTTATTTATTTATTTTGTATCAGTACGCTATATTGCATTCAATACTCAAATTAGTGAAATATAAGTCAGGCACAAGATATCCGCTGCCATCTTGTCTTATTACTGAATCAGCTCAGCTTTTTAAAATCACGTCTGCACTATAGTATTACAAAATAAACTTTTAATTTCGAACGTGCCTCTTCCTTTAGAACAGTTAAAACGATTCTCGGCTCGATAATCGGAACTGGTGGGTCCCATGATATGGATTATAAAGTTTGCATAATTCGCACGGCCGCCATCCTGAAATGGTATGGCGGACGACCTTGTAGTTTGGTCAAAAGACGCATCCTATACGAAGGTATGTTGTTACCAAATTTGGTAGAGATCGGATGATTTGGTTAGTCGTTATTTGATTTTACGTTTTGAACGTTTGAGTGGCCGCCATTCAGTTTTAGTAAAGATGGCGGCGATATAAAACATGACACTGAGGTGTCCTTTGCTAGTGCTACCTTTGTACCAAATTTCGTTCAATTCGCATTCACCGTGTTCGAATTGATAGGGGGGGACAGACATTCAGAGTACACACACTCACACACACACAGACACACACACACAGACTCACACACACACATACACACACACACAGACTCACACACACACACATACACACACACAGACAGACACACTTTTTTTGCCCTGTGTTGAACTCATAAGTCTACTTTCATTTTTTGCAAAAATCGAAAGTAGGCTAATACTGGAATGCAGCCGAAATAAATCAGAAACCTCTATGGACATTAAATTGGCAGGTGAAAAGCTGAAGGAAGTAGGAGACTTCTGTTACTTAGGAAGCATAATAACCAGTGATGAACGAAGCAAAGAGGATATAAAAAGTAGGTAGGCTCAGGCAAGGAAAGCATTTCTAGAAAAGAGGAATCTGTTGACATCGAATATAGATTTAGGTATTAGGAAGTCATTTTTGAAAGCCTTTGTCTGGATCGTGGCGCACTATGGAAGTGAAACTTGGACTATTGGTGCAGCTGAAAAGAGGAGAATTGAAGTGTTTGAAATGTGGTGTTACAGGAGAATGATGAAGATCAGATGGGTAGATAGGGTTACAAACGAAGCGGTATTAAGACGAGTGGGAGAGGAGAGATGTTTCTGGCGACTGCTAATGAAGAGAAGGAAAGGAAGGAAGCTTGTAGTTCAACGTGGCCGTCAATCTTTAAAAGCCACGTACCCACTAGGGGACAAATGTCCCTCAACATGACGCGCAACATAGAGTCGCGCAACGTTGCGCACTGTTCCCTGACGTTGCATGCAACATGGTGCGGCATTTGTGCATGACGCGGGACATGTTGCCTGCGCCCACTCGGGGAGCGAGCGCACAGGGTCGCGCAACATTCCGGCGTCAGTTCTTAGTGAGTTTAGACGGAAAGATAAGTGCCGCTCGACATGTCAGCAGTGTGAGGAAACAAGACAACTTATTGAACTGTACCAAAACCATGCATTGTTATTAGACACTTCACGCCGAGATTAAATAAGAAGATTAAGAAACAATACGCGTGGGAGGATATAGCCAATGTACTGAAATTGTTAAGAAAAAGAATTAGAGGCCAAAGTCCACGCACCCCGCTCACAGTTTATACGTGGAAAAAGGAAAACAAATACCTGTACGAAAATCACTGGTAGTGGTCGGGATGGTGTGAAATCTGGTTTATGGTTTGCCTATGATTCCATGAAGTTTTTACTGAGACGAGCGACTACTTCAGGCAGCTTGGAGATACAAGTCACATTAAGTGTAATTAAGTTTTTTTTTTAGCGTATGGCTTTTGGTGCCGGGAGTGTCCGAGGACATGTTCGGCTCGCCAGTTTTGTAGCTGCTTCGAGACGGACACCCAATGGGTGAGCTACAAGTACCGTTGGGGAGGAAAGTTGGAATTGAAGGTCGAGGAGTTGGAAGGTAGCGGCTGTGGCCTATAGTTAGGGACCAACCCCGGCATTTGCCTGGAAGGAAGATGGGAAACCACAGAAGACCATCTTTAAGGTTGCCGGCGGGGGGATTCGAACCTCCTCGCCTCCCGGATGTGAGCGACTGCCAGCAGTCATGCCGTAACGACCACGGCTAACTCACCCGGTGATATTTTTATTATAGTGCCTCCATATGGGCAAATATGTATATCTGCCATTGAACACCTCCTTGTGCACTCATGAAATACTCAGCGAACTGGTCTCTTATTGCCATAACAGTTTGAGTGGGTGGTCTTCCTAACGCTTCCAAATTCAACATAATACCAGGTCCAATTTCTCAGCGGATACCGAGATATGGCTTCATCATGTCTTCGGTCAGTGCCAACGACCAGTACAAGGGGCATGTTCGGTCCATTGTTGGCCAATTGAGCCGGTTTTTAGCCATAGCTTTATAGAATGAAGACTCTTGAAACACTCCACTATCAAATGAATTTCCTTTAGCACCACAAATAGCATATATAAAATTATTTTCAGCATCTTCAATAGCCAAGAGAACGATGCTAAATTGCTCCTCATAGCTGTAAAAATCACTGCCGGAATTCGGAGGTGCCTGAATCAAAACGTGCTTCCCGTATACATCTCCTATAGAATGCGGGAACTTATATAATATTTCATAATTATTTACGTAATTATTTCGTATTTTTTCGGATACAATGCCAGGACAACAATGACGAATTCCCTGATTCACCCAACACAGGGCGTACTTACGAAACCGTCCCATCTCAATGCAATCATGCATCCGGGAAGACGCCTACAACGTCCAAACATTCTAAGAAGAGAAAGACACCACACGCAGAGAGACTGGAAGAGACCTTCGAAGTAATGCTGTAAGTAACCCAGGACGAATTTGCGGCCTATGGCAATGTGTGGTTTCAGAGTTACGCGAGATGCAAGATGAACACTCTGTACTCGTGGCAAAATATTATATCAAAAATATATATTGATATGCGCATGAGGAAATACCGCCGAGACTACAGTACGGCATCATCAAGTATGACAGATAGTACGGAGTACGGAGAGTATGAATCTCCAGTTGACAGGCCCAACAGCATTCCGTAATATCGTGCGTGCCTTGCTTGGCTATAGAACGCCCGATCATTTGTAACGATCATCTCTATATATATAAAAATGAAGTTTGTCTGTTTTTACTGAATTTCCACGGAAATTTGCGTTATTTGCGCGTTTCAGACTGTTGTTTGATGGATGCGCGCAAAAATAAATTTTTGTCTGTCTGTCTGTTTGTTTGTCTGTCTGTCTGTCTGTCTGTCTGTGGACAACTTTGAGTCCTTATAACTTGAGAACGGCTGGGTGGATAAACGTAAAATTTGATACAGATATCCATCAGAGGCACCACACTAATCATCGATGTAACTCTTCTCCGTACCTCTCATATGAGGGGCATACCCCCTTAAAATGCATGCTGAAATAGGTGTAGAAGGGCCAGACAAAGCTCATTTTCAGCCCCTCATTATCAGAAACAAAACTCGGAGGTCCCAAGGACCCCGAAAACCACATTTTAAGGCCCTAAAACCAATAGTTTTTGAGTTATTTCCAGAAAACTAATTTGATTTAATAAAATAATGAAAGTATGCAACCCGGTAACTATGGCAACAGAATCTCACAGGTCATTGTTAGACGCAATACAATTCCAATTATTACATTACTGTGAAAGTTGGTAAACGGCTATACGGTTATCACGGAACCAAATTACGGTGTAAAATGCAACAATACATACAGTATACTGTGCTTAAGGGGGTCAAGAGGTACTCGAGAATTTTTTCACGTGATTTACACGTGTGGGTGTGGTACGGAAGGTCTATTTAATCCCTATCTCTATATAATTATACAATTATTATTATTATTATATAATGGCACACAACGACGAGACAAAGCTCATTTTCATCCCCTCGGTGTCGGAAACAAAACACGGGGGCCCTAAAGTGTCCCCAAAAACTAAATTTTAAGGCTCTATAACCCACAGTTTCTGAGATAATCCCTGAAAACTAATTTCATTTAATAAACTAATCAAGGAATGCAAGCCGGTAACCATGACAACAGTATCTCAAGAGATGACATCCAACTTTCCATCTCTTTCTGTAAGAAGCAATACCACTCCATTTATTACATTTCTGCGAAAGTTTGCAAATGGCTATAAGGTTATCACGGAACCAACTAAGACTGTAAAATTCGTCAATGCGCTTAAGGGAGTCAAGGGGCACTCCAGAATTCTTTCACCCGACTTACACGTGCGATATGTTGTACAGAAGGTCTATTATATCTCCAAACAGCAATATTATTTTCAAAAATTTCTGAATTGAAACAGTATTTTTGCGGCTTTTTAGGAATTTGACGTATTCAATTTTATTTTCACGTCAGGTAGTACACGTTAGGTGAATTTAGTTTGAGAGCACATTTTAACTAATCATTCTTTTTTGTCAACAAACGGGTACATAGTAAGGATGATTTTGTTTGAGTTAGTTATTGTTGTTTTAAAGGGTGGAACTACGAGGTCATCTGCCCCTTGAATTTGTTTGATACTGTGTGTTTGATATATCCATATTTGGACATCTGGGTGATACGTTGTAGTCAATAGAGTTAGTTTGCCTCATGGTCACTAGCTAGCTGCCTTTGCTCTTGCATAAATACACCTATCTATAAACATATGATTGTTTGTTTATTAAAGTTTCAATTTTGTTTCTTTTACGCGTTTCGGTGTGTTTTTTGACGGATGCAAGCAAAACGTGGATTTGTGTGTCCGTATTTCTGTGTATCTTTATGTACGCCTATAACTCGTGTTCAGATTCTTGGAGCATCGTAAAATTAGGTAGGTATCCATGAGGGTCAATACACTAATCATTTATATAACTCTTCACTGTACTTCTCATAGAAGGGTGGGTATAGGGAAAAAAGTTTCAAAATACATGCTAAAATAGGCGAATTATAAAAATTATTCTAGAAGGACGACCAAAGCGTATGTTGCGCTTCTCAATGTGAGACACAAAATTCGGAGGACTATAAATGGTCTCCGAAAACCACATTTTAAGGCCCTTAAATTAACAGTGTGTGTGATATTCCCAGAAAACTAACTTCGTTCTGATAAAACTTTTGAAGGAATGACAAACCGTTAACCATTGCAACAGTAGCTGAATTGATAACGTCTGGTTATTCATACCAAAGACCGTTCGAAGAACGGGTACTTCTGCTAATTTGTAATCAAGTTTCAAAATCAGTTGTTGTAATTCTATTAAAGTTACAAATGATCCGTGAGATATTCGAAGATCACTTAACATTTACTCTGCTTTGCCTTTGTAGTAAGTAGTTCGCACCCACCACCTTCTCTTTCTCTTTTTCTTACATTTTGATTCACTGAGAATAATGTACGCAGCGCTGATCAAGACAACCTCCTCGCTCGGGCGACATCTCTGCAACAACTGGCTAGTGTGTACAAGCGACATGACCCGCGGCATTGTTCCAAGATGTTCTGTGCAACATGGCCCGGAACTTGTCCCGCGACATGTTCCGCAACTTGTCCCCTAGTGGGTACGTGGCTTATTAAGATCATGAGTCACGGGACCTCCTTTTTAGGTGGAATCCGAACCACAGGACATGACATTTCACTTCGAAACTAATGAAGAGAGGAGATAGGTTAGTAGGACACATACTAAGACACCGAGGAATAGCAAGCTTAGTTATGGAACGAAGGGTCGAGGACAGGAACTGTAGGGATAGAACAAGGTTAGAATATGTTAAACAGATTGCCTCTGATGTAGGGTGTGGTAGCTATGTAGAGATGAAACGATTAGCTCAGGACAGGGAGGCATGGAAGCTGCATCAAACCATTCAAAAGACTGAAGACTCAAATAACAACAACATTACCTACCGGGTTGTGCAGATGGAAAACATCAGTAGGATGACTAATTCTTATAGGATTCGACACTCAAGTGGTCATCAACATATCCTGATCACTGTGTTAAGGTTAATTTTCACTATTGTACATTCACTACTATGGTTCAATAGCACGTCGTTAGATGATTATAGTGTAATGTTTGATTCGCAGTTTGAATGTCGTTATACGTTAGCTTCCTTTTGTGTTGCAAAGTTTTGTGAATTACGTGAGTAACGGTGTTGCATGTGTCTGCACGACGTGGTCCTTCGTTGGCCGAAACGAAACAAGAAATAATAATGAAATAATCCGTTGACTGTACACTCTGTTGCGTTCTTCTGTCCATCCTTATTCTCGACAAAATTGTAGGGTTCTAATGTTGTTCAATCGTGCATGATTTTTTCGTCAACACCAATTTCTTGTAGCTAAGTTATTAAGTTATTTATTATTATTATTATTATTATTATTATTATTATTATTATTATTATTATTATTATTATTATTATTGCTCTATTGCTTTTTATAGATTAGAGTTTATTTAATTGCTTTATTTTACTATTCTAGACTTTGATTGGTTGGTTCTTAAGTTTAGGGGCTGCGACAACGCGGTCATGTAGCCCCGTGTACTTTGGGTGTGTATAGAATATGTCTGATAACCGGTGTTAATTGTGATGACTGTATTAGTGTGTGTTATCTGTTGTTTTTTTAAGTACTGCAACTTAGAATTTTTCAAATAGTTCCTGTTTTTGCCGCCAAGCGCCACCGTCAACGACTACTAGGCCAAGTTCAGAACTTAGCTACCAGACGCCACCGCAGTCGGCTCTTGGCAACGAACGTAGAGACCTAAGAGCGTTGTTTACATTCTTAACCTATCCAATTTAGCTTCACACAGGTGCAATTAGTGGAAGGTTCTTTAACATGCCATAAATCTATGACAGGGGACCGCCGGCTTTACCTCCCCTCCGAAGGAAGGCATACTGATTGTAGACTTTAGTGCTTCGTGTTTAAATTAGGTCACGGGTGATATAAAACGCTTCTGGAATGTTTTCCGTCTCCATGGCAACGACAATTACCGTTTCTCATAGATGGCCATGGCAATACACTACTTGTACAGTATACAATATGCACTTAGCTTATAACCAAATAGGTCAGGGCTTCGATTCTCAGTTCAGTTCCCTTGATAAGCATCATTCCGTCATCTCAGTTTATTGTTAGTGCCCTTTGGTCTTAGTAACGGCCGGTATAAAGACGAGTAATGATACGCTATAAAACTAAACGATCGTTACTAACCACAGACTGGCCGGAAGTGGCGGGCTACCTTGGTGGTAAGACTTCTACCAATGGAACACAATTAAAATATAGTTATCACTATTGCTGCAAACTTGGGGTCTTCCACGTCTTCTCTTTCATCATCATCATCATCATCATCATTTCCCCTTATCCAGCTCGTGCCGGTCGGGGTATTTATGGCACTTCTCCACTTTCCTCTTTCCTTCCACCATTCTTCTTCCACGATCTTGTCCAGTCCAGATTTCTTTTTCTTATGCTGTTCTTCACTGAATTGCCTCCAGCATCTGTCTTGGTATTCTATTTTCCTTCATCCTCTTTACATGTCCAAACCACCTTAGTTTATTCTTCTCAATTCTGCCTTTTAGTTTTCCCATCCCAACTTCCTTCCTTACTTCTTCATTTCTCACTCTGTCTTTCCTTGTCTTTCCTATCATACTTCTTTAATAATGTCTATTTGTTACCTCTTAACAACGCAGGTAACTTTCTCCGAAAATTAAAAGTAAAGATACTATTACGATTACTGATAATATAAGGCCAGGCTATCTCCACTATCGAACGATGAGAGTTTTCGAACAACACTGTCGTCGGTCGATCTAAAACTAGATTCTAGTGTTTGAATCTGCAACATCATAATTTTTACAATTTTATTTTTAACATTAAATCTAGGGGCTGATGACCTCCCTGTTCCGCCCCTTAAAACTCTAATAACTAACTAACGTAAAATCTGTTAAATATTATTGTCACGAAACCTAACCATGTCAGAGCACTTTTGAATGCTCTTTTTTCCCATAGCCTAGTGGCCCATAGACGGTCAATATTATTGTACAATATATATTGCACAATATTTTGACGGTTACCCCTAAACGTTCAATAATATTGTGCAATAATTTTGTGTGCGCAGTAACTTGAATCGTGTGAAGGCAACACTGAAGGTTATGCAATATTTTGCGCAAACACGAGCACAGACGTACAACCTCAATGGCAGTATATTGTGCAACCTCCATCATCAGTATCCGCCAGAGTTTCTTGTCCTGAGATAATATTTTCGTCACGCTGATGGAAGCAGTAGGTGTTTCTTGACCTGCAAGGAACTTCATTTCCTCGGAATACCATAGCACACGTTCAACAGACTCCGCACCGGCACCACTTCCCTCAGCACCACGAATACGTTTCAATTCTTCGCGGAAATTGGTACGCAAATATTTTTTCTTCCTTAGCCTATTTTCTTTTATGAAAAAATAGGCTTATGAGATCACCTTTTGTCAATGTGTCTCTGTGTGCGTGTCTGTGTGTGATGGTGTGTGTGTGTTTCCCCCTAATACCTTCTAAACGGCTGGAGCGATTTCAATGAAACTCGGTAAGTTCATAGCACTATTCCGGAAGACCCCGACCGTGCTCTTCAAATTTTGTTACGTCTGACCAATCCAACATGGCGGCTGTGTGAAATATTTCACCAGCATTCAATATCTCCGAATCTGTTACCGATATCATCCTGGAATTTTGTACGGTGATAAAGGGAACTACTAGAAGTTCACCTATGTGACTTTTGAAAACCTTGTAACTACAAAACCAACATGGCGGCCAAGTGAATTTGCGACTTTCAAATATACATTTCTTGCGATTTAACCAACCAAACGCAATAAAACTTGGTACAGTATATGTTTATACACATGGTAATGCACCGACATCTAACTTCGTTCAATTGTTTACACAACCTCAACATGGCGGCTGTGCGAAATATTTCACCAGCATTCAATATCACCGATATCACCCGGGAATTTTGTCCGGTGATAAAGGAAACTACTGAATGTTCACCTATGTGACTTTTGAAAACCTGGTAACTACAAAACCAACATGGCGGCCAAGTGAAGTTGCGAATTTTAAATAGACGTTTCTCGCGATTTAACCAACCAAACGCAATAAAACTCGGTACAGTATATGTTCATAAACACTGTAATGCACCGACATCAAAATTCATTCAATTGTTTACATAACCTCAAGATGGCGGCTGTGCGAAATATTTCACCGGCATTCTCTATCTCTGATACTATTAGCGGTATCACACGGAAATTTTTGTACGGATATAAAGGGCACTACTGGAAGTTCATCTATAAGCCTTTCAAAAACCGGTTAACTACAAAACGAACATGGCGGCCAAGCGAAGTTGAAAATTTGAAATAGACCTTTCTCGCGATTTAATGATCCAAACGCAATGAACTTGGTACAGCAAAAGTTTATACACATTGTAATGCACTGGTATCTAATTTAGTTCATTGTTTACATAACCTCAAGATGGCGGCAGTGCGAATTTTAGAATTAAGTTTTTATTTCTTGTGTCGTAATGATGCGATCAAAGTGAAAGTTTGAATAATGAAACTACGCAATATTTTTCCTGGTATCTGAATCAAGGGCCTATACATATACCAATCCAACATGGCGACCATCCGAAATATTTAGACAGCTCTGAATATCTACGAATCTATTAAAGCAAACAAACTGCTTTTTTTTAAATGTTCATAGGGACTATACACATAAGGTCACCTACTGGACTTTTAATAACCTTATGATCAGAAATCCAATATGGCGGCGACGCGAAGTATAAATATTATCATGGACGTTTCTCGCAATTTAACCGTCCGAGTGCAGTGAAACTTGGTACAGTAAATCTTTATACAAATGTTAATCCACTGGCATCTAATTTATTTCCATTGTTTCCATAACCTCAAGATGGCAGCTGTGCGAAATTTTAAAATTTGTTTTTACTTCTTCTATCCTAATCATGCGATTGAAGTTTGAATACCACACGTACACAATAATTTTCTTGTAACAGTATATACCTCTGTTGTTGTTTGAGTCTTCAGTCTTTTGACTGGTTTGATGCAGCTCTCCATGCCTCCCTGTCCTGAGCTAATCGTTTCATCTCTACATAGCTACCACACCCTACATCCGAGGCAATCTGTTTAACATATTCTAACCTTGGTCTACACCTACAGTTCTTGTCCTCGACCCTTCCTTCCATAACTAAGCTTGCTATTCCTGGGTGTCTTAGTATGTGTCCTACCAACCTATCTCTTCTCTTCGTTAGCAGTCGCCAGAAACATCTCTCCTCTCCCACTCGTCTTAATACCTCTTTGTTTGTAACCCTATCTACCCATCTGATCTTCATCATTCTCCTGTAACACCACATTTCAAATGCTTCAATTCTCCTCTTTTCTGCTGCACCAATAGTCCAAGTTTCACTTCCATAGAGCGCCACGCTCCAGACAAAGACTTTCAAAAATGACTTCCTAATACCTAAATCTATATTCGATGTCAGCAGATTCCTTTTTTGTAGAAATGCTTTTCTTGCCTGAGCCAACCTACTTTTTATATCCTCTTTGCTTCGTCCATCACTGGTTATTCTGCTTCCTAAGTAACAGAAGTCTCCTACTTCCTTCAGCTTTTCACCTGCCAATTTGATCTCCATAGAGGTTTCTGATTTATTTCGGCTGCATTCCAGTATTTTTGTTTTACATTTATTAATTTTCATCATGAATTCTTTCCGTAAGACGGAGTTCATACCATTCAAAAACTCATTCAAATCCTCAGGCTTGTCGGCCAAGATGACGATGTCATCAGCAAATCTCAGAGTTGAAATTATTTCTCCTTGAATCTTCACTCCCACTTTAAAATTTTCTTTAATTTCCTTCATTGCTTGTTCAATGTAAAGATTGAAAAGTATGGGTGATAAGTTGCAGCCTTGCCTTTCACCTTTCTGAATACCAGCTTCTCTCTCATGTCCTTCAACTCGAATGACTGCTGTCTGGTTTCTGTATAGATTGTATATCACCCTCCTATCCCTGTACTTTATTCCAATCGATTTCAAAATGTCAAACAATTTAGTCCAATCAACGTTATCAAAAGCCTTTTCTAAGTCTACAAAAGCCATGAACGTTCTCTTATCTTTCCTTATTCTACCTTCCAAAATCAGCCTAAGACTTAGTACAGCTTCCCTTGTTCCTACATTTCTCCTGAAACCAAACTGGTCTTCACCCAACTCCGTTTCTATCTGGCTCTCAATCCTCTTGTAAATTATTCTAGACAGGATCTTTGAAGCATGAGTAATCAAGCTGATTGTACGGTAATCTTCACATCTGTCAGCTCCCACTTTCTTTGGTATAGGGATGATTACATTCTTCTTGAAATCAGGGGGTACCTCACCTGTCTCATAAATCCTACACACCAAGTGAAATAACCTGATCAGACCTTCATCTCCTATGCAGCGTAGCAACTCAATCGGTATATCATCTATGCCTGGTGCTTTGTTCCTGCTTAAGTCTTCTAAAGCTCTATCAAATTCTGATCTCAATATTAAATCTCCTTTCACATCCTCATCAATTTCCTCCTCCCTTTCCATTACATGATTCTCAATCTCCTTTCCCTTATACAAACTCTCTATGTAAGCTTTCCATCTCTCAACCTTTTCTTCCCTATCTGTTAGAGGCTTTCCATTTGTGTCCTTAATATTACAGCACTTAGTCTTCTTTTCCCCAAAAGTATTCTTAATCCTTCGATAAGCTGTGTCTACTTTTCCTAATTTCAGACAATTTTCTATACCAGCACATTTCTCTTTCAACCATTCTTCTTTCGCTTCCTTGCACTTCTTGTTAACCTCATTTCTCAGACGTCTGTATTCTGCTTTCCCCTTTTCATCTCTTACATTCTTGTGCTTCCGCCTTTCATCCATCAATTCGAGTATATCCTGATTGATCCACGGTTTTCTACCTATTCTCTCTTTCCTACCAATGTTTTCTTCTGCGGATTTTGTTATTTCATTCTTCAAAAGTGCCCATTCGTCTGCAATTGAAGTTTGTTTAGGTGTTTTCGTTAGTCCTTCCTTTATACTCTTCTTGAATCTTTCGTTTACATCCTTCTCTTTCAGTCTGTCTATTGCCCACCTTTTTGGCTTTTGACTTTTCTTCAGTTTCTTCAACTTTAATCTGCATTTCATTACAACCAGATTGTGGTCAGAGTTTATGTCAGCACCAGGATATGTTTTACAATCCAAAATCTGGTTTCGAAACCTCTGCTTGACCATAATGAAGTCGATTTGGTAACGCCCTGTATCTCCTGGTCTCATCCATGTGTATATTCTTCTATTTAAGGTGTTAGCTATAACCAACTCATGCTCAGTGCAGAATTCCACCAGCCTGCTTCCTCGATCATTCCTTTCACCTAATCCGAAATCTCCTACTATCTTCCCTTCTCTCCCTTTTCCTACCACAGCATTCCAATCTCCCATTACTATAACATTTTCATCACCCTTGATATGCCTCAGAATTTCGTCTATTTCTTCGTAGACCTTTTCAACATCCTCATCATCAGCTTGACTGGTAGGCATATAGACTTGTACCACTGTGGTGCAGGTAGGTTTAGTATTTATTTTTGCTACAATAATCCGTTCACTATATTGCTCATAATATTCCACCCGCTGTCCAAGTTTCCTACTCAATATGAGGCCAACCCCTGCTTGGCCATTCTTTGATTTAGTGCTAATGACCCTATAGTCTCCTGACCAAAAGTCCTGTTCTTCCTGCCAGCGCATTTCACTAATCCCAACCAAATCCAACCTCAACCTATCCATTTCCCTTTCTAAGTTTTCTAATCTTCCATTTCCTAGCAGACTTCTAACATTCCACGCTCCGATCCGTAGAATGTCAGATTTCCTCTTTGTCACTTCTGTGATGTTAACCCCCTCTCGAGTAGTCCCCACCCGGAGATCCGAACGGGGGACTAGTTTACCTCCGGATTGAAATTTTACAAGGGAGGAGGCCATCATCACATGTATTTATGCATAGAGAGGTGCATATCCTCGGGAATAGCATACGGCTGTAGTTTCCCGTTGCTTTCAGCCGTGCAGCAGGACCTACTTATATAAAAATCCAACATGGCGACCATCTGAAATATTTAGTCGGTTCTCAATATCTACGAATCTATTACAGCAATTTAAACTGAAATGCTGTATGTTGATATTGGCAATTAACATAAGTAGGTTATATGAAAATATGCTGTATAGCTCTTCACGGAACTACTTGTTAGATGATCAAATTTCTCATTTTCCAATTGTGCATCTCGGCGGATTTTTTTTTAATGTCGGCATTTATTGACAATCACATTGAACTAGAGCTTGATGTTCTGTAAATCGATTAATAGTCGATAAATCGAATTATTTGGAATTAATCGAGAATGATTAATCGATTAATTGACTGAAGGTAATATCGATTAATCGGCTAACCAAAGAATCAATTAATTGATTAGTAGGCATGAGTTAAGCAGTTTGAACGAGGGGTCATCGCTTAAGTTGAGTTACGCTTATTTTCGGAATGATGTAGTCTATAGACTTCTATAAAAGTTACATTTTAACCTTTTTTCCTTGTTTATGTTAACAATAACCAAATAAGAGTCGGTGACAGTGGAAGGACAAACATCAATCATATTGGGAAGGGTTTCCAAAGTAGAAAACGAAGAGCACCAGTATTCAGTAAACGAAGAGTTTTCAGCAAAAATCTCGAATTCTTGTTCAGGAAATTTATTGTTTTGTTTTAGCTTAGTTTTCACAAAGTACGAGAAATAACAAGATGTTCAGTAAAGAACATATAGCCTACTTTCTTCTAAATGCATGGGTATTGTTATAACGCTTTTTCCTTTTCAAGGAGTATAATTGAATGTTGGTTGTAGTAGGTTGATGAAATACAATGTGCTATACGGATATTAAACATGAATATGTGGTCCCCTTTGCTAGTGCTACCTCTAAAAATTTCATTCAATTCTGTTTTACCGTGACTGAATTGATATGGGGAATCGATTTGTACACATTCATGGCCGCTATCTGCAATCTATTGGGCTGATGACCTTGTAGTTCAGTCAAAAGGTGCTTCCCACAAAAAGGTATGTTGTTTGCAAAATTTGATAGATAACAAATGCTTAGGTTAGTCGTAATTTGATTTAAGCTTTTAATATTTGGGTGTCCGCCATTCCGTTTCCGTCAAAATGGCGGCGATATAAAATATGAGACTGAGGTGCCCTTTGCTAGTGCTACCTCTGTACCAAATTTTGTTCAATTCGGTTTTACCGTGTTTGAATTGAGAGGGGGAATCGATGTGCACACATACATGGCCGCCATATGCAAACTATTGGACGGATGACCTCGTAGCATGGTCAAAGAACGCTTCTCACATAAAGGTTTGTTGTTGCAAAATATGGTCGAGATCAGATGATTAGGTTGGTCGTAATTTGATTTTAGCTTTTTACATTTGGGTGGCCACCATTACGTTTCCGTCAAGATGGCGGTGATATAAATCATGACACTGACGTGTCCTTTACAAGTGCTACCTCTGTACCAAATTTCGTTCAATTCAGTTTCACCGTGTTCGAATCGATAGGGGGGACAGACATTCAGAGTACATACACTCACACACACACACACACAGACTCACACACACATAGACAGACACATTTTTTGGCCCTGTGTAGATCTCATAAGTCTACTTTCATTTTTTGCAAAAATCGAAAGTAGGCTAAAAACGTAATTTAAAGAAGTATTTTAATTAAATAAATGTCAGTTTTGCTTGTGTGAGAGCTTAGTGAAAGGAGCGAACTTCATCGATTAATCGACGACCCAAATAATCGATTAAAATACAATTGATTAATCGATCATACGCAAAATCGATTATTCATTATATGTAGCAATTTTTCTATTTCGATGACTCGATTATTCGATAACTGAAATTGAACTGTTAAAATGACCAGTCCTACTTTGAACGCAGATAGCATTCTCATGAATAGTAATATAAGATTCTGATTATTACTCCTATAACTATCTCTACTTCAGTATTGTTGTTTGAGTCTTCCTTCAGTCTTTTGACTGGTTTGATGTAGCTCTCCATGCCTCCCTGTCCTGAGCTAATCGTGTCATCTCTACATAGCCACCACACCCTGCATCCGAGGCAATCTGTTTAACATATTCTAACCTTGGTCTACCCCTACAGTTTTTGTCCTTGACTCTTCGTTCCATAAGTAAGCTTGCTATTCCTGGGTGTCTTAATATGTGTCCTACCAACCTATCTCTTCTCCTCATTAGCAGCCGCCAGAAACATCTCTCCTCTCCCACTAGTCTTATAGTCTTAATACCTTTTCGTTTGTAACCCTATCTACCCATCTGATCTTCATCATTCTCCTGTAACACCACATTTCAAACGCATCATTTCTCCTCTTTTCTGCTGCACCAATAGTCCAAGTTTCACTTCCATAGAGCGCCACGCACCAGACAAAGGCCTTCAAAAATGACTTCCTAACACCTAAATCTATATTCGATGTCAACAGATTCCTTTTTTGTTTGTTGTAGAAATGCTTTTCTTGCCTGAGCTAACCTATTTTGTATAGCTTTGCTTCGTCCATCGCTGGTTATTTTTCTTCCTAAGTAACAGAAGTCTCCTACTTCCTTTACTTTTTCACCTGCCAATTTGATGTCCATAGGGGTTTCGGATTTATTTCGGCTGCATTCCAATATTTTTGTTTTACATTTATTAATTTTCATCATGAATTCTTTACTCAAGACGGAGTCCATACCATTCAAAAACTCATTCAAATCCTCAGGCGTGTCGGCCAAGATGACTATGTCATCGGTAAATCTCAGAGTTGAAATTATTTCTCCTTGAATCCAGTATTCGCAAACAGTTTATTCCAAAATGGAGATGGGGCCATTTCTCCAATTTTTAAAGGAATAAAAGAATATCATGTGTTTTGAAATGTGTTTTCATCATGATAATATTGAACATTCGCTTTTAAGAGGGCACTGTTACTTGGGTAATATTTTACGACAGTGATTTTTTACTATACAAAAGCGTATTTGTTCATTCACTGCTAAACTACAGACAGCGACGCCAATTTACGATTTAATGAGTATCTTAAGAAATCCTTTGACGGCGAGAAATGTAATTAAGTCATCTTGTTTACAAGACGCGGCCTATTATAGCTAATTAAAACCAATGTCTTGAGAATTAACTTGTGTATTTAACAACTAATGAGATTCAGAATATCGCTCACTTCTTAACTTCATTTTATACATAAAAAATATAATATGGCAAGCACAGCACCTTAATTTTACGAGCTATAAAAAGACCAGGCAGGAAACGGCATAATTGAATAAGTCACCGATCACAGAAGAGGTGATATATCTGCAGGTGAACGCTTTATATTCGCTCTCGTAAAATCTCTAAGCCCCCCGTACGTAATGTAATTGCTACAAAAGCGAAGCGACTCGACGCATGGTTCTGTTGCCTGGATACGCCACTACGTCATGTGACGTGGGGCGTAACAATGGATCTGTGCTGACTCGACTCGACTCGACTCGGCTGTACCCAATTCCAGCAAGTGAATGCTCTCTCTTCCATTCTTTTATGCTTAGACTTGATTATATGAGGAGGTAGTTTCCTGATATCGTATTGATAAATCTTTTGATGGTCTGGAGGGGAACGTGGCTTGCCAACAGTTTCAGCAGAAAAGAATGTGATTGCGTAGGCATGCTTTTCAAAATCCACACAAATATACAATATTCTCTGTACGCTTGGAGAAAGGGATTGAGATTTGGCCGCAAATTCCACGTCAGTTATCTCACCTCTGCCTCTTGACCAATCCATGTTCGCATAGTTGATGTCTTAATAATCTGCGTTGCAATATTAAGCCTCGTCCACACCGGCAGATTTGTTTTCAGGAACATTGTATGCAGACTGATTCCCAAATGTTTCTCATTTGTATGCGGGATGTTTGCAGACTTTTTGAAAACAATCTACATAAAATCGGGAGACACATTTCATATTCGAGTGATGTTTGGAAACAGTCTGCATTCAGTTTGCAAACAGTCTGCATACAATTGACATACAAATGACAAACAAATCTCGTGTTTCTAGAGACAAGATACAATGTTTTCTGTTTTCCAGCGAAATGGAAAACATGCATACAAGAAACAAGTATTTTGTCTCAAGTCTTCCCGTGTGGACGTGTTTTGAAACTGGAGACCAGATACAAACAACAGACGCATCCAGTAACCATTTGCCGTTCGAGCGGATCACAGAGCGGATAGAGTCATACTGCCGAGTTAATTGTTCGTGAATTGTGCGTGGCAAAAGTAGACATTTGGTTTTTAGTTTTAAGATTTGATAGGAAAACTGTGCTCCTGGTGACAGTCCCAAAATGACTTCATGGAATCAGAAACAGACAATCAAATTAATTGGAGAGTTTCACGCCCGTCCTTGGTAGCGTAGACACATTATTAAGCAATACAAAACACGCACAAGCCAAAAGTACGTCTTCTTCACTCGACATCGCTAGAAGCACTGACTGTGTGGACTAGAGGTCTAATTCTGGTGTGGACGCAAACCAGGTAACATACTTGTATGGGATACTGTGTTTCTAAACAGTCTGCGGACTGTATGCAAACTTGTATGGAGATTGTTTGCAGACTGTTTCCAGACTCCGAAGTAGTATACATACAGTCTTCATACAGTTTGCCTACAGTTTTCAAACAATCTACATACAGTCTGCAAACAAATCTGCCGGTGTGGACGAGGCTTTTACAGCCCACGTGCTTCAGTGCCTGGTCAGCTGTATCTCTGACTTGTACACTTTGGCAATCTCGTTCTCAGACCACATGACGAGACGAGAACTGTCAATCACATTCTCCCAGCTTACAGAGTATACAGTAGTATGATTAGACCGAAGCAAGATGGTCGCTGTTAGATTGTCTTTTTATGTGTCGCTAGCCGAATAATAGAAAAAAACAGTTCCGTTTCTGAATATGATTCTTCTTCTTCCTCTTAATTCCTTTAATTCCTGGATGGAACATAGGGCCACTATGGACCACGATATCTTGGATCATCTTTTCCCTCCATTGACTTTGATCTTCTACCAATACAACTCCATTCGATGGCTCAACACCTTGGTTGGTTCTTAAAGACACCACGTACTCTTACACGATGAAAAAGTCAACTTTTGTGGCATCACTTTACTAAGTATTTTCTGGGTTTATGCTAAAGGTACAGCTATGATTCTTGTCACATATAAGAAGCGGTATATTCTGAGCTGTTTTTGACCCATGTAGTGCTACTTTGCTTTTATAGGATGTGTGAAATGAATACAAATTTGGACAAATACATATTCAAAAAAATGTTGTATAAGTTGCTTCAGGTACACATTTCTAAGTTGTTTTTCAATCAAATATTCTCAAATTTTGTTCACATACTTGGAATGGATCATGGCAGATGAGTAACCACTTTGTTTCATTATTATTGGGACAGAATGCAAGAAAAAAATCCGAACTCTTTCTTTTAAAATTTATTCAAAAATATGTATCATTTTTCTCTTCCCAATCCATGCCTACTATGTTTTGGAAGTGAAAATAGGTAAACATTCAAGTACTTCATTAGGCAAGTTAATGTAAAAAAATAGCCCTCTATCTTAAATGGTTTCCTAGTTATTGGTACCTAAACATGAAAAATGAGTATTAACGGAAAACAGCTGGCAAAGTTAAAAGTGTATTATTCACAGCATGGGACGCTAATTAAAAAAAAAAACGAATTTAAGGTAGTTGTAGACATCAGAACCCCAACAAACTATATATATTTGGATTCAGAAAAGAATGAAGAATTTTATGGCACCAAAATCAAAAAAATCTATTTTTTTATCATGCAAGAGTACGTGGTGTCCTTAAGTTTAGGGGCTGCGACAACGCGGTCATGTAACCCCGTGTACTTTGGGTGTGTGTAGAATCGGTCTGATTACCGGTGTTAATTGTGATGACTGTATTAGTGTGTGTTATCTGTTTCTTAATTCAAGTAAGGACTGCAGACTTTTGAATTTTTCAAATAGTTCCTACTTTTGCCGCCAAACGCCACCGTCAACAACTACTAGTTCAGAACTTAGCTACCAGACGCCACCACAGTCAGCTCTTGGCAACGAACGTAGCAACCTAGGAGCGTTGTTTACAATCTTAACCTATACAATTTAGCTTCACACAGGTGTAATTAGTGGAAGTTTCTTTAACATGTGAAAAATCTGTGACATGGGACCACCGCCTTTACTTCCCCTCCGAAGGAAGGCATAATGAGGGAATTTTAACGCTCTTAAAAAATCCGACGACTTCGGTCGGATTTGAACCCGCTATCGTGGGTATAGCTCAACACCGTCTTTCCTCTGAAAAGACCACATTTGAAGATTTCTTTTCTCCTTCTCCCCGGAAACCTCTGAAGTCTTAAACTAATCGTCAACCATCTTGGTTTTCCCCCATCTCTGTGTTCATCGAGCAATGTAACATACGAGGATTCCACGGAAAGATCGGGGCAAGTCCATTTTTTTCGGAAATTAGTTTATGGCGCATTCTGGTGGCCAGCCATCGTAACTACAGATCAGTTGAAATTAATCTTATTATCTTAAGTTATTATATAATACGCTAAGTATAAGGTGTATGTTCACGGCCGACTGAATACGAGCTGCGCTCTATAGCGACCTTGACATTCCCAGTCAGAGCCCATGTATAACATGTAATTGGAAAGTTTCTACTCGTTGCCGGTAGAGCGCACTCCCCTCCCATTATAGGCGCAATAAGGAATCAGCTGTACAGTACGTATATTAAATGTGTAATCTCAAGAACCACTGGATGGATTTTGATGCTGCTTTCACCATTCTGTAAAGGTGATCTCGAGGAAGATTTGTGTAGAAAATAATTTATTTGTGACCAAAGGGAGCCAAGCAGTAACGATTTCAGTGAAAAGGTCGAAAAAATAGCCTGGCGTCCGTGCGCTTTTTAAGCTTACGCTGGGCAAACCGTTAAAAATATCATTATATTATGAGTGTAAGAATTGTTCAGCGTGAGAAATTCTACAAAAAAAGGTCCGCGAGAGCATATCTCTATCTTCGATACATCGCCCACTATAAGTGTTTTTAGTTTGGACGGGAGGGGGATTTGGCTTGCACCTCGCCATTCTTAAATTACGTCTGACAGGAATTCCTTGCACATTCATAACTGTTCCCGGGCGAAGCCGGGGCGGGTTGCTAGTGACACTATAAAATTATTATCATTATAATTTCCGCATTATCAAAATTAAAATTATATCACAAAATAAAATAGCGTGCTAATAAATCTAAGAGAAATTAGACATACCTTGCACCTTCTTCGGGTACAAGGACACAACTCCAGCACCGTCTCATCAAAAGGAAAGAGAGGATGAAAATTACAGCCGGGAACAAGTAGCAGCCAATCGTGTGTTGTGTTTTGTGCTAAGAGATCTTTCGACAAATTATCAGATACCGTGTGCCTTTTTTTTTTTTCACGAAGCAGCTGTCAGGACGGGACTTACATAAACTCCTGCTGGACGTTATTCTCGAGGTTGAACAATGCGGTTTCATAATTATAATAACTGTCTCTGATAATCACAAAACTAACACTACACTGATGAGGCATTTAGGGGGAGGGAATTTGCAACCAATGGTCAATCACCCATACGACGAGTCTAGGAATGTATTCCCTATTTTTGATAATTGTCACATTCTAAAAGAAACCATTAGAACGCAGTTTCTGTAACGAGAGATGACTGATGGTACTGGAATAATTTCAGGGAAATACTTGTCATTACTATACACAATGCAAAAGGGTGAGATCGTCAAACCGGTCAGACACCTCACTAAAAAACACATCGAACCCACTAAATTTGAAAAAATGAATGTTCGGCGTGCCAAGGAAGTGTTCTCGTCAGAAGTTATTGGTGCCATTAGTACACTGAAAGAAAATATAGGCATGCACCCGGAAGCGTACACATTCATGGACGCAGAAGCAACCATTTTTTTTTTGAAAAACATTAATGGTTCGCTATGCATGATGTAAGCATCACATATCATCATATTCAGTCTAGAAATCCAGATAAAGGGCATTTTTTCTCATTAAATGTCAGTCGCCTAAACTGGCTAGAGGAATATTTTCTTTCTTACCTTGAAACTTTGAAAGCTGCTAGTAACGCTGCTAGAAAGGACTTCCTGAGTTCTGAGACTTACGAAGCTACCTATACAATTAATCACGGATTCAACTGTCCAGTGCATAAGGTATCTTCTAAAAATGGGTAGAGGAAAGTCGCCAAATATGGGGAGTTTTTTTTTATAGGGCTCACATTAACATAAGAAGGAACGGAATAATTTTGGTTTTCTCACCAATGTAAACCTCAGGCGATATACTATGTATATTACAAATATGGACACGTTTGATGTTGTAATACCCTCTGATATTATTGTTAACTTTAAAAATGCACTTTCCCCGTATTAGACAACCGGGTTTCGTAATATGGGGAGGTGAGAAACCTCGCTGTTTTTATTTATAATAGGTACACTGAATAGTATACCCTACTAATTAAAGCATTAATTCTCACAATTTTTTTTTCGTGTGGCCTCCTGAGAGGCCGAGTGCAGGTCTTTCTAGTCGACGCCCGTGGGCGACCTGCGCGTCAGGATGAGAGATGGAATGGATGAAGATGAATAAAATTGGGCAAGGATGTGGAAGGGAGCGGCCGTGGCCTGTTAGAAGGTACCGTCCCAGCATTTGCCTGGTGTTGAAAAATGGGAAACCACGGAAAATCATTTCAAGGACGGCCGACGGTGGGGCTCGAACCCACGCGTCTACCGAGTCAGCAGAGAGTATGGCCCTATGGCCTAACGCTGCGCTTTAGCCAGCGTAGCCACTACTGTCGGTAATTCTGACAATGTAATGAAATCATGAACACAAATAGTACAAAAATACAAAAATTAATATTTTAAGTAAATAACAGTCCTAGTTTCCTATTGCCGAACTTCCAAACCGTTCAGCAGAAAAATGCATAAACTTTAATGAAAACCGAGTGATTCTGATCGAATTCAACTGTAACGAGGTGCAAGGTATGTCTAATTTCTCTTAGATTTATTAGCACGCTATTTTATTTTGTGATATAATTTGCATTTTGATATTGTGGGAATTATAATGATAAAATAATAGTGTCACTAGCAATCCGCCCCGGCTTCGCCCGGGAACAGTTATGAATGTGCAAGGAATTTAAGAATGGCGAGGTGCAAGCCAAATCCCTCTCCCGTCCAAACTATAAAACACTTATAGTGGGCGATGTATCGGAGATAGAGATATGCTCACGCGGACTTTTTTGTACAGTTTTTCATGCTGAACAATTCTTACACTCATAGTATATTGATATTTTTAACGGCTTGTCCAGCGTAAGCTTAAAAAGCGCACGGACGTCAAGTTCTTTCTTCGACCTATTCACTGAAATCTAAAATCGTTACTGCTTGGCTCCCTTTGATCATAAATAAATTATTTTCTACAGAAATCTTCCTCGATATTACCTGTACAGAATGGTGAAAGCCGCATCTAAATCCATCCAGTGGTTCTCGAGATTACCCGTGATATCCAAGAATCGGGGACTTTGTTTTACACTAAAAGTAGAGATAAGTCTTAGTCGTGCAATGCTTGGTGAACAGAGCTGTGTGAGCAGTTAAGTAACTAACAAGTAGGAGTCCACGCAGCACGACCTTTTTTTGATGAGACGGTGGCGCAGCAGCAAGGGGCCAGCAAGAGTGGTTATAATCTCAAACAACAACTTCGTTGGCGGCAAGACCTGCGGAATTGCATTTCGGACCTTCGACCCGATTGCGAGGAAATGTAGGAAAATTATAAAATGTTATTCTAGGCAATGCTGACACCATCACATGGTTATGAAAGCCGGACGTCCTCGGAAGAGGAAAATACCTTACTGCTGTAAATACATGATTCAACTTATTGAAAAGGTTAAAACGAGTTATTATAGATAATTTTCCTTAGAATTCAATTAGACCATCAGTTGAATTTTTACCAGTTATTATATACATTTGGGCCCATTTTTTTTCAAAAACCAAAAACATTTAATAACATCAAAACGGTGAGAGATATCAAAATTTGATAAGGGATAGAAAAGTTGCAAATCACTGAGATCTTACACCTGTGGATTTAACTTTTTTCGATAGGAACGACGCTTTCCGAGATATAACGATTCGAAAAAAAAGAATGAAATTCACGGCCCCCAAAAAGGAAAGTGGTGAGAGATATCAAAAAATCATAAGAGTTAAAAACGTTGCTAATCACTGAGGTCCTATATCTGTACATTTTACTTTGTTCGATACGGCCAACCATTTCCCAAATATAACGGTTCGAATAAAAGGAAGACATTCAGGGCCGCAGAAAATCAAAACGGTGAGAGATATCAAAAAATCTTAAGGGTTGAAAAAGTTGCTAATCACTGAGATCTTACACCTGTAGATTTAACTTTGTTAGATACGGCCAACCGTTTGCCAGATACAACGGTTCGAAAAAAAAAGGAAGACATTCTGGGCCCCAGAAAAGGAAAACGGTGAGAGATATCAAAACATCATCAGGGTTAAGAAAAAGGATGAAATTCATGGCCCCAAAGAAAGGTCCGGCCCTGCACCAAATTTAACGCCCGACAACAGAGTTCCTCACAGGCCCGATTCCTTTCCCCGTACCACATTTCAGCTCGATATCTTGAAAATTCCGACCAGTAGTTTGCTAAACGTAAAAACGTCACGCTCATCCGTACATTTTCAGGGCCCCCAAAAAAGAAAACGCTGAGAGATATCAAAAAATCGTTATGGGTAAGAAATTTGCATACCGCGGAGATTTTACACCTGTCTATTTAACTTTTTTCGATATGACCAACCGTCTCCGAGATATATCGATTCCAAAAGAGTTTCAAATTCAGGGTCCCCCAAAAAGATCCGGCCCTGCACCGATTTTATCGCCCAAAAATAGGGTCCCTCATAGGCTCTAGCTCCTTTACCGCTCCAAATTTCAGCTTGATATCTTGAAAATTGCGACCTGTACTTTGCTCAATCCAAAAACGCCACGCACATACGCACATCTTCAGGGCCCCAAAAAATAAAACTGTGAGATATCAAAAATCGTTTTGAGTAAAAAAGTTGCATACCGCGGAGATCTTACACCTGTACATTTAACGTTTTTCGATACGACCAACCGTTTCCGAGATATATCGCTTCCAGAAAAAGTATGAAATTCAGGGCCCCCAAAAACGATCCGGCCCTGCACCGTTTTTAACGCCCAACAATAGGGTTCGTCACAGGCCCCAACTCTTTCACCGTACCAAATTTCAGCTCAATACCTTGAAAATTGCGACCTGTACATAGCTAAACGCAAAAATGTCACGCACAATGGACATTTTCAGGGCCCCATAAAAAGAAAACGATGAGAGATATCAAAAAATCGTTTTGAGTAAAAAAGTTGCATACCGCGGAGATCTTACACCTATACCTTTAACATTTTTCGATACGATCAACCGTTTCCGAGATATATCGATTCCGAAAAAAAGTTTGAAATTCAGGGCCCCCAAAAAGGATCCGGCCCTGCACCGATTTTCACGCCCAACAACAGGATGCGTCACAGTCACTAACTCTTCCACCGTACCAAATTTCAGCTTAATATCTTGAAAATTGCGACCAGTACTTAGCTAAACGCAAAAATGTCACGCACAATGGACATTTTCAGGGCCCCAAATAA
This sequence comes from Meconema thalassinum, assembly GCA_946902985.2. Classification (NCBI taxonomy): domain Eukaryota; kingdom Metazoa; phylum Arthropoda; class Insecta; order Orthoptera; family Tettigoniidae; genus Meconema; species Meconema thalassinum. The sequence continues at coordinate 99,123,245 of OX336388.2, read as the reverse complement.
AGAAAACGGTGGGAGATATCAAAAAATCGTTTTGAGTAAAAAAGTTGCATACCGCGGAGATCTTACACTTATACCTGTAACATTTTTCGATACGATCAACCGTTTCCGAGATATATCGATTCCAAAAAAAGTTTGAAATTCAGGGCCCCCAAAAAAGATAAGGCCCTGCACCGATCTTAACGCCCAACAATAGGATTCGTCACAGTCACTAACTCTTTCACCGTGCCATATTTCAGCTTAATATCTTGAAAATTGCGACCAGTACTTAGCTAAACGCAAAAATGTCACGCACAATGGACATTTTCAGGGCCCCAAAAAAAGAAAACGGTGAGAGATATCAAAAAATCGTTTCGAGTAAAAAAGTTGCATACCGCGGAGATCTTACACCTGTACATTGAACATTTTTCGATACGACCAACCGTTTCCGAGATATATCGATTCCAAAAAACAGTTAGAAATTCAGGGCCCCCAAAAAAGACCCGGCCCTGCACCGATTTTAACGCCCAACAACCGGGTTCGTCACAGTCACTAACTCTTTCACCGTACCAAATTTCAGCTTAATATCTTGAAAATTGCGACCAGTACTTAGCTAAACGCAAAAATGTCACACATAATGGACATTTTCAGGGCCCCGAATAAAGAAAACGGTGAGAGATATCAAAAAATCGTTTTGACTGAAAAAGTTGCATACCGCGGAGCTCTTACACCTATACGTTTAACATTTTTCGATACGATCAACCGTTTCCGAGATATATCGATTCCAAAAAAGTATGAAATTCAGGGCCCCCAAAAACGATCCGGTCCTGCACCGTTTTTAACGCCCAACAATAGGGTTCGTCACAGGCCCCAACTCTTTCACCGTACCAAATTTCAGCTCAATACCTTGAAAATTGCGACCTGTACATAGCTAAACGCAAAAATGTCACGCACAATGGACATTTTCAGGGCCCCATAAAAAGAAAACGATGAGAGATATCAAAAAATCGTTTTGAGTAAAAAAGTTGCATACCGCGGAGATCTTACACCTATACCTTTAACATTTTTCGATACGATCAACCGTTTCCGAGATATATCGATTCCGAAAAAAAGTTTGAAATTCAGGGCCCCCAAAAAGGATCCGGCCCTGCACCGATTTTCACGCCCAACAACAGGATGCGTCACAGTCACTAACTCTTCCACCGTACCAAATTTCAGCTTAATATCTTGAAAATTGCGACCAGTACTTAGCTAAACGCAAAAATGTCACGCACAATGGACATTTTCAGGGCCCCAAATAAAGAAAACGGTGGGAGATATCAAAAAATCGTTTTGAGTAAAAAAGTTGCATACCGCGGAGATCTTACACTTATACCTGTAACATTTTTCGATACGATCAACCGTTTCCGAGATATATCGATTCCAAAAAAAGTTTGAAATTCAGGGCCCCCAAAAAAGATAAGGCCCTGCACCGATCTTAACGCCCAACAATAGGATTCGTCACAGTCACTAACTCTTTCACCGTGCCATATTTCAGCTTAATATCTTGAAAATTGCGACCAGTACTTAGCTAAACGCAAAAATGTCACGCACAATGGACATTTTCAGGGCCCCAAAAAAAGAAAACGGTGAGAGATATCAAAAAATCGTTTCGAGTAAAAAAGTTGCATACCGCGGAGATCTTACACCTGTACATTGAACATTTTTCGATACGACCAACCGTTTCCGAGATATATCGATTCCAAAAAACAGTTAGAAATTCAGGGCCCCCAAAAAAGACCCGGCCCTGCACCGATTTTAACGCCCAACAACCGGGTTCGTCACAGTCACTAACTCTTTCACCGTACCAAATTTCAGCTTAATATCTTGAAAATTGCGACCAGTACTTAGCTAAACGCAAAAATGTCACACATAATGGACATTTTCAGGGCCCCGAATAAAGAAAACGGTGAGAGATATCAAAAAATCGTTTTGACTGAAAAAGTTGCATACCGCGGAGCTCTTACACCTATACGTTTAACATTTTTCGATACGATCAACCGTTTCCGTGATATATCGATTCCGAAAAAAAGTTTGAAATTCAGGGCCCCCAAAAAAGATCCGGCCCTGCACCGATTTTAACGCCCAACAATAGGATTCGTCACAGTCACTAACTCTTTCACCGTACCAAATTTCAGCTTTATATCTTGAAAATTGCGACCAGTACTTAGCTAAACGCAGGAATGTCACACACAATGGACATTTTCAGGGCCCCAAAAAAACGAAAACGGTGAGGGATATCAAAAAATCGTTTTGAGTAAAAAAGTTGCATACCGTGGAGGTCTTACACCTATACCTTTAACATTGTTCGATACGATCAACCCTTTCCGAGATATATCGATTCCAAAAAAAGTTTGAAATTCAAGGCCCCCAAAAAAGATCCGGCCCAGCACCGCTTTTAACGCCCAACAATAGGATTCGTCACAGTCACTAACTATTCCATCGTACCAAATTTCAGCTTAATATCTTGAAAATTGCGACCAGTACTTAGCTAAACGCAAAAATGTCACGCACAATGGACATTTTCAGGGCCCCAAAAAACGAAAACGGTGAGAGATATCAAAAAATCGTTTTGAGTAAAAAAGTTGCATACCGCTGAGATCTTACACCTATACCTTTAACATTTTTCGATACGAGCAACTCTTTCCGAGATATATCGATTCCAAAAAAAAGTTTGAAATTCAGGGCCCCCAAAAAAGATCCGGCCCTGCACCGATTTTAACGCCCAACAACAGGATTCGTCACAGTCACTAACTCTTTCATCGTACCAAATTTCAGCTTAATATCTTGAAAATTGCGACCAGTACTTAGCTAAACGCAAAAATGTCACGCACAATGGACATTTTCAGGGCCCCCAAAAAAAGAAAACGGTGAGAGATATCAAAAAATCGTTTTGAGTAAAAAAGTTGCATACTGCGGAGATCTTACACCTATACCTTTAACATTTTTCGATACGACCAACCGTTTCCGAGATATATCGATTCCAAAAAAAAGTTTGAAATTCAGGGCCCCCAAAAAAGTTCCGGCCCTGCACCGATTTTAACGCCCAACAATAGAATTCGTCACAGTCGCTAACTCTTTCATCGTACCAAATTTCAGCTTAATATCTTGAAAATTGCGACCAGTACTTAGCTAAACGCAAAAATGTCATGCACAATGGACATTTTCAGGGCCCCAGAAAAAGGAAACGGTGAGAGATATCAAAAAATCATTATGAGTAAAAAAGTTGCATACCGCGGAGATCTTACACCCGTAGATTTAACGTTTTTCGATACGACCAGCCGTTTCCGAGATATACCGATTCAAAAAAATTGGATGAAATTCAGGGCCCCAAAAAAAGGTCCGGCCCTGGGCCGATTTTAACGCCCAACAATAGGGTTCGTCACAGGCCCAAACTCTTTCACCGTACCAAATTTCAGCGCGATATCTTGAAAATTGCAACCTGTACTTTGCTAAACGCAAAAACGTCACGCACATACGTACATACATACATACATACATACATACATACATACATACATACATACAGACAGACTTTTTTTGAATTTTTTTTTCGACTCTGATTCGATTGGTATAGGTTTGAAACGTGGGCGACGCTTAGTTTCCGAGATCTCGAAAAATCCTACCACGGCTATATGAAAGCCTATAGGATCTTTAGATCCGGCTTTCATAACAAGATTTCATGAAAAAGGTCTCATTGTCTAGGCCGGTATGAGCGCATTCAGTCGGCCGTGGTATGTTTCACAAAACTCAAGCTCCTAAACCAGAGGGAGTTAGAAGGTGTGGTTTGTACCAAAATCTTCCAAACCTTCTCAACAGTACAGGAAAAATATCGCATTTCTTGAAAAGTCAACGGAAATATATTTATTTGTTTATAAAGTGATTTTAAACAAATAGACAAGACGATAGCCCCTGGCAGAACTGTGTCGCGTACAGCCTGTGGGGAATTGAGACGTTGCAACTCTTGAGAGTTACAATCTATGGATTGCGATTTATGATTGTATTTTGTTTTTTATTGTTACTACTTCACTTGTGACATCTTGGTTAGATAATAAAGATCAGATTGTAGTGTTCCCGTTATCCATTTCTATTAACCACAACATTTGGTGCCGTTATCACTCGGGATATCGCATGATATCAAGTGATTTTAAGGAATAATCTGTTTAGGCCTATACTGCAGGAATTGCCTCTCGTAAGTTTTTTACTCTGCAATTGCATTACGGAACCTCCAGACTGTGAGGGAAGACTTGCAATTACACTATACTGGACGGAAGGTTTCCAACTTCGCAACCGACTACAGATAAGTGACAAAGCTACACATTTGTAAACCGAATAACTGTTGAATAACTCAAATATCTTCTTGTTTGGTTATGTATGTGTGTAATAACAGTCTGTTTCGTTCGTGCATATTGTAGTGTCAACTGGTGCTAAGCATAGATATTATAAATTTGGAGCGCAGGCCATAGATAATATAAAACTGACCATAGTAATTAACGCTCAATCTAAGCGTCGACACTAGCGATCCTAGTAGCATCTGACCGAAAATCATTCGATACTTCAGATAACAGATTGACAACTCTTTGCCTTGCACATTTCCGTGAACACACGTACAACGTGAGCAATAACGATCAAACAGATGGAATTTTACACAATCTAAGAAGAAAGCGAACCAGACAGAGGGCAAATACAACACGCTTTGTTACGGAAATTAACAGTTTCACTGATAATACTTCATTCGAAGACTGGGAGCACTACCGAGGTAGACTACAGGAAACTCTTAACAACTTAACCACACTTGATGATTCTATACATGAGTTACTATCGGATACTGAATACGATACTGATGTTCAGAGTTGTGAAGAATATATAGACTCAGCGAGACGCGCTATCACAAGGGCATCGAGAACAATTGCAAGTAAATTGTCAAATTCAGCCGCTAATTTAAGTATCCCTGAATCACTGCCAACTACACCTACTATTCCAATTCTGGCTTCACACTCAGTTCGACTCCCGCCAATTAAGCTAGAATCCTTCGCTGGTGACATCGCAACTTGGCCACGTTTTTGGGAGCAATTCGAGTCATCCGTTGATAAAGACCCTTTCCTTCCTACCATAAATAAACACATATTTTTGCGCGGGTACTTGGAAGCCGAGCCGAAGCGGCTAGTCGATGAAATCGCCGTAATAGCAGATGCATACGAGCAAACGAAACGGATCCTACAAGCTCGCTATGGCGGTAAAAACAGAATAATACAGGCGCACTTAGACTACTTAGAGGGGATCAGACCTATTCAGCTCGCTACTCCTGAAGCACTCAACGACACGTTCATCGATTGCCATCGACACATACAAGCGCTTCGTGCGCTGGGAGAAGACGTAAACGGCTACGGGAGAGTTCTTGCTCCGAAAATACTTAGAACGTTTCCCGCTGATATTTGTCGCCGTTGGATAATACAGACGAAGAGGGAAAATATCTCGGAAGGCGATATTCTCAAGCTCATGGAATTCTTGGGAGAAGAAGTAGATGGGGCTATGGTGACGCACAAGATTCGTGGATCTACATCTGCTTCGACTCATGTTCCCACAACAGCATCACTGCACGTTGATTCAAATAAGAAACAATCCAATAGGAAGGTTGCGCCCGAACCATTTTGTGTCTTTTGCGAATCTCACGGACACTGGGCTCAAGAATGCAAGACAGTTTCTAACGTTAACGATAGACTTACCAAACTCAGGAACACGAACCGCTGCTTTCTTTGCCTGAACCGCGGACACTCCGTGAAGAACTGCAACCGAAAGGGTAAGGCATTCTGTTTTTCCTGCAAAGCCTTGCATCACAGATCTGTCTGCAGTAGAAACTTATCTACTAATGCAGCAGCAACCATTACGTCCGTTAACAAGATAAATTCTCTTCCATCCGACTTTACTTACCTGCAGACCGCGCGAGTATGGGTTACGGGTCCCAATGGGCGAACTAAACAGACGCGTTGCATACTGGATGCTGGAAGTCAATCCAGTTTTATCCTTGAGTCTCTAGTTAACGAACTGAAACTCGAAGTTATTGGCCGCCAAGACCTAACTATTGGCGCCTTTGAATCGGCTCCAACCAATCGGAGTGTACGTAACCTTGTTAAGTTTTCCATAAAGAGCATCTGGACAAACTCGGCTACAAATATTACTGCATTTGAGAGTAACCATGCCTTTTCAGCTCATCCGGTCGTTCCTGATGATGTTAATATGTTAGCACACACTCAAAAACTACAGTTGGCTGATCCAAAGAATGAATCAGAGCCACCTTTGCCTATCGAAATACTTATTGGAGGAGATTGTTATTGGAAAATCGTAAAGGACACTTCACCAGTGCGCATTTCCACCTCCGTGGTACTCATACCAACCATGTTTGGATGGGTATTGACAGGAAATCGATCAGGCATCACCTTGAATTCATCACTGGTAAACCATATTCATTCTGAACAGATACCCTCACCTTTAGATGAGACACTCAGACAGTTCTGGGATCTGGAAACAATGGGAATCAGGGAAAGCCAGGATAAATATTTCAGTTCCAATAACTCTGCGATACTTAAGGAATTTCATGATTCTTACCGAATAGAAGACCATCGGCGTGTGGTCTCTCTTCCTAGAAAATCAGGTATCATCTTGCCCAACAACCATGCTAATGCGGTAAAACGATTCAACGCATTGCAAAAGAGACTAGAGGCGAATGAACCTTTGAAGGAGATTTATTATTCACAGATGATGGACTATATAATAAAACGCCATGTTGAACATGCTCCTTCTGAAACAACTGGTGATACGTTCTACTTGCCTCATCATTTAGTTAAGAAGTGTAAATCTGGGAAAACGAAATGGAGGTACTGTCCAGGGGGAGAAAACCCAGCAGATCATTTGTCGAGAGGACTTTCAGTGGTACAGATAAAGTCACTTGTTGGATGGTGGCATGGGCCTCCTTGGCTACAACAACAACCAGAACATTGGCCTAGCCAACTATCCTCCCGTGTACAACTGCCAGAAGAAAAGAAGACCATCTTCAATATCCTTAAATTTGAGAAAATTTCACCCCTATTAGATCCTTCCAGATATAGTTCCTACTGGAGGTTACTTCGCATCACAGCGTGGATACTTCGTTTCTTGCAACATGTTCGAAGAAAAGAACGGTTCTCTGGGGAGTTAACAGCACAAGAGCTTCAAAACTCACGCAAATATTGGATTCAAACTGTACAAAAGGAGTGTTTCCCTGCAGAATATCTGGCTCTAAATGACGGTGTAGCTCTGCCAAAGGAATCAAGAATAGCCCGCTTCAACCCATTTCTGGAGAACGGACTCATTCGTCTAGGTGGTCGTCTACAACTTGCAGAGTTATCTAGAGAATTACAACACCCGTTACTCTTGGATGGCACCCATCACTTTGTAAAATTGCTCATCAGACAAACGCACATCAGACTTCACCATTTGGGGGTGCGAATTGTGTTGTCAGAACTACGTACGGAATTTTGGGTGCTCAGAGCACGACAGGCAGTCAAGAAAGTGTTATGTACTGCCCCCGTAAATTGAATTATATTGAGACCACGGTGGCTGTATTGGCAAATATGAATTAAGTTATGGCTGTCATAGTTGTGACGTGGATACTGATGACGTAAGCACGGATGACGCAGACTTCACGCAAGTAGGCTGGTTGAGCTGAGATTCTTGGTGACGTCATGATTTTGTTCGAGAAAGATCTGAGATTTACGACGCAGTCGCAGGGAAACATGGAATTGTGCTAAGGAAGAAGTTACGCGATTGGAGGAAAGACTCGAACCAATGAACGATAGTTTGGAGGGAGACGGAGATTACTGAAACTACTATATTTAATTACTTTTGGAATGCAGAATTGTGGAAACCTAGTTTCAGTTATGGCATTGATTTGGAATTTTGAAGAAATTATTTTTAAGTTTTTGAAATTTGAAAATCCGTCAAGTATAGCCAAAGTTAGAAATTCTAGCAATGACGGAGAAACAAGCTATGGAAGGGATGGATACGCCCCTTAAGAAGTTGATAAAAGGTCTTGCACAGCAGAGAGAAGCTCTCATACCGCATATATATTTCTGATGTCATATAGTCGTTTTCGAGTGAATAAGTGAAGCAAGTCGTCTTTAGCGCGTGTGGTAAAGCCCACCGCATCGAACGAGCTTCGAGCGTGCCGCAGTTCCATTTTACGGTGATTGAAACTAGGCGAAGTTGAAACGCACACATTAACGAGTCTACAAGATAATATATCAAGAGTTGACTAATGCCTTTAAGCTAATTCTATTGTGCAGTACTATATTAAAGTGTGTAGAAAGGTTGAACATTTTCAAGATTATAATTTGGAAGATATTGGCATTTTAAGACGGCAGACAAAAGTGATTTTCTCGCCACCTGAGAAGCACTTTTGTAATATCACATTCTACGCTACGGCTGACACGTGTAGTGCAACCGTGCTACTACATATTGCATTTGGTGATACAACGCTGCATTCTAACATGGAACAATATAATATGGCAGTTCTTTCAACTATTATAACGGAAATGGAGATGGAAGGCTAAGGACTTTAATGCAATTGGGACATATATCAATGGAGTGAAATAGCAGCATGGAACTTCGCTAATCGTCTTTCTACAAAAGCGAGCATGTAGTGAACATCCAACTACACTCATGCCTCGTTGTCCAACGCTGAATTATATCAAATGGCAGTGGAAATATTTTCATACTCCACGATTATGAATATTTCTGCGGAAATAACTGCAATAAACTTCATGGCAAATTTCTGCCAGAACTTCAGGGAACTTTCAAGAGAGGCCAGGGTAGACCCGGCTCACAAAGAAGAGTTTTGCCAGAAGGATGTCTATCGTATACACGGAGCAGTGCAATTTCCGGAGGAGGAAGCAGTTCTATTCTCCGAGGGCGCTGGTTCCAGGTTCGAGGTCGGAGCACATCTTTTTGGTGAAATGGAACCATCACCAGTCTTCTTTGGAAGATTTTCCTCTAGAACTTCAATCAACAGATAAGGTAGTCGTGAACGTTTCTTGTTTTATTTGAGCCATTTAGCGATGTCTGAGCAACCATTTTTCTCATATTTTCTGTCCCATATATTTTGCCCCATTTTCTTGCTTGATATTTCTGTACTCAGTACACCTTGATGAGTTATGCCTTTTTCTACGATTTATTAAGACATTGTTATGTCATTGGCAGATTTAAATAATTTTGGATCAGTTGAGACTGATAAAATATTCTATATTCTTTCAGTAATTTGCATTATTTTTGAAGTCACGATTTGACTGTAAAGTTAACGATTTTCTTTGGCAAATTTGAATTCAGACAGCGTGTCATTTTATTAAAGTAATTCTTTTCAGTAAATTACTTTGACCAATTTTCTGTCATCCTCAAGAAAGAAGAATAATTAAAAGATTTTAGAGCGTTAAAATCTATTACTGTATCGACGATCTTGGAAATACTAGTCGTTTTATGAACATGATTGCAACATAGACATTTATCGTCAGTTCTGAAATTACCATTGCATTATAGACAATTTTATGAAATATGAACTTTGATTACGATTTATTGAATACACTATAGTAATGAACATTTGATAGGAGTTTTTCTCAATTCTAGATTGGAACAATAATGTTTGCATTCCACAGTCTAATTGTATTCTATTCGACTATTTTGCAGTTTAGATGAACTTTGATTGAAGATAGTATTTTTATACTACGATACTTGAAGATATTAATCTCAATTTTGATAGATCAGAGAGGCGTGTCTAATCGTATTTGCTATTAAATTTGTTTGTGATTGGCAAATTTTTACTTCATATCGATTCATGAATGAAACCCACGAAGGTTAAATAAAATAACAGTTTGATACAATTAATGAATATAAGAATTTTTAAAGTGGAACTATGGATGTATAATCGTTAGTTCAGTGGACGTGTAAAAGTCGCTGATGAATAATGCCCTTGAATAAGTGAAGGAGATTCCCACAGTAATATTAATGAAGTTAATGAATTTGTAAGTGGAGGTTTTTTGTATGTATTGTGGAAGATTTTTATGCCATATATATGGAGATATATGATGAATTCTGGGCCTATTTTATGCAATTTTGTGCGTTTGAGCGAAGTATTTTTCTGCTGAGTTTATTGTCCAGGTCCTTTGAAAATTAATCATGTGAAGATACTGTTATAATTAACAAGAGTGTTAAATAATTTGAGATAACGATTTTGAATGGAGGTTACCGTCACAAATAATAATAATAATTATTAAACCTTATTAAACCTGAATATAAACTTAAATATAACTAACCTTCATTGGTCGATTATATTAACCTGATTTGAGTAATTATCAACCGGATAAACGTGTGGTTTAATGTATTTCTAAAATAAATAATATTAATATTGTAAATAAAAATTGTGTAAATATCTTTAATAATAATTGGAAATGAAAGGAATTAATAGAGGCGTGTATAGATTTTTCAATTGTCGTTTGACAATATTATAAACAATTTATAATTGTTATAAACAATTAATGAGCATTTGTTATAAACATTAAGAGTTTTGTTAATATACTCTAAACAACGCTAATTAAACATATGGATTATGTAATTAAACAAGTTTTGGGATTATTAGAGTAATCCAGTGATATGTGATTGGAGCATTTAAAAGATTTGCGTGATAATATTCGAGTTGAGTTGAGGACATTTAAAGTGTTTGAAAAGGAGCTAGGCTCAGAGGTTACGAGCATATGCTAATGTTGGCTGGACAGGTGGGTCCATTTGACGACGTAGGCATGCGACATGATGTAGGGTGGATCGCAGCTGGCCTGACAACTGTATGTTAGAGGCCAAGGTCGACTACATAGCAGGCTTGCAGTTATAAATAAAGTGTGACGTTTATGAAAGAGGAAAACAATTGCTACATGTCTCGTCCCAATTCCCTCATCCATTCCAAGTGTATTATGATTATTACGTTCTTATAAGCTAGTGAAAGCAGAAAATGGTGTATGCTAAGTTTACAAGTCCTACAGGAGGACATGATTATATTGACAATGGCTTCTGATTGTCACGTGTATTTTGTTGAATTTTTGTTAGAATCATTCCCTTTATGTGAAATAAATTATTGTACAGTTTAAAGTTTCTTGTTTCCGTTTTGGTTCATTTTAAATATCATGGTGGAGGTTATTGTGAGGGCATACTTTAAGTGATCCAGTTGGCAACCCATACCCGAGATTAATTTGAAGAGGTAAGTAAAGGTAAGTATGAACCCCCGTATATTTTGGTGTGTTCCACAATAATTTCTTGTTAACTGTTGTGCTCTAATCTCGGTAGTATCTGTCAGTGCCATTTTCATTGATGTAGCTGTGCCGGTGCGTTTGATTTTTGGCAATCCGATTGAGGGGGCGGATATCTGACAGCCTACTATCCGAATTATCGGGGACAGTAGGATTGGCGACCCTAAAACGTGGGGATCGATCAATAGGATTGGCTCGATTGGCCCGATTGGCTCGATTGGCTCGATCAATAGGATTGGCTCGATTGGCTCGATTGGCACGATCAGTAGGATTGACACCGCAATTCGGTGGGGCTCGATCAGCAAAACATTGGATTACCAAGTTATTGCAGTAGAATTGGCACCGCAATTTTGTGGAGTGCTCGAATAACATTGGATTACCAAGTTATCGATGTCAATGGGATTGTGAAGACTCAAATAAGGAGGTTGATTCTTTGTTAGATGTCTTGGCCAATTGTAGAATTTGAGAGTGTGATTATATAGGGATTAAATGTTGTGTTGTATTAGGAAAATTGCACTCAGAAAAGATCAGATCTTATACAACTTGAGAGAGGTTAAATAGGCTGGAAACTTAGAAAAATCGCCTATGATCTGGAATCTTATTTTATTTGACCGGCTTATGACATGTTTAGTCATATTAAAGATAAAATTAAACTATTTGGATTGTAAATGTAAATTATTTGTGTTAGGATATTTTAAAATGAACCAAAGAAATTTGAACATGTGCTTGAGTTTGTTTCAACATAAGGTGTCTACGAAAGTTAATTATAAAGTAATTATAAGTTAGATTTAAGACAGAAAATTGCTCAAATTTATATATGGTGAAAAATGTTGCTCAGATGTTGTTATTTTGCTCTGTTTGATGTATGTCCCTAAAGCAGTTTATTCTTGAAATAATATTGAAATGGCAGATGAGAGTATGAGAATAATGTTGGAGGAGATGTCCAACAGAATGAAGCAGATGATGGAGGAGAATGCTAGTAATATGTCTGCTAATTTGAAAGCTAGCATAGATAACAGTATGAAGGAAATGGAAGCTAGTAATACTAGTAGAATGGAGGAGAATATGAAAGTTCTTCAGACCAGTTCTACAAACTTAGATAATAATATGTCGCGTTTACAGATCAATACCCAGGGAATCGAGAATGCTGTAACTGACATGTGCACAGACGTGTCCAATGTCCATAAAGATTTATCCAATGTGCATAAAGATGTTTCAGATGTTTAGACTGATGTTTCTAAGGTACAGAAAGATCTTACTATGTTGAATCTTGATGTTGCTAATGTCCGGGGTGATATTTCATGTGCTAGAGCTGAAGTAATTGTTGTTAGGAACGATGTTGCTACTGTGCAAGATAAAGTAGAAGAGGTTCAAAGGGAAATTAAAAATGTTCGAACCGATGTGTCAAATGTTCAAGTAGACATTAATAATATTCATTCCGATGTAAATGAGATGCAAAGCGATATAAATAAGATACAAGTAGAAGTTAACACTGTTTTTGTAGACATTGCTAAAATTCAAACTGATGTTAATAAAGTAAGAGAAGAAATTGAAACTTCAAAAACACTTTGTACTCGTAACATTAGTGCATTAACAACTAGGTTAGTTGACGAGTCTGTTAGGACAACAGCTTCTTTAGCTGGTTTAAAGTATGATGTAGAGGTCATGAGAACCCAAGTATTAGATCATAATCGTTTACTTAAGGAAGACATTGAAGTAGATATTGCGGAAATGTTAACTGCAAATGTAACGGTTTGGAAGGATGAATGGAACAGGTCAAGTGGGGAACATGTCACTCAGATTCAGGAACGAATTGAAAGAAAACTTGTCAGTACACAAGTAGACATAAATAATGAAGTAGTTCAAATTAGAAAAGATTTGAGTATAAGGATGGACTCGCTATCCGAAAAGCAGGTAGAGGATAGAACTGAAATAGGTCAGGACGTGCAAGCATTAAAATCCGCGTTAGAGGAACAAATTCATAAGGTTGTCTCTGATGTTAATGAAACTACGAGCAAACTTCAGAATTTGAAACTAGGAGAAGCTAGCATGATGGAAACCTATAAAGAAGAGTTGATTAGGAAAGTCATCACGGAAATCACGGATAAGGATCCAGAAGGCTTGACTTGCGAAGACGATAGGAATTACGTCAGAAGATGTAACCTCGCTACAGAAGAGAGAGATATTAGTCCTGAGGAACGTATATCCAGATTCCGGGAAGAAGAAGAGGATAGGAATATTGAACCTGAATGGAAATATCGTGATAGTGGGAGGAATTACATGGATTCATATCCGAGAAATGTGACAGTCATCCGGAACTTCGAGGACAAACCTCAAAAATTCATTAATACTGATAGTCTAACACCGATAGAATATATCTGGAACCTGAAAGACTATTTCATTGAAGCTCACATTCCCAGAGAAAGAGAGATGAGGATAGTGGAGAGATTTCTAGCTGGAGGACCCCTTGAATGGTTCAGAGCATTTCGCTACACTTTCAGTAATTTTGACGAATTTGCAGAGGCACTGATAAAACGATTCTGGTCCATCGAAGCGCAGAATTCATTAAGAGCTGAGGTATACTCGAGGAAGTATTCAGGTACTCTCCCAACACGGTACGCTGATTTCTTCACGAGCCAGTTATCACGCTTGAGATTTTTGCAACCCCCATTGTCGACAGAGCAGTTGATAGATGCAATTACTCGTATGCTGCCTGTGGAGGTGAGAAGACTCATCATATCGTCAAACATCAGGGATTTGACCAGTATGGACGAGCTATTGAGAAGGCTTGACTACACGAGTCCAATGCCAAATGTGGTTCAAAAAGGTCAGAGGCACGAATTCAAAGACATTAATACAGTCTACATGGATCAAGTTCAGCAAACTGATAAGCCTGCTGATGAAGAGGAAACTGAAAATGTAGGTCCTCACAGGAACCATCACTTTCGCAACCACAGATCGCAAGGTTACCGTCCATATCAGCAAAGAAGAGGCTGGAATAATAATAGAGGAAATTATAACAATGGAAGAGGTAGATACTACAATAACCAGAGCTACAATAGGAATTACAATAGAAATGACCAGAATCGAAATCAGAATTCTCAAGGTCAGGTTATGACACCCGACAAATATCAGGAAAGAGAGAAAGAAAGTCAGCAGTATCTTAAGGAATTACGGGAGAAGGAAGCTGAAAACCAAAAGAAAAGACAGGATGTAGTGATCGATCCTGGTCCTTCTACAAGACAGCAGAACTTTGAGATTGGTAACACAAAAAAAAAACGCCGATTTCTCAACGACAGTGAGAAACCATGAATACATTGCCACACCACACCTAATTACCATTAATGAAATTTATGAAGTGACTGATGAGGATTTATTAGAAGAGAGGGGAATCGTCAAAGGGGAAAGACCATGTGCCTTACCTATTATTTCTGTACTGATAGATGGCCAACAGTACAAAGCTCTTATGGATACCGGCGCAATTATTTCTATCATTTCGGATGAATGCTATCAAAGTCTGTTAAAAGGAGAAAACATGACAGTTTTACCTGTTTCTACCGTCAAAGTGAGAGGAATTTTCCAAGACAAGGCAGTGAAATGCAAGATCCAAGTGTTGTTGAACTTTGAAATTAATGGAAGGAATTATGAACAGATCTTTATTGTGGTGAACAAGATCCATTTCGATATTGTGCTAGGAATCGATTTTATATCGAAAGTTGGAGCCATTATTGACATGAAGAATAGGAGTATTAGATTTAATGATGGGTACATGATCACAGAAGAGATCGAAGAACAGGACGTGAAAAACAGTCTGGAGATAGACCTTAGGGAAGAGATTTTAAATACTATTATCAATGAAGTGGAGAATCTAACAGAAATACCCAGTAGAAAAACTGAAGGATTTGAAGAAATTCAGGGGGAATTTGAGGATTTGATAAAGGAATTCCAAGATATTTTTGATGAAAAGCCTGGATTGATTAAAGACTATAAGTATAAGATAAGGCTGACCGACGAAACCCCTTACCAAAAGAGAATATACCGCATACCTGAGAAATACTATCAAGAAGTACGAGGGTTGATCAGAAAAATGGAGGTAGACGGGATTATTAAAAAACAGGCGTCGTCTTACATAAACCCCATCACTGTAGTCAAGAAAAGTAATGGTCAGATACGTCTTTGTCTCGATGCTCGGACCATCAACTTGAAGATTCTTCCAGAAAATGACCGACCACCTAAGATTAGAGATCTGCTTAGAAAGTTCAAAGGGAGAGCATGTTTCAGTGTTCTTGACTTGACATCTTCGTTTTACCAAGTTCACCTGGAAGAAGAAAGTATGCAGTACACTGGATTCTTATTTGACCAGACGTCATGGGTCTTTGTGAGAATGCCTTTTGGAATGGTCAACAGAGGACCAGCACTTATTCGAGCACTTGATAGCAAGCTCACTGACGAAGTAAAGGAAAATGTAATCTGCTACATTGACGATTTAATTGTATCTTCACCCAACGCCGCAGAACATTTAGTGCATTTGAGAAAGTTGTTTGAAAATTTAAGGGAGGCCAATATCAAGGTCAATTTTGGAAAATGTCAATTCCTGAAGAAGGAGATCAACTACTTGGGGCATACTATTGATAAGGATGGATATCATCCAAACATGCAGAAAGTAGATGCGATCACAAGGTTCCCAAAGCCAACTAAGGTGAAACAAGTCAGGGAATTTGTAGGCGCATGCCAATTCATCAGCAGTCACTGTCCGAGATACTCTGAAATTATGGCTCCTCTGTATGACTTACTCAAGAAAAATAACAGATGGAAATGGAGTACCGTAGCAGACGAGGCTTTTGAGAAAGCAAAGGAGATGCTCAGAAATAACGTTAAACTGGAGTACCCAGACTTTGAGAAGATGTTCTATATAGAGTCTGATGCATCAAGAATAGGCATTAGTGCAGTCTTATACCAAAAAGACGAGGCAGGCAACAAGCACTACATTGCGTTCACTAGTCGAAAGTTAAAGAAACACGAGGAAAACTACTTTACGACAGAACTAGAAGCGTTAGCTTTTGTAACAGCTTTGCAAGCGTGGAAAAAAATCCTGCTGGGACACAAGGATATCATTATTACAGATCACAAAGCACTTCAGTTTATGCTGCAAACTGACATGTCTAGTGATAGATTGACACGTTGGGCTTTGTTCACCCAACAGTTTAACGCCACTATCGTCCATCAGCCTGGGAAAGATAACTTACTGGCTGATGCTTTATCACGTAACCTTATCAAAAATGTGCAGATACACCATGTACAATTGGAGCAGCAAGATCAAGAGACCGTTAGGAGGTTAGCCCGAATCGGTGTGTCACAGAAGAGACACGCTCCAATCAGGAAAATGTACAGGTTCCTTAAGGGTTACATGGACAATACTGATGTTGACTATGCAGCTACACAGAGAGAATCACGACACTTTGTCTTGAGTGGAGACATCGTATGTAAGTATGCTGACTCTGCGCATACAAAGCTCCGAATAGTCGTGCCACCTAAACTTGTTGTCAATTTAGTGTGGGTAGCTCATCACGCAACTGGACATGCAGGTCTGGATAAAACTCTTGATACTCTTAAAGAGAGGTTTATTTGGACTAACATGCGTTCCAGCATTGCTAATGTCATTCGTTCATGTGATAAATGTCAAAGAGCAAAGTATGCTTCCGCTCTATTAAAGGGAAAACCTAAGGCTATGATTCCCTCTAAACCAAATGAACTCATGGCGACGGACATATTTGGCCCCTGTCCGAAGGGATACCAGGGTAATCAGTATATGTTGGTTACCGTGGATGTCTTCTCGAAATTTGTAACAATGAGTCCCATGCAAAAAGCTAACACGAGGAATGTTGTAAGCAGACTGGAACATGCTGTATTTCCAAAAGCTGGTAAACCAGAATATCTACTATCGGATCATGGAGCTCAGTTTACATCCTTAGAATTTGCTGCAGATATGGAAAGGCTTGGTATTAAGCACTTATTTTCAAGCGTGCGCTATCCGGAATCGAATTCTTCAGAAAGATATATGGCTGAATTTTCGAAATTTTGTCGAATTTTCTGTCCGAATGATCATTCTGGTTGGGTGAGATTTGTACCCCTTATTGAGGAATGTCTGAATTCTACAGTGCAGGAGAGCACAGGAGAGGTGCCAATGAGACTTCATCTAGGAAGAAACCCAGAAAGGCCATGGGATAATCTTTTCAACCACATTCCTAGAGATCCCGACCTAGGAAAGCAGCAGAGAATTGACAGAGCGAAGGAACAACTCCAGAAAGCAGCACAAAAACGATTGAAAACAGTAGCTGGAAAACGTTTTGGTGCTCCCTCAGAAATTGGAAATCTAGTATTACTACGCAGACCTGTCAAGGCTGATGTGAGTAAGAAAATCTATCCCAAGTTTGGAATAGTATTTATGGGTCCGTTCAGAATTACGAATGCTTATGGAAACAACTGTTATGAACTCTACGATGATGAGAATAATGTCGTATATGGCAAGTTCAATGCTGGAAACTTGAAGAAATATTATCCAAGAGTAAGCCAATGATAATTCAATTTCGTGTTCAAGTGAATTCTGATACTTATAACACGGAGTTTAAAAACAATTTGCAACTGTTTTTAAAACGTGGTGAAGGGAGAATGCCCCCGTAAATTGAATTATATTGAGACCACGGTGGCTGTATTGGCAAATATGAATTAAGTTATGGCTGTCATAGTTGTGACGTGGATACTGATGACGTAAGCACGGATGACGCAGACTTCACGCAAGTAGGCTGGTTGAGCTGAGATTCTTGGTGACGTCATGATTTTGTTCGAGAAAGATCTGAGATTTACGACGCAGTCGCAGGGAAACATGGAATTGTGCTAAGGAAGAAGTTACGCGATTGGAGGAAAGACTCGAACCAATGAACGATAGTTTGGAGGGAGACGGAGATTACTGAAACTACTATATTTAATTACTTTTGGAATGCAGAATTGTGAAAACCTAGTTTCAGTTATGGCATTGATTTGGAATTTTGAAGAAATTATTTTTAAGTTTTTGAAATTTGAAAATCCGTCAAGTATAGCCAAAGTTAGAAATTCTAGCAATGACGGAGAAACAAGCTATGGAAGGGATGGATACGCCCCTTAAGAAGTTGATAAAAGGTCTTGCACAGCAGAGAGAAGCTCTCATACCGCATATATATTTCTGATGTCATATAGTCGTTTTCGAGTGAATAAGTGAAGCAAGTCGTCTTTAGCGCGTGTGGTAAAGCCCACCGCATCGAACGAGCTTCGAGCGTGCCGCAGTTCCATTTTACGGTGATTGAAACTAGGCGAAGTTGAAACGCACACATTAACGAGTCTACAAGATAATATATCAAGAGTTGACTAATGCCTTTAAGCTAATTCTATTGTGCAGTACTATATTAAAGTGTGTAGAAAGGTTGAACATTTTCAAGATTATAATTTGGAAGATATTGGCATTTTAAGACGGCAGACAAAAGTGATTTTCTCGCCACCTGAGAAGCACTTTTGTAATATCACATTCTACGCTACGGCTGACACGTGTAGTGCAACCGTGCTACTACATATTGCATTTGGTGATACAACGCTGCATTCTAACATGGAACAATATAATATGGCAGTTCTTTCAACTATTATAACGGAAATGGAGATGGAAGGCTAAGGACTTTAATGCAATTGGGACATATATCAATGGAGTGAAATAGCAGCATGGAACTTCGCTAATCGTCTTTCTACAAAAGCGAGCATGTAGTGAACATCCAACTACACTCATGCCTCGTTGTCCAACGCTGAATTATATCAAATGGCAGTGGAAATATTTTCATACTCCACGATTATGAATATTTCTGCGGAAATAACTGCAATAAACTTCATGGCGAATTTCTGCCAGAACTTCAGGGAACTTTCAAGAGAGGCCAGGGTAGACCCGGCTCACAAAGAAGAGTTTTGCCAGAAGGATGTCTATCGTATACACGGAGCAGTGCAATTTCCGGAGGAGGAAGCAGTTCTATTCTCCGAGGGCGCTGGTTCCAGGTTCGAGGTCGGAGCACATCTTTTTGGTGAAATGGAACCATCACCAGTCTTCTTTGGAAGATTTTCCTCTAGAACTTCAATCAACAGATAAGGTAGTCGTGAACGTTTCTTGTTTTATTTGAGCCATTTAGCGATGTCTGAGCAACCATTTTTCTCATATTTTCTGTCCCATATATTTTGCCCCATTTTCTTGCTTGATATTTCTGTACTCAGTACACCTTGATGAGTTATGCCTTTTTCTACGATTTATTAAGACATTGTTATGTCATTGGCAGATTTAAATAATTTTGGATCAGTTGAGACTGATAAAATATTCTATATTCTTTCAGTAATTTGCATTATTTTTGAAGTCACGATTTGACTGTAAAGTTAACGATTTTCTTTGGCAAATTTGAATTCAGACAGCGTGTCATTTTATTAAAGTAATTCTTTTCAGTAAATTACTTTGACCAATTTTCTGTCATCCTCAAGAAAGAAGAATAATTAAAAGATTTTAGAGCGTTAAAATCTATTACTGTATCGACGATCTTGGAAATACTAGTCGTTTTATGAACATGATTGCAACATAGACATTTATCGTCAGTTCTGAAATTACCATTGCATTATAGACAATTTTATGAAATATGAACTTTGATTACGATTTATTGAATACACTATAGTAATGAACATTTGATAGGAGTTTTTCTCAATTCTAGATTGGAACAATAATGTTTGCATTCCACAGTCTAATTGTATTCTATTCGACTATTTTGCAGTTTAGATGAACTTTGATTGAAGATAGTATTTTTATACTACGATACTTGAAGATATTAATCTCAATTTTGATAGACCAGAGAGGCGTGTCTAATCGTATTTGCTATTAAATTTATTTGTGATTGGCAAATTTTTACTTCATATCGATTCATGAATGAAACCCACGAAGGTTAAATAAAATAACAGTTTGATACAATTAATGAATATAAGAATTTTTAAAGTGGAACTATGGATGTATAATCGTTAGTTCAGTGGACGTGTAAAAGTCGCTGATGAATAATGCCATTGAATAAGTGAAGGAGATTCCCACAGTAATATTAATGAAGTTAATGAATTTGTAAGTGGAGGTTTTTTGTATGTATTGTGGAAGATTTTTATGCCATATATATGGAGATATATGATGAATTCTGGGCCTATTTTATGCAATTTTGTGCGTTTGAGCGAAGTATTTTTCCGCTGAGTTTATTGTCCAGGTCCTTTGAAAATTAATCATGTGAAGATACTGTTATAATCAACAAGAGTTTTAAATAATTTGAGATAACGATTTTGAATGGAGGTTACCGTCACAAATAATAATAATAATTATTAAACCTTATTAAACCTGAATATAAACTTAAATATAACTAACCTTCATTGGTCGATTATATTAACCTGATTTGAGTAATTATCAACCGGATAAACGTGTGGTTTAATGTATTTCTAAAATAAATAATATTAATATTGTAAATAATTGTGTAAATATCTTTAATAATAATTGGAAATGAAAGGAATTAATAGAGGCGTGTATAGATTTTTCAATTGTCGTTTGACAATATTATAAACAATTTATAATTGTTATAAACAATTAATGAGCATTTGTTATAAACATTAAGAGTTTTGTTAATATACTCTAAACAACGCTAATTAAACATATGGATTATGTAATTAAACAAGTTTTGGGATTATTAGAGTAATCCAGTGATATGTGATTGGAGCATTTAAAAGATTTGCGTGATAATATTCGAGTTGAGTTGAGGACATTTAAAGTGTTTGAAAAGGAGCTAGGCTCAGAGGTTACGAGCATATGCTAATGTTGGCTGGACAGGTGGGTCCATTTGACGACGTAGGCATGCGACATGATGTAGGGTGGATCGCAGCTGGCCTGACAACTGTATGTTAGAGGCCAAGGTCGACTACATAGCAGGCTTGCAGTTATAAATAAAGTGTGACGTTTATGAAAGAGGAAAACAATTGCTACATGTCTCGTCCCAATTCCCTCATCCATTCCAAGTGTATTATGATTATTACGTTCTTATAAGCTAGTGAAAGCTGAAAATGTTGTATGCTAAGTTTACAAGTCCTACAGGAGGACATGATTATATTGACAATGGCTTCTGATTGCCACGTGTATTTTGTTGAATTTTTGTTAGAATCATTCCCTTTATGTGAAATAAATTATTGTACAGTTTAAAGTTTCTTGTTTCCGTTTTGGTTCATTTTAAATATCATGGTGGAGGTTATTGTGAGGGCATACTTTAAGTGATCCAGTTGGCAACCCATACCCGAGATTAATTTGAAGAGGTAAGTAAAGGTAAGTATGAACCCCCGAATATTTTGGTGTGTTCCACAATAATTTCTTGTTAACTGCTGTGCTCTAATCTCGGTAGTATCTGTCAGTGCCATTTTCATTGATGTAGCTGTGCCGGTGCGTTTGATTTTTGGCAATCCGATTGAGGGGGCGGATATCTGACAGCCTACTATCCGAATTATCGGGGACAGTAGGTGCCTTCCTTGCAAAATGGCGCAAAATCACTTCGCCCAAGCAATCGAAGCTCCACAACCCAAATTAAGGGTAACACCAACGAAACCCTTTGAAGTCACGGGAATTGATTTCGCTGGACCCCTTTATGTGAAGGTGGGGACCACGAGCAAGAAATGTTACATAGCACTCTTTACCTGCGCTACGACCCGCGCGTTACACTTGGAATTGTGCTCAGACATGACTGCCGACACGTTCCTCTTGGCACTTCAGAGGTTCGTTGGAAGATGAGGGATACCACATACGATATATACTGATAATGCTCAGACGTTTCACGCGACCAACAGAGAACTCAAGTCCATCTGGACTTCTCTCACAGCCCCTCCAACACATCAGTACTTCGCTCATCACAACATCACCTGGATATTTATTGCTCCAAGGGCGTCTTGGTGGGGAGGATGGTGGGAGAGGATGGTAGGCACGACCAAGCGGTGTCTGCGAAAGGTACTGGGGAAATCATTAATCGGCGAGGAAGCATTGAACACCACTTTGATAAATATCGAAGCCGCCATTAATTCGAGGCCCATCACCCAAGACAGAGAAAATGCTCTAACGCCGGCCCACTTTCTGATTGGACAGCGCTTCACCACGATACCGACCTGCAAGTGCGGGGAATGAAGATCTGCCCAAAGTGCTGGCTGCGCAACAGAAGGTATCGGATGATTTTTGGAAACGCTGGATGAAGGAGTATCTCCTGGAATTGAGAAATTTCCATGAAGTTCGTCGACCACGGGGAAAAGTTCCGCAATTAAGGGTTGGTGACCTAGCACTTCTCCAGGAAGACAAGACGCCGAGGCACAGGTGGGCAAAGGCCCGCATTGAGGAGCTCCGTGTTGGTAGAGATGCAGTCGTCAGGACGGTGGTTCTTCGTACCCCTACTGGAGCCACAATAACCCGCCCCATTCAGCTGGTCATCCCCCTGGAGGTTGACCAGGGTGGGGAGGATGTGGGGAATTGAGACGTTGCAACTCTTGAGAGTTGCAATCTATGGATTGCGATTTATGATTGTATTTTGTTTTTTATCGTTACTACTTCACTTGTGACATCTTGGTTAGATAATAAAGATCAGATTGTAGTGTTCCCGTTATCCATTTCTATTAACCACAACACAGCCCACATAGCACTAGAGCCGGGCGGGTAGACTGTACACATGGGGCGCACACAACCAGCAGCAGTGATGAATTGCTCTCGGATTTCAATAAATATTGACAATTTGTTTAGAAAGTGCGATTAATAGTACATTATGCAACGAGCCTATAATGGCTATAATTAAGACACGAGTATTTTTATAAAACGAGCGTATGCGAGTTTTATAATTTCCATACGAGTGTCTTAATTACCATTATAGGCGAGTTGCATACGACTGTTTATGTTCGACGATAATTATAACTTTATTATATGTTTTAACATAAATATTCATAAATATGTGTTCAGTCACTACAGTAGAATGTTGTGATCGGGTGCTGCGGTGGGTAGTATATCTCTCTTGTCCAAGCTCTCTGGACAACCGACGCATGCGCTCTGTGTGCTTCAATACCATATGTTCAGATTGCGCACCAGTATTCAGTAAAACTGTCACTGAAGTCGTGTCAAAACCACGCGCTGTGTAGAAATTGGTTTTGGGGATATTAAGGTACCGGTACAGTGCTATTTCTTGTCTCATATTCGCCAGTTTATTTACGCGAACATATGGACGGTGCGTATTCCATGTCGGTAATTTATTATAGTTCGATGTTGAGTTTATGTCCGACATGTTGGATTTTGAGTGCATGCGCGAAGGTATCGTTACCTAATTGGTCAATGAACGAGCTCTGATTGGCTGGAGAAACTGTATCATAATGAAAAACGGTGTTATAATGACCATCATTATGATACAGTTTTCTAACACATAATAGTGAGGGTCGAACATAAACAAATAAACATACGAGGGCTGTTTTTTAAGTAAGGGCCGTTTTTTTAAATTAACCGAACATTTTATTTTGAAACCACATTTATTTTTAGGTTTTACATACCTTCCTCTATTTTTCTACATACTGTAGTTGCCTTGTTTATTTAGGCACTTGTCATACCTTAAAACTAAGTTCTGAAATCCCTCTGCATAAAAGTTTGCCGCCTGCTCTGTTTTCACTTCTTCATCGTCGGCGACACTTGAGGAAAATCCATTGATAGATTGGTAATCGTGAATCTTCGGTCCTCCTGAATTTTCGTGTCAATTGCAGTCACCATGTCATCTGAACATTTTCACGGCCACTTTTGAACTCGCGTACCCATTTTCGCACTTTACCTTCCGTCATTGCATTATCACCATACACCTCACAAGGCTGACGATGAATGTCTGCAGCCGACATGTTTCTTGCACTCAAAAAACGTATCACAGATCGTACCTCACCCGCGGCGAGTGAATCAATAATCTTGAACATTGTAAAGATGCACAGTTCAGCGTACAGGTTAGCTACACAGCTGCAACTGACGCCTGCTTGTTCGCAAAAGATGCCGGGAGGTAGGCGCACGCTTGTTGCGGCGTGCGAACTAACTACGGGCTTTAAAATAAAAAAATAGCCTTCTTATTTATAGAAGGCCACATAACAGTTCAGCCAGGCGGGTGGTTTATACACATGCGAGAGTTCACGCTCGGGTCCGCTAGTTCCAAATAAAGCGGTAAGTCACCAGGATGCAGAGGTTTTTATCTATAGTGAAAACGGAAAGAACGTCCCATAGCCTCTCACTTTTTCATAATATTAAACTTAAGTTGTTATTTGTCTTACATTTACTGTACTTCCTTTAAAAGAAATTGGCAAAATAACTATACCGCTTATTCTCAATTGGGGCGTATTAAGTACTAGCAGGTACCCGCGGCTTTGCTCGCGTCATAGTCGTGTCATATTGTTATTCAATGAATTGTAGGTTTAACCCCGTTAACACACCTTTAGAACCTGAATATCCAAACATCCCTCCTTAGTAGACGTTTTCGACACACAACAAACATATCCCCAAAATATCATTCTTTAAAGTTCAATAGTTTTGCTTGGTCGATGAGAGTTAATATCCAAAAATCCTTCCTTATTGGACGTTTTTCTTCCAGATTTTCACCCCTCCCCATGGGCCCCTTAAATTGGATTTATGATAAAACAGTAGAACACCTATTTACTTACCGTATTCTTTAAGCTGATTTCTTTCCCGCTGAGTTTCAAACTTCTGGCCTATGTCGTTTAAGAGATACACGCTCCGTTAGGAATCCTTCAACCCCCATTATTCACTCCTTTCACTCATAATATACACTACATTGAAAAGCCATTAGACATGTGTCAGCTTATTTTTAATGATTAGTTGATATGCCAAGTATCACATCCCCAGATGAAACCACTCGTGAGATATTGTTATTCAATGAAATGCAAGTTTACCCCCCTTAACACCCCTTTAAAACTTGAATATCCAACAATCTTTTCTTAGTGGACGTTTTCGACATACAACGAACATATCCCCAAAATTTCATGTTTCTGTCTTCAATAATTTTGGCTGGGCGAATATGAGTGAGTCAGGACATTTTCTTTCATTTATTTTTGAGAATTTCACCCCTCCCCATGAACCCCTTAAATGGGATTTATGAAATAAACGGTCGAACACCTATTTACTTATTTTTTAAACTGATTTTTCCCGCTGAATTTCAAACATCTCGCTAATGTCGTTTAAGAGATACACGCTCCGATAAGAATTCTTCAACCCCCAATTTTCACCCCTTTCACCTCATAATATACACCGTATAGATATACCCTTAGACATATGTCTGCTTATTTTTATTGATTAATTTACATGCCGAATATCACATCCCCAAATGAAACAACTCGTAAGATATTGTTAATCAATGAACATGATTATCCAAAAATACATCCCTAGTGGATGTTTTCGACATACAACGAACATATCCCCAAAATTTCATGTTTCTAACTGCAATAGGTTTGGCTGGAGGATGATGAGTGTATATCCAAAAATCCATCCTTAGTGGACTTCTTTCCCCAGAATTTCACCCCTCCCCATGGGCCCCTAAAATGGGATTTATGAATTATGGTCGACCACCTGCTGTATTTGCTTATTTATCAAGTTTATTTTCCCCCTAAGTTTTATACTTTATGCCTCTGTCTTTTAAGAGATACTTGATCCGTTAGGAATCCTTCAACCCCCCACTTTTCACACATTACACCTCATAATATACATTAAATCAAAAATTCCTCAGACATGGTGTCATCTTATTCTTAATGATGAAAGTATATGACGATTATCGCATCCCCCAATGAAACCAATCGGGGGATATTATTATTCAATTAAATGCAGATCTACCCCTTAACACCCCTTTAGAACCGGAATATCCAAAAATCCTTCCTTAGTGGACGTTTTCGACATACAACGAACATAAACCCAAAATTGTATGTTTCTAACTTCAATAATTTTGGCTGGGCGATGATGAGTGAGTTAGTAAGTCAGGACATTTTTCTTCATTTATTTTTAAGAATTTCACCCCTCTAATGAACCCCTTAAATTGGATTTTAAAAAACCCGGTCGAACACCTATTTACTTATTTTAAGCTGTTCTTCCGACCTGAGTTTGATGAGTAAGTGAGTTAATCATTTAGAACACTTTCTTTCCTGTTCCCCCCCCCCCCAGAATTTTGCCCCTCTCCTAGGGCCCCTTAAATTGGATTTATGAAAAAACGGTCGAACACCTCTTTACCTATATTTTAAGCTGATTTCTTTCCGCTGAGTTTCAAACTCCTCGCCTATGTCGTTTAAGAGATACACGCTTCGTTAAGAATCCTTCAACCCCCAATTTTCACCCCTTTCACCTCATAATATACACCACATCGATAAACCCTTAGACATATGTCTGCTTATTTTTAATGATTAGTTTATATTCCGAATATCACATCTCCAAAGAAACAACTCATGAGATATCGTTATTCAATGAAATGCACGTTTACCCCCTTAACACCTCTTCAGAACCCGAATAAACAAAAATCCTTCCTTAGTTGACGTTTTCGATATACAGCGAACATATTCCCAAAATTTCATCTTTCCAACTTCTTATTTTTTTTCTGGGCGATGATGAGTGAGTGAGTCAGTTATGTCATTATCTTTCAATTATTTTTACCAGAATTTTACCCCTCCCCATGGGTCCCTTAAATTGGATTTATGAAGAAACGCTCGAACACCTATTAACTTATTTTTAAGCTGTCTTTTTCCCCTGAGATTGAAGAGTGAGTGGGTTAGTCAGTCAGTTTGGGCACGTTCTCTCCTTTTTTTTCTCCAGAATTTCACCCCACCCCATTAGCCCCTTAAATTGAATTTATGAAAGAACGGTCGAACACCTATTTACTTACCGTATTTTTTAAGCTGATTTTTTTCCCGCTGAGTTTCAAACTTCTCGCCTATGTCGTTTAAGAGATACGCGCTCCGTTAGGAATCCCTCAACCCCCACTTTTCACCCCTTTCACCTCCTAATATACACCACATCGAAAATCCCTCAGACACGTGTCTTCTTATTTTTAATGATGACTTTATGTGCCGAGTATCACATCCCCCAAAGAAACCAATCGGGAGTTATTGGTATTCAATGAAATGCAGAGTTAACCCCCTTAAGACCCATTAAGAACCTGAATATTCGAAAATCCTCCCTTAGTGGACAGTTTTGGCATACAATGATCATATCCCCAAAATGTCATGTTTCTAACTTCAATAATTTTGGCTGGGCGGTGGTGAGTGAGTCAGAACTTTTTCTTTCAATTTTCTTTTTTCAGAATTTCACCCCTCCCCATGAACCCCTTAAATTGGGTTTATGAAAAAAACTGTCGACCACCTATTAACTTATTTTTAAGCTATATTTTTTCCCTGAGTTTGATGAGTGAGTGAGTGAGTCAATCAGTTAGGACACTTTCTTTCCTGTTTTTTTCCCCACATAATTTCACCCCTCTCCATGGGCCCCTTAAGTTAGATTTATGAAAAAACGGCTGAACACCTATTTACTTATTTTTCAAGCTGATTTTTTTCCGCTGAGTTTCAAACACCTCGCCTACGTCGTTTAAGAGATACACGGTCCGTTATGAATCCTTCAACCCCCACTTTTCCCCCCTTTCACCCCATAATATACACCCCATCGAAAAACCCTCAGACATGTGTCATCTTATTTTTAATGATGAGTTTATATGCCGAGTATCACATTCCCCAATGAAACCAATCGGGAGATATTGTTATTCAATGAGATGCAGGTCTACCCCCTTAACACCCCTTTAGAACCTGAATATCCAGAAATCCTTTCTTAGTACGCCCTTTCGAAATACAGCGAACATATCCCCAAAATTTCATGTTTCTAACTTTAATAGTTTTGGCTGGGCGATGATGAGTCAGTCAGTCAGTCAGTCAGTCAGGACACTTAGTTTTATATAATAGACTAGCAGGTACCCGCGGCATCGCTCGTGTCATAGTCTTGTCATACTGTTATTCAATGAAATGCAGGTTTGACCCCGTTAAAACCCCTTTAGAACCTGAATATCCAAAAATCCCTCCTTAGTAGACGTTTTCAACACACAGCAAACAAATCCCCAAAATATCATTCTTCTAACTTTAATAGTTTTGGTTGGTCGATGAGAGTGAATATCCTTCCAGAATTTCACCCCTCCCCATGGGCACCTTAAATTGGATTTATGAAAAAAAAACGATCGAACACCTATTTATTTATTTATTATTAAGCTGAATGTTTTCCTCTGAGTTTCAAACTCCTCGCCTATGTCGTTTAAGAGATGCACGCTCCGTTAGGAATCCTTTAACCCCCACTTTTCACCCCATTCACTCATAATATACACCACAACGAAAAACCATTAGACCTGTGTCAGCTTATTTTTAATGATTCGTTTATGTGCCAAGTATCACATCCCCAAATGAAACCGAACGTGAGATATTGTTATTCAATGAAATACACGTTTACCACCTTAACACCCCTTTAGAACCTGAACATCCAAAAATCTTTCCTTAGTGGACGTTTTCGACATACAACGAACATATACGCAAAATTTCATGTTTCTAACTTCAATAATTTTGGCGGGGCGATGATGAGTGAGTGAGTCAAGTCAGGACATTTTCTTTCATTTATATTTGAGAATTTCATCCCTCCCCATGAACCCCTTAAATGGGGTTCATGAAAAAAAGCCTGGGTAAACACCTATTTACTTATTTATTAAGCTGATTTTTTTTTGCTGAATTTCAAACTTCTCGCTAATGTCGCTTAAATATGAACGCTCCGTTAAGAATCCTTCAACCCCCAATTTTCAATTGTTTGCTTATTTTTATTAACTAATTTATATGCTTAATATAACATCCCCAAATGAAACAACTCGTGAGATATTGTTAATCAATGAAATGCAAGTTTTACCCCCTTAACCCCCCTTCAGAACCCGAATAAACAAAAATCCTTCCTTAGTTTACGTTTTCGACATACAGCGAACATATTCCCAAATTTTTATGTTTCCAACTTCAATAGTGTTTGCTGGGCGATGATGAGTGAGTGAGTCGGTCAGGTCATTTTCTTTCAATTATTTTTACCAGAAATTTACCCCTCCCCATGCGCCCCTTAAATTTGATTTATGAAGAAACGCTCGAACACCGATTTACTTATTTTTTAAGCTGATTTTTTCCCGCTGAGTTTAAAACTTCTCGCCCATGTCGTTTAAGAGATACACGCTCCGATAGGAATCCTTCAACCCCCAATTTTCACCCCTTTCACCTTATAATATACACCACATCGAAAAACCCTTACACACATGTCTGCTTATTTTTAATGATTAGTTTATATGCCGAGTATCACATCCACAAATGAAACCACTCGTGAGATATTGTTATTCAATAAAATGCAGCTTTAACCCCCTTAAGACCCCTTAGAACCTGAATATCCGAAAATCCTCTCTTAGTGTACGGTTTTGACATACAACGAACAACGAACATGTCCCCAAAATCTCATGTTTCTAACTTCAATAATTTTGACTGGGCGATAATGAGTGAGTGAGTGAGTGAGTGAGGACATTTTCTTTCATTTTTCCTCCAGAATTTCACCCCTCCCCAAGAACCCCTTCAATTTGATTAATGAAAAAAAAAATGTCGAACACTTATTTAAGTTACTTATTTTTAAGCAGTTTTCTGTCCCTGAGTTTGAGGAGTGAGTGAGTCAGTCAATCAGTTAGGACACTTTCTTTCCCGTCCCCCCCCGCCCCCCAGAATTTCACCCCTACCCATGGGCCCCTTATTGGATTTATGAAAAAAAGAACGGTCGAACTACTATTTACTTATCTTTTAAGCTGATTTTTTTCCGCTGAGTTTCAAACTCGTCGCCTATGTCGTTTAAGAGATACACGCTCCGTTAGTAATCCTTCAACCCCCACTTTTCACCCCTTTCACTTCATAATATACACCACATCGAAAAACCCTCAGACAGGTGTCTTCTTATTTTTAATGATGTGTTTATATGCCGAGTATCACATCCCCAATGAAACCAATCGTGAGTTATTGTTATTCAATGAAATGCAGGTTTAACCCCCTTAAGACCCCTTTAGAACCTGAATATCAGAAAATCCTCACTTAGTGGACGGTTTTGACGTACAATGATCATTTCCCCAAAATGTCTTGTTTCTAACTTCAATAATTTTTTTTTGGGCGATGGTGAGTGAGTCAGGACTTTTTATTTCAATTTTCTTTTTTCAGAATTTCACCCCTCCCCATGAACCCCTTAAATTGGGCTTATGAAAAAAAAACTGTCGAACACATATTTACTTACTTGAAAGCCGTTTTTCCCCTGAGTTTGATGAGTGAGTCTGTCAGTCAATCAGTTAGGACACTTTCTTTCGTGTTTTTTTTCCCCCAGAATTTCACCCCTCCCCATGGGCCCCTTAAGTTTAATTTATGAAAAAAACGGTCAAACACCTATTTACTTATTTTTTAAGCTGATTTTTTTTCGCTGAGTTTCAAACTCCTCGCTTATGTCGTTTAAGAGATACACGCTCCGTTAGGAATCCTTCAACCCCCACTTTTCACCCCTTTCACCTCAAAATATACACCCCATCGAAAAACCCTCAGACACGTGTCTTCTTATTTTTAATGGTGAGTTTATATGCCGAGTATCACATCCCTCAATGAAACCAAGCCGGAGATATTGTTATTCAATGAAATGCAGGTGTACCCCCTTAACACCCTTTTAGAACCTGAATATCCAAAAATCCTTCCTTAGTGAGCGTTTTCGACTTACAACGAACATATCCCCAAAATTTCATGTTTCTAACTTTAATAGTTTTGTCTGGGCGATGATGAGTCAGTCAGTCAGTCAGGACACTTGTTTTTATATAAGAGATTTCTTTTTAGTGTTGAAAGTTTAATTTGGCTCTCCTGAAAAATTTACATAATGTGACTTACCCGGTTTTTCCCGTGGAATATTCATATGTGTACTGCCAAGTATCGACCATCGTAATATGGTGTATGTTATTGTATTCTGTACATCTTCGATTATTCAAGGTCAGTTTTTCATTCTCGCCACGCGTAAGCTAAATAGCCCTCTTCAAGGACAAACGGTCTAATGAGAACGTCCGGAAAACTTTGCCGGCCTTGGTTTATTGAAAATATGGTACCATACTATACTTCCTTAGTAGTGGCAGTTGATAACGCTCTCCATTGCACCACGAACTAACAGTTAATTAAATAATTTGCATCAGAGCCGGTTCCTGACTAAAATTTTAGGGTGGACCAGATGATATTATTGTTGTTTCTTCTTCTTTTCGAATCAGCCACTTTGGGGTACGTCAGATCAATCACTTCTTAGATGCTTGTGCTCTCCTTTTCTCCCAATACGTCTTCATTCTATCTGATCTCCTCTTTATTTCCTCTTGTGATATTTGCATTGGTTTTCTGGAGGCGGCTCTGGCTTGGAACTTCTTGGTGTTGTCTTTGGTCACGGTTTTGGCTGTGCCATTCATCAACATGATTTGAGTAATCTGGAGCTCTCGCAGGTCCTTTTCTACTTCGGTAAACCAATTAGGTTTGATCTTTTTGGAAAAAGAAGTCAACGATTTTCTTGGTTATTCGGGCAGGATTCATTCGGTAGATGTGTCCATAGAAGGCAATCCTCCTTTTCCATATGGTATCTGAACGACTCTCCGAATCTAAATACAGGATGTCGTTCCTATAGAAAACTTGTTTGTTATTTTGGAATTTAGGACCTATGATCTTCCTCAAAATTGTTCTCTCTTTGTTGTTTCATATTAAATATTGTTCTATATTTGACATTCGTTGTTGCCATTATCATCATTCCACACAACACAATATTTGAAAGAAGTTTTAATAAAATGTAAATGCATTAAACACAGTACTCACATGGCTTCTTATTTGTAAATATATTCCTCACTCCTGTGATCAGATGCAGCAAATTTATCCATCACCTAGGTTCATGACGCCCTATTTTAGGTAGATTTCATTAGAAAGCTAACTATTGCAATAGATATGATGTTGCGTCTTCTGGAAAATTTCGACATATCTTCGCGGCTCACATACAGGGTCATTGGAAATGTTGCAGCAATTTCAAATAAATATATCTCCCGTTGTAAGTGAGATAAATTAATTATTCGACCTGAAAACTAATCAGGAACTCATCGGGTTTTAGTTTTAGATGTAACTGTACTCCTCCAGTGACTTTCAGCCGATGCGCAGAATAAATGCGCGACAGAAAGCTGCCATGCTGGTCCTATTCGATGGACTCCAACAAACCCTGACTTGACACCCCTAGACTTTTTGATGTGTAACATCTTTCCACTCGGTTACTGGATATTTTTGTGGGAGTGATTTTGAAAAATGGGACGGAAGTGGATCGGAACGATCGAGGTGGCTCTAGCTGGCAGTGGTGGATATAACGGAAGTGTAAGACGCACTGCCAACTCGATCGATCGATATAGCTGGCAGTGGTAAGATCCAGCTGACAGTGGTAAGAGAAACAATCAGCGCGCGGTGTCGGAAATTGATACCATGACGTTCTCTCGGCCATATGGAATGTATATGACATACTGAACGGTAAACGCTCATGCGAACTCTGGTGTCTAGTGATGGGAACTAAGCTCATGGTACATGTTCGAAGTCTTCGTATCAGTATTTAAATGGTAAAATGCCTTAATAGCACACATTGTAAGTAGTCGGCATTGCCGGCATTATGTTTCTGCATAATGGAGAATCAAATATTAACCCACATAACGGTAATGCAGTCATCAATATAATATAATCGTTGTGGTTATACGAGAATTGAGCAAGCCTTCATGAACTATTGCTGAATGCATTCTCTTTACTCACAAGAGGGCCTATTCATAAGGCATTTTAAACTCAATTTCACGCAGGGACATTATGGAAACAAGCAAAATATAAATGAAACTTAATTCCGTAATGCAGTATTATTGGAACGTGGAAATAAGTCACCATCTTGTGCACAATATTTGCGTAGTCGAAATAGTCTTGGGGTTAGCGCCTATGACTGTGAATCTAGAGATCTCGAGTTCGAATCCCGGACGGAGTAGGTATTTTTGCTACCAGATTATCATTTTAAACGATATTTATCATATCAATATGACTCATTTTAACAGAATCCATATGAAAGTGCGTGTTGTCTGTCAATCAAGAGGTCAATAAGGAATTTAAGGTTGTGAGCGGTGTCGCGTCTATTAATCTAGTTGATCCATATCGCATTCTTTATTTAGCCTAGTGCTGGTGGAAGCTACAAATCATCTAATAAAATGAGTTCCGTATTATAAACTAGAATATCTGTAAAACACTCCCTTTTACAATAGATTAATATTTGTGCCAATAATACTATAAAATACCGGTGTATCAACAATTTCACGTGAGGTTTCTTCTATTTCAGATGTTACACACCATATGCGACTACTGTAAGGCTCGTTTTTTATGGGATACGTAAAAAATATTGTATTCAGTGAACCGGTCAGAGATCTGCAACAATTAAGACAACGCATCACCGCTGCTGTTGCTACAATCACGCCTGAGATGATCCAGCGCTCTTGGACCGAAATTGACTATCGACTGGATGTTTTGCAGACCAACCAAGGATGCGCACTTAGAAACTTTATCAGGTATGAGAAAAAGAACTTTTTGAGTTGGTGAATTTAACAATAAAATACTCGTTTTAATATCTCAAATAGTTCCTGAGCTATGATTTTTTTATTGCTGCAACCTTTTTCGATGGCCCTGTATATCACGATAACTACCGTCATTTTGAACCAATCACGTTAGAATTTATACAATAAATATAACCATTCAAAATCTCGCTCGAGTTGGTTAAAGGGTAAAATCGCACCTGGGGGTTGAAATAAAAGGGGCTTTTTCGAAATATATAGGCTATATATATTGAAATAACTTTCTTGTTAGACAAGAGTTCAGTGCTTTTCAGTCGGTCAACACGAATGTACCCTAAAGAGCTGGGTTATGCCCTAATCCAGAAATAAATTACATGAGATTAATAAATACACTAGGATGACCAGTTTCGATCGTCAAGCGATAATCATCAGATCCATTACACTTAGGCTATAAAATCTATGTTTGAAAATACAGGTGAAAATAATTAAAATATGTACAATTATTTAGTTGCAGTATTGGTACTGCAACTGTCAGTGTATGCTAAATGCAGTATATATGATGTTAGGTGAAATGCTAAATGGTGATAGATATCCGGAGTTTGTAATTTGGAGTGATTATATGGTTGTAAAAATCAACTATGGTTAAACTGTAATATTACAGGCTACTACTTATCTGATCGTCTTCCTTGCTGAAGCTACGCGCAGTTTTCGTGTTCACTGTTACTCCAGGTGTGGTCGACTGAGATGGGCTGTTATCTCAACTACACTGGTTTTTCCCTTTCCTCCCCCCTGTTCATATGTGCTGTGCGGAGTCAGTGCGATGTGTTTATGTGGGGTGTTGCCAACCTAGATAAGATGTATGTTATTGAATGAGGTAGTTCTACAACTATCAAAGCCCGTGGTACATTCCTCGCCACGCGTGGACCATAAGCCATTCAAACTAAGCGCTGCCCAGTCTTATGACGACGTCCCGGCACCTTTAATACTGCCGCGAATACAAGCCTTGGTTTATTGCAGAAGAAAAGTTCATCGTACACCTGATCCAGATAACATTTACTTATTAAAACCCCCTAATTGCCCCCCTTTTTTATCTAGCTTGGCTGTATCGCTAAGTTGTGTCTTGTTTCCGACAGGGTGTGTTTTTTAGTAGCGTGAAGAGGGCTGAGCTCTCCAAGAACGTGTGTTCATTTAGATCGTTGGGATTGTTTCGTTTGGCTAGGTGTACCTCGATTGCTTCCTTTACGTCAAGAACTCAGCCTTTCGATTCGTGATGAATTATTTTAGGTCCGTCTTGATGATAGTAAAGCTCTTCCCCGCGTCACACATATGTTCAAACTCCACAATGTTTCTTGGTAGGTGAAAACTCGAAACCATACAAAATTCGTACTATTCTTCGAATAAGAACAAAAAACTTATCCCAGTGAAGGTTTTCGATACCACCAACCACTGACCGAAGGGGTTGGAAAAATATAATTTTCTGAAAAAAAGTCATACCTCCCTTAATAGGCAAAATATCAAAATCGTTTAAAATGGCCCTCTAAACATTACCTGAAACTTTTGTATGAAAGGATTTCTGATATGACCCATCTTTACGCCAATAGCAAGATGTTTTCGGAATTATAAGATGGGGTTTCTCTTATGCTAAACACGTAGAACGTTTGTACTCGTAGGTATACAACAGTAATTGGTAAAGTTAGTGAGTTCAAAATTCTTATTCTTTGCCTGGTGAAATCTACCGTCGTCTTCCGGCGTGCCGAGAGGGATTTCCATTTTAATTTCTGTTCAGAAGTATGCAAGATTGTTAATAGAAATTCCACTTCATTCCTACGTCACACACAATCAGCATAATTAGGAGGGGTCTAGATGCAAAACTCACATTCTCCACTTTTGTTCGAAATTCAGTTAGCAAGGCATTCTTATTCTTCGATACAAACTACACACGACTATCTTAGTGCTGAAAAGCCAAACTCACAATATCCAGTGGTTTTCAAATGCCAAAAACTCAATTTAGATGCAAAACTAACATTCTCCACACTGCTTAGTTACAAAGAGAATATTCTCCCTGTTGGCCAATCACAAGACAGCTTCTGGTCATGTGACTTTCTACAGCTGCAAGCCAATATTATTATTGTCTGTTGAACTCGTAACCTCTACATAATAAATAAATAATATGAGTGTATTCCAACAATGCAATTGGTTTCATTTGTCTAAATTTTTACCAAACTTGGCCAACTTATCTATTGTCATGTCTGAAGTAATTAATTTTCTTTAGTGTCAAAAGTAACATTGTTCAGACACAAAACTCACAGTCTCCAATGTTTGGATGCAAAAGTCACATTCTTCTAAATTAAAACCTATTTTTCAGATAAATTAATATAAATAATGAAACATAGTTTCTACAAGAAGGCGTAATTAAGTATAGCCTGCAACAAAAGCAAAGTTTCTTAGAGATTCCATTAGATACATACATTTAAGATTTTTTTTTTAGTTCCTGTTAAATTAGAAAAAGTGGGGAACGTGAGTTTTGCATCTAGACCCCTCATATTAAATAAGTACGTACCGTACCACAAAAGTTAAAAGCGCATTAATTTACAGAAATTAACTTCATTCACAAAACTCACTAACACACTTTTACTTTACTTGGAACACAAGACAACTGAAAATATATGATATTTTTTGTCTAATGTCAGCAAGCTGTAAACAATGGCTGAATACCTGTTTATGGAGGTGGAGTGGGATGGATTCTTTTCCCTTCAAACAGAGACTGAGACCGGAAGTGAAATGGAGAATACTTCTAATTCGCTTCAAAGCAACGCTCTGGACCCATTCTGCATATCCTTGAAGACAAAGAAAAATCCCTTTGTAGCACAGAAGAATTCGCGTGCAAGACAGTGCTATGTACACTGTTTCCTCACCCGCCTTTCATTCCATATAATTTACATGTGAGTTTCTGTCGAGCGGCCCTCGCTATGACAATACACCGTACGAGACTGTCAGGAGTGTTTAAACATTTAATGCAGGCAAATGGCCATAGGTTTACAAAATTTCTATTTATATAAACTTGATTTCTATTGATTCGCATAATCACTGATTGTCCTTGTTCTTTTTGTACAGATTTCCAAGTGGTCATAGTGATCGCATATATGTCCACACAGTTGACACTTGCATGTAATTGAAGGCTCATGCATGATACGTCTTGTTGTGACAAATGCTGTGATGGAAGCCGTGTACTGCCATTCTTGTATAGACGTGACGCATTTCAAAGTTTGCTTTCGTCCATGATCGATCAATCATGGCGCCAGATGCAAATAACTCCGGATATACGTTTTCTCGCTTTTGGAAGAGTGTTTCCAATAGGTTTTCTGATGCATTTGTGTTGGGTAGATGTACTTGTGTCCTATGATCTTCTATGAAGAAGGATTCTCTTGCCAGGAGATAAACTAATCTGTATTTTGTTGTCTTTGAAACTCCAATTGCTTTCTTAATGTATACTGCTTTTACTCTTTCGAATGTGGAGAGGTGTTTCATTGAGAGATACGGCCAGATAATTTCTGAGCCTTACGGCAATTTTGGCAGTATTTATGCGTTAAATAGAGACATTGCTGTCTCTAATCGGAGGGATCTTGTAGCCTATAACTTATTTCATGCATAGCCATTATTGCATGTGTAGCTTTTTCTATTGCATGTTTTGTCAAGTATACTGAATTCTTTTTAGAGATTCTAGAAGGAAAAATCACATAATTTAAGTAGAATATCTGTAATTTCAAGTAATTTTTAAAGACAATAATTAAACAAATGTTGTGCAATACGGCCCAGGCTGGGCGTGGCCCTTCCAGCCCTTAACAACACACCGCCCTTGATTTGCATAAATGCATCCAAGTCATAACCCAAGTTCTATGAGGGTGCACTGCTCATCGCACTCGAATAGCGAGTAATTGTTAGCGATCTCCAGATTCCAGTACAAGTTAATTAGCATCCCGGAGTTTGCCTTCTAAACTATCTTCTTCTTTTTTCCCCCCACCAACATACATTTTCTCCGGAAACTACACCATCTGCTTAATTATATTATTTCATCCAACCAAACAGACTGACTGTTCGAACTGAGAGAAAAGTTTTACGAACAAAAGAAAACAGTACTGTATATTATATAAGTATTTAAAATTAGTTTTGAACTCGCCAATGCAGTTAACACTCTGTTTTATAAACTAGTCGAGTAAGTCTCCACTACACGCGTACCAAGTGCAGTGAACCCAGCTCGAAACATTTGCCTCCGTTAGAACTTAGTTTAGAAAGCGATGACTTCCGTAGAAAATTACAAACTCAATGAAGAAACACTGTGCCTTGACTTATAACTCTATAAATAGGTTTGTTAGGAATTTAGTGTTTGAATAAATTCAAATGATGTAATAGAATAGTAGGTAAAGGGTACCGTGCTACCTGGGGCAAATCACTACCAATATATCTATCATTTATCTATCCGGGGAGCGTGGTAGCGCAGTGGTCAAGCTGTATGCTTCTCACCAAGGTGGACGGGTTCGATTACCGGTCAAAGCATGTGCGATTTTGAAGTGAAATGCCACGTTCTGTGATTCGGATTCCACGTAAAATGTATGTCTAGAGGCTCATGATCGTGAGATTAACGGTCACGTTAAATTACAGGCTTCGGTGGCGTAGTTGGTAGCATGCTGAGCTTCTATGCCCAAGATCGTGGGTTCAAATCTGGCCGAAGTCGTCTGATGTTTTAAGAGCGTTAAAAATCCCTCGGTATGCCTTCCTTCGGAGGGGAAGGTAAATCAGCGGGCCCATGTCATATATATATTTATTTATGGCATGTAAAAGAACCTTCCACTTACTACAATTGTGTGAAGCTAAATTTGTAGGTTAGATTTGATTAACGCTCTATTAAGTTGAGGTGGCATCTATTAGCCAAGTTTGCAACTAGGTGTTATTGA
Source organism: Meconema thalassinum (assembly GCA_946902985.2). NCBI lineage: Eukaryota > Metazoa > Arthropoda > Insecta > Orthoptera > Tettigoniidae > Meconema > Meconema thalassinum. The sequence goes on along the minus strand of OX336388.2, from coordinate 99,084,179 downwards.
CGGTAGCATTTGGTAGCAAAAGAAGGAACTACTTGAAATTGATCGTCTGCATTCCTTACCTGAATTACAGATACCACACACTAATACAGCCATCACAATTAACACCGGTTATCAGACAGATTCTACACAAACCCAAAGTACACGGGGCTACATGACCGCGTTGTCGCAGCCCCTAAACTGAGGAACCAACCAACCAAATTACTAGCTCCCTTCCTTATTCTATCTACCTATTTATTTATTTTTCATTTATTTATCAGTTAGTTCGCCACACCCAATGTTTATAGTCCCCGTTTTTCACACACCCTTTCCCGAGGTAACCCACAATCCAACATGGGGAATATCCAATGTTGCAGGAAATGTCAGTAGACTATAACTCCCGCTAAACGCTTCTAAATAAGGCTTTTAGAATACGTTAAACACAGAGCAAATTCCGCCAAGTTGGCAATAGTGGTAAAGTGACAGAGCTTATCGCTTGTAAATGCCAGACGTATTCTACTCTCTTGACAGTTGTATTGTCTTCCCTTTCAAACTCTCTGCATTCTAAGCCGAGTTCTCTGATAACATTAACCATTTAATATACGGGGTTGTAATCACAAGAATGCCTTTTCTCTTGAGATCTCCCCTCAAGATACTAATCTTGTCCCGTGATGTATGCATGTTGCGAGGCAACGCAGGGTTCTAATTATTTTTATGTTCGATCCTGACTATTATATGTCAGAAAACTGTAACATAAGATGGTCATTATAACACTATTTTAGGTAGATTTCATTAGAAAGCTAACTATTGCAATGGGTCCCATGTTTCGACTTCCGGAAAATTTCGACATATCTTCGCGTTTCACATCCCCCAGACCCCAAAACCACCGTCAGTTCAAAAGTTTATACATAATTTATGTATGTATATATATATATATGTATATCAGTTTCTTGTGGACATGATAACTGTCGTAATTTTGCACCAATCACTTTGAATTTTTTATATAATATGTATACCCTTAAAATCTCGGTCGAGTTCGTTAATGGGCAAAATCGGTCAAAGGGGGTGAAAATGGGAGGCTTTTTTTCGAAAAAGTGAAATATCGCTATAACTCTCTTAATATCTGAAATATTGAATCCATTTAAAGTTCATACTATGTGTCGGACAAGGCCCTAAAATTTATGTTTGAAAGGTTTTTTGATAGCACCAACCATTGACAAAAGGGGTGGGAAAAAGTGGGTTTTTCGGGAAACATTAATCATATCTCTGTTAATAGGCACAATATCAAAACCGTACAAAATGGACAATATTCCCCCAATAATTACCTAAAACTTTTGTCTGAAAGAATTTTTGATATGACCCACCATTACGCCACGGGGTGAGCAAAATTATTTAAATTATAAGAAAATGCCAAGTGCCAAGAGAGGTTGCCATGACAACTTTACTTTTAATTGATAAGGGATGAGCCATCAGCAGTTGCTATGACAACGCCACTGCACGAGATAACATTCAGTTTTCCATCTGTCTGTGGGAAGCGACTTCGGTATCGGAACTGGTAGCATGCTGAACTTCTATGCCCAAGGTCGTGGGTTCAAACCCGGCTGAAGTCGTCGGATTTACTAAGAGCGCTAAAAAAACCTGAGTTTGCTTTCCTTCGGAGGAGAAGTTCCAACGTTCGTTGCGAGTTGATGGTTCCGGTGGCATCTAGTAGCCAAGTTCACAGATAGGGGTCGTTGATGGTAGTATTTTAGGTAGATTTCATTAGAAAGCTAACTATTGCAATGGGTACCATGTTTCGACTTCCGGAAAATTTCGACATATCTTCGCGTTTCACTTCCCCCAGACCCCAAAACCACCGTCAGTTCAAAAGTTTATGTATAATTATATGTATCAGTTTCTTGTGGACACGATAACTGCCGTAATTTTGCACCAATCACTTTGAATTTTTTACCGAATATGTATACCCATAAAATGTCGGTCGAGTTCGTTACTGGGCTAAATCGGTCGAAGGGGATGAAAATGGAGGACTTGTTTTTCGAAAAAATGAAATATTGCTATAACTCTCTTAATATGTGAAATATCGAATCCGTTCAAAGTTCATACTATGTGCCGGATAAAGCTCAAAAATTTAAGTTTGAAGAGTGTTTTTATAGCACCAACCATTGACCAAAGGGGTGGGAAAAAGTGGGTTTTTCGGGAAACATTAATCATATCTCTCTTAATAGGCACATTATCAAAACCGTACAAAATGGACAATATTCCCCTAACAATTACCTAAAATGTTTGTCTGAAAGAATTTTTGATATGACCCACCATTACGCCAAGGGATGAGAAAAATGATTTCGGAATTATAAGAAAATGCCAAGAGCTATCAGAGGTTGCCATGGCAACACTACTAAATTGATGAGGGATGAGTCATCAGACGTTGCCATGACAACGCACTTGCGCGAGATCAGATTCAGATTTCCATCTGACTAAGTGTAAAGCGGCTTCGGTGACGTAACTGGTAGCATGCCCAAGGTCGCGGGTTCAAAGCCGGCCAAAGACGTCGGATTTTCTAAGAGCGCTAAATATCCCTCAGTATGCTTTCCTTTGGAGGGGAGGTTCCAACGTTCGTTGCGAGTTGCTGATTGCGGTGGTATCTAGTAGCCAAGTTCACAGCTAGGTGTCGTTGACGGTAGTATCTGGTAGCAACATTAGGAACTACTGCTTGAAGTTGAGCGTCTGCATTCCTTACCTGAATTACAGACTAATACAGCCATCACAATTCACACCGTTTATCAGACAGATTCTACACTCACCCAAAGTACACGGGGTTACATGACCGCGTTGTCGCAGCCCCTAAACTGAGGAACCAACCAACATCTCTGCGAGAGATATAATTTTGCGTGAAGAAGTAACAGACCGTTACATAGTTACACATCAGTGTCGAAACCTTGCATAAGGACAGTGTGACCACAAGTATAAAAATGGACTCCAAATGACAAGAAGGTTACCGTCATCATAAGACAATAAAATGTTTAAAATATGCATAAAATGACGAAAAACCAAGTTAATTAATCTCCAATTATAAAATACTTTCACGCAATAAATGAGGTCTGATCCTTCTACGAAAACCTGCGTATTCTGCCTATTTTCGCCTATCCCCAAGTTTGTCCGGTGAAATCTACCTCCGCCTTCCGGCGTGCCTAGAGGACTTTTTCATTATGAAACAGTTTCTCCCACCAATCACAGCTCAAGAAACAGTTGTTTGACCAATTAGATAACGATAGCATCGCGCCTGCACTGAGTTCCACGGCCTTCTAATTTAAATTTTACTGCGTTGCCTAGTGTCATAGTAGGGTAATCGAAGAGGCCATGGTCAAATACAAGGCATTCTCTGCGTCTCTTGCGCTCTGTTCAGTACATAAAATTTGTGAAATCTCGACAGATATTTATGAATATTTATGTTCGAACATAAAATAGAAATAATAATTATCGTCGAACATAAACAGTCGTATGCAACTCGCCTATAATAGTAATTAAGACACTCGTATGGAAATTATAAAACACGCATACGCTCGTTTTATAAACATACTCGTGTCTTAATTATTGCCATTATAGGCTCCTTGCATAATGTACTATTTCAAAACAAAACTGTAGCCGAAAGTGTTAGTTAGTTATTGTTGTTTAAGGGGCATAACTACGAGGTCATCTGCCCCTCACTACACAGATTTAAGTATACAAATTTGGAATAGAATTTAAAATTTAGAGGTGGATATCTAAATTTGAAAAGACCGAAAATTAATAAAACAAAAAGAAACTAATAATTCTAAAAATAAACAAAAATGACGGAAAAACAAAAAAAACATCAGAATTCAAAAAAGAACAAGTCTTTGAGTCAATGTACACTGGAAAATTTAGATTGTTGTCCCTAACCCACTCTCACTTATAAAGCGGATAACGCGATCAGCAGCCACCGCGTCATCGGCTAATATGGGCTAAGTTTGAGTGTCATCTGCAAACCAAGGTTTCTTCGTAAGTCAGCAAGATCCACACACTCGGTTAAAATGTGGTCCACGGTGAAAACGGCTCCTCAGGTACAAAGTGGTTGTTCTTCCCTTAGCCGAAAGATATCAGAAACCCCTATCGATATCAAATTAGCAGATGAAAAGCTTTAAGAAGTAGGAGTTTTTTGCTACTTAGGAAGCATAATAATTATTATTATTGTGTCCATGTTTTTACAGAACTTTGCAAGCCTCTAACTCGAATCATCATGGCGGTGTCTCTGAAGTTCCCAAGGAATCGTACATACTTGTACTTGGGGCATCATTACTTCTGACTTGCTTGCCATGGTGGGTGAGTTGTCGGACTGCCAATCCCAAGCTTGCAGGTACGCTCCTGTCCGTGGCAAGTGATTTTTGTAAGGCAACAAAAATCACGATACGCATGGCATACGACGTTGGCATGTTATAGAACCCATTTGAGGTCAGTAGGCCGTGTTCATAAAGGCAAATTTAATCTAGGGATTTTCCGCCAACACAAAGTTCCTCATGTTTCTACTAGAAAGCGCTATAGCGTCAAGGAGCGTAGATAGCTAACCTCCTTGACTTTCGTAGCGCTTCAAGGAGCGATAAAATGCGACATGGGCTTCTGGGCTTCAATTAACAAAGCTTGCACCCAGCACCCGAGGCCATACGAAAATAAAAATAAAATATATACTTCTGTCTTGACGTTTGTTTTAGCTGGAGCTACCTAGTGGCCAGAAGGGAAATCATTCAAACCAGCCAATTACAGACAGCCTTTGATATCTATATAGCAATATCACGGACGAAAGTTGATTTGTGGTTAAATATATCGATATAAATGGCTGCCTTTGATTGGCTACTTAGTGTGATTTCACTTCAGACCGCTAGGTAGCACTAACGTACGTAGCACTTAAACGTCAAGTCTAAAGTAATGATGATCCAACTATAATAGTGATACCCAAAATGCCTTACTTTGCAAAGTAGCCATTAGCGTTAAATTAGCTCACCTCAACCACAACGGGGAACTGTAAAAATTCTAAAGGTTAGAGGTTTGAATCTCGGTGCATACAGCGGCCATCCAGAGTGTGCTCTTTTCCCCAAGGTTTCTTCCACACTCCCTCCAAGCAAATGCTGGGTTAGTACTTTATTTCAAGTCCCAGGGCACTCCATCATAAAGATTACAACTACACGTACTGCAACAGTCACCACGGAAGAACACAGGTTATCAGACAAATTAAACACACACCCAAGTACATGGAGCAGATGACCAAGATATATCAAGTCAGTAAAACGGATACTGAGCAAATCTTCCTTGATTGATTATTCCTATCCGCATCCGCACGACTGTTATCCGCATCCGCCCCACAACCGCTCGACTGTTATCTGAATCTACTGGCATTACTATAATATTTTTATTTAGATAAAACATAACGCATTAAAGTAAAACATTTACACATTTTTAGGAGAAAATCGTTCATTTAGGCTTTGTACGTCAAGTGCTATATTTAAAATGAATGTTTAACAGCCAGAATTGCAACCCTTTTCAGTTCGGAGTGTTAAAAATCCCTCAGTATGCCTTCCTTCGGAGGGTAAGTAAAGCCGGAGGTCCCATGTCATTGATTTGTGGCATGAAAAAGAACCTTCCACTAACTACACTTGTGGAAGCAAAAATTTGTAGGTTAGTTTGATAACGCTATATTAATTCCAACGTTCGCCGCCAGGTGCTGACTCTGACGGCATTTAGTAGCCACGTCCGCAGCTAGGTGTCGTGGACGGTAGCATTTGGTGGCAAAAATAGGAACTACTTGAAAAAAATCGTCTGCAGTCCTTCTACCTGAATCACAGATAACACAAATTAATACAGCCATCAAAATTAACACCGGTTATGAGACAAATTCTACACACACCCAAAATACACGGAGCTAATTGACCACGTTGTCGCGGCCCCTAAACTTATGAATCAATAAACCAGTTCGGAGTGTTAATTATGCATAATGACGCAATTTGAATGAGATTAGCATAAATAATCATCTTACATTTGTCATTAAAAAAAGAACATAACGGAAAAAATACGGTATGTCATATACCACTGGGTCCCAGTAATTAAATTCAACAAGTTCCGATTGTATTCTAAAAGCTATCCGCAAATTTACTCGAAACATTTTACGCAGCTTATCTGCTATCCGCACAGCCATGCAAACTATATCCGCATGGCGAAAAATGTTGCGGATATCCGCATCCGCGCAGGGCTTTACCTATTCCTTCTTCTACTTCCTGGCGTTGTTCCCAATTACTCTTTGAGGTCCACCACTCTGCACCTCGCTCTCCATTTGTTGCGGTTTCCTACATCTATAGGACGAAGAACTACGATGCGCATATCGTCGTGTAGGGTATCAATCCAACGCCTTTTTGGTCGTCCTCGAGTCCATCAGACTCGAGAGCAATTGACTTCCTTGCAATGGACTCTATATTTGCTCGAGCTACATGCCGTTACCAACGCAACCGAGTCTCCCTCATTTTGGCTGGAATAGGGGCATTCCCTTCCTCATGAACGGCATATTCAGTACTAGAATATGTGTGTGTGTTTACGTCTTTAGTGTTTTGAATGGTTTGATCCACGCTCCATACCTCCTTGTCCTGTGCTAATCGTTTCATATATCTACCATACCTTACATTCGAGGAAATCTGTTTAACATATTTTAACCTTGGTCTGCCCCTACAGTTCTTGTCCTCGACCCTTCCTTCCATAACTAAGTATACTATTCCTTAGTATGTGTCTCACCTACCTATCTCTTCTCTTAGCAGTCCTCAAAAACACTCGTCTTAATACCTCTTCATTTGTTACTTTATCTAACTTACCTATCTGATCTTCATCATTCTCCTGTTACACAACGTTTCAAACGTTTCTATTCTCCTGCGCCAAAAGTCCAAGTTTCACTTCCACAGAGCACCACGCTTCAGACAAAGGCTTTCAATAATGACTTCCAAATACCCAAATGTATATTTGATATCAACAAATGTATTTTCTGTAGAAATGCTTTCCTTGCCTGAGCCAATCTACTTTTTATATCCTCTTTGTTTCGCCCATCACTGGTTATTTTTCTTGGCATAAACAATATTCAATATGTAATGAATTGATGTATTCACGTGCTAGGCTACTGCTGCTAAATACATATCACATTTTTGAACAGCGTCTGCCGTAAACTTTCGCAGCGAGCACTCTTTTGAAACAAGTCGAAAATAGTCGGCTGCAGCAGTGAAAGGGTTAATCGGTTAGTTATTACTCCAGATAATGGAGGTAGAGCGCCACAGCACCTCACGTTCCGAACCTCAGAATAAAATTATATTTCTTGGCAGAGCCGGGAATCCAATCCCAAGGCAGACAAGAATGCTAGACACTACACTTCACTGAAGTGATTTTGTAACGTCCGCTGTGTCCATCCTGGGATATTTTACATTTCACTAACACCGGATATTAAATGGCTTCCGCTCTGGAGTTCCACATGAAGAGACATCAAAGAGCAAAGGAACGTAGGAGAGATGATCTTGGATTATCTCAAGGAGAAGCGCTCTTGTGTTCGTAATTCATTCACAGCCCGCTACTCAGGTTCACAAGAGATGCGGCGTGCACGCTCTTCCGGTCCAGTGGCGGCAGACAATTGGAGGGGCCGTATCTCAGACATATCCAAGTGGCAATAAGCAGATATTGTGCAATCTACAAACATGGACATGCAATAATAATGATTTTTTATTCGTGTCAGAGGTACCAAAATATACAAACAAGAAATTGAATATGAAAGAAAAAAATCACATAATGAAGCACTTGCATATAGTATAACACAAGAGCAAGAGAAATGAAACAGGAGAAATCAGCTATTACATGATAATATATAGGCCGACAATATTTACACGAGTTGTGACCAGTATTTGGCTACATTGACAGCAAATGCCAAATCCAACCCTGTGCATGAGTCTGGGCATAGACGACAGTTCAAGAAATGCCTAGAAGTTTGTTCTTCTCCGCACTCACACAGTGTGTCCCCATCATGCAAGATTCCCCACTTCATGAGATTGTCCTTAGATCTTGCTACACCGGTTCGCAGTCTGTTTAAGGACTTCCAGGTACACCATCTATCTTCGTTACCAGGTGGTAATTTTTCTTCAATTTCAACAAGTTCCGGATAATCAGGATACCTTTGATTCCATAGCTTAACCCTGGCCTTTTTTGGGTTAGAATCAAGAGGAGTAGATAACTGTAGAAAACTTATCCTGGACTTCAGTCGAGCTGAAGGTACAATAATGATAATTATAAGGTGCGTTCAAAAAGTAACGAGCCGGAGGCTGGAATGCGCAAACCGGTGACTACATCGCCTAATCGTGGCGTGTGAAACGAGGTGTGGTTCCGAAAGGTCACAGCCCGTCGCTAGAGGGAAGCGTGCACGTCACATGACGATAAAAAGCGAGCAGCAGCATGCATCAATCGTCCAACGCTGCCAGTCGCATTGCAAACAGTGACATGGAGGCGTCAACCGAAGAGCAAAGAGGTGTTGTTCGGTTTCTGACAGCGGAAGGAGTAGGGGGAACGGACATTCATCCCCGAATGTCACAAGTGTACGGCGAACACTGCATGTCCCTCGCAAGGGTCAAGGCGTGGCACAAGCGCTTCAGAGAAGAACGGGTGTCGTTAGCCGATGATGCCAAGTCAGGGGCACCCCGCTGCATTACCGATGACAACGTCCAGCTGGTTGATGCACTCATTACCCAGGACCGCCGAGTGACAGTGAACGCCATAGCCGCCATGGTCGCTCCACGCTCATACGGCCAACACAGTTACGGCACGCCTGCAGAAATTCAAATGAGAGGTTCTCGGCCACCCTCCATACAGTCCAGACCTCTCTCCCTGTGATTACGCCATGTTTGGTCCCCTGAAAAGGGCTCTGGGGGCCAACGATTCACCTCGGACGCCGACGTCCAGCTGTACGTGCGGAACTGGTTCACATCGCAGCGCAGGGAATTTTATGAGACAGCCATTCACAGCCTCATGTCGCAGTGAGACTAGTGCCTCAACAGCCAGGGCCAATACTTCTAAGTTACATTTACTGGTTTCTGTAATTATGCCTCCGGCTCGTTACTTTTTGAACGCACCTTATATATAATAATAAGGGTTGCTATGGATGAATAAACCGTGTGCATAAGTTTAAATACCTCGGTGAGTGGATCCAATCAAACGGACTAGATACAGAGGTCATAGCGGCCAGAACAACCAAACTGGAGTTAGATTTTCAAACCACCCGGAACATATATAACAAAAGGTGCTTTTCTATAATTACCTAAATCCATCACTACATCACTGTCGTCAAGCCGGTATCCCTCTATGCGTCAGAATGCCCTATCCTCTCTCAGAAATGTGCACTTGCTGAGTTAGAGCAAAAAGAGAGAAAGATTCTCCACAACATACTTGGTCCAAACTACGAAAACGGGATCTACGTAAGAAAATCCAGGGCTCACTTCTACGGTCACTTGCGACGGATGGACGACTCTACTGTAGAAGGACAAAACGTATATTTAACAATTTGGACTCAAAATCAAAAACAACAGTTTCCTGGTACTTTAACGTTAAGGAAGACCTCCAAAAAATGGGCATACGACCAGATGACGCACCCAAACGAGACCTTTTCTGAAAAAGGATCGGGACTTTTGGGACTTTCCAAGATGAGAAATGGACAATCTGTGCAAAGTTGTCGTATGAACGCCGTGCTTGACGCAGCAAGTTAATGAAAACCTACAGGATCAATCGTAAATTGAATCAACGCCAGAATGAATAATGGAACTTACCGTGGTCCCTAGTTGGCAGATTACCGAATAATAAATAAATAAATGATAAGGATTTAAAAGTTCAAATATTTGGGAGAATGGATACATTCCAATGGACAGGATAAAGAGGCCAACGAATCAAGGGCTAGGAAATTGGAACTGGTCTACAGATTAACTCAGAAAAGATACAATAAGCGTGAAGTATCCTACAACGCGATAATCAGACATTACACCAGCACATAACTTCTCATTGTAATGGTGTTGGAGAATCAAAAGTTATTTAGTATACCGGTATCACATGCAAAATCCTGTTAATAGGCAGGGGAGTTCTAATGGTAAAGATCAGTGTGATACATGAAAATAGGCTATTTAGGTCTTCACGGAACTACTCGTTAGTTATGGCTTTTCTCGGAAACCATAGTGTTTTTGGAATTACTTCTTGAGCCGAACACGTTTCTGGATTCGCCACTTCTTGCAGGTCTTTCTCTATATTATTATTAATATTATTTATTTATTCGTTAATTCCCCATAAGGAGAGCGTTACAACATAATCAATTTTCATGTTTTATTTTGGTCCTTTCTTCCTTTTTCCCAAAAACCTCTCATATACACACTATGCTTCCTCTTTCTCGCCTCCGTCCACTTCTTTCCCGGTTGTCTCTCTTTGGGAGTTTGCTCGAACTTCTGTTGTCTAAGTTTTTCTCTGTATGTGCTCCTGTCTGTCATGCCTTCTGTAGAGATGTTTAGTTTCTCGAGGTCTTCCACGGTTTCTTTTACCCAATTGGGTTTTAGTGTACTATTCATAACTATATTAAAAATGTTCTTGGTCAGACTGTCTTCAGTAATCTTATGTGAAAATCCACAGCCTGCTTCCAGTCTCCGACCGGGTCAGGAATGGAATGAATGAAGCCCCCATCTAGCGGCGAGGATATGAACTGTGCCGGCTGCCGAGGCTCGACGCACTCCTCTGGGGCAATGATTAAATGAATGACAGATGAAATGAATTGATAGTGGAGAGTGTTGCTGGAATGATATATTGACAGGGAAAACCGGAGTACCCGGAGAGAAACCTGTCTCTGACTGTTTGTACAGTTCTATTGTCGGTCTCTTTATCCGTATTCCCTCTTACTGAACTGGCCCGTAGATCTTTCTCAGAATTTTTCTCTCTTGTTTTTCTAATTCCTTGATTTTTGTTCGTCCCTTGATTGCTGTCGTTTCTGAAGCGTATAAGGCCTCTGGTAAGACTACTGTACGATAGTGTCGTAATTTGGCATTGATGGAAATACTTTTTTTTATTGTAGTGGTTCCATGTTCTGTGGTTTTGCAATTTAGCGATCCTGTCTTCATTGGATGCCAAGTTGAGTCCTGTTTTCTGTATAATCTCTCCTAGGTATTTGAAACTTTCCACTTGAGTTATTTTTCCATACTTGGTTTCCAGTGTGTGTGTCTGTAGATTATGTGTACATGAACTGTATTTTTTCGTATGAGATTTGTATTATTATTATTATTATTATTATTATTATTATTAAAGAATTAAATATAGTTGACAAAAAGGAGCCTACAGCTAGAACAAACATAAAAATGAATAACACTGCAATTGAACAATTCACACAATTCCCATATTTGGGTAGTGTGATTTATTTAGCGAATGGCCCAGTGTCCGAAGACATTTTCGGCTCGCCAGAGGCTATAGCTGCTTCATGCGGACACCCATAGGGTGAGCTACAAGTTCCGTTCCATTTGAAGTAGTTCCAACTTTCGCTACCAGATATTACTGACACCTAGTTGTGAACGTTGGAACTTTTATAGAGCGTTACAACGAAATCTAACCTAAAAATATAGCTTCACACAAGTTTAGTTAGTGGAAGGATCTTTTACAAACCGTAAATCTATGACATGGAGCCGTCGGCTTTACTTCCCCTCCAAAGGAAGGCATACTGAAGGATTTTAACGCTCTTAAAAATCCGATGAATTTGGCCAGGTTTGAATCCGCGATCTTAGGCACAGCAGTTCAGCATGCTACCAACTACGACACCGAAGCCGCTGGTAGTGGGATAACCTCTTATAACAAGTGCCTGTCAGAAATCAAGAAAAGAATAGTGGTAGCAAAACAAGCCTTCCGAAATAACACGGACGTATTGCTAAATAGTAACCTCTGTTTGAGGAATAGAATGTCATTTCTCAAGACCGTTGTTTGAAGTGTCTTACAGGATGGATCGAAACCTGGACATTAGGGAAACTGGAGGAAACAAAACGGGGAGACTCCACTGAAAAATTTAGCTTCTCTCCTACTGCATGGATTTCAAATTAATTTTGTTATCATATATATCATGTAAAGATGTAGAGATGCCTATGGTTTGAAGGCCATAACTTCAATGGTTTTTGAATTATTTTTAGCCTACTTTTCACATTTTGCAAAAATGAGGAAAAAGTAGACTTATGAGATCGATCCGGGAAAATGTGTGTCTGTCTGTCTATCTGTCTGTCTGGCAGTGTGTGTGTGTCCCCCTATCAACTCCTAAACGGCTGCAGCAATCAAAACCAAATTTAGTATGAGTGAAGATGTGCACCGGAATAGCACACACCCATATTTGAAAATGATGTCAGTGCTACCAACTGCTTAAAAACGCACTAGAAATTTGAGCTCCATGTTGGATATCTTGCAAGGTATGCATGGGAGCTATTCCAAAATTGGTACACATGCAGATAATACTATTTCAGTTTAATTTTCAGGAGGCCAACAATGACAGTGTTGCCAAAATAATTTTAAGCCTTCTGATAGGTCCAATGTTTAAATGCATATAACTTCTACACTATCAATTGGATTTCAACCAAATTTTGTATGTAATATCTGTACATAAACAGATATGACTGAGCGTATTCTTAAGAGCCACCAGGGCTGCCAACTGTTAATAATTGCTTTCTTTATATTTTTTATCCAAATACCAATATATCAGAAAGTATGCAAGCCAACAGCTTTAAACTATGCACACGTATATTCTGACATTTTAGATTAATTTCGAGTAACTTATATACGTCAGTTCTACCAACATGATTATAAGCCTGCTGATACAACCAATTCTTAAATTCATGTAACTTCTATACTATCAGTTGGATTTCAACCAAATTTCGTATGTGCTATGTGTACCATAACAGATATGACTATAAGTATTGTTAAGAGCAATTAGGGCTGCCAACTGTTAATAAATGCTGTTTATATTTATTTTACACTAATATCAATATATCAGAAAGAATGCAAGCCAACAGCTCTATACTTTGCACACGTATAGCACCTGACATTCTAGATTAATTTGGAGTAATTAATACAAGGCAGTGCTGCCAACATGATTCTATGCCTGCTGATATGTCCAATTTTAAAATACATGTAACTTCTATACTAACAATTGGATTTCATCCAAAATTGGCACAACAAGATATCATAATATTTCAGATTATTTCTGCAGCACACGCATGTTATTGTTGGCAACATGCTTTTACGCGTGCTGATAGATCCAGTGTCTAACTGCATGTAACGTCCATTGGACTTCAACCAAATTTTGTATTCTGTACCTTAAGAGATTGAACTAAGAATATATTCAGTCGCCAGGGCTGCCAACTGTAGTGCTCTATTAGGCTACATTATACCAGGTATATTTTGAACTAATTAGATATTTCGATATTACCAACTTAATTTCGTCATTATTCCAGATAGGTTCATATACTGTTGAATAATCATTGGCATGAAAAGTAGGCTGTATAGTTCTTCACGGAACTTCTTGTTTTTAATGTGTTTTTTAATGGCATTTTTGAAAACCAACATTTCGTACTGAGATATCAATTTTTACATTTCAATTTCTTCAGACACAGTAACAGGACATAGTTTAAGAGTTCAGTGCATTTATTTTGTGAGAATGTTTGTTCATTTTAGTTCATTTTTCAAATTTCAAATTATTTTTTTCTGAAATAATTGTGTACATAAATGTAATATAAATTCATTGAAACTGTATATCATTAAAATTAATGCACAGAAGTATGCAAATACCTCATGAATACATCCTGCAAAAATTTCTGTGAGATTGGTTAATATTTAGGATTAAAAAGTTGGTATTGAAGTTAGAAATCAAACTTATAAAAATTTACTTCTCAACAAAATGTTTGTTGTAATCACTAGTTCAGCTTTTTATCACCAATAATCGCTACATTTGAAGGAAAAGCAAAGAGTCAACTTTGGAAGAAAGATTTTTCGATTGGTGAGAAGATGGTTATAACATCAAATACTATCTTTGACAGCTGTCAGTGAGCCATGCCACCCCCGCCCCTCATGCAGTCCAGTTATTTAGATGTCTTGGAAGTGACACTTTCTTCAAAGGGGCTACTCTAGATTTGAGCAAAGTAAATGAACGGAGATTGTTCCATTGGAACTAAGAGAAAACACTCCAAGGCACTGAAATAGCCAATAAAAAATTATTTGAAAAACAAATTGAAGTTTTGCGGTGGAGTGTCCCCTTAAGGCTGCAGAAATGTGGTTTTGGAGAAGAATGACAAGAGCAAGTTGGATGGTCAGGAAAACAAATGACCTTGTTCTGCTGGACGTGAAGGAGGATCGATGTTTATTAAAAACAATAATGAAGAGGAAAACAAAGTTCCTTGGACATGTATCAAGGCACGACTCTCTTCTCCAAACGATTATCGAGGGCAAAGTATTGGGTAAGAAACCTAGGGGACGTCCAAGGATGTCGTACATCAAGAACTCCATTGGAGAACTGGCATGTGGCAGCATGAAGAGACTAGCAGGAAACCGTCAAATGTGGCTGCAGTGACAAGACTTTGCCTTTAGTAAATGGTTATGATATTCTTCTTCTTCTTCTTTTATTCCTCTTCCTAGCATTTGTCCCGCACACAGGCAGGGTCTGCTATTCAGGCTCTGTCGCCATTTTATACGATCGTGGGTCATATCGGGATGGAGTCCAGCAATTTTAAGGTCTTAAAGTAGTGTGTCAAGCCATCGCTGTCTAGGACGTCCAACTGGTCGCGCTGCATCTACAAGCAAAGTCAATCCAGTGCTTGCAACTGTTTGTTTTGTCCGCTCGAAGCACATGACCAATGACCATACCAGCGCAGACGGCTTTCCCCCCATCTTCTCAATGACTGGTGCTACTCCATATCGTCTACGGATGTCATCATTGGTGACATGATCGTGAACTGTCAGACCAGATATCCACCGAAGCATCTTCGTTTCCATGATAGCAAGTCTTCGTTCTTCTTCCTGTGTAGTGGGCAAGCATTCAGCCCCATATAGGGTGACTGGTCGCACTACGGACCGATATATTTTCGACTTGAGGCGGTCTGGAATCTTCTTAGATATTATTATTATTATTATTATTATTATCATTAAACAACAATGGCTAAGAAGTTCCCCCCAACAATGCAGAACTCTACCATACTTTACAAGAAAACCTCCAGGATTCCTTCAACCACGCTCGGTTTGGTCCACTTTGAATCGTATCCGTACTACCCATGTGCTGATGCGCTCTTCAAATGGGGGGAAATACAATTCCCGAGATGCGACTGTAGAGCTGAAATCCAATCTGTTTGGCATATAGTGAAGGAGTGCACCAAGGGAACCTATATTGGAGAATTCCGTGACTTCCTGAACGCTACACCAGAAGCTCTTAATTGCAGTACTCTGTTTTCTATTTTATATTACGACTAGCAACCCGCCCCGGCTTCGTCCGGGAACAGTTATGAATGCATTACGTGATAAGCGTTTTTTTTTTCGATGTCAATGAACTACGACCTATATTCGTTTCACGTCTCGGCATGATGGGTTAAAATCACTGACTGTACTATTAATTATTTTATCATGAAGATGCATGTGCAACGAATTCTTGTCAGACGTAATTTAAGAATGGCGAGGTGCATGAAACACAAATTCCCCTTCCGTCCAATCTTTAACTTGACTGTATATTTTGCGGAACGAAAAGTTCACAGCCGAAATGGAGAAAAGCCCAATTGCACTTCCAGGGAAAGTCCAAACACAGCCACTCTTTTCTGAAGTCTTAACTCAACACGACTCGACAGTTTGTTGCTTGCTGTATCTGGGGTAATAGGCTCGCCCGCTAGCTAGGCAGCAACTGGGATGATAGGCTCGCCCCTAGCTAGCTCGTAAACTGTCACCTCAGTAATTGAATGGAGTTGTTTGGAAGAAATGAAAACGTATAACACTTATAGTGGGCGATGTATGAGAGATGCTCTCCCAGACTTTTTTGTAGAACTTTTAGGCTGAACAATTCTTACACTCATAGTATATTGATATGGTTAACGTTTTGCCCAGCGTAAGCTTAAAAAGTGCACGGACCCCAATTTCTTTTCGATTTTTTTTTTCACTGAAATCGTTACTGCTTGGCTTCCTTTGATCATACATACATTATTTTCTACAGAAACCTTCCTCGAGATATCCTTTACAGAATGGTGAAAACCGCATCAATATCCAGCTAGTGGTTCTCGAGATTACCCGTGACATCCAAGAATCGGGGATTTTATTAGGTAGATTTCATTAGAAAGCAAACTATTGCAATGGGTACCATGTTTCGACTTCCGAAAAATTTCGACATATCTTCGCGTTTCACATCCCCCAGACCACAAATCCACCGTCAGTTCAAAGGTTTATATATAATTTATGTATATATACAGGGTGCTTCAAAAAATGTATACACACTTTGAACTTCCATAGAAAATTTATTTACCGTTCTACAAAGTTAAATTTCAGGAAATTAGAAAGCTGAAAGTCCAATGTAAATGAAACATAAATAACAAATGTTAATACTGTTCAAATTGGCGACCTGCAGCATCAATACAATTCTGAGTACGAGTCACCACTGATTCTGTACATCGTATCAAAACGTCCAATGAGATTTCTCTGCACACGGCTTGAATCTCATTCCAAAGAATGTCTAGGTTACGTGGTTTACGTTTGTACACCTCATCTTTTACTGTGCCCCATAAGAAGAAATCCAGTGGTGTAAGATCTGGAGAGCGTGCTGGAAACTCGATTGGCCCCCTGCGTCCTATCCACTGGCCCGGCAAATTTTCATCAAGGTAAGCTCGTACGTCCCTGTTATAGTGCGGCGGGGCACCATCTTGTTGAAAATAAAAATTATCATTACCGTATAATGCACGAATGGCAGGAAATATGGAATCAGCAAGCATTGTTAGGTAAGTTATACCAGTTACAGTGCCTTCAAATCGAAAAGGTCCAATGAGTCCCCTTGAAGACAAACCGCACCACACATTTACACCAGGCAAATTTACATTTTTTCAATTGTAATGTGAGGATTTTCTTCACCCCAGTAAACACAATTGTGCCTATTGACAGTTCCATTAAGTTTGAATTGGGCTTCATCCGACCAAATGATGCTACCCATAAATCCCGGTTCACGTAACACCATCTCCTGAACCCATTCACAAAATTGCAACCTTCGATCTGGATCGTCGTCACTTAGCTGTTGCACCAGCCTTGGAATGTTAACACGATACTTGCCTCTCTTCAGAATGCGTAGCACACTGCTAGCACTTACATCACTTTCACGTGCCCCTTGCCTTGAAGATTTGTTAGGAGAGCGTTGAAACAGTTCCAAGACTGCCGTTGATGACTCATCACTTGTAGCTGTTCGAGGTCGACCTGAATGACCTTTATGCACATCACACACTGTTCCATGAACTTCGAATTTGTCTCGTATGCGTGTAATTGTTAATCTTGAAGGTGGTTCTGTATCATACTCCCTTCTCCACTGTCTTTGAACTTCATTTACATTCTCAAACTTCCAGTACCACTTAATAACCTGCTTACGTTCTTCAAAACTCAAACGTACGTCCACCATGTTGATATTACAAATTCCAACTGACAATATAACATAGAGGGACGATTATGCTGCCACCTGGCGAAGAAATATAACATTAGCCTTGTAGAGCGGGAGAGCTACGATAGTTTAAAGTGTGTATACATTTTTTAGAAGCACCCTGTATATGTATATATACTGAAGAAGATTTAAAAAAATCTCTTACTGAAAGTGAAAGAAGAAAGTTCAAAGGCTGGACTGATGTTGAATGTCAAGAAAACAAAAATTATGACAACTACAACTGTCAATTCATGGCAAGTAGGAGGAGAAAAATGGAGATAGTCTCTGTTTTTAACTATCTTGGCTCACAGATTTCTGCCGATGGTGACTGCAGTCATGAGATCAAAAGACGATTGCTACTTGGTAGACAGGCATTTTCAAATCTGAACAATATCATAAGGAGTAGAGACCTAACCTTAACAACAAAGATCCGTATAATAAGGGCTATGGTTTTTCCAGTTGTGATGTGCGGATGTGAGACCTGGACCATAAGAAAAGCTGAACGCCGTAGAATAGATTCCTTCGAATTATGGTGTTGGAGAAGAGTTCTTAGAGTTCCATGGACTGCGAAGAGAACCAATAAGTCAGTTTTACAGCAAATTAAACCAGCTTGTTCCTTGGAGGGCTTAATCCTGAAACAAAAACTGGGCTAATTTGGACACATCATGAGAAGACATAATTCATTAGAGAAGACCTTAATGCTGGGAAAGATAGAAGGCACAAGAAGAAGAGGGAGGCAAAGAATGAGATGGATGGAATCACAGAAGCACTAAATTCCAGCTTGGAAAATCGTCGAGAGGCAGTGCAGGACAGGAGAAATTGGCGTAGTCTAGTACATGGGGTCACGGAGAGTCGGAATCGACTAAACGAATCGAGATATATATCAGTTTCTTGTGGACACGATAAATGCCGTAATTTTGCCCCAATCAGTTTGAATTTTTACATAATAAATATCCCATTAAAATCTCGATCGAGTTCGTTAATGGGCAAAATCGGTTGAGAGGGGTGGAAATGGGGGGCATTTTTCGAAAAAGGGAAATTTCGCTATAACTCTCTTAATACGTGAAATATCGAATCCACTCAAAGTTCATAAATATGTGTCGGATAAGTGTTAAAAATGTATGTCAAATAAGATTTTTGATAGCACCAACCATTGACCAAAGGGGTGGAAAAAAGTGGGGTTTTCGGGATACATTAATCATCTCTCTCTTAATAGGCACAATATCAAAAACGTACAAAATGGAAAATAATCCCCTAATAATTACCTAAAACTTTTGTCTGAAATAATTTTTGATATGACCCACCATTACGCCAAGGGATGAGAAAAAATTCCTCTCGGCACGCCGGAAGGCGGAGGTAGATTTCACCGGGCAAACTAGGGGATAGGCTATAATAGGCAAAATATGCAGGTTTTCGTAGGAGGATCAGACCTCATTTATTGCGAGAAAGTATTTTACAATTGGAGGTTAGTTAACATTTTTTCGTCTTTCTATGCATACTTTTAACATTTTACTGTCTTATGGGGATGGTAACCTTCTTGTCATTTGGGGTTAATTTTTATACTTGTGATCACACTGTCCTTATGCAAGGTTTGGAACTAATGTGTAACTATCTAACAGTCTGTTACTTCTTCACGCAAAATTTTATCTCCCGCAGAGATGTTGGTTGGTTCCTCAGTTTAGGGGCTGCGACAAGGTGGTCATGTAACCCCGTGTACATTGGGTGTGTGTAGAATCTGTCTGATAAACGGTGTTATTTGTGATGACTGTATTAGTCTGTAATTCAGGTAAGGTCTGCAGACGGTCAATTTTAAGTAGTAGTACCTAATTTTGTACCAAATACTAACGTCAACGACACCTAGCTGTGAACTTGGCTGCTAGATGCCACCGCAACCAGCAACTTGCAACGAACGTTGTAACTTCCCCTCCGAAGGAAAGCATGCTGACGGATTTTTAGCACTCTTAGAAAATCCGGCGACTTTGTCCGGCTTTGAACCAGCACCTTGGGCATAGAATTTCAGCATGCTACCAGTTAGCCGCTTCCCTCATAGTCAGATGGAACAAGAAGTTCCGTGACGAACTAAAGAGCCTACTTTTCTTAAAATTAAGATTCATGCCATAGATTAATCTACAGTATATGAACCTATCTAGAATAATGACGAAATTAAGTGGGTAATATCGAAATGTCTTAATTAGTTCGAAATAAGGTATACTAGGCATAATGTAGCATAATAGAGCAATACAGTTGGCAGCTCTGGTGACTGAATATATTCTTACTTCCATCTCCTAAGGTACAGAATACAAAATGTGGTTGAAGTCCAAAGGACGTTACATGGATTTAGACATTGGATCTATTAGTACACGTAAAAGCATGTTGGCAACAATGTCATGCGAGTGCTGGTCAGAAATAATCTGAAATATTATATATTTTTGTGCCAATTTTGGATGAAATCCATTTGTTGGTATAGAAGTTACATGTATTTAAAAATTGGTCCTATCAGCAGGATTAGAATCATGTTGGTAGAACTGACGTATATAAGTTACTCCAAATTAATGTAAAATGTCGGGTAATTTACGTGTGCATAGTTTAAAGCTGTGGGCTTGCATACTTTCTGATATATTTGGATACAAAATAGAGATAAATTATTAACAGTTGGCAGCCCTGGTGGCTCTTAAGAATACACTCAGTCATATATGTTTATGTACACATATTACATACAAAATTTGGTTGAAATCCAATTGATAGTGTAGAAGTTATATGCATTTAAAAATTGGACTTATCAGAAGGCTTAAAATTATTTTGGCAACGCTGTCATGTATGGCCACCTGGAAATTAAACTGAAATAGTATTATCTACATGTGTGCCAATTTTAGAATAGCTCCCATGTATACCTTCCAAGATATCCAATATGGAGCTCAAATTTCTAGTGTTTTTTTTAGCAGTTGGTAGCACTGGCATCGTTTTCAAATATGGGCCTGAGATATTCCGGTATACATCTTTACTCATACTAAATTGGGTTTCGATTGCTTCAGCCGTTTAGGAGTTGATATGGGGACACACACACACACAGCCAGACAGACAGAAGGACAGACAGACAGACAGACAGAGAAGGACAGACACATTTTCCCGGATATATCTTATATATCTTTTCCTCATTTTTGAAAAGTGTGTAAAGTAGGCTAAAAATGAATGTGATCTCGTCGATGGCGTCTTAGCAACCTCTGATAGATCATCCCTTATCAATTTAAAAGCATTGTTATGGTAACCTCTGATGGCACTTGGCATTTTTTAAAATTCCGAAATCATTTTTCTCATCCCTTAGCGTAATGGTGGGTCATATCAAAAAGTCTTTCAGACAAAAGTTTTAGGTAATTATTAGGGGAATATTTTCCATTTTGTACGGTTTTGATATTGTGCCTATTAAGAGAGATATGATTAAGGTTTCCCGAAAAACCCACTTTTTTCCACCCCTTTGGTCAATGGTTGGTGCTATCAAAAAACTTATTTGACATAAATTTTTGGCACTTACCCGACACATATTATGAACTTTGAATGGATTCGATATTTCACGAATTATGAGAGTTATAGCGAAATTTCACTTTTTCGAAAATAGCCCCCCATTTTCACCCCCTTCGACCGATTTTGCCCATTAACGAACTCGACCGAGATTTTATAGGGATACATATTATGTAAAAATTCAAAGTGATTGGTGCAAAATTACGGCAGTTATCGTGTCCACAAGAAACTGATATATATATATATATATATATAGATAGATACATATATACATAAATTATATATAAACTTTTGAACTGACGGTGGTTTTGGGGTCTGGGGGATGTGAAACGTGAAGATATGTTGAAATTTTCCGGAAGTCGAAACATGGTACCCATTGCAATAGTTAGCTTTCTAATGAAATCTACCTAAAATGATTTCGGAAGTAAAGAAAATGGCAAGTGCCATCAGAGGTTACCATAACAACGCTTCTAAATTGATAAGGGATGAGCTATCAGAGGTTGCCAAGACAACACCATTGCACGAGATCACATTCAGTTTTAGCCTACTTTTCACACTTTGCAAAAATGAGGAAAAACAAGAAGTTCCGTGACGAACTAAAAATTGCTTAAAATTAATTTTCATGCCAATGATTAATCTACAGTATATGAACCTATCTAGAATAATGACGAAATTAAGTTGGTAAGATTGAAATGTCTAATTAGTTCGAAATATATCTGGTATAATATAGTCTAATAGAGCATTACAGTTGGCAGCCCTGGTGACTGAATATATTTTTAGTTCCAGCTCTTAAGGCACAGAATAAAAAAAAAATTGGTTGAAGCCCAATGGACGTTACATGCAGTTAGACATTGGATCTATCAGCACGCGTAAAAGCATGTTGCCAACAATGTCATGCGTGTGCTGGTCAGAAATAGCTTAATCTGAAATCTTATATCTTGTTGTGCCAATTTTGGACGAAATCCATTTGTTAGTATAGAAGTTACATGTATTTTAAAATTGTACTTATCAGCAGGCATAGAATAATGTTGGCAGCACTGACTTATATTAATTATTCCAAATTAATCTAGAATATCAGGTGCTATTCGTGTGCAAAGTATAGGGCTGTAGGCTTGCATACTTCCTGATATATCGATATTAGGGTAAAAAATATAGACAGCATTTATTAAGAGTTGGCAGCCCTGATTGCTCTTAAGAATACTTATAGTCATATCTGTTATGTTACACATAGCAAATACGAAATTTGGTTGAAATGCAACTGATAGTATAGAAGTTACATGTATTTAAAAATTGGTCCTATCAGCAGGCTTAGAATCATGTTGGTAGAACTGAAGTATATAAGTTACTCCAAAATTAATCTTAAATGTCAGGAACTATGCGTGTGCATAGTTTAAATCTGTCGGCTTGCATACTTTCCGATATATTCGTATTTGGATAAAAGAATAGCGAGCTCAATTATTAACAGTTTGCAGCCCTGGTGGGTCTTTAGAACACGCTCGGTCATATCTGTTTATGTACACATATTACATACAAAATTTGGTTGAAATCCAATTGATAGTGTAGAAGTTATAGGCATTTAAAATTTGGATCTATCAGGAGGTTTAAAATTATTTTGGCAACACTGTCATGTATGGCCTCCTGGAATTTAAACTGAAATATTGTTATCTATATTTGTGCCAATTTTGGAATAGCTCCCATGCATACCTTCCAAGATATCCAACATGGAGCTCAAATTTCTAGTGCGTTTTTTCAGCAGTTGGTAGCACTGACGTCATTTTCAAATATGGACGTGAGATATTCCGGTATACATCTTTACTCATACAAAATTTGGTTTCGATTTCTGCAGCCGATTAGGAGTTGATAGGGACACACACACACACAGCCAGACAGACAGAAGGACAGATAAACAGACAGACACACATTTTCCCGGATCGATCTCATGTCTACTTTTTCCTCATTTTTGCAAAATGTGAAAAGTAGGCTAACTAGACTTTGATATCGATCCGGGAAAACGTGTCTGTCTCTCCTGTCTCTCTGGCTGGCTGTGTGTGTATCTCCCCCTATCAACTCCTAAACGGCTGCAGCAATCGAAACCAAATTTAGTATGAGTAAAGATGTATACCGGAATATCTCATGCCCATATTTGAAAAAGATATCAGTGCTACCAACTGCTAAAAAAAACGCACTAGAAATTTGAGCTCCATGTTGGATATCATGGAAAGTATACATGGGAGCTATTCCAAAATTGGCACACATGTAGATAATACTATTTCAGTTTAATTTCCAGGAGGCCATACATGACAGTGTTGCCAAAATAATTTTAAGCCTTCTGATAGGTCCAATTTTTAAATGCATATAACTTCTACACTATCAATTGGATTTCAACCAAATTTTGTATGTAATATGTGTACATAAACAGATATGACCGAGTGTATTCTTAATAGCCAACCAGGGTCGCCAACTGTTAATAATTGCTCTCTCTATTTTTTATCAAAATGCCAATATATCAGAAAGTATGCAAGCCGACAGCTTTAAACTATGCACACGTATATTACCTGACATTTTACATTAATTTGAGTAACTTATATACGTCAGTTCTACCAAAATGATTCTAAGCCTGGTGATAGGACCAATTTTTTAATAAATGTAACTTGTATACTGTCAGTTGGATTTCAACCAAATTTCGTATGTGCTATGTGTAACATAACAGATATGACTATACGTATTCTTAAGAGCAATCAGGGCTGCCAACTGTTAATAAATGGTATCTATATTTGTACCATAATATCAATATATCAGAAAGTATGCAAGCCAACAGCTCTATACTTTGCACACGTATAGCACCTGACATTATAGAGTAATTTGGAGTAATTAATATAAGTCAGTGCTGCCAGCATGATTCTATGCCTGATGATAGCTCCAATTATAAAATACATGTAACTTCTATACCAACAAATGGATTTCATCCAAAATTGGCACAAAAGGATATCATAATATTTCAGATTATCTCTGACCAGCACTCGCATGACATTGTTGCCAACATGCTTTTACGTGTACTAATAGATCCAATGTCTAACTCCATGTAACGTCCTTTGGACTTCAACCACATTTGTATTCTGTACCTTAAGAGATGGAATTAAGAATATATTCAGTCACCAGGGCTGCCAATTGTATTGCTCTATTAGGCTACATTATGCCCAGTAGGCCTATACAGTATTTCGAGCTAATTAAGACATTTCGATATTACCAACTTAATTTCGTCATTATTCTAGATAGGTTCATATACTGTAGATTAATCATTGGCATGAATCTTAATTTTAAGAAAAGTAGACTCTTTAGTTCGTCTCGGAACTTCTTGTTCCATCTGACTATGAGGGAAGTGGCTAACTGGTAGCATGCTGAACATCTATGCCCAAGGTCACTGGTTCAAAGCCGGCCAAAGTCGCCGGATTTTCTAAGAGCGCTAAAAATCCCTCAGCATGCTTTCCTTCGGAGGGGATCTTACAACGGCCATTGCAAGTTGCTGGTTGCGGTGGCATCTAGCAGCAAAGTTCACAGCTAAATGTGTCGTTGACGGTAGTATTTGGTACAAAATTAGGTACTACTACTTAAAATTGACCGTCTGCAGACCTTACCTGAATTACAGACTATACAGTCATCACAATTAACACCGTTTATCAGACAGATTCTACACACACCCAATGTACACGGCGTTACATGAGCACGTTGTCGCAGCCCCTAAACTGAGGAACCAACCAACATCTCTGCGGGAGATAAAATTTTGCGTGAAGAAGTAACAGACTGTTAGATAGTTACACATTAGTTCCAAACCTTGCATAAGGACAGTGTGATCACAAGTATAACAAGATGTTCAGTAAAGAACATATAGCCTACTTTCTCCTAAATGTATGAGTATAGTTATAACTCGTTGTTATTATCAAAGAGTATAATGGAATCATTTCTTGGTTGAAGACCTTAGAAACTATTTACCTCTACCAAACGCCACAACCTAGAAAAAAACTACTACCATCATTGAAGAAAGATAGATAAGAAGTATCTCAAGAATGTTATGGATCTGGAGACATAATCGACCGGACTGGCTGCTTGGCTGTGCGGTAACGTTCTCGCTTGCTGGGCCTTAGGTTGCAGGTTCGTATCCTGGCGCAGTCAGCTGGCATTTAAGGGTGCACAAATGCGAGGGAGCCGTGTCAGTAGATTTACTGGCACGTTAAAGATCCCCTTCGGGCCAAAATTCCGGCACCCCGGCGTATCTAAAAGCAGTAGTAGTTAAAAGGGTCGTAAAACAAATAACATTATTATTATTGTTATTGTTACATAATCGTCCTGTCGTGAGCAACATCCAACTTTGAGTTGAGGCATGTCTTTACACGTCTGGTTGTGCATGGCTTTCACAACCCTAATTGAATTAACAAATCTTTCCGTGTCCCTACAGAGACGTGTGTATACAAACTATGTGGATATTTTCGATTGCTATTTGCCTGAAATAAAAGTATTAATAACCTGAACTAGTACCAGCGGCTAGAATTCAGTTACTATGTGAAATCGTTTTGTTCTTTACTTCAAATAACATTTTCAAATAACGCACAATAGGCTGTAACAAACCCTTTAAAATAAGAAGTAAAAATGTATCATAGTATCATCCTGTCATTCTTCAAATTCGATGCGCATAGAATGCCAATGGTATACTATCAATGGAGTACCATGTAGACCAGTCGTGAAATCTAGTGGAGAAATATCGAACAATATAATCCTAACAGGGCGAGTGCATTCTAGCGGCCATAAGAAGAAACTTTTCAATAAAATCTGGAAGTTAATAATAGGCCGGCGTGCAGTTACCTTTTTGGCTGCTAGATGTCTCGAGCAAATCTGCTGGCGAATTATGTTTTAATTAAATATATGTTTTGCACCGTAATATGCACAATATAAGGCTTAATTTTAAAATGTCTGAGTCATTACAAAACAACAAATATGTAAAATTTCAAGCAAAAAACCAAACTCTGATGGGGTTTGAACCATAGGCATATGAATGACAGACTAACGATTTACCACGGAGCCATTTGTGCCAACGAACATTGATCTATATAAAATGACTTACATAGAACTTGTTAGCAAATAATGATTTAGACCTAACGATTTCATCAGTGGAGTATATTATTTATGTATAAAGCATTTCATAGACAGTTTATTTATTTTGTATCAGTACGCTATATTGCATGCAATACTCAAATTAGTGAAATATAAGTCAGGCACAAGATATCCGCTGCCATCTTGTCTTCTTACCGAGACGGCTCAGCTTTTTAAAATCACTTCTGCACTATAGTATTACAAAATGAACTTTTAATCTCGAACGTGCCTCTTCCTTTAGAACAGTTAAATCTATTCTCGGCTCGATAATCGGAACTGGTGGGTCCCATGATATGGATTATAAAGTTTGCATAATCCGCACGGCCGCCATCCTGAAATGGTACGGCGGATGACCTTGTAGTTTGGTCACAAGACGTGTCCTATAAGAAGGTATGTTATTACCAAATTTGGTAGAGATCGAATAATTTGGTTAGTCGCTATTTGATTTTACGTTTTGAACGTTTGAGTGGCCGCCATTCAGATTTGGTAAAGATGGCGGCGATATAAAACATGACACTGAGGTGCCCTTTGCTTGTTATACCTCTGTACCAAATTTCGTTCAATTCGGTTTCACCGTGTTCGAATTGATAGGGGGGGGGCAGACATTCAGAGTACACACACTCACACACACACACACACACACACACACACAGACTCACACACACACATACACACACACAGACAGACACACAATTTTTGGCCCTGTAGTGATCTCATAAGTCTACTTTCATTTTTTGAAAAAATCGAAAGTAGGCTAAAAATGAACCCCAAATGACAAGGTGGTTACCGTCCCCATAAGAAAATAAAATGTTAAAAATATGCATAGAAAGACGAAAAAAAGTTAATTAACCTCCAATTGTAAAATACTTTCTCGCAATAAATGAGGTCTGATCCTCCTACGTCGCCTCCGTAGCGTAGCGGTCAGCATGATTAGCTGCCGCCCCGGAGGTCCTGGGTTCGATTCCCGGCTCTGCCACGAAATTTGAAAAGTGGTATGAGGACTGGAACGGGGTCTACTCAGCCTCGGGTGGTCCAAATGAGTAGAGGGGGTTCGATTCCCACCTCAGCCATCCTCGAAGTGGTTTTCCGTTGTTTCCCACTTCGTCTTCGGGAAAATGCCGGGATGGTACCTACTGTAAGGCCACGGCCGCCTCCTACCCTCTTCATAGCCTATCCTTCCCAATCTTCCATCCCTTCCCATCCCTCATGAGGCCCCTGTTCGCTTTGCAGGTGAGGCCGCCTGGGCGAAGTGCTGATCACACCTCCCCAGTTGTATCCATCCCGACCAGATGTTCCAAGCTCCAGGACACTGCCCATAGAGGCGGTAGTGGTGAGTTCCCTCGCTGGGTCCGTGGGAACCACCAACCTAGAGGGAAAAATTGACTAATTAAAAAAAAATCCTCCTACGAAAACCAGCATATTTTGCCTATTATAGCCTATCCCCTAGTTTGCCCGGTGAAATCTACCTCCGCCTTCCGGCGTGCCGAGAGAATTTTTTCATACTAAGTAGAGATTATGTCATTTATATTTTACTGATGTGTATATGGAATACGATAAATAAATAAATAAATACATAAATAAATAAATACATATTATTATTACCATTATTCTCCTCGTCCCTCTGCTATGCTTGTCTTTATGTTGTATGTTATCGCAAGCACAGACTGACTACTGAACATTTGCATATTGTAAGCCCTTCAAGTATGGCGCAGATTTTCAATAATCCTGTTGAGAGAGACGCGCAAGGAATGCTGCTCGGGGGCTGGCTGCTCTCGGCTCTCTTGATAGTTGGCGTTCTTCGCCTCTGTATATACTCGAGACCCCAAGTCCATGGATATTCAAGATGTTTCACCAACAACTGCAATTCAGAGACGTTGATGAAATTTACTGCAGCTGACGATTCCATCTGACTTTCCTGAGTGTTAAGTTGCTACCACCCAGAGCTGGGATGTAATTGTGGGAGAGTAATTGAAATTCTTTTGCGATAGTTAGCCTATTTTCAATTTTGAAAAAATAGGCTTATGAGATCACCTTTTGTCCGTGTGTGTGTGCGTGTGTGTGTGTGTGTGTGTGAGGTGTGTGTGTGTGTGTCCCGTAATAAAATCTAAACGGCTGGAGCAATTTCGATGAAACTCGGTAAGTTCATAGCACTATTCCCGGCGACCTCGACCGTGCCCTTCAAATTTTGTTACGTCTCACCAATCCAACATGGCGGCTGTGCGAAATATTTCACTAGCATTCAATATCTCCGAAATTATTACCGATATCGCCCTGAAATTGTGTACGGTGATAAAGGGCACTACTGGAAGTTCACTTATGAGACTTTCAAAAACCTGGTGACTACAAAACCAACATGGCGGTCAAGCGAAGTTGAGACTTTTAAATAGACTTTTCTCGCGATTTAACTATCCAAACGTAATGAAACTTGGTACAGCAAATGTTTATACACATTGTAATGCACTGGAGTCTAATTTAGTTCAATTGTTTACATAACCTCAAAATGGCGGCTGTGCGATATATTTCACTGACATTCTATATCTCCGAAACTATTACAGATATCACCCTGAAATTTTGTACGGTGATAAAGGGTACTAATACAAGTTTACCTATGTATATTTCATAAACCTGTCAAGTACAAAACGAACATGGCGACCAAACGAATTTGAAATATTTTAATAGACTTTTCTCGTGATTTAACCCTCTGAGCGCAGTGAAATGTGGTACAGTAAATGATTTTGCAGATTGTAATGCACTGCCATCTAATTTAATTCAATTGTTTACATAACCTCAAGATGGCGGCTGTGCGAAATTTTAAAATTAAGTTTTTATTTCTTGTGTCGTAATCATGCGATCGAAGTGAAAGATAGGCAATATTTGTCCTTGAATGGTAGATAACTCTATGACCTATACATATAACAATCCTAAATGGCGAGCTTCCGAAATATTTAACTGTTCTCAATATCTATGAATCTTTTACAGCAACCAATCTGATTTTTTTAATGTTCATAGAGAGTATGAACATATGTCCACCTATAGGACTTTCAGTAACCTGGTGAGCACAAATCCAACATGGCGGTGACGCGAAGTATAAATATTTAAATGGATGTTTCTCGCGAATTAACTATCCGAGTGCCGTGAAACGTTGCACGTTAAATGCTTATACAAATGTTGATCCACTGGCATCTAATTT
Organism: Meconema thalassinum; assembly: GCA_946902985.2. NCBI lineage: Eukaryota > Metazoa > Arthropoda > Insecta > Orthoptera > Tettigoniidae > Meconema > Meconema thalassinum. The sequence goes on along the minus strand of OX336388.2, from coordinate 99,054,633 downwards.
ATTTCAATTGTTTGCATAATCACAAGATGGCTGCTGTGCGTAATTTTAAAATCTCGTTTTTACTTCTTGTGTTCTAATCATGCGATTGAAATTTGAATACCACACGTACACCGTAATCTTAATGTAATAGTAGAAAAATAAAAATCCATCCTGGCGACCATCTGAAATATTTAGACGGTTCTCAATATCCACGAATCCGTTACAGCAATTAAACTGAAATTTTGTATGTTGATAGAGGCAATTAACATGAGCAGGATATATGAAAATAGGCTGTATAGTTCTTCACGAAACTACTTGTTTATAGTTATGATTATGATAATGATGATATTGTTGTTATAAGGGGACGAACATTAAGGTTGTTACTTTTCAAAAAATGTATTTTCATCATTTTAAATGATCTCGTCGACTTCGTCGTTACGTTACGGTGACGTCACGAAATGTACCGAGAATGCACTGAGGTGTGTGACGTCATCCAGCCAGCTCCCTCCTTTCACCGCGCGCTCCAGTTCCCCCATGACTTGTAACTTTCTAGCGTTCTGATTGTTTCTTGATCATCTAACATGTCAAGAGTTAGCCTTTCTAGCATTTTTCAGCATTTGTAGCTTTTAAAATGATATAAAGAGCAGTCTTTCAGACTGACTTGCTCCAGTCGAGTAGAAGTCAATACAAATGTCATTCCTTTTGTCCAATCTTTCGACAAGAGTTTCTTCCAATTGTCTATATAAGGTAGTGCGATCTTGAATCTCAAATCTTCAATTAAAAAAGTCTCCTCTGCAAGTTCATAAACCAGTCTTGATCTAGTAAATCTGGATACACAGAGGGTTGTCTTTAAAAAACGGGCTTTGATTATTTAGCCTACTTTTCACATTTTGCAAAAATGAGGAAAAAGTTGACTTATGAGATCGATCCGGACAAATGTGCGTCTGTCTGTCCGTCGTTCTATCTGTCTGTCATTCTGTCTGGTTGGCTGTGTGTGTGTGTTCCCTATCAACTCCTAAACAGCTGCAGCAATCGAAACCAAATTTGGTATGAGTAAAGCTCTTCACCTGAATATCTCAATGCCGTATTTGAAAATTATGGCAGTGCTACCAACTGCTGAAAAATTGCAATTGAAACTTGAGCTCCATGTTGGATATCTTGGAAGGTATGAATGGGAGCTATTTCAAAATTGTCACAATTATATATAATATTATTTCAGATTAATTTCCAGTAGGCCATACATGGCAGTGTTGCCAAAATTATTCTAAGCCTGCTGTTAGGACCAATTTTTATATGCATATAACTTCTACACTATCAATTGGATTTCAACCAAATTCCGTATGTACTACTGTATGTGTACATAAACAGATATGACTGAGCGTATTCTTATGAGCCACCAGGGCTGCCAACTGTTAATGAATGCTCTCAATTTCTTTCATCCAAATACCAATATATCATAAAGTATGCAAGCCGACATCTTTAAACTACGCACACGGATAGTACCAGACATTCTATATTAATTTTGAGTAACTTATATACGCCAGTGGTACCAACATGATTCTAAGCCTGCTGATAGATCCAATTTTAGAATGCATGTAACTTCTATACTAACTAATGGATTTCATTCAAAATTGGCACAACAATAGATCATATTATTTCAGATTATTTCTGACCAATACATGCATGACATTGTTGCCAACATGATTTTACGCGCGCTGTTCCATCCAATGTTTAACTGCATGTAACGTCCATGCTATCCATTGGACTTCAACCAAATTTTGCATTTTGTACCTTAAGAGATGGAAATAAGAATATATTCAGTCACAGGGCTGCCGACTGTAGTGCCCTATTAGGCTACATTATGCCAGGTATACAGTATTTCGAACTAATTAGAAATTTCGATATTACCAACTTAATTTCGTCATTATTCTAGATTGATCCATATAGAGTAATCATTGGCATGAATCTTAAATTTTAAGAAAAGTAGGCTCTTTAGTTCGTCACGGAACTTCTTGTTCTAAAGTGTGTTGGCAGTCTAATTTGTGAGTCTGGTAAAATTTTGATTGTGTCAGTTTTATTCTCCAGGTCGTTGAGTGTTATTTGGAGTTCCTTAATATCACCCTTCATTTCTGTGATCCATTTAATCCTCGTATTGGTATTCCATAATTTTTCTACTATTTTTCTACTAATTCTAGTTTTTCGGCGTTCGAAGAAGATGTCAAAAAATGAGATCCGTTTCTTTCTTATATTCTACTGTCCCCGGATCGTGCAAACGTCCGTGACATAATGACGAGCTGATGGTAACGAACGAACGCTAGTCCAGAGAGACAACAAAACTGATGATGATTTTTGAAAAACGCGCTCGGAGGATAGAGTGTCGAGGGAAGCATATAGACACAGGAGTGAGTGACGCGGAGGCGTGACGTGGAAGCTTGCCTACGTCATGAGTTGAAACTTTTATAAATTTTACTCAAGGAGTTGGATTAGCGACTTAAAGAGTAGCACAGTTTTCTGGCACAGAAAAGAGAAGAATTTTAAGCTATTGAGCAGAAGAATCTGTACACCAGGAGCCGAGATCTGGAAATGGAACTTTCGAGAAGGATTGGTGGCTGACCTATATAAAGAGCCAGGTTTCCAAGACAGTCAAGTCATTCCTAGCAAGCAACTGCTTGGGAGGAACTCACCGCTACGCTTCATAACAGTGAATACTACGTCATACTACACGCCAAAGGAACTTTGCCACCAAGTAAGCCATGTGGGCTGGGGCTATGTTCAAAGTGATAGAAATTTTCAACAACGGACTTGGAATATTAGAGGACTCTATAGTCAGATATTCTTGCAAGTACTCTACAAGTGATGGTTATTTGATAAACCATTCACTGAAGTCGCCTACAATAATTTTTTGTTTCTATTTGTGAAACTGTACAAGGCACTTCAAACTTTAGACAGGACAGACTGTGAACTTGAGGTTCAGTCTCAACTGCTAATAGGTGTTCCTATGCGAGCAGACGATCAGAACAGTATTTTCAAACGTGGGACTTGTTCCGAGAAACGAAATTGCAAGAGTAACACATTCATTTGGAACTATTGTTACTGTGTCAAAATGTTACCTTGTGTTGAAGAATACGGGAGTGTTTGTTTTAAACGAGCGATCATCATAGTCAACATGCACCGTTAAACGAGTTAAGCATAGGTGTGACGTGGGACCAACGAAGTTGAAATGGATTGCAGATGACCATGGGAGACGCTATGGGTATAGCGTTTACTGAAGGACACGTATCGCCAGCACAGCAAGAATGAAGTAAGAGCTATTTCATGTACTATCAACTAGCTTAGTAGAGCATTTTGAGAATCCTTTTTACTCAGTCATTTTAAGAAATCAACACCACCGTTTATTTTGATTATCATATTTGTCCAGGATGTCAAATGGAGCGACATGAAAGTCTGACAACTTATTTTGACGTATTTTCTATTTCGTTCAGACTACAGTCATGTTCATGTTTTGTGCAACATGAAAGATATAATTTTTTTTTCCAAAGGATAGGACGAATCTTAGTAAATTCTTATGAGAGATTTAAGTTACATCTTGGATTATTTAAAAAAATTAATTTTATAAAAATAAATAAATAAATAAATAAATAAATAAACATAAAAATAAAACAAAGATGATAATAATAATAATATCAAATGTGAATAAAATAATTTCATAATGTTATTGATGTAAACACTATTTAACGTTGTAAAAGATAATTTGGTAATAGCACCATTTACTAAAACTAAATAAAGTTAAATGATTACCGCATTAAATAATACTACATTAATAATAATAATAATAATAATAATAAAGTGTTATAGATAATACGCGACAAGGAGTTAGATAATTGTTTAGGAGTGAAACAGGGCATTAATAATCCTTATGAAGTAATAGGAAAGCATTATTAAATAAACATTTTTTTTCCACTTTTCCCTTGATAATAGTAATAACTTGTGAAGGAATTTATTTAAATTGAAGGTTTTAAATGCGATAACTTTTGTTTATTGTGAAATAGAAGTTGAAATTTATAAACAGGTAGAATGAGTTGGTAAATGAAGGTGAAATATAATCAATTTTGAGCTCAGTAACATTTTCCAAGGGAAAAAAAGAATAAACGAATATCAAAAGAAAACAATAAGGCAGGTACTTATATGTATAAATCTAGGGCAGAATTTATGTAAAAGGGAAGGCCAGGAAATGTTGACCATAATAAATACATCTTTTCTTATAAAAATAACATTTGGGACAACGCAGAGTGGTAAGACAAATATTACAAAGAGAAAAATATATAAAAGTGTTTGGTGGATTTAAAAAAATATATAATAGATTAAGTCAAATATAATTGTTTAGTGTGTGAATATAATTGTCAATACTTAAGTGTGGTGAGGAGGCCAGATGGGTCGTCCATGAGGGCTTTGAGTCCCATTGTCTTGCGCACACAGGGATATGCGTGCGTGTCATGTGAATGTTTATGAAGAGCATATGGGCTCTGAATTGTAAAAGAAGGGTAAGGCATTATTAGACCGCCCCATATTTCTAGTCTAATGCCACTAAATCTGTCAGTTTCAAAAATATTTTTTTTGTCTGGATCAACTTCAATTTTCCAAACCTGATGCCTAAATATTTGAAGAGTATGAGTTTAGATTTTGAGGAAGCTGACCTAAGAAAAAAAAAATAGCCTAGTTGGAAAATGCAAAGATTAACAAGATAAGTAATTAAATATTTATATTTTGTGCCTTGAGTATTAAAAAAAAAGAATTTTTCTTTGGATATGAGCAGTTAATATTCACCCGATAAAAAGTGAAACCCTGTTATAAATACAATTCTAAAAGAATTATTGGAATATTTAAAAAAAATCAATGAATTTTATAATTTACATTTTTGTGAAACATTGCACAGATTTTCTAAGTTAGAAGATGTAGAGGCAAGAAACTCAGTCAAATGAGAATGAATTGCAACAATTTTGTTGTTAATAACAAATAAATGTCAATTATGAATAATAAATTTCAAATGATGAAATTCCTATTTTTGAACATTGTTCATTTGGAACAAAGAGACTTATGGATAAATGAGATATAATTTAATTTTCAATTTGATGAAAATTTCATAAATTTTGTTTATTGTTGAAACAATGTTTTTGAAAATAATGACCGTATTAACATCCGACTTTGTTAAGCCGAATCTTAATATGGGGTTCATAAGACAGAGTTAGCAATGAATCAACAGAATGATATTTCAAAAAAAAAAAAGGAAAACAATGAAAAGTGTATAAATTTTTTTTTGAATGTCTTCAACGAACGACGAATCTTCGTAATGTGCAACGAGATATGTAAATAGGATGAATCACTCGGACTCTTTAATGAAAGTGATTATCTAGTGTAAATATGTAAAAAAAATGTTTTTTAAAATTTTGATATCAGATGGACTTTGATTTCTAATTAACAATTTTTGCGAAGTGGTGACTGATAGGAAGGTTGATTTTTTTAATGAGTGTGTTGTTTGTTTGAGTTTTGACATTTCTTTTGCCAGTAAAAGTCAATTTTAATTATCAATAAATTGAGATATTTTAAGAAAGTATGTGTTTCCAAAAATAATTTCACTCCTTACCTACTTGAGAATTACCGAAATCAGGGATGCCAGATAGACCGAATTATTTGCCTAGATAGACACTGAGATAGATTTTCTCGTGCTTATCTGATTTCGGTATTTTTCAAAATGTGGTCATTTGGATCCTGATCCAAACGGGCACTGTACTCAATACTAGTTCAATTTCCTTATAAACTGTCTTCTTCCTCTTCTTATTCCTCCTCCTCATTTCCCGTTTCCAGTTCCCTGGGTCGAGTTACGAATCAAGGACCTCCACAGTTGTCTATCCCTCAACCATTCATTTCCTTCTTTCAATACTTCTTTTTCTTTCACTCCTCTTTTCTCTATGCTTTCCTTCACCGTATCTATCCACCTCTTTCTGAGCCTTCCTCGTGGTCTTCTTCCTGGTATTTTCTTCATAAATATTCTTTGTGGTACTCGATATTCTTCCATTCTCATCATATAAGGTGCGTTCAAAAAGTACGAGCCGGAGGCTGTAATGCGCAAACCGGTGACGACATAGGCTAATCGTGGCATGTGTGACGAGGTGTGGTTCCGACCAGAGCGTGGAAGGTCACAGCCCGTCGCTAGAGGGCACGCGTGCATGTCACGTGACGATACAAAGCGAGCAGCAGCATGCATCAATCGCCCAACCAAGACCAAGACAGTAGGCCATTCGACATGCTTCCTGGTGTGGATGAAGACCGTGGGGCACCCATTGGGCACACACTTTCCGCAAGTGCAGTCGTACCTTCATGATGGTGTGCACACTTCCGACGCTCAATCCGACCACGGCGGCTATGGCGTTCACTGTCACTCGGCGGTCCTGGGTAATGAGTGCATCAACCAGCTGGACGTTGTCATCGGTAATGCAAGGGGGTGCCCCAGACCGCGCATCATCGGCTAACGACACCCGTCCTTCCCTGAAGCGCTTGTGCCACGCCTTGACCCTTACAAGGGACATGCAGTGTTCGCCGTACACTTGTGACAATCGGCGATGAATGTCCGTTCCCCCTACTCCTTTCGCTGTCAGAAACCAAACAACACCTCTTTGCTCTTCGTTTGACGCCTCCATGTCACTATTTGCAATGCGACTGGCAGCGTTGGACGATTGATGCATGCATGCTCCTGCTCGTTTTGTATCGTCACGTGACTTGAACGCGTGCCCTCTAGCGGCGGGCTGTGACCTTCCACGCTCTGGTCGGAACCACACCTCGTTACACACGCCACGATTAGGCGATGTAGTCACCGGTTTGCGCATTACAGCCTTCGGCTCGTTACTTTTTGAACGCACCTTATATGTCCGTACCACTTCAGCTTACTGGTCTCTATCTTTTCTTGCAGTTTTGAGTCCCAGTTTTCTCCCTAATGTCCACATTTCTGACTTGATCCCTCCGTGTCTTCCCAATTATTCCTCTAAGGAACTTCACCTCGGCTGCTTGGATTCGGCTTTCATCGCGTTTTGTTGTGGACCAAGTACCTGCTGCATATGTCAGAATTGGTGTGTAATACATTGAGAATAAAACTTCCTTGCATTTCTCTGGGCCTTCCTGGTTCCATACTAAACCTCTCACACACTGGTAAACCCCATTAGCTTGTTGGATTCTCTTTCCAATTTCTTCATTTATTATACCACCTTCTGGGAGTATGCTCCCCAAATACTTAAAGCTTTTTTACCATTTCCAATGACTTCAATATTCTGTCTTCCTTCTCTCTTGTTTCTTGTCATCACTACAGTCTTACTCTTCTCCACACTTATTTTGACTCCATATTTCTCTATCTCTTGATTCCATACAGTTGTTCTTCCAATTTTATTTCATTCTCTCCCCATATTACTATGGCGTCTGCTATTCTCCAATGACAATTAACGTGATATTGCTTATTTATGTATGTCCTAATTATTCTTCGTTCTGTTGTAAGTATTTTATCTACTTCAACAGTATTAATAGTTTTGAAAATAGTTTCACTAGCATAATTCACCTCTGGCTGTGTAACTCTTTTATAATGTCTTAATTTTGCTGAAATCGATAAGTTTTTTTTTTGTATGTATTTTGTTTATACATATAATTGGATACAAAAAGTAGGTTAGCACAAGCAAGGAAAGCATTTCCACAGAAAAGGAATCTGTCGACATCGAATATAGATTTAGGTATTAGGAAATCATTTTTGAAAGCCTTTGTCTGGAGCGTCGCGATCTATGGAAGTGAAATTTGGACTATTGGTGCAGCAGAAAAGAAGAGAATTGAAGCGTTTGAAATGTGGTGTTACAGGAGAATGATGAAATTCAGATGGGTAGATAGGGTTACGAATGAAGAGGTATTAAGACGAGTGGGAGAGGAGAGATGTTTCTGGCAACTGCTAATGAAGAAATGAGATAGGTTGGTAGGACACATACTAAGACACCCAGGAATAGCAAACTTAGTTATTGAAGGAAGGGTCGAGGACAAGAACTGTAGTGGTAGACCAAGGTTAGAATATGTTAAACAGATTGCCTCAATGTAGGGTGTTGTAGCTATGTAGAGATGAAACGATTAGCTCAGGACAGGGAAGCATGGAGAGCTGCAATTAACCAGTCGAAAGACTGAAGACTCAAACAACAGCAATTGGCTTTATTTAATTTATTTATTGTAATCTGCCAGTTGTTTTTTTTAGATTATAGGTGATAATTTCACCTGAATGTTGAAATTTATGAACAATTTTGATTTCATGTTCATCAATATTAATTATACAGTATTTTCGAGTGGAGGATCATTCAACATGATTTCATCTTTTTTTTATAATAATAATTATAATACAGTAATAATAATAATAATTGTTTCACAAACACATAATGGTGTAGCTGATAGCGTTCTTACCTGCTCCTCAAAGGTCCCGATTCGATTCCCGGCTCTGCTAAGAAATTTTAATTCCGGTGTGAGGGCCGGAACACTGGGGGTACACTCAGCCGTCTTGGAAGTGGTTTTCCGTGGTTTCCCCACTTCTACTCCAAGCAAATGCTGCGATGGGACCTAACTTAAGGTCTCGGCTGCCTCGTTCCCAATCCTATCCCCCAATTTACAAATACACACACTAGTATAGCCATCACAATTACACATATTTTCACACAAATTCTACACCCAAATACACGCGGCTATATGACTACGACTAAAATACGCAACAACAATGGACCCGGACCTCCAGGATGACAGCCAAGAATGCTATCCACTACACCACAAGGAGGCCTTGCTTTAAACATGAGTTATTCTGGAATAAGCGGCTTCGGTGGCGTAGTCGGTAGCATGCTGAACTGCTGTGCCCAAGATCGCTGGTTCAAACCCAGCCGAAGTCGTCGGATTTTTTTAAGAGCGTTAAAATCCTTCAGTATGTCTTCCTTCGGAGGGGAAGTAAAGCCGGCGGTCCCATGTCATAGATTTATGGCATGTAAAAATCCTTCCACAGACTAAACTTGCGTGCAGATAAATTGTTAGGTTAGATTTCGTCGGAACGTTCTATCAAAGTTCCAACGTTCACCACTAGGTATCATTGATATCCGGTAGTGAAAGTTGGAACTACTCTAAATTGAACGGAACTTGTAGCTCACCCTAAGGGTGTCCGCTGGAAGTATCTACAGACTCAGGCGAGCCGAACGTGTCCTCGGACACTGCCGGCACTAAAAGCCATACGATAAATGAATAAATAAATAAATTTATAAATAATTCTGGAATATAAAATTAATGTGATATCTTTGGTCAGAGACAGTGCCCTAACTACGGGGGGTGATTAGGGGAATCAATCCCCCCAGAGGAAAATAAAATAAACAACACCTATTTTGATGCAATTTTTATTTTAAAAAAGTCAATTTTCGGATTGATTACAAATGATTGGTATATGTACGTTTAAATTGAGAACATCTATCTTTACTTGTGTACAAATAATATTTAGTGTTAGAGCTGCAAATGCTATCGAGATCAAACATGAAAACGTGTTGGTTTGCTTCCATTGTCTTATGTTGCACCCCCCACCACCTTCCAAGCGAAAACCAACACATGACCAAAACAGAAAGTAAAATTCAAAATCAAAAGCCGAAAACATACACAAAACCAAAAACAGAAAGCAAAATTCGAACACAAAAGCAAAAACAGAAAGCAAACATCAAACCAAAACCATAAAAAAGCAAAAAGCAAAACCAGAAAACAAAGAACACAAAGCAAAAGGCAAAAGCAGAAGACAAACACAAAAAAACACACCAATAAAAAAGCAAAGTTTGAAAACAAAAGCAAAAGCATAAAACAAAACACAAAACCAAAAACACAAAGCAGAAAGCAAAAGCAGAAAACAAACACAAAGCAAAAAGCAAAGTTTGAAAACAAAAGCAAAAGCTGAAAACACAAAATAAAAAACACAAGGGAAAATGCAAAGGCAGAAAACAAACACAATAAACACAAAGCCAAAAAGCAAAGTTTGAAAACAAAAGCAAAAGCTGAAAACAAACACAAAATAAAAAACACAAGGGAAAATGCAAAAGCAGAAAACAAACACAATAAACACAAAGAAAAAAAGCAAAGTTTGAAAACAAAAGCAGAACCAAAACCACAAAGAAAAAAGCAAAAGCAGAAAACAAACACTAAGAGAACCAAAAACACAAAGCAAAAAGCAAAAGCAGAAAACAAATTTAGAAAACAAAAGCAAATGCAGAAACCAAACACAATTCCAAAAACACAAAGCAAAACGCAAAAGCAGAAAACAAACACAAAACCAAAAACAAAACAAAAACACAAAGCAAAACGCAAAAGCAGAAAATAAACACAAAACCAAAAACAAAACAAAAACGCAAAAGCAGAAAACAAACACAAAACCAAAAACAAAACAAAAACACAAAGCAAAACGCAAAAGCAGAAAACAAACACAAAACCAAAAACAAAACAAAAACACAAAGCAAAAAGCAAAAGCAGAAAACAAGCACAAAACCAAAAACAAAACAAAAACACAAAGCAAAAAGAAAAAGCAGGAAACAATCACAAAAAGAGAAGACACAAAGCGAAAAGCAAAAGCAGAAAACAAACACAAAACCAAAAACAAAACAAAAACACAAAGCAAAAAGCAAAAGCAGAAAACAAACACAAAACCAAAAACAAAACAAAAACACAAAGCAAAAATCAAAAGCAGGAAACAATCAGAAAAAGAGAAGACACAAAGCGAAAAGCAAAGTTTGAAACCCAAAGAAAAAACAGAAAACACACACGAAACAAAAATACGAAGCAGAGATCAAAAGCAGAAAACAAACACAAAACCAAAATCATAAAGCAAAAAGAAGTAGAAAACAACAAACACAAAATCAAAAACGCAATTAGTTCAGATTTGACTCTCCAGATGCAAATCCTAGTCACGCCGCTGGTCAGAGAGAATATTCAACAAAATGCGTGCAATTTCTGGTTATTTTATTATGTCAAGCGAGGTCTTGCAATGGCACTCGGCAAGTACGCTGAGTTATTTCACCACCATGTGAAAGCTTTCATATTTCCATATATCATTGTGGCGTGTCCGGAGACTGAACTGGAGTACCCTTACAATGGACGACAAGTGCACACCACCACCACGAACACCACTTGCTGGTTGCCATAGCAACCGAACAGCGGAGCGGATTGGTCCAGTAGTAGCTTATTGTTTGATCTGTAATAACCTGTCAATGTAGGACTCTCACTGGCATGTCATAGCGATACCAATTGTTCTCAGTGCGTGCTTGGCAGGGTTACCAACATTCACCAACAATTTACTGTACCATTTAGACTAACTGTTCTGCAACATCTCCCTCGCCTTTTCATTTATTATATCGCACCCCTGATGGATGACTGCCACAAGACAAAAATGAATGGTTACAGGATAAGCATTTAATGATTATGAGTTATTATCAAAATATCCCTGAGTCTTTGACATTGTTTTTCTTGTTTCATTTATCTGTACATATAAATCGTAACGAAATCATAAATATATGGTTTCAATATTATTATTAATAATAATAATAATAATAATAAATTTAAATAAAAGATACGAGCCTTACAGTAGTCGCATAAGATGTGTAACATCTGACATGTTATCCTACCCGTATACTACACAGCTTGGACATTCTTAAAATGTTAATTTACACTCCACTTTCATACTGGTACTATGATGAAGGTATAGATTGAATTGGAGATATGCTACTGTCACATTTGTGGCGAAGCGGTCAAGCTGTTAGTCTCTCACCAAGGTAGACTGGGTTTGATTCCCGGTCAATACATGTGAGATTTTCGAATTGAAATGCCATGTCCTATGGTTCGCATTCCACCTACAAGGGAGGTACCGTGGATCATGATCGTGAGATTAACGAACACGCAAAACTACAAGCTTCCTTCCTTCCTTTTACATTAATAATTCATAATAACAAAGTGACACACAACGTCGACAGTACTCTCAAATACTGTGAGCACATTCCTCAGTAACTATAACATTCATTATTCTCAAGGCTCTCATACAGTTCGTCGTAAACAATCAAAACATGGCTTCCTACAATCATGAAATGACCTAGTCTCACATATGATGAAAAAACAGCTTTTATTCCACTCATATAACAACATTCTGTTATGCATTTAATATTTGACTACTCACCCACAGCTTCACAATAATGCCACTTACTTAAATGTCATTTGTCGTGTTTGTCCTACCCCATGTGATATTCAACCTTGAACGTGAAGCTTCATAAACTGCTCAATGACAAATGAAAGTCGGTGAAACATTTGCCACTGTGCTCGTCAAACCAGTGCCTGCTAAATGCACTGCCTACTGTATTGCCATAACATTCTCGTGCTACAGAGCACACAGTGCTTTGTTTCCAATACACACATTTTCAATTGTACATCCAGCTGGCAGTGCGTTTTCACTTCCGTCCGATCCACTTCCGTTCGATCCACTTCCTCCCGATTCACTTCCGTCCCCAATTTTCAAAATCACTCCCACAAAACTATCCAGCAACCGAGCGGAAAGATGTTACACATCAATAATTATAATAATAATAATAATAATAATAATTATGCAGAAATCTGGTCTGAATACAAAGGCTAACGAAGAAAGAGTCTCAAAATTACAGAAAGCTTACAAACATAGCTGGTCCCACAACAATAAAAAAAAATGCATCTCCACGGCTGCGAATCTACGACAGTATTAAACGGTAGTCTTTCCGGAAGACTTATACGCATCAGAACCCACAAGCACCAAGGGAATGTCCAAAATTAAGGACATTGAAAAACAAGAAAGGAAAATTCTGAGCAAAATTTACGGCGCCGTTTTCAGAGAAAATTTTTGGCAAAAAAGACCCACAGAAGAATTAACAAAAATACTGAATCTATCACGACACTCGTCAGAAAACGCAGAGTGAAGATCTTTCTTTACACATATTGCCAGAATGAACGACACCAGACTAACTAAAAGAATATTCAACATAATTTCTTCGTCGAAATTGGGTACTTCTTGGTACAAAGAAACTATGGAAGACTTACAACAATTACATATCACCATAGAAGACATTCACGACCGCAGCGTTTGTAGAGAAAATATCAGAAAATATAAATTTGAATTTAGATGACAACCCAAAAGAAATAGGCGTAAAAGGGCAGATGAAGAGAAGAAGGCACACAGTGAACGGATGAAAGGTTTTTGGGAAGATAATAAGAAGAAATGAGACACCACCAACAGGTAGATTTTTGTGTTTTTAACGCTCTCCTTAAAGGATAATGATCGCAAATTATAATAATAATAATAATAATAATTACATTGGTTGTCTCATCACTTCGGATGGCGAGACCATTCTCAACGCCCAAGCACGAGTAAATGCTGCGTGGCTGAAATGGTGCCAAGTCACTGAAGTACTGTGTGATAAGAAAATACCTAACCATCTGAAAGGATAAGTTTACAAGACCATTATAGGACCAGTGGCACTCTACGACACAGAATATTGGCCAGCCTCAACCAAACACGAACAAGCTCTCCATAGTATTGTAACGTGTTTTTCGAGGGTATTTTACGCCACTGACATAAGTCAGTAGAAAGCCATTCAATGTTTATTTACACGGCAACTTGTTAAGCCAAGATATGTTTCATGTAACTTATTATTATTATTAAGGTATTTTTGGAGCGTTTTTTATAAGATTATAAGTATACAGATAGGTTTTCGATGTTATAGAAAACACTATCAAGCGAATTATTACGAACAACATTATCGCGGAAAATTATATGATTACGGAATTTAACGGATTTTAGTCAGTTAGGGTGTATTGTAAGAGAGATGAGTCATTGGGAATTCAGCTACAGGTATATTCTTGTCGAGAGGCGTGACGAAAGCCGTGGGGCACTTCCAGCTGGCTGTATCAAGAAAAGGCGAAATGGCCTGGACCGGAAATCGACATCGTCGCGCTGAGCATATTGACCCTTATGTCGGGAGTATAGCGTGGTGTCTCAGCCAATCAGTGGAGACCGGGCGAGTGGAAGACGGCTCCGGAGAGGGGGTTCGGCAAGTGCATATATTGTTTGCGCGCCGAGAAGGGAGGACGGAAGGTTCGTCTCAGACTCGTAAGAGGAAGGACACCTTGTCAGTAGCAGCAGCAGACCAGCAAAGTTGTTCTAACAGCTCACCAGGATGGAGACTACGAGCAGCGGGACCATCGAGTGGAGGAAGCAGAGGACCGGCGAGCCAGTCAGGGGCCAGGGCGGGCGCACTCGCGCCCGGAGAGGTAAAAGGTCGCGATCGGCAGGCCCCTTGGGTCGGGGGTTAACCACCACTGGGCCTTCTCCTCCGGTCACGCGGGCACGCCAGCAGGCCCTTGGTAAGAAGACGCCAGCGGCGCAGAAGCCGCCAGCCGTTGAAGAGGTAGGGGTGCCTCACAGCCCGGCTGGCGCACTCAACGCTGGAGTAGCTCCCGGCCCAGGGAGCACATGTAGTCCGGACATAACGCAGGTGTCCCTGCGGTCCGAGTCAACCGACGCCTCCCCTGGACCCTCTGAGCTAGCCGAGTCCGTGATGAGTCGGACGCCAGGACCGGCTAGCTCCCCGTGACCGGACATCAGCAGTAGCCCGGACGCCAGGTTCAGCTGGGCGAGCGATGTGAGCTCGGACACCGTGCAAGGGCACCCTGGGACAACTTCCCCAGGCTCCGAGCGAGCAAGTAGCTACGACCCCAGCACCTGGGCTATGTTTATCTATTACAGGCCTGAATGCAGCCAGGAACACGAACGGGAGGACGTCAAGCAGTGCCTGGACGACTGTCATTACAGCCTGACGGGAGAAGCTGTACGCCGAGGCGAGGACATCGAGGCCTACCTCCCTACTGGGGTCATGGTCAGGCCATACCTGCCGGGGGCTACTTCACGGTACATCGGGCTCTTGAGCACGATCTGGCAGGTCGTGGCGATCCCAGGCATGCAGGCGGGGTACCCTCCGCAGATTCTTCGCTACAGGACAGGCAGCTACGAGGACGCGGCAACCCAGACCGACGTCGCGACGCAGGCACCACAACCAGCACCTCAGGCGGTGCCATTAGCGGGGCAAATGGCGCCCGCCAACCAGGAGGAGGAGCAGCTACCAGAGCCCCAGGTGGGACCTTTAGCGGGGCAACTCACGCCCGCCACCACCGCCAGGAAGGGGACACCAGAGACGGCCGGGCCCACCAGAGACGGCCCCAAAGCAGCGGAAGAAGGCGAACCGCAGCAGCCCAGAGGACCGTCGCCCGCAGCGCCCCCAGGAGGGGGAGCCAGGACGCCGCGAGGCCACCAGCCGCAGCCAGGGACAGCCGCTAAAGTCAGGTAATACGAGGCCCCGCTCAACTCAGCTTTTACAGTGTTTCCGCTGTCTGAGATGGGGCTACTCGCACGGATCCTGCGGCTCTCCAGTCCGCTGTAACCGGTGTTCAGGTGGCCACCAACACACCGGCTACACGGTGATCGCAGTTGCCCTGTCTACAGGTCCATGGCAAAAGCAGAGAGGAAGGTGGCTCGTTCCAATGGACCGCCCACTAGGCCCCTGCTTCGGCAGGCGAGCCCCCCCCCCCCTCCACTCTCCGGTGACGGAGGCTTGGTACCAGGGACCCCATGGAGATCGGGTAGAGGCGCAGGTTCTCCGGATATTTGTACCATTGCTCGGTAGCCGGCAAGGCCCGCGCGGATCCCAGCAGTGCCGAGTTCTAACCGATTCCCCGGAGACGAACTGGCGAGAAGACGGACATGGATCTGGTGCATTATACCTTCTCCCAACTAACATACCTACTCATTTCCATACCCACATTTTCCTTGCATGTGGCAATAACCAAGCCGCCAGGTTTTACGTGTAGGCAATCTTTCCTTTCTGCCTATGCGGTTTTCCCTGGCCCTACAATCTTACCCTTATGTATGAGTACATATTTATATGTGCTCATATATAATATATACCAATGTTAATATATGATAATTATGCCTGGTAGATCGCGACCGCGATGGGACAGGCACTAAGTCCTAAAAGACATTCCTTTCTATCCAATCCCCTATGCTTTCTCTTCTACTATCGTAGATTAACTGCATGTCGGAGGCACCAGTAGTAAGGTCGGGTGCCACGCGGGGGGTGCGGGTTCTCTTTCGCCCCCCCCCCCCCGAAAAAAAAGGGAGGACTATTATCATTGTAAAACTTGACCGATGTGGTTACTCGTTTGGTTGGTTCCGGTGTGATCGGACCATAACTTTACATTTCTACAACAAACTCAACAACTGACGAAGAAGATGACGACGTCCAGAAGGCTGCGGGAAGCTCTCTTCAGCATCAAGTACGAGGGAAATGCCACGGCAATTTACAATGGTAAGCGCGAATCACTCAGAACTAAATAATATCTTGCTTCATTGTTTCATATTCAGTATTTCAGTAACTTCTTAGCTTGGGAATAATAGTAAAATCAGTAATTCATCCGACTCCGTTTTCACATAATTCTCTAGTGGTAAAATCAAATCGATACGCTCCAATTTAAATTTATTATTATTATTATTTTTAAAATTGCCATTACTTGTTTTTTATATAATAAATTCATTTCTTATAACCATGCAATCTTTGCTTTCAGTAGGTAACATTAGATATAGACCAAATTCCTTCTCCTGATACAATTGTTAGTTGGGTTAATGATCAAATCATACCACGATCTGAGTGTGAATATTCTTAAAGGTGTTCTGCCTGAGCTAGGTGTTGTTAAATATAAATTTAGATTTCAACAAAGCGTTGAGGTCTTGGCGCCCATTAATACAACGTATCTCACCAGGAAAACAGTTACACTTGTCATCCCAACTGTGGAGCTTCTTATAAATGTATTTTAAAGTGCAAGGTAGGGCTAACGAAACCATTACATTTGTCACCCAACAGAGGGGTCACTAGTCAAACCGTTACACTTGTACGCTCAACGTGGAGCAAAAGAAACCGTTACGCTTGTACGCTCAACGTGGAGCAAAAGAAACCGTTACACTTGTACGCTCAACGTGGAGCAAAAGAAACCGTTACGCTTGTACGCTCAACGTGGAGCAAAAGAAACCGTTACACTTGTACGCTCAACGTGGAGCAAAAGAAACCGTTACGCTTGTACGCTCAACGTGGAGCAAAAGAAACCGTTACACTTGTACGCTCAACGTGGAGCAAAAGAAACCGTTACGCTTGTACGCTCAACGTGGAGCAAAAGAAACCGTTACACTTGTACGCTCAACGTGGAGCAAAAGAAACCGTTACACTTGTACGCTCAACGTGGAGCAAAAGAAACCGTTACACTTGTACGCTCATCGTGGAGCAAAAGAAACCGTTACACTTGTACGCTCAACGTGGAGCAAAAGAAACCGTTACACTTGTACGCTCAACGTGGAGCAAAAGAAACCGTTACGCTTGTACGCTCAACGTGGAGCAAAAGAAACCGTTACACTTGTACGCTCAACGTGGAGCAAAAGAAACCGTTACACTTGTACGCTCATCGTGGAGCAAAAGAAACCGTTACACTTGTACGCTCATCGTGGAGCAAAAGAAACCGTTACACTTGTACGCTCATCGTGGAGCAAAAGAAACCGTTACACTTGTACGCTCATCGTGGAGCAAAAGAAACCGTTACACTTGTACGCTCAACGTGGAGCAAAAGAAACCGTTACACTTGTACGCTCAACGTGGAGCAAAAGAAACCGTTACACTTGTACGCTCATCGTGGAGCAAAAGAAACCGTTACAGTATGGAAATGAAAATGCTGCTTTGATCCATGGGTATTACAAGACTTGACCGTGTCAGAAATGAACACGTAAGGAAGCAAATGGGAGCTGCAACAATTAAAGGCAAAATGAGGGAAGCACGTCTTCGCTGGTATGGGCATGTCACAAGAAGTGATGAGAACTCTGTGATAAAAACGGCGCTCCGATACGATCATGGAGAGCATCGACCCCTTGGGCGCCCAAAGAAACGATGGATTGATAGAATCCGTGAAGACCTACTGATGTGCGATCTTAAACCTGAAGATGCCCTTGACACAGTATAGATAGCATTACAGTATGGACACCTAGGAAAAACCGGAAGAACTGATTTTCAAAAAAACAATTGATAAAGGGCAGCACCAATTCACCTGTAAGCCGCTTGGTAGCACCACTTATGGACAAACACATGATAAACGGCTCGGTGCTGAAAGTATACTGACCGGCAAAAATGTGGAACACTTCAATTTATTATGTAATTTCTTAATTTATTCCACTAAAATGTATCGGTTTTCCAATATTTGCATTATTCATGTAAATGTTAGATGGTTGGCTACAGAAAATACTGAAACATGTTTTACAACACGCTTTAACTCACAAATTTCGTTACATTTCACAAATCTAACAATTTTCTATTTTTTACTAATGTTCTTTTGGACTGGGTTTTTTTTGCCAAACAAAACAGTGTTAATGTTTGCACTGCACTGCACGGGAACACTGGTCACTAAAACGAGTGTTTCCACCCTTAGCGTCCATGACAGCTTGTTAGGCTCATCGAAGATTGGGGGTAATTGGTGGTAATAAACCACCCTAAGAAATGTCAATTTCTATTCACGGATGTTTCAGATGTGTGTCCTAATGCGTGAAAAGCTTTTAAAATGTGATTACATCTTTTTCATGGCTAATGTTATACTTTTTAAATTACTGTTCCACTTTTTTTTGCGGGTCAGTGTATATTTCATGTAATTTATTTAATTGGATTTTAACACACTATAGTGCGGGACAAACCATTGGAAGCCTGAAGATCACGCATAGTCGGTGTGGTGTTGTCATGTACGTTCTCGCATCCAGCACTCCACAGAAGGTACAGTGCAATAGCATGGCAACACCGCCAGGCGCGGGGAGGAGAGCGGACCGGAGAGCCCCTTGACCTTCAGGCTTCCAATGGTTTGTCGCGCACTATAGCTCTCTTTATAATCAGATGCCGTATTCTAAGAAAATATATAACAAGAAAATAGAAAGTGTTACTATTACTGCGCTTTAATTCTAAGATAATGTAATAATAATGTTATTGGTTTTACGTCCCTTTTAACTACCCTGGCTTTTAGAGACGCCGGGGTGCCGGAATTTTGCCCCGAAGGGGATCTTTAACGTGCCAGTAAATGTACTGACACGGCTCCCTCGCATTTGCGCACCCTCAAATGCCAGCTGACTGCGCCAGGTTTCGAACCTGCAACCTTGGGCTCAGCAAGCGAGAACGTTACCCCTGAGCCACGCAGCCAGGCAAGGACTGTATAGAGGGTGGCCGAGAATATCTCATTCTAAGAAACCGGGTGAGTTACGGCATGACTGCTGGCAGTTGCTCACATCCGGGAGGCGAGGAGGTTCGAATCCCCCCGCCGGTAACCTTGAAGATGGTCTTCTGTGGTTTCCCATCTTCCTTCCAAGCAAATGCCGGTGTTGGTCCCTAACTATAGGCCACAGCCGCTACCTTCCAACTCCTTGTCCTTACATTCAAACTTTCCTCCACAGACAACACTCCACACGTGACGGTACGTGTAGCTCACCCATTGGGTGTCCGCCTCGAAGCAGCTACAAAACTGGCGAGCCGAACATGTCCTCGGACACTCCCGGCGCTAAAAGCCATACGCCAAAAAAAAAACAAAAAAAATAAGAAGTGTGTAATTTAATGTTTAACACCACATTCCTTCAGTCCTGTGGTGTCGCATTGTGATTGCATCGTAACGATGAAAGGTTATGATATGTTTTAAATGATTAAAATAACACGATATATTGAAAAGTGAGGGGGAAATGTGGCTTTTGTTTTGTGAATTAATGGATAGGTGTTTGAGGGACTGATATTTCATGGGTATTAAAACCAGAATCATTCGGTGTAACGTTTGATATTTGTATTTACCGCTCCAATGCCCGAGGAAACCGGAATGCTGGTATGTCCGGTGTGATAAGAACTGCGCAAAAAATTACTGCACAGATGTTGGTTCCCCACATTTCTGCTATTGGTTAATTTGCAAAATTATATTTCTGAGTTGTTTTTAATAATTAATTACAAGCAATGTTTTCTTCAGACAAAATCGACAGGCCGCACTCAATAAGAATATGGGTAGACTGCTCTCTCGCGGATACATGGTGAACCGTCGCCGCCATGCGTGCGTGCGTGCGATGCTTCCGGTGACAGCTGTTTCAAAACATGAGGAAAAAATTACATGGTAAAGGCCTGATGTGTTCATACTGTATATGACTACTATACTGTGTCCTTGACAGGAAGAAGTAGCGAACAGCAACTGTTACAATTTTCTTTAAGTTAATGATGAAAGAACAAATTCTTCCAAAGACAGCCCGTAGTGGAGATGTCAATGATATGGCACCGATGTAATGAATGGCTCATTGAAAAATTTTGCCAACGAAAGCATAAGATCACAATCTATCCCTACCTCATTTTTTTTTTCAATGAACCACTACATCAGTTTTGGAAATATTTTTGAACACATACTTAAAAAAAAATATATATATATATATATATAATTTTGCAACTTTCACTGTCTGCTGAAGAAGGTTATAATTAGGGACTAGATTTTTTGAAAATGCATATACAAATGCATATTTTGAGAGTTTATTGGATTTTTTGCATTTTCTGAACATGACAGCATATTTTAGCATATAATTACAGTTGAAATTAAGTATACTTTAAAATATCTAGAACCAAATAGGTTTCGTCTGAGTGTTGGACATCTCTTGTAAGCAACTTGCTTAGCAATATATTAATAACTAATATTTTACGCAATCATGCTGCCTGGCTATTTGAAGAAGGGAATGGGGTGGGACATTCCTTTCACCATCCGGGCAGTATCCCTTGTAAGCAACTTTCTGAGAAACAGATAACGAGATAACAGTATTCGAGTTATATATCCCGTCCAGGGTCGAACCCCAGACTCCATTCTAAACTAAAGGTTATGGTCATTCTTCCTATAGAAGGAACACCATTGCCCAATGTATTTCTCAATATGCTATTATCAACGTGTTAACTGGAACAATGCTCGTTCTTGGAAACAAGGAGATGCTTCCTTCACAAACATGTTATCTTCAACACATTTGCTTTACTATCTGTAGATTATTATTTATCAAATACTTCCTAGAAGGACTAAGGAAATGACCCTGTACATTTCCTCATATGATTATTCAATCTGTTATTCCAGATGTATTGACTGCAACAGCTGTGAGTGATCAAATTCACGGAACTGTTATCAAAGACATGAGTCCATATCCTGTAAGATATATATTTCCACATACATGTTATCTGGTGCGCCCCTCTACTGTAACGCACTTTGTTATGAAGGGATTTTGTATAAAAGGACCTGGGCTCAGAAGCAAAGCTCTCTTCCAACAGCAGCAACTAAACAGGTTGTCTGACTGGTGTTAACTTGTATATATTGGATCGTCAAAGATTAATAAATATATCTACAAACTAACCAACGAGCTCTCATTCATAGAAAGCAGATACTACTCATCAGAAGCAAGAACCACGAGACCTACTGACTTAGCAGTAGCAACAACTTCTTAGTACATCACTAAAGAAGACTGTTAAGCGACAAACTTAACTCTCGTACTTAACGCAATACTGCCCGGCTATTTGAAGAAGGGAATGGGGTGGGACATTCCTTTCACCAATCGGGCAGTATCCCTTGTAAGCATTTTCTGAGAAACAGATAACGAGATAACAGTACTCGTACCTTGGGCAATGCTGCCCGGCTATTTGAAGAAGGGAATAGAGTGGGATATTCCTTTCACCATCTCGACAGCCAGTTGCCCGGGGGTTAGTTTTGTGAGGAGTTTATTCAGTTAATGTGTCATTTATGCAATGAAAACGATTAAATTAGGCTAGACGTAATTTGTCTCCTGAAAACATTGTAAAACTTGCAATTATCTATTGTGATGCTTCATTCTGCAGTGAATGATACATACGTGAGTGAATAAGATTAAACGATTAATATTTTTCAGTGCATAAATGTCTGGTTCCTAGTTATAATCAAAACCAGTACAGTGTACTAAAATATTATATTTCAGTAGTATAGATCCCTCCTGCGGCGCTCACAAGCGACCGATCATGACAAATGGGCATACAAATGAAAGAGAAAAGACATTGGCAGTGATGAATACACTCTAATTTCATAAATATTTATAATTTCTTTGAAGAATTACTTTAAAAAACCGTATGAAGTTTGCGCTTTGCAGATATTGTTGCTGTAGGACGCTCCATAATTGGTGTCTACTTTACATTTTGCCCTTTGTGACGCCTGTTTCGTGTCATTTTAACACTGAGGTCTTTCCTTTATCATTTTGCATGGATTTCAGAAACAGTAAATCAAAGGAATGAGTAGGCCTACTCAAATTGTATAATTTCATAAATATCGAATAACCGGTGAGTGTTACAGCTAATCTGTCAATCAATGGACTCAGCACACAAATGCCATTAGCAGTAACGAATAAAATTGCATTCTAATTTCATAAATATCAAATTTTGTAAGAAGTTTGCGATTTGCAAATACTGATGCTCTAACATGCTTAAGTCTCTCATTATCAACCTATTGAGGAATGTAAGGTTTATGAGCATTCGAGATTTCTCGCACGGGTCCGCTGGTCTTTTCCTACTTCATTAAACTCTGTGAATAACGATTTGGGCAGACATGGTACTTTTCATGTCATTTCGTAGACAACTAATGCTGACCCAGTTTTCAGATTATGTAAGAATGAATTAACATACCGTAGACTATCCAAGGTTAGATTCAAACAATAGTGTAATGAAAGGAGAGATATAAGAATCATCTATGTTATATTAAATCTAAATATCAAAGATATTAGAATTCAAAGACAGAAGTCGAATTTTGAATTGATTTAAGGGGCCTTTCCCAACAATTGGGATTGCAATCGTGTTTACCAACAATATCAAATCATTGCTTTACCTACATTAAAAAAAGGAATTGATAAAGGAAACACCAGTAACGAGCAATATCTCTTTGGAAACATGGGAAAACCATTTCAGAAGCATTCTCAATCATCAATACCAGTCAACAGCGTTTGAATGAACTCCAGTAACAATGACGGTAAATTACACCCCCATAACAGTACAGGAAATTCTTGATACAATAACAACAGAAAATAATAGTCCTCTCGGCACGCCGGAAGGCGGAGGTAGATTTCATCGGGCAAACTTGGGGATAGGCAAAAATAGGCAGAATACGCACGTTTTCGTTAGAAGGATCAGACCTCATTTATTGCGAGAAAGTATTTTATAATTGGAGCTTAATTAACTTTGTTTTTCGTCCTTTATGCATATTTTAAACATTTTATTGTATTATGGGGACGGTAACCTTCTTGTCATTTGGGGTACATTTTTTTATACTTGTGGTCACACTGTCCTTATGCAAGGTTTCGACACTGATGTGTAACTATGTAACGGTCTGTTACTTCTTCACGCAAAATTATATCTCCCGCGGAGATTTTGGTTGGTTCCTCAGTTTAGGGACTGCGACAACGCGGTCATGTAACCCTGTGTACCTTGGGTGAGTGTAGAATCTGTCTGATAAACAGTGTGAATTGTGATGGCTGTATTAGTCTGTATTTCAGGTAAGGACTGCAGACGGTCAATTTCAAGCAGTAGTTCCTAATGTTGCTACCAGACATTACCGTCAACGACACCTAGCTCTGAACTTGGCTACGAGATGCCACCACAACCAGCAACTCGCAACGAACGTTGGATCTTCCCCTCCAAAGGAAAGAATACTGAGGGATTTTTAGCGCTCTTAGAAAATCCGACGACTTCGGCCGGCTTTGAACCCGCGACCTTGGGCATAGAAGTTCAGCATACTACCAGTTACGTCACCGAGGCCGCTTCTCACTTAGTCAGATGGAAAACTGAATGTGATCGCGTGCAAGTGCGTTGTCATGGCAACGTCTGATGGCTCATCCCTCATCAATTTAGTAGTGTTGTCATGGCAACCTGTGATAGCTCTTGACATTTTCTTATAATTCCGAAATCATTTTTCTCATCCCTTGTCGTAATGGTGGGTCATATCAAAAATTCTTTCAGACAAAAGTTTTAGGTAATTATTAGGGGAATATTGTCCATTTTGTACGGTTTTGATATTGTGCCTATTAAGCGAGATATGATTAATGTTTCCCAAAAAAACTCACTTTTTCACACCCCTTTGGTCAATGGTTGGTGCTATCAAAAAACTCTTCAAACATAAACTTTTGGGCCTTATTCGGCGCATAGTATGAACTTTGAATGGATTCGATATTTCAAATATTAAGAGTGTTATAGCGATATTTAACTTTTTCGATAAAAGTCCCATATTTTCATCCCCGTCGACCGATTGTGCCCATTAATTAACTTGGCCGAGATTTTATAGGGATACATATTATGTAAAAAATTCAAATTGATTGGTGCAAAATTGCGGTAGTTATCATGTCCACAAGGAAGTGATATATGTATATATATACATAAATTATGTATAAACTTTTTAACTGACGGTGGTTTTGGGGTCTAGGGGATGTGAAACGTGAAGATATGTCGAAATTTTCCGGAAGTCGAAACATGGTACCCATTGCAATAGTTAGCTTTCTAATGAAATCTACCTAAAATGGAAAAGCCCCCGGTCCTGACAGCATCTGCAATGAACACCTATAAAAGACTCTGCCTGTCATGCTAGACTACTGGGTAGAACTATTCAACACATGCATAATCACTAGGGAAATCCCAGAGCAATGGAGTTCGTCCACAATCAAAGGGATGTTCAAGAAAGGATAAACTGATGACCCTGATTCATACCGAGGTATAGCTCTCGAGAATACATCATTCAAAGTTTTCATGAAAATCTTAACAAACAGGCTTACAGAAGAAATAGATTTCCAGATACCGTAGAGTCAATTCGGCTTCCGAAAGGGAAGAAGCACATTACATGCCGTGAAATATCTAATTGAACGAGCCCAGGATACAATGATGAACCAAGGAAAGAAATACTTTGTGGTCTTCGCAGACTACCGTAAGGCTTCTGACCTCATTGACAGAGCGACGCTCGTCCGGAAACTCAATCACCTACTAGGGGCTACACATCCGTTAGTAATCATAATCTCGAATATCATCGGATATAACAATGTGCAAATATCAGATAGCATTGCCCTATCCAAAAACATAACCCAAGCAAACGGAATCCTACAAGCAGATTCAAGAAAGAAATTGTCTACAAATTAACGACAACAAAACAAAACAGATAACCTTCAGGAAAGGAGGAAGGTGGGTAGATTATTGGCCAAGGAATAACCCACCCACCAAGGGAAGATGATTAAGAAAAGGAAGTGGGTTTCGGACTGGAGAAAAAGGATAGAGAAATGGGATGAGAGTTCCACAAAAGTTATAAATTTAGCTTTAAATACACTCAGAGGCGGTTGCCACTGAAAATTCGTTCTCGGATACCTAAAGTGGGTAAGGACTTGGTCTAAGCTAACGGGAACCGCAGCTAGAACTTGGGAGGTTTGCTGGAGAGTGGCCTTAGTATATTTCCTCCCAAGCACGCATAAGACTACTATAGGGAAGGGTGATAGTCTGGCAATACAAATGATAGCAGATTTGTTCTGTATTAACGATGGCATGCACTTGGGAAGAGTCAGGGAAGACAGGATCTTGCTTAATCGTTGTATTTGCGAAATTATAAATCCAAAAACAAATATTTAATTTATTTAACAATTCAAAGAAGTTTATAACTTTAACAAATATATATTTTTCTAACAAATATGGATCATTAAATTTTTTAACAATGGGGTCGCAGACCTCCTAACATTTCGAGATTGCTCCAGGCAAATAACAATTTATGAGGTATCAAAACTTATATATGTTCTAAAATCTTTATAAGATTTTTAAAAAAAGACAAATGAAGTAACTAAAGTTTAAACATTAAATCGAGTACAAAGAGTGTACTTTAAGAAATTCTTGAGAGAATGTTCTAGAGAGAATAACAACTTCGAAAATAACAATAAGAAAACCATGAAGAATAAGATAGAAGTTCCTACAACTTCCTATATTTATGCTGAATAACTTCTATTACAATTATACAAAGGAGGGCAGGTCACTTACTGTGAAACCTGAAGAAAAAATCAACAAGGAAGGTTCTAGGCTTCCTGTATTTAGATAGGAATCACTAGATAAATGGGGCAGGTACCCTTTCGTGAGACCTAGAAACAACTCACTAATGAGTTAAAAGAATTGTATTCTCTCGTTATAAAAGAGAAACAATGTGAACTTGAACCGTGTATAAAACACGTAATTATACAGAAATTAAGTAATGATAAACAGAAAAATGGAAGGGCACTTCGTAGAGTGACACCTTATAGAATAGTTACAATTTTATTGATATGGTTTGTTAGTAGAAGGTTGAGGAAAGATAATTGGGATTTCGGATCAATGTTCATGGCCTGATTTAATGTAAACGGACGATCGCGACGCGGTAGAAAAGTGGGACAAGCACTAGTTATCACTATAGTCTTTTAAATAGATGAAAAGTTCGCTGTAGAGACACGAAAGTTTCTGGAAAAAAAGTTATTGCAATGATGAAAATAAATGGTTGCACTAGGTAGGCGAGAGTCTATTTCTTGAGAAAGTTGGGAATTACAATTAAATGTGCCATAGAACATTCCAACGGTGGACGAAAGTTTGCTATTGCAGTAATTTGAAAGGATGATTCCTCATTTTAAACAGTATTTTCACAAGTGAGTGAAAAATACCTGACGGCAAGACTCGCAGATAGAGTACAGGATCTGGAAGGTTCCAGAACAATCTTTATAGAAGTATGGGGCCAAAGATAATCCAGCGGAGGAACTTGCTTTGTAATTTATAGACAGCGGGTATTAGATAATATCCCACGTAGTGAGAAGATTTCTCATTTAGCAAGCATAAGAAATGCTGCTTTTCACCAAGATTGGCTTGATTAGACAAAAGCCCAACATGAAAAATCCCGCGAAGAATGATTACCGCCCCACAAGTAATCTCACGCTGTCTATAAAAAAATCAATAAAAGCATGTAGATAAAATTGATGAAGATGAGGTAAACCTTAAGTCTGTACTTATCTTGGTTGCATGTTGAAGGTGAAGTTCTCCTTTACAATATTTAATATGCCAACATGGCGTAGAATGTAGAGTTTGCCTCTTGGTTTGAGGAGACTGGCTCTAGTTGAGCCTTAACTGAGTCGACGGCCGGTGCACAAGTGAAACCCACTCAGCAGAGCACGGAGGGTCCAAGGAAGGGAAAGAGTGGGGGTAGGAGACAAAAGGAGAACATATAAACATAGCCAACGTTACAACAAAAAATTGATCTTCTCTTGCTGAGCCGGTCTTCAAAGAGTTGATAACAGATGATACTAGCGCAGCATGGTGAGTAAAAAAGTAGACGTAGTTCTCTTGCTCACGGAGAAAATAGCTGGCGATGGTAACAAGATCTGGTGGCCAGATGGATAAGTAAATCCTCTTGCACCAGGAAGAATTGAGGAGCTTCAGAGATTCGCTGCGAGATGACGCTAGGTGGGTCATAGAAGATATATATCTAGAACAGAGTCATAAAAGATATAAGAGACCTGATCAACAAAGAGAAAATAGAAGATCACTGTTGGTGTTTGATAAGAAAGGAAGAAATGGACATGCAAAGAGCATTAAAAATTGGATTCTCACGTACCGTGTATTCAAAGAATACACCATACTGGGAGGGAAAAACACCAACAGAGAACAAATAAACAGTTACACATTCAAAGGCAACGGAGCGATCAAAGACAGTGGTCTTGTGATCGGACCATTAGTGGTCAAGATTTTGGCCACCCTGACTCTCCCATCTCTTCCAGGATAACACTCGGTCACTCTACCAGAGATCCATACTAGAGGGGGTGAAACATCCCTAACCAAGACCAAGTCCCCCACCTTAATGTCGGGACTGGAAAGAAACCACTTCTGTCTCCGTTGCAAAGAAGTTAAATATTCCAAGTTCCACCTCTTCCAAAAGGAATTGTGGAGGGCTTCAAGTTTACGCCTAACAATAGGTAAATTAGAATCCCTGAAAGAATTGGGAAGAGGAGGAGGAGCAGAAGGAGAAGTGCCGATAAGGAAGTGACCAGGTGTAAGTGGAAGCAGGTCATCAGGGTCATTGGAAAGAGGAGTTAAAGGACGAGAGTTAACAACACCTTCAATCAGAACAGACAGTGAATTGAATTCTTCATAAGTCAGAATACGATAGCCTAAAACTTTTCTTAAATGACGTTTAGTAAGCTTTACACAAGATTCCCACCTACCACCGTGATGAGGAGCGTAGGGAGGTATAAAGCGCCATTTGAAACCCTTTGAAAAAGAAAAATTAGAAATTTGTTCCATGGCAGGAGAGGAAGTGAGAGCTTTCTTCCACATTGAAGCGGCGCCCTGAAAAGTGGAAGCGTTATCAAAGAACATCTCTGAAGGAACACCACGCCTAGCAGTGAAGCGAGAGACAGCTGATAAAAAGTAGGAAGTAGAAGCATTCGTTACTAGTTCCAAGTGGATTGCGCCAGTAACCATGCAAACAAAGAGAGAAACATAAAGCTTACCAAACAATTTGCGTTTAGCTTCAGGAGAATTTCGTTGATATTGGAACGGACCCATATAGTCCACACCAGTTAAAGCAAATGGGCGTATAGGAGAAGAGCGAAAAGAGGGCAAATCGCTCATTAATTGAGTATTGATTTTAGGTTTCGCTTTAAAGCAAGGAATGCACTTATGAATTACAGAAGAAACTTCGTGAATTCCATTTATGATCCTGTACTTTTCCCTTAAAAGGCAAAGCAGAGTGCATGTACCAACATGCAGATTACGATAATGAAAGTCACGTATAATTGAAGAAGTTACGTGATGTTTGGAAGGCAAAATAACGGGATGCTTTTTGTCCTCAGAGAGCAAAGATTGCGAGAGCCTTCCACCTACCCTGAGTAACCCATGGTCATCAAGGAACGGAGCTAAAGCACGAAGACGACTGGATTTGGGAAGATCCTTTTTAGAAGAAAGCAAAGACAATTCAGAAGGAAAGGCTTCTTGCTGTGTCAGTTGTAAAACCTTAATGGTAGCGAGATTCAATTCATGATTGGTAAGGTGTGGTTTGGGGAGAAGTGGTTGGTCAACCACAAGATATTTCCATCTAAGGAGATAAACAACAATTCGAATTAATTTGTGAAAGGAAGAATAGCGGGACAACATGGGATAAGAAACGTTGGAAACAAGACACGAAGCAGTAGGTAAAGATACTTTAGCGTCAGGCAAGTTGGAGTTTGTAGCTGGAGGTTTAGAAGGCCATGAAGAAGAGTCTTCGATTAACCACGAGGGCCCATGCCAGTACAATTGGGAAGCTGCCAATTGAGAGGGTAAACAACCACGAGAGATAATATCGGCTGGATTATCAGCACTGGGCACATACCACCATTGACATCTAGAAGAAAGAGTTTGAATTTTGGAAACTCTGTTTGCAACAAAAGTTTGCCAGTGAGAGGGGTTCTTGGCGAGCCAAGAAAGGGCGAACATGGAATCGCTCCAGAGATAGATTTGCGAGAATTCGACTTTTAATACTTCCCGTGATTTCTTAACAAGTTCTGCAGCCATGAGTGCAGCGCACAGTTCGAGCCTAGGCAAAGTGATAGTTTTAAGAGGAGCGACCTTCGATTTGGCACAAACAAGGTTGGAAACTGAAGATCCATATAATGAACCGTGATAAACTAAATATGCGCAGCAACCGTAAGCTTTTTTGGAACTGTCCGCGAACACATGAAGGAAGAAGGGTGTATTAGAATGAGAGCTAATTAAATTCCTCGGGATTTCGATAAGGGAAAGATCCGGCAAATTGCTGCGAAACGAGAGCCAACGATTAAGAAAAGAAAGAGGGACAGTGTCATCCCATTCACATTTGAGCGACCACAGCTCTTGCATGAAGAGTTTGGGTATAGCGATAACTGGGGCAAGGAATTGAAGCGGATCAAAAATTTTTGCAATTTCAGAGAGGATTTGTCTTTTTGTATTAGGAAGCTCTTCTGCGAGCGAAACTTTATAGATGAGAGTGTCAGTGCTAGTGCACCAGTGAACTCATAGAGTTTTTATAGATTCGGAGTTTCCACAAATTTCGACAGAAGAAGGATCTACGTCTTCGATGGGAAACTGGGCGAGAAACTCAGGGGAGTTGGAATTCCACTTATGGAGTGGGAAACCTCCATTCCTTAGCAATGCTTGAAGTTCTAACGACACGAAAGAAGCTTCCTCCAAAGTGGGGAAGGACTGTAAATAATCGTCAACATAGAATGACGTAGTTAGTGCTTCAGAGGCTTTGGAATTAAATAAATGACCATCTCGTGAGGCTAACAAGTGTAGAGATCGAATAGCAAGGAAAGCAGAGGGTTTTAAGCCATAAGTAACCGTTTTTAAGCGAAATACCTTAATGGGCTTACTGATTTCATCACGCCACAAGATTCTTTGGAGATCTCGTTGTTCCGGTTGAATTAAAACTTGACGGTACATCTGTTTTATATCAGCTATGACAGCTATGGGAAATAATCGAAAGTTTAAGAGTATAGCAGATAGATCTGATTGAATAGCAGGACCAGAGTAAAGAGTGTCGTTAAGGCTGTTGCCATTAACGTCGGGTGATGAACCATTGAAAACAACTCGAATTTTATCTTTTACAAGGGGGTTTTTCCACACAGGATGATGATTTAGATAAACCGTTTCAAGTGGGGGGTGCAATTCATCCTCAGATTTGTTAACAACTTCCATGTGATCCAAGCTTTCATACTCATCCATGAAATCAGTGTACTGCTGTTTAACAAGAGGTTCTTTCTTGAATTTGCTCTCGATAGCAAAGAGAGCTTTTCGAGCATTGGGCTGAGAATTAATACGTTTTGGAGGATTATGTAATCTTGGCATTTGAACAACGAACCGGCCATCAGAAGAACGAGTGGTGGTGTTCAAAAAAAGTTGCTCACAGAATTCATTTTCTGAAGAGGTTACATTAGGAGGATCAACGCTTTCAAGCCTCCAGAACTGTTCCAGATCAGTATTGGAGAAGTAACATTGCGATGCGGGTTGGGGAGAATAATGGGGAAGTTGACCTGTCACGGTCCATCCAAAATTAGTGTCTCTGGCGACCACGTTTGAGGATAACTTACGAACCTGTTTACGTAGGCAATTCCAGAAAACATTGGCACTAAAGAGTATGTCAATAGGATTTTGCATGTTGAACAAAGGATCGGCTAGCCTTAAATGCGAGTGAATATTTAACCCTGTAATATCCACAGAGTGACTGGGAGTATATTCTCCAATGCTATTGAGCATGAGACAATTAAGTTTAAAGAAGTTGTTTCTATGACAAATATCTCTTATGGTTAGCTTCGAGAATTGTAAAGCTTGCGATTTTGAGCTGTTGATGCCCGACACATTGATAGAAGTGGGGTTTACAGGTAGGCCTAGTTTTCTAATTAAAGAATTAGACACAAAATCATGAGTTGCCGCTGAATCTAGAAGACCGCGTGCACGGACCCAGTTGCCAAAGTTATCCTGAACTTCGATTTGGACAGTAGACAACAATACTTGAGCACTGCGAATGGACTTGGCATTTTGAATGTACGATGAAGCATTAGCACTGTTAGCACTATCATTTTTCGGAGAAGTAGATGCAGTCGATGACCTTGCCTGATCATGACGATGTAGCAAAGTATGATGAGCCTTTTCACAATGGTAGCAAAGTCTTGTGGACTTACAATTAGAAGCAGAATGAGTAGGCGCTAGGCAATTGAAGCAATGTTTATTCTGGGAAACTAATTTTCTTCTGTCGTCGACTGACATTTCTTTAAAGGACTTACAGAGGTATAGGGCATGTGGATCTTTACAAAGTATGCACTTTAAAGGTTCGTTTAAACTCTTGTGAGGTTCGCTTTGAGTGTTTAAAACCATAGAGCTAGCAACACGACGTTCACTAGACCTAGTTGGGTAACCAGTAGTGTTTGATTTAAATTTAGATGAGCTGGACCCGGGTTTTTGGGTATTAGACGCTATGCGATCGCTTTTAGGTTTGATAGACATTAATTCAAATTTGGAACTCGGGGAAGAGGGTTCACTTTGATTAGCTAAAGCGGTTAAGAGCTGGCATCTGGCATTTATGAAAGTGACTAAATGCTCGTAAGAATAGTCGTCTTCTTTAGAAAGTTCAATTTCCCAACTTTGAGGGTAGCAGCATCAACTTTAGAAACCACTAAATGTATTAGGAAAGTGTCCCAGTGTTCAGTGGGTAGATCTAATTGGGACAAAGCCTTAACGTGAAGTTGTGTAGTATCAACTAGAGTGCGCAAACTGGTGACGTCATTGTGCTGTGACGCAGGTAGGTTGAATAGAGCCTTCATATGGCGTTGAATACGTAACCGTAAATTTCCATATCTTTCTTTTAATAAGTTAAAGGCAATGGGGTAATTTTCGGCACGTAGAGGAAGTGCTTCGACTAACTTTAAAGCTTGACCTCGAAGGATAGATCTCAAGTAATGAAACTTGTAAATGACTTGAATGTCTTCATTGTCATGAACAAGGGAGCAAAATAATTCATAGAAAGAATCCCAAGTAGATTCATCTCCAGAAAAATGGGGTAAATCAATTTTCGGTAAAATTGGTTTGGGCTTGTGAGTACCATCACGGAAAGAAGTTTGTGGTTCGTGAAGGGAACCAAGAACAGAAGCGTCCTTTTTCTGCTCCTCTTCGAGTTGGCGTATTATTTTGAAAGCAGAACCTATGCCTTCGTAATATTGGTTTTCTACTTCGACTCGATCTTCGGTTTGATTGAGCATACAAGTTTCTATTTCAGTTTGAATGTTACAATAGTTTTCATAAGAACGTTCAAAATCCCTTACACGATGTTTCAACAAGTCTAATTGCGCTTCTGAGGGATCTAATTCTTTTATGTACTTTCTAAAACGGGTAATTTGCCCTTTATAGGATGCTCGTTTAGAAGTAAGTTTTTCATCCTTATCCTTTTCAGTAGGAGCCATATAAAAGAAAATAGATTGAAATGCAACTCACGAAACTGTGGAACCTTGGAAATCAAGCTGGCAGCAGCAATTAGTAGAAAGAACGGGACACACCAAAGGAGACAGGAGCGGCCTCTTTCCCCTTCCCAGGCTTTGCACGATGTGGTTATAGCTGAAAGAAAAATAAAAGCAGATATTAATAATTTGCAAAGTATTGCCAAACAGAAAAATGACAAATGGACTCTCCCGGGTTTCTGGGACCAAATTTTGGGTAGATTATTGGCCAAGGAATAACCCACCCACCAAGGGAAGATGATTAAGAAACGGAAGTGGGTTTCGGACTGGAGAAAAAGGATAGAGAAATGGGATGAGAGTTCCACAAAAGTTATAAATTTAGCTTTAAATACACTCAGAGGCGGTTGCCACTGAAAATTCGTTCTCGGATACCTAAAGTGGGTAAGGACTTGGTCTAAGCTAACGGGAACCGCAGCTAGAACTTGGGAGGTTTGCTGGAGAGTGGCCTTAGTATATTTCCTCCCAAGCACGCATAAGACTACTATAGGGAAGGGTGATAGTCTGGCAATACAAATAATAGCAGATTTGTTCTGTATTAACGATGGCATGCACTTGGGAAGAGTCAGGGAAGACAGGATCTTACTTAATCGTTGTATTTGCGAAATTATAAATCCAAAAACAAATATTTAATTTATTTAACAATTCAAAGAAGTTTATAACTTTAACAAATATATATTTTTCTAACAAATATGGATCATTAAATTTTTTAACAATGGGGTCGCAGACCTCCTAACATTTCGAGATTGCTCCAGGCAAATAACAATTTATGAGGTATCAAAATTTATATATATGTTCTAAAATCTTTATAAGATTTTTAAAAAAAGACAAATGAAGTAACTAAAGTTTAAACATTAAATCGAGTACAAAGAGTGTACTTTAAGAAATTCTTGAGAGAATGTTCTAGAGAGAATAACAACTTCGAAAATAACAATAAGAAAACCATGAAGAATAAGATAGAAGTTCCTACAACTTCCTATATTTATGCTGAATTACTTCTATTACAATTATATAAAGGAGGGCAGGTCACTTACTGTGAAACCTGAAGAAAAAATCAACAAGGAAGGTTCTAGGCTTCCTGTATTTAGTTAGGAATCACTAGATAAATGGGGCAGGTACCCTTTCGTGAGACCTAGAAACAACTCACTAATGAGTTAAAAGAATTGTATTCTCTCGTTATAAAAGAGAAACAATGTGAACTTGAACCGTGTATAAAACACGTAATTATACAGAAATTAAGTAATGATAAACAGAAAAATGGAAGGGCACTTCGTAGAGTGACACCTTATAGAATAGTTACAATTTTATTGATATGGTTTGTTAGTAGAAGGTTGAGGAAAGATAATTGGGATTTCGGATCAATGTTCATGGCCTGATTTAATGTAAACGGACGATCGCGACGCGGTAGAAAAGTGGGACAAGCACTAGTTATCACTATAGTATTTTAAATAGATGAAAAGTTCGCTGTAGAGACACGAAAGTTTCTGAAAAAAAAAGTTATTGCAATGATGAAAATAACTGGTTGCACTAGGTAGGCGAGAGTCTATTTCTTGAGAAAGTAGGGAATTACAGTTAAATGTGCCATAGAACATTCCAACGGTGGACGAAAGTTTGCTATTGCAGTAATTTGAAAGGATGATTCCTCATTTTAAACAGTATTTTCACAAGTGAGTGAAAAATACCTGACGGAAAGACTCACAGATAGAGTACAGGATCTGGAAGGTTCCAGAACAATCTTTATAGAAGTATGGGGCCAAAGATAATCCAGCGGAGGAACTTGCTTTGTAATTTATAGATAGCGGGTATTAGATAATATCCCACTTAGTGAGAAGATTTCTCATTTAGCAAGCATAAGAAATGCTGCTTTTCACCAAGATTGGCTTGATTAGACAAAAGCCCAACATGAAAAATCCCGCGAAGAATGATTACCGCCCCACAAGTAATCTCACGCTTTCTATAAAATAATCAATAAAAGCATGTAGATAAAATTGATGAAGATGAGGTAAACCTTAAGTCTGTACTTATCTTGGTTGCATGTTGAAGGTGAAGTTCTCCTTTACAATATTTAATATGCCAACATGGCGTAGAATGTAGAGTTTGCCTCTTGGTTTGAGGAGACTGGCTCTAGTTGAGCCTTAACTGAGTCGACGGCCGGCGCACAAGTGAAACCCACTCAGCAGAGCACGGAGGGTCCAAGAAAGGGAAAGAGTGGGGGTAGGAGACAAAAGGAGAACATATAAACATAGCCAACGTTACAACAAAAAATTGATCTTCTCTTGCTGAGCCGGTCTTCAAAGAGTTGATAACAGATGATACTAGCGCAGCATGGTGAGTAAAAAAGTAGACGTAGTTCTCTTGCTCACGGAGAAAATAGCTGGCGATGGTAACAAGATCTGGTGGCCAGATGGATAAGTAAATCCTCTTGCACCAGGAAGAATTGAGGAGCTTCAGAGATTCGCTGCGAGATGACGCTAGGTGGGTCATAGAAGATATATATCTAGAACAGAGTCATAAAAGATATAAGAGACCTGATCAACAAAGAGAAAATAGAAGATCACTGTTGGTGTTTGATAAGAAAAGAAGAAATGGACATGCAAAGAGCATTAAAAATTGGATTCTCACGTACCGTGTATTCAAAGAATACACCAGAAGGCATGCACTTAAAAACAC
This sequence comes from Meconema thalassinum, assembly GCA_946902985.2. Taxonomy (NCBI): domain Eukaryota; kingdom Metazoa; phylum Arthropoda; class Insecta; order Orthoptera; family Tettigoniidae; genus Meconema; species Meconema thalassinum. The sequence continues at coordinate 99,018,761 of OX336388.2, read as the reverse complement.
AATGACCCTGCACAACAAACCACTAGAAGTAGTGCCGAAATTCAAGTATCTCGGAGTCACCCTCCAAACTACTCTAACATCTTACAATATCCACGTTAAAGAAAGAGCGGCCGCAGCAAGAAAAGCCATCTACCACATCGAACAACCTCAACAAATATCATTGGGTACAGCAATGCTACTGTTCAGAACAGCCATATCACCAATAGCAACCTGGGAAAAACTCACACTCAGCGACCTGATGATAATAGAAAAAGTCAAGGCCCGATATCTTAGGAGGATTTTAGGCATAGGAAAGTCTGTCCCTTCAAGGTTGACGTACGTATTAACCAAAGAGGACTACTTCATCGACGATATCAAAATATAGTTTTACCTACCAAACACCAAAGCCTATGAGAATGCACGCCGAAACATAAATGAGAAGCGAAATGTCATTTGGTCCGACTTTTACTCCACAGATGCCATAATGACGGAAGAGTGGAAACAAGCTAATTACGAGCTATGACTCGTAATCACACGTTACGCCACCCATGGATTTCACTGAAAAACCAAGAATTTCCACCAACCGAATGTGACCTGTGCAACGAACATCGTGAAAGGTACCACGCAAAAAAAAAACTGCAAAATTAGGACAACCTCAATAATAAGACTGGCATTAGCATGATCATTTGTAAAAATATGTCTTTGCACATTGTATGTTTTTCTTTTAATAATAAAGGAAACAAAAAAATAAAAGAAACAAGTAGTTGAGTTTGAGAGGATGTTAGCCTGTTGGCAACCCTGTGTCGCTAATGACTGTGCCGACAGACAGACGTAAGATATGGTAGCGATTGTTCTGTGTGGTGATTCTTCATTCCACATCTTCTCCTCTGTCTCCTATCACATTACTCTTTCCCCGCCTTCCCTTGTAAAATATTCAGTATTAGATTTCATTTGTTCTCGCACAACCTTTTAAAATGGAAATGGGAGCAGGAGATGGATGCTATAAGTTACACTGCGCCGAGCCCAGGCGAGCCTTTCAGCCTGTTTATATCCTCTCATCGAAGCTGAAACAATTGTCGATACAACAGGTGCCTGCCTTTCAGGAGTTATAACACACACAAGGGGTTTTGAAAGTGTGTTTATAAAATAAACGGACAAATAGAAAGGCCTGAAGACTAATGAACTATTTATTGATAACCATTCAGTCATCGACTAGTACAGTATACTCTCCATTATCCGGTTCGTGGTTTATCCAGTTTGCGGCTAATCCTGTTTGGGTATTATCCTGTTTGTGGATTATCCGGTTTGCGGATTATCCGGTTTGTGGATTATCCGGTTTGCGGAATATTCTGTTTGTTGATTATCCTGTTTGTGGATTATCCGGATTGTAGAATATCCGGTTTGTGGATTATCTGGTTTGCGGATTATCCGGTTTGTGGATTATCCGGTTAGCGGATTATCCTGATTGTATATTATTCTGTTCGTGGATTATCCTGTTTGGGGATTATCCAGTTTGAGGATTATCCGGTTTGTGGATTATCCGGTTTGTGAGTTATCCGGCACGTATTATCCGGTTTGCGGATAAACCTGTTTGTTAATTATCCGCTTTGTGGATTATCCGGTTTGTGGATTATCCGATTTTTGAATTATCTGGTTTGTGGATTATCCGGTTTGTGAGTTATCTGGAATGCGGATTATCCAGTTTGTGGATTATCCAGTTAGGGGATTATCCGGTTAGTGGATTATCCAATTAGCGGATTATCCGGCCACGTATTATCCGGTTTGTGGATTATTCAATTAGCGGATTATCCGGGCACGTATCATTCGGTAAGCGGATTATGCGATTTGTGAATTAATAATAATAATAATGTTATTGGTTTTACGTCCCTTTTAACTACCCTGGCTTTTAGAGACGCCGGGGTGCCGGAATTTTGCCCCCAAGGGGATCTTTAACATGCCAGTAAATCTACTGACACGGCTCCCTCGCATTTGCGCACCCTCAAATGCCAGCTGGCTGCGCCAGGTTTCGAACCTGCAACCTTGGGCTCAGCAAGCGAGAACGTTACCCCTGAGCCACGCAGCTACGCCATTTGTGAATTAACCGTGGACGTTTTCCCCTAGTTATAACTACAGTAATTGAGAATACAGTATACAATACAAAAATGTATCTGTATTTAATACAGTACTGTAAATTAAATAGGTTTGAATTTATTTTTCGTACATATTTTTGCAGTGTAGTCCCAGTGGGGGCAAGTTATTTTTAGTACGGTACTTTGTAACAGGTCGACAACTTCTTGCCTTGTCCAGTCTCGTTTTGTAACAGCGAAGTGTAAGTTCCGTAAGGAGGTGGGGTTAAGCGTATTTCAAGGCTGCTGTAAGGCAAGTCGTGTCTGCATTCCATTGAGGGATCCGTTTAAATGGTCAACAGAGAACCATTATAGACTTCTTCAGACCACAAAAATGTGGGTGAGTTATCTTTATAGCCTCCATTGTATGGTAGTGTATAAAAAAAATCATCTCGGCACGCCGGAAGGCGGAGGTAGATTTCACCGGGGCAACTAGGGGATAGGCTAAAATAGGCAAACTATGCAAGTTTTCGTAGCAGGATCAGACCTCATTTATTGCGAAAAAGTATTTTACAATTGGAGCTTAATTAACTTTTTTTTCGTCTTTTTATGCATATTTTTATGATTTTAAGGTCTTATGGGGACGGTAACCATCTTGTTATTTGGAGTCCATTTTATATACTTGTGGTCACACTGTCCTTATACAAGGTTTCGACACTGATGTGTAACTATCAAACAGTCCGTTACTTCTTCTCGAAAACTTTTATCTCCCGCAGAGATATTGGTTGGTTCCTCAGGTTAGGGGCTGCGACAACGCGGTCATGTAACCCTGTGTACCTTGTGTGTGTGTAGAATCTGCCTGATAAACAGTGTGAATTGTGATGGCTGTATTAGTCTGTAATTCATGTACGGACTGCAGATGGTCAATTTCAAGTAGTAGTTCCTAATTTTGGAACCAAATACTACCGTTAACGACACCTAGCTGTGAACTTGCCTACTAGATGCCACCGCAACCAGCAACTTGCAACAAACGTTCGAACTTCCCCTCCGAAGGAAAGCATACTGAGAGAATTTTAGTGCTCTTAGAAAATCTGACGACTTCCTCCGGCTTTGAAGCCGCGACCTTGGGCATAGAAGTTCAGCATGCTACCAGTTACGTCACCGAAGCCACTTCCCACAGAGTCAGATGGGAAACTGAATGTGATCTCGTGCAATGGCGTTGTCATGGCAAACTCTGATAGCTCATCCCTCATCAATTCAGAAGCGATGTCATGGTAACCTCTTATGGATCTTGGCATTTTCTTATAATTCCGAAATCATTTTTCTCATCCCTTGGCGTAATGGTGGGTCATATCAAAAATTATTTCAGACAAAAGTTTTAGGTAATTATTAGGGGAATATTGTACGGTTTTGATATTGTGTCTATTAAGAGAGATACGATTAATGTTTCACGAAAAGCCCACTTTTTCCACCCCTTTGGTCAATGGTTGGTGCTATCAAAAACTGTTTATACATAAAATTAGGGCACTTACCCGATACATAGTATGAACTTTGAATGGATTGGATATTTCACGTATTAAGAGAGTTATAGAAATGTTTCATTTTTTTGAAAAATGCCCCCACGCCCCATTTTCACCCTCTTCGACCGATTTTTCCCATTAACGAACTCGACCGATATTTTAAAGGGATACATATTATGTAAAGAATTCAAAGTAATTGGTGCAAAATTACGGCAGTTATCGTGACCACATGAAACTGATATATATATTGTATATGTATGTCTACCCCTTATTATTCCCGTTTTCCTACGGGGTCGGGGATGAGATGCGATGGAAGTATTTGTGGCGATGGTTTTTACGGCCGGATGCCCTTCCTGACGCCAACCTCATGAGAGGAGCTAATGAGAGATGAAATGAATGATGGTGAATGAAACTGGGCAAGGATGTGGAAGGAAGCGGCCGTGGCCTGTCAAAAGGTACCGTCCCAGCATTTGCCTGGTGTTGAAAATGGGAAACCACGGAAAACCATTTCAAGGACGGCCGACGGTGGGGCTCGAACCCACGCGTCTACCGAGTTAGCAGAGAGCTTGGCCCCATGACCTAATGCTGCGCGTTAGCCAGCGTAGCCACTACTGTCGGTAAACTGATACATATATATATATAAATTATATATAAACTTTTTAACTGGCGGTGGTTTTGGGGTCTGGGGGATGTGAAACGCGAAGATATGTCGACATTTTCCGGAAGTCGAAACATGGTACCCATTGCAATAGACAGCTTTCTAATGAAATCTACCTAAAATACAAGGCAATCTTCTTGCAATAAACACACGGTTTCGAATTATCCGTGTTTTGCCGATTATCCATGCCATTCACCCGGGTCATTAGTCCAGATAATCGAGAGTATACCTTAGAAGCATTTCAGTCGGTCAACACGAGTGTACCCAATTAGATTGGACGGGGAATTACAATTATTTTGCTAGTGCCTGAAATAAAATACATGAGTTATTTAAAGATATAATAAAACACCTCTCACACAGATGGGGGGCTAAATTGGATGACTATTGTAGTTTCGTTCGTCAAGCGAGCATTATCATATCTTGCTCACTTAGGCTTAATTTTAAGTACGGTATCTCTTCTTCTCGCGGATGGTTCACGTCGTGTTGATTTCTTCTGATCTTTCCTCAAATCCCCTAGTGTGAACAATATTCCTGATTACATTTCTATTCATCAGATCTGGCGATCCCATCTCCACTAGGTCCCTCTCCACCGGTTTGTACCACTTTGGTCTTGTACGTTTGTTCTGAAGAAATTTGTGGATTCGGTAAGTAAGTCTCGTATGATTCATTCTTTCCAAATGGCCTAAATTGAATTCGTCTCATTCTATGGTATCGGTAAGTTTAGAAATTTTCCTATAAATTTCAGAGTTGGGTTTGGGATAATGTATGCCGTTTTTAATTCTGGCCTTAAGATCTTTCGCGTAATTTTCCTTTCCTTAATCTCTAATTGTTCCTTAAATTTTTTAAGTTGTAAATTGAACGTTTCTGAAGCAAAAAGAGCTTCCGGTTTAATCACTGTTAAGTAATGGTGAATTTTAGTATTCCATGACATGCATTGCTTGTTATAAACTTTTTTTGTGTATTGAAAAGCAACCTCCACTTTCGGGATTCTTGATGTTACAGATTTATTTTCATTGCCATTTTCCGTAACCCATTCGCCTTAGTATTTAAATTCCTTTACTTTAGCAATGTCCTTGGCGTTAATATCAATTTCATGTGGAGAATTTTTTATGTTAGTCATAAATTTAGTTTTTTCATAAGAGATATGAAGCCCTATTTTTGCTGCTTGTTCTTCCAAGACAGTGATTTGCTTCTATCCATCAGAGATGTCTTCGCCAATTAGTGCCATATCATCAGCAAACGCTAGACAGTCTATTTAAATACCCTTAATCTTTGGCCCTAGTCGGTGAGATGGTGCCCCTGCTTTTCTCCATTTTCTAACAACCTTTTCTAGGGCACAATTGAAAAGTAATGGGGAAATTCCATCACCTTGACGCCTGTATTTATTTCAAGTACGGTATTTATTAATCTCAGTGTCCTTCCTTGCTTATAATAACAATAACCAAATAAGAGTCAGGTTGGTTGGTTCCTCAGTTTAGGGGCTGCGACAACGCGGTCATGTAGCCCCGTGTACTTTGGGTGTGTGTAGAATCTGTCTGATAACCGGTGTTAATTGTGATGGCTGTATTAGTGTGTTACCTGTTTTTATAATTCAAGTATGGTCTGCAGACGATAATTTCAAGTTGTTCCTACTTTCGCTACCAAATGCTACCGTCCACGACACCTATTTGTGAACTTGGCTACTACTAGATGCTATCGGAACCAGCACCCGGAGACGAACGTTGGAACTTAAGAGCATTGTTCAAACCTAACCTACAACAGAGGACCTCGTAGTTCCGCCCCATAAAACAACAATAACTAACTAAATTTTGTTTCATACAAGTTTTTTTATTGTTTTAAGGGGCGGAACAGCGAGGTAATCTGTCCCTACACACGTTTAGTTAGGGGAAAGTTCTTTTAGGATAACTCGTACCACTGAGTGAATTGATAGAAATAGTAGGTTAGTTATTGTTGCTTAGTAATAATAATATCGTATGGCCGGGTGCAAGCTTTGTTATTTGACACCCAATGGGTAGCTTGCATGTCGAATTTCGTTGTTCCTTGAAGCACTATGAGAGTCAAGGAGGTAGACATCTAAGCTCCTTGAACACTATAGCGCTTTCTAGTAGAGAAATGAGGAACTTTGTTTTGGCGAAAACTCCCGAGATTAATTTTGCCATTATGAACACGGCCCACTGAATTCAAATGCGTTCTTTGACATGCCTGCATCGTATTACATGGTGTCGTAATTTTTGCCGCCTTTCAAAAATCACTTGCCACGTCCAGGAGCGAACCTGCAAGCTTGGGGTTAGTAGACCGACACGTTGACCACTCACCCACCGTGGCAGGCTATTGTTGCTTTAAGGGTCGAAACTACGAGGTCATCTGCCCCTAAATTGATAGAAATCTCACGAGCACTTCGGAAATATTGAATTAAAGCTATCATTCCGGTAATTGCCTTGAAGGAGTGTGGGCAGAAAAATAAACACAAAATAATTATCTCAGGATGGCCGCTGTATCCGAACTTGTAGCGGTATCACATTCCAGTCGGCCATGCTGACTTAGCATGTTTAGCTAAGCCGCCAGGACCTTATGCCTGGAATAAAACGCTGTTTCCAATGTTTGAATTTGAAAGTGATGAATCTCCATGGCAACGAACTCCTAATAGCACTATCATTTGTCCGTCTCGTGGCTACAGACGATGCGATGTGGCTATCATAAAGGAAGGATCAGCCAGCTCGCCGGGCGAGGCGGGCGTGGTTGGTTGTGCGCTATCGATCTATCTCCGCGCGACTATAATCGATAGTGCAGCACATTCAACAGATATCGCACGCTAGCTGCTATCAATCTGCCTGTCGATGTGTTTTTAAAACCCGTGATAGACACAAATCAATGACCGTGGAATTCAGGCGTGAGGAAAATACAGTAGAACCAACCGGGAGAAATATTTCCACATTCCCCTAGTGGGACGTGGGTTGGCAACCACGGGGCCCCAGCTGAGTCCGGCATTGCTTCCACTTACTTGTGCCGGGCTCCTCTCCGTGATCTTTTCTGTCGACCTCACTTGGTCAACTCTTGTTCTCTTCCGATCCCGACGGTATTAGGGCATCCGAGGCCTAGGGAGTCTCTTCCTTTCCCACCTTAATTAGCCCTTGTCTCATCTTTTCTGATACCCTCCTTCTGCGAGCCTTCTTTTTCTTTTTCATGTTATCTCCTGCCTTCTGCTCAAGGCCCTCAAGGAGGCAGGGTGTGTGTAGCCCCACCACTTCTGGTGCACCCTGGATATGGCTACACCCTCAGGGACTCACGGCTGGTGAGTTCGGGAGTTGGCGACCCCAAGCGATTCCTGAGCTGGGTCCGGTTTACCCCCTTTTATCCGTTACCTCTGGGGCGGACCCTCTGGTCTTTCCCTTTCCTTACAGCCTTTCATGGCTCTCCTTCATTCCAAGTCCCTCACTACGCATTCTTCGAGGGTTGAGGGCATTTCTTTTCCTCCTGTCCTTTATTTGCCTTATTCTCCTTTTGTTTTCCATTTCTTCTTCTAGTATATGAGTTAGTAGTTAGTTTCAGTTATAGTTTACATTTCATTTTCATCTTCACGATCACCCAAACCATTAGAGGCCGATAACCTAGATGTTAGGCCCCTTAAAACGACAATCATATTTCCACATACTGTATACTGAACTTTTTAAAGTCATTGACTCTTGTATTTAAATGTCTCAAATACGCTACGGCGTCCCCCCACTTTCTCACACGTAGTGTGAAATGGGTTGGCAACCATGGGACCCCGGTTGTGTTCGACATTGATTCCACTTACCTTCCTGTCGACCTCGCTTGATCAACTCTTGTTTTCTTCTGCCTCCTCTCTCACAACCACCTCGTGGTGCGGTGGCTATCATTCTCGGTTGTCCGCCCTGAATTCCGGATTCAATTATTGCTCTGCCAAGAAAAATAATTCTAGTTTGAGAGCTGGAACAGGGTACACTCAGGCTCGTGAACCAAAACTGAGACGAGGTGGGTCCGATTACTACCTCGGACCTCCTGGAAGTGGTTTTCCGAGGTTTCCCACTTCTACTTCAGGCAAATGCCGAGATGATACCAAACTTAAGGCCATGGCCACTTCCTACACGAAGAGGCATGCTGGTGCAGTGGTTAAGCTGTTAGCCTTTCACCAAGGGGGACTGGATTCGATTCCTAACTCAGCCATCCTGGAAGTGGTTTCCCACTTCTAGTGCAAACAAATTATTTCTAATAAAATATATCTAAGAGGGGAAACGTACAGTGCCCGCACTTGGTTATACCCGTGCAAGTGAGGTACGTCACTACTTCTAGGAAAGGTACATCGACTGTACTGTTCTAGCCTCAACAAATCTATTTCTCAAATTGGCAGAACTAGAACTAATAATAATAATAATATCGTATGGCCTCGGGTGCCAGGTGCAAGCTTTGTTAATTGAGGCCCGACGGGCTACTTGCATATCGAATTTTGTTGTTCCCTGGAACGCTATGAAAGTCAAGGAGGTTAGATATCTAAGCTCCTTGACACTATAGCGCTTTCTAGTAGAGAAAGGAGGAACTTTTTTGTTGGCGGAAAATGCCGAGATTAATTTAGCCATTATGAACACGGCCTACTGAATTTAAATGGGTTCTTTAACACGTAAACATCGTATTACATGCGTGTCGTGACTTTCTTCGCCTTAAAAAAAAAATCATTTACCGCGGCCAGGAGCGAACCTGCAAGCCTGGGGGTTCGTAGTGCGACACGATAACCAATCATCCACCGTGGCAAACTATCGGCAGAACTACATACACTGACACTAATGTAAAAATCTAATAAGTAGGTAGGGCTCGGATGTTTAAAACCTAAAAAGAATCCGAATTTGCAAGCAAATATGACCTTAGAAATGACGAAATATGACTAAACAAGTAGTTCCGTGAAGAACTATACAGCCTATTTTCATACATCCTACTTATGTTAATTGCCTCTATCTACATACAAAATTTCAGTTTGATTGCTGTAATAGATTCGTAGATATTGAGAACCGACTAAATATTTCGGAAGGTCGCCACGTTGGATTTTATATATTAGGTCCTACAGTTATGTACTATTACATGAAGATTATTGTGTACGTGTAGCATTCAAACTAAAATCGCATGATTACGACACAAGAAATAAAAACTTAATTTTAAAATTCGCAAAGCCGCCATCTTGAGGTTATGTAAACAATTGAACTAAATTAGAAACCAGTGTATTACAATTTGTATAAACATTTCCCTTTACCAGATTTCATTGCGTTTGGAACATTAAATCGCGGGAAAGGTCCATTTAAAATTTTCAAATTCGCTTGGCCATCATGTTAGTTTTGTAGTTAACCGGTTTTAGAAAGTCTTAGAGATGAACTTCCAGTAGTGCCCTTTATCTCCGTTCAAAATTTCAGGGTGATACCGCTAATAGTTTCAGAGATATAGAATGCCGGTGAAATATTTCGCACATCCACCATCTTGTGGTTATGTAAACAATTGAACGAAGTTAGATGTCGGTGCATTTCAATGTGTATAAACATATACTGTACCAAGTTTTATTGCGTTTGGTTTGTTAAATCGCGAGAAACGTCTATTTAAATGTCGCAAATTCGCGTGGCCGCCATGTTGGTTTTCTAGTTACCAGATTTTCAAAAGTCACATAGGTGAACTTCTAGTAGTTCCCTTTATCACCGTAAAAAAATCCAGGGTGATATCGGGAATAGTTTCGGAGATATTGAATGCTGGTGAAATGTTTCGCACAGCCGCCATGTTGGATTGGTGAGACGTAACATACTTTGAAGGGCACGGTCGGGGTAGTCCGGAATAGTGCTATGTACTTACTAAGTTTCAAAATCGCTCCATCCGTTTAGAAGTTATTAGGGGGGACACGCACACGCACACGCACACACACACACGGACAAAATTGAAAATAGGCTAAAAATGACAAAATATGACCTGAAAATTAATTATAAATCCAAGCGACAATCCCTTCGAGATTAAATTGTAAACTAAATTCTTTACTCCTATCTTCAGAATTTACTTTCTGAATATACATGTCTACGTGGTTATTTCCAGTGTATTTCTGTAAACACTAGTTCCCGTTCGGTAAGTTGAGGATCATTGTACACCTACAGCTGCCGTCAAACTACCGAAATATGACGTTCTTGCTAAAAGAATGCTCAAAATATGACCTAATGGTAAAACATATTCGAAATATGCTCGACATATGCATTTATGTTGGACGATGTCGAAATGTAAATATTATATTTCAGAAAACTGTATCATACATTAAAGTACTAGTTTTCATTATGATTCAGTTTCTCCCACCAATCAGAGCTCAAGATGTATGATGTGTGACCAATTAGGTAGGCCTACTTGATAGCTTTGCACTTGAACACAGAATCCAACATGTCGGACATGAATTACATGATTTGAAAGTTGGCAATGTAAAAGATATCTGATCAACCATTGTAGTTATAATGGCAATGACAAAATCAGCACGAACCTTTAAGGTAATAAGAAAATACTATGATATATGCAAGAAATGTATGAATCTACGTCCAGAAGATTGCAACACAGCCTCCTTCTATATAAATTACCGACATGGAAAGTGCACCGTCCCATATGTTCGCGTTAATAAATTGGTGAATATGAGAAAAGAAATAGCACTGTACCTTAATATCTCCAACTCCAATTTCTACACAGCGCATTGCTTTCAAACGACTTCGGTGACAATATTAGTGAATGCTAGAGCTGGACGGCACTAGTCATCAAGCAGGCTGTAAACAATAGCATTGATAAGCACAGTAAATGGTTCCTGCTTTCGAAGTGCTTTGACCCACGCATGCGCTCTGTTCAGTCAGCAAAGCCATCGCTCCCTGTTCACTAACTGAAGTAACTGAATCCCACAGATATTTATGAATACTTATGTTAAAACATATAATTAAGTTATGTATGTATGTATGTATGTATGTGATGCGTTATTTCATTCCCTCGCCCCGAGACTATAAAGTTATAATTATCGTCGAACATAAACAGTCGTATGCAACTCGCCTATAAATATGGCCGTTGATTAAATTATAAATCCAAGCGACAATCCCTTCAAGATACAATTGTTAACCACATTCCTTATCCCTATTTTTGGAATTTATTTCTGAATATACGAAGTACGTCCAGAAAGTAAGTTCCGTTTGGTAATAACATTAAATTGTGTACAGATACAGAAAAATTATTTATTGCACAAAATTCTACAACCCTTAAACTACTTTTCCACATAACTGACGAAATGTTGCAGGCATTTGTCGTAGCGTGGCACGAGTTTTTGTATACCTTCTTCATAGGCGTGTGCCGCCTGTGTCTTCAACTAGTTGAACGTTCCGCTGCAGCGCAGTTCCGCATATGCGCGGTAGACGCTCTGTATCAAGGAGAAGAAACGTGCGCCATTTGGAGAGCGCTGTCAGCCACGTACACGTTGTTGTGCATGTTTACTCGTACAATGTCGGTGTTGATTGAAAATCCCGCTTGTGAAATCAGATCTGTGATTCGTTTTCTGAATGCTAGGAAAGTGAAACCAATTGAAATTTATCGGCAAATTTGCGAAGTGCATGGACAAAATGCGATGAGTGATTCAATGGTGAGAAGATGGGTCCGACATTCAATGAAGGACGTAGTGAAGTGCACGATGAAGGACGAAGTGGGCGTCCATCTTTGGTTACAGAAGAACTGGTTCACGCGATTGATGACAAGATCCGGGAAAATCGCAGGTTTACAATTAGTGCTCGCTATGGAATTTCTCCAAATCTCACGATCACTAATTCATGAAATTCTTACCGAAAAACTGAACTTTCGTAAACTTTGCCGACGTTGGGTACCAAAGATTCTTAAGGAGCAACACAAAACAAAACGGATGGGTAGTGAGTGCACTTCAGTTTTTGACCCGTTACAATGAAGGCGGCGAAGAATTTCTGACACAGATAGTCACAGGAGATGCAACTTGGGTTTCTTATGACACCCCTGAAAGTAAGCGGCAATCAATGGAATGGAGGCACACTTCATCCCCAGCAAAGGTTAAGCCGAAACAAATCTTGACACCTCAGAAAATGATGTGCAGAGTGTTCCTGGAGTGGAAAGGCATCTTACTCATTGATTTCTTACCGCGTGGTCAAACAATCAACGCAGATGCTTACTGCGAGACACTTAGGAAATTGCGCCACGCAATACAGAATAAGCGCCGAGGGTTGCTGTCAAAAGGTGTTGCTTTTCTTCACGACAACGCACGACCACACACTGCAAATGTGACGAAAAACCTCCTACAGGGATTTGGCTGGGACGTGTTTGACCACCCTCCGTACATCCCTGACCTCGCTCCTAGCGACTTTCATCTGTTCACACATCTCAAGTCTTTCCTTGACGGTCAACACTTCAACAAGGACGACGAGCTGAAAGAAGATGTTTCCAACTGGTTGAAGTCACAGGCGGCGAACTTCTATGAAGAAAGTATCCAAAAACTTAAGCCACGCTATGACAAATGCCTGCAAATGTTCGGCAGTTATGTGGAATTGTAGTTTAAGAGGTGCAGAATGTTGTGCAATAAATAATTTTTCTGTATCTGTACACAATTTAATTTTATTACCAAACGGAACTTACTTTTTGGACGTGCCTGTTTAAGTGGATATTTGCGGTCTATTTCTGTAAACACTAGTTCTCGTTCGGGAAGTTGAGGATGATTGCATACCTACAGCTTGCGTCAAATTACCGAACTACGACATTCTTACCTAAACAATGCCCAAAATATGATCTTATGGTAAATAAAAAATGTTCAAAATATGCAATTATATGACAAATAAAAACCACTGTATTGTGACGATATAATAATTAATCACTTCATTTTTCATCAGAAACCAATCGGACATGAAAATAGAGGCAAAGAAAAATTATGATTTTTCCTAAACATCCGAACCCTAATGAGTGTTGCGAGTGCATTAAACTAAGTTAGCCGTCAGAACTCCCAAGCTCCACCGCGTGGGATAATGTCAAGTAGATAGGTGATCTGTCACATTCTCAGAAATGTAACGATCACTCAGCGGCAGAGATATAATGCGAATATACTACCCACCTTAGGTGTGTCTCGGAATCCCTATTTCCGAAAATTTACAGACACAAATACTAATGGGAAAAGTCCCAAGGAAAGAGAACTGTGCAAATAAAATATGTAGCTATTTGGTCAATAAAACGATTTTGAATTTAAAAAAATTGTGACTGATTTTAATTAGGGCTGCCCCTGTACTTATTCGAACATGGAATTATTTGTACTGTTCGAAAAAAAAAGACGAGCCTTACAGTAGTCGCATATGGTGTGTAACATGTGACATGTTATCCCTTGTTAACAGTTGGTGGAGTTTGCCCCAGAAAACTCCAACTCATAGAGGGAGAACAGCAACAAGCATTAGCTTGGATTCAATATCATTAGGGTGAAGCAATAAGACTGAATTATGCGTTAATTTAAGGGGCTGAAGGATTTCACAATTAAACATAATAGGTAACAAATATGCAATTTATTATTATACTGTTTAAGTAAACAAAACATCAATTAATAACCACTGAAGAAAATACTTGAGCTTCTTATTAAAAGGTTCATGGCAAAGATCAACTTTGTCTTCTTAAAATAGAAGAGGCAATAAAAATGTTGTATAAATGAGAGCTAAAAAACTTATCTTTTGGCGACACTTTAGTGGAGGGTATATCCGGAGTGAATCATCCCTCAAGCGAAGAAATGTATACAAACAGTCCCGTATCACCATTTGTCAGCCCCAGTAGGCAACCCACTCCACACATTTGAGAGGTATCACTGCTGTTGTTGTGCACTGGAGAGATTGGAGTTTGTTTACAAACTTGTTTTGGTCCTGGCTGACCACGGCGCGTAGCAACTACTGTTGACATTCCTTCCTTGTGTCTTTCCTCAATGCGAGATAGTGCACCATGAAGATTATTACTATTAGTCGTAGATGATGACTCTCACTGCGGTACTTGAAAAGTCTTGGCGAGAATATTTGAAGTTTATTGGTCTCAGAGTGGTGACCAAAAGGCAGATTGTCACATGTTGACAGTAGAATGTTGGCCGTAGAGTAAGCCCGAAGAATAGCGGCCCAGAGTGGCCCGTAGAGTCGTGGCCGAAGATTGGATGAAGAGTGGTACGTCACCCAGAAGATGACTCGAGGTTTTATAGCGGCGAAACCCCGCCGAGGGAGGCAGCTGACCAAAAACACCGCTGCTATTGGTTGGCCAAGGAAATGACATCATGAGCTCGCGGCGACAGCGGGCAAGCAGCAGACAGGCTCAGTGTAATCGTTGTAGTGATGTGTTGCGGAAGCCTTAAACATTAGGTGAGTGACTATAATATCTATGAATTAGGTGATTAATAACAAGGTTATGCATATAGTTTAAGCAATTAATACATTTACAAAGAAATAATTATCATTCGGGGATCTCGGTAACAAGAAACAAATTTGACCGACAAATGGGCCAAGCTAAACATTGAAAGTATCACGAAAAGTGATCATGCTCCGAGAACTCCGAATGAAAACAAACAAAAGAATCAGTCAAAACAAACATGGATAACAGACGAGGAGTAAACTAAGACTCGAAAGGCAAAACAGAGATAGCAGAGATAGGTCTAGTGTAAAAACCTTTATTAGTTAAAACATCAACAACTCTGACGCGTTTATCACGGCCAAAGTGGCAGTGAATAACTCTGCCTAGGTTCCTCACGAGAGGCGGAGATGGGTCTCGAAGAAGAACCATGTCCCCCACTCGTACATCTGGTTGAGGAAGCCGCTACTTCTCACGCCTATTTAGCAAGCTGAGATATTCTAACTTCCATCGGCGCCAAAAAGAACAGCGCAAAGATTCTACTTTTCTCCAAAAGATAGGTAGGCTAGGATCACAGCGTCGAACCAGCAAAGGCGGAGTAGCAGCAAGCGAGCAGCCAGCATGAAGGTGTTTGTAATGAAACTTTTTTATTATAAGTGTAGTGATAGGATGCTTTGAAGGAAGGATGATGGGATGTTTTTTCCCATCCTCACAACTAGACATAGCTAATCTTCCACCCACACGTATTATGCCGTCCTGGTCTAGAAAAGGAGTGAGTGGTGAAAGCCTGCTAGACTTGGGTAAATCTTTACCACTTATAAGAGCTTGCTTTTCAGGAGCAAATACTTCCTTCTGAACAAGCAACAAAATCTTGCGAGTAGCAAATTCTAACTCTACTCTGGTGAGAAAGGGTTGAGGCTTCAATGGTTGATCAATTACTAAATATTTCCACCGGAATATATAAGACACTACACGAATCAATTTATCAAATGAAGAGTATCTCTGAAAAAGGCTAGTAGAAGTAGAAGTAAGATGTGACGTGACAGGGTCAGTGCGGGCATCAGGTACTTATTCTGCAAATTGATTAGCTAAGCGAGGCCAGCTAGATGATTCCTGACTTAGCCAAGGAGGACCATTCCAGTACAGGTCTGAAGAAATCAATTTTTTAGGCGTGCAACCACGTGATATTATATCCGCGGGGTTTTCACGGCTAGGAACATGTCTCCATTGTTCAGAATGAGAAACTTCATGAATCTTAGAAACGCGATTTGCCACAAAGGTATTCCAATGAGAAGAAGGCTTGGAAATCCAAGCTAGTACAATAGAAGAATCGCTCCAAAAAAATGTGCGGGAAAATTTTAACTTTAAACTGACATTTAGTTTAGTAGCTAATTCTGTTGCCATTAAAGCAGAGCATAATTCTAATCTCGGCAATGATACCGTTTTAAGTGGAGCAACTTTTGATTTAGCGCACACTAAATTAGAAAATCCAGGGAAAGTGGCTGAGGAACGTCCTACTATGTATGCACAACAGCCATAAGCCCGTTCTGAACTATCAAAAAATACATGCAGGTCATACTGCTGGCATAAGGGATTAGAAATTAAAAGGCGGGGTATAGAAATCTTGGAGAGATCCAGCAAACTACTGCGATACTCTAACCATTCTTCTTAAAGAACAAAGGGGAGATTTTCATCCCAGTCAGATTTTAATTACCAAAGCTTTTGCAGGAAAAATTTTGCAACAATAACTATAGGAGCAATATATTGCAAAGGGTCAAAGATCTTTGCGATTTCTGACAGAACTTGTCTCTTATTTACAGGGGGAGATTCTGACAAATGTACCTGATAAGAGAATGTATCAGAAGAAGGGCACCAAAAAACACCCAATGCTTTTACGGCTGCTTCATCAGTAGGAATAGCAACAAATTCATCAACTGGGACCTCTGATGAAAATTTTGATATAAATTCAGTAGAATTTGAAGTCCATTTATGGAGCGGAAAACCACCTCCTAGGAGCAGGGATTTCAAATCTTCGCACACAAGGAGTGCTTCAGAAATATTAGGGAAAGAATACAAGAAATCGTCAACATAAAATGCCGTTTTTAATGCCTCAGAGGCCAAAGGATGATACAGATGACCATCTTGCTCGGCTAACATGTGGAGAGACCGAATCGCAAGAAAGGCTGAAGGCTTCAGGCCATATGTCACAGTCTTCAATCTAAATATCTTTATGGGTTTGGAACTCTCATCGCGCCACAATATTCTTTGCAGATCTTGCTGCTCAGAATTTACGAGAATCTGCCGGTACATCTGCTTAATATCTGATATTACAGCAATAGGAAACCGTAGAAAATTACGCAAGACAGAGGTGAGATCTGTTTGAATAGCGGGACCACATTGCAAGGTATCATTTAAAGAGACTCCATTGGAATCTGGTGATGAGCCATTACAAACTACTCTTATATTGTCTTGTGTTAAAGAATTTTTCCATACCGGGTGATGATTTAGATAAACTATTTCCTTAAAAGGATTGCCAATTTCTTCTGATTTAGAAATTACCTCCATGTGATTGGATGATTCGTATTCCTCCATAAAGGAAGCATACTGAGTTTTAACAGAAGCATCTCGTTTGAACCGATTTTCAATAGCAAATAGTGCCCTGAGTGCTCCGGAATGCGAGCCCGTGATGGCGGGAGGATTAGGAATACGTGGAAGAGTTACTATAAATCTGCCTTCAGCAGTACGAACAGTGGTTTCCTTGTATAACTATTCACAAATTTCGTTAGAAGAAGAAGTAGCCTGAACATTTTCAAGATCCCAGAACTTGGTCAGCTCTTGACTCAAATCGGCACCAACAAAATAACAATTCGATACAGTTTGAATAGGATTACGGTATATTTGACCAGTAGCGATGCAACCAAAATCAGTTTCGCGGAAGAAAACATTAGGAGCAATTTTTACTTTATTGGAATGAAGACATTGCCAAAATACGCTTGAGCTGAAAAGAAGCTCTACGGGCTAAGCTCTGTTGAAATGAGGGTCAGCTAGCTGGACAAAATTCGGGATATTCCAACCTTGAATAGGATAAGAAGTGCCGGGAATATTGTTGCCTATATACTTGATAATCAAACAATCTAATTGTAACTGCGTACCAAGATTATTAGAGTCCTTCAGATCCACTTTAGCAAAGCTTAAGGATTGCGATTTAGAGCAGTTTATTCCTGTAACCTCTATTGAGGTAGGATGCTTTGGGAGGCCTAACTTTTGTACCAAAGATTCTCTTATAAAATTGTTAGTAGCGGCATTGTCTAGTAATCCCCTGACAGATACCCATTTCCCGTAAGCATTTTTCAATAGAACCTGCACGGTAGATAATTAAACCTGAACTTTGCCAAGCGAGGTAGAACTTTGAGCATACGACTGCGCACTATTTTCAGAAGTCTCAGAATTAGACTTGGTATTGGGACTGCTTGGTCCTGATAACCGTGATCTTTCATGTCTGTGCAAAAGGGAATGGTGTCTAGCCTTACAATGAAAGCATAAACGTTGTGAACGGCAATTGTTTAACATATGCGTTCCTGACAAACAGTTGAAACAATGTTTTTTGTTCGTAATAAACTTTCGTCTTTCATCTACTGATAAAGATTTAAATTCATCACAATTGTATAAATTATGCGATTGCTGACATAGACCGCACGTTTGCATTTGGTTAGGTGACCGAGCATCAACAGGAAGAGCATGTGATCTTAAAATTCTTTGATTAGAACTGCTAAACTTGTCTTTTGAGAAGGCTTTTGAATCTGAAATACTAGATTTTTGATTAGCTATGGCGGAAAAGACTTGGCTTCTAGCCTTCAAAAAGTTAATAATTGCCTCATAAGTGCATTGCAAATGCTGGGAATGTTCTGTTTCCCAGGCTTTTAATGTACTTGCATCCAATCTTGCAGAAATGAGGTGAACTAGAAATAAATCCCAGTGATTTACAGGTTGGTTTAAATTGGACAATGCTCTGACGTGTAGTTCTGCAGTGTCAATCAACTTACGAAGTGATAAGCTGTTTTCTGCTTGCACGTTAGGTAACTCGAATATGCTTTGTATATGGCGTTGAATAGATAAACGAATGTTCCCATATCTATCCTTAAGAAGATTCAGAGCAACTTCATAATTATCACTGGTCAAAGAAAGTGCTTGAATCAGGTTAAGTGCGTTGCCTTGAACTGCCAGACGCAAGTAGTGAAATTTTTGAATTACTGGGATAGAAGTATTCTCATGTACTAAAGAATTAAATAATTCAAAAAATGGCTCCCATTCTATGTCCTTACCAGTGAATTTGGGTATTTCTAATTTGGGTAATATAATGCGTGACGAAGATGTAGAAGATGCTGCAGAAGTTTGATCTTCTTGTTTTCTTTTAAAGTTAAACCCTAATAAGCTGTTTAGCTTCAGCAAATCCCTGATAGTATAATTTTTCAACTTCCAACCTATCACTTTGCTGGTCCGGGTGCTGAGTTTCTATGCTGCATTGTATCTCATCATATTTCTCAAAGGCTTGTTCATAATTCTTAAGCCTCTGCGAAATTATGTCAAGATTACGCTCTTGGGGTTCAAGCTCCGTTAAAAAAGTACGAAACCGTGTGAGCTTGCCCTTACAAGAGGCTCTGGCGTTGCTGAGTTTTTCATCAAGGTTAGGCATGTTAAAAGTTGTTTTTTACTCACGTCAATATTGTGACTCGAGTACTGGAAGCCAGAGGATGACAGCTTGCTAGGTAGTAAGGTTTAGTCTGATGCGGAAGAAACCGGCTTAGCTTACGATTCTCTCCTCCTCTGCTGAACATGCGCCTCACGCTGAAACTTACAATTTGAATTAGTGTTGAAACACAATAAACAAAAACTGTTAATGTTTAATGTGAAATCCAAGATATGAAACTTGTAACATTCCCAGGGTGCAACAGATATGTTTCCCAGGGGTGAGGCACCATAAATATGGTGGAGTTTGCCCCAGAAAACTCCAACTCATAGAGGGAGAACAGCAACAAGCATTAGCTTGGATTCAATATCATTAGGGTGAAGCAATAAGACTGAATTATGCGTTAATGTAAGGGGCTGAAGGATTTCACAATTAAACATAATAGGTAACAAATAAGCAATTTATTATTATACTGTTTAAGTAAACAAAACATCAATTAATAACCACTGAAGGAAATACTTGAGCTTCTTATTAAAAAGTTCATGGCAAAGATCAACTTTGTCTTCTTAAAATAGAAGAGGCAATAAAAATGTTCTATAAATGAGTGCTAAAAAACTTATCTTTTGGCGACACTTTAGTGGAGGGTATGTCCGGAGTGAATCATCCCTCAAGCGAAGAAATGTATACAAACAGTCCCGTATCACCATTTGTCAGCCCCAGTAGGCAACCCACTCCACACATTTGAGAGGTATCACTGCTGTTGTTGTGCACTGGAGAGATTGGAGTTTGTTTACAAACTTGTTTTGGTCCTGGCTGACCACGGCGCGTAGCAACTACTGTTGACATTCCTTCCTTGTGCCTTTCCTCAATGCGAGATAGTGCACCATGAAGATTATTACTATTAGTCGTAAATGATGACTCTCACTGCGGTACTTGAAAAGTCTTGGCGAGAATATTTGAAGTTTACTGGTCTCAGAGTGGTGACCAAAAGGCAGATTGTCACATGTTGACAGTAGAATGTTGGCCGTAGAGTAAGCCCGAAGAATAGCGGCCCAGAGTGGCCCGTAGAGTCGTGGCCGAAGATTGGATGAAGAGTGGTACGTCACCCAGAAGATGACTCGAGGTTTTATAGCGGCGAAACCCCGCCGAGGGAGGCAGCTGACCAAAAACACCGCTGCTATTGGTTGGCCAAGGAAATGACGTCATGAGCTCGTGGCGACAGCGGGCAAGCAGCAGACAGGCTCAGTGTAATCGTTGTAGTGATGTGTTGCGGAAGCCTTAAACACTAGGTGAGTGACTATAATATCTATGAATTAGGTGATTAATAACAAGGTTATGCATATAGTTTAAGCAATTAATACATTTACAAAGAAATAATTATCATTCGGGGATCTCGGTAACAAGAAACAAATTTGACCGACAAATGGGCCAAGCTAAACATTGAAAGTATCACGAAAAGTGATCAACAGTGAACTCTGTTGGTCATTGAAATAACTACGGTACTTGTAAAACTCCAGTGCCGGTATTCAGAAAATATGATATAATGAATATTTTCACACCAAAGGACGACAATTTGAAGATGATTTATTGTAGGAATATCTTTAATTGGGCCTTCTTACCTTTAAGTAATCCGTAGGCGATATACATTCCACATAGCTACATGGCGGACAGACGTCGTGGTACCAATCTCCGGCACCGCGCGCGCTCATTGTTTCCGTTGCATTGCTGTCCTATTTCCGTTTCATCGCCCTATTTCCGTTTCATTTTTCAGAATCATCCCCACAAAAAATATACAGCAACCGAGTGGAAAGATGTTGCACATCAATAATTTCGAATACGTATCATCACCATCAATTTCCTTTTCCCTGCTTAAGCCGGTTCGGAGCAAATTTGACACCCTTCCACTTTACTCTGTCTGTCCACCATCCTTCCTCAACCACTGAACTCCACTCCAGGTTCCATTCTCTCACACTGTCCGTCACCAAATCCATCCACCATACTCTAGGTTTTCCTTGTCCTCTCTTTCCAGTTATCCGTCTCTCCATCACTTGTTTCGGCATTCTTTCATCATTCATCCTTTTCACATGTCCTTACCATGTCAATCTGTTCTGCTCCAGCTTATCATTTAGCTTCTGTACCTTCACTTCCATTCAAAAATCTTCATTTCTCACATTCCCCTTTCATCTCTCCTCGTCATCGGCCAAGTTTCTGCTCCACAGGGGCGTAAAACTTCTCGTATACGTGGGGGGGTCAAATTTACAAACTGCGATTTCCTACCTACCAGGGAATCAATTTTTTTTGTTTTGTTTTAAAACTTGAAATAACACATTAATGTAGGCCTAGCGATATATTAAGAAACCACAATATTGATATGTATTCATTTCTAATTAAAATGCAAAATACAATCAGAATATGAATATAAAACAACTTTTGTCAACGTCTAGCTAAACACCCGAACACCAACGTACCTCAGTTTTAAACCGGCGCTGAAAACTATGATTTAGAAAATGGACCTTTTTGCATTGTCTGGTAAGGGGACAAAGCTCAAAAGCATCTCGGTTGGAAACAGGGGAAGGGGTAAAAAACAGACTGTTTGTTCGGTAGAATAAAGAAATTATGACTAAGCAAGGCAAGATGACTTTTTCGATATTCCACCAAACTTGGCGTTAAATCATTTGTAGAATAGTTTCGAGTTATCTGACTTTTTTTTTCGGTACCGTACTTAAAATTTTTGTCTTGCACCCAAAACTTGAGGGGGGCATTTCCCCCTCCTCCTGCCCTACTCGTGTCTTACGCCCTTGCTGCTCCATATGTCATTATTGGTAATAGTTCTTTGCACATCACTTATTTAGCCTCAATTAAGTTCTGAACCTGATGATAAAACACACCCCCATTGCATTCTCTTGTTGATCTCCATATCCAATCTTGCATTTTCCATCAATTCATCTCCTAAATACCGACAGCAGTGGCTACGCTCGCTAAAGCGCAGCGTTAGGTCATGGGGCCAAGCTCTCTGCCGACTCGGTAGACGCGTGGGTTCTAGCCCCACCTTCGCCCGTCCTTGAAATGGTTTCCCATGGCCCTTCTGACAGGCCACGGCCGCTTCCTTCCACATCCTTGGCCAGTTTCATTCATCTCCATCCATTCCATCTCTCATCCCGACGCGCAGGTCACCCACGGGCGTCGACTAGAAAGACCTGCACTCAGAAGGCCACACGATAAAAAATTAAATTTCCTAAATATTTGAAGTGCCCTACTACTTCCAGAGCTTCATCTTGAAACTCTGAACCTCTTCTAGACTTTCCTCATTTCGTTTTATCGTTTCTGTCCCTTCCTTTGTTCCTCTTGACATTACCATTGTCTTGTTCTTCTCTGTGTTTGAATCCGCTAAGAAAGAAAATATTCAGAAATGAGAAATGAAAATAAGTGTAGAGAAATGTAAGACAATGATAATGACAAGGGGAAAGAAAGAAGAAAAAGGGAATGTTAAAATTGAAGAACTAAAAGCTCATCATTCTTGGAAGCCTTCATAGGGAGATTAAGGCTGCTTGAGCTTTTAGTTCTCGCAGTAAAGTGGTGCAGTTGCACTCTATATAAAGGGAGGTAGCGCGCAGTTCGCTACTCCTGTTCGCTACTCTTTTGAGCCATCCGAGGCTGAGTAGACCCCATTCCAGTCCTCATACCACTTTTCAAATTTCGTGGCAGAGCCGGGAATCGAACACAGGACCTCCGGGGCGGCAGCTAACCATGCTGACCGCTACGCTACGGAGGCGACTAAAAGTCATTTTTGCGAAGGTACTTTATGGATGACCCCCAGATGAGTGTGACGTAGGTTAGGCTGCACTGTACGACACGGCACAGCTGTTCAATATCTGGCGATTGTTATAAACTTCGCCTTGCTTCCTTCTCCACTCTCTGCACACACAAAGCAGGCGCCTTATAGATTAAACACGAGACCAAGTTACAGGTAATTGTGTGAACTGCCAACACAAAGACCTCCATTTCTTATTCTTTCTTTTACTTCACTTGGTTGTGAGGATGCCTGCGCTTGTCTTCAGTAAACGGCCGGGCCTTATACCTCGTAATCTCAACCAATGGGCCTTACAGCCAGGGGCGGATCCAGAGGGGGGGATAAGGGACTTGTGCCCCCCCCCCTCCCCCGAAAATTTGAAACTATTAAGGACGTAACTAAAGATAAAAGTATTCACATTAATTCAATATATTCAAAGGATCTGAGCGTTTTCTACGTTAATTATTTTCATTAAAATACTAGCTTGCCACGGTGGGTGAGTGGATAGCGTGTCGGTCTACTAACCCCAAGATTGCAGGTTCGCTCCTGACCGTGGTAAGTGATTTTTGAAAGGCGGCAAAAATACGATACGCATGTCATACGATGTTGGCATGTAAAAGAACCCATTTGAATTCAGTAGGCCGTGTTCAAAATGGCAAAATTAATCTCGGGAGATTCCGCCAATACAAAGTTGCTCATTTCTCTACTAGAAAGCGCTAGTGTGTTCAAGGAGCTTAGATATCTAACTTCCTTGACTTTCATAGTGATTCAAGGAACAACGAAATTCGACATGCAAGCTACCCTCTGGGTGTCAAATTACAAAGCTTGCACCCGGCACCGGAGGCCATACGATATTATTATTATTATTATTATTATTATTATTATTATTATTATTATTAAAATACTAAATGTAATGTTCCACAGGCATTCAATTTTCCTTCCTTTCATAGATTATTTCATGAGTCAGCTCAAGGACAGATTTCTGAATCATAAAGGAATCCTACAAACCATACGAACGTTGCTACCCAAAAGCATTGTGCAAGCCTCAGATAAACATCTGCAAAAAGCAGTTGATGTCACAGTAAACCAATGGCCGGATGATATTGATGCATCACGAGAGTCATTCTTCAGTGAGCTAAAGATGTGGAGAAGAAGTTTCCTTGAACAAAATGATCATCATGAGTTCCCTAAGGATTTTATATCATCTTTGAATAGGCGTAATGAAATTATTTTCCGGTTCCCTCTCACGAGTTCCATTCCCGTGAGTTCCGAAAACAAATTTCTTAGGAAAAACGCCCTATGAGTTCCGATCGCGTATTCACGCCTGAGTAAATAACCTAATGATTCCCACTAGTTCCGAATGTCTCTGGAAAACCCAGCTGTTAGTTCTGAGGTTTGAGGTAGGAGCTATCAAAGCGATAGAAAAAGTATTTCCAAGAGTCCAAGTGCAAGGCTGTATTTTCCACTGAAGCCAAAGTACGTATTTGGAGAAGAGTGCAAGAAATTGGGCTTTCGGGTATGTATAAAACTAGCCAGGAAATCAGAAACACCATCAGGCAGTGTGCTGCACTTGTATTCATCAAACCAGAAAAAGTAGAAGACGGTTGGCTACACATTCATAGCACGGCTCCGGACAATGGAGTGTTTTGATTACTTTGGCGAGAAATGGCTTGAAAAGTACATATTCCGATTGAAATGTGGAATTGCCATGGGAAGAGGCATAGAACGAATAACTCTGTAGAGGGTTGGAACCATAAGCTGAATTTGAAATGCGGAAAACCACACCCCATGTAAGAGACTTGGTGTTGCGTTTGAAGAAGGTGTCTCAAATTTCAGACGAAAAAATTATGCGGGCAGAGTTGAATTTGTAAGCCACAAATAGGAAAAGAAAATATGTTGCACTGGATGACAGAATCCAAAGAGCAACTCAACAGTTTGAAGAGACCAGTGATTTAACAGTAGTCTGTACATATTGATTAGAGTATTAAGAGAAGAATATTTCAGTTAAAAGATCAATTTGACGAAGCTACGTGCTCATTACTAAGTGGCTAGTAAAAAAGATAAAAAGCAGTTCAAAGACGAAGCGACATGCTGATACTATTTTAAGAACTTTGCAAATATAACTCAAAACTGATTATTTTGACGAATGCACATGCTGATACAGATACTGACAAGACGAAAGCTGGGAGCTACCGGTCCATGGGGTCCGCCCCTCTCTGTTAGAGGAGCCAATTCATTTAAGAGGGCACGCACTCCCGGCTGGCGCTAACAATGGACCTTATTTGATTCAGTAATAAACATATTAATACAATTTTGCAGTGGCGGCTGGTGATTTTTCACTTGGTGGTGCCAGCAAATACAAAATTTGCAATAAAATCATTCAAAGTTGCAGGTACCGGTAGTGCATATTTTATGCAATAAGTTATATGTTTAACATTATTTAACTGTGCTATTGTAGAAGACGCTTTTAATTGAAGTGTCAGCTGAAGTGAATTGAGAAATTGCGTAACTACTACAAATATTTTAATCTCGGGATTTTTCGCCAAAACAAAAGTTCCTCCTTTCTCTACTAGAAAGTGCTATAGTGTCAAGGAGCTTAGATATCTAACTTTCTTGACTTTCATGGCCCTCCAAGGAACAACAAAAATTCGACATGCAAGCTGCCCTTTGGGTGTCAAACAACAAAGCTTGCACCTGGCACCGAGGCCATACAATATTATATCATACACATATTTTGATCGATATGCATTTTAAATAAAAAACATTTTTAAGAATTATAATTGAACAAACCTCTCAGAAAAATAATTTGAAGAAAACAACATATGCTAGGCCTACTCACCAAAAGTAGTTGTTCCAAAACCTCGATCGACACCTTCGTTTGAATTAAGAAGAGCGGTGCTGAAAGTCCATTCTTCGTTCTTTCTTGTAGCAAATACGTCTATCACCTTTGAATTGAAGTTCTCAATCTTGTTCACAAATGATTTCTCACACGACAACATTCCTAAGGCACTTAATCTCTCTTCCTTCATTGTGTTCCGAAGAAAGGTCTTTATCCGTTTGAGCATTGAGAAACACCGCTCCGCTTCCGATGTTGAGAGAGGCATTGTGATCAGCAACTTCAAGATTTTGATTGTCTCTTCAAAAGTATCACATAGCTCATCTTCCAGAATCAACGACAGAAATGGAACGGCACCAGAGACCGCTCTCAATTCAGGCCTAGCATAGAATACTTGCAGCTCACCCTTCAACTTTCTTTTATCTAGAAATGTATATACGCTCGTCATTTCGTCAAGGTACAGGTCTGGGAAGCTTTTGATATAATTGTCAAAATATTGAACTGCGAATAGGTTGGTAGCTGTGAGGAGTCCAGTGAACTGAAAGCGAATTTTTATATCTGAAAGGATAGCATCACATACTTCCAGAGCGTCCCTTTTTCTACAGTCCTCATCAATCCGGGGTCTTTTAGAAGGTAAGGATTCGCCTCTTTTGATAAAAGTCTCATTCATTATTTCATAAATATTGCCCCTGATTGCCTGTATGATGCCTTCAAAATGCTGAATGTCTTGTTTCACTTTAATTGGGTCATTAATTCTCTTTTGCAGCTGATTAAAAATTATGTCAACATGAGGCATTATTTTATTGAAAAATGTTAGCCAGAAAATGAATTTCTTGTCATTAAGCCTTTGCTTGTATGCTCCAGCTTTTTCAATGGTGGAAGGTAACTTAATGGACCCATTGCTTTCGATGGATTCCATAACTTTGACGAGGTGTTCCCTATTTTCATAAATATCTTTCACAGCACGCGAATGGTAATTCCATCGTGTGAGTGATACTCGAGGCAAACTTTTCTCTATGATCTCGCGCAACACTTTCGATCTTTGTGGCGAATGCGAAAAAATGAACAAATTCCTGTGAGATGAGCGAAAAAGATGCGAGCCAGTCGATTAACGGAGGCTGCTGTGGACATTATGAGATTAAGTTGTTGCGCATAGCAATGAATAACATTTGCATTAGGGTACTTATCCTTGATTCACTTTTGCACACCATTTAATCCATCACTCATAACGGATGCTCCGTCATAACTTTGGGCAATCAATTTAGTGGGTTGATCACCCACTAAGGGGTCGATTTCACTTAAAATGCTGTCTGCGATGACATGAGCATTTTGGCCTTCGGGATTAATAAAGTTCCAAAATCTTTCTACTGTTCTTCCTTCAACAACGTAGCGCAACACAATAACCAATTGATAATTGCAAGACACATCAGTTGTTTCATCAGCGGTTATTGCTATATTGTCAGCCTTTTTTATTTCTTTGGACACTTCGTCGTGATACACCTGGCGCATGCATTCGAGCAGTTCGTTTTGAATAGTCTTGGAGATGCATTTAAACACAGGCGACTGGCTGAGATGAACTTTCAAGTCCTTATCCAATTCAGCACTAAACTGAATCAATTCGCGAAATACGCCTTTGTTTTCGAATGTTTCTGTTTCATCATGTCCCCTAAGGGCTAATTCCAAGGCACCACAAGAGCGGATACAGTTTATAATTAAATTTAAGACATACCTATTCTTATCTACTTGTTTGTTGTGAGTGATAATAGTTTGTCTGTACTGACTATCCAACCTGCTTTGAATGTTCGTTTTGCCCAGAAATGAGAGGCTTAAAACATTATCCATATGTCGCTTTGATGATTCATGGACTTTAATTTTAGACCATATGTGTCCTATATCCCTAATACCTGTCTTACTCCAACTCCCATCACCGCCGAACAACAACAAGGAAGACAGAAGAATGCATTGTCTTCTTCGGAACCACAAATCCATTTGTTTTTGCTATAAATTTCCGGATTGAATTTGTGGCATCGATTTTTTGACCGTTGCTGGAGATTTAAATTAGGAAGTGGCCTACCCAGTTTTTTATGTCTATTTTTTCAGTGAGGGTCCTATTGCTAAATGGAGATTGTAACAACTCGCTTATTTTATTCACTGTTACACTTCCGAAATGTGACACAGAGCCCATTGAGATTTCTACGGCTTCGTACGTCGCGCTCGAGCTATGCGATCTTCAAACATGAAACAAATCAAATTTTATTAAGGGACCTAGCTTGCATATATCGATTCAAAAAGCACACTTAGATTAAAACGGTGTTTATATGGTCAATGCCGCATGATACACAAAGCTATGCAAGTTTGGTTGGTTGGTTCCTTAGTTTAGGGGCTGCGACAACGCGGTCATGTAGCCCCGTGTACTTTGGGTGTGTGTAGAATTTGTCTGATAACCGGTGTTAATTGTGATGACTGTATTAGTGTGTGTATCTGTTTTTTTTTAAATTCAAGTAGGGACTGCAACTTTGAATTTTCAAATAGTTCCTACTTTTGCCGCCAAACGCCACCGTCAACGACTACTAGGCCTAGTTCAGAACTAGCTACTAGACGCCACCGCAGTCGGCTCTTGGCAACGAACGTAGCAACCTAAGAGCGTTGTTTACATTCTTAACCTATCCAATTTAGTTTCACACAGGTGTAATTAGTGGAAAGATCTTTAACATGCCATAAATCTATGACATGGGACCGCCGGCTTTACTTCCCCTCCGAAGGAAGGCATACTGAGGGATTTTTAACGCTCTTAAAAAATCCGACGGCTTCGGCCGGGTTTGAACCCGCTATCTTGGGCATAGAAGCTCAGCATGCTACCAACTACGCCACCGAAGCCGCTTCTATGCAAGTTTAAGTAACATGTCTATATAGGAATAAATAAGCATGGCTATTGCTAACACACACGCGCGCACAGCCTCTTTGTCGCAATTTCAGTTGCTGTCTCTAAATAAATAAATAGGTGAGATGAAATGAACACGATGACCTACCTCTAAGACAACCTTACTTATCGTACATACGGATTGATTGGAAAGGATAACCCCTGCATCTAATATAAATGAACACAAAAGCTATTTAACGACGGACACTATTCATACACATTTGCAGTCAAACTTGAGAATTTGTGTTTACGCTTGGGACGTGAAACTGTGCCGCCAAATTAAATTAACGAAACACAGTAAAACTCGTTGAAAAATTCCGAATTTTTACATTACAAAGAGAGATCAAATAATCCCCGTCATCAATATGAGCCTGAAAAAGTTGCTAAATGTCAAACAATAAAGAACTAAAACTATTTTGTGGTTTGAATTTATGTAATAGTCTAGATACAGTGATATATCGTCAAGCTGGTATCACTGGAGGTGTGTTGCCATATGCTGTACTCTAGTGGATGAAAGATAAAGCAGTTCAGCAGTTGGCATGTAATGTGGGCTTGAACCTGTGACGTGCTGCTATCTCGTGGATAGAATTGAAGCTCCGCGTCACGGGGCCGTTGGCTCTACCTCAGGGTAATATGCGTCTCAACACAACACAAACAAACTCAAGCCAAACTAGTCCTTATTGCAGTACTGTGTCTGATGCGGTCTGATATTCGTAGGTAGTGCCGGTTGGCTCTGGCTCAGTAATTCAATAAAGCGCCACCAGAACGCATGTCAGTTTGACGCTCGTTCAAATAAATGCAGAATATGCATAAAATTTCCCCAAAATGTAAATGTAATATAAACTGTTCTTGAGAGGGAAAAGTCACATATTCTCTCTTCATTACATTGGTGGTGCCATGGCACACGGGCACCACCTCAGGAACCGCCCCTGCAATTTTGCTGTAGAAAACTAAGCTGAAACTCGCTCAGATAGCGTTCGGAACTGATGGGACTCGCTCAGGCAGTGTAATTGGCAGATAGCTAATCCCCGAAAGGATTTGGAACTGGCGGGAATCGGAACTCATGGGAGAACACGTTATTTTCCCCTTCATACACAAGGCGTTGAAGATTTTCTGTACTTTACCGGTAACTACAGCAACGCCAGAACGTTCGTTCTCAACATTACGGTATCTGAAGACCTATTTGAGGAACACCATGGGATCAGACAGTTTGAATGGACTACCGTTAATGTATATACAGTAGCCTACATAAAAATGTGGAAATCAAAACTCAAGAAGTACTGGATAGAATGTATAAAAAGCCTTGTCAGCTTCTTCCTTAAATGTAATTGTATAACTCTGTAAATCTGATATATGTTTATGCATACGATGACAGATTTTCTAATTGTAGCACCTCATCAGATCCCCCATCCCCCCCGACGAAAACAAATCCTGCGTCCGCCCCTGCTTACAGCTGTGTCAAATGAGTGGAATTATATTTAAATTAATAGGGTAATCATATATTAAAAACTCATCAGCGCTTATTATTTATTAATATTCTCAACGCAAGGAAGCGGACACCAAAGCTAAATGAATGAGTGGTATTTATTTATTTATGTTATTTATCGTTTATTCATATAATTTAGGCTCAGGTGTTTAGGAATAATCATATTTTTTCTTTCCCTCTTTTTCGTGCCTGATTGGTTTCTGATGCAAATCCAGTGATTATCGTCACAATAGAATGGTTTTTATTTGTCATGTAAATGCATATCTCGATCATTTTTTACCATTGAGCATTTTATGGTAAGAACGTCATATTTCGGTAGTTTGACGGTGTGCAATCATCCTCAACTTACCGAACGGGAACTAGTATTTACAGAAATACACTGTAAATAACCACTTAAACATGTATATCCTGAAAATTATATGAAAATTGCAACAAAGAATTTTGTTTACAATTTAATCTCGAAGGGATTGTCGCTTGGATTTATAATTAACAAAAACGGCCATATTTAAATCAGTAATTTTGAGGTCATATTTTGTCTTTTGTAACGTCATATTTGCTTGCATATTTGGACTATTTTTAGTTCATAAACATCTGAGCCCTACTAAAAATTAAAATATTATTTATATTTGATCTACAAACAGACGCGCACTGGCAACCAAATATGGAAAAATGAAGCAATTGTAAAGTTTCAAATACTTGGGAGAGATTATACAGGAAACAGGACTTGGCATCCAATGAAGAGAAGATCACAGAATTACAGAAAGCATACAGACTTACAAGGAAACACTACAACAAATGTATCTCCATCAATGCCAAACTTCTTCTTCTTCTTCTTCTTCTTAATTTCTCGATTCCAGTTCCCTGGGTTGGGTTGCAAATCAAGGACCTCCACAGTTGTCTATCGCTCCACCATTCATTTCCTTCTTTCAATACTTCTTTTTCTTTCTTTTACTCCTCACTTCTCTATGCTTTCCTGCACCATATATATCCACCTATTTCTGGGCCTTCCTCGTGGTCTTCTTCGTGGTATTTTCTCCACAAATACTCTTTATAGTACTCTATATCCTTCTATTCTCATCATATGTCCGTACCACTTCAGTTTACTGGTCTCTATCTTGTCTTGCAGTTTTGGGAACCCAGTTCTATCCCTAATGTCCACATTTCTGATTTTATCCCCCCGTGTCTTCCCAATTATTCCTCTAAGGAACTTCGTCGAGGCTGCTTGGATACGGCTTTCATCGCGTTTTGTTGTGATCCAAGTACCCACTGCAGATGTCAAAATTGGTGTGTAATACATTGAGAATAGAACGACATTATAATACAGTAGTATTAACAGAAGTCATATACGCTTCAGAAACCACAGCAGTCAAGGGATGAACAAAAATCAAGGAACTAGAAAAACAAGAGAGAAAAATACGGTACTGAGAAAGATCTACGGGCCAGTTCAGAAAAAGGGAATATGGGTAAAGAGTTGCGGTTTGCCCACTCTTCAGGTCTTTTATTCTAATTATAAGTATAAGATACTGAACCCTTATTGATTTGCCGATCAATAAGTCTTCATGATTTGTATTATTATTATTACTTATATCCAGGCAGCGCATGTTGAAGTAGGCTATGGAGGGCAGGTAGTGTGTTGCAACGCTTGCGACAGAGGTGGCGTGGTAGTTATTCCTGGGGACGACCTAGTAAGCCGAGTTCAACGCTTAACTCAGAGTGAACGCGAATACAATTTGGCGTCATTATGGGCGTCCCAGAGGTGAATTTCCAACCGATACCCGATTGAATCATCGAATCAGAAGAGAAGACGCCTGACCCACGCGGAGATGTGCGTGCTATAAAAGAGATGCTGAAAACACGTGTATGAAGAACCGCCGATCCGATAGGATTCCGCATGAGTGCATTAAGACGTTCAGATAAAAAGAAGAAGTTTGATACTAGACCCAAGTCCGTGAGTTGAAAACTACAGATTATTTTCTCAGATTGCCCCCACCCCACTCCATTCTGCCAGTTTCTAATAAATTGATCGGTGATGAGTAGTTTGGGACACAATTTGATCAGGCGCCGATAGGCATAGTTCACGCCAGTTTGAGACACATTTTGAAGGAGCTCTGAGGAGCATAGTTTGAACCAACATTTTATTGAGCTCTTGGGAGCAGAGTTCACGCCAAGTAGAGTAGAGATCTCTAGTTGAGATAAGCGCTACTCGGCATAAGTAATTTGAGAGACTTTAAATGCCAGCTGCGCGGCTGACTAGACTGTAATATTTTTGTGTTATATTTTGTGATGTATATGTGCGTGTGAATCAAACGAATGCTTAGATAGGGCCAGTTCTGCCTGGGGTAATCACCCAGGACTCTTGAGTGAAAGTCAGTAGCTTATAGCGATTCTAGCAGGGTAGAATTTTAATTTTGAACATTTCTTTTTAAGAAGCCACGCCAAGATGTCTACAGCAAGGTCGATTGGTGGGATGATGTGCTACGCCTCTACCAGAATGTCGATAATGACGGAGTAAATTTCCCGTGGGAATGCTCTGGGATGGAGGTTGATTTTCTGCAAGCGGGACGGTGATGTACAAACCATTGATTTATTCAATATGTAGCTAGATTAGACGCGGGAACGTTGTAAATAATTTTTGTTCATTAGTTTTTCTTGTGTATTTTAGATTTCGTGCTCCGACACTCTTATCTTATAAATGTGGCCAAAATTTGTTTGATTGTATATTTTTCTTATGAGTCATTATTAGTATGCACGGCGCGTGCATTGGGATTTTATTCATGCGAATGCGAAGTTCGTCATGGATGATAAATGGTGCTGTATTCAAATTCATTTTTATCAGGAGAAGGGGGTAAAAGTTGTTAGATGTTTTACGAACAGGTTTTTATTCATACTAGGGTTGCCGAGCGCAACACGTTAAGATGTCACTGTAGAACACCTTAGTTCTATATTTTTGAGTTTTTTTTATATCCCTTTTCAGGATCTTCAGTCACGGACTAGACTGGGAGCGCATGTCGGTGGAAATATTTATGTCTTTTATTTCAGGTTTCTGTCAAACCCATACCTGTGATCCTGGTGTGTGTACCGTGTCAATGTGTGTGTATTTGATTCTTCGTGATGAGGGGTAGAATGTACCTACGGCCCTCAAATTGTGGTTGTATTTTTGATTGGAAAGGGGGAGCGCTCTGGGAGGCTACCTTACCTTGTCCTGTGCTGATTCTTGGATTTCCGTGGGAAATGCTAAGATATTTTTATTTGACACACACACGTATATTATGTGTTATTGGGAGCACGCTTCTTCGAGACTCGAGCCATTGCTACGGCAGGTCGAGGTATTTGACACGTGGGTTGACAGATGTTGCAGATTCAACGTTGCGCCCGTCTATGTCTGGTGATTCATCGTTTAGGCAGTCCAGCTACGACCGACTGACCCCTGTAAGCTATCTGTAGCAAACCTGTTCTTGTAATGATCTTTGGATCATAATATTAAATTGGGAGTTCGGCATGTCCGTTACGAATTACCGCATATCGTATGAAATGAAATATTTGTTGTTATGATGTAAATTTTGGCTTGAGCCTAGTGATTTCTGTGACTCATTTCAATTGCTTATATGTTATATTTTGGTTCGTTGTGACACCTTTGGGTGTATGTAGAATTTCATGTAAAGATGGCAAGCGGCCATGTGTGTATTTTTCTTGATTGGATACGTGTTGATTTACTTGTGTTGATTTTAAAAGTCCTAGTTTTTTTGTAGGCGTTAGTGTTGATTGCTAAGGCAATTCTTTTTGTGGTGTTTGAAGCCATATTTTCAGTGTTGCCTTAGTAAACAAGAGTTTAGTGCTTTTCAGTCGGTCAACACGAATGTACCTAAAAGAGAAATCCTGAAATAAATTACATGAGATTAATAAAACACTAGGATGACCAGTTTCGATCGTCAAGCGATCATCATCAGATCCAATACACTTAGGCTATAAAATCTATGTTTGAAATACAGGTGAAAATATTTACAATATGTACAATTATTTAGTTGCAATATTGGTACTGCAACTGTCAGTGTATGCTAAATGCAGTATATATGTTAGGTGAAATGCTAAATGGTGATAGCTATCCGGAGATTGTACTTTAGAGAGATTATATGGTTGTAAACTATGGTTAAACTATAAAATTTTTAGGCTAACTACTTATCTGATTGTCTTCCGTACTACAGCTATTCGCAGTTTTCGTGCTCACCTGAACTCGCTGTGCGGTCAACTGTGCATAGCCCCTATGAACACTAAAAAATTCAGTTTGATTGCTATAATAGATTCGTAGATATTCAGAGCCGTCTAAATATATCGGATTGTCGCCATGTTGGATTGTTCAATGTATAGGCCATAGAGGCATGTACCATTAAAGGAAAATTATTGCGTAGGTTCATTATTCTATCTTTCACTTCGATCGCATGACTACATCACAAGAAATAAAAACTTAATTTTAAAATTCGCACAGCCGCCATCTTGAGGTTATGTAAACAATTGAACTAAATTAGATACCAGTGCATTACAATGTGTATTAATATTTCCTGTACCAGATTTCATTGCGTTTGGAACATTAAATCGCGAGAAAGGTCTATTTAAAATTTTCAAAATCGCTTGGCCGCCATCTTCGTTTTGTAGTTAACCGGTTTTTGAAAGTCTTATAGATGGACTTCCAGTAGTGCCCTTCATCTCCGTACAAAATTTCAGGGAGATACCGCTGATAGTTACAGAGATATAGAATGCCAGTGAAATATTTCGCTCATCCGCCATCTTGTAGTTTTGTTAACAATTGAACGAAGTTAGATGTCGGTGCATTACAATGTATATAAACATATACTGTACCAAGTATCATTTCGTTTGGTTGGTTAAATCGCGAGAAACGTCTATTTAAAAGTCGCAACTTCGCATGGCCGCCATGGTGGTTTTGTAGTTACCAGGTTTTCAAAGGTCACATAAGTGAACTTATAGTAGTTTCCTTTATCACCTTACCTAATGTCAGGGTAATATCGGTAATAGTTTTGGAGATATTGATTTCTGGTGAAATATTTCGCACAGCCGCCATGTTGGATTGGTGAGTCGTAACAAAATTTGAAGGGCACGGTCGGGGTCGCCGAGAATAGTGCTATGAACTTACCGAGATTCATTGAAATCGCTCCAGCCGTTTAGATTTTATTAGGGACACACACACACACGCGCACACACACACGGACAAAAGGTGATCTCATAAGCCTATTTTTTTCAAAATTGAAAATAGGCTAAAAACCACACACGCACATGTCATTGCAGTAATTTGGGGCATTTGGTCCGGAGGTTAACGATCTCTCCTGAGATCAGGCCTAGTTTGGCACTTTTATTAATTCAAGGGGTGTCATTTGGGAGTCCTTGTGTTTTTGCTGTAAGTAGTGTAAATTTGTTGATCTGATAATTAAATTCATTTGTTTTAATCCTGGTATTCACTTTTTCCCGCATGTTATTTTGTTATATGTTACCCTGCATGTTATAAGAAGCGCTTAACAACAACTTTACGAAATGGACCGTTACACAACCGAAATTGAGTCTTATATGCTTCTTCGCAAGGGTTTAATACATTACATAGTTCAATACCCGTTGTTTGTTAACCTTCTCTTATTTCTTTCTTTACCTTATTATGATTGTTAAGCTTTGCATATTAGCAGCCTTGTAAGAGAGGAAGCATAATAAATAATATACGAACAGACAGAGACGATTACAAACAACAACAACAACAACAACAGGAAAAGAAGGGCAAAATTGTTTGGGCACATACATAGGATGAACGAAGACAGATCAAAACGATTTGTAATATAGTTATTAATAGTACACTGAAAATTAATTGGGTAAATGAAACCGCGGAAGACCTCAAGAAACTAAACATCTACACAGATGGCATGGCAGACAGGAAAATATACAGAGATAAAATCAGAAAACAGAAATTTGAGCAAACGCCCAAAGAGAAAAAATAAATAAAATAACAGGAAACAAGTGAACAGAAGAGAGAAAGAAAGAAAGAAAGAGAGGTTTTTGGGAAGAAAGAAGAATTCGACAGAAAAGAAACATGACAATTGATTGTGTTTTAACGCTCTCCTTTAAGGGGGAATTAACGATTATATTAATAATAATAATAATAATATTGATTGATTTATTTATTTTAAGTACTTGGGCTGTGCATTCTCTCATGATGGTAGAATGGGGAAAGAATAATAATAATAATAATAATGATAATAATAATAATAATAATATCGGATGGCCTCGGGTGCCGGGAGCAAGCTTTGTAATGTGACACCCAGAGGGCAGCTTGCATGTCAAATTTAGTTGTTCCTTGAAGCACTATGAAAGTCAAGCTCCTTGACACTATAGCGCTTTCTAGTAGAGAAATGAGTAACTTTGTGTTGGCGGAAAATCCCGAGATTAAATTTGCCATTATATATGGTTTTATTAAACACAATGTGTACAATCACGTTTTTCACCACTCTGTCATTTCAGCGATTAGAGATTGAGACCTGCTTATACATTCCACTAAGTGATATTTGGGGCATGGGTTATTGCAGTTCTTCCAGACGCAGTCCACCTTGCGAGAAAGCGAAGCTATCATGAAAGAAAAATGGACTAGGTGGAAATACTTGCAGAAATGGAGAGACAAAGGTTGAAACATGACTGTTTTAGGAGGCAGAGGGAGTTAGAGCAGAAAATGGTGGAAGAAGGGACTGCAAAGAGAATAGAAGAACTGGTGAAAAAACGAGTGGAAGAGGAACTTGAAAAGTGTAAAGAAGAAATAGAAGCAGAGGTTTTGGGAAAGGCGGAGGAAGCTAAAAAAAATCATGGAAAAACAAATGGTGGAAGAAATGGAGAGAAGAAGAGAACTTCAATTAGAAGAGGAGAAACAGCTCGAGGAAGAAGAGAGAAAGAAACGAGGAGATTTGGAACAGATTATGGCTGAAAACAACCGAAAAATTGAGGAAGCCCGGAAAAAGCTGGCAGAAGCAAGTTTGGCAATGGTGGAAGAACAGCGGAAGATGGAGGAGGAGAGGCAGAGGTTAGAAATGGACCAGGAGAGGAGAGGAAAGAAAAAAATGCCATTATGAACTCAGCCTACTAAATTCAAATGGGTTAACATGCCAACATCCTATGACATGAGTGTCGTGATATTAGCCACCTTTCAAAAATCATTTACCACAGCCAGGAGCGAACCTGCAACGCATATCCGGACATGTATCGTTTCGATACCACTTCAGTTTGACTCGATTGCACATCTCCCACTTCACTACAGACACATATGCACTACAAGAATTGTTCCGCGTGGAGACCCTGCTATTCATTACGCAAGGTGTACCTGTGCAGGATGTTATCATACACATGTCCCACGAGACCTGGAGTGTGTTCAAGTATGTGCGCTGCGGTGCAACAAGATCTTCTTCCGACTCGACAGGAGTCTCATAAACAAGATTCTTCATGTGGTCCCACAGTAAAAAAGTCGAGGGGAGTTAAATCTGGCGATCGTGGTGGCCTCAAAATTGGACTACCTTGACCTATAAACCAATACAGTACAATATATTTCCGTCAATCAATACCAAACAAATTATGTTAAACTGTATTAACACTCACATTCGTGGGACATGTTTCGATGCCATGCTGCTCCTTTCTTCAGTCACTTCATCTCATCAATGTCATCGTGCGTTCTCAAAGATATCTTATTATAAAAGATGCTCACACAAACAAACATTAAAAACAATAAAAAGAATCTTAAAAAAACACTATACTAAAAATACACATACGTATAAACTTAAACAACTATATCGAAACTCAGAATGTCTGTCACCACGCCCATGTAAAATAATCATTCTTCTTCTACGTTGAAGTTGGTCCAATCGACTGTTTTGGCCCTAGGCATCATCAGTGTACATATTACGGAGTGACCAGTCCTTTAAATTATAGTGTTTGATACTAAAAATGGAACATGAACCGGTCAATGCGGACCATGGCGGAATCTAAAGTAGAAGGCCTACCTCGACCTGTCAAAGCGGACTCACTGTCATTACCGTTTGTAAACAAACAGACGACATGATATCATTGGACTGCGGTCTCGTCCTGCACCCTGACTGCATCACAACTGCGGATTCACCGTCACTACGGTATGTAAACAGAAGATATACGTACTGTATGAACATCAGGGGACTGCAGAGGTTGCCCTCAGTCAATGTTATTTGCGTTCTGTGAAGCGGGCGATGTAAAATGAAAGTGATCTTCAAACCGTTTTGGTATCGAAACGACAAGGGTTCACATTCAAACTGTGATCTACAGGGTCAGTATCTATGTAATAATTTTATTAATGCAGCCAATGGCCATGTACTTTTCTTTTCAGGACGGGTCAGGGAAGGGATATTGGAAGGAAATCGGCCGTGGACCTATTGAAAGGAACCGTCCCGGCATTTGCCTGGTGGTGAAAATGGGAAACCATAAAAACCATTTTCAGGACGGTCGGGGTGGGAATCGAACCCACGCTCTCCCGATGCCAGCGAGTCACGAGGTAGCGCTTTAGCGCTCTCGGCCACCGCGGCCAGTATCTATGTGCGCCCCGATAAACACGGCAAGCTAAGCCGGCCTTGACTGGCGCAGATCTCGGGCGCGCGTACATGGTATAGCCGGTGGTTGGCGCGCACTTTTTCACATTTACCAAACGTGTTCATTAATGTGTACTTACAGTGCTCATAGCCGATGCTGAAAATGTCCTCCCTCTCTTGTAACACACACCTGACATCTTCTGATGAAAGAAGGGACAACAACCTCATCTAATTTTTGTTCTGTAAAAACACAACGTTGTCTGTTAACTTTTTTATTGTTCACGGAGCCTGTTTTCTTGAATCGTTTAGCGAGCCTCCTAATTGTACTGGCATTAGGCACAGGTCTTCATGGAAACTTAATTCGAAAGTTTCGTCTTGTTTGAGAACAAGGCTTTCTGCTTTTCATATACGAATTCATATACTCGTTCGCGCAATGTGAATTGGTGTCTAGGCATGACCAACAATCACAGTAATAACAATACTCACTAAACATACAACGTCACCTCCGTAGCGTAGCGGTCAGCACGGTTAGCTGCCGCCCCGGAGGTCCTGGGTTCGATTCCCGGCTCTGCCACGAAATTTGAAAAGTGGTATGAGGACTGGAACGGGGTCTACTCAGCCTCGAGTGGTCCAAATGAGAAGAGGGGGTTCGATTCCCACCTCAGCCATCCTCGAAGTGGTTTTCCGTGGTTTCCCACTTCGTCTTCGGGCAAATGCCGGGATGGTACCTACTGTAAGGCCACGGCCGCCTCCTTCCCTTTCCTAGCCTATCCATCCCAATCTTCCATCCCTTCCCATCCCTCATGAGGCCCCTGTTCGCTTTGCAGGTGAGGCCGCCTGGGCGAAGTGCTGATCACACCTCCCCAGTTGTATCCATTCCGACCAGATGTTCCAAGCTCCAGGACACTGCCCATAGAGGCGGTAGTGGTGAGTTCCCTCGCTGAGTCCGTGGGAACCACCAACCTAGAGGGTAAATTGGCTAAATAAAAAAATAAAAAAAATAAACATACAACACTAACGTCTAAGTTTTTCAGATACTCGTCCATATGAATGACAAAACAAGTGCGAACTAACGATATGAGACAGTGGAGCGTGCCACCACGGGCTGAACCGAGTACGCCCGCCCGAGATCTGCGCCAGTCAAAGCCGGCTTAGCTTGTCGTTTTTTCGGGGCGCACAAAGATAATGACCCTGTACTTAGTCCCCTCTCAAAACCCCTAGAAGTTTGTGATAGGAATTATGAATCACCCTGTATATTACAGTGTGTATTTTTAATATAGGGGGGATAGGGAAGGAGGAGGACGTGTTCTTAAGTTAGAAACTATCCCAGCATTTGCCTGGAGTAAAAGGGACAGTCAGTCTGAAAGACTGGACTTTATATCATTTTAAATGCTACAAATGCAGAAAAATGCTAGAATGGCTGGAGGCTTCGAGCGAATTCACATGTCAGATGATCAAGAAACAATCAGAACGCTAGAAAGTTACAAGTCATCGCGGTGAAAGGAGGGAGCCGGCTCGATGACGTACCGCCGTGTCGATGCCGTCTCGTAACGCCAGAGCTCACCAGTGAACTCAGTACACATGCACCAAGCGGTACTATGACGCCACACACCTCAGTGCATTCTCGGTACATTTCGTGACGTTGCCGTAACGTAGCGCCACAGCTCACCAGTGAACTCAGTACACATGCACCAAGCGGTACTATGACGCCACACACCTCAGTGCATTCTCGGTACATTTCGTGACGTTGCCGTAACGTAGCGCCACAGCTCACCAGTGAACTCAGTACACATGCACCAAGCGGTACTATGACGCCACACACCTCAGTGCATTCTCGGTACATTTCGTGACGTTGCCGTAACGTAGCGCCACAGCTCACCAGTGA
Organism: Meconema thalassinum; assembly: GCA_946902985.2. Lineage (NCBI taxonomy): Eukaryota > Metazoa > Arthropoda > Insecta > Orthoptera > Tettigoniidae > Meconema > Meconema thalassinum. The sequence goes on along the minus strand of OX336388.2, from coordinate 98,977,975 downwards.
ACTCAGTACACATGCACCAAGCGGTACTATGACGCCACACACCTCAGTACATTCTCGGTATATTTCGTGACGTTGCCGTAACGTAACGCCACAGCTCACCAGTGAACTCAGTACACATGCACCAAGCGGTACTATGACGTCACACACCTCAGTGCATTCTAGGTACATTTCGTGTCGTTGCCGTAACGTAGCGACACAGCTCACCAGTGAACTCAGTACACATGCACCAAGCGGTACTATGACGCCACACACCTCAGTGCATTCTCGGTACATTTCGTGACGTTGCCGTAACGTAGCGCCACAGCTCACCAGTGAACTCAGTACACATGCACCAAGCGGTACTATGACGTCACACACCTCAGTGCATTCTCGGTACATTTCGTGACGTTGCCGTAACGTAGCGCCACAGCTCACCAGTGAACTCAGTACACATGCACCAAGCGGTACTATGACGCCACACACCTCAGTGCATTCTCGGTACATTTCGTGGCGTTGCCGTAACGTAGCGCCACAGCTCACCAGTGAACTCAGTGCACATGCACCAAGCGGTACTATGACGCCACACACCTCAGTGCATTCTCGGTACATTTCGTGACGTTGCCGTAACGTAGTGCCACAGCTCACCAGTGAACTCAGTACACATGCACCAAGCGGTACTATGACGCCACACACCTCAGTGCATTCTCGGTACATTTCGTGACGTTGCCGTAACGTAGCGCCACAGCTCACCAGTGAACTCAGTACACATGCACCAAGCGGTACTATGACGCCACACACCTCAGTGCATTCTCGGTACATTTCGTAACGTTGCCGTAACGTAGCGCCACAGCTCACCAGTGAACTCAGTACACATGCACCAAGCGGTACTATGACGCCACACACCTCAGTGCATTCTCGGTACATTTCGTGACGTTGCCGTATCGTAGCGCCACAGCTCACTAGTGAACTCAGTACACATGCACCAAGCGGTACTATGACGCCACACACCTCAGTGCATTCTCGGTACATTTCGTGACGTTGCCGTAACGTAGCGCCACAGCTCACCAGTGAACTCAGTACACATGCACCAAGCGGTACTATGACGCCACACACCTTAGTGCATTCTCGGTACATTTCGTGACGTTGCCGTAACGTAGCGCCACAGCTCACCAGTGAACTCAGTACACATGCACCAAGCGGTACTATGACGCCACACACCTCAGTACATTCTCGGTACATTTCGTGACGTTGCCGTAACGTAGCGCAAGAACTCACCAGTGAACTCAGTACACATGCACCAAGCGGTACTATGACGTCACACACCTCAGTGCATTCTCGGTACATTTTGTGACGTTGCCGTAACGTAGCGCCACAGCTCACCAGTGAACTCAGTGCACATGCACCAAGCGGTACTATGACGTCACACACCTCAGTGCATTCTCGGTACATTTCGTGACGTTGCCGTAACGTAGCGCCACAGCTCACCAGTGAACTCAGTGCACATGCACCAAGCGGTACTATGACGCCACACACCTCAGTACATTCTCGGTACATTTCGAGACGTTGCCGTAACGTAGTGCCACTGCTCACCAGTGATCTCAGTACACATGCACCAAGCGGTACTATGACGTCACACACCTCAGTGCATTCTCGGTACATTTCGTGACGTTGCCGTAACGTAGCGCCACAGCTCACTAGTGAACTCAGTACACATGCACCAAGCGGTACTATGACGCCACACACCTCAGTGCATTCTCGGTACATTTCGTGACGTTGCCGTAACGTAGCGCCACAGCACACCAGTGAACTCACTGCACATGCACCAAGCGGTACTATGACGTCACACACCTCAGTGCATTCTCGGTATATTTCGTGACGTTGCCGTAACGTAGCGCCACAGCTCACCAGTGAACTCAGTACACATGCACCAAGCGGTACTATGACGTCACACACCTCAGTGCATTCTCGGTACATTTCGTGACGTTGCCGTAACGTAGCGCCACTGCTCACCAGTGAACTCAGTACACATGCACCAAGCGGTACTATGACGTCACACACCTCAGTGCATTCTCGGTACATTTCGTGACGTTGCCGTAACGTAGCGCCACAGCTCACTAGTGAACTCAGTACACATGCACCAAGCGGTACTATGACGCCACACACCTCAGTGCATTCTCGGTACATTTCGTGACGTTGCCGTAACGTAGCGCCACAGCTCACCAGTGAACTCAGTACACATGCACCAAGCGGTACTATGACGTCACACACCTCAGTGCATTCTCGGTACATTTCGTGACGTTGCCGTAACGTAGCGCCACAGCTCACCAGTGAACTCAGTACACATGCACCAAGCGGTATTATGACGCCACACACCTCAGTGCATTCTCGGTACATTTCGTGACGTTGCCGTAACGTAGCGCCACAGCTCACTAGTGAACTCAGTACACATGCACCAAGCGGTACTATGACGTCACACACCTCAGTGCATTCTCGGTACATTTCGTGACGGTGCCGTAACGTAGCGCCACTGCTCACCAGTGAACTCAGTACACATGCACCAAGCGGTACTATGCCACCACACACCTCAGTACATTCTCGGTACATTTCGTGAAGTTGCCGCAACGTAGCGCCAGAGCTCACCAGTGAACTCAGTACACATGCACCAAGCGGTACTATGACGCCACACACCTCAGTGCATTCTCGGTACATTTCGTGACGTTGCCGTAACGTAGCGCCACAGCTCACCAGTGAACTCAGTACACATGCACCAAGCGGTACTATGACGCCACACACCTCAGTGCATTCTCGGTACATTTCGTAACGTTGCCGTAACGTAGCGCCACAGCTCACCAGTGAACTCTGTACACATGCACCAAGCGGTACTATGACGCCACACACCTCAGTGCATTCTCGGTACATTTCGTGACGTTGCCGTATCGTAGCGCCACAGCTCACTAGTGAACTCAGTACACATGCACCAAGCGGTACTATGACGCCACACACCTCAGTGCATTCTCGGTACATTTCGTGACGTTGCCGTAACGTAGCGCCACAGCTCACCAGTGAACTCAGTACACATGCACCAAGCGGTACTATGCCACCACACACCTCAGTGCATTCTCGGTACATTTCGTGACGTTGCCGTAACGTAGCGCCACTGCTCACCAGTGAACTCAGTACACATGCACCAAGCGGTACTATGACGCCACACACCTCAGTGCATTCTCGGTACATTTCGTGACGTTGCCGTAACGTAGCGCCACAGCTCACCAGTGAACTCAGTACACATGCACCAAGCGGTACTATGACGCCACACACCTCAGTACATTCTCGGTACATTTCGTTACGTTGCCGTAACGTAGCGCCACAACTCACCAGTGAACTCAGTACACATGCACCAAGCGGTACTATGACGTCACACACCTCAGTGCATTCTCGGTACATTTCGTGACGTTGCCGTCACGTAGCGCCACAGCTCACCAGTGAACTCAGTACACATGCACCAAGCGGTACTATGACGCCACACACCTCAGTACATTCTCGGTACATTTCGCGACGTTGCCGTAACGTAGCGCCACAGCTCACCAGTGAACTCAGTACACATGCACCAAGCGGTACTATGACGCCACACACCTCAGTGCATTCTCGGTACATTTCGTGACGTTGCCGTAACGTAGCGCCACAGCTCACCAGTGAACTCAGTACACATGCACCAAGCGGTACTATGAAGTCACACACCTCAGTGCATTCTCGGTACATTTCGTGACGTTGCCGTAACGTAGCGCCACAGCTCACCAGTGAACTCAGTACACATGCACCAAGCGGTACTATGACGCCACACACCTCAGTGCATTCTCGGTACATTTCGTGACGTTGCCGTAACGTAGCGCCACAGCTCACCAGTGAACTCAGTACACATGCACCAAGCGGCACTATGACGTCACACACCTCAGTGCATTCTCGGTACATTTCGTGACGTTGCCGTAACGTAGCGCCACTGCTCACCAGTGAACTCAGCACACATGCACCAAGCGGTACTATGCCACCACACACCTCAGTACATTCTCGGTACATTTCGTGAAGTTGCCGCAACGTAGCGCCAGAGCTCACCAGTGAACTCAGTACACATGCACCAAGCGGTACTATGACGCCACACACCTCAGTGCATTCTCGGTACATTTCGTGACGTTGCCGTAACGTAGTGCCACAGCTCACCAGTGAACTCAGTACACATGCACCAAGCGGTACTATGACGCCACACACCTCAGTGCATTCTCGGTACATTTCGTGACGTTGCCGTAACGTAGCGCCACAGCTCACCAGTGAACTCAGTACACAAGCACCAAGCGGTACTATGACGTCACACACCTTAGTGCATTCTCGGTACATTTCGTGACGTTGCCGTAACGTAACGCCACAGCTCACCAGTGAACTCAGTACACATGCACCAAGCGGTACTATGCCACCACACACCTCAGTACATTCTCGGTACATTTCGTGACGTTGCCGTAACGTAGCGCCACAGCTCACCAGTGAACTCAGTACACATGCACCAAGCGGTACTATGACGTCACACACCTTAGTGCATTCTCGGTACATTTCGTGAAGTTGCCGCAACGTAGCGCCAGAGCTCACCAGTGAACTCAGTACACATGCACCAAGCGGTACTATGACGCCACACACCTCAGTGCATTCTCGGTACATTTCGTGACGTTGCCGTAACGTAGCGCCACAGCTCACCAGTGAACTCAGTACACATGCACCAAGCGGTACTATGACGCCACACACCTCAGTGCATTCTCGGTACATTTCGTAACGTTGCCGTAACGTAGCGCCACAGCTCACCAGTGAACTCAGTACACATGCACCAAGCGGTACTATGACGCCACACACCTCAGTGCATTCTCGGTACATTTCGTGACGTTGCCGTATCGTAGCGCCACAGCTCACTAGTGAACTCAGTACACATGCACCAAGCGGTACTATGACGCCACACACCTCAGTGCATTCTCGGTACATTTCGTGACGTTGCCGTAACGTAGCGCGACAGCTCACCAGTGAACTCAGTACACATGCACCAAGCGGTACTATGCCACCACACACCTCAGTGCATTCTCGTTACATTTCGTGACGTTGCCGTAACGTAGCGCCACTGCTCACCAGTGAACTCAGTACACATGCACCAAGCGGTACTATGACGCCACACACCTCAGTGCATTCTCGGTACATTTCGTGACGTTGCCGTAACGTAGCGCCACAGCTCACCAGTGAACTCAGTACACATGCACCAAGCGGTACTATGACGCCACACACCTCAGTACATTCTCGGTACATTTCGTTACGTTGCCGTAACGTAGCGCCACAGCTCACCAGTGAACTCAGTACACATGCACCAAGCGGTACTATGACGTCACACACCTCAGTGCATTCTCGGTACATTTCGTGACGTTGCCGTCACGTAGCGCCACAGCTCACCAGTGAACTCAGTACACATGCACCAAGCGGTACTATGACGCCACACACCTCAGTACATTCTCGGTACATTTCGCGACGTTGCCGTAACGTAGCGCCACAGCTCACCAGTGAACTCAGTACACATGCACCAAGCGGTACTATGACGCCACACACCTCAGTGCATTCTCGGTACATTTCGTGACGTTGCCGTAACGTAGCGCCACAGCTCACCAGTGAACTCAGTACACATGCACCAAGCGGTACTATGACGTCACACACCTCAGTGCATTCTCGGTACATTTCGTGACGTTGCCGTAACGTAGCGCCACAGCTCACCAGTGAACTCAGTACACATGCACCAAGCGGTACTATGACGCCACACACCTCAGTGCATTCTCGGTACATTTCGTGACGTTGCCGTAACGTAGCGCCACAGCTCACCAGTGAACTCAGTACACATGCACCAAGCGGTACTATGACGTCACACACCTCAGTGCATTCTCGGTGCATTTCGTGACGTTGCCGTAACGTAGCGCCACAGCTCACCAGTGAACTCAGTACACATGCACCAAGCGGTACTATGACGCCACACACCTCAGTGCATTCTCGGTACATTTCGTGACGTTGCCGTAACGTAGTGCCACAGCTCACCAGTGAACTCAGTACACATGCACCAAGCGGTACTATGACGCCACACACCTCAGTGCATTCTCGGTACATTTCGTGACGTTGCCGTAACGTAGCGCCACAGCTCACCAGTGAACTCAGTACACATGCACCAAGCGGTACTATGACGTCACACACCTTAGTGCATTCTCGGTACATTTCGTGACGTTGCCGTAACGTAACGCCACAGCTCACCAGTGAACTCAGTACACATGCACCAAGCGGTACTATGCCACCACACACCTCAGTACATTCTCGGTACATTTCGTGACGTTGCCCTAACGTAGTGCCACAGCTCACCAGTGAACTCAGTACACATGCACCAAGCGGTACTATGACGTCACACACCTTAGTGCATTCTCGGTACATTTCGTGACGTTGCCGTAACGTAGCGCCACAGCTCACCAGTGAACACAGTAAACATGCACCAAGCGGTACTATGACGTCACACACCTCAGTGCATTCTCGGTACATTTCGTGACGTTGCCGTAACGTAGCGCCACAGCTCACCAGGGAACTCAGTACACATACACCAAGCGGTACTATGACGTCACACACCTCAGTGCATTCTCGGTACATTTCGTGACATTGCCGTAACGTAGCGCCACAGCTCACCAGTGAACTCAGTACACATGCACCAAGCGGTACTATGACGCCACACACCTCAGTGCATTCTCGGTACATTTCGTGACGTTGCCGTAACGTAGTGCCACAGCTCACTAGTGAACTCAGTACACATGCACCAAGCGGTACTATGACGCCACACACCTCAGTGCATTCTCGGTACATTTCGTGACGTTGCCGTAACGTAGCGCCACAGCTCACCAGTGAACTCAGTACACATGCACCAAGCGGTACTATGACGCCACACACCTCAGTGCATTCTCGGTACATTTCGTGACGTTGCCGTAACGTAGCGCCACAGCTCACCAGTGAACTCAGTACACATGCACCAAGCGGTACTATGACGCCACACACCTCAGTGCTTTCTCGGTACATTTCGTAACGTTGCCGTAACGTAGCGCCACAGCTCACCAGTGAACTCAGTACACATGCACCAAGCGGTACTATGACGCCACACACCTCAGTGCATTCTCGGTACATTTCGTGACGTTGCCGTATCGTAGCGCCACAGCTCACTAGTGAACTCAGTACACATGCACCAAGCGGTACTATGACGCCACACACCTCAGTGCATTCTCGGTACATTTCGTGACGTTGCCGTAACGTAGCGCCACAGCTCACCAGTGAACTCAGTACACATGCACCAAGCGGTACTATGACGCCACACACCTTAGTGCATTCTCGGTACATTTCGTGACGTTGCCGTAACGTAGCGCCACAGCTCACCAGTGAACTCAGTACACATGCACCAAGCGGTACTATGACGCCACACACCTCAGTACATTCTCGGTACATTTCGTGACGTTGCCGTAACGTAGCGCAAGAACTCACCAGTGAACTCAGTACACATGCACCAAGCGGTACTATGACGTCACACACCTCAGTGCATTCTCGGTACATTTCGTGACGTTGCCGTAACGTAGCGCCACAGCTCACCAGTGAACTCAGTGCACATGCACCAAGCAGTACTATGACGTCACACACCTCAGTGCATTCTCGGTACATTTCGTGACGTTGCCGTAACGTAGCGCCACAGCTCACCAGTGAACTCAGTGCACATGCACCAAGCGGTACTATGACGCCACACACCTCAGTACATTCTCGGTACATTTCGAGACGTTGCCGTAACGTAGTGCCACTGCTCACCAGTGAACTCAGTACACATGCACCAAGCGGTACTATGACGTCACACACCTCAGTGCATTCTCGGTACATTTCGTGACGTTGCCGTAACGTAGCGCCACAGCACACCAGTGAACTCAGTGCACATGCACCAAGCGGTACTATGACGTCACACACCTCAGTGCATTCTCGGTATATTTCGTGACGTTGCCGTAACGTAGCGCCACAGCTCACCAGTGAACTCAGTACACATGCACCAAGCGGTACTATGACGTCACACACCTCAGTGCATTCTCGATACATTTCGTGACGTTGCCGTAACGTAGCGCCACTGCTCACCAGTGAACTCAGTACACATGCACCAAGCGGTACTATGACGTCACACACCTCAGTGCATTCTCGGTACATTTCGTGACGTTGCCGTAACGTAGCGCTACAGCTCACTAGTGAACTCAGTACACATGCACCAAGCGGTACTATGACGCCACACACCTCAGTGCATTCTCGGTACATTTCGTGACGTTGCCGTAACGTAGCGCCACAGCTCACCAGTGAACTCAGTACACATGCACCAAGCGGTACTATGACGTCACACACCTCAGTGCATTCTCGGTACATTTCGTGACGTTGCCGTAACGTAGCGCCACAGCTCACCAGTGAACTCAGTACACATGCACCAAGCGGTACTATGACGCCACACACCTCAGTGCATTCTCGGTACATTTCGTGACGTTGCCGTAACGTAGCGCCACAGCTCACTAGTGAACTCAGTACACATGCACCAAGCGGTACTATGACGTCACACACCTCAGTGCATTCTCGGTACATTTCGTGACGGTGCCGTAACATAGCGCCACTGCTCACCAGTGAACTCAGTACACATGCACCAAGCGGTACTATGCCACCACACACCTCAGTACATTCTCGGTACATTTCGTGAAGTTGCCGCAACGTAGCGCCAGAGCTCACCAGTGAACTCAGTACACATGCACCAAGCGGTACTATGACGCCACACACCTCAGTGCATTCTCGGTACATTTCGTGACGTTGCCGTAACGTAGCGCCACAGCTCACCAGTGAACTCAGTACACATGCACCAAGCGGTACTATGACGCCACACACCTCAGTGCATTCTCGGTACATTTCGTAACGTTGCCGTAACGTAGCGCCACAGCTCACCAGTGAACTCAGTACACATGCACCAAGCGGTACTATGACGCCACACACCTCAGTGCATTCTCGGTACATTTCGTGACGTTGCCGTATCGTAGCGCCACAGCTCACTAGTGAACTCAGTACACATGCACCAAGCGGTACTATGACGCCACACACCTCAGTGCATTCTCGGTACATTTCGTGACGTTGCCGTAACGTAGCGCCACAGCTCACCAGTGAACTCAGTACACATGCACCAAGCGGTACTATGCCACCACACACCTCAGTGCATTCTCGGTACATTTCGTGACGTTGCCGTAACGTAGCGCCACTGCTCACCAGTGAACTCAGTACACATGCACCAAGCGGTACTATGACGCCACACACCTCAGTGCATTCTCGGTACATTTCGTGACGTTGCCGTAACGTAGCGCCACAGCTCACCAGTGAACTCAGTACACATGCACCAAGCGGTACTATGACGCCACACACCTCAGTACTTTCTCGGTACATTTCGTTACGTTGCCGTAACGTAGCGCCACAGCTCACCAGTGAACTCAGTACACATGCACCAAGCGGTACTATGACGTCACACACCTCAGTGCATTCTCGGTACATTTCGTGACGTTGCCGTCACGTAGCGCCACAGCTCACCAGTGAACTCAGTACACATGCACCAAGCGGTACTATGACGCCACACACCTCAGTACATTCTCGGTACATTTCGCGACGTTGCCGTAACGTAGCGCCACAGCTCACCAGTGAACTCAGTACACATGCACCAAGCGGTACTATGACGCCACACACCTCAGTGCATTCTTGGTACATTTCGTGACGTTGCCGTAACGTAGCGCCACAGCTCACCAGGGAACTCAGTACACATGCACCAAGCGGTACTATGACGTCACACACCTCAGTGCATTCTCGGTACATTTCGTGACGTTGCCGTAACGTAGCGCCACAGCTCACCAGTGAACTCAGTACACATGCACCAAGCGGTACTATGACGCCACACACCTCAGTGCATTCTCGGTACATTTCGTGACGTTGCCGTAACGTAGCGCCACAGCTCACCAGTGAACTCAGTACACATGCACCAAGCGGTACTATGACGTCACACACCTCAGTGCATTCTCGGTACATTTCGTGACGTTGCCGTAACGTAGCGCCACAGCTCACCAGTGAACTCAGTACACATGCACCAAGCGGTACTATGACGCCACACACCTCAGTGCATTCTCGGTACATTTCGTGACGTTGCCGTAACGTAGCGCCACAGCTCACTAGTGAACTCAGTACACATGCACCAAGCGGTACTATGACGTCACACACCTCAGTGCATTCTCGGTACATTTCGTGACGTTGCCGTAACGTAGCGCCACTGCTCACCAGTGAACTCAGTACACATGCACCAAGCGGTACTATGACGTCACACACCTCAGTGCATTCTCGGTACATTTCGTGACGTTGCCGTAACGTAGCGCCACAGCTCACTAGTGAACTCAGTACACATGCACCAAGCGGTACTATGACGCCACACACCTCAGTGCATTCTCGGTACATTTCGTGACGTTGCCGTAACGTAGCGCCACAGCTCACCAGTGAACTCAGTACACATGCACCAAGCGGTACTATGACGTCACACACCTCAGTGCATTCTCGGTACATTTCGTGACGTTGCCGTAACGTAGCGCCACAGCTCACCAGTGAACTCAGTACACATGCACCAAGCGGTACTATGACGCCACACACCTCAGTGCATTCTCGGTACATTTCGTGACGTTGCCGTAACGTAGCGCCACAGCTCACTAGTGAACTCAGTACACATGCACCAAGCGGTACTATGACGTCACACACCTCAGTGCATTCTCGGTACATTTCGTGACGTTGCCGTAACGTAGCGCCACTGCTCACCAGTGAACTCAGCACACATGCACCAAGCGGTACTATGCCACCACACACCTCAGTACATTCTCGGTACATTTCGTGAAGTTGCCGCAACGTAGCGCCAGAGCTCACCAGTGAACTCAGTACACATGCACCAAGCGGTACTATGACGCCACACACCTCAGTGCATTCTCGGTACATTTCGTGACGTTGCCGTAACGTAGTGCCACAGCTCACCAGTGAACTCAGTACACATGCACCAAGCGGTACTATGACGCCACACACCTCAGTGCATTCTCGGTACATTTCGTGACGTTGCCGTAACGTAGCGCCACAGCTCACCAGTGAACTCAGTACACATGCACCAAGCGGTACTATGACGTCACACACCTTAGTGCATTCTCGGTACATTTCGTGACGTTGCCGTAACGTAACGCCACAGCTCACCAGTGAACTCAGTACACATGCACCAAGCGGTACTATGCCACCACACACCTCAGTACATTCTCGGTACATTTCGTGACGTTGCCGTAACGTAGTGCCACAGCTCACCAGTGAACTCAGTACACATGCACCAAGCGGTACTATGACGTCACACACCTTAGTGCATTCTCGGTACATTTCGTGACGTTGCCGTAACGTAGCGCCACAGCTCACCAGTGAACACAGTAAACATGCACCAAGCGGTACTATGACGTCACACACCTCAGTGCATTCTCGGTACATTTCGTGACGTTGCCGTAACGTAGCGCCACAGCTCACCAGGGAACTCAGTACACATACACCAAGCGGTACTATGACGTCACACACCTCAGTGCATTCTCGGTACATTTCGTGACATTGCCGTAACGTAGCGCCACAGCTCACCAGTGAACTCAGTACACATGCACCAAGCGGTACTATGACGCCACACACCTCAGTGCATTCTCGGTACATTTCGTGACGTTGCCGTAACGTAGTGCCACAGCTCACTAGTGAACTCAGTACACATGCACCAAGCGGTACTATGACGTCACACACCTCAGTGCATTCTCGGTACATTTCGTGACGTTGCCGTAACGTAACGCCACAGCTCACCAGTGATCTCAGTACACATGCACCAAGCGGTACTATGACGCCACACACCTCAGTGCATTCTCGGTACATTTCGTGACGTTGCCGTAACGTAGCGCCACAGCTCACCAGTGAACTCAGTGCACATGCACCAAGCGGTACTATGACGCCACACACCTCAGTGCATTCTCGGTACATTTCGTGACGTTGCCGTAACGTAGCGCCACTGCTCACCAGTGAACTCAGTACACATGCACCAAGCGGTACTATGACGCCACACACCTCAGTGCATTCTCGGTACATTTCGTGACGTTGCCGTAACGTAGCGCCACAGCTCACTAGTGAACTCAGTGCACATACACCAAGCGGTACTATGACGTCACACACCTCAGTGCATTCTCGGTACATTTCGTGACGTTGCCGTAACGTAGCGCCACAGCTCACCAGTGAACTCAGTACACATGCACCAAGCGGTACTATGACGTCACACACCTCAGTGCATTCTCGGTACATTTCGTGACGTTGCCGTAACGTAGCGCCACAGCTCACTAGTGAACTCAGTACACATGCACCAAGCGGTACTATGACGCCACACACCTCAGTGCATTCTCGGTACATTTCGTGACGTTGCTGTAACGTAGCGCCACAGCTCACCAGTGAACTCAGTGCACATGCACCAAGCGGTACTATGACGCCACACACCTCAGTGCATTCTCGGTACATTTCGTGACGTTGCCGTAACGTAGCGCCACTGCTCACCAGTGAACTCAGTACACATGCACCAAGCGGTACTATGACGCCACACACCTCAGTGCATTCTCGGTACACTTCGTGACGTTGCCGTAACGTAGCGCCAGAGCTCACCAGTGAACTCAGTACACATGCACCAAGCGGTACTATGACGCCACACACCTCAGTGCATTCTCGGTACATTTCGTGACGTTGCCGTAACGTAGCGCCACAGCTCACTAGTGAACTCAGTACACATGCACCAAGCGGTACTATGACGCCACACACATCAGTGCATTCTCGGTACATTTCGTGACGTTGCCGTAACGTAGCGCCACAGCTCACCAGTGAACTCAGTACACATACACCAAGCGGTACTATGACGTCACACACCTCAGTGCATTCTCGGTACATTTCGTGACGTTGCCGTAACGTAGCGCCACAGCTCACCAGTGAACTCAGTACACATGCACCAAGCGGTACTATGACGCCACACACCTTAGTGCATTCTCGGTACATTTCGTGACGTTGCCGTCACGTAGCGCCACAGCTCACCAGTGAACTCAGTACACATGCACCAAGCGGTACTATGACGCCACACACCTCAGTACATTCTCGGTACATTTCGTGACGTTGCCGTAACGTAGCGCAAGAACTCACCAGTGAACTCAGTACACATGCACCAAGCGGTACTATGACGTCACACACCTCAGTGCATTCTCGGTACATTTCGTGACGTTGCCGTAACGTAGCGCCACAGCTCACCAGTGAACTCAGTGCACATGCACCAAGCGGTACTATGACGTCACACACCTCAGTGCATTCTCGGTACATTTCGTGACGTTGCCGTAACGTAGCGCCACAGCTCACCAGTGAACTCAGTGCACATGCACCAAGCGGTACTATGACGCCACACACCTTAGTACATTCTCGGTACATTTCGAGACGTTGCCGTAACGTAGTGCCACTGCTCACCAGTGAACTCAGTACACATGCACCAAGCGGTACTATGACGTCACACACCTCAGTGCATTCTCGGTACATTTCGTGACGTTGCCGTAACGTAGCGCCACAGCTCACTAGTGAACTCAGTACACATGCACCAAGCGGTACTATGACGTCACACACCTCAGTGCATTCTCGGTACATTTCGTGACGTTGCCGTAACGTAGCGCCACAGCTCACCAGTGAACTCAGTGCACATGCACCAAGCGGTACTATGACGTCACACACCTCAGTGCATTCTCGGTATATTTCGTGACGTTGCCGTAACGTAGCGCCACAGCTCACCAGTGAACTCAGTACACATGCACCAAGCGGTACTAAGACGCCACACACCTCAGTGCATTCTCGGTACATTTCGTGACGTTGCCGTAACGTAGCGCCAGAGCTCACCAGTGAACTCAGTACACATGCACCAAGCGGTACTATGACGTCACACACCTCAGTGCATTCTCGGTACATTTCGTGACGTTGCCGTAACGTAGCGCCACAGCTCACCAGTGAACTCAGTACACATGCACCAAGCGGTACTATGACGTCACACACCTCAGTGCATTCTCGGTATATTTCGTGGCGTTGCCGTAACGTAGCGCCACAGCTCACCAGTGAACTCAGTACACATCATGGAGGAAAGAAGAAGAGGAGATGCCCTGAGCTCGTTTGAGTGAAGCCAAGCGCTGCAACCAAAGTGGGCGTAACCTTAACTCGTATTCGGTGTTCTGTGACTTGCATGAGGCGTTGTGCATGGCTAAACCTTATTTTGGCGCTGGTTTTTACCACGCTCCGGTTATGCAACTTTGGAAACGTAATAACAGTATTGATAAGTTATTACAAAAAAAAACTCTTCAATTCTAATCTCAGCATGTGTAGGCCTACCCTATATACCAAAAAAATAAAAATCATTCCCCTGGAAATCCCAAATTATCAAACGGCTGTCGGTCAATAATTACGGTAGGCCTACGTAATTAATCAATTCGAGGCTAATCGTCAAGTTTCTACCCCCCACAAAGAAAATACCGTATGGTACCGAAACGTATAAGCTATACCGTATTATTGTGCAAATATGCGTCCTTTTTTAATTGTTCTGTTTATTAATTTTGAGGTTCGTATTCTTGAATATCAAAATGTGTACGACCAATGAGTGAAAGTGACTGTGCTCGAAATTAGGCCTAAAAACTGATGAATGCCTCAACACCAATAAGAACATAAAACTCAATTTGGTGTAAATAGCCTACCGTAATTAGTTCGGCATCATTAATTTCCAAGATGTTCCTTCTTAGGTATAACTCGCATCTTCGGACACCTGTATTCAATTTAATCAGTGTTTCAGCGTATTATTACGTTTTGCCGCGTCTTCCTTACAAAACTAGCCTCGCAAAGGTGCTCTCATATTTATATTTAAATTGGCTTTTAAAACGATAACGCAGCTTATTTGTGCCAAGTACCGTAATGTACAGAGTGTGTTCTGCCTATCCAAGAAAAAATCTTGACTTGTCATTGCAGTTTTATGTCACTAAAATCCATTACTAGTTGGAGTGGTTTACGGCTTTAAGCATAGGGACAGCCATTTTCTTGCAACCAAAGTGGGCGAGCCGTTTGGCTTCAGCAGCTTGCGCTAGGCAGCGCAGCTAAGGCATCTCCTTCCGTTCTCTCCTCCATGGTACACATGCACCAAGCGGTACTATGACGCCGCACACCTCAGTGCATTCTCGGTACATTTCTTGGCGTTGCCGTAACGTAGCGCCACAGCTCACCAGTGAACTCAGTACACATGCACCAAGCGGTACTATGACGCCACACACCTCAGTGCATTCTCGGTACATTTCGTGACGTTGCCGTAACGTAGCGCCACAGCTCACCAGTGAACTCAGTACACATGCACCAAGCGGTACTATGACGCCACACACCTCAGTGCATTCTCGGTACATTTCGTGACGTTGCCGTAACGTAGCGCCACAGCTCACCAGTGAACTCAGTACACATGCACCAAGCGGTACTATGACGCCACACACCTCAGTGCATTCTCGGTACATTTCGTGACGTTGCCGTATCGTAGCGCCAGAGCTCACCAGTGAACTCAGTACACATGCACCAAGCGGTACTATGACGCCACACACCTCAGTGCATTCTCGGTATAAATCGTGACGTTGCCGTAACGTAGCGCCACTGCTCACCAGTGAACTCAGTACACATGCACCAAGCGGTACTATGACGCCACACACCTCAGTGCATTCTCGGTATATTTCGTGACGTTGCCGTAACGTAGCGCCACAGCTCACCAGTGAACTCAGTACACATGCACCAAGCGGCACTATGCCACCACACACCTCAGTGCATTCTCGGTACATTTTGTGACGTTGCCGTAACGTAGCGCCACAGCTCACCAGTGAACTCAGTACACATGCACCAAGCGGTACTATGACGTCACACACCTCAGTGCATTCTCGGTACATTTCGTGACGTTGCCGTCACGTAGCGCCACAGCTCACCAGTGAACTCAGTACACATGCACCAAGCGGTACTATGACGCCACACACCTCAGTACATTCTCGGTACATTTCGCGACGTTGCCGTAACGTAGCGCCACAGCTCACCAGTGAACTCAGTACACATGCACCAAGCGGTACTATGACGCCACACACCTCAGTGCATTCTCGGTACATTTCGTGACGTTGCCGTAACGTAGCGCCACAGCTCACCAGTGAACTCAGTACACATGCACCAAGCGGTACTATGACGTCACACACCTCAGTGCATTCTCGGTACATTTCGTGACGTTGCCGTAACGTAGCGCCACAGCTCACCAGTGAACTCAGTACACATGCACCAAGCGGTACTATGACGCCACACACCTCAGTGCATTCTCGGTACATTTCGTGACGTTGCCGTAACGTAGCGCCACAGCTCACCAGTGAACTCAGTACACATGCACCAAGCGGTACTATGACGTCACACACCTCAGTGCATTCTCGGTACATTTCGTGACGTTGCCGTAACGTAGCGCCACTGCTCACCAGTGAACTCAGTACACATGCACCAAGCGGTACTATGACGTCACACACCTCAGTGCATTCTCGGTACATTTCGTGACGTTGCCGTAACGTAGCGCCACAGCTCACTAGTGAACTCAGTACACATGCACCAAGCGGTACTATGACGCCACACACCTCAGTGCATTCTCGGTACATTTCGTGACGTTGCCGTAACGTAGCGCCACAGCTCACCAGTGAACTCAGTACACATGCACCAAGCGGTACTATGACGTCACACACCTCAGTGCATTCTCGGTACATTTCGTGACGTTGCCGTAACGTAGCGCCACAGCTCACCAGTGAACTCAGTACACATGCACCAAGCGGTACTATGACGCCACACACCTCAGTGCATTCTCGGTACATTTCGTGACGTTGCCGTAACGTAGCGCCACAGCTCACTAGTGAACTCAGTACACATGCACCAAGCGGTACTATGACGTCACACACCTCAGTGCATTCTCGGTACATTTCGTGACGTTGCCGTAACGTAGCGCCACTGCTCACCAGTGAACTCAGCACACATGCACCAAGCGGTACTATGCCACCACACACCTCAGTACATTCTCGGTACATTTCGTGAAGTTGCCGCAACGTAGCGCCAGAGCTCACCAGTGAACTCAGTACACATGCACCAAGCGGTACTATGACGCCACACACCTCAGTGCATTCTCGGTACATTTCGTGACGTTGCCGTAACGTAGTGCCACAGCTCACCAGTGAACTCAGTACACATGCACCAAGCGGTACTATGACGCCACACACCTCAGTGCATTCTCGGTACATTTCGTGACGTTGCCGTAACGTAGCGCCACAGCTCACCAGTGAACTCAGTACACATGCACCAAGCGGTACTATGACGTCACACACCTTAGTGCATTCTCGGTACATTTCGTGACGTTGCCGTAACGTAACGCCACAGCTCACCAGTGAACTCAGTACACATGCACCAAGCGGTACTATGCCACCACACACCTCAGTACATTCTCGGTACATTTCGTGACGTTGCCGTAACGTAGTGCCACAGCTCACCAGTGAACTCAGTACACATGCACCAAGCGGTACTATGACGTCACACACCTTAGTGCATTCTCGGTACATTTCGTGACGTTGCCGTAACGTAGCGCCACAGCTCACCAGTGAACACAGTAAACATGCACCAAGCGGTACTATGACGTCACACACCTCAGTGCATTCTCGGTACATTTCGTGACGTTGCCGTAACGTAGCGCCACAGCTCACCAGGGAACTCAGTACACATACACCAAGCGGTACTATGACGTCACACACCTCAGTGCATTCTCGGTACATTTCGTGACATTGCCGTAACGTAGCGCCACAGCTCACCAGTGAACTCAGTACACATGCACCAAGCGGTACTATGACGCCACACACCTCAGTGCATTCTCGGTACATTTCGTGACGTTGCCGTAACGTAGTGCCACAGCTCACTAGTGAACTCAGTACACATGCACCAAGCGGTACTATGACGTCACACACCTCAGTGCATTCTCGGTACATTTCGTGACGTTGCCGTAACGTAGCGCCACAGCTCACCAGTGAACTCAGTGCACATGCACCAAGCGGTACTATGACGCCACACACCTCAGTGCATTCTCGGTACATTTCGTGACGTTGCCGTAACGTAGCGCCACTGCTCACCAGTGAACTCAGTACACATGCACCAAGCGGTACTATGACGCCACACACCTCAGTGCATTCTCGGTACATTTCGTGACGTTGCCGTAACGTAGCGCCACAGCTCACTAGTGAACTCAGTGCACATACACCAAGCGGTACTATGACGTCACACACCTCAGTGCATTCTCGGTACATTTCGTGACGTTGCCGTAACGTAGCGCCACAGCTCACCAGTGTTCTCAGTACACATGCACCAAGCGGTACTATGACGTCACACACCTCAGTGCATTCTCGGTACATTTCGTGACGTTGCCGTAACGTAGCGCCACAGCTCACCAGTGAACTCAGTACACATGCACCAAGCGGTACTATGACGCCACACACCTCAGTGCATTCTCGGTACATTTCGTGACGTTGCTGTAACGTAGCGCCACAGCTCACCAGTGAACTCAGTGCACATGCACCAAGCGGTACTATGACGCCACACACCTCAGTGCATTCTCGGTACATTTCGTGACGTTGCCGTAACGTAGCGCCACTGCTCACCAGTGAACTCAGTACACATGCACCAAGCGGTACTATGACGCCACACACCTCAGTGCATTCTCGGTACACTTCGTGACGTTGCCGTAACGTAGCGCCAGAGCTCACCAGTGAACTCAGTACACATGCACCAAGCGGTACTATGACGCCACACACCTCAGTGCATTCTCGGTACATTTCGTGACGTTGCCGTAACGTAGCGCCACAGCTCACTAGTGAACTCAGTACACATGCACCAAGCGGTACTATGACGCCACACACATCAGTGCATTCTCGGTACATTTCGTGACGTTGCCGTAACGTAGCGCCACAGCTCACCAGTGAACTCAGTACACATACACCAAGCGGTACTATGACGTCACACACCTCAGTGCATTCTCGGTACATTTCGTGACGTTGCCGTAACGTAGCGCAAGAACTCACCAGTGAACTCAGTACACATGCACCAAGCGGTACTATGACGTCACACACCTCAGTGCATTCTCGGTACATTTCGTGACGTTGCCGTAACGTAGCGCCACAGCTCACCAGTGAACTCAGTGCACATGCACCAAGCGGTACTATGACGTCACACACCTCAGTGCATTCTCGGTACATTTCGTGACGTTGCCGTAACGTAGCGCCACAGCTCACCAGTGAACTCAGTGCACATGCACCAAGCGGTACTATGACGCCACACACCTTAGTACATTCTCGGTACATTTCGAGACGTTGCCGTAACGTAGTGCCACTGCTCACCAGTGAACTCAGTACACATGCACCAAGCGGTACTATGACGTCACACACCTCAGTGCATTCTCGGTACATTTCGTGACGTTGCCGTAACGTAGCGCCACAGCTCACTAGTGAACTCAGTACACATGCACCAAGCGGTACTATGACGTCACACACCTCAGTGCATTCTCGGTACATTTCGTGACGTTGCCGTAACGTAGCGCCACAGCTCACCAGTGAGCTCAGTGCACATGCACCAAGCGGTACTATGACGTCACACACCTCAGTGCATTCTCGGTACATTTCGTGGCGTTGCCGTAACGTAGCGCCACAGCTCACCAGTGAACTCAGTACACATGCACCAAGCGGTACTATGACGTCACACACCTCAGTGCATTCTCGGTACATTTCGTGATGTTGCCATAACGTAGCGCCACAGCTCACCAGTGAACTCAGTACACATGCACCAAGCGGTACTATGACGCGACACACCTCAGTGTATTCTCGGTACATTTCGTGACGTTGCCGTAACGTAGCGCCACAGCTCACCAGTGAACTCAGTAAACATGCACCAAGCGGTACTATGACGTCACACACCTTAGTGCATTCTCGGTACATTTCGTGACGTTGCCGTAACGTAGCGCCACAGCTCACCAGTGAACTCAGTAAACATGCACCAAGCGGTACTATGACGCCACACACCTCAGTGCATTCTCGGTACATTTCGTGACGTTGCCGTAACGTAGCGCTACAGCTCACCAGTGAACTCAGTACACATGCACCAAGCGGTACTATGACGCCACACACCTCAGTGCATTCTCGGAACATTTCGTGACGTTGCCGTAACGTAGCGCCACAGCTCACCAGTGAACTCAGTACACATGCACCAAGCGGTACTATGACGCCACACACCTCAGTGCATTCTCGGTACATTTCGTGACGTTGCCGTAACGTAGCGCCACAGCTCACCAGTGAACTCAGTACACATGCACCAAGCGGTACTATGACGCCACACACCTCAGTGCATTCTCGGTACATTTCGTGACGTTGCCGTAACGTAGCGCCACAGCTCACCAGTGAACTCAGTACACATGCACCAAGCGGTACTATGACGCCACACACCTCAGTGCATTCTCGGTACATTTCGTGACGTTGCCGTATCGTAGCGCTACAGCTCACCAGTGAACTCAGTACACATGCACCAAGCGGTACTATGACGCCACACACCTCAGTGCATTCTCGGTACATTTCGTGACGTTGCCGTAACGTAGTGCCACAGCTCACCAGTGAACTCAGTACACATAAACCAAGCGGTACTATGACGCCACACACCTCAGTGCATTCTCGGCACATTTCGTGACGTTGCCGTAACGTAGTGCCACAGCTCACCAGTGAACTCAGTACACATGCACCAAGCGGTACTATGACGTCACACACCTTAGTGCATTCTCGGTACATTTCGTGACGTTGCCGTAACGTAGCGCCACAGCTCACCAGTGAACTCAGTACACATGCACCAAGCGGTACTATGCCACCACACACCTCAGTACATTCTCGGTACATTTCGTGATGTTGCCATAACGTAGCGCCACAGCTCACCAGTGAACTCAGTACACATGCACCAAGCGGTACTATGACGCCACACACCTCAGTGCATTCTCGGTACATTTCGTGACGTTGCCGTAACGTAGCGCCACAGCTCACCAGTGAACTCAGTACACAGGCACCAAGCGGTACTATGACGCCACACACCTCAGTGCATTCTCGGTACATTTCGTGACGTTGCCGTAACGTAGCGCCACAGCTCACCAGTGAACTCAGTACACATGCACCAAGCGGTACTATGACGCCACACACCTCAGTGCATTCTCGGTACATTTCGTGACGTTGCCGTAACGTAGCGCCACAGCTCACCAGTGAACTCAGTACACATGCACCAAGCGGTACTATGACGCCACACACCTCAGTGCATTCTCGGTACATTTCGTGACGTTGCCGTATCGTAGCGCCAGAGCTCACCAGTGAACTCAGTACACATGCACCAAGCGGTACTATGACGCCACACACCTCAGTGCATTCTCGGTATAAATCGTGACGTTGCCGTAACGTAGCGCCACTGCTCACCAGTGAACTCAGTACACATGCACCAAGCGGTACTATGACGCCACACACCTCAGTGCATTCTCGGTATATTTCGTGACGTTGCCGTAACGTAGCGCCACAGCTCACCAGTGAACTCAGTACACATGCACCAAGCGGCACTATGCCACCACACACCTCAGTGCATTCTCGGTACATTTTGTGACGTTGCCGTAACGTAGCGCCACAGCTCACCAGTGAACTCAGTACACATGCACCAAGCGGTACTATGACGTCACACACCTCAGTGCATTCTCGGAACATTTCGTGACGTTGCCGTAACGTAGCGCCACAGCTCACCAGTGAACTCAGTACACATGCACCAAGCGGTACTATGACGCCACACACCTCAGTACATTCTCGGTACATTTCGTGACGTTGCCGTAACGTAGCGCAAGAACTCACCAGTGAACTCAGTACACATGCACCAAGCGGTACTATGACGCCACACACCTCAGTGCATTCTCGGTACATTTCGTGACGTTGCCGTATCGTTCGCCACTGCTCATCAGTGAACTCAGTACACATGCACCAAGCGGTACTATGACGCCACACACCTCAGTGCATTCTCGGTACATTTCGTGACGTTGCCGTAACGTAGTGCCACAGCTCACCAGTGAACTCAGTACACATGCACCAAGCGGTACTATGACGCCACACACCTCAGTGCATTCTCGGTACATTTCGTGACGTTGCCGTAACGTAGTGCCACAGCTCACCAGTGAACTCAGTACACATGCACCAAGCGGTACTATGACGTCACACACCTTAGTGCATTCTCGGTACATTTCGTGACGTTGCCGTAACGTAGCGCCACAGCTCACCAGTGAACTCAGTACACATGCACCAAGCGGTACTATGACGCCACACACCTCAGTTCATTCTCGGTACATTTCGTGATGTTGCCATAACGTAGCGCCACAGCTCACCAGTGAACTCAGTACACATGCACCAAGCGGTACTATGACACCACACACCTCAGTGCATTCTCGGTACATTTCGTGACGTTGCCGTAACGTAGCGCCACAGCTCACCAGTGAACTCAGTACACATGCACCAAGCGGTACTATGACGCCACACACCTCATTGCATTCTCGGTATATTTCGTGACGTTGCCGTAACGTAGCGCCACTGCTCACCAGTGAACTCAGTACACATGCACCAAGCGGTACTATGACGCCACACACCTCAGTGCATTCTCGGTACATTTCGTGACGTTGCCGTAACGTAGCGCCACAGCTCACTAGTGAACTCAGTGCACATGCACCAAGCGGTTCTATGACGCCACACACCTCAGTGCATTCTCGGTACATTTCGTGACGTTGCCGTAACGTAGCGCCACAGCTCACCAGTGAACTCAGTACACATGCACCAAGCGGTACTATGACGCCACACACCTCAGTGCATTCTCGGTACATTTCGTGACGTTGCCGTCACGTAGCGCCACAGCTCACTAGTGAACTCAGTACACATGCACCAAGCGGTACTATGACGCCACACACCTCAGTGCATTCTCGGTACATTTCGTGACGTAGCCGTAACGTAGCGCCACAGCTCACCAGTGAACTCAGTGCACATGCACCAAGCGGTACTATGACGCCACACACCTCAGTGCATTCTCGGTACATTTCGTGACGTTGCCGTAACGTAGCGCCACAGCTCACCAGTGAACTCAGTGCACATGCACCAAGCGGTACTATGACGCCACACACCTCAGTACATTCTCGGTACATTTCGTGACGTTGCCGTAACGTAGCGCCACAGCTCACCAGTGAACTCAGAGCACATGCATCAAGCGGTACTATGACGCCACACACCTCAGTGCATTCTCGGTACATTCCGTGACGTTGCCGTAACGTAGCGCCACAGCTCACTAGTGAACTCAGTACACATGCACCAAGCGGTACTATGACGCCACACACCTCAGTGCATTCTCGGTACATTTCGTGACGTTGCCGTAACGTAGCGCCACAGCTCACCAGTGAACTCAGTACACATGCACCAAGCGGTACTATGACGCCACACACCTCAGTGCATTCTCAGTACATTTCGTGACGTTGCCGTAACGTAGCGCCACAGCTCACCAGTGAACTCAGTACACATGCACCAAGCGGTACTATGACGCCACACACCTCAGTACATTCTCGGTACATTTCGTGAGGTTGCCGTAACGTAGCGCCAGAGCTCACCAGTGAACTCAGTACACATGCACCAAGCGGTACTATGACGCCACACACCTCAGTGCATTCTCGGTACATTTCGTGAAGTTGCCGTAACGTAGCGCCACAGCTCACCAGTGAACTCAGTACACATGCACCAAGCGGTACTATGACGCCACACACCTCAGTGCATTCTCGGTACATTTCGTGATGTTGCATAACGTAGCGCCACAGCTCACCAGTGAACTCAGTACACATGCACCAAGCGGTACTATGACGCCACACACCTCAGTGCATTCTCGGTACATTTCGTGACGTTGCCGTAACGTAGCGCCACAGCTCACCAGTGAACTCAGTAAACATGCACCAAGCGGTACTATGACGTCACACACCTTAGTGCATTCTCGGTACATTTCGTGACGTTGCCGTAACGTAGCGCCACAGCTCACCAGTGAACTCAGTACACATGCACCAAGCGGTACTATGACGCCACACACCTCAGTACATTCTCGGTACATTTCGTGACGTTGCCGTAACGTAGCGCAAGAACTCACCAGTGAACTCAGTACACATGCACCAAGCGGTACTATGACGCCACACACCTCAGTGCATTCTCGGTACATTTCGTGACGTTGCCGTATCGTAGCGCCACAGCTCACCAGTGAACTCAGTACACATGCACCAAGCGGTACTATGACGCCACACACCTCAGTGCATTCTCGGTACATTTCGTGACGTTGCCGTAACGTAGTGCCACAGCTCACCAGTGAACTCAGTACACATGCACCAAGCGGTACTATGACGCCACACACCTCAGTGCATTCTCGGTACATTTCGTGACGTTGCCGTAACGTAGTGCCACAGCTCACCAGTGAACTCAGTACACATGCACCAAGCGGTACTATGACGTCACACACCTTAGTGCATTCTCGGTACATTTCGTGACGTTGCCGTAACGTAGCGCCACAGCTCACCAGTGAACTCAGTACACATGCACCAAGCGGTACTATGCCACCACACACCTCAGTACATTCTCGGTACATTTCGTGATGTTGCCATAACGTAGCGCCACAGCTCACCAGTGAACTCAGTACACATGCACCAAGCGGTACTATGACGCCACACACCTCAGTGCATTCTCGGTACATTTCGTGACGTTGCCGTAACGTAGCGCCACAGCTCACCAGTGAACTCAGTACACATGCACCAAGCGGTACTATGACGCCACACACCTCAGTGCATTCTCGGTACATTTCGTGACGTTGCCGTAACGTAGCGCCACAGCTCACCAGTGAACTCAGTACACATGCACCAAGCGGTACTATGACGCCACACACCTCAGTGCATTCTCGGTACATTTCGTGACGTTGCCGTATCGTAGCGC
Organism: Meconema thalassinum; assembly: GCA_946902985.2. Lineage (NCBI taxonomy): Eukaryota > Metazoa > Arthropoda > Insecta > Orthoptera > Tettigoniidae > Meconema > Meconema thalassinum. The sequence continues at coordinate 98,952,692 of OX336388.2, read as the reverse complement.
CAGAGCTCACCAGTGAACTCAGTACACATGCACCAAGCGGTACTATGACGCCACACACCTCAGTGCATTCTCGGTATAAATCGTGACGTTGCCGTAACGTAGCGCCACTGCTCACCAGTGAACTCAGTACACATGCACCAAGCGGTACTATGACGCCACACACCTCAGTGCATTCTCGGTATATTTCGTGACGTTGCCGTAACTTAGCGCCACAGCTCACCAGTGAACTCAGTACACATGCACCAAACGGTACTATGCCACCACACACCTCAGTGCATTCTCGGTACATTTTGTGACGTTGCCGTAACGTAGCGCCACAGCTCACCAGTGAACTCAGTACACATGCACCAAGCGGTACTATGACTTCACACACCTCAGTGCATTCTCGGTACATTTCGTGACGTTGCCGTAACGTAGCGCCACAGCTCACCAGTGAACTCAGTACACATGCACCAAGCGGTACTATGACGCCACACACCTCAGTACATTCTCGGTACATTTCGTGACGTTGCCGTAACGTAGCGCAAGAACTCACCAGTGAACTCAGTACACATGCACCAAGCGGTACTATGACGCCACACACCTCAGTGCATTCTCGGTACATTTCGTGACGTTGCCGTATCGTTCGCCACTGCTCACCAGTGAACTCAGTACACATGCACCAAGCGGTACTATGACGCCACACACCTCAGAGCATTCTCGGTACATTTCGTGACGTTGCCGTAACGTAGTGCCACAGCTCACCAGTGAACTCAGTACACATGCACCAAGCGGTACTATGACGCCACACACCTCAGTGCATTCTCGATACATTTCGTGACGTTGCCGTAACGTAGTGCCACAGCTCACCAGTGAACTCAGTACACATGCACCAAGCGGTACTATGACGTCACACACCTTAGTGCATTCTCGGTACATTTCGTGACGTTGCCGTAACGTAGCGCCACAGCTCACCAGTGAACTCAGTACACATGCACCAAGCGGTACTATGACGCCACACACCTCAGTGCATTCTCGGTATATTTCGTGACGTTGCCGTAACGTAGCGCCACTGCTCACCAGTGAACTCAGTACACATGCACCAAGCGGTACTATGACGCCACACACCTCAGTGCATTCTCGGTACATTTCGTGACGTTGCCGTAACGTAGCGCCATAGCTCACTAGTGAACTCAGTGCACATGCACCAAGCGGTACTATGACGCCACACACCTCAGTGCATTCTCGGTACATTTCGTGACGTTGCCGCAACGTAGCGCCACAGCTCACTAGTGAACTCAGTACACATGCACCAAGCGGTACTATGACGCCACACACCTCAGTGCATTCTCGGTATATTTCGTGACGTTGCCGTCACGTAGCGCCACAGCTCACTAGTGAACTCAGTACACATGCACCAAGCGGTACTATGACGCCACACACCTCAGTGCATTCTCGGTTCATTTCGTGACGTTGCCGTAACGTAGCGCCACAGCTCACCAGTGAACTCAGTGCACATGCACCAAGCGGTACTATGACGCCACACACCGCAGTGCATTCTCGGTACATTTCGTGACGTTGCCGTAACGTAGCGCCACAGCTCACCAGTGAACTCAGTGCACATGCACCAAGCGGTACTATGACGCCACACACCTCAGTACATTCTCGGTACATTTCGTGACGTTGCCGTAACGTAGCGCCACAGCTCACCAGTGAACTCAGTGCACATGCATCAAGCGGTACTATGACGCCACACACCTCAGAGCATTCTCGGTACATTCCGTGACGTTGCCGTAACGTAGCGCCACAGCTCACTAGTGAACTCAGTACACATGCACCAAGCGGTACTATGACGCCACACACCTCAGTGCATTCTCGGTACATTTCGTGACGTTGCCGTAACGTAGCGCCACAGCTCACCAGTGAACTCAGTACACATGCACCAAGCGGTACTATGACGCCACACACCTCAGTGCATTCTCAGTACATTTCGTGACGTTGCCGTAACGTAGCGCCACAGCTCACCAGTGAACTCAGTACACATGCACCAAGCGGTACTATGACGCCACACACCTCAGTACATTCTCGGTACATTTCGTGAGGTTGCCGTAACGTAGCGCCAGAGCTCACCAGTGAACTTAGTACACATGCACCAAGCGGTACTATGACGCCACACACCTCAGTGCATTCTCGGTACATTTCGTGACGTTGCCGTAACGTAGCGCCACAGCTCACCAGTGAACTCAGTACACATGCACCAAGCGGTACTATGACGCCACACACCTCAGTGCATTCTCGGTACATTTCGTGACGTTGCCGTAACGTAGCGCCACAGCTCACCAGTGAACTCAGTACAAATGCACCAAGCGGTACTATGACGCCACACACCTTAGTGCATTCTCGGTACATTTCGTGACGTTGCCGTAACGTAGCGCCACAGCTCACCAGTGAACTCAGTACACATGCACCAAGCGGTACTATGACGCCACACACCTCAGTGCATTCTCGGTATATTTCATGACGTTGCCGTAACGTAGCGCCACAGCTCACCAGTGAACTCAGTACACATGCACCAAGCGGTACTATGACGTCACACACCTCAGTGCATTCTCGGTACATTTCGTGACGTTGCCGTAACGTACCGCCACAGCTCACCAGTGAACTCAGTACACATGCACCAAGCGGTACTATGACGCCACACACCTCAGTGCATTCTCGGTACATTTCGTGACGTTGCCGTCACGTAGCGCCACAGCTCACCAGTGAACTCAGTACACATGCACCAAGCGGTACTATGACGTCACACACCTCAGTGCATTCTCGGTACATTTCGTGACGTTGCCGTAACGTACCGCCACAGCTCACCAGTGAACTCAGTACACATGCACCAAGCGGTACTATGACGCCACACACCTCAGTGCATTCTCGGTACATTTCGTGACGTTGCCGTCACGTAGCGCCACAGCTCACCAGTGAACTCAGTACACATGCACCAAGCGGTACTATGACGTCACACACCTCAGTGCATTCTCGGTACATTTCGTGACGTTGCCGTAACGTAGCGCCACAGCTCACCAGTGAACTCAGTACACATACACCAAGCGGTACTATGACGTCACACACCTCAGTGCATTCTCGGTACATTTTGTGACGTTGCCGTAACGTAGCGCCACAGCTCACCAGTGAACTCAGTACACATGCATCAAGCGGTACTATGACGCCACACACCTCAGTGCATTCTCGGTACATTTCGTGACGTTGGCGTAACGTAGTGCCACAGCTCACCAGTGAACTCAGTACACATGCACCGAGCGGTACTATGACGCCACACACCTCAGTGCATTCTCGGTACATTTCGTGACGTTGCCGTAACGTAGCGCCACAGCTCACTAGTGAACTCAGTACACATGCACCAAGCGGTACTATGACGCCACACACCTCAGTGCATTCTCGGTACATTTCGTGACGTTGCCGTAACGTAGCGCCACAGCTCACCAGTGAACTCAGTACACATGCACCAAGCGGTACTATGACGTCACACACCTCAGTGCATTCTCGGTACATTTCGTGACGTTGCCGTCACGTAGCGCCAAAGCTCACCAGAGAACTCAGTACACATGCACCAAGCGGTACTATGACGCCACACACCTCAGTACATTCTCGGTACATTTCGTGACGTTGCCGTAACGTAGCGCCACAGCTCACCAGTGAACTCAGTACACATGCACCAAGCGGTACTATGACGCCACACACCTCAGTACATTCTCGGTACATTTCGTGACGTTGCCGTAACGTAGCGCCACAGCTCACTAGTGAACTCAGTACACATGCACCAAGCGGTACTATGACGCCACACACCTCAGTGCATTCTCGGTACATTTCGTGACGTTGCCGTAACGTAGCGCCACAGCTCACCAGTGAACTCAGTACACATGCACCAAGCGGTACTATGCCACCACACACCTCAGTACATTCTCGGTACATTTCGTGACGTTGCCGTAACGTAGCGCCACAGCTCACCAGTGAACTCAGTACACATGCACAAAGCGGTACTATGACGTCACACACCTCAGTGCTTTCTCGGTACATTTCGTGACGTTGCCGTAACGTAGCGCCACAGCTCACTAGTGAACTCAGTACACATGCACCAAGCGGTACTATGACGCCACACACCTCAGTGCATTCTCGGTACATTTCGTGACGTTGCCGTAACGTAGCGCCACAGCTCACCAGTGAACTCAGTACACATACACCAAGCGGTACTATGACGTCACACACCTCAGTGCATTCTCGGTACATTTCGTGACGTTGCCGTAACGTAGCGCCACAGCTCACCAGTGAACTCAGTACAAATGCACCAAGCGGTACTATGACGCCACACACCTTAGTGCATTCTCGGTACATTTCGTGACGTTGCCGTAACGTAGCGCCACAGCTCACCAGTGAACTCAGTACACATGCACCAAGCGGTACTATGACGCCACACACCTCAGTGCATTCTCGGTATATTTCATGACGTTGCCGTAACGTAGCGCCACAGCTCACCAGTGAACTCAGTACACATGCACCAAGCGGTACTATGACGTCACACACCTCAGTGCATTCTCGGTACATTTCGTGACGTTGCCGTAACGTAGCGCCACAGCTCACCAGTGAACTCAGTACACATGCACCAAGCGGTACTATGACGTCACACACCTCAGTGCATTCTCGGTATATTTCGTGGCGTTGCCGTAACGTAGCGCCACAGCTCACCAGTGAACTCAGTACACATGCACCAAGCGGTACTATGACGCCGCACACCTCAGTGCATTCTCGGTACATTTCGTGGCGTTGCCGTAACGTAGCCCCACAGCTCACCAGTGAACTCAGTACACATGCACCAAGCGGTACTATGACGTCACACACCTCAGTGCATTCTCGGTACATTTCGTGATGTTGCCATAACGTAGCGCCACAGCTCACCAGTGAACTCAGTACACATGCACCAAGCGGTACTATGACGCCACACACCTCAGTGCATTCTCGGTACATTTCGTGACGTTGCCGTAACGTAGCGCCACAGCTCACCAGTGAACTCAGTACACATGCACCAAGCGGTACTATGCCGTCACACACCTTAGTGCATTCTCGGTACATTTCGTGACGTTGCCGTAACGTAGCGCCACAGCTCACCAGTGAACTCAGTACACATGCATCAAGCGGTACTATGACGCCACACACCTCACTACATTCTCGGTACATTTCGTGACGTTGGCGTAACGTAGCGCAAGAACTCACCAGTGAACTCAGTACACATGCACCAAGCGGTACTATGACGCCACACACCTCAGTGCATTCTCGGTACATTTCGTGACGTTGCCGTATCGTAGCGCCACAGCTCACCAGTGAACTCAGTACACTTGCACCAAGCGGTACTATGACGCCACACACCTCAGTGCATTCTCGGTACATTTCGTGACGTTGCCGTAACGTAGTGCCACAGCTCAACAGTGAACTCAGTACACATGCACCAAGCGGTACTACGACGCCACACACCTCAGTGCATTCTCGGTACATTTCGTGACGTTGCCGTAACGTAGTGCCACAGCTCACCAGTGAACTCAGTACACATGCACCAAGCGGTACTATGACGTCACACACCTTAGTGCATTCTCGGTACATTTCGTGACGTTGCCGTAACGTAGCGCCACAGCTCACCAGTGAACTCAGTACACATGCACCAAGCGGAACTATGACGCCACACACCCCAGTACATTCTCGGTACATTTCGTGATGTTGCCATAACGTAGCGCCACAGCTCACCAGTGAACTCAGTACACATGCACCAAGCGGTACTATGACTCCACACACCTCAGTGCATTCTCGGTACATTTCGTGACGTTGCCGTAACGTAGCGCCACAGCTCACCAGTGAACTCAGTACACATGCGCCAAGCGGTACTGTGACGCCACACACCTCAGTGCATTCTCGGTACATTTCGTGACGTTGCCGTAACGTAGCGCCACAGCTCACCAGTGAACTCAGTACACATGCACCAAGCGGTACTATGACGCCACACACCTCAGTGCATTCTCGGTACATTTCGTGACGTTGCCGTAACGTAGCGCCACAGCTCACCAGTGAACTCAGTACACATGCACCAAGCGGTACTATGACGCCACACACCTCAGTGCATTCTCGGTATATTTCGTGACGTTGCCGTAACGTAGCGCCACTGCTCACCAGTGAACTCAGTACACATGCACCAAGCGGTACTATGACGCCACACACCTCAGTGCATTCTCGTATATTTCGTGACGTTGCCGTAACGTAGCGCCACAGCTCACCAGTGAACTCAGTACACATGCACCAAGCGGTACTATGCCACCACACACCTCAGTGCATTCTCGGTACATTTCGTGACGTTGCCGTAACGTAGCGCCACAGCTCACCAGTGAACTCAGTACACATGCACCAAGCGGTACTATGACGTCACACACCTCAGTGCATTCTCGGTACATTTCGTGACGTTGCCGTTACGTAGCGCCACAGCTCACCAGTGAACTCAGTACACATGCACCAAGCGGTACTATGACGCCACACACCTCAGTACAGTCTCGGTACATTTCGTGACGTTGCCGTAACGTAGCGCAAGAACTCACCAGTGAACTCAGTACACATGCACCAAGCGGTACTATGACGCCACACACCTCAGTACATTCTCGGTACATTTCGTGACGTTGCCGTATCGTAGCGCCACAGCTCACCAGTGAACTCAGTACACATGCACCAAGCGGTACTATGACGCCACACACCTCAGTGCATTCTCGGTACATTTCGTGAAGTTGCCGTAACGTAGCGCCAGAGCTCACCAGTGAACTCAGTACACATGCACCAAGCGGTACTATGACGCCACACACCTCAGTGCATTCTCGGTACATTTCGTGACGTTGCCGTAACGTAGCGCCACTGCTCACCAGTGAACTCAGTACACATGCACCAAGCGGTACTATGACGCCACACACCTCAGTACATTCTCGGTACATTTCGTGGCGTTGCCGTAACGTAGCGCCACAGCTCACCAGTGAACTCAGTACACATGCACCAAGCGGTACTATGACGCCACACACCTCAGTGCATTCTCGGTACATTTCGTGACGTTGCCGTAACGTAGCGCCACAGCTCACCAGTGAACTCAGTACACATGCACCAAGCGGTACTATGACGCCACACACCTCAGTACATTCTCGGTACATTTCGTGAAGTTGCCGTAACGTAGCGCCAGAGCTCACCAGTGAACTCAGTACACATGCACCAAGCGGTACTATGACGCCACACACCTCAGTGCATTCTCGGTACATTTCGTGACGTTGCCGTAACGTAGCGCCACAGCTTACCAGTGAACTCAGTACACATGCACCAAGCGGTACTATGCCACCACACACCTCAGTGCATTCTCGGTACATTTCGTGACGTTGCCGTAACGTAGCGCCACTGCTCACCAGTGAACTCAGTACACATGCACCAAGCGGTACTATGACGCCACACACCTCAGTGCATTCTCGGTATATTTCGTGATGTTGCCGTAACGTAGCGCCACAGCTCACCAGTGAACTCAGTACACATGCACCAAGCGGTACTATGCCACCACACACCTCAGTGCATTCTCGGTACATTTCGTGACGTTGCCGTAACGTAGCGCCACAGCTCACCAGTGAACTCAGTACACATGCACCAAGCGGTACTATGACGCCACACACCTCAGTGCATTCTCGGTACATTTCGTGACGTTGCCGTAACGTAGCGCCACAGCTCACCAGTGAACTCAGTACACATGCACCAAGCGGTACTATGACGCCACACACCTCAGTGCATTCTCGGTACATTTCGTGACGTTGCCGTTACGTAGCGCCACAGCTCACCAGTGAACTCAGTACACATGCACCAAGCGGTACTATGACGTCACACACCTCAGTGCTTTCTCGGTACATTTCGTGACGTTGCCGTAACGTAGCGCCACAGCTCACCAGTGAACTCAGTACACATGCACCAAGCGGTACTATGACGCCACACACCTCAGTGCATTCTCGGTACATTTCGTGACGTTGCCGTAACGTAGCGCCACAGCTCACCAGTGAACTCAGTACACATGCACCAAGCGGTACTATGACGCCACACACCTCAGTGCATTCTCGGTACATTTCGTGACGTTGCCGTAACGTAGCGCCACAGCTCACCAGTGAACTCAGTACACATGCACCAAGCGGTACTATGACGCCACACACCTCAGTGCATTCTCGGTACATTTCGTGACGTTGCCGTAACGTAGCGCCAGAGCTCACCAGTGAACTCAGTACACATGCACCAAGCGGTACTATGACGCCACACACCTCAGTGCATTCTCGGTACATTTCGTGACGTTGCCGTAACGTAGCGCCACAGCTCACCTGTGAACTCAGTACACATGCACCAAGCGGTACTATGACGCCACACACCTCAGTGCATTCTCGGTACATTTCGTGACGTTGCCGTAACGTAGCGCTACAGCTCACCAGTGAACTCAGTACACATGCACCAAGCGGTACTATGACGCCACACACCTCAGTGCATTCTCGGTACATTTCGTGACGTTGCCGTAACGTAGCGCCAGAGCTCACCAGTGAACTCAGTACACATGCACCAAGCGGTACTATGACGCCACACACCTCAGTGCATTCTCGGTACATTTCGTGACGTTGCCGTAACGTAGCGCCACGGCTCACCAGTGAACTCAGTACACATGCACCAAGCGGTACTATGACGCCACACACCTCAGTGCATTCTCGGTACATTTCGTGAAGTTGCCGTAACGTAGCGCCACAGCTCACCAGTGAACTCAGTACACATGCACCAAGCGGTACTATGACGCCACACACCTCAGTGCATTCTCGGTACATTTCGTGACGTTGCCGTAACGTAGCGCCACAGCTCACCAGTGAACTCAGTACACATGCACCAAGCGGTACTATGACGCCACACACCTCAGTGCATTCTCGGTACATTTCGTGACGTTGCCGTAACGTAGCGCCACTGCTCACCAGTGAACTCAGTACACATGCACCAAGCGGTACTATGACGCCACACACCTCAGTGCATTCTCGGTACATTTCGTGAAGTTGCCGTAACGTAGCGCCACAGCTCACCAGTGAACTCAGTACACTTGCACCAAGCGGTACTATGACGTCACACACCTCAGTGAATTCTCGGTACATTTCGTGACGTTGCCGTAACGTAGGGCCACAGCTCACCAGTGAACTCAGTACACATGCACCAAGAGGTACTATGACGCCACACACCTCAGTGCATTCTCGGTACATTTCGTGACGTTGCCGTCACGTAGCGCCACAGCTCACCAGTGAACTCAGTACACATGCACCAAGCGGTACTATGACGTCACACACCTCAGTGCATTCTCGGTACATTTCGTGACGTTGCCGTAACGTAGCGCCACAGCTCACTGGTGAACTCAGTGCACATGCACCAAGCGGTACTATGACGCCACACACCTCAGTGCATTCTCGCTACATTTCGTGACGTTGCCGTAACGTAGCGCCACAGCTCACCAGTGAACTCAGTACACATGCACCAAGCGGTACTATGACGCCACACACCTCAGTACATTCTCGGTACATTTCGTGAAGTTGCCGTAACGTAGCGCCAGAGCTCACCAGTGAACTCAGTACACATGCACCAAGCGGTACTATGACGCCACACACCTCAGTGCATTCTCGGTACATTTCGTGACGTTGCCGTAACGTAGCGCCACTGCTCACCAGTGAACTCAGTACACATGCACCAAGCGGTACTATGACGCCACACACCTCAGTACATTCTCGGTACATTTCGTGGCGTTGCCGTAACGTAGCGCCACAGCTCACCAGTGAACTCAGTACACATGCACCAAGCGGTACTATGACGCCACACACCTCAGTGCATTCTCGGTACATTTCGTGACGTTGCCGTAACGTAGCGCCACAGCTCACCAGTGAACTCAGTACACATGCACCAAGCGGTACTATGACGCCACACACCTCAGTACATTCTCGGTACATTTCGTGAAGTTGCCGTAACGTAGCGCCAGAGCTCACCAGTGAACTCAGTACACATGCACCAAGCGGTACTATGACGCCACACACCTCAGTGCATTCTCGGTACATTTCGTGACGTTGCCGTAACGTAGCGCCACAGCTCACCAGTGAACTCAGTACACATGCACCAAGCGGTACTATGCCACCACACACCTCAGTGCATTCTCGGTACATTTCGTGACGTTGCCGTAACGTAGCGCCACTGCTCACCAGTGAACTCAGTACACATGCACCAAGCGGTACTATGCCACCACACACCTCAGTGCATTCTCGGTACATTTCGTGACGTTGCCGTAACGTAGCGCCACAGCTCACCAGTGAACTCAGTACACATGCACCAAGCGGTACTATGACGCCACACACCTCAGTGCATTCTCGGTACATTTCGTAACGTTGCCATAACGTAGCGCCACAGCTCACCAGTGAACTCAGTACACATGCACCAAGCGGTACTATGACGCCACACACCTCAGTGCATTCTCGGTACATTTCGTGACGTTGCCGTATCGTAGCGCCACAGCTCACTAGTGAACTCAGTACACATGCACCAAGCGGTACTATGACGCCACACACCTCAGTGCATTCTCGGTACATTTCGTGACGTTGCCGTAACGTAGCGCCACAGCTCACCAGTGAACTCAGTACACATGCACCAAGCGGTACTATGCCACCACACACCTCAGTGCATTCTCGGTACATTTCGTGACGTTGCCGTAACGTAGCGCCACTGCTCACCAGTGAACTCAGTACACATGCACCAAGCGGTACTATGACGCCACACACCTCAGTGCATTCTCGGTACATTTCGTGACGTTGCCGTAACGTAGCGCCACAGCTCACCAGTGAACTCAGTACACATGCACCAAGCGGTACTATGACGCCACACACCTCAGTGCATTCTCGGTACATTTCGTTACGTTGCCGTAACGTAGCGCCACAGCTCACCAGTGAACTCAGTACACATGCACCAAGCGGTACTATGACGTCACACACCTCAGTGCATTCTCGGTACATTTCGTGACGTTGCCGTCACGTAGCGCCACAGCTCACCAGTGAACTCAGTACACATGCACCAAGCGGTACTATGACGCCACACACCTCAGTACATTCTCGGTACATTTCGCGACGTTGCCGTAACGTAGCGCCACAGCTCACCAGTGAACTCAGTACACATGCACCAAGCGGTACTATGACGCCACACACCTCAGTGCATTCTCGGTACATTTCGTGACGTTGCCGTAACGTAGCGCCACAGCTCACCAGTGAACTCAGTACACATTCACCAAGCGGTACTATGACGTCACACACCTCAGTGCATTCTCGGTACATTTCGTGACGTTGCCGTAACGTAGCGCCACAGCTCACCAGTGAACTCAGTACACATGCACCAAGCGGTACTATGACGCCACACACCTCAGTGCATTCTCGGTACATTTCGTGACGTTGCCGTAACGTAGCGCCACAGCTCACCAGTGAACTCAGTACACATGCACCAAGCGGTACTATGACGTCACACACCTCAGTGCATTCTCGGTACATTTCGTGACGTTGCCGTAACGTAGCGCCACTGCTCACCAATGAACTCAGTACACATGCACCAAGCGGTACTATGACGTCACACACCTCAGTGCATTCTCGGTACATTTCGTGACGTTGCCGTAACGTAGCGCCACAGCTCACTAGTGAACTCAGTACACATGCACCAAGCGGTACTATGACGCCACACACCTCAGTGCATTCTCGGTACATTTCGTGACGTTGCCGTAACGTAGCGCCACAGCCCACCAGTGAACTCAGTACACATGCACCAAGCGGTACTATGACGTCACACACCTCAGTGCATTCTCGGTACATTTCGTGACGTTGCCGTAACGTAGCGCCACAGCTCACCAGTGAACTCAGTACACATGCACCAAGCGGTACTATGACGCCACACACCTCAGTGCATTCTCGGTACATTTCGTGACGTTGCCGTAACGTAGCGCCACAGCTCACTAGTGAACTCAGTACACATGCACCAAGCGGTACTATGACGTCACACACCTCAGTGCATTCTCGGTACATTTCGTGACGTTGCCGTAACGTAGCGCCACTGCTCACCAGTGAACTCAGCACACATGCACCAAGCGGTACTATGCCACCACACACCTCAGTACATTCTCGGTACATTTCGTGAAGTTGCCGCAACGTAGCGCCAGAGCTCACCAGTGAACTCAGTACACATGCACCAAGCGGTACTATGACGCCACACACCTCAGTGCATTCTCGGTACATTTCGTGACGTTGCCGTAACGTAGTGCCACAGCTCACCAGTGAACTCAGTACACATGCACCAAGCGGTACTATGACGCCACACACCTCAGTGCATTCTCGGTACATTTCGTGACGTTGTCGTAACGTAGCGCCACAGCTCACCAGTGAACTCAGTACACATGCACCAAGCGGTACTATGACGTCACACACCTTAGTGCATTCTCGGTACATTTCGTGACGTTGCCGTAACGTAACGCCACAGCTCACCAGTGAACTCAGTACACATGCACCAAGCGGTACTATGCCACCACACACCTCAGTACATTCTCGGTACATTTCGTGACGTTGCCGTAACGTAGTGCCACAGCTCACCAGTGAACTCAGTACACATGCACCAAGCGGTACTATGACGTCACACACCTTAGTGCATTCTCGGTACATTTCGTGACGTTGCCGTAACGTAGCGCCACAGCTCACCAGTGAACACAGTAAACATGCACCAAGCGGTACTATGACGTCACACACCTCAGTGCATTCTCGGTACATTTCGTGACGTTGCCGTAACGTAGCGCCACAGCTCACCAGGGAACTCAGTACACATACACCAAGCGGTACTATGACGTCACACACCTCAGTGCATTCTCGGTACATTTCGTGACATTGCCGTAACGTAGCGCCACAGCTCACCAGTGAACTCAGTACACATGCACCAAGCGGTACTATGACGCCACACACCTCAGTGCATTCTCGGTACATTTCGTGACGTTGCCGTAACGTAGTGCCACAGCTCACTAGTGAACTCAGTACACATGCACCAAGCGGTACTATGACGCCACACACCTCAGTGCATTCTCGGTACATTTCGTGACGTTGCCGTAACGTAGCGCCACAGCTCACCAGTGAACTCAGTACACATGCACCAAGCGGTACTATGACGCCACACACCTCAGTGCATTCTCGGTACATTTCGTGACGTTGCCGTAACGTAGCGCCACAGCTCACCAGTGAACTCAGTACACATGCACCAAGCGGTACTATGACGCCACACACCTCAGTGCATTCTCGGTACATTTCGTAACGTTGCCGTAACGTAGCGCCACAGCTCACCAGTGAACTCAGTACACATGCACCAAGCGGTACTATGACGCCACACACCTCAGTGCATTCTCGGTACATTTCGTGACGTTGCCGTATCGTGGCGCCACAGCTCACTAGTGAACTCAGTACACATGCACCAAGCGGTACTATGACGCCACACACCTCAGTGCATTCTCGGTACATTTCGTGACGTTGCCGTAACGTAGCGCCACAGCTCACCAGTGAACTCAGTACACATGCACCAAGCGGTACTATGACGCCACACACCTTAGTGCATTCTCGGTACATTTCGTGACGTTGCCGTAACGTAGCGCCACAGCTCACCAGTGAACTCAGTACACATGCACCAAGCGGTACTATGACGCCACACACCTCAGTACATTCTCGGTACATTTCGTGACGTTGCCGTAACGTAGCGCAAGAACTCACCAGTGAACTCAGTACACATGCACCAAGCGGTACTATGACGTCACACACCTCAGTGCATTCTCGGTACATTTCGTGACGTTGCCGTAACGTAGCGCCACAGCTCACCAGTGAACTCAGTGCACATGCACCAAGCGGTACTATGACGTCACACACCTCAGTGCATTCTCGGTACATTTCGTGACGTTGCCGTAACGTAGCGCCACAGCTCACCAGTGAACTCAGTGCACATGCACCAAGCGGTACTATGACGCCACACACCTCAGTACATTCTCGGTACATTTCGAGACGTTGCCGTAACGTAGTGCCACTGCTCACCAGTGAACTCAGTACACATGCACCAAGCGGTACTATGACGTCACACACCTCAGTGCATTCTCGGTACATTTCGTGACGTTGCCGTAACGTAGCGCCACAGCTCACTAGTGAACTCAGTACACATGCACCAAGCGGTACTATGACGCCACACACCTCAGTGCATTCTCGGTACATTTCCTGACGTTGCCGTAACGTAGCGCCACAGCACACCAGTGAACTCAGTGCACATGCACCAAGCGGTACTATGACGTCACACACCTCAGTGCATTCTCGGTATATTTCGTGACGTTGCCGTAACGTAGCGCCACAGCTCACCAGTGAACTCAGTACACATGCACCATGCGGTACTATGACGTCACACACCTCAGTGCATTCTCGTTACATTTCGTGACGTTGCCGTAACGTAGCGCCACTGCTCACCAGTGAACTCAGTACACATGCACCAAGCGGTACTATGACGTCACACACCTCAGTGCATTCTCGGTACATTTCGTGACGTTGCCGTAACGTAGCGCCACAGCTCACCAGTGAACTCAGTACACATGCACCAAGCGGTACTATGACGTCACACACCTCAGTGCATTCTCGGTACATTTCGTGACGTTGCCGTAACGTAGCGCCACAGCTCACCAGTGTTCTCAGTACACATGCACCAAGCGGTACTATGACGCCACACACCTCAGTGCATTCTCGGTACATTTCGTGACGTTGCCGTAACGTAGCGCCACAGCTCACTAGTGAACTCAGTACTCATGCACCAAGCGGTACTATGACGTCACACACCTCAGTGCATTCTCGGTACATTTCGTGACGGTGCCGTAACGTAGCGCCACTGCTCACCAGTGAACTCAGTACACATGCACCAAGCGGTACTATGCCACCACACACCTCAGTACATTCTCGGTACATTTCGTGAAGTTGCCGCAACGTAGCGCCAGAGCTCACCAGTGAACTCAGTACACATGCACCAAGCGGTACTATGACGCCACACACCTCAGTGCATTCTCGGTACATTTCGTGACGTTGCCGTAACGTAGCGCCACAGCTCACCAGTGAACTCAGTACACATGCACCAAGCGGTACTATGACGCCACACACCTCAGTGCATTCTCGGTACATTTCGTAACGTTGCCGTAACGTAGCGCCACAGCTCACCAGTGAACTCAGTACACATGCACCAAGCGGTACTATGACGCCACACACCTCAGTGCATTCTCGGTACATTTCGTGACGTTGCCGTATCGTAGCGCCACAGCTCACTAGTGAACTCAGTACACATGCACCAAGCGGTACTATGACGCCACACACCTCAGTGCATTCTCGGTACATTTCGTGACGTTGCCGTAACGTAGCGCCACAGCTCACCAGTGAACTCAGTACACATGCACCAAGCGGTACTATGCCACCACACACCTCAGTGCATTCTCGGTACATTTCGTGACGTTGCCGTAACGTAGCGCCACTGCTCACCAGTGAACTCAGTACACATGCACCAAGCGGTACTATGACGCCACACACCTCAGTGCATTCTCGGTACATTTCGTGACGTTGCCGTAACGTAGCGCCACAGCTCACCAGTGAACTCAGTACACATGCACCAAGCGGTACTATGACGCCACACACCTCAGTACATTCTCGGTACATTTCGTTACGTTGCCGTAACGTAGCGCCACAGCTCACCAGTGAACTCAGTACACATGCACCAAGCGGTACTATGACGTCACACACCTCAGTGCATTCTCGGTACATTTCGTGACGTTGCCGTCACGTAGCGCCACAGCTCACCAGTGAACTCAGTACACATGCACCAAGCGGTACTATGACGCCACACACCTCAGTACATTCTCGGTACATTTCGCGACGTTGCCGTAACGTAGCGCCACAGCTCACCAGTGAACTCAGTACACATGCACCAAGCGGTACTATGACGCCACACACCTCAGTGCATTCTCGGTACATTTCGTGACGTTGCCGTAACGTAGCGCCACAGCTCACCAGTGAACTCAGTACACATGCACCAAGCGGTACTATGACGTCACACACCTCAGTGCATTCTCGGTACATTTCGTGACGTTGCCGTAACGTAGCGCCACAGCTCACCAGTGAACTCAGTACACATGCACCAAGCGGTACTATGACGCCACACACCTCAGTGCATTCTCGGTACATTTCGTGACGTTGCCGTAACGTAGCGCCACAGCTCACCAGTGAACTCAGTACACATGCACCAAGCGGTACTATGACGTCACACACCTCAGTGCATTCTCGGTACATTTCGTGACGTTGCCGTAACGTAGCGCCACTGCTCACCTGTGAACTCAGTACACATGCACCAAGCGGTACTATGACGTCACACACCTCAGTGCATTCTCGGTACATTTCGTGACGTTGCCGTAACGTAGCGCCACAGCTCACTAGTGAACTCAGTACACATGCACCAAGCGGTACTATGACGCCACACACCTCAGTGCATTCTCGGTACATTTCGTGACGTTGCCGTAACGTAGCGCCACAGCTCACCAGTGAACTCAGTACACATGCACCAAGCGGTACTATGACGTCACACACCTCAGTGCATTCTCGGTACATTTCGTGACGTTGCCGTAACGTAGCGCCACAGCTCACCAGTGAACTCAGTACACATGCACCAAGCGGTACTATGACGCCACACACCTCAGTGCATTCTCGGTACATTTCGTGACGTTGCCGTAACGTAGCGCCACAGCTCACTAGTGAACTCAGTACACATGCACCAAGCGGTACTATGACGTCACACACCTCAGTGCATTCTCGGTACATTTCGTGACGTTGCCGTAACGTAGCGCCACTGCTCACCAGTGAACTCAGCACACATGCACCAAGCGGTACTATGCCACCACACACCTCAGTACATTCTCGGTACATTTCGTGAAGTTGCCGCAACGTAGCGCCAGAGCTCACCAGTGAACTCAGTACACATGCACCAAGCGGTACTATGACGCCACACACCTCAGTGCATTCTCGGTACATTTCGTGACGTTGCCGTAACGTAGTGCCACAGCTCACCAGTGAACTCAGTACACATGCACCAAGCGGTACTATGACGCCACACACCTCAGTGCATTCTCGGTACATTTCGTGACGTTGCCGTAACGTAGCGCCACAGCTCACCAGTGAACTCAGTACACATGCACCAAGCGGTACTATGACGTCACACACCTTAGTGCATTCTCGGTACATTTCGTGACGTTGCCGTAACGTAACGCCACAGCTCACCAGTGAACTCAGTACACATGCACCAAGCGGTACTATGCCACCACACACCTCAGTACATTCTCGGTACATTTCGTGACGTTGCCGTAACGTAGTGCCACAGCTCACCAGTGAACTCAGTACACATGCACCAAGCGGTACTATGACGTCACACACCTTAGTGCATTCTCGGTACATTTCGTGACGTTGCCGTAACGTAGCGCCACAGCTCACCAGTGAACACAGTAACCATGCACCAAGCGGTACTATGACGTCACACACCTCAGTGCATTCTCGGTACATTTCGTGACGTTGCCGTAACGTAGCGCCACAGCTCACCAGGGAACTCAGTACACATACACCAAGCGGTACTATGACGTCACACACCTCAGTGCATTCTCGGTACATTTCGTGACATTGCCGTAACGTAGCGCCACAGCTCACCAGTGAACTCAGTACACATGCACCAAGCGGTACTATGACGCCACACACCTCAGTGCATTCTCGGTACATTTCGTGACGTTGCCGTAACGTAGTGCCACAGCTCACTAGTGAACTCAGTACACATGCACCAAGCGGTACTATGACGTCACACACCTCAGTGCATTCTCGGTACATTTCGTGACGTTGCCGTAACGTAACGCCACAGCTCACCAGTGATCTCAGTACACATGCACCAAGCGGTACTATGACGCCACACACCTCAGTGCATTCTCGGTACATTTCGTGACGTTGCCGTAACGTAGCGCCACAGCTCACCAGTGAACTCAGTGCACATGCACCAAGCGGTACTATGACGCCACACACCTCAGTGCATTCTCGGTACATTTCGTGACGTTGCCGTAACGTAGCGCCACTGCTCACCAGTGAACTCAGTACACATGCACCAAGCGGTACTATGACGCCACACACCTCAGTGCATTCTCGGTACATTTCGTGACGTTGCCGTAACGTAGCGCCACAGCTCACTAGTGAACTCAGTGCACATACACCAAGCGGTACTATGACGTCACACACCTCAGTGCATTCTCGGTACATTTCGTGACGTTGCCGTAACGTAGCGCCACAGCTCACCAGTGTTCTCAGTACACATGCACCAAGCGGTACTATGACGTCACACACCTCAGTGCATTCTCGGTACATTTCGTGACGTTGCCGTAACGTAGCGCCACAGCTCACCAGTGAACTCAGTACACATGCACCAAGCGGTACTATGACGCCACACACCTCAGTGCATTCTCGGTACATTTCGTGACGTTGCTGTAACGTAGCGCCACAGCTCACCAGTGAACTCAGTGCACATGCACCAAGCGGTACTATGACGCCACACACCTCAGTGCATTCTCGGTACATTTCGTGACGTTGCCGTAACGTAGCGCCACTGCTCACCAGTGAACTCAGTACACATGCACCAAGCGGTACTATGACGCCACACACCTCAGTGCATTCTCGGTACACTTCGTGACGTTGCCGTAACGTAGCGCCAGAGCTCACCAGTGAACTCAGTACACATGCACCAAGCGGTACTATGACGCCACACACCTCAGTGCATTCTCGGTACATTTCGTGACGTTGCCGTAACGTAGCGCCACAGCTCACTAGTGAACTCAGTACACATGCACCAAGCGGTACTATGACGCCACACACATCAGTGCATTCTCGGTACATTTCGTGACGTTGCCGTAACGTAGCGCCACAGCTCACCAGTGAACTCAGTACACATACACCAAGCGGTACTATGACGTCACACACCTCAGTGCATTCTCGGTACATTTCGTGACGTTGCCGTAACGTAGCGCAAGAACTCACCAGTGAACTCAGTACACATGCACCAAGCGGTACTATGACGTCACACACCTCAGTGCATTCTCGGTACATTTCGTGACGTTGCCGTAACGTAGCGCCACAGCTCACCAGTGAACTCGGTGCACATGCACCAAGCGGTACTATGACGTCACACACCTCAGTGCATTCTCGGTACATTTCGTGACGTTGCCGTAACGTAGCGCCACAGCTCACCAGTGAACTCAGTGCACATGCACCAAGCGGTACTATGACGCCACACACCTTAGTACATTCTCGGTACATTTCGAGACGTTGCCGTAACGTAGTGCCACTGCTCACCAGTGAACTCAGTACACATGCACCAAGCGGTACTATGACGTCACACACCTCAGTGCATTCTCGGTACATTTCGTGACGTTGCCGTAACGTAGCGCCACAGCTCACTAGTGAACTCAGTACACATGCACCAAGCGGTACTATGACGTCACACACCTCAGTGCATTCTCGGTACATTTCGTGACGTTGCCGTAACGTAGCGCCACAGCTCACCAGTGAACTCAGTGCACATGCACCAAGCGGTACTATGACGTCACACACCTCAGTGCATTCTCGGTATATTTCGTGACGTTGCCGTAACGTAGCGCCACAGCTCACCAGTGAACTCAGTACACATGCACCAAGCGGTACTAAGACGCCACACACCTCAGTGCATTCTCGGTACATTTCGTGACGTTGCCGTAACGTAGCGCCAGAGCTCACCAGTGAACTCAGTACACATGCACCAAGCGGTACTATGACGTCACACACCTCAGTGCATTCTCGGTACATTTCGTGACGTTGCCGTAACGTAGCGCCACAGCTCACCAGTGAACTCAGTACACATGCACCAAGCGGTACTATGACGCCACACACCTCAGTGCATTCTCGGTACATTTCGTGACGTTGCCGTAACGTAGCGCCACAGCTCACCAGTGAACTCAGTACACATGCACCAAGCGGTACTATGCCACCACACACCTCAGTGCATTCTCGGTACATTTCGTGACGTTGCCGTAACGTAGCGCCACTGCTCACCAGTGAACTCAGTACACATGCACCAAGCGGTACTATGCCACCACACACCTCAGTGCATTCTCGGTACATTTCGTGACGTTGCCGTAACGTAGCGCCACAGCTCACCAGTGAACTCAGTACACATGCACCAAGCGGTACTATGACGCCACACACCTCAGTGCATTCTCGGTACATTTCGTAACGTTGCCATAACGTAGCGCCACAGCTCACCAGTGAACTCAGTACACATGCACCAAGCGGTACTATGACGCCACACACCTCAGTGCATTCTCGGTACATTTCGTGACGTTGCCGTATCGTAGCGCCACAGCTCACTAGTGAACTCAGTACACATGCACCAAGCGGTACTATGACGCCACACACCTCAGTGCATTCTCGGTACATTTCGTGACGTTGCCGTAACGTAGCGCCACAGCTCACCAGTGAACTCAGTACACATGCACCAAGCGGTACTATGCCACCACACACCTCAGTGCATTCTCGGTACATTTCGTGACGTTGCCGTAACGTAGCGCCACTGCTCACCAGTGAACTCAGTACACATGCACCAAGCGGTACTATGACGCCACACACCTCAGTGCATTCTCGGTACATTTCGTGACGTTGCCGTAACGTAGCGCCACAGCTCACCAGTGAACTCAGTACACATGCACCAAGCGGTACTATGACGCCACACACCTCAGTGCATTCTCGGTACATTTCGTTACGTTGCCGTAACGTAGCGCCACAGCTCACCAGTGAACTCAGTACACATGCACCAAGCGGTACTATGACGTCACACACCTCAGTGCATTCTCGGTACATTTCGTGACGTTGCCGTCACGTAGCGCCACAGCTCACCAGTGAACTCAGTACACATGCACCAAGCGGTACTATGACGCCACACACCTCAGTACATTCTCGGTACATTTCGCGACGTTGCCGTAACGTAGCGCCACAGCTCACCAGTGAACTCAGTACACATGCACCAAGCGGTACTATGACGCCACACACCTCAGTGCATTCTCGGTACATTTCGTGACGTTGCCGTAACGTAGCGCCACAGCTCACCAGTGAACTCAGTACACATTCACCAAGCGGTACTATGACGTCACACACCTCAGTGCATTCTCGGTACATTTCGTGACGTTGCCGTAACGTAGCGCCACAGCTCACCAGTGAACTCAGTACACATGCACCAAGCGGTACTATGACGCCACACACCTCAGTGCATTCTCGGTACATTTCGTGACGTTGCCGTAACGTAGCGCCACAGCTCACCAGTGAACTCAGTACACATGCACCAAGCGGTACTATGACGTCACACACCTCAGTGCATTCTCGGTACATTTCGTGACGTTGCCGTAACGTAGCGCCACTGCTCACCAATGAACTCAGTACACATGCACCAAGCGGTACTATGACGTCACACACCTCAGTGCATTCTCGGTACATTTCGTGACGTTGCCGTAACGTAGCGCCACAGCTCACTAGTGAACTCAGTACACATGCACCAAGCGGTACTATGACGCCACACACCTCAGTGCATTCTCGGTACATTTCGTGACGTTGCCGTAACGTAGCGCCACAGCCCACCAGTGAACTCAGTACACATGCACCAAGCGGTACTATGACGTCACACACCTCAGTGCATTCTCGGTACATTTCGTGACGTTGCCGTAACGTAGCGCCACAGCTCACCAGTGAACTCAGTACACATGCACCAAGCGGTACTATGACGCCACACACCTCAGTGCATTCTCGGTACATTTCGTGACGTTGCCGTAACGTAGCGCCACAGCTCACTAGTGAACTCAGTACACATGCACCAAGCGGTACTATGACGTCACACACCTCAGTGCATTCTCGGTACATTTCGTGACGTTGCCGTAACGTAGCGCCACTGCTCACCAGTGAACTCAGCACACATGCACCAAGCGGTACTATGCCACCACACACCTCAGTACATTCTCGGTACATTTCGTGAAGTTGCCGCAACGTAGCGCCAGAGCTCACCAGTGAACTCAGTACACATGCACCAAGCGGTACTATGACGCCACACACCTCAGTGCATTCTCGGTACATTTCGTGACGTTGCCGTAACGTAGTGCCACAGCTCACCAGTGAACTCAGTACACATGCACCAAGCGGTACTATGACGCCACACACCTCAGTGCATTCTCGGTACATTTCGTGACGTTGTCGTAACGTAGCGCCACAGCTCACCAGTGAACTCAGTACACATGCACCAAGCGGTACTATGACGTCACACACCTTAGTGCATTCTCGGTACATTTCGTGACGTTGCCGTAACGTAACGCCACAGCTCACCAGTGAACTCAGTACACATGCACCAAGCGGTACTATGCCACCACACACCTCAGTACATTCTCGGTACATTTCGTGACGTTGCCGTAACGTAGTGCCACAGCTCACCAGTGAACTCAGTACACATGCACCAAGCGGTACTATGACGTCACACACCTTAGTGCATTCTCGGTACATTTCGTGACGTTGCCGTAACGTAGCGCCACAGCTCACCAGTGAACACAGTAAACATGCACCAAGCGGTACTATGACGTCACACACCTCAGTGCATTCTCGGTACATTTCGTGACGTTGCCGTAACGTAGCGCCACAGCTCACCAGGGAACTCAGTACACATACACCAAGCGGTACTATGACGTCACACACCTCAGTGCATTCTCGGTACATTTCGTGACATTGCCGTAACGTAGCGCCACAGCTCACCAGTGAACTCAGTACACATGCACCAAGCGGTACTATGACGCCACACACCTCAGTGCATTCTCGGTACATTTCGTGACGTTGCCGTAACGTAGTGCCACAGCTCACTAGTGAACTCAGTACACATGCACCAAGCGGTACTATGACGCCACACACCTCAGTGCATTCTCGGTACATTTCGTGACGTTGCCGTAACGTAGCGCCACAGCTCACCAGTGAACTCAGTACACATGCACCAAGCGGTACTATGACGCCACACACCTCAGTGCATTCTCGGTACATTTCGTGACGTTGCCGTAACGTATCGCCACAGCTCACCAGTGAACTCAGTACACATGCACCAAGCGGTACTATGACGCCACACACCTCAGTGCATTCTCGGTACATTTCGTAACGTTGCCGTAACGTAGCGCCACAGCTCACCAGTGAACTCAGTACACATGCACCAAGCGGTACTATGACGCCACACACCTCAGTGCATTCTCGGTACATTTCGTGACGTTGCCGTATCGTAGCGCCACAGCTCACTAGTGAACTCAGTACACATGCACCAAGCGGTACTATGACGCCACACACCTCAGTGCATTCTCGGTACATTTCGTGACGTTGCCGTAACGTAGCGCCACAGCTCACCAGTGAACTCAGTACACATGCACCAAGCGGTACTATGACGCCACACACCTTAGTGCATTCTCGGTACATTTCGTGACGTTGCCGTAACGTAGCGCCACAGCTCACCAGTGAACTCAGTACACATGCACCAAGTGGTACTATGACGCCACACACCTCAGTACATTCTCGGTACATTTCGTGACGTTGCCGTAACGTAGCGCAAGAACTCACCAGTGAACTCAGTACACATGCACCAAGCGGTACTATGACGTCACACACCTCAGTGCATTCTCGGTACATTTCGTGACGTTGCCGTAACGTAGCGCCACAGCTCACCAGTGAACTCAGTGCACATGCACCAAGCGGTACTATGACGTCACACACCTCAGTGCATTCTCGGTACATTTCGTGACGTTGCCGTAACGTAGCGCCACAGCTCACCAGTGAACTCAGTGCACATGCACCAAGCGGTACTATGACGCCACACACCTCAGTACATTCTCGGTACATTTCGAGACGTTGCCGTAACGTAGTGCCACTGCTCACCAGTGAACTCAGTACACATGCACAAAGCGGTACTATGACGTCACACACCTCAGTGCATTCTCGGTACATTTCGTGACGTTGCCGTAACGTAGCGCCACAGCTCACTAGTGAACTCAGTACACATGCACCAAGCGGTACTATGACGCCACACACCTCAGTGCATTCTCGGTACATTTCGTGACGTTGCCGTAACGTAGCGCCACAGCACACCAGTGAACTCAGTGCACATGCACCAAGCGGTACTATGACGTCACACACCTCAGTGCATTCTCGGTATATTTCGTGACGTTGCCGTAACGTAGCGCCACAGCTCACCAGTGAACTCAGTACACATGCACCATGCGGTACTATGACGTCACACACCTCAGTGCATTCTCGTTACATTTCGTGACGTTGCCGTAACGTAGCGCCACTGCTCACCAGTGAACTCAGTACACATGCACCAAGCGGTACTATGACGTCACACACCTCAGTGCATTCTCGGTACATTTCGTGACGTTGCCGTAACGTAGCGCCACAGCTCACCAGTGAACTCAGTACACATGCACCAAGCGGTACTATGACGTCACACACCTCAGTGCATTCTCGGTACATTTCGTGACGTTGCCGTAACGTAGCGCCACAGCTCACCAGTGAACTCAGTACACATGCACCAAGCGGTACTATGACGCCACACACCTCAGTGCATTCTCGGTACATTTCGTGACGTTGCCGTAACGTAGCGCCACAGCTCACTAGTGAACTCAGTACTCATGCACCAAGCGGTACTATGACGTCACACACCTCAGTGCATTCTCGGTACATTTCGTGACGGTGCCGTAACGTAGCGCCACTGCTCACCAGTGAACTCAGTACACATGCACCAAGCGGTACTATGCCACCACACACCTCAGTACATTCTCGGTACATTTCGTGAAGTTGCCGCAACGTAGCGCCAGAGCTCACCAGTGAACTCAGTACACATGCACCAAGCGGTACTATGACGCCACACACCTCAGTGCATTCTCGGTACATTTCGTGACGTTGCCGTAACGTAGCGCCACAGCTCACCAGTGAACTCAGTACACATGCACCAAGCGGTACTATGACGCCACACACCTCAGTGCATTCTCGGTACATTTCGTAACGTTGCCGTAACGTAGCGCCACAGCTCACCAGTGAACTCAGTACACATGCACCAAGCGGTACTATGACGCCACACACCTCAGTGCATTCTCGGTACATTTCGTGACGTTGCCGTATCGTAGCGCCACAGCTCACTAGTGAACTCAGTACACATGCACCAAGCGGTACTATGACGCCACACACCTCAGTGCATTCTCGGTACATTTCGTGACGTTGCCGTAACGTAGCGCCACAGCTCACCAGTGAACTCAGTACACATGCACCAAGCGGTACTATGCCACCACACACCTCAGTGCATTCTCGGTACATTTCGTGACGTTGCCGTAACGTAGCGCCACTGCTCACCAGTGAACTCAGTACACATGCACCAAGCGGTACTATGACGCCACACACCTCAGTGCATTCTCGGTACATTTCGTGACGTTGCCGTAACGTAGCGCCACAGCTCACCAGTGAACTCAGTACACATGCACCAAGCGGTACTATGACGCCACACACCTCAGTACATTCTCGGTACATTTCGTTACGTTGCCGTAACGTAGCGCCACAGCTCACCAGTGAACTCAGTACACATGCACCAAGCGGTACTATGACGTCACACACCTCAGTGCATTCTCGGTACATTTCGTGACGTTGCCGTAACGTAGCGCCACTGCTCACCAGTGAACTCAGCACACATGCACCAAGCGGTACTATGCCACCACACACCTCAGTACATTCTCGGTACATTTCGTGAAGTTGCCGCAACGTAGCGCCAGAGCTCACCAGTGAACTCAGTACACATGCACCAAGCGGTACTATGACGCCACACACCTCAGTGCATTCTCGGTACATTTCGTGACGTTGCCGTAACGTAGTGCCACAGCTCACCAGTGAACTCAGTACACATGCACCAAGCGGTACTATGACGCCACACACCTCAGTGCATTCTCGGTACATTTCGTGACGTTGTCGTAACGTAGCGCCACAGCTCACCAGTGAACTCAGTACACATGCACCAAGCGGTACTATGACGTCACACACCTTAGTGCATTCTCGGTACATTTCGTGACGTTGCCGTAACGTAACGCCACAGCTCACCAGTGAACTCAGTACACATGCACCAAGCGGTACTATGCCACCACACACCTCAGTACATTCTCGGTACATTTCGTGACGTTGCCGTAACGTAGTGCCACAGCTCACCAGTGAACTCAGTACACATGCACCAAGCGGTACTATGACGTCACACACCTTAGTGCATTCTCGGTACATTTCGTGACGTTGCCGTAACGTAGCGCCACAGCTCACCAGTGAACACAGTAAACATGCACCAAGCGGTACTATGACGTCACACACCTCAGTGCATTCTCGGTACATTTCGTGACGTTGCCGTAACGTAGCGCCACAGCTCACCAGGGAACTCAGTACACATACACCAAGCGGTACTATGACGTCACACACCTCAGTGCATTCTCGGTACATTTCGTGACATTGCCGTAACGTAGCGCCACAGCTCACCAGTGAACTCAGTACACATGCACCAAGCGGTACTATGACGCCACACACCTCAGTGCATTCTCGGTACATTTCGTGACGTTGCCGTAACGTAGTGCCACAGCTCACTAGTGAACTCAGTACACATGCACCAAGCGGTACTATGACGCCACACACCTCAGTGCATTCTCGGTACATTTCGTGACGTTGCCGTAACGTAGCGCCACAGCTCACCAGTGAACTCAGTACACATGCACCAAGCGGTACTATGACGCCACACACCTCAGTGCATTCTCGGTACATTTCGTGACGTTGCCGTAACGTAGCGCCACAGCTCACCAGTGAACTCAGTACACATGCACCAAGCGGTACTATGACGCCACACACCTCAGTGCATTCTCGGTACATTTCGTAACGTTGCCGTAACGTAGCGCCACAGCTCACCAGTGAACTCAGTACACATGCACCAAGCGGTACTATGACGCCACACACCTCAGTGCATTCTCGGTACATTTCGTGACGTTGCCGTATCGTAGCGCCACAGCTCACTAGTGAACTCAGTACACATGCACCAAGCGGTACTATGACGCCACACACCTCAGTGCATTCTCGGTACATTTCGTGACGTTGCCGTAACGTAGCGCCACAGCTCACCAGTGAACTCAGTACACATGCACCAAGCGGTACTATGACGCCACACACCTTAGTGCATTCTCGGTACATTTCGTGACGTTGCCGTAACGTAGCGCCACAGCTCACCAGTGAACTCAGTACACATGCACCAAGCGGTACTATGACGCCACACACCTCAGTACATTCTCGGTACATTTCGTGACGTTGCCGTAACGTAGCGCAAGAACTCACCAGTGAACTCAGTACACATGCACCAAGCGGTACTATGACGTCACACACCTCAGTGCATTCTCGGTACATTTCGTGACGTTGCCGTAACGTAGCGCCACAGCTCACCAGTGAACTCAGTGCACATGCACCAAGCGGTACTATGACGTCACACACCTCAGTGCATTCTCGGTACATTTCGTGACGTTGCCGTAACGTAGCGCCACAGCTCACCAGTGAACTCAGTGCACATGCACCAAGCGGTACTATGACGCCACACACCTCAGTACATTCTCGGTACATTTCGAGACGTTGCCGTAACGTAGTGCCACTGCTCACCAGTGAACTCAGTACACATGCACAAAGCGGTACTATGACGTCACACACCTCAGTGCATTCTCGGTACATTTCGTGACGTTGCCGTAACGTAGCGCCACAGCTCACTAGTGAACTCAGTACACATGCACCAAGCGGTACTATGACGCCACACACCTCAGTGCATTCTCGGTACATTTCGTGACGTTGCCGTAACGTAGCGCCACAGCACACCAGTGAACTCAGTGCACATGCACCAAGCGGTACTATGACGTCACACACCTCAGTGCATTCTCGGTATATTTCGTGACGTTGCCGTAACGTAGCGCCACAGCTCACCAGTGAACTCAGTACACATGCACCATGCGGTACTATGACGTCACACACCTCAGTGCATTCTCGTTACATTTCGTGACGTTGCCGTAACGTAGCGCCACTGCTCACCAGTGAACTCAGTACACATGCACCAAGCGGTACTATGACGTCACACACCTCAGTGCATTCTCGGTACATTTCGTGACGTTGCCGTAACGTAGCGCCACAGCTCACCAGTGAACTCAGTACACATGCACCAAGCGGTACTATGACGTCACACACCTCAGTGCATTCTCGGTACATTTCGTGACGTTGCCGTAACGTAGCGCCACAGCTCACCAGTGAACTCAGTACACATGCACCAAGCGGTACTATGACGCCACACACCTCAGTGCATTCTCGGTACATTTCGTGACGTTGCCGTAACGTAGCGCCACAGCTCACTAGTGAACTCAGTACTCATGCACCAAGCGGTACTATGATGTCACACACCTCAGTGCATTCTCGGTACATTTCGTGACGGTGCCGTAACGTAGCGCCACTGCTCACCAGTGAACTCAGTACACATGCACCAAGCGGTACTATGCCACCACACACCTCAGTACATTCTCGGTACATTTCGTGAAGTTGCCGCAACGTAGCGCCAGAGCTCACCAGTGAACTCAGTACACATGCACCAAGCGGTACTATGACGCCACACACCTCAGTGCATTCTCGGTACATTTCGTGACGTTGCCGTAACGTAGCGCCACAGCTCACCAGTGAACTCAGTACACATGCACCAAGCGGTACTATGACGCCACACACCTCAGTGCATTCTCGGTACATTTCGTAACGTTGCCGTAACGTAGCGCCACAGCTCACCAGTGAACTCAGTACACATGCACCAAGCGGTACTATGACGCCACACACCTCAGTGCATTCTCGGTACATTTCGTGACGTTGCCGTATCGTAGCGCCACAGCTCACTAGTGAACTCAGTACACATGCACCAAGCGGTACTATGACGCCACACACCTCAGTGCATTCTCGGTACATTTCGTGACGTTGCCGTAACGTAGCGCCACAGCTCACCAGTGAACTCAGTACACATGCACCAAGCGGTACTATGCCACCACACACCTCAGTGCATTCTCGGTACATTTCGTGACGTTGCCGTAACGTAGCGCCACTGCTCACCAGTGAACTCAGTACACATGCACCAAGCGGTACTATGACGCCACACACCTCAGTGCATTCTCGGTACATTTCGTGACGTTGCCGTAACGTAGCGCCACAGCTCACCAGTGAACTCAGTACACATGCACCAAGCGGTACTATGACGCCACACACCTCAGTACATTCTCGGTACATTTCGTTACGTTGCCGTAACGTAGCGCCACAGCTCACCAGTGAACTCAGTACACATGCACCAAGCGGTACTATGACGTCACACACCTCAGTGCATTCTCGGTACATTTCGTGACGTTGCCGTCACGTAGCGCCACAGCTCACCAGTGAACTCAGTACACATGCACCAAGCGGTACTATGACGCCACACACCTCAGTACATTCTCGGTACATTTCGCGACGTTGCCGTAACGTAGCGCCACAGCTCACCAGTGAACTCAGTACACATGCACCAAGCGGTACTATGACGCCACACACCTCAGTGCATTCTCGGTACATTTCGTGACGTTGCCGTAACGTAGCGCCACAGCTCACCAGTGAACTCAGTACACATGCACCAAGCGGTACTATGACGTCACACACCTCAGTGCATTCTCGGTACATTTCGTGACGTTGCCGTAACGTAGCGCCACAGCTCACCAGTGAACTCAGTACACATGCACCAAGCGGTACTATGACGCCACACACCTCAGTGCATTCTCGGTACATTTCGTGACGTTGCCGTAACGTAGCGCCACAGCTCACCAGTGAACTCAGTACACATGCACCAAGCGGTACTATGACGTCACACACCTCAGTGCATTCTCGGTACATTTCGTGACGTTGCCGTAACGTAGCGCCACTGCTCACCAGTGAACTCAGTACACATGCACCAAGCGGTACTATGACGTCACACACCTCAGTGCATTCTCGGTACATTTCGTGACGTTGCCGTAACGTAGCGCCACAGCTCACCAGTGAACTCAGTACACATGCACCAAGCGGTACTATGACGCCACACACCTCAGTGCATTCTCGGTACATTTCGTGACGTTGCCGTAACGTAGCGCCACAGCTCACTAGTGAACTCAGTACACATGCACCAAGCGGTACTATGACGTCACACACCTCAGTGCATTCTCGGTACATTTCGTGACGTTGCCGTAACGTAGCGCCACTGCTCACCAGTGAACTCAGCACACATGCACCAAGCGGTACTATGCCACCACACACCTCAGTACATTCTCGGTACATTTCGTGAAGTTGCCGCAACGTAGCGCCAGAGCTCACCAGTGAACTCAGTACACATGCACCAAGCGGTACTATGACGCCACACACCTCAGTGCATTCTCGGTACATTTCGTGACGTTGCCGTAACGTAGTGCCACAGCTCACCAGTGAACTCAGTACACATGCACCAAGCGGTACTATGACGCCACACACCTCAGTGCATTCTCGGTACATTTCGTGACGTTGCCGTAACGTAGCGCCACAGCTCACCAGTGAACTCAGTACACATGCACCAAGCGGTACTATGACGTCACACACCTTAGTGCATTCTCGGTACATTTCGTGACGTTGCCGTAACGTAACGCCACAGCTCACCAGTGAACTCAGTACACATGCACCAAGCGGTACTATGCCACCACACACCTCAGTACATTCTCGGTACATTTCGTGACGTTGCCGTAACGTAGTGCCACAGCTCACCAGTGAACTCAGTACACATGCACCAAGCGGTACTATGACGTCACACACCTTAGTGCATTCTCGGTACATTTCGTGACGTTGCCGTAACGTAGCGCCACAGCTCACCAGTGAACACAGTAACCATGCACCAAGCGGTACTATGACGTCACACACCTCAGTGCATTCTCGGTACATTTCGTGACGTTGCCGTAACGTAGCGCCACAGCTCACCAGGGAACTCAGTACACATACACCAAGCGGTACTATGACGTCACACACCTCAGTGCATTCTCGGTACATTTCGTGACATTGCCGTAACGTAGCGCCACAGCTCACCAGTGAACTCAGTACACATGCACCAAGCGGTACTATGACGCCACACACCTCAGTGCATTCTCGGTACATTTCGTGACGTTGCCGTAACGTAGTGCCACAGCTCACTAGTGAACTCAGTACACATGCACCAAGCGGTACTATGACGTCACACACCTCAGTGCATTCTCGGTACATTTCGTGACGTTGCCGTAACGTAACGCCACAGCTCACCAGTGATCTCAGTACACATGCACCAAGCGGTACTATGACGCCACACACCTCAGTGCATTCTCGGTACATTTCGTGACGTTGCCGTAACGTAGCGCCACAGCTCACCAGTGAACTCAGTGCACATGCACCAAGCGGTACTATGACGCCACACACCTCAGTGCATTCTCGGTACATTTCGTGACGTTGCCGTAACGTAGCGCCACTGCTCACCAGTGAACTCAGTACACATGCACCAAGCGGTACTATGACGCCACACACCTCAGTGCATTCTCGGTACATTTCGTGACGTTGCCGTAACGTAGCGCCACAGCTCACTAGTGAACTCAGTGCACATACACCAAGCGGTACTATGACGTCACACACCTCAGTGCATTCTCGGTACATTTCGTGACGTTGCCGTAACGTAGCGCCACAGCTCACCAGTGTTCTCAGTACACATGCACCAAGCGGTACTATGACGTCACACACCTCAGTGCATTCTCGGTACATTTCGTGACGTTGCCGTAACGTAGCGCCACAGCTCACCAGTGAACTCAGTACACATGCACCAAGCGGTACTATGACGCCACACACCTCAGTGCATTCTCGGTACATTTCGTGACGTTGCTGTAACGTAGCGCCACAGCTCACCAGTGAACTCAGTGCACATGCACCAAGCGGTACTATGACGCCACACACCTCAGTGCATTCTCGGTACATTTCGTGACGTTGCCGTAACGTAGCGCCACTGCTCACCAGTGAACTCAGTACACATGCACCAAGCGGTACTATGACGCCACACACCTCAGTGCATTCTCGGTACACTTCGTGACGTTGCCGTAACGTAGCGCCAGAGCTCACCAGTGAACTCAGTACACATGCACCAAGCGGTACTATGACGCCACACACCTCAGTGCATTCTCGGTACATTTCGTGACGTTGCCGTAACGTAGCGCCACAGCTCACTAGTGAACTCAGTACACATGCACCAAGCGGTACTATGACGCCACACACATCAGTGCATTCTCGGTACATTTCGTGACGTTGCCGTAACGTAGCGCCACAGCTCACCAGTGAACTCAGTACACATACACCAAGCGGTACTATGACGTCACACACCTCAGTGCATTCTCGGTACATTTCGTGACGTTGCCGTAACGTAGCGCAAGAACTCACCAGTGAACTCAGTACACATGCACCAAGCGGTACTATGACGTCACACACCTCAGTGCATTCTCGGTACATTTCGTGACGTTGCCGTAACGTAGCGCCACAGCTCACCAGTGAACTCGGTGCACATGCACCAAGCGGTACTATGACGTCACACACCTCAGTGCATTCTCGGTACATTTCGTGACGTTGCCGTAACGTAGCGCCACAGCTCACCAGTGAACTCAGTGCACATGCACCAAGCGGTACTATGACGCCACACACCTTAGTACATTCTCGGTACATTTCGAGACGTTGCCGTAACGTAGTGCCACTGCTCACCAGTGAACTCAGTACACATGCACCAAGCGGTACTATGACGTCACACACCTCAGTGCATTCTCGGTACATTTCGTGACGTTGCCGTAACGTAGCGCCACAGCTCACTAGTGAACTCAGTACACATGCACCAAGCGGTACTATGACGTCACACACCTCAGTGCATTCTCGGTACATTTCGTGACGTTGCCGTAACGTAGCGCCACAGCTCACCAGTGAACTCAGTGCACATGCACCAAGCGGTACTATGACGTCACACACCTCAGTGCATTCTCGGTATATTTCGTGACGTTGCCGTAACGTAGCGCCACAGCTCACCAGTGAACTCAGTACACATGCACCAAGCGGTACTAAGACGCCACACACCTCAGTGCATTCTCGGTACATTTCGTGACGTTGCCGTAACGTAGCGCCAGAGCTCACCAGTGAACTCAGTACACATGCACCAAGCGGTACTATGACGTCACACACCTCAGTGCATTCTCGGTACATTTCGTGACGTTGCCGTAACGTAGCGCCACAGCTCACCAGTGAACTCAGTACACATGCACCAAGCGGTACTATGACGTCACACACCTCAGTGCATTCTCGGTATATTTCGTGGCGTTGCCGTAACGTAGCGCCACAGCTCACCAGTGAACTCAGTACACATCATGGAGGAAAGAAGAAGAGGAGATGCCCTGAGCTCGTTTGAGTGAAGCCAAGCGCTGCAACCAAAGTGGGCGTAACCTTAACTCGTATTCGGTGTTCTGTGACTTGCATGAGGCGTTGTGCATGGCTAAACCTTATTTTGGCGCTGGTTTTTACCACGCTCCGGTTATGCAACTTTGGAAACGTAATAACAGTATTGATAAGTTATTACAAAAAAAAACTCTTCAATTCTAATCTCAGCATGTGTAGGCCTACCCTATATACCAAAAAAATAAAAATCATTCCCCTGGAAATCCCAAATTATCAAACGGCTGTCGGTCAATAATTACGGTAGGCCTACGTAATTAATCAATTCGAGGCTAATCGTCAAGTTTCTACCCCCCACAAAGAAAATACCGTATGGTACCGAAACGTATAAGCTATACCGTATTATTGTGCAAATATGCGTCCTTTTTTAATTGTTCTGTTTATTAATTTTGAGGTTCGTATTCTTGAATATCAAAATGTGTACGACCAATGAGTGAAAGTGACTGTGCTCGAAATTAGGCCTAAAAACTGATGAATGCCTCAACACCAATAAGAACATAAAACTCAATTTGGTGTAAATAGCCTACCGTAATTAGTTCGGCATCATTAATTTCCAAGATGTTCCTTCTTAGGTATAACTCGCATCTTCGGACACCTGTATTCAATTTAATCAGTGTTTCAGCGTATTATTACGTTTTGCCGCGTCTTCCTTACAAAACTAGCCTCGCAAAGGTGCTCTCATATTTATATTTAAATTGGCTTTTAAAACGATAACGCAGCTTATTTGTGCCAAGTACCGTAATGTACAGAGTGTGTTCTGCCTATCCAAGAAAAAATCTTGACTTGTCATTGCAGTTTTATGTCACTAAAATCCATTACTAGTTGGAGTGGTTTACGGCTTTAAGCATAGGGACAGCCATTTTCTTGCAACCAAAGTGGGCGAGCCGTTTGGCTTCAGCAGCTTGCGCTAGGCAGCGCAGCTAAGGCATCTCCTTCCGTTCTCTCCTCCATGGTACACATGCACCAAGCGGTACTATGACGCCGCACACCTCAGTGCATTCTCGGTACATTTCTTGGCGTTGCCGTAACGTAGCGCCACAGCTCACCAGTGAACTCAGTACACATGCACCAAGCGGTACTATGACGCCACACACCTCAGTGCATTCTCGGTACATTTCGTGACGTTGCCGTAACGTAGCGCCACAGCTCACCAGTGAACTCAGTACACATGCACCAAGCGGTACTATGACGCCACACACCTCAGTGCATTCTCGGTACATTTCGTGACGTTGCCGTAACGTAGCGCCACAGCTCACCAGTGAACTCAGTACACATGCACCAAGCGGTACTATGACGCCACACACCTCAGTGCATTCTCGGTACATTTCGTGACGTTGCCGTATCGTAGCGCCAGAGCTCACCAGTGAACTCAGTACACATGCACCAAGCGG
Organism: Meconema thalassinum; assembly: GCA_946902985.2. Lineage (NCBI taxonomy): Eukaryota > Metazoa > Arthropoda > Insecta > Orthoptera > Tettigoniidae > Meconema > Meconema thalassinum. The sequence continues at coordinate 98,917,483 of OX336388.2, read as the reverse complement.
TACTATGACGCCACACACCTCAGTGCATTCTCGGTATAAATCGTGACGTTGCCGTAACGTAGCGCCACTGCTCACCAGTGAACTCAGTACACATGCACCAAGCGGTACTATGACGCCACACACCTCAGTGCATTCTCGGTATATTTCGTGACGTTGCCGTAACGTAGCGCCACAGCTCACCAGTGAACTCAGTACACATGCACCAAGCGGCACTATGCCACCACACACCTCAGTGCATTCTCGGTACATTTTGTGACGTTGCCGTAACGTAGCGCCACAGCTCACCAGTGAACTCAGTACACATGCACCAAGCGGTACTATGACGTCACACACCTCAGTGCATTCTCGGTACATTTCGTGACGTTGCCGTCACGTAGCGCCACAGCTCACCAGTGAACTCAGTACACATGCACCAAGCGGTACTATGACGCCACACACCTCAGTACATTCTCGGTACATTTCGCGACGTTGCCGTAACGTAGCGCCACAGCTCACCAGTGAACTCAGTACACATGCACCAAGCGGTACTATGACGCCACACACCTCAGTGCATTCTCGGTACATTTCGTGACGTTGCCGTAACGTAGCGCCACAGCTCACCAGTGAACTCAGTACACATGCACCAAGCGGTACTATGACGTCACACACCTCAGTGCATTCTCGGTACATTTCGTGACGTTGCCGTAACGTAGCGCCACAGCTCACCAGTGAACTCAGTACACATGCACCAAGCGGTACTATGACGCCACACACCTCAGTGCATTCTCGGTACATTTCGTGACGTTGCCGTAACGTAGCGCCACAGCTCACCAGTGAACTCAGTACACATGCACCAAGCGGTACTATGACGTCACACACCTCAGTGCATTCTCGGTACATTTCGTGACGTTGCCGTAACGTAGCGCCACTGCTCACCAGTGAACTCAGTACACATGCACCAAGCGGTACTATGACGTCACACACCTCAGTGCATTCTCGGTACATTTCGTGACGTTGCCGTAACGTAGCGCCACAGCTCACTAGTGAACTCAGTACACATGCACCAAGCGGTACTATGACGCCACACACCTCAGTGCATTCTCGGTACATTTCGTGACGTTGCCGTATCGTAGCGCCAGAGCTCACCAGTGAACTCAGTACACATGCACCAAGCGGTACTATGACGCCACACACCTCAGTGCATTCTCGGTATAAATCGTGACGTTGCCGTAACGTAGCGCCACAGCTCACCAGTGAACTCAGTACACATGCACCAAGCGGTACTATGACGTCACACACCTCAGTGCATTCTCGGTACATTTCGTGATGTTGCCATAACGTAGCGCCACAGCTCACCAGTGAACTCAGTACACATGCACCAAGCGGTACTATGACGCGACACACCTCAGTGTATTCTCGGTACATTTCGTGACGTTGCCGTAACGTAGCGCCACAGCTCACCAGTGAACTCAGTAAACATGCACCAAGCGGTACTATGACGTCACACACCTTAGTGCATTCTCGGTACATTTCTTGGCGTTGCCGTAACATAGCGCCACAGCTCACCAGTGAACTCAGTACACATGCACCAAGCGGTACTATGACGTCACACACCTCAGTGCATTCTCGGTACATTTCGTGGCGTTGCCGTAACGTAGCGCCACAGCTCACCAGTGAACTCAGTACACATGCACCAAGCGGTACTATGACGTCACACACCTCAGTGCATTCTCGGTACATTTCGTGATGTTGCATAACGTAGCGCCACAGCTCACCAGTGAACTCAGTACACATGCACCAAGCGGTACTATGACGCCACACACCTCAGTGCATTCTCGGTACATTTCGTGACGTTGTCGTAACGTAGCGCCACAGCTCACCAGTGAACTCAGTAAACATGCACCAAGCGGTACTATGACGTCACACACCTTAGTGCATTCTCGGTACATTTCGTGACGTTGCCGTAACGTAGCGCCACAGCTCACCAGTGAACTCAGTACACATGCACCAAGCGGTACTATGACGCCACACACCTCAGTACATTCTCGGTACATTTCGTGACGTTGCCGTAACGTAGCGCAAGAACTCACCAGTGAACTCAGTACACATGCACCAAGCGGTACTATGACGCCACACACCTCAGTGCATTCTCGGTACATTTCGTGACGTTGCCGTATCGTAGCGCCACAGCTCACCAGTGAACTCAGTACACATGCACCAAGCGGTACTATGACGCCACACACCTCAGTGCATTCTCGGTACATTTCGTGACGTTGCCGTAACGTAGTGCCACAGCTCACCAGTGAACTCAGTACACATGCACCAAGCGGTACTATGACGCCACACACCTCAGTGCATTCTCGGTACATTTCGTGACGTTGCCGTAACGTAGTGCCACAGCTCACCAGTGAACTCAGTACACATGCACCAAGCGGTACTATGACGTCACACACCTTAGTGCATTCTCGGTACATTTCGTGACGTTGCCGTAACGTAGCGCCACAGCTCACCAGTGAACTCAGTACACATGCACCAAGCGGTACTATGCCACCACACACCTCAGTACATTCTCGGTACATTTCGTGATGTTGCCATAACGTAGCGCCACAGCTCACCAGTGAACTCAGTACACATGCACCAAGCGGTACTATGACGCCACACACCTCAGTGCATTCTCGGTACATTTCGTGACGTTGCCGTAACGTAGCGCCACAGCTCACCAGTGAACTCAGTACACATGCACCAAGCGGTACTATGACGCCACACACCTCAGTGCATTCTCGGTACATTTCGTGACGTTGCCGTAACGTAGCGCCACAGCTCACCAGTGAACTCAGTACACGTGCACCAAGCGGTACTATGACGCCACACACCTCAGTGCATTCTCGGTACATTTCGTGACGTTGCCGTAACGTAGCGCCACAGCTCACCAGTGAACTCAGTACACATGCACCAAGCGGTACTATGACGCCACACACCTCAGTGCATTCTCGGTACATTTCGTGACGTTGCCGTATCGTAGCGCCAGAGCTCACCAGTGAACTCAGTACACATGCACCAAGCGGTACTATGACGCCACACACCTCAGTGCATTCTCGGTATAAATCGTGACGTTGCCGTAACGTAGCGCCACTGCTCACCAGTGAACTCAGTACACATGCACCAAGCGGTACTATGACGCCACACACCTCAGTGCATTCTCGGTATATTTCGTGACGTTGCCGTAACTTAGCGCCACAGCTCACCAGTGAACTCAGTACACATGCACCAAACGGTACTATGCCACCACACACCTCAGTGCATTCTCGGTACATTTTTTGACGTTGCCGTAACGTAGCGCCACAGCTCACCAGTGAACTCAGTACACATGCACCAAGCGGTACTATGACGTCACACACCTCAGTGCATTCTCGGTACATTTCGTGACGTTGCCGTAACGTAGCGCCACAGCTCACAAGTGAACTCAGTACACATGCACCAAGCGGTACTATGACGCCACACACCTCAGTACATTCTCGGTACATTTCGTGACGTTGCCGTAACGTAGCGCAAGAACTCACCAGTGAACTCAGTACACATGCACCAAGCGGTACTATGACGCCACACACCTCAGTGCATTCTCGGTACATTTCGTGACGTTGCCGTATCGTTCGCCACTGCTCACCAGTGAACTCAGTACACATGCACCAAGCGGTACTATGACGCCACACACCTCAGAGCATTCTCGGTACATTTCGTGACGTTGCCGTAACGTAGTGCCACAGCTCACCAGTGAACTCAGTACACATGCACCAAGCGGTACTATGACGCCACACACCTCAGTGCATTCTCGATACATTTCGTGACGTTGCCGTAACGTAGTGCCACAGCTCACCAGTGAACTCAGTACACATGCACCAAGCGGTACTATGACGTCACACACCTAAGTGCATTCTCGGTACATTTCGTGACGTTGCCGTAACGTAGCGCCACAGCTCACCAGTGAACTCAGTACACATGCACCAAGCGGTACTATGACGCCACACACCTCAGTGCATTCTCGGTATATTTCGTGACGTTGCCGTAACGTAGCGCCACTGCTCACCAGTGAACTCAGTACACATGCACCAAGCGGTACTATGACGCCACACACCTCAGTGCATTCTCGGTACATTTCATGACGTTGCCGTAACGTAGCGCCATAGCTCACTAGTGAACTCAGTGCACATGCACCAAGCGGTACTATGACGCCACACACCTCAGTGCATTCTCGGTACATTTCGTGACGTTGCCGCAACGTAGCGCCACAGCTCACCAGTGAACTCAGTACACATGCACCAAGCGGTACTATGACGCCACACACCTCAGTGCATTCTCGGTATATTTCGTGACGTTGCCGTCACGTAGCGCCACAGCTCACTAGTGAACTCAGTACACATGCACCAAGCGGTACTATGACGCCACACACCTCAGTGCATTCTCGGTACATTTCGTGACGTTGCCGTAACGTAGCGCCACAGCTCACCAGTGAACTCAGTGCACATGCACCAAGCGGTACTATGACGCCACACACCTCAGTGCATTCTCGGTACATTTCGTGACGATGCCGTAACGTAGCGCCACAGCTCACCAGTGAACTCAGTGCACATGCACCAAGCGGTACTATGACGCCACACACCTCAGTACATTCTCGGTACATTTCGTGACGTTGCCGTAACGTAGCGCCACAGCTCACCAGTGAACTCAGTGCACATGCATCAAGCGGTACTATGACGCCACACACCTCAGTGCATTCTCGGTACATTCCGTGACGTTCCCGTAACGTAGCGCCACAGCTCACTAGTGAACTCAGTACACATGCACCAAGCGGTACTATGACGCCACACACCTCAGTGCATTCTCGGTACATTTCGTGACGTTGCCGTAACGTAGCGCCACAGCTCACCAGTGAACTCAGTACACATGCACCAAGCGGTACTATGACGCCACACACCTCAGTGCATTCTCAGTACATTTCGTGACGTTGCCGTAACGTAGCGCCACAGCTCACCAGTGAACTCAGTACACATGCACCAAGCGGTACTATGACGCCACACACCTCAGTACATTCTCGGTACATTTCGTGAGGTTGCCGTAACGTAGCGCCAGAGCTCACCAGTGAACTTAGTACACATGCACCAAGCGGTACTATGACGCCACACACCTCAGTGCATTCTCGGTACATTTCGTGACGTTGCCGTAACGTAGCGCCACAGCTCACCAGTGAACTCAGTACACATGCACCAAGAGGTACTATGACGCCACACACCTCAGTGCATTCTCGGTACATTTCGTGACGTTGCCGTAACGTACCGCCACAGCTCACCAGTGAACTCAGTACACATGCACCAAGCGGTACTATGACGCCACACACCTCAGTGCATTCTCGGTACATTTCGTGACGTTGCCGTCACGTAGCGCCACAGCTCACCAGTGAACTCAGTACACATGCACCAAGCGGTACTATGACGTCACACACCTCAGTGCATTCTCGGTACATTTCGTGACGTTGCCGTAACGTAGCGCCACAGCTCACCAGTGAACTCAGTACACATACACCAAGCGGTACTATGACGTCACACACCTCAGTGCATTCTCGGTACATTTTGTGACGTTGCCGTAACGTAGCGCCACAGCTCACCAGTGAACTCAGTACACATGCATCAAGCGGTACTATGACGCCACACACCTCAGTGCATTCTCGGTACATTTCGTGACGTTGGCGTAACGTAGTGCCACAGCTCACCAGTGAACTCAGTACACATGCACCAAGCGGTACTATGACGCCACACACCTCAGTGCATTCTCGGTACATTTCGTGACGTTGCCGTAACGTAGCGCCACAGCTCACTAGTGAACTCAGTACACATGCACCAAGCGGTACTATGACGCCACACACCTCAGTGCATTCTAGGTACATTTCGTGACGTTGCCGTAACGTAGCGCCACAGCTCACCAGTGAACTCAGTACACATGCACCAAGCGGTACTATGACGTCACACACCTCAGTGCATTCTCGGTACATTTCGTGACGTTGCCGTCACGTAGCGCCAAAGCTCACCAGAGAACTCAGTACACATGCACCAAGCGGTACTATGACGCCACACACCTCAGTACATTCTCGGTACATTTCGTGACGTTGCCGTAACGTAGCGCCACAGCTCACCAGTGAACTCAGTACACATGCACCAAGCGGTACTATGACGCCACACACCTCAGTACATTCTCGGTACATTTCGTGACGTTGCCGTAACGTAGCGCCACAGCTCACTAGTGAACTCAGTACACATGCACCAAGCGGTACTATGACGCCACACACCTCAGTGCATTCTCGGTACATTTCGTGACGTTGCCGTGACGTAGCGCCACAGCTCACCAGTGAACTCAGTACACATGCACCAAGCGGTACTATGCCACCACACACCTCAGTACATTCTCGGTACATTTCGTGACGTTGCCGTAACGTAGCGCCACAGCTCACCAGTGAACTCAGTACACATGCACAAAGCGGTACTATGACGTCACACACCTCAGTGCATTCTCGGTACATTTCGTGACGTTGCCGTAACGTAGCGCCACAGCTCACTAGTGAACTCAGTACACATGCACCAAGCGGTACTATGACGCCACACACCTCAGTGCATTCTCGGTACATTTCGTGACGTTGCCGTAACGTAGCGCCACAGCTCACCAGTGAACTCAGTACACATACACCAAGCGGTACTATGACGTCACACACCTCAGTGCATTCTCGGTACATTTCGTGACGTTGCCGTAACGTAGCGCCACAGCTCACCAGTGAACTCAGTACAAATGCACCAAGCGGTACTATGACGCCACACACCTTAGTGCATTCTCGGTACATTTCGTGACGTTGCCGTAACGTAGCGCCACAGCTCACCAGTGAACTCAGTACACATGCACCAAGCGGTACTATGACGCCACACACCTCAGTGCATTCTCGGTATATTTCATGACGTTGCCGTAACGTAGCGCCACAGCTCACCAGTGAACTCAGTACACATGCACCAAGCGGTACTATGACGTCACACACCTCAGTGCATTCTCGGTACATTTCGTGACGTTGCCGTAACGTAGCGCCACAGCTCACCAGTGAACTCATTACACATGCACCAAGCGGTACTATGACGTCACACACCTCAGTGCATTCTCGGTATATTTCGTGGCGTTGCCGTAACGTAGCGCCACAGCTCACCAGTGAACTCAGTACACATGCACCAAGCGGTACTATGACGTCACACACCTCAGTGCATTCTCGGTACATTTCAAGGCGTTGCCGTAACGTAGCGCCACAGCTCACCAGTGAACTCAGTACACATGCACCAAGCGGTACTATGACGTCACACACCTCAGTGCATTCTCGGTACATTTCGTGATGTTGCCATAACGTAGCGCCACAGCTCACCAGTGAACTCAGTACACATGCACCAAGCGGTACTATGACGCCACACACCTCAGTGCATTCTCGGTACATTTCGTGACGTTGCCGTAACGTAGCGCCACAGCTCACCAGTGAACTCAGTACACATGCACCAAGCGGTACTATGACGTCACACACCTTAGTGCATTCTCGGTACATTTCGTGACGTTGCCGTAACGTAGCGCCACAGCTCACCAGTGAACTCAGTACACATGCATCAAGCGGTACTATGACGCCACACACCTCACTACATTCTCGGTACATTTCGTGACGTTGGCGTAACGTAGCGCAAGAACTCACCAGTGAACTCAGTACACATGCACCAAGCGGTACTATGACGCCACACACCTCAGTGCATTCTCGGTACATTTCGTGACGTTGCCGTATCGTAGCGCCACAGCTCACCAGTGAACTCAGTACACATGCACCAAGCGGTACTATGACGCCACACACCTCAGTGCATTCTCGGTACATTTCGTGACGTTGCCGTAACGTAGTGCCACAGCTCAACAGTGAACTCAGTACACATGCACCAAGCGGTACTACGACGCCACACACCTCAGTGCATTCTCGGTACATTTCGTGACGTTGCCGTAACGTAGTGCCACAGCTCACCAGTGAACTCAGTACACATGCACCAAGCGGTACTATGACGTCACACACCTTAGTGCATTCTCGGTACATTTCGTGACGTTGCCGTAACGTAGCGCCACAGCTCACCAGTGAACTCAGTACACATGCACCAAGCGGAACTATGACGCCACACACCTCAGTACATTCTCGGTACATTTCGTGATGTTGCCATAACGTAGCGCCACAGCTCACCAGTGAACTCAGTACACATGCACCAAGCGGTACTATGACTCCACACACCTCAGTGCATTCTCGGTACATTTCGTGACGTTGCCGTAACGTAGCGCCACAGCTCACCAGTGAACTCAGTACACATGCGCCAAGCGGTACTGTGACGCCACACACCTCAGTGCATTCTCGGTACATTTCGTGACGTTGCCGTAACGTAGCGCCACAGCTCACCAGTGAACTCAGTACACATGCCCCAAGCGGTACTATGACGCCACACACCTCAGTGCATTCTCGGTACATTTCGTGACGTTGCCGTAACGTAGCGCCACAGCTCACCAGTGAACTCAGTACACATGCACCAAGCGGTACTATGACGCCACACACCTCAGTGCATTCTCGGTACATTTCGTGACGTTGCCGTATCGTAGCGCCAGAGCTCACCAGTGAACTCAGTACACATGCACCAAGCGGTACTATGACGCCACACACCTCAGTGCATTCTCGGTATATTTCGTGACGTTGCCGTAACGTAGCGCCACTGCTCACCAGTGAACTCAGTACACATGCACCAAGCGGTACTATGACGCCACACACCTCAGTGCATTCTCGGTATATTTCGTGACGTTGCCGTAACGTAGCGCCACAGCTCACCAGTGAACTCAGTACACATGCACCAAGCGGTACTATGCCACCACACACCTCAGTGCATTCTCGGTACATTTCGTGACGTTGCCGTAACGTAGCGCCACAGCTCACCAGTGAACTCAGTACACATGCACCAAGCGGTACTATGACGTCACACACCTCAGTGCATTCTCGGTACATTTCGTGACGTTGCCGTTACGTAGCGCCACAGCCAACCAGTGAACTCAGTACACATGCACCAAGCGGTACTATGACGCCACACACCTCAGTACATTCTCGGTACATTTCGTGACGTTGCCGTAACGTAGCGCAAGAACTCACCAGTGAACTCAGTACACATGCACCAAGCGGTACTATGACGCCACACACCTCAGTACATTCTCGGTACATTTCGTGACGTTGCCGTAACGTAGCGCCACAGCTCACCAGTGAACTCAGTACACATGCACCAAGCGGTACTATGACGCCACACACCTCAGTGCATTCTCGGTACATTTCGTGAAGTTGCCGTAACGTAGCGCCAGAGCTCACCAGTGAACTCAGTACACATGCACCAAGCGGTACTATGACGCCACACACCTCAGTGCATTCTCGGTACATTTCGTGACGTTGCCGTAACGTTGCGCCACTGCTCACCAGTGAACTCAGTACACATGCACCAAGCGGTACTATGACGCCACACACCTCAGTACATTCTCGGTACATTTCGTGGCGTTGCCGTAACGTAGCGCCACAGCTCTCCAGTGAACTCAGTACACATGCACCAAGCGGTACTATGACGCCACACACCTCAGTGCATTCTCGGTACATTTCGTGACGTTGCCGTAACGTAGCGCCACAGCTCACCAGTGAACTCAGTACACATGCACCAAGCGGTACTATGACGCCACACACCTCAGTACATTCTCGGTACATTTCGTGAAGTTGCCGTAACGTAGCGCCAGAGCTCACCAGTGAACTCAGTACACATGCACCAAGCGGTACTATGACGCCACACACCTCAGTGCATTCTCGGTACATTTCGTGACGTTGCCGTAACGTAGCGCCTCAGCTCACCAGTGAACTCAGTACACATGCACCAAGCGGTACTATGCCACCACACACCTCAGTGCATTCTCGGTACATTTCGTGACGTTGCCGTAACGTAGCGCCACTGCTCACCAGTGAACTCAGTACACATGCACCAAGCGGTACTATGACGCCACACACCTCAGTGCATTCTCGGTATATTTCGTGATGTTGCCGTAACGTAGCGCCACAGCTCACCAGTGAACTCAGTACACATGCACCAAGCGGTACTATGCCACCACACACCTCAGTGCATTCTCGGTACATTTCGTGACGTTGCCGTAACGTAGCGCCACAGCTCACCAGTGAACTCAGTACACATGCACCAAGCGGTACTATGCCACCACACACCTCAGTGCATTCTCGGTACATTTCGTGACGTTGCCGTAACGTAGCGCCACAGCTCACCAGTGAACTCAGTACACATGCACCAAGCGGTACTATGACGCCACACACCTCAGTGCATTCTCGGTACATTTCGTGACGTTGCCGTTACGTAGCGCCACAGCTCACCAGTGAACTCAGTACACATGCACCAAGCGGTACTATGACGTCACACACCTCAGTGCTTTCTCGGTACATTTCGTGACGTTGCCGTAACGTAGCGCCACAGCTCACCAGTGAACTCAGTACACATGCACCAAGCGGTACTATGACGCCACACACCTCAGTGCATTCTCGGTACATTTCGTGACGTTGCCGTAACGTAGCGCCACAGCTCACCAGTGAACTCAGTACACATGCACCAAGCGGTACTATGACGCCACACACCTCAGTGCATTCTCGGTACATTTCGTGACGTTGCCGTAACGTAGCGCCACAGCTCACCAGTGAACTCAGTACACATGCACCAAGCGGTACTATGACGCCACACACCTCAGTGCATTCTCGGTACATTTCGTGACGTTGCCGTAACGTAGCGCCAGAGCTCACCAGTGAACTCAGTACACATGCACCAAGCGGTACTATGACGCCACACACCTCAGTGCATTCTCGGTACATTTCGTGACGTTGCCGTAACGTAGCGCCACAGCTCACCTGTGAACTCAGTACACATGCACCAAGCGGTACTATGACGCCACACACCTCAGTGCATTCTCGGTACATTTCGTGACGTTGCCGTAACGTAGCGCCACAGCTCACCAGTGAACTCAGTACACATGCACCAAGCGGTACTATGACGTCACACACCTCAGTGCATTCTCGGTATATTTCGTGGCGTTGCCGTAACGTAGCGCCACAGCTCACCAGTGAACTCAGTACACATGCACCAAGCGGTACTATGACGCCGCACACCTCAGTGCATTCTCGGTACATTTCGTGGCGTTGCCGTAACGTAGCCCCACAGCTCACCAGTGAACTCAGTACACATGCACCAAGCGGTACTATGACGCCGCACACCTCAGTGCATTCTCGGTACATTTCGTGGCGTTGCCGTAACGTAGCCCCACAGCTCACCAGTGAACTCAGTACACATGCACCAAGCGGTACTATGACGTCACACACCTCAGTGCATTCTCGGTACATTTCAAGGCGTTGCCGTAACGTAGCGCCACAGCTCACCAGTGAACTCAGTACACATGCACCAAGCGGTACTATGACGTCACACACCTCAGTGCATTCTCGGTACATTTCGTGATGTTGCCATAACGTAGCGCCACAGCTCACCAGTGAACTCAGTACACATGCACCAAGCGGTACTATGACGCCACACACCTCAGTGCATTCTCGGTACATTTCGTGACGTTGCCGTAACGTAGCGCCACAGCTCACCAGTGAACTCAGTACACATGCACCAAGCGGTACTATGACGTCACACACCTTAGTGCATTCTCGGTACATTTCGTGACGTTGCCGTAACGTAGCGCCACAGCTCACCAGTGAACTCAGTACACATGCATCAAGCGGTACTATGACGCCACACACCTCACTACATTCTCGGTACATTTCGTGACGTTGGCGTAACGTAGCGCAAGAACTCACCAGTGAACTCAGTACACATGCACCAAGCGGTACTATGACGCCACACACCTCAGTGCATTCTCGGTACATTTCGTGACGTTGCCGTATCGTAGCGCCACAGCTCACCAGTGAACTCAGTACACATGCACCAAGCGGTACTATGACGCCACACACCTCAGTGCATTCTCGGTACATTTCGTGACGTTGCCGTAACGTAGTGCCACAGCTCAACAGTGAACTCAGTACACATGCACCAAGCGGTACTACGACGCCACACACCTCAGTGCATTCTCGGTACATTTCGTGACGTTGCCGTAACGTAGTGCCACAGCTCACCAGTGAACTCAGTACACATGCACCAAGCGGTACTATGACGTCACACACCTTAGTGCATTCTCGGTACATTTCGTGACGTTGCCGTAACGTAGCGCCACAGCTCACCAGTGAACTCAGTACACATGCACCAAGCGGAACTATGACGCCACACACCTCAGTACATTCTCGGTACATTTCGTGATGTTGCCATAACGTAGCGCCACAGCTCACCAGTGAACTCAGTACACATGCACCAAGCGGTACTATGACTCCACACACCTCAGTGCATTCTCGGTACATTTCGTGACGTTGCCGTAACGTAGCGCCACAGCTCACCAGTGAACTCAGTACACATGCGCCAAGCGGTACTGTGACGCCACACACCTCAGTGCATTCTCGGTACATTTCGTGACGTTGCCGTAACGTAGCGCCACAGCTCACCAGTGAACTCAGTACACATGCCCCAAGCGGTACTATGACGCCACACACCTCAGTGCATTCTCGGTACATTTCGTGACGTTGCCGTAACGTAGCGCCACAGCTCACCAGTGAACTCAGTACACATGCACCAAGCGGTACTATGACGCCACACACCTCAGTGCATTCTCGGTACATTTCGTGACGTTGCCGTATCGTAGCGCCAGAGCTCACCAGTGAACTCAGTACACATGCACCAAGCGGTACTATGACGCCACACACCTCAGTGCATTCTCGGTATATTTCGTGACGTTGCCGTAACGTAGCGCCACTGCTCACCAGTGAACTCAGTACACATGCACCAAGCGGTACTATGACGCCACACACCTCAGTGCATTCTCGGTATATTTCGTGACGTTGCCGTAACGTAGCGCCACAGCTCACCAGTGAACTCAGTACACATGCACCAAGCGGTACTATGCCACCACACACCTCAGTGCATTCTCGGTACATTTCGTGACGTTGCCGTAACGTAGCGCCACAGCTCACCAGTGAACTCAGTACACATGCACCAAGCGGTACTATGACGTCACACACCTCAGTGCATTCTCGGTACATTTCGTGACGTTGCCGTTACGTAGCGCCACAGCCAACCAGTGAACTCAGTACACATGCACCAAGCGGTACTATGACGCCACACACCTCAGTACATTCTCGGTACATTTCGTGACGTTGCCGTAACGTAGCGCAAGAACTCACCAGTGAACTCAGTACACATGCACCAAGCGGTACTATGACGCCACACACCTCAGTACATTCTCGGTACATTTCGTGACGTTGCCGTAACGTAGCGCCACAGCTCACCAGTGAACTCAGTACACATGCACCAAGCGGTACTATGACGCCACACACCTCAGTGCATTCTCGGTACATTTCGTGAAGTTGCCGTAACGTAGCGCCAGAGCTCACCAGTGAACTCAGTACACATGCACCAAGCGGTACTATGACGCCACACACCTCAGTGCATTCTCGGTACATTTCGTGACGTTGCCGTAACGTTGCGCCACTGCTCACCAGTGAACTCAGTACACATGCACCAAGCGGTACTATGACGCCACACACCTCAGTACATTCTCGGTACATTTCGTGGCGTTGCCGTAACGTAGCGCCACAGCTCACCAGTGAACTCAGTACACATGCACCAAGCGGTACTATGACGCCACACACCTCAGTGCATTCTCGGTACATTTCGTGACGTTGCCGTAACGTAGCGCCACAGCTCACCAGTGAACTCAGTACACATGCACCAAGCGGTACTATGACGCCACACACCTCAGTACATTCTCGGTACATTTCGTGAAGTTGCCGTAACGTAGCGCCAGAGCTCACCAGTGAACTCAGTACACATGCACCAAGCGGTACTATGACGCCACACACCTCAGTGCATTCTCGGTACATTTCGTGACGTTGCCGTAACGTAGCGCCTCAGCTCACCAGTGAACTCAGTACACATGCACCAAGCGGTACTATGCCACCACACACCTCAGTGCATTCTCGGTACATTTCGTGACGTTGCCGTAACGTAGCGCCACTGCTCACCAGTGAACTCAGTACACATGCACCAAGCGGTACTATGACGCCACACACCTCAGTGCATTCTCGGTATATTTCGTGATGTTGCCGTAACGTAGCGCCACAGCTCACCAGTGAACTCAGTACACATGCACCAAGCGGTACTATGCCACCACACACCTCAGTGCATTCTCGGTACATTTCGTGACGTTGCCGTAACGTAGCGCCACAGCTCACCAGTGAACTCAGTACACATGCACCAAGCGGTACTATGCCACCACACACCTCAGTGCATTCTCGGTACATTTCGTGACGTTGCCGTAACGTAGCGCCACAGCTCACCAGTGAACTCAGTACACATGCACCAAGCGGTACTATGACGCCACACACCTCAGTGCATTCTCGGTACATTTCGTGACGTTGCCGTTACGTAGCGCCACAGCTCACCAGTGAACTCAGTACACATGCACCAAGCGGTACTATGACGTCACACACCTCAGTGCTTTCTCGGTACATTTCGTGACGTTGCCGTAACGTAGCGCCACAGCTCACCAGTGAACTCAGTACACATGCACCAAGCGGTACTATGACGCCACACACCTCAGTGCATTCTCGGTACATTTCGTGACGTTGCCGTAACGTAGCGCCACAGCTCACCAGTGAACTCAGTACACATGCACCAAGCGGTACTATGACGCCACACACCTCAGTGCATTCTCGGTACATTTCGTGACGTTGCCGTAACGTAGCGCCAGAGCTCACCAGTGAACTCAGTACACATGCACCAAGCGGTACTATGACGCCACACACCTCAGTGCATTCTCGGTACATTTCGTGACGTTGCCGTAACGTAGCGCCACAGCTCACCTGTGAACTCAGTACACATGCACCAAGCGGTACTATGACGCCACACACCTCAGTGCATTCTCGGTACATTTCGTGACGTTGCCGTAACGTAGCGCTACAGCTCACCAGTGAACTCAGTACACATGCACCAAGCGGTACTATGACGCCACACACCTCAGTGCATTCTCGGTACATTTCGTGACGTTGCCGTAACGTAGCGCCAGAGCTCACCAGTGAACTCAGTACACATGCACCAAGCGGTACTATGACGCCACACACCTCAGTGCATTCTCGGTACATTTCGTGACGTTGCCGTAACGTAGCGCCACGGCTCACCAGTGAACTCAGTACACATGCACCAAGCGGTACTATGACGCCACACACCTCAGTGCATTCTCGGTACATTTCGTGAAGTTGCCGTAACGTAGCGCCACAGCTCACCAGTGAACTCAGTACACATGCACCAAGCGGTACTATGACGCCACACACCTCAGTGCATTCTCGGTACATTTCGTGACGTTGCCGTAACGTAGCGCCACAGCTCACCAGTGAACTCAGTACACATGCACCAAGCGGTACTATGACGCCACACACCTCAGTGCATTCTCGGTACATTTCGTGACGTTGCCGTAACGTAGCGCCACTGCTCACCAGTGAACTCAGTACACATGCACCAAGCGGTACTATGACGCCACACACCTCAGTGCATTCTCGGTACATTTCGTGAAGTTGCCGTAACGTAGCGCCACAGCTCACCAGTGAACTCAGTACACTTGCACCAAGTGGTACTATGACGTCACACACCTCAGTGCATTCTCGGTACATTTCGTGACGTTGCCGTAACGTAGCGCCACAGCTCACCAGTGAACTCAGTACACATGCACCAAGAGGTACTATGACGCCACACACCTCAGTGCATTCTCGGTACATTTCGTGACGTTGCCGTCACGTAGCGCCACAGCTCACTAGTGAACTCAGTACACATGCACCAAGCGGTACTATGACGTCACACACCTCAGTGCATTCTCGGTACATTTCGTGACGTTGCCGTAACGTAGCGCCACAGCTCACTGGTGAACTCAGTGCACATGCACCAAGCGGTACTATGACGCCACACACCTCAGTGCATTCTCGCTACATTTCGTGACGTTGCCGTAACGTAGCGCCACAGCTCACCAGTGAACTCAGTACACATGCACCAAGCGGTACTATGACGCCACACACCTCAGTACATTCTCGGTACATTTCGTGAAGTTGCCGTAACGTAGCGCCAGAGCTCACCAGTGAACTCAGTACACATGCACCGAGCGGTACTATGACGCCACACACCTCAGTGCATTCTCGGTACATTTCGTGACGTTGCCGTAACGTAGCGCCACTGCTCACCAGTGAACTCAGTACACATGCACCAAACGGTACTATGACGCCACACACCTCAGTACATTCCCGGTACATTTCGTGGCGTTGCCGTAACGTAGCGCCACAGCTCACCAGTGAACTCAGTACACATGCACCAAGCGGTACTATGACGCCACACACCTCAGTGCATTCTCGGTACATTTCGTGACGTTGCCGTAACGTAGCGCCACAGCTCACCAGTGAACTCAGTACACATGCACCAAGCGGTACTATGACGCCACACACCTCAGTACATTCTCGGTACATTTCGTGAAGTTGCCGTAACGTAGCGCCAGAGCTCACCAGTGAACTCAGTACACATGCACCAAGCGGTACTATGACGCCACACACCTCAGTGCATTCTCGGTACATTTCGTGACGTTGCCGTAACGTAGCGCCACAGCTCACCAGTGAACTCAGTACACATGCACCAAGCGGTACTATGACGCCACACACCTCAGTGCATTCTCAGTACATTTCGTGACGTTGCCGTAACGTAGCGCCACAGCTCACCAGTGAACTCAGTACACATGCACCAAGCGGTACTATGACGCCACACACCTCAGTACATTCTCGGTACATTTCGTGAGGTTGCCGTAACGTAGCGCCAGAGCTCACCAGTGAACTTAGTACACATGCACCAAGCGGTACTATGACGCCACACACCTCAGTGCATTCTCGGTACATTTCGTGACGTTGCCGTAACGTAGCGCCACAGCTCACCAGTGAACTCAGTACACATGCACCAAGCGGTACTATGACGCCACACACCTCAGTGCATTCTCGGTACATTTCGTGACGTTGCCGTAACGTACCGCCACAGCTCACCAGTGAACTCAGTACACATGCACCAAGCGGTACTATGACGCCACACACCTCAGTGCATTCTCGGTACATTTCGTGACGTTGCCGTCACGTAGCGCCACAGCTCACCAGTGAACTCAGTACACATGCACCAAGCGGTACTATGACGTCACACACCTCAGTGCATTCTCGGTACATTTCGTGACGTTGCCGTAACGTAGCGCCACAGCTCACCAGTGAACTCAGTACACATACACCAAGCGGTACTATGACGTCACACACCTCAGTGCATTCTCGGTACATTTTGTGACGTTGCCGTAACGTAGCGCCACAGCTCACCAGTGAACTCAGTACACATGCATCAAGCGGTACTATGACGCCACACACCTCAGTGCATTCTCGGTACATTTCGTGACGTTGGCGTAACGTAGTGCCACAGCTCACCAGTGAACTCAGTACACATGCACCAAGCGGTACTATGACGCCACACACCTCAGTGCATTCTCGGTACATTTCGTGACGTTGCCGTAACGTAGCGCCACAGCTCACTAGTGAACTCAGTACACATGCACCAAGCGGTACTATGACGCCACACACCTCAGTGCATTCTCGGTACATTTCGTGACGTTGCCGTAACGTAGCGCCACAGCTCACCAGTGAACTCAGTACACATGCACCAAGCGGTACTATGACGTCACACACCTCAGTGCATTCTCGGTACATTTCGTGACGTTGCCGTCACGTAGCGCCAAAGCTCACCAGAGAACTCAGTACACATGCACCAAGCGGTACTATGACGCCACACACCTCAGTACATTCTCGGTACATTTCGTGACGTTGCCGTAACGTAGCGCCACAGCTCACCAGTGAACTCAGTACACATGCACCAAGCGGTACTATGACGCCACACACCTCAGTTCATTCTCGGTACATTTCGTGACGTTGCCGTAACGTAGCGCCACAGCTCACTAGTGAACTCAGTACACATGCACCAAGCGGTACTATGACGCCACACACCTCAGTGCATTCTCGGTACATTTCGTGACGTTGCCGTGACGTAGCGCCACAGCTCACCAGTGAACTCAGTACACATGCACCAAGCGGTACTATGCCACCACACACCTCAGTACATTCTCGGTACATTTCGTGACGTTGCCGTAACGTAGCGCCACAGCTCACCAGTGAACTCAGTACACATGCACAAAGCGGTACTATGACGTCACACACCTCAGTGCATTCTCGGTACATTTCGTGACGTTGCCGTAACGTAGCGCCACAGCTCACTAGTGAACTCAGTACACATGCACCAAGCGGTACTATGACGCCACACACCTCAGTGCATTCTCGGTACATTTCGTGACGTTGCCGTAACGTAGCGCCACAGCTCACCAGTGAACTCAGTACACATACACCAAGCGGTACTATGACGTCACACACCTCAGTGCATTCTCGGTACATTTCGTGACGTTGCCGTAACGTAGCGCCACAGCTCACCAGTGAACTCAGTACAAATGCACCAAGCGGTACTATGACGCCACACACCTTAGTGCATTCTCGGTACATTTCGTGACGTTGCCGTAACGTAGCGCCACAGCTCACCAGTGAACTCAGTACACATGCACCAAGCGGTACTATGACGCCACACACCTCAGTGCATTCTCGGTATATTTCATGACGTTGCCGTAACGTAGCGCCACAGCTCACCAGTGAACTCAGTACACATGCACCAAGCGGTACTATGACGTCACACACCTCAGTGCATTCTCGGTACATTTCGTGACGTTGCCGTAACGTAGCGCCACAGCTCACCAGTGAACTCAGTACACATGCACCAAGCGGTACTATGACGTCACACACCTCAGTGCATTCTCGGTATATTTCGTGGCGTTGCCTTAACGTAGCGCCACAGCTCACCAGTGAACTCAGTACACATGCACCAAGCGGTACTATGACGCCGCACACCTCAGTGCATTCTCGGTACATTTCGTGGCGTTGCCGTAACGTAGCCCCACAGCTCACCAGTGAACTCAGTACACATGCACCAAGCGGTACTATGACGTCACACACCTCAGTGCATTCTCGGTACATTTCAAGGCGTTGCCGTAACGTAGCGCCACAGCTCACCAGTGAACTCAGTACACATGCACCAAGCGGTACTATGACGTCACACACCTCAGTGCATTCTCGGTACATTTCGTGATGTTGCCATAACGTAGCGCCACAGCTCACCAGTGAACTCAGTACACATGCACCAAGCGGTACTATGACGCCACACACCTCAGTGCATTCTCGGTACATTTCGTGACGTTGCCGTAACGTAGCGCCACAGCTCACCAGTGAACTCAGTACACATGCACCAAGCGGTACTATGACGTCACACACCTTAGTGCATTCTCGGTACATTTCGTGACGTTGCCGTAACGTAGCGCCACAGCTCACCAGTGAACTCAGTACACATGCATCAAGCGGTACTATGACGCCACACACCTCACTACATTCTCGGTACATTTCGTGACGTTGGCGTAACGTAGCGCAAGAACTCACCAGTGAACTCAGTACACATGCACCAAGCGGTACTATGACGCCACACACCTCAGTGCATTCTCGGTACATTTCGTGACGTTGCCGTATCGTAGCGCCACAGCTCACCAGTGAACTCAGTACACATGCACCAAGCGGTACTATGACGCCACACACCTCAGTGCATTCTCGGTACATTTCGTGACGTTGCCGTAACGTAGTGCCACAGCTCAACAGTGAACTCAGTACACATGCACCAAGCGGTACTACGACGCCACACACCTCAGTGCATTCTCGGTACATTTCGTGACGTTGCCGTAACGTAGTGCGACAGCTCACCAGTGAACTCAGTACACATGCACCAAGCGGTACTATGACGTCACACACCTTAGTGCATTCTCGGTACATTTCGTGACGTTGCCGTAACGTAGCGCCACAGCTCACCAGTGAACTCAGTACACATGCACCAAGCGGAACTATGACGCCACACACCTCAGTACATTCTCGGTACATTTCGTGATGTTGCCATAACGTAGCGCCACAGCTCACCAGTGAACTCAGTACACATGCACCAAGCGGTACTATGACTCCACACACCTCAGTGCATTCTCGGTACATTTCGTGACGTTGCCGTAACGTAGCGCCACAGCTCACCAGTGAACTCAGTACACATGCGCCAAGCGGTACTGTGACGCCACACACCTCAGTGCATTCTCGGTACATTTCGTGACGTTGCCGTAACGTAGCGCCACAGCTCACCAGTGAACTCAGTACACATGCACCAAGCGGTACTATGACGCCACACACCTCAGTGCATTCTCGGTACATTTCGTGACGTTGCCGTAACGTAGCGCCACAGCTCACCAGTGAACTCAGTACACATGCACCAAGCGGTACTATGACGCCACACACCTCAGTGCATTCTCGGTACATTTCGTGACGTTGCCGTATCGTAGCGCCAGAGCTCACCAGTGAACTCAGTACACATGCACCAAGCGGTACTATGACGCCACACACCTCAGTGCATTCTCGGTATATTTCGTGACGTTGCCGTAACGTAGCGCCACTGCTCACCAGTGAACTCAGTACACATGCACCAAGCGGTACTATGACGCCACACACCTCAGTGCATTCTCGGTATATTTCGTGACGTTGCCGTAACGTAGCGCCACAGCTCACCAGTGAACTCAGTACACATGCACCAAGCGGTACTATGCCACCACACACCTCAGTGCATTCTCGGTACATTTCGTGACGTTGCCGTAACGTAGCGCCACAGCTCACCAGTGAACTCAGTACACATGCACCAAGCGGTACTATGACGTCACACACCTCAGTGCATTCTCGGTACATTTCGTGACGTTGCCGTTACGTAGCGCCACAGCCAACCAGTGAACTCAGTACACATGCACCAAGCGGTACTATGACGCCACACACCTCAGTACATTCTCGGTACATTTCGTGACGTTGCCGTAACGTAGCGCAAGAACTCACCAGTGAACTCAGTACACATGCACCAAGCGGTACTATGACGCCACACACCTCAGTACATTCTCGGTACATTTCGTGACGTTGCCGTAACGTAGCGCCACAGCTCACCAGTGAACTCAGTACACATGCACCAAGCGGTACTATGACGCCACACACCTCAGTGCATTCTCGGTACATTTCGTGAAGTTGCCGTAACGTAGCGCCAGAGCTCACCAGTGAACTCAGTACACATGCACCAAGCGGTACTATGACGCCACACACCTCAGTGCATTCTCGGTACATTTCGTGACGTTGCCGTAACGTAGCGCCACTGCTCACCAGTGAACTCAGTACACATGCACCAAGCGGTACTATGACGCCACACACCTCAGTACATTCTCGGTACATTTCGTGGCGTTGCCGTAACGTAGCGCCACAGCTCACCAGTGAACTCAGTACACATGCACCAAGCGGTACTATGACGCCACACACCTCAGTGCATTCTCGGTACATTTCGTGACGTTGCCGTAACGTAGCGCCACAGCTCACCAGTGAACTCAGTACACATGCACCAAGCGGTACTATGACGCCACACACCTCAGTACATTCTCGGTACATTTCGTGAAGTTGCCGTAACGTAGCGCCAGAGCTCACCAGTGAACTCAGTACACATGCACCAAGAGGTACTATGACGCCACACACCTCAGTGCATTCTCGGTACATTTCGTGACGTTGCCGTAACGTAGCGCCACAGCTCACCAGTGAACTCAGTACACATGCACCAAGCGGTACTATGCCACCACACACCTCAGTGCATTCTCGGTACATTTCGTGACGTTGCCGTAACGTAGCGCCACTGCTCACCAGTGAACTCAGTACACATGCACCAAGCGGTACTATGACGTCACACACCTCAGTGCTTTCTCGGTACATTTCGTGACGTTGCCGTAACGTAGCGCCACAGCTCACCAGTGAACTCAGTACACATGCACCAAGCGGTACTATGACGCCACACACCTCAGTGCATTCTCGGTACATTTCGTGACGTTGCCGTAACGTAGCGCCACAGCTCACCAGTGAACTCAGTACACATGCACCAAGCGGTACTATGACGCCACACACCTCAGTGCATTCTCGGTACATTTCGTGACGTTGCCGTAACGTAGCGCCACAGCTCACCAGTGAACTCAGTACACATGCACCAAGCGGTACTATGACGCCACACACCTCAGTGCATTCTCGGTACATTTCGTGACGTTGCCGTAACGTAGCGCCAGAGCTCACCAGTGAACTCAGTACACATGCACCAAGCGGTACTATGACGCCACACACCTCAGTGCATTCTCGGTACATTTCGTGACGTTGCCGTAACGTAGCGCCACAGCTCACCTGTGAACTCAGTACACATGCACCAAGCGGTACTATGACGCCACACACCTCAGTGCATTCTCGGTACATTTCGTGACGTTGCCGTAACGTAGCGCTACAGCTCACCAGTGAACTCAGTACACATGCACCAAGCGGTACTATGACGCCACACACCTCAGTGCATTCTCGGTACATTTCGTGACGTTGCCGTAACGTAGCGCCAGAGCTCACCAGTGAACTCAGTACACATGCACCAAGCGGTACTATGACGCCACACACCTCAGTGCATTCTCGGTACATTTCGTGACGTTGCCGTAACGTAGCGCCACGGCTCACCAGTGAACTCAGTACACATGCACCAAGCGGTACTATGACGCCACACACCTCAGTGCATTCTCGGTACATTTCGTGAAGTTGCCGTAACGTAGCGCCACAGCTCACCAGTGAACTCAGTACACATGCACCAAGCGGTACTATGACGCCACACACCTCAGTGCATTCTCGGTACATTTCGTGACGTTGCCGTAACGTAGCGCCACAGCTCACCAGTGAACTCAGTACACATGCACCAAGCGGTACTATGACGCCACACACCTCAGTGCATTCTCGGTACATTTCGTGACGTTGCCGTAACGTAGCGCCACTGCTCACCAGTGAACTCAGTACACATGCACCAAGCGGTACTATGACGCCACACACCTCAGTGCATTCTCGGTACATTTCGTGAAGTTGCCGTAACGTAGCGCCACAGCTCACCAGTGAACTCAGTACACATGCACCAAGCGGTACTATGACGTCACACACCTTAGTGCATTCTCGGTACATTTCGTGACGTTGCCGTAACGTAGCGCCACAGCTCACCAGTGAACTCAGTACACATGCATCAAGCGGTACTATGACGCCACACACCTCACTACATTCTCGGTACATTTCGTGACGTTGGCGTAACGTAGCGCAAGAACTCACCAGTGAACTCAGTACACATGCACCAAGCGGTACTATGACGCCACACACCTCAGTGCATTCTCGGTACATTTCGTGACGTTGCCGTATCGTAGCGCCACAGCTCACCAGTGAACTCAGTACACATGCACCAAGCGGTACTATGACGCCACACACCTCAGTGCATTCTCGGTACATTTCGTGACGTTGCCGTAACGTAGTGCCACAGCTCAACAGTGAACTCAGTACACATGCACCAAGCGGTACTACGACGCCACACACCTCAGTGCATTCTCGGTACATTTCGTGACGTTGCCGTAACGTAGTGCGACAGCTCACCAGTGAACTCAGTACACATGCACCAAGCGGTACTATGACGTCACACACCTTAGTGCATTCTCGGTACATTTCGTGACGTTGCCGTAACGTAGCGCCACAGCTCACCAGTGAACTCAGTACACATGCACCAAGCGGAACTATGACGCCACACACCTCAGTACATTCTCGGTACATTTCGTGATGTTGCCATAACGTAGCGCCACAGCTCACCAGTGAACTCAGTACACATGCACCAAGCGGTACTATGACTCCACACACCTCAGTGCATTCTCGGTACATTTCGTGACGTTGCCGTAACGTAGCGCCACAGCTCACCAGTGAACTCAGTACACATGCGCCAAGCGGTACTGTGACGCCACACACCTCAGTGCATTCTCGGTACATTTCGTGACGTTGCCGTAACGTAGCGCCACAGCTCACCAGTGAACTCAGTACACATGCACCAAGCGGTACTATGACGCCACACACCTCAGTGCATTCTCGGTACATTTCGTGACGTTGCCGTAACGTAGCGCCACAGCTCACCAGTGAACTCAGTACACATGCACCAAGCGGTACTATGACGCCACACACCTCAGTGCATTCTCGGTACATTTCGTGACGTTGCCGTATCGTAGCGCCAGAGCTCACCAGTGAACTCAGTACACATGCACCAAGCGGTACTATGACGCCACACACCTCAGTGCATTTTCGGTATATTTCGTGACGTTGCCGTAACGTAGCGCCACTGCTCACCAGTGAACTCAGTACACATGCACCAAGCGGTACTATGACGCCACACACCTCAGTGCATTCTCGGTATATTTCGTGACGTTGCCGTAACGTAGCGCCACAGCTCACCAGTGAACTCAGTACACATGCACCAAGCGGTACTATGCCACCACACACCTCAGTGCATTCTCGGTACATTTCGTGACGTTGCCGTAACGTAGCGCCACAGCTCACCAGTGAACTCAGTACACATGCACCAAGCGGTACTATGACGTCACACACCTCAGTGCATTCTCGGTACATTTCGTGACGTTGCCGTTACGTAGCGCCACAGCCAACCAGTGAACTCAGTACACATGCACCAAGCTGTACTATGACGCCACACACCTCAGTACATTCTCGGTACATTTCGTGACGTTGCCGTAACGTAGCGCAAGAACTCACCAGTGAACTCAGTACACATGCACCAAGCGGTACTATGACGCCACACACCTCAGTACATTCTCGGTACATTTCGTGACGTTGCCGTAACGTAGCGCCACAGCTCACCAGTGAACTCAGTACACATGCACCAAGCGGTACTATGACGCCACACACCTCAGTGCATTCTCGGTACATTTCGTGAAGTTGCCGTAACGTAGCGCCAGAGCTCACCAGTGAACTCAGTACACATGCACCAAGCGGTACTATGACGCCACACACCTCAGTGCATTCTCGGTACATTTCGTGACGTTGCCGTAACGTAGCGCCACTGCTCACCAGTGAACTCAGTACACATGCACCAAGCGGTACTATGACGCCACACACCTCAGTACATTCTCGGTACATTTCGTGGCGTTGCCGTAACGTAGCGCCACAGCTCACCAGTGAACTCAGTACACATGCACCAAGCGGTACTATGACGCCACACACCTCAGTGCATTCTCGGTACATTTCGTGACGTTGCCGTAACGTAGCGCCACAGCTCACCAGTGAACTCAGTACACATGCACCAAGCGGTACTATGACGCCACACACCTCAGTACATTCTCGGTACATTTCGTGAAGTTGCCGTAACGTAGCGCCAGAGCTCACCAGTGAACTCAGTACACATGCACCAAGAGGTACTATGACGCCACACACCTCAGTGCATTCTCGGTACATTTCGTGACGTTGCCGTAACGTAGCGCCACAGCTCACCAGTGAACTCAGTACACATGCACCAAGCGGTACTATGCCACCACACACCTCAGTGCATTCTCGGTACATTTCGTGACGTTGCCGTAACGTAGCGCCACTGCTCACCAGTGAACTCAGTACACATGCACCAAGCGGTACTATGACGTCACACACCTCAGTGCTTTCTCGGTACATTTCGTGACGTTGCCGTAACGTAGCGCCACAGCTCACCAGTGAACGCAGTAGACATGCACCAAGCGGTACTATGACGCCACACACCTCAGTGCATTCTCGGTACATTTCGTGACGTTGCCGTAACGTAGCGCCACAGCTCACCAGTGAACTCAGTACACATGCACCAAGCGGTACTATGACGCCACACACCTCAGTGCATTCTCGGTACATTTCGCGACGTTGCCGAAACGTAGCGCCACAGCTCACCAGTGAACTCAGTACACATGCACCAAGCGGTACTATGACGCCACACACCTCAGTGCATTCTCGGTACATTTCGTGACGTTGCCGTAACGTAGCGCCAGAGCTCACCAGTGAACTCAGTACACATGCACCAAGCGGTACTATGACGCCACACACCTCAGTGCATTCTCGGTACATTTCGTGACGTTGCCGTAACGTAGCGCCACAGCTCACCTGTGAACTCAGTACACATGCACCAAGCGGTACTATGACGCCACACACCTCAGTGCATTCTCGGTACATTTCGTGACGTTGCCGTAACGTAGCGCTACAGCTCACCAGTGAACTCAGTACACATGCACCAAGCGGTACTATGACGCCACACACCTCAGTGCATTCTCGGTACATTTCGTGACGTTGCCGTAACGTAGCTCCAGAGCTCACCAGTGAACTCAGTACACATGCACCAAGCGGTACTATGACGCCACACACCTCAGTGCATTCTCGGTACATTTCGTGACGTTGCCGTAACGTAGCGCCACGGCTCACCAGTGAACTCAGTACACATGCACCAAGCGGTACTATGACGCCACACACCTCAGTGCATTCTCGGTACATTTCGTGAAGTTGCCGTAACGTAGCGCCACAGCTCACCAGTGAACTCAGTACACATGCACCAAGCGGTACTATGACGCCACACACCTCAGTGCATTCTCGGTACATTTCGTGACGTTGCCGTAACGTAGCGCCACAGCTCACCAGTGAACTCAGTACACATGCACCAAGCGGTACTATGACGCCACACACCTCAGTGCATTCTCGGTACATTTCGTGACGTTGCCGTAACGTAGCGCCACTGCTCACCAGTGAACTCAGTACACATGCACCAAGCGGTACTATGACGCCACACACCTCAGTGCATTCTCGGTACATTTCGTGAAGTTGCCGTAACGTAGCGCCACAGCTCACCAGTGAACTCAGTACACTTGCACCAAGCGGTACTATGACGTCACACACCTCAGTGCATTCTCGGTACATTTCGTGACGTTGCCGTAACGTAGCGCCACAGCTCACCAGTGAACTCAGTACACATGCACCAAGAGGTACTATGACGCCACACACCTCAGTGCATTCTCGGTACATTTCGTGACGTTGCCGTCACGTAGCGCCACAGCTCACTAGTGAACTCAGTACACATGCACCAAGCGGTACTATGACGTCACACACCTCAGTGCATTCTCGGTACATTTCGTGACGTTGCCGTAACGTAGCGCCACAGCTCACTGGTGAACTCAGTGCACATGCACCAAGCGGTACTATGACGCCACACACCTCAGTGCATTCTCGCTACATTTCGTGACGTTGCCGTAACGTAGCGCCACAGCTCACCAGTGAACTCAGTACACATGCACCAAGCGGTACTATGACGCCACACACCTCAGTACATTCTCGGTACATTTCGTGAAGTTGCCGTAACGTAGCGCCAGAGCTCACCAGTGAACTCAGTACACATGCACCGAGCGGTACTATGACGCCACACACCTCAGTGCATTCTCGGTACATTTCGTGACGTTGCCGTAACGTAGCGCCACTGCTCACCAGTGAACTCAGTACACATGCACCAAGCGGTACTATGACGCCACACACCTCAGTACATTCTCGGTACATTTCGTGGCGTTGCCGTAACGTAGCGCCACAGCTCACCAGTGAACTCAGTACACATGCACCAAGCGGTACTATGACGCCACACACCTCAGTGCATTCTCGGTACATTTCGTGACGTTGCCGTAACGTAGCGCCACAGCTCACCAGTGAACTCAGTACACATGCACCAAGCGGTACTATGACGCCACACACCTCAGTACATTCTCGGTACATTTCGTGAAGTTGCCGTAACGTAGCGCCAGAGCTCACCAGTGAACTCAGTACACATGCACCAAGCGGTACTATGACGCCACACACCTCAGTGCATTCTCGGTACATTTCGTGACGTTGCCGTAACGTAGCGCCACAGCTCACCAGTGAACTCAGTACACATGCACCAAGCGGTACTATGACGCCACACACCTCAGTGCATTCTCAGTACATTTCGTGACGTTGCCGTAACGTAGCGCCACAGCTCACCAGTGAACTCAGTACACATGCACCAAGCGGTACTATGACGCCACACACCTCAGTACATTCTCGGTACATTTCGTGAGGTTGCCGTAACGTAGCGCCAGAGCTCACCAGTGAACTTAGTACACATGCACCAAGCGGTACTATGACGCCACACACCTCAGTGCATTCTCGGTACATTTCGTGACGTTGCCGTAACGTAGCGCCACAGCTCACCAGTGAACTCAGTACACATGCACCAAGCGGTACTATGACGCCACACACCTCAGTGCATTCTCGGTACATTTCGTGACGTTGCCGTAACGTACCGCCACAGCTCACCAGTGAACTCAGTACACATGCACCAAGCGGTACTATGACGCCACACACCTCAGTGCATTCTCGGTACATTTCGTGACGTTGCCGTCACGTAGCGCCACAGCTCACCAGTGAACTCAGTACACATGCACCAAGCGGTACTATGACGTCACACACCTCAGTGCATTCTCGGTACATTTCGTGACGTTGCCGTAACGTAGCGCCACAGCTCACCAGTGAACTCAGTACACATACACCAAGCGGTACTATGACGTCACACACCTCAGTGCATTCTCGGTACATTTTGTGACGTTGCCGTAACGTAGCGCCACAGCTCACCAGTGAACTCAGTACACATGCATCAAGCGGTACTATGACGCCACACACCTCAGTGCATTCTCGGTACATTTCGTGACGTTGGCGTAACGTAGTGCCACAGCTCACCAGTGAACTCAGTACACATGCACCAAGCGGTACTATGACGCCACACACCTCAGTGCATTCTCGGTACATTTCGTGACGTTGCCGTAACGTAGCGCCACAGCTCACTAGTGAACTCAGTACACATGCACCAAGCGGTACTATGACGCCACACACCTCAGTGCATTCTCGGTACATTTCGTGACGTTGCCGTAACGTAGCGCCACAGCTCACCAGTGAACTCAGTACACATGCACCAAGCGGTACTATGACGTCACACACCTCAGTGCATTCTCGGTACATTTCGTGACGTTGCCGTCACGTAGCGCCAAAGCTCACCAGAGAACTCAGTACACATGCACCAAGCGGTACTATGACGCCACACACCTCAGTACATTCTCGGTACATTTCGTGACGTTGCCGTAACGTAGCGCCACAGCTCACCAGTGAACTCAGTACACATGCACCAAGCGGTACTATGACGCCACACACCTCAGTTCATTCTCGGTACATTTCGTGACGTTGCCGTAACGTAGCGCCACAGCTCACTAGTGAACTCAGTACACATGCACCAAGCGGTACTATGACGCCACACACCTCAGTGCATTCTCGGTACATTTCGTGACGTTGCCGTGACGTAGCGCCACAGCTCACCAGTGAACTCAGTACACATGCACCAAGCGGTACTATGCCACCACACACCTCAGTACATTCTCGGTACATTTCGTGACGTTGCCGTAACGTAGCGCCACAGCTCACCAGTGAACTCAGTACACATGCACAAAGCGGTACTATGACGTCACACACCTCAGTGCATTCTCGGTACATTTCGTGACGTTGCCGTAACGTAGCGCCACAGCTCACTAGTGAACTCAGTACACATGCACCAAGCGGTACTATGACGCCACACACCTCAGTGCATTCTCGGTACATTTCGTGACGTTGCCGTAACGTAGCGCCACAGCTCACCAGTGAACTCAGTACACATACACCAAGCGGTACTATGACGTCACACACCTCAGTGCATTCTCGGTACATTTCGTGACGTTGCCGTAACGTAGCGCCACAGCTCACCAGTGAACTCAGTACAAATGCACCAAGCGGTACTATGACGCCACACACCTTAGTGCATTCTCGGTACATTTCGTGACGTTGCCGTAACGTAGCGCCACAGCTCACCAGTGAACTCAGTACACATGCACCAAGCGGTACTATGACGCCACACACCTCAGTGCATTCTCGGTATATTTCATGACGTTGCCGTAACGTAGCGCCACAGCTCACCAGTGAACTCAGTACACATGCACCAAGCGGTACTATGACGTCACACACCTCAGTGCATTCTCGGTACATTTCGTGACGTTGCCGTAACGTAGCGCCACAGCTCACCAGTGAACTCAGTACACATGCACCAAGCGGTACTATGACGTCACACACCTCAGTGCATTCTCGGTATATTTCGTGGCGTTGCCGTAACGTAGCGCCACAGCTCACCAGTGAACTCAGTACACATGCACCAAGCGGTACTATGACGCCGCACACCTCAGTGCATTCTCGGTACATTTCGTGGCGTTGCCGTAACGTAGCCCCACAGCTCACCAGTGAACTCAGTACACATGCACCAAGCGGTACTATGACGTCACACACCTCAGTGCATTCTCGGTACATTTCAAGGCGTTGCCGTAACGTAGCGCCACAGCTCACCAGTGAACTCAGTACACATGCACCAAGCGGTACTATGACGTCACACACCTCAGTGCATTCTCGGTACATTTCGTGATGTTGCCATAACGTAGCGCCACAGCTCACCAGTGAACTCAGTACACATGCACCAAGCGGTACTATGACGCCACACACCTCAGTGCATTCTCGGTACATTTCGTGACGTTGCCGTAACGTAGCGCCACAGCTCACCAGTGAACTCAGTACACATGCACCAAGCGGTACTATGACGTCACACACCTTAGTGCATTCTCGGTACATTTCGTGACGTTGCCGTAACGTAGCGCCACAGCTCACCAGTGAACTCAGTACACATGCATCAAGCGGTACTATGACGCCACACACCTCACTACATTCTCGGTACATTTCGTGACGTTGGCGTAACGTAGCGCAAGAACTCACCAGTGAACTCAGTACACATGCACCAAGCGGTACTATGACGCCACACACCTCAGTGCATTCTCGGTACATTTCGTGACGTTGCCGTATCGTAGCGCCACAGCTCACCAGTGAACTCAGTACACATGCACCAAGCGGTACTATGACGCCACACACCTCAGTGCATTCTCGGTACATTTCGTGACGTTGCCGTAACGTAGTGCCACAGCTCAACAGTGAACTCAGTACACATGCACCAAGCGGTACTACGACGCCACACACCTCAGTGCATTCTCGGTACATTTCGTGACGTTGCCGTAACGTAGTGCGACAGCTCACCAGTGAACTCAGTACACATGCACCAAGCGGTACTATGACGTCACACACCTTAGTGCATTCTCGGTACATTTCGTGACGTTGCCGTAACGTAGCGCCACAGCTCACCAGTGAACTCAGTACACATGCACCAAGCGGAACTATGACGCCACACACCTCAGTACATTCTCGGTACATTTCGTGATGTTGCCATAACGTAGCGCCACAGCTCACCAGTGAACTCAGTACACATGCACCAAGCGGTACTATGACTCCACACACCTCAGTGCATTCTCGGTACATTTCGTGACGTTGCCGTAACGTAGCGCCACAGCTCACCAGTGAACTCAGTACACATGCGCCAAGCGGTACTGTGACGCCACACACCTCAGTGCATTCTCGGTACATTTCGTGACGTTGCCGTAACGTAGCGCCACAGCTCACCAGTGAACTCAGTACACATGCACCAAGCGGTACTATGACGCCACACACCTCAGTGCATTCTCGGTACATTTCGTGACGTTGCCGTAACATAGCGCCACAGCTCACCAGTGAACTCAGTACACATGCACCAAGCGGTACTATGACGCCACACACCTCAGTGCATTCTCGGTACATTTCGTGACGTTGCCGTATCGTAGCGCCAGAGCTCACCAGTGAACTCAGTACACATGCACCAAGCGGTACTATGACGCCACACACCTCAGTGCATTCTCGGTATATTTCGTGACGTTGCCGTAACGTAGCGCCACTGCTCACCAGTGAACTCAGTACACATGCACCAAGCGGTACTATGACGCCACACACCTCAGTGCATTCTCGGTATATTTCGTGACGTTGCCGTAACGTAGCGCCACAGCTCACCAGTGAACTCAGTACACATGCACCAAGCGGTACTATGCCACCACACACCTCAGTGCATTCTCGGTACATTTCGTGACGTTGCCGTAACGTAGCGCCACAGCTCACCAGTGAACTCAGTACACATGCACCAAGCGGTACTATGACGTCACACACCTCAGTGCATTCTCGGTACATTTCGTGACGTTGCCGTTACGTAGCGCCACAGCCAACCAGTGAACTCAGTACACATGCACCAAGCGGTACTATGACGCCACACACCTCAGTACATTCTCGGTACATTTCGTGACGTTGCCGTAACGTAGCGCAAGAACTCACCAGTGAACTCAGTACACATGCACCAAGCGGTACTATGACGCCACACACCTCAGTACATTCTCGGTACATTTCGTGACGTTGCCGTAACGTAGCGCCACAGCTCACCAGTGAACTCAGTACACATGCACCAAGCGGTACTATGACGCCACACACCTCAGTGCATTCTCGGTACATTTCGTGAAGTTGCCGTAACGTAGCGCCAGAGCTCACCAGTGAACTCAGTACACATGCACCAAGCGGTACTATGACGCCACACACCTCAGTAGTGGAGTAAGGCGGTTTCTAACCCCCCCCACCACTATTCCCAATGCGAGCCGATAACTCCCGAACCCTTGGTCGGAGATTCACGAATGAGGTGTCGTTGGACTCGGGTTGACGCCCTCTTTCCAATGGACCACTCATTTCAACCCCTAAATAAAACCTACCCCTACTAGGGGGTGAAATTTTAATTTTTTAGTGAAAGCCTCTTTTCAAATGGGACATGTATAAGGTGCGCTGCTAAAATGAACTTAAATGTTGTTGCTCATATCGCGCATGCGTTTTTCTGGCTGTCGCTATGGATGAACATTTTTGTTTTTGTTTTTTACGCATGCGCACTTGGGATTTTTGTAAGAGGGCGAGCTCTTTGAAAAATATGATTGATAAGAAGGGGTTTTGGTGGTGAGGATAGAGCCAGATAGTCCCCTACTTTCCTACGACGTTTGCCGATATCTCTCAAACGCAAGGTCGGATTTGGACGTGTGACGTGTCAAATCGATTGTCTCGAAGCCCTATACATGTTATTAATAGGTTAAAGTTTTGAGAATGAGGGAAACAGGCTTTTTGGGGGTAAAACCGTGATTTTAGACTTTTCCGATATCTCACGAATGCATGGTCGGATTTGGTCCTATGACGTGTCAAATGGCTTGTCTCGAAACCCTTTTTATTTTGGTAATAGGTTAAAGTTTTTGAGAATGAGGGAAACAGAATTTTTTGTTGTAAAACCGTGATTTTAGACTTTTTGTTATATCTCACAAACCAATAACGCCAGAGACGTATACGAGGGGTCGTAGGACTCGGGGTGACGCCCCTCCCCTATCTCCCTTTCGAATATAGTATTTATGTTTAAAAAAATGCGAAAGAGCCTAACGACACTTATGTTGAAAACATTTCAGTTTTTAAAACTTTTCTTAAATTTGTCTAAAATGTTCATGACGAGTGGTTGTAGATAGAAAGAGACGATACCACTGGACACGTGTTTCAACTAAGCTATTACTGGCCACGGTGGTGATATACCAATACAGTATTCGCTATTTCGATGAGACGGCGGGTCGAGGGTTCGTTTTCTGATTTTTCCTATGATGGAATTCCTAATTCCTAAACCCCCTGAAGGGGGTCTTTAACGTGTAAACGATTATGAGTGACATGACAAATGATAATTCCTTGATTCGATGAAGTTGGCTTTAGATAGAACAAACAGAACTTGGTTATATGTTGCTTGAAGTGAGTATAGAAAA
The DNA here is from genome assembly GCA_946902985.2 of Meconema thalassinum. Classification (NCBI taxonomy): domain Eukaryota; kingdom Metazoa; phylum Arthropoda; class Insecta; order Orthoptera; family Tettigoniidae; genus Meconema; species Meconema thalassinum. The sequence continues at coordinate 98,883,364 of OX336388.2, read as the reverse complement.
CAAACTTGCTGGGGCAGACTGACAGGATGTGAATGTTATTTGATCTTATTGGAATGCATTGACTTGACAGGGCAATGAAAAAAAGCACAGAGATGCTGAGGACACTTGAAGGTCAAACGATATGGCCACCATGGTGGGAGGGGGAAGCTAGGATGATGTCGCCGATCATGTTCAATGGATGAATTTATATTTTGCGAAGCATTGTTCGGAGAGGGTCATGGGACGACTTGTTTTAAGGGTATTTATTTTTTCGATGTTTCCTATGGTGGACTCATTGATTGAAATAATCCAAAACTGCTAGGGCATGGCCTTGAGATTTTATAAACCGATAATGGGATTTTGACATACAAGATCCACTCAGAACTTGACATGATGTCATTCTTTTTATGGCTTATGAATTTCCCCAAAAAAGACCCAAAACAACAAGATCATGGACTTTTGCTTTTCTTAATATATTGCAAACCCATAATGTAAGATGTTTACTGTGAGTGACGAAATCTAGCTAGGTAACGAAAGAATTATTGTAGGATATATGTATGGTGACTGACACGTCTTTGACCATTGGAACTTGTTTTCAGATCTGACTGTAGTACATAGGGAGTATAGGTTGTAGGCATGGATTGACAAACGGTGCACACAAAATTCAATTTATCGATTCAAGAATTAAGAGTAGACTATCATTAATTAATTGGTTAAAGAGTGTAGCTAAAAATAAAAAAATGGTGACTACATTAAACTAAACTGAACCAAGTCGAATCAAACCCAACCGAACCAAACCAAGCCTAAAGCAAACCAAACCTAATCAAGAACAAGCCAAGGGCTTAAGTGTAAAACTTGTGGGGGAATGCAGTCATTGGCAATGTCCAAAGGAAGGGATAACGCTCTACCTCTAGAGGGTAAGGTAAAGCTAGCGCATGGTGCTAATGCATATTCCCAAGTACATGAACCACACACACACAACTATCCTATGCTGTTTTTATGAGTTAACTGTTAAAACTTACTCAGTGGTTACTGAGCAAGATGGTCGCTACACACAACAAGCTTTAAATACTTGAGGCTAATAATCTATACACACACACACACGCTTGTTCTAAACTAAACTGTCTTGCTGGCAGTGCTCACACAGTAGGCAAATGACAGAAATGCTTGGCTAACAGAAATACAATCATTTTCGTTTGTCTAATGTTACCAGCTAACCATTACATGCTATAGTGGTGAGCACATGTGCCTCTTGCACTGGAGATCGTAACTCGATTTCTAGCTCTAAGGCCTAGAATGAATCAAACTAAGAAAGAAGGGTATGGTGACGCAGTGGTTAAACTGTTAGCCTTTCACTAAGGTAGACTAGGGTTTGATTTTAGGTTAATATACATGTCATAAACAAACAAATAAAAGCAGAGATAATGTTTAAAACTGATTACACTTGTCTCTTTTCAAATTATTACTTAGATTACAAATACAAACGTGGACTGGGTTTGACATACAGTTAATGCTTCCTATCACATACTAGACTGTAAGAAAGCCAAACAAGCAAAAGGCGTAGGTAGAGCAGTGGTAAAATCGCTATGTGTAGAGAAATACCTAACGGTTTTATGAACTGGCAAAGGTATGTCGCATAAACAGTGCAGGATACAATCCAGCAACCATAATTTTTATCTTGTGGAGCAGAGAAAACATATATATAGAGAAAGATATAGAAAGCTAGTGTATGTATGGGTAGCATTGATAATTTGACCAGAGAAAATACGATGAGGTAGGGTGGGGAGAGGGAGAATTAACACTTATATATGAATGAATGGTAAATAGTATTTTAGTTTTTTTTTCCCCAATAGTTTTGTTTTTTAAATGCAGTGGTAGATAGTCGTTATTTTGTAAAACATTCTTACTTGCAGTAGTAATAAGACTCTATGGTTTCGCTAACACATAGATAGACTGTATTATTGCCATGGTCAAGCACTCACATTAAGATCATTTACAAAATCATAAAATGAAAAATAAAAAATCTTGTTTTGGAAATATCGTTTTTCAACATACACAAAATAAATATATAAAAAATTTGTAAACAGCAAAATGGAAAATCCATGGTCAAGCACTCACATTAAGATCATTTACAAAATCATAAAATGAAAAATAAAAATCTTGTTTTGGAAATATCGATTTTTTTTCAACATACACAAAATAAATATATAAAAAATTTGTAAACAGCAAAATGGAAAATCCATGTTTCCATATAGACAAAATTTAAAAACCTTAAACGGACATTTAAGAAAATATATGCAAATGGGAAATTGACAAATGTGTAAATATGAAAATGGAAAAATCCATGTTTCCATATCATGAAATTGAAAAACATCAAACTGTCATTTAAAAAAATGCAAATGGAAAATTGACAAATTGCAATGTGTGAAATGTGAAATTGAACAAATGGCTATCATTATTAAAAAAAAAAAAGAACATGGTGCTCTATGGTTGAGGTGTGAATCAAACCCTTTCTACTTATTTGGACCACCCGAGACTGAGTAGACTAGTTTAAGTTGTCATACCACTTTTAAAAGTTTGTGTTAAATCTAGGAATTGAACCCAAGAGCTTGTAGGGGAGATCAAAGGTTATAATATGTTAAACAGATAGCCTTGAATGAAGGGTGTGGTAGCTATATAGAGATGAGACGTTTCGCTCGGGGCAGGGAGGCATGGAGATCTGCATCAAACCAGTCAAAGGACTAAAGACTCAAACAACAACATGTACGTTCACCAAAATAATGTTGTGTAACGGTAAATGTTAGTCAACGAACAGTAATGCATTACTAAAACCCATGACACGATACCTAAGAGCTTTTCTAAAATGATTTTAAAATGCCTTTAACCCTATATTGAACACCCAGTTCACAAGACTCATAACTGCAATGTTATGGTAAAACAAAACAAAATCTATATTTCAAAACAAACAAGTGGTTTAGTCAATGTATACTGGAAAAAGTTTTGTAAACACTCAAGTCCTCAAGACCAATTAAATTAGTAACTGTCAGGTTGGCCGAGTGGTTAAGGTGTTTGACTTAAGATCAAATTTCTGTATAAGGAAGCAAGGGTTCGAATCCCTTACCTGACATAACTATTGCCTTAACATGGCTTGGCCACACTGTATTATTATGATACTCAATACACAAACCATAGATATAGTGTATTGTTTAAGGCCACTCTCTTTCTGAACATAGTCAGAGACTGTTGATGGTTAACAATTGTATTAATAGTGGGACATGGGGATAGCAATTAAGAAAAAACAGCCAATACCCATACAATATTTTTATTCATTTTAGTTTTTTTTTACAATAGTTACACACTGAATACAACTTTTTATCTCTTTACCATTGTTTGATATAGATTTTAAACACAACGCTTGTTGTAGATCCTTTTACAACTTTCTCCAGGTACTCTTGTTCTTAAAAACTGGGGAAGCCGCAATGGTTTTATAGACATTAAACCCTCATTCTCTTCTTTTTCATCATCATCATCATCATCATTATTATAAATATTATCTTTATAATTATTATAGTCATTGTCACCATCATTATCATCATCATCATCATCCTCAACATCACTAGAACTATCCAATTCCATTTTTTCCTTTTCAAAAGGGATCTCTTGAAGAGTCTGTGTTGCTTTTGATAGTGTTACGGGTTTATTGAACGTTGACAACTGTCCTAACATGACTTTTTGAGGAGATAAATGTTTTTTCATAAGGAAGTCACTATGTTGAGTAACACTATGTTTTTGTCGGACTTGCTTTTTCTTGTTCTTTTGATCATGTTTTGTTAACACTAACGGTGTTTCATTTGGTATACCACATTGATGAGTACCCACACTTAAGACCTCACCATGTTTACTTTTTAGATGACCTAGACATTTTGTTGTTCTTTGTTTTGAGCACTGCCAAAATATGATGCCATTCGCATTTTCTCGCTTATAGTTATAAGAGTACCCATGATACAGGGCACGTGGTTTACCTTTATTGGTTATAGTATATTCCATAGTAGTCACTGACTTGTATAGTCGATCCGCCTACTACAAAGGTCTGAACACTTGTGGTGAAAGAATGATGTTGTGTTGACGTTTTATGCAGGATAATGTTGGTGGCATATGTGGGTGGCTTATGTTGATGACATGTGTTGTTGGCTGATTTTGGTGGCTTATGTTGATGGTTTATGGTGGTGGCTTATGTTGATGGCTTATGTTGGTGGCTTATGTTGATGACATATGTTGGTGACTTATGTTGATAGCTTATGTTGGTGGCTAATGTTGATGACATATGTTGTTGGCTTATGGTGGTGGCTTATGTTGATGGTATATGTTGCTGGCCTATGTTGATGGTTTATGTTAATGGCTTAGGTTAATATCTTAGGTTGATGGCATAAGTTGATGGCTTATGTTGGTGGCTTATGGTGGTGGCTTATGCTGGTGGCTTATGCTAGTGGCTTATGGTGGTGGTTTATGGTGGTGGCTTATGTTGATGACATATGTTGGTGGCTTATGTTGGTGGCTTATGTTGGTGGCTTATGGTGGTGGGTTATGGTGGTGGATTATGGTGGCTTATAGTGGTGGCTTATGGTGGTGGTTTATGGTGGTGGCTTATGTTGATGACATATGTTGGTGGCTTATGGTGGCTTATGGTGGTGATTTATAGTGGTGGCCTATGTTGGTGGCTTATTTTTGGTGGTTTACGTTAATACCTTATTTGTAATGGCTTATTTGACAAGTTATTGTTGTCAATGTATTTAGAGGATTTTTCTCTTGGTTTTGGAAAGTATTTCAACTCTTTTTTATGGTAGCATAATGCTTACCGCCATGTTTGTAAGCAACAACAACACACTAAAATTCCAAGAATCCAAAGTACTCTAAGGTTAATGATTGTCTCTCAACTCCATTCAACGTCTAGTCAAAAAACATTATATATTTTTCACATTTTACAAAAAAGGTAAATTGGGAAAGTAAGCTATATGTTTAAACTAAAAATCATATCAAATCATATGCTAACTCCAACACCTACGTCTACCCCAATCTCAGTCAAAAAAATATAATATTCTTCAAATTTTTCCAAAACAGTATTTGGAAAGTAGGCCATATTTTGAAAACTAATCATCCTATAAAGTCATATATATATATACTGAAACCAATGGCTTTTATATCCTTAATCTTAAGAACAAAATATGGAATTTTTGACATTTTTTCCAAAAATGTTCATTTTAAAACGGGGCTATATTTTGGAAACTAGGAATTTTACAAGAAAGTTTGTTTAACGTAAATGGCAGGTATTTACCCCCACTACCCGCAAACCAAGTCCCAGGTCTCTGGGGAAAAATCCAAAAAAAGTTCAATTTGGAAAGTAGGCAATATTTTGAAAACTAATCATTCTAAAAAGTCATATATAGACTCAAACCAATGGCTTTTATGTCCTTAATTGGTAGAACAAAACTTAACATTTTTTCAGTTTTTCCAAAAAAGTCCAATTTTCAAAAATTGTCTATATTTTGGGAACTAAGAATTTTACAAAAAAGTTTGTTTAACGAAAATGAAAGGTCTTTACCCCCCTCTACCCAAAACATAAATTTCAGGTCCCTAGGACAAAAACTGTGCAGTATATATATATATATATTTTTTTGGGGAGGGGGTCTATATTCACTTTACCTCCCCACTTCACAAGATGGCGGCCATAGCTTAACTTAACCTAGCCTAACCTAACCTGACCTACGAGGTGTGATCAAAAAGTTCCAAAAATGTGGCTGCAACTTAACCAAACCTAGCCTAGCCTAACCTAACCTCCCTGTTGACTAGCCCCCTTTGGACGGGTCCTTTTTGAAGGGAGTCATTTTTTTACGTGTCCCGGAGGACGGGTCCTTGTTGACGGGTCCCTGTGGCGGGTCCTTTGGACTGATCCCTATGGACTGGCCTTGCATTTTATCCAAATTATGTCAAAGGGGACCCGCCACTGGGACCCGTCAACAAGGACCCGTCCTCCGGGACACGTAAAAAAAATGACTCCCTTCAAAAAGGACCCGTCCAAAGGGGGCTAGTCAACAGGGAGGTTAGGTTAGGCTAGGCTAGGTTTGGTTAAGTTGCAGCCACATTTTTGGAACTTTTTGATCACACCTCGTAGGTCAGGTTAGGTTAGGCTAGGTTAAGTTAAGCTATGGCCGCCATCTTGTGAAGTGGGGAGGTAAAGTGAATATAGACCCCCTCCCCAAAAAAATATATATATATATATACTGCACAGTTTTTGTCCTAGGGACCTGAAATTTATGTTTTGGGTAGAGGGGGGTAAAGACCTTTCATTTTCGTTAAACAAACTTTTTTGTAAAATTCTTAGTTCCCAAAATATAGACAATTTTTGAAAATTGGACTTTTTTGGAAAAACTGAAAAAATGTTAAGTTTTGTTCTACCAATTAAGGACATAAAAGCCATTGGTTTGAGTCTATATATGACTTTTTAGAATGATTAGTTTTCAAAATATTGCCTACTTTCCAAATTGAACTTTTTTTGGATTTTTCCCCAGAGACCTGGGACTTGGTTTGCGGGTAGTGGGGGTAAATACCTGCCATTTACGTTAAACAAACTTTCTTGTAAAATTCCTAGTTTCCAAAATATAGCCCCGTTTTAAAATGAACATTTTTGGAAAAAATGTCAAAAATTCCATATTTTGTTCTTAAGATTAAGGATATAAAAGCCATTGGTTTCAGTATATATATATATGACTTTATAGGATGATTAGTTTTCAAAATATGGCCTACTTTCCAAATACTGTTTTGGAAAAATTTGAAGAATATTATATTTTTTTGACTGAGATTGGGGTAGACGTAGGTGTTGGAGTTAGCATATGATTTGATATGATTTTTAGTTTAAACATATAGCTTACTTTCCCAATTTACCTTTTTTGTAAAATGTGAAAAATATATAATGTTTTTTGACTAGACGTTGAATGGAGTTGAGAGACAATCATTAACCTTAGAGTACTTTGGATTCTTGGAATTTTAGTGTGTTGTTGTTGCTTACAAACATGGCGGTAAGCATTATGCTACCATAAAAAAGAGTTGAAATACTTTCCAAAACCAAGAGAAAAATCCTCTAAATACATTGACAACAATAACTTGTCAAATAAGCCATTACAAATAAGGTATTAACGTAAACCACCAAAAATAAGCCACCAACATAGGCCACCACTATAAATCACCACCATAAGCCACCATAAGCCACCAACATATGTCATCAACATAAGCCACCACCATAAACCACCACCATAAGCCACCACTATAAGCCACCATAATCCACCACCATAACCCACCACCATAAGCCACCAACATAAGCCACCAACATAAGCCACCAACATATGTCATCAACATAAGCCACCACCATAAACCACCACCATAAGCCACTAGCATAAGCCACCAGCATAAGCCACCACCATAAGCCACCAACATAAGCCATCAACTTATGCCATCAACCTAAGATATTAACCTAAGCCATTAACATAAACCATCAACATAGGCCAGCAACATATACCATCAACATAAGCCACCACCATAAGCCAACAACATATGTCATCAACATAAGCCACCAACATAAGCCAACAACATATGTCATCAACATTAGCCACCAACATAAGCTATCAACATAAGTCACCAACATATGTCATCAACATAAGCCACCAACATAAGCCACCAACATAAGCTATCAACATAAGTCACCAACATATGTCATCAACATAAGCCACCAACATAAGCCATCAACATAAGCCACCACCATAAACCATCAACATAAGCCACCAAAATCAGCCAACAACACATGTCATCAACATAAGCCACCCACATATGCCACCAACATTATCCTGCATAAAACGTCAACACAACATCATTCTTTCACCACAAGTGTTCAGACCTTTGTAGTAGGCGGATCGACTATACAAGTCAGTGACTACTATGGAATATACTATAACCAATAAAGGTAAACCACGTGCCCTGTATCATGGGTACTCTTATAACTATAAGCGAGAAAATGCGAATGGCATCATATTTTGGCAGTGCTCAAAACAAAGAACAACAAAATGTCTAGGTCATCTAAAAAGTAAACATGGTGAGGTCTTAAGTGTGGGTACTCATCAATGTGGTATACCAAATGAAACACCGTTAGTGTTAACAAAACATGATCAAAAGAACAAGAAAAAGCAAGTCCGACAAAAACATAGTGTTACTCAACATAGTGACTTCCTTATGAAAAAACATTTATCTCCTCAAAAAGTCATGTTAGGACAGTTGTCAACGTTCAATAAACCCGTAACACTATCAAAAGCAACACAGACTCTTCAAGAGATCCCTTTTGAAAAGGAAAAAATGGAATTGGATAGTTCTAGTGATGTTGAGGATGATGATGATGATGATAATGATGGTGACAATGACTATAATAATTATAAAGATAATATTTATAATAATGATGATGATGATGATGATGAAAAAGAAGAGAATGAGGGTTTAATGTCTATAAAACCATTGCGGCTTCCCCAGTTTTTAAGAACAAGAGTACCTGGAGAAAGTTGTAAAAGGATCTACAACAAGCGTTGTGTTTAAAATCTATATCAAACAATGGTAAAGAGATAAAAAGTTGTATTCAGTGTGTAACTATTGTAAAAAAAAACTAAAATGAATAAAAATATTGTATGGGTATTGGCTGTTTTTTCTTAATTGCTATCCCCATGTCCCACTATTAATACAATTGTTAACCATCAACAGTCTCTGACTATGTTCAGAAAGAGAGTGGCCTTAAACAATACACTATATCTATGGTTTGTGTATTGAGTATCATAATAATACAGTGTGGCCAAGCCATGTTAAGGCAATAGTTATGTCAGGTAAGGGATTCGAACCCTTGCTTCCTTATACAGAAATTTGATCTTAAGTCAAACACCTTAACCACTCGGCCAACCTGACAGTTACTAATTTAATTGGTCTTGAGGACTTGAGTGTTTACAAAACTTTTTCCAGTATACATTGACTAAACCACTTGTTTGTTTTGAAATATAGATTTTGTTTTGTTTTACCATAACATTGCAGTTATGAGTCTTGTGAACTGGGTGTTCAATATAGGGTTAAAGGCATTTTAAAATCATTTTAGAAAAGCTCTTAGGTATCGTGTCATGGGTTTTAGTAATGCATTACTGTTCGTTGACTAACATTTACCGTTACACAACATTATTTTGGTGAACGTACATGTTGTTGTTTGAGTCTTTAGTCCTTTGACTGGTTTGATGCAGATCTCCATGCCTCCCTGCCCCGAGCGAAACGTCTCATCTCTATATAGCTACCACACCCTTCATTCAAGGCTATCTGTTTAACATATTATAACCTTTGATCTCCCCTACAAGCTCTTGGGTTCAATTCCTAGATTTAACACAAACTTTTAAAAGTGGTATGACAACTTAAACTAGTCTACTCAGTCTCGGGTGGTCCAAATAAGTAGAAAGGGTTTGATTCACACCTCAACCATAGAGCACCATGTTCTTTTTTTTTTTTAATAATGATAGCCATTTGTTCAATTTCACATTTCACACATTGCAATTTGTCAATTTTCCATTTGCATTTTTTTAAATGACAGTTTGATGTTTTTCAATTTCATGATATGGAAACATGGATTTTTCCATTTTCATATTTACACATTTGTCAATTTCCCATTTGCATATATTTTCTTAAATGTCCGTTTAAGGTTTTTAAATTTTGTCTATATGGAAACATGGATTTTCCATTTTGCTGTTTACAAATTTTTTATATATTTATTTTGTGTATGTTGAAAAAAAATCGATATTTCCAAAACAAGATTTTTATTTTTCATTTTATGATTTTGTAAATGATCTTAATGTGAGTGCTTGACCATGGATTTTCCATTTTGCTGTTTACAAATTTTTTATATATTTATTTTGTGTATGTTGAAAAACGATATTTCCAAAACAAGATTTTTTATTTTTCATTTTATGATTTTGTAAATGATCTTAATGTGAGTGCTTGACCATGGCAATAATACAGTCTATCTATGTGTTAGCGAAACCATAGAGTCTTATTACTACTGCAAGTAAGAATGTTTTACAAAATAACGACTATCTACCACTGCATTTAAAAAACAAAACTATTGGGGAAAAAAAAACTAAAATACTATTTACCATTCATTCATATATAAGTGTTAATTCTCCCTCTCCCCACCCTACCTCATCGTATTTTCTCTGGTCAAATTATCAATGCTACCCATACATACACTAGCTTTCTATATCTTTCTCTATATATATGTTTTCTCTGCTCCACAAGATACAAATTATGGTTGCTGGATTGTATCCTGCACTGTTTATGCGACATACCATTGCCAGTTCATAAAACCGTTAGGTAGTTCTCTACACATAGCGATTTTACCACTGCTCTACCTACGCCTTTTGCTTGTTTGGCTTTCTTACAGGCTAGTATGCGATAGGCAGCATTAACTGAATATCAAACCCAGTCCACCTTTGTATTTGCAATCTAAGTAATAATTTGAAAAGAGACAAGTGTAATCAGTTTTAAACATTATCTCTGCTTTTTTGTTTGTTTGTTTGTTTGTTTGTTTGTTTGTTTATGACATGTATATTAACCTAAAATCAAACCCTAGTCTACCTTAGTGAAAGGCTAACAGTTTAACCACTGCGTCACCATACCCTTCTTTCTTAGTTTGATTCATTCTAGGCCTTAGAGCTAGAAATCGAGTTACGATCTCCAGTGCAAGAGGCACATGTGCTCACCACTATAGCATGTAATGGTTAGCTGGTAACATTAGACAAACGAAAATGATTGTATTTCTGTTAGCCAAGCATTTCTGTCATTTGCCTACTGTGTGAGCACTGCCAGCAAGACAGTTTAGTTTAGAACAAGCGTGTGTGTGTGTGTATAGATTATTAGCCTCAAGTATTTAAAGCTTGTTGTGTGTAGCGACCATCTTGCTCAGTAACCACTGAGTAAGTTTTAACAGTTAACTCATAAAAACAGCATAGGATAGTTGTGTGTGTGTGGTTCATGTACTTGGGAATATGCATTAGCACCATGCGCTAGCTTTACCTTACCCTCTAGAGGTAGAGCGTTATCCCTTCCTTTGGACATTGCCAATGACTGCATTCCCCCACAAGTTTTACACTTAAGCCCTTGGCTTGTTCTTGATTAGGTTTGGTTTGCTTTAGGCTTGGTTTGGTTCGGTTGGGTTTGATTCGACTTGGTTCAGTTTAGTTTAATGTAGTCACCATTTTTTTATTTTTAGCTACACTCTTTAACCAATTAATTAATGATAGTCTACTCTTAATTCTTGAATCGATAAATTGAATTTTGTGTGCACCGTTTGTCAATCCATGCCTACAACCTATACTCCCTATGTACTACAGTCAGATCTGAAAACAAGTTCCAATGGTCAAAGACGTGTCAGTCACCATACATATATCCTACAATAATTCTTTCGTTACCTAGCTAGATTTCGTCACTCACAGTAAACATCTTACATTATGGGTTTGCAATATATTAAGAAAAGCAAAAGTCCATGATCTTGTTGTTTTGGGTCTTTTTTGGGGAAATTCATAAGCCATAAAAAGAATGACATCATGTCAAGTTCTGAGTGGATCTTGTATGTCAAAATCCCATTATCGGTTTATAAAATCTCAAGGCCATGCCCTAGCAGTTTTGGATTATTTCAATCAATGAGTCCACCATAGGAAACATCGAAAAAATAAATACCCTTAAAACAAGTCGTCCCATGACCCTCTCCGAACAATGCTTCGCAAAATATAAATTCATCCATTGAACATGATCGGCGACATCATCCTAGCTTCCCCCTCCCACCATGGTGGCCATATCGTTTGACCTTCAAGTGTCCTCAGCATCTCTGTGCTTTTTTTCATTGCCCTGTCAAGTCAATGCATTCCAATAAGATCAAATAACATTCACATCCTGTCAGTCTGCCCCAGCAAGTTTGTTTTCTATACTCACTTCAAGCAACATATAACCAAGTTCTGTTTGTTCTATCTAAAGCCAACTTCATCGAATCAAGGAATTATCATTTGTCATGTCACTCATAATCGTTTACACGTTAAAGACCCCCTTCAGGGGGTTTAGGAATTAGGAATTCCATCATAGGAAAAATCAGAAAACGAACCCTCGACCCGCCGTCTCATCGAAATAGCGAATACTGTATTGGTATATCACCACCGTGGCCAGTAATAGCTTAGTTGAAACACGTGTCCAGTGGTATCGTCTCTTTCTATCTACAACCACTCGTCATGAACATTTTAGACAAATTTAAGAAAAGTTTTAAAAACTGAAATGTTTTCAACATAAGTGTCGTTAGGCTCTTTCGCATTTTTTTAAACATAAATACTATATTCGAAAGGGAGATAGGGGAGGGGCGTCACCCCGAGTCCTACGACCCCTCGTATACGTCTCTGGCGTTATTGGTTTGTGAGATATAACAAAAAGTCTAAAATCACGGTTTTACAACAAAAAATTCTGTTTCCCTCATTCTCAAAAACTTTAACCTATTACCAAAATAAAAAGGGTTTCGAGACAAGCCATTTGACACGTCATAGGACCAAATCCGACCATGCATTCGTGAGATATCGGAAAAGTCTAAAATCACGGTTTTACCCCCAAAAAGCCTGTTTCCCTCATTCTCAAAACTTTAACCTATTAATAACATGTATAGGGCTTCGAGACAATCGATTTGACACGTCACACGTCCAAATCCGACCTTGCGTTTGAGAGATATCGGCAAACGTCGTAGGAAAGTAGGGGACTATCTGGCTCTATCCTCACCACCAAAACCCCTTCTTATCAATCATATTTTTCAAAGAGCTCGCCCTCTTACAAAAATCCCAAGTGCGCATGCGTAAAAAACAAAAACAAAAATGTTCATCCATAGCGACAGCCAGAAAAACGCATGCGCGATATGAGCAACAACATTTAAGTTCATTTTAGCAGCGCACCTTATACATGTCCCATTTGAAAAGAGGCTTTCACTAAAAAATTAAAATTTCACCCCCTAGTAGGGGTAGGTTTTATTTAGGGGTTGAAATGAGTGGTCCATTGGAAAGAGGGCGTCAACCCGAGTCCAACGACACCTCATTCGTGAATCTCCGACCAAGGGTTCGGGAGTTATCGGCTCGCATTGGGAATAGTGGTGGGGGGGGTTAGAAACCGCCTTACTCCACTACTCACCTCAGTGCATTCTCGGTACATTTCGTGACGTTGCCGTAACGTAGCGCCACTGCTGACCAGTGAACTCAGTACACATGCACCAAGCGGTACTATGACGCCACACACCTCAGTACATTCTCGGTACATTTCGTGGCGTTGCCGTAACGTAGCGCCACAGCTCACCAGTGAACTCAGTACACATGCACCAAGCGGTACTATGACGCCACACACCTCAGTGCATTCTCGGTACATTTCGTGACGTTGCCGTAACGTAGCGCCACAGCTCACCAGTGAACTCAGTACACATGCACCAAGCGGTACTATGACGCCACACACCTCAGTACATTCTCGGTACATTTCGTGAAGTTGCCGTAACGTAGCGCCAGAGCTCACCAGTGAACTCAGTACACATGCACCAAGCGGTACTATGACGCCACACACCTCAGTGCATTCTCGGTACATTTCGTGACGTTGCCGTAACGTAGCGCCACAGCTCACCAGTGAACTCAGTACACATGCACCAAGCGGTACTATGCCACCACACACCTCAGTGCATTCTCGGTACATTTCGTGACGTTGCCGTAACGTAGCGCCACTGCTCACCAGTGAACTCAGTACACATGCACCAAGCGGTACTATGACGCCACACACCTCAGTGCATTCTCGGTATATTTCGTGATGTTGCCGTAACGTAGCGCCACAGCTCACCAGTGAACTCAGTACACATGCACCAAGCGGTACTATGCCACCACACACCTCAGTGCATTCTCGGTACATTTCGTGACGTTGCCGTAACGTAGCGCCACAGCTCACCAGTGAACTCAGTACACATGCACCAAGCGGTACTATGACGCCACACACCTCAGTGCATTCTCGGTACATTTCGTGACGTTGCCGTAACGTAGCGCCACAGCTCACCAGTGAACTCAGTACACATGCACCAAGCGGTACTATGACGCCACACACCTCAGTGCATTCTCGGTACATTTCGTGACGTTGCCGTATCGTAGCGCCACAGCTCACCAGTGAACTCAGTACACATGCACCAAGCGGTACTATGACGTCACACACCTCAGTGCTTTCTCGGTACATTTCGTGACGTTGCCGTAACGTAGCGCCACAGCTCACCAGTGAACTCAGTACACATGCACCAAGCGGTACTATGACGCCACACACCTCAGTGCATTCTCGGTACATTTCGTGACGTTGCCGTAACGTAGCGCCACAGCTCACCAGTGAACTCAGTACACATGCACCAAGCGGTACTATGACGCCACACACCTCAGTGCATTCTCGGTACATTTCGTGACGTTGCCGTAACGTAGCGCCACAGCTCACCAGTGAACTCAGTACACATGCACCAAGCGGTACTATGACGCCACACACCTCAGTGCATTCTCGGTACATTTCGTGACGTTGCCGTAACGTAGCGCCAGAGCTCACCAGTGAACTCAGTACACATGCACCAAGCGGTACTATGACGCCACACACCTCAGTGCATTCTCGGTACATTTCGTGACGTTGCCGTAACGTAGCGCCACAGCTCACCTGTGAACTCAGTACACATGCACCAAGCGGTACTATGACGCCACACACCTCAGTGCATTCTCGGTACATTTCGTGACGTTGCCGTAACGTAGCGCTACAGCTCACCAGTGAACTCAGTACACATGAACCAAGCGGTACTATGACGCCACACACCTCAGTGCATTCTCGGTACATTTCGTGACGTTGCCGTAACGTAGCGCCAGAGCTCACCAGTGAACTCAGTACACATGCACCAAGCGGTACTATGACGCCACACACCTCAGTGCATTCTCGGTACATTTCGTGACGTTGCCGTAACGTAGCGCCACGGCTCACCAGTGAACTCAGTACACATGCACCAAGCGGTACTATGACGCCACACACCTCAGTGCATTCTCGGTACATTTCGTGAAGTTGCCGTAACGTAGCGCCACAGCTCACCAGTGAACTCAGTACACATGCACCAAGCGGTACTATGACGCCACACACCTCAGTGCATTCTCGGTACATTTCGTGACGTTGCCGTAACGTAGCGCCACAGCTCACCAGTGAACTCAGTACACATGCACCAAGCGGTACTATGACGCCACACACCTCAGTGCATTCTCGGTACATTTCGTGACGTTGCCGTAACGTAGCGCCACTGCTCACCAGTGAACTCAGTACACATGCACCAAGCGGTACTATGACGCCACACACCTCAGTGCATTCTCGGTACATTTCGTGAAGTTGCCGTAACGTAGCGCCACAGCTCACCAGTGAACTCAGTACACTTGCACCAAGCGGTACTATGACGTCACACACCTCAGTGCATTCTCGGTACATTTCGTGACGTTGCCGTAACGTAGCGCCACAGCTCACCAGTGAACTCAGTACACATGCACCAAGAGGTACTATGACGCCACACACCTCAGTGCATTCTCGGTACATTTCGTGACGTTGCCGTCACGTAGCGCCACAGCTCACTAGTGAACTCAGTACACATGCACCAAGCGGTACTATGACGTCACACACCTCAGTGCATTCTCGGTACATTTCGTGACGTTGCCGTAACGTAGCGCCACAGCTCACTGGTGAACTCAGTGCACATGCACCAAGCGGTACTATGACGCCACACACCTCAGTGCATTCTCGCTACATTTCGTGACGTTGCCGTAACGTAGCGCCACAGCTCACCAGTGAACTCAGTACACATGCACCAAGCGGTACTATGACGCCACACACCTCAGTACATTCTCGGTACATTTCGTGAAGTTGCCGTAACGTAGCGCCAGAGCTCACCAGTGAACTCAGTACACATGCACCGAGCGGTACTATGACGCCACACACCTCAGTGCATTCTCGGTACATTTCGTGACGTTGCCGTAACGTAGCGCCACTGCTCACCAGTGAACTCAGTAAACATGCACCAAGCGGTACTATGACGCCACACACCTCAGTACATTCTCGGTACATTTCGTGGCGTTGCCGTAACGTAGCGCCACAGCTCACCAGTGAACTCAGTACACATGCACCAAGCGGTACTATGACGCCACACACCTCAGTGCATTCTCGGTACATTTCGTGACGTTGCCGTAACGTAGCGCCACAGCTCACCAGTGAACTCAGTACACATGCACCAAGCGGTACTATGACGCCACACACCTCAGTACATTCTCGGTACATTTCGTGAAGTTGCCGTAACGTAGCGCCAGAGCTCACCAGTGAACTCAGTACACATGCACCAAGCGGTACTATGACGCCACACACCTCAGTGCATTCTCGGTACATTTCGTGACGTTGCCGTAACGTAGCGCCACAGCTCACCAGTGAACTCAGTACACATGCACCAAGCGGTACTATGCCACCACACACCTCAGTGCATTCTCGGTACATTTCGTGACGTTGCCGTAACGTAGCGCCACTGCTCACCAGTGAACTCAGTACACATGCACCAAGCGGTACTATGCCACCACACACCTCAGTGCATTCTCGGTACATTTCGTGACGTTGCCGTAACGTAGCGCCACAGCTCACCAGTGAACTCAGTACACATGCACCAAACGGTACTATGACGCCACACACCTCAGTGCATTCTCGGTACATTTCGTGACGTTGCCGTAACGTAGCGCCACAGCTCACCAGTGAACTCAGTACACATGCACCAAGCGGTACTATGACGCCACACACCTCAGTGCATTCTCGGTACATTTCGTGACGTTGCCGTTACGTAGCGCCACAGCTCACCAGTGAACTCAGTACACATGCACCAAGCGGTACTATGACGTCACACACCTCAGTGCTTCCTCGGTACATTTCGTGACGTTGCCGCAACGTAGCGCCACAGCTCACCAGTGAACTCAGTACACATGCACCAAGCGGTACTATGACGCCACACACCTCAGTGCATTCTCGGTACATTTCGTGACGTTGCCGTAACGTAGCGCCACAGCTCACCAGTGAACTCAGTACACATGCACCAAGCGGTACTATGACGCCACACACCTCAGTGCTTTCTCGGTACATTTCTTGACGTTGCCGTAACGTAGCGCCACAGCTCACCAGTGAACTCAGTACACATGCACCAAGCGGTACTATGACGCCACACACCTCAGTGCATTCTCGGTACATTTCGTGACGTTGCCGTAACGTAGCGCCACAGCTCACCAGTGAACTCAGTACACATGCACCAAGCGGTACTATGACGCCACACACCTCAGTGCATTTTCGGTACATTTCGTGACGTTGCCGTAACGTAGTGCCACAGCTCACCAGTGAACTCAGTACACATGCACCAAGCGGTACTATGACGCCACACACCTCAGTGCATTCTCGGTACATTTCGTGACGTTGCCGTAACGTAGCGCCACAGCTCACTAGTGAACTCAGTACACATGCACCAAGCGGTACTATGACGCCACACACCTCAGTGCATTCTCGGTACATTTCGTGAAGTTGCCGTAACGTAGCGCCACAGCTCACCAGTGAACTCAGTACACATGCACCAAGCGGTACTATGACGCCACACACCTCAGTGCATTCTCGGTACATTTCGTGACGTTGCCGTAACGTAGCGCCAGAGCTCACCAGTGAACTCAGTACACATGCACCAAGCGGTACTATGACGTCACACACCTCAGTGCATTCTCGGTACATTTCGTGACGTTGCCGTAACGTAACGACGAAGTCTACTAAATCATTCAAAATGATAAAAGTGGAATGGTTTTTGTTTTTGTTCACGTCATGGATGCAGCCATTTTGTGTCCAGGGGAATTTTGTAGTGTAAGATATCGTGATCTATTCTACTCCCGGCACAAGTAGTATAATTTATCTACTGTTATGTTACTGCATCGGAATTTTACGATGGTTACACAAGAGAAATGTCTATGTTGGCAGAATTATCGCCACAGAATAGTAGCTAAAGTAAGCTGATCCCGATGGTCTCGAGTTTGTGAACAGCCTTTGTTAGCGACGATAGCGCACCTCTCGGCCGGATATGACACGAGACGTGCTCTACAACAACTTCCGTCCTATTGTGTGAGGAGGATTCAGCTTCGTCTCCGGACGGAACATACACGGTGACTGCATTTCCTCAACTCCACCAGACTTGGACACTTCAGTACGCACAGTGTTACCACATCGACATGAGCAAATTTCCCACTCGTTTCTTTAAACCTTTTAGTGCCAGGGCCCGATACATAAGCCCTGATTTTAAAAAAATGTTGATAATTATTTTCCAAACACGCAGTGCTGTCACTATCGTGACCAAAACAACGCAACCACAATTTTAAATGGCGGGCTTTTTCAAAGAATTATTTATTTGTTATTAACTATGATTTTTTTGTTATTAATTTTTTATTTATTAATTTTAATAATTCTTTTAAATTTCTTTATTTTAATACTTTAATTATTTTATATTTTATATGGGGAGCGTGATGGCGCTGTGGCTTAGCTGCTTGTCTTTCACCCGGACGGCCGCGGTGACAGCGGGGAGGAATTTTCAACTGAAAAATCACGTGGCGTCAGGAAGGGCATCCGGCCTTAAATCCCCAGCCAAAACCCAAATGAGCCTGGTTGGCTCCGGCGACCCCAATTAATTGGGAAAAGCCGAAGAAAGTATAGTAATTATTTTATATTTAATTTATTATTTTTATTGTGTTAAAGCACTAAACTGCAAGGTCATTAACCCAAGAATTATCTAACCCACAGAAACCTTATTTAAGATTTAAATTAATGCAGGTAAGATTTTTTATTTTATTTTTAGCCTATCTTCAATTTTGAAAAAATAGGCTTATCAGATCACCTTTTGCCGTATGTCTGTGTGTGAGTGTGTGTGTGTGTGTCCCTAATAACATCTAAACGTCTGGAGCGATTTCAATGAAACTCGGTAGGCTCATAGCACTATTCCGGGCGACCCCGACCGTGCTCTTCAAATTTTGTTACGTCTCACCAATCCAACATGGCGGCTGTGCGAAATATTTCACCACCATTCAATATCTCCGAAACTATTACCTATATCACCCTGGAATTTATTACGGTGATAAAGGGAACTACTAGAAGTTCACCTATGTGACTTTTGGAAAACTGGTAACTACAAAACCAACATGGCGGCCACGCGAATTTGCGACATTTAAATAGACGTTTCTCGCGATTTAACCAACCAAACGCAATAAAACATGGTACGGTATATGTTTATATACATTGTAATGCACCGACATCTAACTTCGTTGAATTGTTTACATAACTACAAGATGGCGGCTATGCGAAATATTTCACCGGCAATCTATATCTCTGAAACTATTAGCGGTATCACCCTGAAATTTTGTACGGAGATAAAGGGCACTACTGGAAGTTCATCCATGAGACTTTTAAAAACCGGTTAACTACAAAACGAACATGGCGGCCAAGCGAAGTAGAAAATATTAAATAGATCTTTCTCGCGATTTAATTATTCAAATGCAACGAAACTTGGTACAGGAAATGTTGATACACATTGTAATGCACTGGTATCTAATTTAGTTCAATTGTTTACATAACCTAGAGATGGCGGCTGTGCGAATTTTAAAATTAAGCATTTATTTCTTGTGTCGTAATCCTGCGATCGAAGTGAAAGTTTGAATAATGAACCTACGCAATAATTTTCCTTTAATGGTACAATGACTCTATGGCCTATACATTTAACAATCGAACATGGCGACCATCCGAAATATTTAGATGGCTCTGAATATCTACGAATCTATAATAGCAATCAAATTGTTTTTTTTTATGTTCATAGGGGCTATGAACAAAAGATCACATATAGGACTTTCAATAGCCTGGTGATCACAAATCCAACATAGCGGCGATGCGAAGTATAAATATTCACATGGACATTTCTCGCAATTTAACCATCCGAGTGCAGTGAAACTTGGTACAGTAAACCCTTATACAAATGTTAAATGACTGGCATCTAATTTATTTCGATTGTTTCCATAACCACAAGATGGCAGCCGTGCGAAATTTTAAAATCTCGTATTTACTTCTTGTGTCCTAATCATGCGATTGAAGTTTGAATACTACACGTACACAATAATCTTCATGTAATAGTACATAACTCTAGGACCTACTGAACCCTTTTCCCTCTGATGGATAAATGATTCGATGTTTTATTTCTTCAATTAATAAATATTCCTACCAGCATCATGAAAATAGCCAGACGGAGATGAGGAAATTTCAAGCATTTGCTGGAGACATTGGGGACATACCTGAAGCTGTTTGACAAAAGGCTAAATACTTGGGATTGTGAAAAGAATGACCATAGCTATGATTCAGAAGGACAGGTGGTGGCCACCTCAACATAGAAGCGACCCGCAGTGAGACACGGTTCTGGTATGTGCATTGTAATATTCGCGCCTAGAAAAAATATGATGCAGTAACGTGAGTGGCTGATGAATATACTAGACACTCCTACTAGGCCAAGGTCTGATAAAAACTGCCAAGTGACAGAAAATATGGAACCAATGGGAGAAGAATGCTTACCAGCGCGGCAAGTCGAGCTTGGACACGCTACGGTTAGCATTCACGCGGGAGATCACCTAGACAACATCTCTACGATCGATTCTAGGATTGATGGGCATATTCTTGACCTGCGCTATTTTTCGAGTTCAATGATATTTATTTCATTCCTGTACCACCATTATTTTGTGAAATTTTTAGCTAATTTCCCCCTCTATCTACACCTAGGACCGGTTCATTTATAAGTGGCGTGAAGAGCCAAGACATTGCTTATTACATTGTGTGTGTCGAGGACACAGACTTTTATATTTTGTGTGTCAGTGGACACAGGCTATTATACTTTGCGCGTCTAAGGACGTAGACACTTATACTTTTGCGTGTCATGAAGGACACAGAAATTATTATTAAAAGTATTAAATTCAGTGTTAGATAGTCACAGTACTATATTTGTAGGGCAGTAGCATCGATAATTCGCCAACAGACAGTTTTGGGGAAAGTAGTACCCGAACGGCGAATTTAGTAGTCAGATATCAAGTGTATAATAATTTAATTTTTGAATCAGCACGAGAGATGACATCGTTGACCATGGAGGAAGCCTGGAACTATCAAGACTCCGTCAAGATGGTTGAGATGAGATAAGAAGCATCCAGTTGGGAGATGGCTGCGGATGTTCTTTGACGGGTGGCTGACCGAGGATGAGTACATAATAATTCTTATTATTTGATAAATTAACTTATGGTGTATGAGACATATTTTGTTTTGTAAATAATTTGCTTGTGTGATTAACGTAGTATATTTAGTTTTGGTCTGACACACCGTTTGCATGGAAACAGCTCACATATGTAATTAGTAGAAGGTTCTTTTCTTGTTTGTTGTTTTAACTAACGTAGCTATGTAGACGACCGTGTTTGCATATGTTACGCGATGCGGTTAAAAACGTCTCTCGGAGATATGTTGTGTTTCAGAAGTAGGACTGAAGTAATATAATTATACAGTAGATTGGAGGGTAATTAATTTCTTTTTGTTTATTATTGATCAGATTCAGTAAGATTATTGCCTTTGGAGCAATGTGATTTGTGACGAAGAGCAGTCAGCTCTATCGTAGGTTTTAATATTTTTTAATAGTTCGCGAGCACCTATTCAGCCGATATGTGTGAAAAACGTAATGTCATTCCCAGAAGTGTGTGTGAGTGTGTGTATTTGTGATCATTACAAGCGGGAATTTCAGCGTAGACTGATTTCTGGCAGCTTGGTGACAAATCCATATTGTGACCTTGCGAGGGCAATTGTGGATATTTTGATTAATGTCTGACCATATGTTAAGGTTGTTGAATTTGTTGCTGTTGATTCCTTGAGATAACGGCACAGCTGGTCAGTTATTTTTACACACTCGACTTGGGACAATGACAGGTATTAATAGAGAGGATATGTTTCACAAGACGGACTGAAGGTTGCCAGCGAGGTCATTAGGGGAGAGTGCCTGTGTGGCTCCGTAATAACTTGAAATACAGAATTAAGAACTGATCAATGATAAAAATTGTTTAAATAAATGGGAGTTGCCTACGAATCACGATAATCTCCGAAGCGTTAGCTTAACATGCAGTTTTGTTCATATAAAGTAATATCAGCCAGTCAGGCTTTTGTTGTTTTTGGTTTATTCCATGTTTATATTCCATTCAGTGACCCGTGAGTCACGTGCTATGCTGTATTTCCTTGCTTGTGTATTGAGCAATTGGCCAGTGTTGGCAGCTCATAGTCAAGTGCGTCATCGCGCTAAATGAGGGTCTCGAGAGAGATTCCTGTAAATAGTAGATTTTAGGGTGTGTGTCAGCATTACATCTTTAAGGGTTTTTATTAGTGTCATGTTCTATATCCGTAAACGTTGATTTACGAGATGATTGTTCGTAAGCATCGTGGCTGTTAACCCGTTGTAAACGAGCAGTCATCCAAAGTACTCATTCCTCGTAGTTAGTCATTACGCGCACATAAAACCCAAATTGCAAGGTAGTGGAACCAGGATCCACATTTTAAATAAAGGGGAGATCCGTCTGACTCCTCAGAATTGATAGAGATTCCTGTCATGGGAAATTCAGGGAGGATTTATTTTTATTATTGTTGTATATTTTCTTTTTTATGCACTTTTAGTCATTAAATCATGTTATTATTATACATCTTGTCACCTTTCTTTCTTAATTATAGTTTATATCCTATGACCCTTACCTCAGTAGAGCATGTTGTTTGGCGAACGTAAACATCACATAGGAACTGAGCGCGACCCCTTGATTAAGATTTCTTACATTAAACACTGCTTTTCTGAAGGGTTCATAGGACGTAAACTGGCGCGGCCAAGCGTGGGGAGGTTCACTGTGGTGTAACGGCAAAGATTTTGCACATGTCAATGTGAGCGTAGTTGGGTTTTCAAACTGACGCAACAACGAAGGTGTAGTTTTACTGCTGGTTCGCTGCTGGAACACATTTAAGTGGCGTATTTGAGTAAAACTGACATGCCGCAAGTGCCGGCAGATATGACAGTATTTTAATCACCGGAAAGTGATATTTTATTAAAAGTAAGTGAGGCGAGGAGGATACCGCCAAACGTGTGAAATATAAAGTAAAATCAGGAGTTTGTAATGTAAAATACGGTTCACGTTTTTGTCTATTGAATTAAAGTAAAAGGTAATATACGTGATACCGGGCGCCCAATGATTCAAGTTAAAACTAGATTTGTTTAGAAAGTCAAACTCATGAAAATGTTAGGAGGCTGTAGCCTTAAATGACAATTAATACTTTGTTAATTAGTCAGTGTTAATATCAGATCAGGATAACAATTTAATGACTGAATATGTGTTTGGGTTTAAATTAAATTGAGTAAAATTAGAACCACTCAGAGATGCAATCGACTAGTGGGATTAAATGTAAAAATAAATGAACTGAGTAGGGTAAAGAAATTAAATGTGCATTGGATTTTATGTGTGTGTCAAGGGGCATTGCTTTATGCCATTTCCCTAATGTCTCATATAAAGTGTATAACATGGCAACAGTGGAACAGATTCAAGAAATCATTGAGAGCGTGGCTAGGAGAACACAGGAATTGTTGGACACTAAATTGGCAGAACAAAGTGAATCACTAAACACAAAATTATCTGAACAGATAAACACTAAACTATCAGAACAGAGTCAATCATTAAACACTAGTGTGTTAGAACAAAGTGAAGCATTAAACGCGAAGTTATCCGAACAAAGTGAATCACTAAACAATAATATGTTAGAACAAAGTGAAGCATTAAACGCGAAACTATTAGAACAAAGTGAATCATTGCGGACACAATTAAATAACAGTAGGATTGAACAAATTGAATATCAGGCGGAACAAGCTAGATTATTAAAAAGTGAAATTAATGACACTATAAATTCGCAGTTAGAAGCGCAGAATATTAAAAACACGAACCAATTAGCTTCGTTAACCGCAGAGATGAAAGATCACACTAATCAACAGATGGTATTACTGGCCCTAGATGCTAGTAAAAATAATGAAAAGCAATTAGACCAGATTAAGAAAATGGAAGGTATTTTTGATCAAAAACTTAGCATTCTGGATGAAACGGTGTTAGCTAAATTAGAGAAGATTAAAATAGCGTGCACTATGAATACAAGCGAGGTCAAGATAGCTCAGGAGAAGTTAGAAGGACGATTTATGGAGATGGAAAAGAGCGGCAAAGTCATTCAACAACAATTATCAGCGGTAGATGAAAATATATCCGGCATAATTAAAGATATGGATCGTCTCGAAATAAAATCAGCGGAGCAATGGAAAAGCCTAGAAGCGGATCAGAACCAATTAAAGAGTACCATCGACGAAAATAGCGCGAGACTGGAAGAATGGAAAAGCCAGATAGAAAGCAATCAGGATGACACTAAAAGCCAGATTGAAGAGAAAGTAAGCACGATTAAGGAGCAGATAAGGAAAGATTGGCGAAAAATGAATATCGATTCTAAAGAGGAAAGATCAACCATCTTAAAAACAGTAGGCGAAAATCATACTCGTATTCAGGCATTAAGAAATTAAGAATAAACTTAAAGAGCAAACAGACAGGATCATTAAAGCTGAACTGAGGTCATTAGAAAAATCCTCGATATTTAAAACAGGAACAATGAGAGATAAGCAGGACGACTCAAATAGCACAGGGGAGGAAAGCGCCGCAGGGAGTCAAGCTCAGACAGAGAGCCCATTAACAGCAAACACGGAAGGGTTTCGCAAGAATATTGAAAGGAGCTCCACGCCACAAGACGGTCATCAGCCCACACAACTTATCCAAGTAATTCGCTAAAACGATTATAAACCGTAGAAATACACGGAGAATTCAGGGGTGACACCTAAAACTTTCATTAAAGAAATTGAAGACCATTACAATGACACTGGGGTACCTGAAGCACGTAGATTGAGGATGATGGAGAGATTTCTATCGGGAAATGTCCTTACATGGTTTTTAAGCTTCAAATATACATTTGGAACCATGTCAGATTTCAAATTAGCGTTTCTACGCAAATACTGGTCGCCAGCAATACAACAGAGTCTAAGGATGGAGCTTTATTCTAGAAAATACCAAACCACCCAGCAAACGAAATACTCAGATTTCTTTAACATGCAAATGTTAAAATTTCGCGACCTTGATTACCCTTTAAATAAAGCGGATCTGGTGATGACAATAGCGCGGCAATTACCAGTCAACGTGCAGCAAGTACTAGTTGCAGCGAACGTTAGTACGGCCATACATGCAGAGCAGATATTACGCCAGATAGATGAGACTACATCTCATAATCATTATAGAGGAGGAAGACAGCTGGAGTTAGTCAATACGACAGAGGTCATAAAACCTTAACAGGCAAACACTAAAAGGCAGGGTACTAATACAAGCACCTCAACACCTAGGCGAAACCAGGAAGAAGGAGAAAACAGACCATACCAGCGTAACGAGAATAACTATAACAATAGATCATATCAAGGCAACAATAGGTATCAACAGAGAGGATATCAACAATGGCGTGAAAATCGAAGAAATGACAGGCCTTATGGAAGATACGGTGATTACAATGCTAATCAAAGATGGAAAGGAAGGAGAGACCAAAATAGAGGAGAGCCACGAAATTATCGAAATGACTGGGATGATAGGCACGCTCAATCACAAAATTACCTAGAGGAATTACACGCTAGTCAAGGTGGAGAGCTAGGAAGATGGGAAAAAGCCATTGGGAACATGAAGAATCCAGACACACATACTGAGGAAGCTGGAAGTCTACTGAGACAAGAGGAATATCAAGGCCATCGGCGACAAACGGATGATGGGAGTCGCACCGGAGCTAAAAAAAATGCTAAATTTGGATAAAGAAGACAGTCTACAAACGCAACAGTCGGAAGTCGAAGATGGATGTATAGTAGCGAACATACAAGAATGGATTGCTTTGCCAGAAGACTGCCTGGAGGAGACGGTGAAACCACGGAACGATGAAATTAGGCAGTTACCCATTATTTACGCAAGGATTGGTGGAATTAATATAAGATGTTTATTGGATACGGGGTCACAGATCAGTCTGGTATCGGAGGCCTTGGTTCGAGAGTTTGGACGGAGTCAAAATATTCCTGTAATTCCCGTACCACAACTCAAAGTGAGGGGTGTTATTCCTGAACGCACTGTCACTTGTAAACGTCAGGCATACTTAGAGCTGAACATATTGGAACACACTTTTGGGCAAACATTCATTATCATGGCAAAGATGAATTTCAATATAATTCTTGGTGCAAATTTTATTTGTGACTATCAAGCAGTGATAGATTTGCACAAGAATACAGTCAGTTTTAGAGAGTATGATCAGCTGAAGAACGTGGGATTGCATATGGATGAAATCGCCACCGGAAGAGATGTAAATTCTTGGGCATTGGAAGCATTATCGGAAGAGACGGAAGAGGAGATACGAAAGGCAGAAGATAACATCATAGAAGAAGCTGTTGTGGAACTAGATGAGGAGAGTGAATCCCAGAAGATATGGTCTTTATTAACAGAGGGAGACGACAGTGAGGCACAATTTGAAGAATTACTACAGGAGCGGCTCAATGACATTCTACTTGGGGGTGAACACAGAAAGCAATTGGAAGAGATTTTAAGGAAGCACAAAACAGTATTTGATACAGTACCTGGGAAAATATTAAATTTCAAATATTCAATGCAAGTCGAGGATTGGTCACCTTTCAAAAGTAGGTTGTATCCAATTCCTGAAAAATATCGTTGTCAAGTTAAGGTCATTACAGATGAGATGTTACAAGCTGGAGTGATAAGGAAGACACCTACACCTTATCTAAATGCAATTTTGGCAGTCACAAAACCAAATGGATCTATTAGACTTTGTTTAGATGCCAGAAATCTAAATATGTTCCTTATTTTTCCCGAGTATGACAGAGCGCCAAAAATCAGAGACGTATTAAAAGGCTTTAAAAACAAAAGCATTTATTCATCAGTTGACCTGACGAGCTCGTTCCACCATATTGAATTGGATGAGAAGTCACAGCTTCTAACTGGCTTCTTATTCGATAACCAAACGTTTTGCTTCGTCCGAATGCCCTTTCGAGTCAAAACAGCGGGCTCTGCTTTAATCCGAGCCCTGGACCGGAATCTAACCAAGGAAGTTAAGGAGATGACGGTACGCTACATTGATGACATCCTGCTGGCATCTGACAACATTGAAACTCACATGGAAAATTTAGATAAAGTATTAGGCAACCTGAATGCATCAAATTTCAAAGTAAACCTGAAGAAATCGCATTTCTTCAAGAGCGAGATCTTATATTTGGGTCACATCATTGACAAGGAGGGAGTGAAGCCAAATCCAGCTAAGATCGAAGCGATAAAGAATTTCCCTACACCAACGAGAGTCAAGCACATTCGGGCTTTCTTAGGCGTAACGGGATTCTTTAAGGAAAACTGTCCAGGTTACACGGAGACTGTCGCTCCTATGCAGGAAATGCTAAAGAAGAATAATAAATGGTTATGGAATGCGGAGTGTGAGAAGGCATTCCAAGCAACAAAACAGCTATTGGAAAACTGCATTAAATTAGGATATCCAGATTTCAAGCACAAATTTATAATCCAAGCGGATGCTTCACTAGTTGGCATAGGTGCTATGCTCTACCAAGAGGATCCAGCTAACCTGCAGCATAAAACATATTTGGCATTTGTCAGCCGAAAATTGCGTAAGCACGAGCGCAATTATACTGTAACGGAACTAGAGCTGTTGGCCATACTTCATGCGCTTCAACGATGGAAACGAATAATTTACGGCTACCCTATTGTTGTCAGGACTGATCACAAGGCACTAACATTCTTGTTTAAGACGTCGATGGCAAGCGAACGTGTGACACGTTGGTCTATATATATTCAGCAGTTTAGCATTGAGATTGAACATTGCCCAGGGAAGATGAACGTGATTCCGGATGCACTCAGCAGGAACCCAGAGCCTCATAATGAAGAAACAGCGATGGTACAACACTTGGAGTTAACACCGAAGGACCGGGAATTCTTGGAGGAGTTACGTGAGATACAGCGGGAACAGGAAGCGGAACCATGGATGATGCTATTAATTCAATACTTCAGAAAGCAACTACCTACAGGAACACCTGCATTTCGAGAAGCGAAAGCCAAAGAAGGAAGATATGTTTATGTCAACAATTTGCTGCACAAATGGGTAGATAATGACCACACCATGTTACGCATACTGGTACCTGCATCATTACAGCGAGGACTGACATGGCATACTCACGAAAGTTACGGACACGTCGGATTAGATAAGTGCGAAGCGACAATAGGAGAGACATTTACATGGCCACGTATGAGAACAACTATATGTGACGTCATTACGACTTGTGATCCTTGTCAGAGGACAAAGCCAAATAATTATTTAATGAGGCAGTATCCTAGACCATTGCTACCTCAGAAACCATGCGAGCTACTGGCACTCGACTGTTTCGATCCAATCCCGAAAGGAAGGCGAGGTTGCCGACACTTGCTAGTATGCATTGATGTATTTTCGAAGTTTGTCGTATTATGCCCCATTCAGAAAACTACTTCGAAACAGGTACTCAGTCGTATTCGAAATAGCGTTATTCCAATCCTTGGAAAACCAGAATTTATATTGTCAGATCATGGCAGTTATTTCACAAGCGCCGAATTCAAGAAAAGTATGGAGGACATGGGTATAAAACACATTTTAAGCAGTATCCGACATGCCCAAGCTAATCCAAGTGAGAGAGCAACAAAATGTATAACATCATACTTGAGAATCTTCATTCCAAATGAACATCACAAATGGGTTTATAAAATTAAGGATGTAGAGACATGCATGAATTCTACCAGGCACGAGTTAACAGGACAGATCCCTATGGTCCTACACAAAAACGAGTATCCAGTGAGAACATGGAAAAGCATCATTAACTGCCCACAAGATCCAATGATAGCACCGGACCTGCGAATTGAGAGAACGAGAGCCTACATGAGAAAACCAGCAGACCGCAGATTACGGCGAGTAAGAAATAAGAGGTTTCACAGTGATCTTGAATTCAACCAGCTCGTTTTGGTGAAACGACCCGCTACATCTGATACGGAGAAGAAAATCATCAGCAAATTCTGCGAAAAGTTCATAGGACCCTATTCTATTGTCAGAAACCTTGGAAATAATGCATACAGGGTGAAAGAGTTAAGCACAGGAACAATGTCGGTTTACAATGCAGCCAACTTAAAAAAGTGTCGTAGAAGTGAACCATGGGAGCGCCGAAATAATGATGCAGTTTGAATATATGGACGTCCTAATATCAAAAAAGTGAACGGGGAGCAGTTGAGTACGGCACGTGAAGAAGGAAGTGAAATTGGTGTTGACAAACATTAACGAGGCGAGCAGAGTGTTGCCCGAGGCACCAGCGCGTCATGCAAGCAGTTGAGAGGGTCATTACGAGCAGGATGTGAAACGAGTAAATGCCATTCAAGACAGGAGCGGCTAGACCAAGTAATAATGAAGGGGTGATTCCGAAATAAAACAATTTGGCCTACTGAAGTTTTTTTTTAAATTATCGACTTTCTCCGAAGTTCGAAATTTTGTGAGTGGAGGAGTTGTGAACCCTTTTCCCTCTGATGGATGAATGATTCGATGTTTTATTTCTTCAATTAATAAATATTCCTACCAGCATCATGAAAATAGCCAGACGGAGATGAGGAAATTTCAAGCATTTGCTGGAGACATTGGGGGACATACCTGAAGCTGTTTGACAAAAGGCTAAATACTTGGGATTGTGAAAAGAATGACCATAGCTATGATTCAGAAGGACAGGTGGTGGCGACGCGCAGTGAGACACGGTTCTGGTATGTGCATTGTAATATTCGCGCCTAGAAAAAATATGATGCAGTAACGTGAGTGGCTGATGAATATACTAGACACTCCTACTAGGCCAATGTCTGATAAAAACCGCCAAGTGACAGAAAATATGGACCCAATGGGAGAAGAATGCTTACCAGCGCGGCAAGTCGAGCTTGGGCACGCTACGGCTAGCATTCACGCGGGAGATCGCCTAGACAACATCTCTACGATCGATTCTAGGATTGATGGGCATATTCTTGACCTGCGCTATTTTTCGAGTTCAATGATATTTATTTCATTCCTGTACCACCATTATTTTGTGAAATTTTTAGCTAATTTCCCCCTCTATCTATACCTAGGGCCGGTTCATTTATAAGTGGCGTGAAGAGCCAAGACATTGCTTATTACATTGTGTGTGTGTCGAGGACACAGACTTTTATATTTTGTGTGTCAGTGGACACAGGCTATTATACTTTGCGCGTCTAAGGACGTAGACACTTATACTTTTGCGTGTCATGAAGGACACAGAAATTATTATTAAAAGTATTAAATTCAGTGTTAGATAGTCACAGTACTATATTTGTAGGGCAGTAGCATCGATAATTCGCCAACAGACAGTTTTGGGGAAAGTAGTACCCGAACGGCGAATTTAGTAGTCAGATATCAAGTGTATAATAATTTAATTTTTGAATCAGCACGAGAGATGACATCGTTGACCATGGAGGAAGCCTGGAACTATCAAGACTCCGTCAAGATGGTTGAGATGAGATAAGAAGCTTCCAGTTGGGAGATGGCTGCGGATGTTCTTTGACGGGTGGCTGACCGAGGATGAGTACATAATAATTCTTATTATTTGATAAATTAACTTATGGTGTATGGGACATATTTTGTTTTGTAAATAATTTGCTTGTGTGATTAACGTAGTATATTTAGTTTTGGTCTGACACACCGTTTGCATGGAAACAGCTCGCATATGTAATTAGTAGAAGGTTCTTTTATTGTTTGTTGTTTTAACTAACGTAGCTATGTGGACGACCGTGTTTGCATATGTTACGCGATGCGGTTACAAACGTCTCTCGGAGATATGTTGTGTTTCAGAAGTAGGACTGAAGTAATATAATTATACAGTAGATTGGAGGGTAATTAATTTCTTTTTGTTTATTATTGATCAGATTCAGTGAGATTATTGCCATTGGAGCAATGTGATTTGTAACGAAGAGCAGTCAGCTCTATCGTAGGTTTTAATATTTTTTAATAGTTCGCGAGCACCTATTCAGCCGATATGTGTGAAAAACGTAATGTCATTCCCAGAAGTGTGTGTGAGTGTGTGTATTTGTGATCATTACAAGCGGGAATTTCAGCGTAGACTGATTTCTGGCAGCTTGGTGACAAATCCATATTGTGATCTTGCGAGGGCAATTGTGGATATTTTGATTAATGTCTGACCATATGTTAAGGTGGTTGAATTTGTTGCTGTTGATTCCTTGAGATATCGGCACAGCTGGTCAGTTATTATTACACACTGGACTCGGGACAATGACAGGTATTAATAGAGAGGATATGTTTCACAAGACGGACTGAAGGTTGCCAGCGAGGTAATTAGGGGAGAGTGCCTGTGTGGCTCCGTAATAACTTGAAATACAGAATTAAGAACTGATCAATGATAAAAATTGTTTAAATAAATGGGAGTTGCCTACAAATCACGATAATCTCCGAAGCGTTAGCTTAACATGCAGTTTTGTTCATATAAAGTAATATCAGCCAGTCAGGCTTTTGTTGTTTTTGGTTTATTTCATGTTTATATTCCATTCAGTGACCCGTGAGTCACGTGCTATGCTGTATTTCCTTGCTTGTGTATTGAGCAATTGGCCAGTGTTGGCAGCTCATAGTCAAGTGCGTCATCGCGCTAAATGAGGGTCTCGAGAGAGATTCCTGTAAATAGTAGATTTTAGGGTGTGTGTCAGCATTACATCTTTAAGGGTTTTTATTAGTGTCATGTTCCATATCCGTAAACGTTGATTTACGAGATGATTGTTCGTAAGCATCGTGGCTGTTAACCCGTTGTAAACGCGCAGTCATCCAAAGTACTCATTCCTCGTAGTTAGTCATTACGCGCACATAAAACCCAAATTGCAAGGTAGTGGAACCAGGATCCACATTTTAAATAAAGGGGAGATCCGTCTGACTCCTCAGAATTGATAGAGATTCCTGTCATGGGAAATTCAGGGAGGATTTATTTTTATTATTGTTGTTTATTATCTTTTTTATGCCCTTTTAGTCATTAAATCATGTTATTATTTTACATCTTGTCACCTTTCTTTCTTAATTATAGTTTATATCCTATGACCCTTACCTCAGTAGAGCATGTTGTTTGGCGAACGTAAACATCACATAGGAACTGAGCGCGACCCCTTGATTAAGATTTCTTACATTAAACACTGCTTTTCTGAAGGGTTCATAGGACGTAAACTGGCGCGGCCAAGCGTGGGGAGGTTTACTGTGGTGTAACGGCAAAGATTTTGCACATGTCAATGTAAGCGTAGTTGGGTTTTCAAACTGACGCAACAATGAAGGTGTAGTTTTATTGCTGGTTCGCTGCTGGAACACATTTAAGTGGCGTATTTGAGTAAAACTGACATGCCGCAAGTGCTGGCAGATATGACAGTATTTTAATCACCGGAAAGTGATATTTTATTAAAAGTAAGTGAGGCGAAGAGGATACCGCCAAACGTGTGAAATATAAAGCAAAATCAGGAGTTTGCAATGTTAAATACGGTTCACGTTTTTGTCTATTGAATTAAAGTAAAAGGTAATATACGTGATACCGGGCGCCCAATGATTAAAGTTAAAACTAGATTTATTTAGAAAGTCAAACTCATGAAAATGTTAGGAGGCTGTAGCCTTAAATGACAATTAATACTTTGTTAATTAGTCAGTGTTAATATCAGATCAGGATAACAATTTAATGACTGAATATGTGTTTGGGTTTAAATTAAATTGAGTAAAATTAGAACCACTCAGAGATGCAATCGACTAGTGGGATTAAATGTAAAAATAAATGAACTGAGTAGGGTAAAGAAATTAAATGTGCATTGGATTTTATGTGTGTGTCAAGGGGCATTGCTTTATGCCATTTCCCTAATGTCTCATATAAAGTGTATAACATGGCAACAGTGGAACAGATTCAAGAAATCATTGAGAGCGCGGCTAGGAGAACACAGGAATTGTTGGACACTAAATTGGCAGAACAAAGTGAATCACTAAACACAAAATTATCTGAACAAATAAACACTAAACTATCAGAACAGAGTCAATCATTAAACACTAGTATGTTAGAACAAAGTGAAGCATTAAACGCGAAGTTATCCGAACAAAGTGAATCACTAAACAATAATATGTTAGAACAAAGTGAAGCATTAAACGCCAAACTATTAGAACAAAGTGAATCATTGCGGACACAATTAAATAACAGTAGGATTGAACAAAATGAATATCAGGCGGAACAAGCTAGATTATTAAAAAGTGAAATTAATGACACTATAAATTCGCAGTTAGAAGCGCAGAATATTAAAAACACGAACCAATTAGCTTCGTTAACCGCAGAGATGAAAGATCACACTAATCAACAGATGGTATTACTGGCCCTAGATGTTAGTAAAAATAATGAAAAGCAATTAGACCAGATTAAGAAAATGGAAGGTATTTTTGATCAAAAACTTAGCATTCTGGATGAAACGGTGTTAGCTAAATTAGAGAAGATTAAAATAGCGTGCACTATGAATACAAGCGAGGTCAAGATAGCTCAGGAGAAGTTAGAAGGACGATTTATGGAGATGGAAAAGAGCGGCAAAGTCATTCAACAACAATTATCAGCGGTAGATGAAAATATATCCGGCATAATTAAAGATATGGATCGTCTCGAAATAAAATCAGCGGAGCAATGGAAAAGCCTAGAAGCGGATCAGAACCAATTAAAGAGTACCATCGACGAAAATAGCGCGAGACTGGAAGAATGGAAAAGCCAGATAGAAAGCAATCAGGATGACACTAAAAGCCAGATTGAAGAGAAAGTAAGCACGATTAAGGAGCAGATAAGGAAAGATTGGCGAAAAATGAATATCGATTCTAAAGAGGAAAGATCAACCATCTTAAAAACAGTAGGCGAAAATCATACTCGTATTCAGGCATTAAGAAATTAAGAATAAACTTAAAGAGCAAACAGACAGGATCATTAAAGCTGAACTGAGGTCATTAGAAAAATCCTCGATATTTAAAACAGGAACAATGAGAGATAAGCAGGACGACTCAAATAGCACAGGGGAGGAAAGCGCCGCAGGGAGTCAAGCTCAGACAGAGAGCCCATTAACAGCAAACACGGAAGGGTTTCGCAAGAATATTGAAAGGAGCTCCACGCCACAAGACGGTCATCAGCCCACACAACTTATCCAAGTAATTCGCTAAAACGATTATAAACCGTAGAAATACACGGAGAATTCAGGGGTGACACCTAAAACTTTCATTAAAGAAATTGAAGACCATTACAATGACACTGGGGTACCTGAAGCACGTAGATTGAGGATGATGGAGAGATTTCTATCGGGAAATGTCCTTACATGGTTTTTAAGCTTCAAATATACATTTGGAACCATGTCAGATTTCAAATTAGCGTTTCTACGCAAATACTGGTCGCCAGCAATACAACAGAGTCTAAGGATGGAGCTTTATTCTAGAAAATACCAAACCACCCAGCAAACGAAATACTCAGATTTCTTTAACATGCAAATGTTAAAATTTCGCGACCTTGATTACCCTTTAAATAAAGCGGATCTGGTGATGACAATAGCGCGGCAATTACCAGTCAACGTGCAGCAAGTACTAGTTGCAGCGAACGTTAGTAC
This sequence comes from Meconema thalassinum, assembly GCA_946902985.2. NCBI lineage: Eukaryota > Metazoa > Arthropoda > Insecta > Orthoptera > Tettigoniidae > Meconema > Meconema thalassinum. The sequence continues at coordinate 98,848,340 of OX336388.2, read as the reverse complement.
GGCCATACATGCAGAGCAGATATTACGCCAGATAGATGAGACTACATCTCATAATCATTATAGAGGAGGAAGACAGCTGGAGTTAGTCAATACGACAGAGGTCATAAAACCTAAACAGGCAAACACTAAAACGCAGGGTACTAATACAAGCAACTCCACACCTAGGCGAAACCAGGAAGAAGGAGAAAACAGACCATACCAGCGTAACGAGAATAACTATAACAATAGATCATATCAAGGCAACAATAGGTATCAAGAGAGAGGATATCAACAATGGCGTGAAAATCGAAGAAATGACAGGCCTTATGGAAGAGACGGTGATTACAATGCTAATCAAAGATGGAAAGGAAGGAGAGACCAAAATAGAGGATAGCCACGAAATTATCGAAATGACTGGGATGATAGGCACGCTCAATCACAAAATTACCTAGAGGAATTACACGCTAGTCAAGGTGGAGAGCTAGGAAGATGGGAAAAAGCCATTGGGAACATGAAGAATCCAGACACACATACTGAGGAAGCTGGAAGTCTACTGAGACAAGAGGAATATCAAGGGCATCGGCGACAAACGGATGATGGGAGTCGCACCGGAGCTAAAAAATGCTAAATTTGGATAAAGAAGACAGTCTACAAACGCAACAGTCGGAAGTCGAAGATGGATGTATAGTAGTGAACATACAAGAATGGATTGCTTTGCCAGAAGACTGCCTGGAGGAGACGGTGAAACCACGGAACGATGAAATTAGGCAGTTACCCATTATTTACGCAAGGATTGGTGGAATTAATATAAGATGTTTATTGGATTCGGGGTCACAGATCAGTCTGGTATCGGAGGCCTTGGTTCGAGAGTTTGGACGGAGTCAAAATATTCCTGTAATTCCTGTACCACAACTCAAAGTGAGGGGTGTTATTCCTGAACGCACTGTCACTTGTAAACGTCAGGCATACTTAGAGTTGAACATATTGGAACACACTTTTGGGCAAACATTCATTATCATGGCAAAGATGAATTTCAATATAATTCTTGGTGCAAATTTTATTTGTGACTATCAAGCAGTGATAGATTTGCACAAGAATACAGTCAGTTTTAGAGAGTATGATCAGCTGAAGAACGTGGGATTGCATATGGATGAAATCGCCACCGGAAGAGATGTAAATTCTTGGGCATTGGAAGCAATATCGGAAGAGACGGAAAAGGAGATACGAAAGGCAGAAGATAACATCATAGAAGAAGCTGTTGTGGAACTAGATGAGGAGAGTGAATCCCAGGAGATATGGTCTTTATTAACAGAGGGAGACGACAGTGAGGCACAATTTGAAGAGTTACTACAGGAGCGGCTCAATGACATTCAACTTGAGGGTGAACACAGAAAGCAATTGGAAGAGATTTTAAGGAAGCACAAAACAGTATTTGATACAGTACCTGGGAAAATATTAAATTTCAAATATTCAATGCAAGTCGAGGATTGGTCACCTTTCAAAAGTAGGTTGTGTCCAATTCCTGAAAAATATCGTTGTCAAGTTAAGGTCATTACAGATGAGATGTTACAAGCTGGAGTGATAAGGAAGACACCTACACCTTATCTAAATGCGATTTTGGCAGTCACAAAACCAAATGGATCTATTAGACTTTGTTTAGATGCCAGAAATCTAAATATGCGCCATATTTTTCCCGAGTATGACAGAGCGCCAATCATCAGAGACGTATTAAAAGGCTTTAAAAACAAAAGCATTTATTCATCAGTTGACCTGACGAGCTCGTTCCACCATATTGAATTGGATGAGAAGTCACAGCTTCTAACTGGCTTCTTATTCGATAACCAAACGTTTTGCTTCGTCCGAATGCCCTTTGGAGTCAAAACAGCGGGCTGTGCTTTAATCCGAGCCCTGGACCGGAATCTAACCGAGGAAGTTAAGGAGATGACGGTACGCTACATTGATGACATCCTGCTGGCATCCGACAACATTGAAACTCATATGGAAAATTTAGATAAAGTATTAGGCAACCTGAATGCATCAAATTTCAAAGTAAACCTGAAGAAATCGCATTTCTTCAAGAGCGAGATCTTATATTTGGGTCACATCATTGACAAGGAGGGAGTGAAGCCAAATCCAGCTAAGATCGAAGCGATAAAGAATTTCCCTACACCAACGAGCGTCAAGCACATTCGGGCTTTCTTAGGCGTAACGGGATTCTTTAAGGAAAATTGTCCAGGTTACACGGAGACTGTAGCTCCTATGCAGGAAATGCTAAAGAAGAATAATAAATGGTTATGGAATGCGGAGTGTGAGAAGGCATTCCAAGCAACAAAACAGCTATTGGAAAACTGCATTAAATTAGGATATCCAGATTTCAAGCACAAATTTATAATCCAAGCGGATGCTTCACTAGTTGGCATAGGTGCTATGCTCTACCAAGAGGATCCAGCTAACCTGCAGCATAAAACATATTTGGCATTTGTCAGCCGAAAATTGCGTAAGCACGAGCGCAATTATACTGTAACGGAACTAGAGCAGTTGGCCATACTTCATGCGCTTCAACAATGGAAACGAATAATTTACGGCTACCCTATTGTTGTCAGGACTGATCACAAGGCACTAACATTCTTGTTTAAGACGTCGATGGCAAGCGAACGTGTGACACGTTGGTCTATATATATTCAGCAGTTTAGCATTGAGATTGAACATTGCCCAGGGAAGATGAACGTGATTCCGGATGCACTCAGCAGGAACCCAGAGCCTCATAATGAAGAAACAGCGATGGTACAACACTTGGAGTTAACACCGAAGGACCGGGAATTCTTGGAGGAGTTACGTGAGATACAGCGGGAACAGGAAGCGGAACCATGGATGATGCTATTAATTCAATACTTCAGAAAGCAACTACCTACAGGAACACCTGCATTTCGAGAAGCGAAAGCCAAAGAAGGAAGATATGTTTATGTCAACAATTTGCTGCACAAATGGGTAGATAATGACCACACCATGTTACGCATACTGGTACCTGCATCATTACAGCGAGGACTGACATGGCATACTCACGAAAGTTACGGACACGTCGGATTAGATAAGTGCGAAGCGACAATAGGAGAGACATTTACATGGCCACGTATGAGAACAACTATATGTGACGTCATTACGACTTGTGATCCTTGTCAGAGGACAAAGCCAAATAATTATTTAATGAGGCAGTATCCTAGACCATTGCTACCTCAGAAACCATGCGAGCTACTGGCACTCGACTGTTTCGGTCCAATCCCGAGAGGAAGGCGAGGTTGCCGACACTTGCTAGTATGCATTGATGTATTTTCGAAGTTTGTCGTATTATGCCCCATTCAGAAAACTACTTCGAAACAGGTACTCAGTCGTATTCGAAATAGAGTTATTCCAATCCTTGGAAAACCAGAATTTATATTGTCAGATCATGGCAGTTATTTCACAAGCGCCGAATTCAAGAAAAGTATGGAGGACATGGGTATAAAACACATTTTAAGCAGTATCCGACATGCCCAAGCTAATCCAAGTGAGAGAGCAATAAAATGTATAACATCATACTTGAGAATCTTCATTCCAAATGAACATCACAAATGGGTTGATAAAATTAAGGATGTAGAGACATGCATGAATTCTACCAGGCACGAGTCAGCAGGACAGATCCCTATGCTCCTACACAAAAACGAGTATCCAGTGAGAACATGGAAAAGCATCATTAACTGCCCACAAGATCCAATGATAGCACCGGACCTGCGAATTGAGAGAACGAGAGCCTACATTAGAAAACAAGCAGACCGCAGATTACGGCGAGTAAGAAATAAGAGGTTTCACAATGATCTTGAAATCAACCAGCTCGTTTTGGTGAAACGACCTGCTACATCGGATACGGAGAAGAAAATCTTCAGCAAATTCTGCGAAAAGTTCATAGGACCCTATTCTATTGTCAGAAACCTTGGAAATAATGCATACAGGGTGAAAGAGTTAAGCACAGGAACAATGTCGGTTTACAATGCAGCCAACTTAAAAAAGTATCGTAGAAGTGAACCATGGGAGCGCCGAAATAAAGATGCAGTTTGAATATATGGACGTCCTAATATCAAAAAAGTGAACGGGGAGCAGTTGAGTACGGCACGTGAAGAAGGAAGTGAAATTGGTGTTGACAAACATTAACGAGGCGAGCAGAGTGTTGCCCGAGGCACCAGCGCGTCATGCAAGCAGTTGAGAGGGTCATTACGAGCAGGATGTGAAACGAGTAAATGCCATTCAAGGCAGGAGCGGCTAGACCAAGTAATAATGAAGGGGTGATTCCGAAATAAAACAATTTGGCCTACTGAAGTTTTTTTTTTTAATTATCGACTTTCTCCGAAGTTCGAAATTTTGTGAGTGGAGGAGTTGTGAACCCTTTTCCCTCTGATGGATAAATGATTCGATGTTTTATTTCTTCAATTAATAAATATTCCTACCAGCATCATGAAAATAGCCAGACGGAGATGAGGAAATTTCAAGCATTTGCTGGAGACATTGGGGACATACCTGAAGCTGTTTGACAAAAGGCTAAATACTTGGGATTGTGAAAAGAATGACCATAGCTATGATTCAGAAGGACAGGTGGTGGCGACGCGCAGTGAGACACGGTTCTGGTATGTGCATTGTAATATTCGCGCCTAGAAAAAATATGATGCAGTAACGTGAGTGGCTGATGAATATACTAGACACTCCTACTAGGCCAATGTCTGATAAAAACCGCCAAGTGACAGAAAATATGGACCGAATGGGAGAAGAATGCTTACCAGCGCGGCAAGTCGAGCTTGGGCACGCTACGGCTAGCATTCACGCGGGAGATCGCCTAGACAACATCTCTACGATCGATTCTAGGATTGATGGGCATATTCTTGACCTGCGCTATTTTTCGAGTTCAATGATATTTATTTCATTCCTGTACCACCATTATTTTGTGAAATTTTTAGCTAATTTCCCCCTCTATCTATACCTAGGGCCGGTTCATTTATAAGTGGCGTGAAGAGCCAAGACATTGCTTATTACATTGTGTGTGTGTCGAGGACACAGACTTTTATATTTTGTGTGTCAGTGGACACAGGCTATTATACTTTGCGCGTCTAAGGACGTAGACACTTATACTTTTGCGTGTCATGAAGGACACAGAAATTATTATTAAAAGTATTAAATTCAGTGTTAGATAGTCACAGTACTATATTTGTAGGGCAGTAGCATCGATAATTCGCCAACAGACAGTTTTGGGGAAAGTAGTACCCGAACGGCGAATTTAGTAGTCAGATATCAAGTGTATAATAATTTAATTTTTGAATCAGCACGAGAGATGACATCGTTGACCATGGAGGAAGCCTGGAACTATCAAGACTCCGTCAAGATGGTTGAGATGAGATAAGAAGCATCCAGTTGGGAGATGGCTGCGGATGTTCTTTGACGGGTGGCTGACCGAGGATGAGTACATAATAATTCTTATTATTTGATAAATTAACTTATGGTGTATGGGACATATTTTGTTTTGTAAATAATTTGCTTGTGTGATTAACGTAGTATATTTAGTTTTGGTCTGACACACCGTTTGCATGGAAACAGCTCGCATATGTAATTAGTAGAAGGTTCTTTTATTGTTTGTTGTTTTAACTAACGTAGCTATGTGGACGACCGTGTTTGCATATGTTACGCGATGCGGTTACAAACGTCTCTCGGAGATATGTTGTGTTTCAGAAGTAGGACTGAAGTAATATAATTATACAGTAGATTGGAGGGTAATTAATTTCTTTTTGTTTATTATTGATCAGATTCAGTGAGATTATTGCCTTTGGAGCAATGTGATTTGTAACGAAGAGCAGTCAGCTCTATCGTAGGTTTTAATATTTTTTAATAGTTCGCGAGCACCTATTCAGCCGATATGTGTGAAAAACGTAATGTCATTCCCAGAAGTGTGTGTGAGTGTGTGTATTTGTGATCATTACAAGCGGGAATTTCAGCGTAGACTGATTTCTGGCAGCTTGGTGACAAATCCATATTGTGACCTTGCGAGGGCAATTGTGGATATTTTGATTAATGTCTGACCATATGTTAAGGTGGTTGAATTTGTTGCTGTTGATTCCTTGAGATAACGGCACAGCTGGTCAGTTATTATTACACACTGGACTTGGGACAATGACAGGTATTAATAGAGAGGAGATGTTTCACAAGACGGACTGAAGGTTGCCAGCGAGGTAATTAGGGGAGAGTGCCTGTGTGGCTCCGTAATAACTTGAAATACAGAATTAAGAACTGATCAATGATAAAAATTGTTTAAATAAATGGGAGTTGCCTACGAATCACGATAATCTCCGAAGCGTTAGCTTAACATGCAGTTTTGTTCATATAAAGTAATATCAGCCAGTCAGGCTTTTGTTGTTGTTGGTTTATTTCATGTTTATATTCCATTCAGTGACCCGTGAGTCACGTGCTATGCTGTATTTCCTTGCTTGTGTATTGAGCAATTGGCCAGTGTTGGCAGCTCATAGTCAAGTGCGTCATCGCGCTAAATGAGGGTCTCGAGAGAGATTCATGTAAATAGTTAATTTTAGGGTGTGTGTCAGCATTACATCTTTAAGGGTTTTTATTAGTGTCATTTTCCATATCCGTAAACGTTGATTTACGAGATGATTGTTCGTAAGCATCGTGGCTGTTAACCCGTTGTAAACGAGCAGTCATCCAAAGTACTCATTCCTCGTAGTTAGTCATTACGCGCACATAAAACCCGAATTGCAAGGTAGTGGAACCAGGATCCACATTTTATATAAAGGGGAGATCCGTCTGACTCCTCAGAATTGATAGAGATTCTTGTCATGGGAAATTCAGGGAGGAATTATTTTTATTATTGTTGTTTATTTTCTTTTTTATGCACTTTTAGTCATTAAATCATGTTATTATTTTACATCTTGTCACCTTTCTTTCTTAATTATAGCTTATATCCTATGACCTTTACCTCAGTAGAGCATGTTGTTTGGCGAACGTAAACATCACATAGGAACTAAGCGCGACCCCTTGATTAAGATTTCTTACATTAAACACTGCTTTTCTGAAGGGTTCACTACATATATAAAAATCCAACATGGCGACTATCCGAAATATTTAGTCGGTTCCCAATATCTACGAATCTATTACAGCAGTCAAACTGAAATTTGGTATGTTGATAGTGGCAATTAACATAAGTAAGATATATGAAAATAGGCTGTATATTTCTTCACGGAACTACTTGTTAGATTTTAAATTTGAGATTTTAGATATTACATTTTAATTTTTTGATGCTTAGTTTTTAGATTTTTATTTTAGATTTTAGATTTTATATTGCGCCCGTTGACGCATGTTTGCTCAGATAACAGAGACGAAAACTTATGCTGAAATGTAACTGAACATACCCTGCGAGCGGCGGGAAGAAGCTGAAGCAATATCGCTTATGATTACATTTTTACTTATTTTTCACATTCCAAAAATCTACTATAATTATAACTAAGTAATTCTGCATATTTGAAGTACAGCATACTTCGTAATCGAAGAAACTATCAATTTACGCGGCCAGCTCATGTACTGAGAGCACGCCATATTTGGTAACACCAGTTCCTATTCGTCTGTGGAAGAGACAACATGTGCATGATGGAGCACAAGTGAAAGGAAACCATGTGGCAGGAAAAATCTACGAATAACTTTCTTACGGATAGCCATCATGGAATTGTGTTATAATTGAACGATTGAAGACATTCACCACTACGAGAACTGTAAAATATTTTTTTATTATTATCCGAGGTGAAATGAAGGACTTGTGCGAAGAAAACTTTGCGACCGCATGGTCTCATTCTCACGCACACACACATGTTTCAGTGTTCTATAAACTGTGGATTTAACTAACTGTGTAACTGTACCAAAATCTACAAGTACAATTTTATTTGCCAGATGGGCAGTGATTTTGATTTATTTTTTGTTAAAATTTTCTTGTGTAAAAATCAGTGCAAGTCACGAGTGAGTGTCGCACAAGCGACAGACTCTAGAGCCAGTGGCGGAGTGAAATGGGCATTTTTTTTACCGCATATTAGCTGCAGTGCGCGACAGTGTTATTTAATTATGTGCTACATTTTTACCAACGCTAACATTACGATAATGATAAACCAGCAGATCTTCAGATACAACTCCAACCACGCGATGGCATGTGATTGCTAAATCATGCGTGGGGTATTGGCGACGGAGGATGTCCAGACACAATGAAATGGTAACCTAAAGCCATACACGAGACAGCATACAACATCTCATGGCGGGACTCGAACCAAGTGACGCTGAATCTGTAAGTCAGATCAAATATTTATAGCGTATTGTAAGAGTGGAAAACAGTAGACTTAGTTTATTTTGGTTTCATTTATTTAGTGCACAATTCAGGTAGCTAGTTATAAGACGCGTGTGGAAATGAATAGTTTATTAAACATTTATAGAAGCCAGGAAGGCTGGATTTTTCAATGCTCATTCGTATCATTTTAAAACAAGTATTATCAATTTTATTTTTGTCAGGCTGATGACGAATAAAATAGTTTGACAATGTTAAATCGAAGCCAAGGTTACGAGCCAAGTTCACTACACAGCACACTCGATTCAAGGCAGTGGATTAATATTTTGTTTTAGAAGGCTGTGAGATTCTTGACATTATTACAAGTGGAATGCAGAGTTCCGTTACTCACATTTATTGGCCAGAACAATACTTGAAAACAGGTTGATTTCTTTAATAGAAGCCACACAGGCAATGAATGAAATTGTATTTTGTGACCAAATGAACGCAGGTTCGATTTATTCAGGGAAGAGGCAATTTTATAAAAGCACACACACAGTTAGCTTGTATCAGAAACCATTATGTTTATTTAAAGCGTTGTCAGGATGTGTTTTGTACACATAAACATTATTACCAGCAATTCAAACGTGTATCAATTAGGATTCCACACTTTTGTAAATTAAGAATATTATATGAGTCGTGACGGTGGATGAATACCTCCGACATTGTTATTGTGATTATATCGGTGGTAATGAACTGACTAAAGTCGTACCAAAAACCGAAGGCGCCTGGATCAATGGATCCGAAATAAGAGTAAAATAATTGGTGAAGACATAGGATGTCTAATAAGTGTGATGAAATATTGGTGAAGACACAGGGTGTCTCGTAAACTATTGAACTATTGAGTTATTTGCTTAAGTTGGATACAAACGTTACCTGAATACACTGAACGATTATAAAGGTCCATAAACTGAACAACAATACTGTCAGGAATAAATAATTGTGTGAAACTTTAATAATCAAAAATAGGGTTTTGAAAACTAACAAATCTTATAAATTCCCCCCTGAACCTAAATAAAATTTACAAACATTAAAAATAAACTTTTTTTCTGGACCAAATGTTAACACTTAGATATTGTTAAGCTATTGTAGATACATTTTTGATACATTTTCACATGATTAGTCGACCACTAATTGGTGATGTGATAACTGAAACACACACATCAGATTAGTAGCAATATGAGTCGATGAAATTGTTTAATTACTATCGCATTTGCAGGCTTTCCTATATTTTTTTTCTTAACACTTTGACACTATGACCGTTTTTTACAAACAGTAACAAATCGAGTACGTAGGCAGTGCCAATTGCACAACCATAGGAGTGCTGAATTATTGTATGCATTTGTGTTGTATTAGCATAGATTTTTTTTATTCAGCAACATTGTGCACATAGCTTGATTTTCTTAGTAATAAACGCATCTCGTTTATTAATTAATGATATTTAGGACTAGCTAAACACTTAACTCTAAAGATAAATGTTAGAGATGGCACCATCATAGCATAGGACAAATTTTCCCCTTGCTACTAAATGTAAATGTTCTAGTATTTGTAAACAAGTGAATGTCTTGCTTTGCTGTAAATTCTTTTGATGTTTGATCCACCCGTAAGTTATTTCGATGTAAATTCTTAGGGCCGATCTTACGTGCCATTCTCTTAGCATGTTCATTTTGTCGAATTTTGTATTAGGACAATGAGAGCAATTTAGATCTTAAAACTCAGCAATTCTTCTAGGTTTGTGCCGTGTCTTGTGTGGGGTTTCGCCTAGGACACCAAGCTGGCATCATCGGCGGGCTCTTGGTGTCCCCGCCCGAGGTTCAGGCTGCTTGAGCTTTTAGTTCTCGCAGTCAATTGGTGCAGTTGCACCTAATATAAAGGGAGGTGGCGCGCAGTTCGTCACTCCTGTGGGGGTCCGGGCGGGGACACCAAGAGCCCGCCGATGATGCCAGCTTGGTGTCCTAGGCGAAACCCCACACAAGACACGGCACTAACCTAGAAGAATTGCTGAGTTTTAATTCACCGGCCGTGAAAGCCAATATACCATCTTTTTGGAAGCCTTCATAGGGAGGTTCAGGCTGCTTGAGCTTTTAGTTCTCGCAGTCAATTGGTGCAGTTGCACCTAATATAAAGGGAGGTGGCGCGCAGTTCGTCACTCCTGTGGGGGTCCGAGCGGGGACACCAAGAGCCCGCCGATGATGCCAGCTTGGTTTCCTAGGCGAAACCCCACACAAGACACGGCACAAACCTAGAAGAATTGCTGAGTTTTAATTCACCGGCCGTGAAAGCCAATATACCATCTTTTTGGAAGCCTTCATAGGGAGGTTCTGGCTGCTTGAGCTTTTAGTTCTCGCAGTCAATTGGTGCAGTTGCACCTAATATAAAGGGAGGTGGCGCGCAGTTCGTCACTCCTGTGGGGGTCCGGGCGGGGACACCAAGAGCCCGCCGATGATGCCAGCTTGGTGTCCTAGGCGAAACCCCACACAAGACACGGCACAAACCTAGAAGAATTGCTGAGTTTTAATTCACCGGCCGTGAAAGCCAATATACCAATTTAGATCTTGTTTAGGACTTTTTTTATATTTCTTTCAGGGCAGAATAGTATCGGACTAGCCGTTTTCAACTCTCATGCTAGGCTAGGGATCTATTCTGAATACAATTTATTTGTGATTTTAACATAAGACTGACCTCTCTTTCTTGTTTTGTTTTGTTTTGTTATCGATGCATTCCTCTGAGCTGGTTAAAGATCGAACCTCACTAATTCCCGACACCCCCGAGTGCAGACTTTGTGCTACACCAGCCTATGAATGTATCGTCCTCCATACTTGTGTGTTAACTGGAAGTGGTCTCGGAAGGGTCATTTGAAACCGGTGGCTCCCCGAAACCTTCGGCCAGCGGGCACAATATTTTGCATTTTAGATTTTGTGAAAAAGACCAAACTACACGTTCACAGACCTAAGATTTTATTTTGAAATTTTGTTTTTTAACTTAGAAATTTTTATTTCTTCTTCTTCTTCCTTCGATTTTGGCCTACTGTGGACCACGAAAAACAACTGATTTGTTGGTTAGTGTTTTTTTTTCCCAAAATGTCTTCATCCTTTCGCTGTGGTTCCTCCTCCTCTCATCTGACCAGGTGTTTTTGGCCCTTTTACATTGCTTTTCCTGGAACCCCTTGAATTTATCAATCTTAGCTCGAAACACATCTCTATTCCATATGTCTTCTGGATTTATCCCCACTTCCTCCATGTCTTTTCTCGTTTCCTCTATCCATAATGTAGTTGCCTTGATCTTGGTGATGTAGTTAAAGATTCTCTTCGTTAGTCGACTCTCGCTCATTCTCATGAGGTGTCCATAAAACTTCAATCTCCTCTTACGGATGGTGTCTGTGATTTTCTCTGCCAGTCTGTAGAGATCTTCATTTCTCCTCTTCCTCCATGTACCATCTTTTTGTTTTTCAGGTCCTAGGATCTTTCTCAAGATTTTCCTTTCCTTCTTCTCTAAATCCTTGATTTCCCCTTTCTTATTCAATATCAAGCATTCTGAGCTATAGAGTCCCTCTGGCTTGACAACCGTGGTATAGTGTCTTATCTTTGCCCTGTAGGATATAGTTCTCTTGTTGTATCTATTTTGTACTAATTTATAGGCTAGCTCCATCTTTCTAGCTCTTCCTCTATTTGCTTCTTTATCAAGTCCGAAATTTTTATTTATTTAATATTTAATTTATTAATTTTAGCACAGGGCTTTATTTCTCTGGATATATCGATGTATTAAAGTTCCGGATGTAACTGGGTTCATAACAAGTACTTATTTCTTGAATCAGCTGACTTTCCGTGTGTGATATCATTTGAAGTGTTTGTTTACGTTCGTACCCGTAGGTAATTTAGATAAGTGGAAATAAATAATATGTCTAGTTCTTTAAAGAAATAGGAAATAGATAATGTTTCTTAACGCTTAGCGAAGTGTGTGAGAGAACATTTTCAACTAATGACGACTTAGAAAAATTTCCCATTTAAATTTGCAAGGAAAAATCATTTAAAAAGTTATGTTTAGTTAAAACAATTAAAATTTAGCAACTAATACGTTTATAATATACAAGCAACCCGCTCCGGCTTCCCCCAGTATCTTTAACGGTTTACCCAGCGTAAGCTTAAAAGGCACACGGACGGCAGGTCCCAGACGCAATTCAGAAAAGCCGAGGTGAACAGCGAAACTCCAAACACATATACTCTTCTCTGAAGTCTTAACTCGACACGTCTCGACAGTTTGATGCTGGCTGAAGCTGGGGTCATAGGCTCTCTCGCTAGCTTGTTAACTCACTCCGAAGCTAGTAATTTAAATTTCCATTGAATGGAGATTGTTGGAAAAAAATGAAAACCTAAAACACTTATAGTGGGTGGTGTATTAAAGATAGAGATATACTGTCGGGGACTTTTCTGTAGAAATTTCCATGCTCAACCATATTCTTACACTCATATTAGGCCTATATACTGTAGACATTTTTAACGGTTTACCCAGCGTAAGCTTAAAAGGCACACGGACGGCAAGTTTTTCTTCGACTTGATTCACTGAAATCGTTACGGCTCGGCTTCCTTTGGTCATACATGAATGAATGTCTACAGAAACCTTCCTCGAGAAATCCTTTACAGAATGGTGCAAAACCACATCAAAATCCATCCAGTGGTTCTCGAGATTACCCGTTACATCCAAGAATCGGGGACTTTGTTTTATACTACTGCGTGTAGAGATTTACCTACTCCGGGAAAACTTGGAATTTCACAAAACTTGGCATTCTTATAACCATTTATCAAAGGCTTTGCTCCAAAAGGGTTAACACACCGGGTTGGGAAGTAACGCAGTAACGACTAACTGTTACTTTTTCAGTAACGACGGGACAACGACGTTACTAACAATAATAATAATATAGAGATATACTGTCGGGGACTTTTCTGTTGAAATTTTCATGCTCAACAATATTCCTACACTCATATCTGGGAGAATTTATCGAACCAAATGGATCCGAAAATATCTCACAACAAAACCGCCTCCAGAAAACCAGTAGAGCACTTGGACTTATCCAAAACCTCTATAACAGGAAATGCATGTCAAGACAAACCAAACTTAGACATTACAACACTGTCATCAAACCGGCATATCTACGCAAGCGAAACACTTACACTCAATAAGAAATATGAACTTGAAGACATCAAGAAAGAAGAAAGAAAAATCCTTCGGAAAATACTGGGAGCAAGACTCACTCCTGACGGGTACCGACTATAGTCAAACTGAAAAATACTCAAACATCGAAGTCGACTTCCGAAAAAGACGATTGAAATTCTTCGGGCACATAAGTAGACTGCCAAATACACGACTAACCAAAAGAATACTAGATTACATATCATCACTCAAAAGTACAAAAAGACATGCGAACTGCTAACATAACCGACACATCAGACAGAGACTCCTTCCGTAACAAAGTGAACAACTGGGAAGTCCAACCAGAGCAACCAAAACCTACACCTTACAGACCTCAATGGTCTGACGAAGGAAAATTGGCATTCTCCAACAGAATGAAACAATACTGGCAAAATTAGAAGAACGTCAAGAATTGAGTCAAATTGTTTAACGCTTTCCAATATTGGGAAAATACGCTGTAAATAAATAAATAATAATAATAGTAATAATTAGCGTGAAGGAATTCTTTACATCGAGGATCAACAAGATGGAAACTACGTACAGGCTAACCAGAGATGTTTACAATAAACGATCCGTGTCCATCAATGCCAAGATTAGGCATTATTGTTCAGTTATTCGTCCAGAAGCTCTGTACGCAGCAGAATGCCTTGCAATGAATAAGAAAGGTTTAGTTGAATAGTTAGAGGCTAAAGAACAAAAAATCCTGAGAAAGATCCTAGGACCAGTCAGAGAAAATGGAGAGTACAGGAGGCGACATAACAACGAACTCTACATACGTGTAGAAAGGATAACGGACTTGATGCGAAAAAGGAGAATTAGTTTCTATGGCCACATAACACGCATGAGCTCACAGAGACTGACCAACCGCATATTTTCCTACTTTGTAGACAAGAAACCCAAGGAACCATGGTTCTCCGAGATCGAAAAAGATCTTATAGACGTAGGGATTTCGCTTGAGGACATTCAAGAACGTCTTCCACTCCAGAAAAACTTAGAGCACACCAGCGATCCAAGAAAAGCCGAAATTGAGATCAGGCAAGCAGTGGACTGCTGACAGAAAGGAGGCGCACAGGAAACGGATGAAGAACTACTGGGAAAAGATAAAAGCTCAAAGACGGAAACAGTTGAAGTAGCGTGGCCCATAGCTGGCCGAAAGGAAGAATAATAATAATTAGAAGAAGAAGAAGAAGAAGAATAGGAAGAATTAGCGAACCAATGCGAGAATTTATTTGCTTAAACGCACTATTTTAACAAATTTTCGATATTTATAAAATCGTCACAGCTGCGGGTAATTCTCTTTATTTTGAACTAGCAGTAGTGCCCGGCTTCGCCCGGTGGACTTATTTGTTTTACAGAGCAGGAGCGCTCAAGGATAAGGATCGGAATAAATGAATGAAAGCACCAACGTTTATTGCAGCTGATAACCTCAGTATACTGCACCAACACCATCGTCCTTATACAGAGGCATACTATTGTCATGATGATAACTGGTTTAAGGGGCCTAAGAAATCTTGTTGCACTAAATACTCCCCGTGACTGCAATTTATAAGCAGCTCGCAATTCTGCACCAGAACATTGGTAGGGGCGACGTGATGTGGCCCGCAATACATTGCATTATTGAAGCTGTTCGGGAGTGCTTGTTCTTCTGACTTACTGAACAAAAATCAATTTATAAGGTTACCTGAGAGGTGTAGCCTAATGCTACATAGCCTAAACTATTCCTCTTGAACCTGGCTATCATATACAAAAATAATTTTTCGAATCCGATTGGTAGTTCCAGAGATTAGCGCGTTTAAACACATAAACACACAAACAAACACACAAACTCTTCAGCTTTATTATATTAGTATAGAAGTATGGATGCTCATTTGTTAGCCTATGGTTTGGTTACTTGTGCCCGTCCCATATGTAGAGACCACCCACCCAGCATTTTTGTTATGCGGGCTGGATGCTACATAGTTCTGACAGGGGCTATCATCTTGTTTATTTTTTTAACGCACTTTATAAACAATTATACAGGGTCATCGACAAAGGTGGCCTTAATTTTGATTTGTATTAACTCAGGCTGTAATAAAGATAATTTAATTATTTTTACACCAAAAGATAGAGAAAATTATTAAGTTTTGTTTACCTTTTCAGACTGTGAACACGAGTGTACCCAAAAGAGCTGGGTTATGCCCTAATCCTGAAATAAATTACATGCGATTAATTCATATACTAGGATGACCAATTTCGATCGTCAAGCGATCATCATCAGATCCATTACACTTAGGCTATAAAATATACCGTATGTTTGAAAATACAGGTGAAAATATTTACAATATGTACAATTATTTAGTTACTGCAACTGTCGGTTAACGCTAAATGCAGTAGATATGACCGGGTGAGTTAGCCGAGGTCGTTACGGCATGACTGCTGGCAGTCGCTCACATCCGGGAGGCGCGGAGGTTCGAATCCCCCCACCGGCAACCTTGAAGATGGTCTTCTGTGGTTTCCCATCTTCATTCCAGGCAAATGCCGGGGTTGGTCCCCAAGTATAGGCCACAGTCGCTACCTTCCAATTCCTAGCCCTTACGTTCCAACTTCCCCCTCCCCCCCACCACCAACGGTACTTGTAGCTCACCCATTGGGTGTCCGTCTCGAAGCAGCTACAAAACTGCCGAGCCGAACATGTCCTCGGACACTCCCGGCACTAAAAGCCATACGCTAAAAAAAAAGTATATATGATGTTAGGTGAAATGCTAAATGGTGATAGATATCCGGAGTTTGTAATATGGAGTGATTATATGGTTGTAAAAATCAACTATGGTTAAACTGTAATGTTACAGGCTAACTACTTATCTGATAGTCTTCCTTGCTGGAGCTGCGCGCAGTTTTCATGTTCACTGTTACTCCAGGTGTGGTCGACTGAGAGGGGCTGTTACAATGGTTTTTCCCTTTTGTTTCCCCTGTTCATATGTGCTGTGCGGAGTCAGTGCGATATGTTTATGTTGGTCGTTGCCTACCTAGATAAGATGTATGTTATTGAATGAGGTGGGTATACAACTATGGCCACGCGTGGACCATAAGCCATTCAAACTAAGCGCTGCCCGGTCTTATGAGGACGTCCCGGCACCTTTAATACTGCCGCGAATACGGGCCTTGGTTTATTGAAGAAGAAAAGTACATCGTACACCTGATCCAGATAGCATTTACCTATGTACCTATTTACCTATGTGAGCTCAGCCTGTGGCACGCACGAATCACCGATGTGATAGCAACTGTGACTCCTGCCATGATTCGGCGGACCTGGACGGATGTAAAATAGAGGTAAAGAAAAAAAATATGATTTTTCCTAAACATCCGTGTCCTATTTATTTTATATAGTCTATATATGACTAGCAGTTGTGCCCGGCTTCGCCCGATGGATTTAATTGTTTAATGGATGATAATGAATACTACTACAGAACTGGCACATGATACTTAAACTAACAGAAAAAATATTTTAAAAATATAACTTTTTGTGGTGGTGGTGGTGGTGGTGGTGGTTGCGGGGGTGATAAGTAGTGCAGTATTATGGACGTAACATTCACGCCATTTTCACGTGATGATAATGATAACAATGAATAGGGAGACTGCTATTTACTAACTACAGTACTGACACATGTAATTTACAAACGAATTGAAAAATATGTTTAGAAAGATGATGATGATTGTTGTTTTAAGGGGCCTAACATCTAGGTTATCGGCCCCTAATGGTTTGGGTGATCGTGAAGATGATAATGTAATGTAAACTATAACTAAAACTAACTACTAACTTATATACTAGAAGAAGAAATGGAAAACAAAAGGAGAATAAGGCAAATAAAGGACAGGAGGAAAAAAAATGGCCTCAACCCTCGAAGAATGCGGATTGAGGGACTTGGAAGGAAGGAGAGCCATGAATGGCAGATAAGAAAGTGAAAGAGGAGAGGGTCCGCCCCAGAGGTAATGGATAAAAGGGGGAAAACCGGACCCAGATCAGGAACCCCTCGTGCTCGCCAACTCCCGAACTCACCAGCCGTGAGCCCCTGAGGGTGTAGCAATATCTAGGGTGCACTAGAAGTGGTGGGGCTACATACACCCTGCCTCCTTGAGGGCCTTGAGCAGAAGGCAGGAGATAACATGAAAAGAAAAACAAGGCTGACCCCTCGCAGAAGGATGGTGTTCAGAAAAGATGAGACAAGGGCCAATTAAGGCGGGAAATGAAGAGACTCCCTAGGTCGGATACCCTAATACCGTCGGGGTCGGAAGAGAACAAGAGTTGACCAAGTGAGGTCGACAGGAAAGAGCCCGGCACCAGTAAGTGGAAGCAATGCCAGACTCAGCTGGGGCCCCGTGGTCGCCAACCCACGTCCCACTAGATGTGAGCCCGTGGAGGTTGTTTAGAAAGAGGAGTATGTGAAATACAAGACACTGCCCAGGGCCTATATCTCTTTAGCTGTTAGAGAAGTAGAGATCAATACTGTCGTCTTTTGTTGCATAGCGCAGTAGGAAAATAATCAGAGCACTTTGGAAAACATCGGCTGTACCAAGCTTCTCAGGTAGCATAGTATCATTTATCGCCAACTACCGCTCAAGGATAAGGATTGGAATAAATGAAAGTACATTTGAAAGCAACAATGCTTATTGCAGCTGATAACCTCAATGCACTTCACCAGCACCATCGCACTTATTACAGAGGCATAATATTTTCATGATGACATCAGTTTTAAGGGGCCTAAGAAATCTTATTGCACTAATTACTCCCCGTGACTCCAATTTATAAGCAGTGCAAGATGTAGCCTACCTATTTCGCAAATCTGCACCAGAACACTGGTAGGAGCGACATGATGCAGCTCGAATTGCCAGCCAACGATAGCCTTATTAAAATATTCTTACAGTTACACTACTATGGACATGAATGGTTCTAGGGCATTAAAACGTGGTTTTCAAGTTCATTTTGTCTATTGCTCTAAATGTAGGGAATGGATAGAGTTGTCCAAAATATCAAGTGGACAGTGTTAGCCGCAGGGTTCCAAAGGGTAAGTACATTAAGTGTGGTTCAGATCGGTGAAACGATGTAGATTTGTGCCAAAGGGCCTAAATGCAGGGAATGGGGTGGTCTGTCCGAAATTTTATATGCACAGTGTTACTCGCAGGGTTCCAGAGGGTAGGTATACAAATTTTGGTTCAGATCGATGAAACGGTGTAGATTTGTATAAATAACAGACAGACAAACAAGCAAACCAACATTGAGTTTTATATATATAGATAATAATGTCGTGTGGCCTTCTGGGAGGCCGAGTGTAGGTCTTTCGAGTTGACACCCATGGGTGACCTGCGCGTCCTAATGAGCTTGAAGTGATGAAGAAGACCTCATATGTATCGATTCCAAGAGCCAGGGGAATTAGCCCCGGGAGATTAAAATCCCCATGGGCCGGCGGGAATCGACCCCCAGACCCTTGGGGTCGAAGCCTAACGCGCTAACCAATTCGCCACGGGGCCGGACGACGTTGTGAGGGAGCAGTAAACGGAAAGACACCCTTTAACAAGTAGTTCCTTGACGAAATATTGTGCCTACTTTTATGAATTTATCTAAAATATTATGATCTATTATTGTGCCAATTTTGGATGAAACCCATTTTTTAGTATAGAAGTTACATGCATTTAGAAATTGGACTTATCAGAAGGATTAAATAATGTTGGCAGCAATGACGTACATTAGTTATCCCAAATAAATTTAGAATGTTAGGTACTATACGTGTGCAAAATTTAGAGCTGTTGACTTGCATATATTCTGATTTCTAGATATTAGGGTGAAAATATAGAGGGAGAGCACATTTATTTACAGTTGTCAGCCCTGCTGGCTCTCAAGAATACGCATATTCATATGAGTTGTGGTACAAAAGTCACATACAAAATTTGATTGAAATCCATTTGTTAGTATAGTAGTTACATGCATTTAAAATTTGGACCTATCAACAAGCTTAGAATCGTGTTGGCATTACTGACGTATACTAGGTACTCCAAATTAATGTAGAAGGTCCTGTACTATACGTGTGCAAAGTTTAGAGCTCTTGGTTTGCATACTTTCGGATATATTGGTATTAGGATAAAATAATAGAGAGAGCATTTATTAACAGTTGGCAGCCCTGGTTGCTCTTAAGAATACGCATAGTCATATATGTTATTGTACACATAGTACATATGGAATTTGGTTGAAATCCAATTGATAGTGTAGAAGTTACATGCATTTAAAAATTAGACTTATCAGCTGGCTTAGAATCATGCACGGCCTCCTGGAAATTAAACTGAAATATTATTACCTATATGTGTGCCAACTTTGGAATAACTCCCATGCATACCTTTCAGGATATCCAACATTGAGCTCAAATTTCAATTGGGATTTTTCAGCAGGTGGTAGCACTGATATCATTTTCAAATATGGCCTTGAGATATTCCGACATAGATATTTACTCATACCAAATTTGGTTTCCATAGCTGCAGCCGTTTAGGAGTTGATAGGGGACACACACACACACACAGCCAGACAAACAGAAGGACAGACAGACACACATTTTCCCGGATCGATCTCATAAGTCTACTTTTTCCTCATTTTTGCAAAATGAGAAAAGTAGGCTAAAAATTCCACCAAGAGGCTGATCCACTGAGAAAGCCATCATATCATATTTCTGTTAGCTAAAATGTAGCCTTATTACAGTGCCGTTACCATGGCGACCATAACTAGTAGGCTCCATCGATAATAATTCACGGAGGGGAATGGAGTAAAGCCTTTTAACCCCACCGCAGATTAAGTGTGCTGAATTATGTTGGGGGTAATATTACACCCTGGTTCTTCCTCGGCCGCAGGAAGTAGCTTGTCATCTTACAACACGATACATTACTTTTGCTAGCTCTCAACGTGCTAGGGTTCGCCTTCATCTAGAGCAAGGGTGGCCAACCTATTTTGAACTTGGTCCAGTAATTATTATTAGCCTATTTTCAATTTTGAAAAAATAGGCTTATGAGATCACCTTTTGTCCGTGTGTGTGTGCGTGTGTGTGTGTGTGTGTGTGTGTGATTCGTGTGTGTGTCCCCCCCTAATAAAATCTAAACGGCTGGAGCGATTTCAATGAAACTCGGTATGTTCATAGCACTATTCCCGGCGACCTCGACCGTGCCCTTCAAATTCTGTTACGTCTCACCAATGCAAAATGGCGGCTGTGCGAAATATTTCACTAGCATTCAATATCTCCGAAACTATTACCGATATTGCCCTGAAATTGTGTACGGTGATAAAGGGTACTTCTAGAAGTTCACCTATGAGACTTTAAAAAACCTGGTGACTACAAAACCAACATGGCGGTCAAGCGAAGTTGAGACTTTTAAAAAGACTTTTCTCGCGATTTAACTATCCACACGTAATGAAACTTTGTACAGCAAATGTTTATACACATTGTAATGCACTGGAGTCTAATTTAGTTCAATTGTTTACATAACTTCAAAATGGCGGCTGTGCGAAATATTTCACTGACATTCTATATCTCCGAAACTATTACAGATATCACCCTGCAATTTAGTACGGTGATAAAGGGTACTGATACAAGATTACCTATGTATATTTCATAAACTTGTAAAGTAGAGAACGAACATGGCGACCAAGCGAAGTTGAGACTTTTAAATAGACTTTTCTCACGATTTAACCATCCAAACGTAATGAAACTAGGTACAGCAAGTGTTTATACACATAGTAATGCAATGGAGTCTAATTTAGTTCAATTGTTTACATAACCTCAAAATGGCGGCTGTGCGAAATATTTCACTGACATTCTATATCTCCGAAACTATTACAGATATTACCCTGCAATTTTGTACGGTGATAAAGGGTACTGATACAAGTTTACCTATGTATATTTCATAAACATGTAAAGTACAAAACGAACATGGCGACCAAGCGAATTTGAAATATTTTAATAGACTTTTCTCGTGATTTAACTCTCTGAGCGCAGTGAAATGTGTTACTGTAAATGATTTTGCAGATTGTAATGCACTGCCATCAAATTTAAATCAATTGTTTACATAACCTCAATATGGCGGCTGTGCGAAATTTTAAAATTAAGTTTTTATTTCTTGTGTCGTAATCATGCGATCGAAGTGAAAGTTTGAATAATGAACCTAGGCAATAATTGTCCTTGAATGGTACATAATTCTATGGCCTATATATATAACAATCCTAAATGGCGAGCTTCCGAAATATTTAGACGGTTCTCAATATCTATGAATCTTTTACAGCAACCAAGCTGAATTTTTTTTATGTTCATAGAGACTATGAACATATGTTCACCTATAGGACTATCATTAACCTGGTGAGCACAAATCCAACATGGCGGCGACGCGAAGTATAAATATTTAAATGGACGATTCTCGCGAATTAACTATCCGAGTGCTGTGAAAAGTTGCACGTTAAATGCTTATACAAATGTTGATCCACTGGCATCTAATTTATTTCAATTGTTTGCATAATCACAAGATGGCTGCTGTGCGTAATTTTAAAATCTCGTTTTTACTTCTTGTGTTCTAATCATGCGATTGAAGTTTGAATACCACACGTACACAATAATCTTAATGTAATAGTACAAAAATAAAAATCCAACCTGGCGACAATCTGAAATATTTAGACGGTTCTCAATATCTACGAATCTGTTACAGCAATTAAACTGAAATTTTGTATGTTGATAGAGGCAATTAACATGAGCAGGATATGTGAAAATAGGCTGTATAGTTCTTCACGGAACTACTTGTTTTTTTAATTTTGAAGGTCAATTTAAATAAATGTATATTATTAACTATTTTATTTCTTTATCTTTTTAATCGATTTTACCCTCTAGGTTGGTGGTTCCCACGGACTCAGCGAGGGAACTCACCACTACCACCTCTATGGGCAGTGTCTTAGAGCTGGGAACATCTGATGGGAGTGGATACAACTGGGGAGGTTTGATCAGCACTTCGCCCAGGTGGCCTCACTTGCAAAGTGAACAGGGGCCTCATGAGGGATGGGAAGGAAGGGAAGATTGGGATGGATAGGCAAGGAAGAGGGAAGGAGGTGGCCGTGGCATTACGGTAGGTACCATCCCAGTATTTACACGGAGATGAAGTGGGAAACCACAGAAAACCACTTCGAGGATGGCTGAGGTGGAAACTCATTTGGACCACCCGAGGCTGAGTAGACCCTGTTCCAATCCTCGTACCACTTCTCAAATTTCGTGGCAGAGCCAGGAATCGAACCTCAGACCTCTAGGGTGGCCGCTAAGAATGCTGACCACTAAACAACGGAGGCGACTTGAATTATTTTTTTATTTTATTTACCGACAGCAGTAGCTACGCTCGCTATAGCGCAACATTAGGCCAAGCTACCCACAATCGGCCGTCCATTAATGGTTTTCTGTGGTTTCCCATTTTCAACTCAAGGCAAATGCTGGGATGTTACCTTCTGGCAGGTCACGGCTGCTTCCATCCACATCCCTACCCAGTTTCATTCATCTTCATTCATTCCATATATCATAAACTCCTCTCTCTCTCAGGAAGGACCTCCGGCCGTAAAATACATCCGCCACATAGAATTTCATCGCATCTCATCCCCGACACCGTTAAAAACTGGAATAACAAGGGGTAGACACACATTTATTTATTTATTTATTTATTCATAATGTTCATTAATTTATTTGACCATTTATTCTTCATCACTGTTACTATCATCCCCTTCATTAGGGACTGATCACCTCAATGTTTCTCCCCTTTAAAACAGCAATCACCAACACTATCTCAAACTACGGGCAGCACTGATCTATCTGCTGTACGTCCGCCTGGAGTTACGGACATCATTATCTGTAGCGGTTCAAGTGGGTAGTCGTGGCCGAGTGAGGTACGTGTGTGCGCACTGTGTGACCGCATTTGGAAGAGTGTACGGTTTCCTAATACCGGTGCTTCCTTAGTTCCACGTGTGAACTGACCTTCCGTGTGTCATTCGGACAATACTTTTTCAAGTAGTGTTCCAGATAGGACAACAAAACCAGAAACCCAGAAAACCCCGCTGAAAATCATGTCCGGATACCAGAGGAAGAACACCGTACGCTGCCAATGGGACAGGCAGAGTTCTCGCCCCTCACCAGGAGAAATTCACCGCTGGATTGGCGATACCCTCCGGTTGACTGTCGACCAAGTAGAAGCCATCCAGTTAAATGCGCACGAGAAAACCATGTACATCAAGGTAATCAGTATATCTACTTATCAGAAATTGTTAAATACTTTTGCAGATCCTATTAAATTTCAGTATGACTCAGGCGAAATGACAAATGTTAAGCTCTCCACAGCGGATTCCAATTTTACCACAGTGCGGATATTTAATGTCCCACTCGAAGTTCCTCCTGAAATTTTCAAATCCGTCCTGTCGAAATATGGCACTGTGAGTGACGTCAGGAAAGAACAATGGTCTTCTGATTATCAGTTCCCGGTGTATAATGGAATACGTGCCGTCAATATGGAAATCAAACAAGATATCCCCTCCACTGAGACTTTTGGTGGCCATTCTGGCTATATAACGTATAATGGACAGAAACAGACCTGTTTAATTTGCAATGCTACCACCCATCTACGTATCAACTGCCCAAAGAAAATGATTCCCCTCGGTATAACTCCTACACAACAACGACGTGCCCAATACTCGGAAGTTGTGACGCAGCAAACGTCATATGAAAACATGCTTATTGATCAGTCAGCTGGGACAACACCAGAAGTGACCTCGGTTACATATGACGCAGAACTGTTACCTTGCCCTGACCAGAGCAGTGAGCCACAGAGTGCCCCTGTGATATCGGCAACCTGTATCGCAGCCTTAGAACCGACTATGCCGTCACTACAGGCTGCCACAGAAATTTTGTCTTCACTGCCACCACCTTCTCTGGTATCTACCGACTCACCTACGCAGGTTGATCGGGGATCCGAAAATGTATCTAAGAAGATTAAAACAAATGCCTCGATTGCCGTACCAGCCCCGAAGAATCAAACTGGCTCCACAAACGTTTCCACAGCTGTGAAAAAGAAACAAAATCTTCATTCTACGTCATCTAGGGACCCACGAACGCTCTCAAACGCTGACAGCCGGCCTATGAATGGCAGTCATAAGGAACTATCTCAACCTAATTTGACATAGTGCACCAGTATAATTCTCACCTGTGTCTTTTTTTTTTCTTTTTTCTCGAGTCCACCTTCCAGTATGTCTAGCACAGCTTTTATACTTTTCTTAATGGCGCAATTTCTCACTGTGGCCACTGTGAATATCAATGTAATAGAATGCCCTCTGAAATTTCAACTGTTGGAGAGATTCCTTCGAGATGCAGACATTGACATTGCCTTCATTGAAGAAGTTGCTCTACCCTGTTTGCCAATATCTGCCTTCTACAAACAATACATCAATACCGGTTATACGAATAGAGGGACCGGATTCCTCATAAGACATGATATCCCACTCGAAGGTGTGCTATGCCATCCATCAGGACGCATAATATCTGGACACATAAACAATACCACCCTGATAAATGTATATGCCCCATCCGGGTCAAATAAGCGTGTGGAACGGAAAATGTTCTTTCAACAGAGTATACTGCCTCATCTGCACGACGTTAAGGAAAAACTTATTCTTGCAGGGGATTTCAATTGTATTCAACGCCCAGAGGATTCCACTAGTTCATACCAAGGTATCAACCCGGCTCTCAGGACCCTTCTTAACTCCCTACACCTCATTGATGCTGTGGATAGTTTAAGGGTGCCCCTGCCCCATTACACCTGTATAAGTCACAACTCCTCATCACGAATTGACCGCATATACTTTTCACAGGAACTTATCCAGCCTAGACGATATGAAGTGATACCTGCCAGTTTCACTAACCATCATGCTGTCGTATGTACAATCTCTTACCCCCATCCCATATTTCACATAGGAAGAGGTTATTGGAAGCTGAATTGCTCGCTGTTACTGGAGGAGGAATGCCAAGATATTTTCAGACAACACTGGACTCAATGGGTCCAACAAAAATGCAAATTTCGCGACTGCGCAGACTGGTGGGATATTTTAGTTAAACCAGGGATCCGCCGCGTCTTTAAGAACATATCCTACCAACGAGGTCGGGAAAGACGGGATACAGTTGAATTTTACTATCGAGTTCTTCGCCAGCTCCAGCAAAGATCTGATGCTGGGGAGCGTATATATGACCAGATTCGGGAAGTTAAAACCAAGCTCCTGTCCCTACAGCAAAGAACGCTCGCTCATATAAACGTGGCTTTAAAAGATCGTACAGTGCTCCCGGACGAAAGTGCAAGTGTATACCATATCGCCAAAGGACAACGGGAGCGGCAACGTAAATATATCCACCGCCTCCGCACCAGTACTGGAAGTGTCGTCACCTCCCCTGACGCTATACGTAGTGAAATATCATTATTTTATCAACGGTTCTACGCTAAGGCTGAAATTGATCCACAGCAGGTGACCCTATTGCTTTCATCTTGCAGTACCCAACTATCTCCGGACAACAAAACTCTGCTCAGCGCGGATATTACGGATGAAGAGATTCACTCTGTGGTTAAGCAGCTCCCAAACAACCGCTCACCTGGCATTGATGGACTGCCATATGAAATGTATAAACACTTCTGGCCTCTCATTGGCAAAGAATTTTGTCATGTCCTGCGTACCATTCTCCAACGTCGTGCTCTTTGTCAGTCACATCACGAAGGTACCATAGTCCTCATACCAAAAACATCCTCTCCCATGGCAGTTGGTGACTTCCGACCAGTTACTCTGCTCTGCAGTGATTATAAAGTCCTTACCAAAGTACTTGCATGCCGATTGAAGACTGTTCTACATGATATCCTTGGTATTGAACAATGTTGCAGTATTCCTGGAAGAACTCTGTTAACAAACTTAGCGATACTACGGGACCTACACCTAAAAGCCGAAATGCTCCCCACTGAGCCAATGAGTTTTCTCACCTTAGATCTTGATAAAGCTTTCGACCGCATCAGTCATGAATACTTGTACATGGTCTTGCAACACTTTGAATTTCCTGAAATCCTTGTTGACTACATTCGTATGATAAATTGTAATGCTACGTCTCGAGTGCTTGTCAACGGTTTTCTTTCCCCTCTGATTCCAATACAACGATCAGTTAGGCAAGGATGTCCCCTTTCCATGGTACTTTTTGTCATTGGCCTTGAACCGTTCATTCGGACTATCCAGGTGAAGCTACAGGGTTACAAACTGTCCACACATGTTTTTGGAATGTGCGCCTATGCTGATGACGTATCAATATTGATCCGCAATAATGAAGATATCTCCCACATCGATAGCGCCCTTCAGCTCTACCATATCGCCTCTGGAGCACAATCGAACCCCCAGAAAACTGCTTTGCTTCCGCTCAATACTAACTCAGTGATTACCCAACAGCCCTGGTTCCGGATAGTAAATGAGGTGAAAATTCTTGGCATTACCTGGAAGCAATCGCTTCTGGACACAATGCAAGCAAACTGGACAAAGGTCATTGCCAAAGTTAGGGGAGTGCTGATCCAATTTGGTCAAAGAAACCTCAATATAGTGCAACGGGTCATGATCCTCAACGTGTTTGCGCTCTCTAAAATATGGTATGTTGCACAACTTTTCCCACTTCCCAAAATGTTTGAGAGCCAATTGTCAAAATATACAGGTTGGTTTATATGGCAAGGATTTTTGTTCCGAGTACAACGGGAACAGTTGTATCTCCCATCCCGGCAAGGCGGGCTAGGGCTAACAGCTCATGGCATGAAATGCCGTGCACTCCTCTGCAAGAATGATATCACCATTCTTTCCCAACATGACACTTTTACGAAAGCGCTATACAAAGATATTCGAAACACAGCCCGTGGTTGTGATAGAGCTTTGCCGAAGATATTTAGGGACCATCAACAGCACCTTCTGGAAACTGTTCGCCAAATGCCTTCAGGGACTGTTCCAACGACGAAAAGTATTTATAACATGTTGCGGCAAGTGGTACACTCCAAACCGCGAATCGAGGCCACCACCCTCTACGTCCATTGGCCCACTGTTTGGAAAAATTTTGGGGCTATGACCATTTCTTCTGCTGTACACTCCCAGGTTTTTATCTTCCTCAACGATCTCATCCCAACCGCTCTACGGCGATATACCATCCGTCTTGAAGCTTACCCATGGTGTACTATATGTGGTCAAACTGATACGGCGATACACCGCTTCACATCATGCACGCGAATTGCCTCCACGTGGCTGTGGTGTAAGGGAAAAGTATGTCAACTATTAAATGTGCCCACGGATGACCTTGATGACAGGAAGTTGATTCGATTGTCGGTGACCGCCTTCCCCCAAATTAAACAGACTGCCATTGTGTGGATAATGGGCCAATATGTACACTTCGTGATGGAAAATGATCAACATTTCTCGTTCCAGGATCTCAGGTACCACCTGCAAAAAGAGCGTTGGAAGCTTAGTGAAAATGGACAATTGTACGATAAATATGGACACTATCTGGATTTCTTGTGATGTATTAGTATGGTATTTATCATATCTGAAAATTCTGTAATTCTGTAAAGAGCTAATAAAAAAAAAAGTGGCGTAGTTGGTAAGATGCTGAGCTTCTATGCCCAAGATCGCGGGTTCAAACCCAGTCGAAGTCATAGGATTTTTAAGAGCGTTGTTATAAATCCCTCAGTATGCCTTCCTTCGGAGGTGAAGTAAAGCCGGCGGTCCTATGTCATAGATTTTTGGCATGATGAAGAACCTTCCACTAATAACACCTGTGTGAAGCTAAATATAGGTTATATTTGACTAACGCTCTTAGGTTCCAACGTTCGTCACCAGGAGTCTACTGCGGTGGCATCTGGTAACAATGATCAGAACTAGTTGGTCGTTGACGGTGGCGTTTGGTAGCAGAAGTTGGAACTACTTGAAAATCGAATATTTGCAGTCCTTACTTGAATTAAAATTAGAATAGTTGTGGTAGCAAGGAAGTAACAGCACACATTAGAAAGGGTGTACGGCAGGGTTGTTCCCTATCCCCATACCTATTCAATATATATGTACAAAAGGCGATCGACCAAGTAAGAGAAGAATTTGCCACAGGAGTGAATATTCATGGAGATAAAGTTGACATGATAAGGTTTGCTGATGACATAGCGCTAATTGCAGAAAGTGAAGAAGACTTACAAAAGATCCTGAGCAAGATGGACAAAATAATGGAGGAAGAATTTAATATGAGAATAAATACAAATAAAACAAACATTGGTATGCAGTTGAAATGGCGAAAACCAGACATCAATAGAGTTAAGAAATGAAAAGATACAAGAAGTGAATCAGTTTAATTATCTGGGAAGTAAAATAACGAATGATGGAAGAAGCAGCAGAGAGATATTAAGTAGGATTTCCCAAGCCAAGAACGCTTTCTATAAAAAGAACCTATTTACTGCAAGGAACATTAGTCTTGTTGAGAGGAAACAAATGTTGAAGACCAATGTATGGAGCGTCGCGCTATATGGCAGCGAATCTTGGACAATAGAGGAGAGAGAGAGAGAGAGAGAGAGAGGAAAAGACTACTAGCATTTAAAACCTGGTGCTATAGAAGGATTATGAAAATCAGTTGGAAACAAATGGTCACAAATGAGGAAGTCTTTAGAAGAGTAGGAGAGAGAAGATGCTTCCTTAAATATTTAAAAAGAAGAAGGAATCACCTCGTGGGACACATACTGCGACACAATGGACTGATTAAGCTTATAATCGAGGGAACAGTAGACGGCAAGAATTGTAGAGGAAGACCCAGATTGGAGTACATGCGTCAAACACTGCAAGATATGGGTTGTGGCTCATACTGTGAACTGAAGAGGAAGACTGAGAGACGGGAAGAATGGCAAGCTGCTACCAACCAGCCTCACGGCTGTTAACCACAGAGAGAGAGGGAACACACTAATACAGCCATCACAATTAACACTGGTTATCAGAAAGATTCTACGCACACCCAAAGTACACGGGGTAACATGACCACGTTGTTGCAGCCCCTAAACTGAGGAACCAACCATCCAACCATGATTATCTGTCCACGGGTCTTTTAACTCGTTACCCTGGCTGTCTCCTAGCAACCGGCACTGTGCATGACGGATTAGCTCAGTGTCCGAGGTCGGGCATTGTGCGACTTGAAGACATTAACCTCACATTGGGCGGGTCTCCCCGGAATTCCGCGGTCCCGGAGTTCGCCGGAAAATCATTACTTCTCGGTGGGGGCGAGGAGGGTAAGGTGAACTGTCGTCAACAACGTCCATCTAAGAATGCAGGTGGTGCTTGCTCTATTATCACAAAACTACTGTCTTCGGTGGCGTAGTTGGTAGCGTGCTGAACGGCTGTGCCCAAGATAGCGGGTTCAAACCCGGTCTAAGTCGTCGTATATTTTAAGAGCGTTAAAATCCTTCAGTATGCCTTCCTTCGGAGGGGAAGTAAAGCCGGCGGTCCCATGTCATAGATTTATGGCATGTAAAAGATCTCTGCACAGACTAAACTTGTATGAAGCTACATTTCTAGGTTAGATTTCGTTGTAACGCTCTATCAAAGTTCCAACGTTCACCACTAGGTATTACTGACATCTGGTAGCGAAAGTTGGAACTACTTGAATATTGAACGGAACTTGTAGCACACCCTATGGGTGTCCACTTGAAGCAGCTACAGCCTCTGACGAGCCGAACATGTCCTCGGACACTTGCGGCACTAAAATCTATACGTCAAATTAATAAATAAATAAATAAATAAATAAATAAATAAATAAATAAATAAATAAATAAATAAATAAATAAATAAATGTCTACCCCTTATTTTCCAACGGGGTCGGGGATGAGATGCGATGGAAGTCTTTGTGGCGGATGGATTTTACGGCTGAATGCCCTTCCTGACGCCAACCTCAGGAGAGGAGTTATTTGAGAGACAAGGATGTGGATGGAAGCGGCCGTGGCCTGTTAGAAGGTACCGTCCCAGCATATTCCTGGAGTTGAAAATGGGAAACCATGGAAAACCATTCAAGGACGGCTCGAACCCACGCGTCTACCGTGCTTCCATGACCTAACGCTGCGCTTTAGCGAGCTTAGCCGCAACTGTCGGTAAATAAATAAACAAATACTGTTTTAATATTGTGGCAAGAGTTAGGCGTAGCTTTTCACGTTAAATGGTGCACACGATCGTGATGGCCGGCTGCATCAATAACAAGTAGTTCCGTGAAGAACTATACAGCCTATTTTCATATATCCTGCTCATGTTAATTGCCTCTATCAACATACAAAATTTCAGTTTAATTGCTGTAACAGATTCGTACATATTGAAAACCGTCTAAATATTTCAGATGGTCGCCAGGTTGGATTTTTATTTTTGTACTATTACATTAAGATTATTGTGTACGTGTGGTATTCAAACTTCAATCGCATGATTAGAACACAAGAAGTAAAAGCGAGATTTTAAAATTACGCACAGCAGCCATCTTGTGATTATGCAAATAATTGAAATAAATTAGATGCCAGTGGATCAACATTTGTAAAAAAGCATTTAACGTGCAACGTTTCACGGCACTCGGATAGTTAATTCGCGAGAAACGTCCATTTAAATATTTATACTTCGCGTCGCCGCCATGTTGGATTTGTGCTCTCCAGGTTACTGAAAGTCCTATAGTCTCTATCAACATAAAAAAAATCAGTTTGGTTGCTGTAAAAGATTCATAGATATTGAGAACCGTCTAAATATTTCGGAAGCTCGCCATTTAGGATTGTTATATGTATAGGCCATAGAGTTTTGTACCATTCAAGGACAATTATTGCCTAGGTTCATTATTCAAACTTTCACTTCGATCGCATGATTACGAAACAAGAAATTAAAACTTAATTTTAAAATTTTGCACATCCGCCATCTTGAGGTTATCTAAACAATTGAATTAAATTAGATGGCAATGCATTACAATCTACAAAATCATTTACTGTACCACATTTCACTGCGCTCAGAGAGTTAAATCACGAGAAAAGTCTATTAAAATATTTTAAATTCGCTTTGTCGCCATGTTCAATTTGTACTTTACAGGTTTATGAAATATACATAGGTAAACTTGTATCAGTACCCTTTATCACCGTACAAAATTGCAGGGTGATATCTGTAATAGTTTCGGAGATATAGAATGTCAGTGAAATATTTCGCACAGCCGCCATTTTGAGGTTATGTAAACAATTGAAATAAATTAGACTCCAGTGCATTACAATGTGTATAAAAATTTGCTGTACCAAGTTTCATTACATTTGGATAGTTAAATCGCGAGAAAAGTCTATTTAAAAGTCTCCACTTCGTGTGGCCGCCATGTTGGTTTTGTAGTCACCAGGTTTTTGAAAGTCTCATAGGTGAACTTCTAGTAGTGCCCTTTATCACCGTACACAACTTCAGGGCGATATCGGTAATAGTTTCGGAGATATTGAATGCTAGTGAAATAATTCGCACAGCCGCCATGTTGGATCGGTGAGACGTAACAAAATTTGAAGGGCATGGTCGAGGTCGCCGGGAATAGTGCTATGAACTTACCGAGTTTCATTGAAATCGCTCCAGCTGTTTAGATTTTATTAGGGACACACACACACACACACACCTCACACACACACACACACACACACGCGCACACACACACGGACAAAAGGTGATCTCATAAGCCTATTTTTTCCAAATTGAAAATAGGCTAAAATGTTACTGGCTTGACGTTCATTTTTACATAACGGACGCCTTGGTGACGAAATTTTGCCTCGGAGGGGATCGTTGACGTTACAGTAAATCTACTGGCATGACTCCGTCGCATTTAATCCCCCCGAAATGCCAACTGACTGCGCCAGGCAATCCTGAACCTCGGAGGTTGAAATCCCAGAAGCTATCTTGAATGTACTGGTAGTTTCTTCCAGTAACTTTTTACATTCCCTCAAATGCATATGTTGGGATAATAGCCTACATTAGTTCAAGTCCCAGGAAAACCACAACTTCCCTGTCCTTAATACAGTTAAACAAGCTCCTACAGAAATGAGTTCATTAGACACCTAAGTACACGGGGCAGATGACAAAGAAATGTACCAAAACACTAAAATAATTCAACAACAAAGAGAGTTTGGTCTGATTTTCGCCAAGGCCGTGGGGATTTTAATTGACAATAGTTTATACCCCTTGTTCTGATTAGGGATGTTACTCTCGTAATCGTGGTAGGGCACTGTAATACCCAAGTAGGCCAACTGGGCAATCATGTATCCAAGAGGTATCTGGGCACAGCAGTAGAGACAATGTTACTGGTAACCATAGCATCTAGAGCACTCTATTCTACAAACAGGACAACTTGTATCCAAGAGGTCTCTGGGCACAGCAGTAGAGACAATGTAACTGGTAACCATAGCAACTAGAGCACTCTATTATACAAACAGGACAACTTGTATCCAAGAGGTCTCTGGGCATAGCAATAGAGACAATGTTACTGGTAACCATAGCAACTAGAGCACTCTATTATACAAACAGGACAACTTGTATCCAAGAGGTCTCTGGGCATAGCAGTAGAGACTATGTTACTGGTACCGATAGCAACTAGAGCACTCTATTATACAAGCAGGACAACTTGTATCCAAGAGGTCTCTGGGCATAGCAGTAGATACAATATTACTGGTAACCATAGCAACTAGAGCACTATATTATACAAGCAGCACAACTTGTATCCAAGAGGTCTCTTGGCATAACAGTAGAGACAATCGTACTGGTAACCATAGCAACTAGAACACTCTATTATACAAGCAGGACTTGTGTCCAAGAGGTCTCTGGGCATAGCGGTAGAGACTATGTTACTGGTAACCATAGCAATAAGCACTCTATTATACAAGCAGGACAACTTGTGACCAAGAGGTCTCTGGGCATCGCAGTAGAGACAATGTTACTGGTAACCATAGCAACTAGAGCACTCTATTATACAAGCAGGACAACTTGTGACCAAGAGGTCTCTGGGCACAGCTGTAGAGACAATGTTACTGGTAACCATAGCAACTAGAGCACTCTATTATACAAGCAGGACAACTTGTTACCAAGAGGACTCTGGGCATAGCAGTAGAGACAATGTTACTGGTAACCATAGCAACTAGCTATTATACAAGCAGGACAACTTGTATCCAAGAGGTCTCTGGGCATAGCAGTAGAGACAATGTTACTAGTAACCATAGCAAGTAGGGCGCTCTATTATACAAGCAGGACAACTTGTATCCAAGAGATCTCAGGGCATAGCAGTAGTGACAATGTTACTGGTAACCATAGCAACTAGAGCGCTCTATTATACAATCAGGACAACTTGTATACAAGAGGTCTCCGGGCATAGCAGTAGTGAAATGTTACTGGTAACCATAGCAACTAGAGCGCTCTATTATACAAGCAGGACAACTTGTATCCAAGAGGTCTCTGGGCACAGCAGTAGTGACAATGTTACTGGTAACCTTAGCAACTAGAGCGCTCTACTATACAAGCAGGACAACTTGTATCCAAGAGGTCTCTGGCCACAGCAGTAGTGGCAAGGTTACTGGTAACCATAGCAACTAGAGCGCTCTATTATACAAGCAGGACAACTTGTATCCAAGAGGTCTTTGGGCACAGCAGTGGAGACAATATTATTGGTAACCATAGCAACTAGAGCACTCTATTATACAAGCAGGACAACTTGTATCCAAGTGGTCTCTGGGCATAGAAGTAAAGACAGTGTTACTGGTAACCATAGCAACTAGAGTACTCTATTATACAAGCAGGACAACTTGTATCCAAGAGGTCTCTGGGCATAGCAGTAAAGACAGTGTTACTGGTAACCATAGCAACTAGAGCGCTCTATTATACCATCAGGACAACTTGTATCCAAGAGGTCTCAGGGCATCGCGGTAGAGACAATGTTACTGGTAACCATAGCAAATAGAGCGCTCTATTATTCGAGCACGACAACTTGTATGCAAGAGGTCTCTGGGCATAGCAGTAAAGAGAGTGTTACTGGTAACCATAGCAACTAGTGCACTCTATTATACAAACAGGACAACTTGTATCCAAGAGGTCTCAGGGCATAGCAGTAGAGACTATGTTACTGGTAACCATAGCGACTACAGCACTCTATTATACAAGCTGGACAACTTGTATCCAAGAGGTCTCTGGACATAGCAGTAGAGACAATCTTACTGGTAAACATAGCACCTAGAGCGCTCTATTATACAAGCAGGACAACTTGTATCCAAGAGGTCTCTGGACATAGCAGTAGAGACAATGTTACTGGTAACCATAGCAACTAGAGCGCTCTATTTTACAAGCAGGACAACTTGTATCCAAGAGGTCTCAGGGCATAGCAGTAGAGGCAATGTTACTGGTAACCATAGCAACTAGAGCGCTCTATTATACAAGCAGGACAACTTGTATCCAAGAGGTCTCAGGACATAGCATTAGAGACATTGTTACTGGTAACCATAGCAACTAGAGCACTCTATTTTACAAGCTGGACAACTTGTATCCAAAAGGTCTCAGGGCATAGCAGTAGAGACAATGTTACTGGTAACCATAGCAAATAGAGCACTCTATTTTACAAGCAGGACAACTTGTATCCGAAGGTATCAGGGCATAGCAGTAGAGACAATGGGCCGGTTGAATAAAACCTAGCAATTGCTAAGTCTAGGTAATTTTCAAGCCAGTGCTAGCTTTAGGTTAATTAAATTTGGGTAGCAATTGCTAGGCCTAGCAGTTGCTCAGAATTTCACGAATGCCTAGCAATTGCTTGAAAGTGAGTTGAATAAAAAGAAATATCTAGATCTCGAGTCTAGCAACTGCTAGGAAATATCCTAGTTTGGTCCGGAGCTTGCTAGCTTTTTACTTATTCGTTGTTAGGCGTTAGATATGGCTGCTTTCCTACGTGTACGTGAACAAAAACAGTACGCAGTTCGTCGGGAAATAACAAAGTGCAAAGAATTGTTAAGGTTTGAGAGTGAAAGTGTTGATTTTTTAGCTGCTGAGTTCTTAAACGAAAGTGATAGTAGAGGAGGTGGCCTGTCTCGGAGGAAGCAAATGGAGATTTTCTTGAGGTTTGTGGCAGACCCCGGGTTTCAATTAGGTATAGCTGAAGATATCGGTGTACATAAGAGTACAGTTTGCAAAACTATAAGTTTTGTATTGGACAAGATAATTGAAAGATCCCACATATGGATAAGGTTTCCTTCAACAGCACCAGAAGTAAATGAAGCAAAACTTATTTGGCAACAACGTTTTCGTATGCCTACTGTTATTGGAGCGCTCGATTGTACACATGTCGAAATTAAAAAGCACTCGGTCTTACTTCACGGCGACAAGTACGTAAACAGGAAAGGTCGTACCAGCATTAATGTGCAGGCTACTTGTGACGCCAAAGAACGGTTTACAAGTGTTAGTGCGGAATGGCCTGGGAGTGTACTTGACTCACGAATCTGGCGGAGAAGTGCGATTAGAGAGAGTATATCTCGTTTTGATGGTGCTTCTTGTTTACTTGGTGACTCTGCGTATGAAATATCGCCGTGGTTAATTACTCCGTTCAAACCACCGGTAGATGTTGAACAACGAAACTTTAATTTAATACACGCTAAAGAGAGAGTTGTAATAGAATGGTGTTTCGGTCAATTGAAAAGGCGGTTCCCAATATTAGGAAACTGCGTAAGAGTTGCTTTGGAAAAAATACCTAAGGTAATAGTTTGCTGTGCTGTCCTCCATAACATAGGAAAACACTTGAATGATGCATTTGATGAGGACGATGAGGAGGATTTGATTGGCAACGAAGACGAAGGCATTGCGGAAGAGCGAAATGAAACACCAGCTACAGTTCTGCGAGGGCAACAAAAAAGACTACAAATGATGGCGCATATGAACCAGCAGTGAACTGGAACTAAATTGTTATTCAGTGTTTGTTTGAGAAAACGATAATCTTTAGCATTATGTAAGTAGTTTGACCAACAGTTACAAATGAATATGTAAGTAGCTGAATGAATCGATCATAGTAAAACAACATTGAAATAATTTAAGTTGAATTTAATTTAATTACCATTCTCACTGCGTGTGTTTAGCGTGCACGTGAGAATGAATGATTTTTTAATAATTATAAAAATAATACGGGTATTAATTCCAAACAGAGCATGTTAAACATGTATTGTTAATTTTCTGAGCGCTATAAGCGCACTCAATTTATACAAACATAAGTTGTGTTTATTTATTACAGAACAGTAAGCCACTCATTCACATTTAAACACACGATCTTTTATAATAATTATTAGGCCGATCTTAGGTTATCTATGTGAAAAACGTACTCACTCATAATATTTATCCCAGTAATGTAAATATGCTTGGATAGATATGTGTATACACACGTAGACTGATGTCCGATGCAACGTTGCAACGCCATTCTAACAGTTCCCGTGTTTTTTGTTGGTGGAACGTTTTTACCTAGCTGATGATTTAATAACCGTTCCACCAATTCTAACTCGAAGAGGGACAACACTGAACTTACGACCCAGATGCGGATATCCTCGGATTAACCCGCGGATATCCGCAAAATATTTCGCCACGCGGATGTAATTTGCATGGCTGTGAGGATAGTGGATACGCTGCGGATAATGTTAGGAGTAAATTTGCGGATAGTTTTTAGAATAGTCTACAATGTGGAACTTACGATAATATCACATACTGTATTTGATATGCCAATCTACAGCTTCATGCTTAAAAGAGGAATACTCCTATATTGCGTACGAAATATTCAGGCACGTTTTGCGCTTATATACGAGAAGATTATTTTACCCACATGTTTTCAAGTACATTTTCTTAAGTACCGTATGTTTGTAGTAGATGGTCCTGACATCTCATCAATTCTCACTGCCATTATTACTACACGTACGAGATACCATGCTGTCAATGAGCTTGTTAGTTCATCGTGGTGACATCAACATTCGTCAAGTCAGCTATACTTCGCAGTCTCAGCTATCCTGGAAACGAAGATCTGTAGATTTATTTCCAACTTGGCACTGAAACACGTGGGCTGTGATATTGCAACGGAGAGAATATGATATCAACTATGCGAACATGGATGGATCAACAAGAAGCAGAAGGATGATGACTGACTTGGAATTTCCGGCCATGTCAATCCCTTTCTCCAAGCGTAAAGAGAAGTCACTTAGTGAATGTTACCGCGACCAGGAGTTTGAACATCATTTCACCAGCATGGATAAAATATCTACTAAAATGAATTAAGGCGAATATTCTTTAGTGCGTGAATCAAAGCTCAAGTCAACGATATGGCAGACATTTGGTTACATTTTCAATAGAAACGGAAAGGTGAACGATATAGTAGGATGTTTTACCAGTAAAAACGTGAATTCATAGTCAGGACACAAATCAGGCACATCAAACTTACTGCGGCACACGTGTATTCCTGGAAAATAATAAACTAGAAGATACTGCACCAAATCGTATATAGCCTACAAAACAAAAAAGTTTTAGTGCGATATGTATATATTTTTATTATGTGTAAATAAAAAGTAGTTCTAGCATCCGAAATTGTTGAATATCTTTACTAGGACCCGGATATTTATGACATATCATAATTTTCCGTTATATTTCTTCCATAACAAAAGTAAGATGATGGTTGAAGCTAATCTCATTCAAATTAAGTCATTAAGCATAATTAACAGTCCGAAGTGAAAAGGGTTGCAATTCTGGCTGTATAACATTCATTTTAAACATAGCATAGGGGAACGACTTTCTCCTCAAATGTCTAAATGTGTTGGTTTAACACTTTATGCTATATCTAATAAATTAAAAATAATATTGAAATATCAGCGGATTTGGATAAAAGTCATGCGGATGCGGGGCGGATACCTATAACAGTCGTGCGGATGCGGGGCGGATGCGGATAACAGTTGTACGGATGCGGGGCGGATGCGGATAACGTTTTGTTTATCCGCGCAGGGCTCTACCCATCGGACGTCGACAACACCCGGAAGTGTAATCATCACTAAGGGTGTAAGACATGTTTTTTACAAATTGAAGTACGATCTGCCATATTCAATTAGTTCAGTTTGGGTTGATACTTCACTGACATTTTTCTGTGCCTCTTTCAGTTTCTTCTATTTGAATTTGAATATCTAGAAGCTTTTTTTGCTGAAGCAAAACAATTCTTTGCAGTTGAGTGGTTGACATATTTTTTGTCTCTTCTGATTCGTACTGCATAGCTTGCTTAACGCTTTGTCATATTTTTGTAGCAGCTGGTGATGCTTTTGGCACTTGATCTTGAGTGCTTGGCCCAGGTTCAGCGTAAAACACTTCAGCACTGCCTCCGTCTTTTGAGTTCTTTCCACGGGTCCTAAGCCAACACCAATGCTTCCTGGGATTTTATTGAAGACCGGATTTTCTTGCTGGATTAATACATGAAATAATTGTTTTTCCCAGTCTTTTAGTTTAATTCTTTTATTCCCAGTGGCATTCTTGTCTGTCTTCAATTTAATGTTGGCCTTCATGTTGCTCAGCAGTTTCTGTAGCTGGGCCACTGTGACTAACTTTCCCGTAGCTGTTGAGTATTCAGCTTGAATTGTGGTCCAAGCTCTTTTTTTTTTAGCAGAAATCACCGATGGAATTTTGGACTTTTCTACTACAACCTGATTGACACAAATTAGTTTAGTAAATAGGGCCCGGTCTAATCCCTTGTGCCCAACGGTGTCATCTTCGCCTTCACTAGATGACATGATAATACACACTTCACTTAAGTTGGACGCTACCAAGTAACAACGTGGTCACACTGTGATGTATCGGTGATCAGTGTCGTCTGTTGTCGCCAATCACACGCTCCTGACGAACAAGATACAACCTGTAGGCCTAGCAGTAGCTAGAGCGCTAAGCGATTGCCAGGCCTAGCAATTGCTTAACAATTTCACGCAACATCTAATCTCACCTAGTTATTCCTACCTAGTCCTAGCAATTTTTTAATCAACTGGATTTTAGCAAGAGCTAGTTCTAGGCACTAGTTCCTAACCCCTAGTTTCTACGTTTTATTCAACCGGCTCGTTGCTACTGGTAACCTAAGCAACTAGAGCGCTCTATTATACAAGCAGGACAACTTGAATCCAAACGGTCTCAGGGCATAGCAGTCCCACAATGTTACTGGTAACCATAGCAACTAGAGCGCTCTATTATACAAGCAGGACAACTTGTATCCAAGAGGTCTCTGGACATAGCGGTAGAAACAATGTTAATGGTAACCATAGCAACTAGAGCGCTCTATTATACAAGCAGGACAACTTGTATCCAAGAGGTCTCTGGGCATAGCAGTAAAGACAGTGTTACTGGTAACCATAGCATCTAGAGCGCTCTATTATACAAACAGGACAACTTGTATCCAAGAGGTCTCAGGGCATAGCAGTAGAGACTATGTTAATGGTAACCATAGCAACTAGAGAACTCTATTATACAAACAGGACAACTTGTATCCAAGAGGTCTCAGGGCATAGCGGTAGAGACAATCTTACTGGTAACCATAGCACCTAGAGCGCTCTATTATACAAGCAGGACAACTTGTATCCAAGAAGTCTCAGGGCATAGCGGTTGAGACAATCTTACTGGTAACCATAGCAACTAGAGCGCCCTATTATACAAGCAGGACAACTTGTATCCAAGAGGTCTCAGGGCATAGCGGTAGAGACAATCTTACTGGTAACCATAGCAACTAGAGCGCCCTATTATACAAGCAGGACAACTTGTATCCAAGAGGTCTCAGGGCATAGCGGTAGAGACAATCTTACTGGTAACCATAGCATTAGTGCGCTCTATTATACAAGCAGGACAACTTTGATCCAAGAGGTCTCTGGGCATAGCAGTAGAGACAATGTTAATGGTAACCATAGCAACTAGAGCACTCTATTATACAAGCAAGTCAACAGTATAACTTGTATCCAACGGGTCTCTGGGCATAGCAGTAGAGACAATGTCTTGCCACGGTGGGTGAGTGGTTATAGTGTCGGACTACCAACCCCAAGATTGCAGGTTCGCCCCTGGCCATGGTAAGTGATTTTTGAAGGCGACAAAAATCACGATACTCATGTCATACGTTGTTGGCATGTTAAAGAACCCATTTGAATTCAGTAGGCCGTGTTCAATGGCAAAATTAATCTCGGGATTTTCCGCCAACACAAAGTTCCTCCATTCTCTACTTGAAGCGTTGTAGTGTCAAGGAGTTTAGATATCTAACCTCCTTGACTTTCATAGCGTTCAAAGGAACGACGAAATTCGACATGCAAGCTACCCCCTGGGTGTCAATTAACAAAGCTTGCACCAGGCACCCGAGGCCATACGATATTATTATTATTAGTAGTAGAGACAATGTTATACCGGTCATAAATACTTAAACTCCTATATCAGATATAATTACTGACGAATTTCAATGATACTTTGGTTATAATGAAACACATGACAAGAACTTTACCGCTAACACTTAATTCTTTTCCTATGAA
Source organism: Meconema thalassinum (assembly GCA_946902985.2). Classification (NCBI taxonomy): domain Eukaryota; kingdom Metazoa; phylum Arthropoda; class Insecta; order Orthoptera; family Tettigoniidae; genus Meconema; species Meconema thalassinum. Next base: position 98,807,170 of record OX336388.2, on the reverse strand, counting down.
AACATTTGCAGATGATTATGTAAAATATCAAATTCGGTCAGAGGTGGGGAAGAGTATAGGTGAGTGTAAATACTTCTTAGATATACATGAAGATAACAATTGTTTAAAAGTATTCCATACTAATATTAAAAGTCTAGCGAAACACAAGAATAGCTTAGATGTTACTCTGAAGGCTTATGAAAATATATTTGATGTTGTGATCTTATCGGAAACGTACCGACAGTAGTGGCTGCGCGGGCTAAAGCGCTGCGTTAGGTCAAGGGGCCAAGCTCTCTGCTGACTCGGTAGACGCGTGGGTTCGAGCCCCACCGTCGGCTGTCCTTGAAATGGTTTTCCGTGGTTTCCCATTTTCAACACCAGGCAAATGCTGGGACAGTACCTTCTAACAGGCCACGGCCGCTTCCTTCCACGTCCTTGCCCAGTTTCATTCATCTTCATCCATTCCATCTCTCATCCCGACGCGCAGGTCGCCCACGGGCGTCGACTAGAAAGACCTGCACTCGGCCTCTCAGGAGGCTACACGACAAAAAAAAAAAATCGGAAACGTGGAAATTAAGTAACGCAAATGTTACTAAACATAGCTGCTATAAAGCTTACTATAATGAAAGTGCAATAAATCAGAATGATGGAGTAGTCATCATGATAAAAGATGGATTACAGCATGAAGTTAAGTGTGTAGCATATAAAGATTTCAAATTTATTCGAGTAGTTGTTAATAAAAGCGATAATAAAATAGCAATAACATGGGTGTACAAACCACCAAAATACAACAAACATTATTTCTGGAGAATTTAAATAACTATATAAAAACAGATTGTCAGCTAGAAAATGAATTAATAATTGGTGACATGAATATTAATTTAATCTAAAATCAAGACTCAGATGATTATTTAAACCTTCTTAATGAATATGATTTCAGATCTATAATCAATGGTACAACTAGGGAAACTGAAACTAGTAAATCATGCATTGACCACGCATTTCTTAAAAGCAGGCTTTCGAATGAAATTATTCTCTCTATCATCTCGGAAAGCAGAATAACTGATCACAATACTACAATAATTAGTCTAAAATTTAATCAAGTTAGTTGTCAGAAAAATAAACCAAACATTAGGAATTATCAAAGACATAAATTAGTTTATGTGGAACTAAAACAGAAGTTAAACAACATCAACTGGGATAATAAACTGGGAGAAGGACATTTGGATACTAAATTAAATATATTTATTTAAACAATACAAAACTGCATCCATGAATCTACTAAACAGTTAAACTCAAAGCGAGTCAAAAAAAAGAGTGGATTACCCTTGCATTGGTAGAGTCCATTAATGCTAGAGATAAATTATACCGCGATTATATGGCAAATAAAAATAATGAAGAATTAAGAGAAAAATATAAAAAATACAGAAACAAATTAAATGAGCTAATAAACTGGGCAAAAATAGATTACTACAGACATTTAGTAAATGCTAGTTCGGGAAATCCTAAAACGATTTGGGGTATAGTTAATGAGGTAGCTCAGAGAATTAATCAAAAACAGCAAATTAGTGAAATAAGGTATCAGAATGAAATTTACAAAAGTGACATACAAATTTCAAGTAAATTTAATGAATATTTCATAAATAAGACTACCGACATGTCCAAATGTATAAAGAAAAGCGGAAACACCACACTTAATATAACTAGCAATAAGAGCTCATGCTTCATGGCCCCGGTAAATTCCACTGATTTGAAATAAATTCTAGGTGACATAAGTGGCAGTAAAGCTATGGGAATAGACAATATTTCAGCAAAGGTTATAAAACAAAATATAGATTCATTAGAGAACCCGCTTTTAAATCTCATAAATCAATCTTTTACAGAAGGATATTTTCCAAAGCAACTGAAGGCAACAATAGTTAAACCAATCTTAAAATCAGGCAATACTATAGACATGGAAAATTATAGACCTATATCTTTAATTACAATAATAGCAAAAATATTTGAAAAATATATCAAAAACAATATTTTCCAGTTTTTACTAAAGCATGACATTCTATCAGCAAGGCAATATGGATTTTTTAAAAGTAGAAGTACTGTGGATGCAATTGCAGCTCTAACTAACCAAATAGAAGAAAAATTAAATTGCTCCAAACCATCACTAGGAATATTTTTAGATCTTACTAAAGCTTTCGACACTGTATCACATGATATTCTCCTCCAAAAAATGGAAAAATATGGTATTCGAGGCACAGCTCTTAACCTCATCAAAAGTTACCTGACTGACAGAATCCAATATGTAAAAATAAATGACACATTGAGTGCACCGATGCACGTAAAAAGGTGAATACCACAAGGAACAGTCTTAGGGACACTATTTTTTTATTATATACATTAATGACATAGAAAAATCAATAAATAATCTAAAAATAGTTCAATTATCACTTATGCAGATGACACCGCTATATTTGTTGAAGGGAATACATGGGAAATAGTCAGGCAAGAAGCAACCGAAGCTTTAAAAGGGATTAAATTATGGCTGGATAATAATGAATTGTTTCTGAATGTAAATAAATCAAAATTTATTATTTTCACACTAAACAACAATCAAAACTGCTTCAACGAGCTTACAGTACATCGGGAAAACTGTAATACAAGATGCAACTGCATAAAAATCAACCGCACACAAAATATAAAATACCTAGGTATTTATTTTGATGAAGACATGAAGTGGAGATCTCCCATTAATTTCATCACAAAGAAAATAAGGAGGACAATTTATGTATTTCACTGTCTGAAACACATTGTCAATATTAAACTACTGAGAGATATCTACTTTGTACTTATTCAGTCTACTCTCACGTATGGATTAATTGTATGGGGAGGAGCTTATCAAACTATTGTAAGAAAAGTTCAGTAATGCAAAACTTGGTGTTGCGTATCATGTATAAAAAGGAAAGGTTATATCCTACTAATGAATTGTATACGGAAGCAAACGTCATGAACATAGGACAACTTTACAAGACAGAAGTCTATAAATATATCTATAAAAATAAAAATTCAGTTATAAATATGAGCCATACCTACGAAACAAGAGGTAGAACAGGAAATATGTCTGTCCTCTTCAAACCAAATCTAACTATTACAAAGCGTAATTTTCAATACTTTATTCCTAAATTTTACAATATCCTTCCTAAAGCCATAAAAGAGCAGTTACATAAATCTACAAAGTTTATAAATAACGTAAAGATATTTGTTCGAGAGAATAAGAATGTCATTAAAGATATATTAAAGTAGCTTAATCTATAACATTGCATTACCATTGCTACTTAACTGTTTCACAAAACTTATTTTAATATATACAGTGTATGTAATATATTTTTTTAACATGAACACTTAACGTTATAATTAGGTAAGTAGACCTAATATGCCACCCACAAGGCCTTGCCTTACGTGGTATACCTTACATGTATTCTTCCCTTACTCGACTGAATTTGATATTCATCACATAGATCTAAGAAAGTACATTTTTAGTCTAATACGTTTACTTAGATAATAACAAGAAATAGACTACATTTACAATATGATGAAGATTATACAGTACATATTTAATATAAAGGGACTCCAGTGATCAAGAGAACAAGTGATTTATACAGTGATGTAGTGACAAGGACAATGTCTATATAGCACACGCGATTGCTTGAGCAATGTACGGGTATGTCCTAATATTTAAAAAGCTATGTATGCATATATTTTCTTGTATTGCTGGATGTAATATTGATATTCTTAATAATAATAATAAACAAACAAACATAATGCTGTGCCACTATTGGAATTACCGAAAATTACGATGATACAGTATTGATTCTCAGTAGGGGGTAGTGATGGTTCTAACCCACTCCAGAACCCTCCTTGCCCAACTACTAAGCCTCAGCCATGTTAAATATCTCTCGAACGCATGGTCCGATTTTGACAAATAAGGTGTCGTTAGACTCGGGCTGATGCGCTCTTTCCTATGGACAACATATTATATTTTCAAAAAAAAAATGAAAATTTTTGTTTTCGAAAGTAGGTGATAGTTTGAAACCCAAACATGATAGAACGTTGTGCCATGGCTCAATCGAATGGTCTTTATGACCTTTATTTTTTGTAATAAAACTTTTTTATGTTTTATGTTTTTTTGAGCAAAAGTGTAATTCTGAAATTCCTATATTTTGGAAACTAGGAAGTTTACAAAAACGTTTGTTTGACATAAATGAAAGGTCCCTAGCCCCTCTACCCCCAAAATAAATTTCAAGTCTCTAGGATAAAAACCTGACAGTAGTGCTAGGTCAGGGGTTCTGTCTACTAACTTATTGAACCCTCCTCGTATTTGCCCCGAACCTGATATCTCGCTAACCAAACATGGGATTAGAACAAACAGGGTGTCCTAGCACTCGTAGTGACGCCCCCTACTTTCCTATAGGCTCTTTATTTAAATAAAAGACCAAAACAAATAGGTCATCCGCTTTTAATATTTCCTAAACCCATGGTTGGATTTGAGCATATGGGGTGTCCTAGGAATCGTGGTGAACCCCCCTTTCGTATGGACGTTTTATTTCCACTCTAAAATAGTGCTAGGTTGTAGGTTCAGCTCTACTTAGGAAGTTGTGAGCCCCTGCGACCTTGGAATGGAAGGAGTCATGCTAGAAGGACATGCTTGAATTCGTTTTTGTCGTCTCGTTGCACTCTTTACGGGAATGTAAGTGTCGAAAAGGTGAAATGCTGGAAACTTGTTTTTGGGGGGGGGGGCAAAAACGTGATATTAGACTTTTTGCTCTATCTCGCAAACCCATAACGCTACAGACGTGTACGAGGTGTCCGAGGAATCGGGCTAACGCCCCCTTTTAAATGTGGTAGATATTTTTTCCAAAAAATAATTCACAAAGGGCCTAACGCCATACATGTTGAAAAAACTTTTTTTTTCCTTACCTGTTTACAATGTTCATGAAGCGTGGTGGTTGAGAGAGACGATATTGCTGGGTGTGTGTTTCAACGAACCTGTCACTAACCACAATGACCGTGCTTAATAGAACAATCGATATTTCGGCGGGTCGGTTTATGACAGAGCGAAGGTTCGTTTTTCTGATCTTTCTTATGGCAGACTGATGGAGGCTAATATCTGAAAATGTGTGAAGCATGCTAAGATTTTTTACCCCCGAAGGAGATCTTTAACGTGTAAACGGTGATGAGAACTTGGTTCTATGTTGGTCGAAGCGAGTACAGAACACAAACTTGCCAAGGAGCAGACGAGCAGGAGGCGAATGTCATTTGAGCTTATTGGAATGCGCTGATCTGACTTGACAACAAGTGCAATGGAAAATGACAAAGACGCTTGAAGGTTAAATAATCTGACAATCGTGGTGGCAGGGAAGTGCGAAATGCATGCATACACACGTGAAACCACATGAGGGCTAAACAAGTCACATTCTGTCTTGCTTCGTACGTGACAAAATGCAAGTCCATGTGAAATTTGACCTGCCACAGGTGTTCTACCTTGGACGTCAACTGTCCACGTGTTTGATAACAGGATGTTTAAAGCGTGGGAAAAAATGATTATACATGCAACGTAACATATATAAAGACATGTCGTTATTATTTCCTTTCTCACTTAGGTGACTATCTTTGAACACATTGCGTTGCTGAAACCCCTGGTCTTGTTTAACAGTTTTGGTGTTGGTGGAAAATACTTAACCTTGTTGTGAGGTAGGTATATATTTATTCATTTATATATTTATTGATTTATATATATTTACAAGCAATTATTTATTGATTAGGTAATTAATGATTTTATTTATTTATTTGTTTGCAGATAACTGGTATACCTTACATGTCTGAGAGGGAAGAAACCATTGCACTTTTGAGCCCACTAGAAGGAAACAGCAACAAGCCACTGCAAGTGAAGGTGAGATGATTTTTTTTAACTAACTTGCTTTATTTTTTTTGTTTTATATTTTATTTTATGAAATGCATGTATTAACCTGAATTTAGGTATTTATAGCGGTTTATTTTATTTATTTTTAGAAACTTGGAAAGAAAAGCCTTACCGCCGTAGCAGTTGCTGAAAAAAAACTGAAACGCACTAAAGCGAAACCATTGCCAAAGAGTGAACTGTTCAAAACTCAGGTAAGTCTAACTTAAAAAATGCTATTCCATTTTACCACTACTGAAGACTCGTAGACAAACAAAAATTCATTACCTGTACATGACTGGGACAATGATTGCTTTCTTGATTAATGGCTATGTTGTTGTTGACTGGGAAAAGTACAAGGCCATATTGGATTTTCTAAAAACAAACAAAAAATTAATTTATGGGTGGTTCCCTATGGACTCAACGAATATCCACAGGTTTGAACACGATAATGTGAACAAAATGACATGACATTCATTTTTGTTTATATATTGGTTAAATGGTTATATATGTAAATGACTGTAGCTTTATAAAAATAAAATAAGTACATGGGTTACTGTTAGTGCCAACATACAGTTTATTTTTAATGGTGTTTTGATATATTAATGCCAATTAACGTTAACGTTTTATTTACAAGTTGACTTTACTAGAGCTTAGTCTATGCTTGACAGTTGACATGGATGTATCAGTGACTAGGTATGGTAAGCCTTACGCATACTATAAAGGATATTCATATATTGTGAAACGAACCAATAAAAATGGAATTGTTATTTGGCGTTGTTCAAAGCAACGTTCCAAACATTGTCGTGGTGACCTAAAAAGTAAAAATAGTGAGGTTTTAAGTGTCATTGATCATCAATGTAGTGTACTGCATGAAACACAGTTGCCGTCGACAAAAAATCAAGAAAACCATATTGCTACTCAAAATAGTGCATTGTTTAATGAGCAACGTTTAACCCCTGTTCTAAAAGTTATTTTTAATCCATCTTCCACGTCGCAAGAGCCATCAAAATCACAAACTATGCAAGAGGTAGTGTTGTTGTTGTCGTTTTAAAGAGTGGAACAACTAGGTCATCTGCTCTTGATATGCAAGAGGATCAAAATGACTAAATAGTAATAACAATAAGGTTTTTATGCCTATACAACCATTGCGGCTTCCCCAGTTTTCGAAAACAACAGGGAAATGACATTGCTATAAAATGATCTACAACAAGCCTTGTGTTTAAAACTATAACAGACTATTGTAAAGAGAGAAAGGCTTGTATTCAGTGTGCATCTATTGTCATAATCATGTATACTCTGCAATGTTAAATATACTAACTTTGTATAAAATAAAACATCATTTTGCATTTATTTACAAACTTTATATACATGTTTTTGGTTTCATGATAATATGTTTTAAGACAATACTAAAAACTAAAACATTATTATTCTATACACATATTTTTCTTTCAGTCCATTGTCATCACTTATATCTTCCATTATTATTATTTGACATTTGTTTTTTTATTTAATTAAAACGAACCATGCACCTATTGTTTTTAAAACCTTCATAAATTAAATGTACATGTTGCACAGCATTATTGACTTCATCAAAAACACTCTCCGACATATTATTAAGCCGTATGGGCAGAAATGTCTCAAAGTTTTCACATACACAAAGTACACGATCACCAAATGCTGTTTTCAATTTCCGAATCTTGATAATGCGGAATGGAATATGCATTGGCAATTCGCTGAGATTCTTTGTCTCTAAGCCACATGATTGTCCCACAGCATTCAAAACATTCATTGTAGTAGTCTATAAACAAAACAAAGGCATATCTATTACACTCTAAAACACCTTTAATAATATTGTGCAATTAGGGATTTTGCACTATGCATGGCTAATAAATTATACTAGTTATGCAAGAAATGCCCTAACTATAGCAGATACTACTTTTCTGCATATAGCACAAGTGTTAATTTCAAATGCACACTTGGCACATGTTATCATGTGTCCACAAGGCAAAATTACAACACCTAGTTCATCTTGATAACAAATGTTACATAATTGTTGGTCACACTTTTGTATCTGTTCGTAAGGCAAGTCTTTTCTTTCAGCCTCATGTATTTGCTCCGCGTGTTCTAACTCTAAAGGCACTTTTATGTCTTGTGCTGCAATCACGTTTTCTTTACGAATAGTGTCCACAAATTCCTGGCCTTTATGCAACATCATGTATTTACAGTTTAGTAACCAACGAGCGTGTTGCACAAAAGGGTCATCAGTCATTTGCCAATCCTTTAAAGCAAATCCACAATAAAAACATATTGGTTTTTCCCCTTCACCAGTTTAAAAAAAATCCAGCTTCACTTAGCTGTTTGGTAAGTTGTTTTAATATTAATGGCCAAACATTTTTATAAGATTCTAAACGTTTTTCAACAGAGCTGTACTCTGGGTGTGCTAGTGCTTTAGTCTTGCAAACTCCCAATTTTTCAAAAGTACACGCCAATTCAACACTGTCTATGGCATATGGACCACATATATTGACACTACCGTTGTTGGCTGGTAATATATCATTATTATTATTATTATTATTTATCTGTGATTCAGCAACGTAAGTAGCGGCCAATGGCCTTGTGGTTCGGTAAAATGGATACACTGGTAGGTTACCCACTTGTTTTCCAAGCATGTTAGGACAACAAGGAGACCATCGCAAATGGTCTCTAAAGGGATCATCCCCTTCTTCCCAGTGTGAAAGTTCAATACGACAAAACACACAGCGCATCACATCTTCTCTGCTCAAGTAAAAAAAACGGCTTTTGCAAGTTTATGTGTCGACAAAAAGCCTACAGGCCAAGGATTCAAATGTTAACCAACGATCATTTTCTGATTTTAAATTCAACCCACGTGGTAAACCAACTTGCTCACTTGTTATATTTGGTACTAACGCCATGTGTTATAATAAAACATTTTTCCTTTTGTAAGTTATTAACGTTGCACAAGAGCGCAGAGTACTTTAAAGCATAATGCATGCTTGTTCACTGTCTGTTCATTACGTTAATGGCACATGGCGACGCCTAAAAGCAAACAAAATAACCCATCACTCAATCAATCAATCAATCAATCAATACTTGTAAATAAAACGTTAACGTTAATTGGCATTAATATATCAAAACACCATTAAAAATAAACTGTATGTTGGCACTAACAGTAACCCATGTATTTATTTTATTTTTATAAAGCTACAGTCATTTACATATATAAACATTTAACCAATATATAAACAAAAATGAATGTCGTGTCATTTTGTTCACATTATCATGTTCAAACCTGTGGATATTCGTTGAGTCCAGAGGGAACCACCCATAAATTAATTTTTTGTTTGTTTTTAGAAAATCCGATATGGCCTTGTACTTTTCCCAGTCAACAAAAACATAGCCATTAATCAAGAAAGCAATCATTGTCCCAGTCATGTACAGGTAATGAATTTTTGTTTGTCTACGAGTCTTCAGTAGTGGTAAAATGGAATAGCATTTTTTAAGTTAGACTTACCTGAGTTTTAAACAGATCACTCTTTGGCAATGGTTTCGCTTTAGTGCGTTTCGGTTTTTTTTTCAGCAACTGCTACGGCGGTAAGGCTTTTCTTTCCAAGTTTCTAAAAATAAATAAAATAAACCGCTATAAATACCTAAATTCAGGTTAATACATGCATTTCATAAAATAAAATATAAAACAAAAAATAAAGCAAGTTAGTTAAAAAAAATCATCTCACCTTCACTTGCAGTGGCTTGTTGCTGTTTCCTTCTAGTGGGCTCAAAAGTGCAATGGTTTCTTCCCTCTCAGACATGTAAGGTATACCAGTTATCTGCAAACAAATAAACAAATAAAATCATTAATTACCTAATCAATAAATAATTGCTTGTAAATATATATAAATCAATAAATATATAAATGAATAAATATATACCTACCTCACAACAGGATTAAGTGTTTTCCACCAACACCAAAACTGTTAAACAAGACCAGGGGTTTCAGCAACGCAATGTGTTCAAAGATAGTCACCTAAGTGAGAAAGGAAATAATAACGACATGTTTTTATATATGTTACGTTGCATGTATAATCATTTTTTCCCACGCTTTAAACATCCTGTTATCAAACACGTGGACAGCTGACGTCCAAGGTGAACACCTGTGGCAGGTCAAATTTCACATGGACTTGCATTTTGGCACGTACGAAGCAAGACAGAATGTGACTTGTTTAGCCCTCATGTGGTTTCACATGTGTATGCATGCATTTCGCACTTCCCTGCCACCACGTTTGTCAGATTATTTAACCTTCAAGCGTCTTTGTCATTTTCCATTGCACTTGTTGTCAAGTCAGATCAGCGCATTCCAATAAGCTCAAATGACATTCGCCTCCTGCTCGTCTGCTCCTTGGCAAGTTTGTTTTCTGTACTCGCTTCGACCAACATAGAACCAAGTTCTCATCACCGTTTACACGTTAAAGATCTCCTTCGGGGGTAAAAAAATCTTAGCATGGTTCACACATTTTCAAATATTAGCCTCCATCCGTCTGCCATAAGAAAGATCAGAAAAACGAACCCTCGCTCTGTCATAAACCGACCCGCCGAAATATCGATTGTTCTATTAAGCATGGTCATTGTGGTTAGTGACAGGTTCGTTGAAACACACACCCAGCAGTATCGTCTCTCTCAACCACCACGCTTCATGAACATTGTAAACAGGTAAGGAAAAAAAAGTTTTTTCAACATGTATGGCGTTAGGCCCTTTGTGATTTTCTTTTGAAAAAATATCTACCACATTTGAAAGGGGGCGTTAGCCAGATTCCTCGGACACCTCGTACACGTCTGTAGCGTTATGGGTTTGCGAGATAGAGCAAAAAGTCTAAAATCACGTTTTTGCCCCTAAAAAACATGTTTTCAGCATTTCACCTTTTCGACACCTACATTCCCGTAAAGAGTGCAACGAGACGGAAAAAAGAATCCATGCATGTCCTCCTAGCATGGCTCCTTCCATTCCAAGGTCGCAGGGGCTCACAACTTCCTAAGTAGAGCTGAACCTACAACCTAGCACTATTTTAGAGTGGAAATAAAACGTCCATACGAAAGGGGGGTTCACCACGATTCCTAGGACACCCCATATGCTCAAATCCAACCATGGGTTTAGGAAATATTAAAAGCGGATGACCTATTTGTTTTGGTCTTTTATTTGAATAAGGAGCCTATAGGAAAGTAGGGGGCGTCACTACGAGTGCTAGGACACCCTGTATGTTCTAATACCATGTTTGGTTAGCGAGATATCAGGTTCGGGGCAAATACGAGGAGGGTTCAATAAGTTAGTAGACAGAACCCCTGACCTAGCACTACTGTCAGGATTTTATCCTAGAGATTTGAAATTTATTTTGGGGGTAGAGGGGCTTGGGACCTTTCATTTATGTCAAACAAACTTTTTTGTAAACTTCCTAGTTTCCAAAATATAGGAATTTCAGAATTACTCTTTTTTCAAAAAAACATAAAACATAAAAAAGTTTTATTACAAAAAATAAAGGTCATAAAGACCATTCGATTGAGCCATGGCACAACGTTCTATCATGTTTGGGTTTCAAACTATCACCTACATTCGAAAACAAAAATTTTCAAAAATTTTGAAACTATAATATGTTGTCCATAGGAAAGAGCGCATCAGCCCGAGTCCAACGACACCTTATTTGTCAAAATCGGACCATGCGTTCGAGAGATATTTAACATGGCTGAGGCTTAGTAGTGGGGCAAGGAGGGTTCTGGAGTGGGTTAGAACCATCACTACCCCCCTACTATTCTCAAAACAGGCTAACATTTTTAATCATGAATAGTTGTTACAAGAGTGAGGCAAAGTTGCAATTTTTCACCGTTCCTGATTGTACTTACGGCAAGGAAGCGACCGTGCCTTTAATTGAGGTACCACGGTATTGGTGGTACAGACACTGCCGTGTTAAGGGTATTTTATGCTCTACTCTGCATTCACTCACAGTGTATGTAAATATTAAGGATGCTGTTAAAATAATTAATTTGCCTGGAGGGGAAGTGGTTAAATCACGGAATATCACTTCTAAGATGCCAATATAGGAATTCATCCCACGTCTTCTCAGTTTTGCCTTACGAGGCTAAGTGTACCACATTCCAACCTTAGGAAAAGAATTAGATTTATTGGCAAATTTCTTACCCCAGTGGGACAGCCAAGTGGTCACTAACATACTAGAAGTGGGTTAAATAAATAAAGAATAAAGGAAATTAAAAATAATGGGAAAAGCCTAAAAGGCGGCCTCGGTGGCGTAGTCGGTAGCATGCTGAGCTTCTATGCCCAATATCGCGGGTTCAAACCCGGCCGAAGTCGTTGGATTTTTAAGAGCGTTAATAATCCCTCAGTATGCCTTCCTTCGGAAGGGAAGTAAAGCCGGTAGTCCCATGTCATAGATTTATGGCATGATAAAGAACCTTCCACTAATTACACCTGTGTGAAGCTAAATTATAGGTTATTTTTGACTAACGCTCGTAGTTTCCAACGTTCGTCGCCAGGAGCCGACTGCGGTGGCATCTAGTAACAAAGTTCAGAACTAGTTGGTCGTTGACGGTGGCGTTTGGTAGCAAAAGTTGGAACTACTTGAAAATCGAATGTATGCAGTCCTTACTTGAATTAAAAACAGATAACACACACTAATACAGCCATCACAATTAACACCGGTTATCAGACAGATTGTACACACACCCAAAGTACACGGGGCTACTTGACCGCGTTGTCGCAGGCCCTAAACTGAGGAACCAACCAACCAAAATCCTCAAACCTTGGAAAATGGAGGGAATGTGTCAAAACCTGGGAAAAAGCACACTCATTATGGTTTTCAGCACCTGGTTTGGAACCAGCACCCTATCGCAGTCCTGGTTCACTCACCTTTGCGTCTTCTCAGTTTCGTCTTACGAGGCTTAGTACACCCAATTCCATCCCACGGACCCTATTAAATACAGTATCTTGGCAAATCCAGGAATCAGGGGGACTACCAAGAATGCTAACCACTTCTCGATAAGGTGGTCAAGAACATAGTAGAAGAAGACGTGGCTAAATTAATAAATGAAAAGAATTAAGGAAATTAAAAATAGGGAAAAAATTCCTCAGTCGTTGGAAAATGAAGGGGATGTGGTAAAACCCGGAGAGGCTTTTCGCACCAGGATTCGAACCAGCAACCTCATCGTGGTCAACACAAATTGTGCCCAATTATATTAGGTGGGAAAACAAGTATTTGCATGTCCTAACCTGAAAGAAATAAGATATTTATTACACTCGCCTATGTGTATTCTGGCAAATCTCTACATAGCATAAAGCATAGTCCCCGATTCTTGGATGTAACGGGTAATCTCGAGAACCACTGGATGGATTTTGATGCGGTTTTCACCATTCTATAAAGGATTTCTCGAGGAAGGTTTCTGTAGAAAAACATTATGATCAAAGGAAACTGAGCAGGAACAATTTCAGTGAATCGAGTCAAATAAAAACCTACCGTCCGTACGCCTCTTAAGCTTACGTTGGGTAAACCGTTATAAATATCTATACCGCTATAATATGAGTGTAAGAATTGTTCAGCATGAAAAGTTCTCCAAAAATATCCGTGACAACATATCACTATCTTTAATACTTCGCCCACTATAAGTGTTTTTACGTTTTCACGTCTTCAAACAACCTCTATTCAGCGGAAATTTAAATTACTAGCTTCGGAGCGAGTTTACGAGCTAGATAGATTCAAACGAATGTTCTCAAATGAGAAACATGTTGGTATGGTCCTTTGAGCTGTGATTATTCAACAAAATTATGTAAAATGGTCCGCCAAACTCAAATAATGTACAGCGTTTCGCCCCAGTGTACAATTGGGCTTAGCCGGACCATTTAACATAATTTTGTTGAATATTCACAGCTCAAAGGACCATAACAACATGTTTCTCATTCGAGAACATTCTTTCGACATATCGATTACCAAGGTAAGGTTTGCATTTGCTTTGGAAGGAAGACTATACTTCCTGTAGTGCTTTGGCATTGCTCGTGACGTTGATACTACATATTATAATGTTGTTGGGAGGTTTGAAGCCATTTTTCAGTGTTGCCTAAGTAAACAAATGTTTGGTGCTTTTCGGTCGGTCAACACGAATGTACCCAAAAAGAGCTGGGTTGTGCCCTAATCCTGAAATAAATTACATGAGATTAATAATTACACTAGGATGACCAGTTTCGATCGTCAAGCGATCATCATCAGATCCATTACACTTAGGCTATAACATCTATGTTTGAGAATACAGGAGAAAATTATTTACAATATGTACAATTATTTAGTTGCAGTATTGGTAATGGAACTCTCAGTGTATGCTAATAAAATTGTAGTATATCTAATGTTAGGTAAAATGCTAAAATGGTGATAAAAATCCGGAGTTGGTCTGTTTGGGGTGATTATATGGTTATACAAAATCAACTATGGTTATACTGTAATAATGCAGGCTGATACTTATCCGGTTTGTCTTCCTTACTGGAACTTCAATCAGTTTCGTGTTCACACTGGCACCAGTTTTGGTCGACTAAGCCGGGTGTTAACTGGACGAAACTGGTCCCCCCCCCCTTTTTTTTTGTTCCTATGTGGTTTCTGAGGTCAGTGCAATGTTTGTTTCTGTGACGTTGCCAAGTCTAGATAACAATGTATGTTATTGAATACAGGAAGATCTACAACTATTAAAGACCGTGGAACTGTCTTCGCCACACGTGGACTAAAAAGCCATTCAACTAAGCGGTACACGGTCTATTGAAGACGTCCCGGCACCTTTAATACTGCTGCGGAGCCCAATGGTACACTGGGGCGAAACGCTGTACATTACTTGAGCTTAGCCGGACCATTTAACATAATTTTGTTAGATACATGAGGTAACATGTATATTCAGCCAGCATCAAACTGTTGAGTCGTGTCGAGTTCAGACTTCATAGAGTTATGAGTTTGGAGTTTCGCTGTTCACCTCGGCTTTTCTGAATTGCATCTTGGACCTGCCGTCCGTGCGCCTTTTAAGCTTACGCTGGGTAGACCGTTGAAGAAACCGGGCGGAGCTAGGTATGAAATATAAGGTCTAAAAAGAAGTTACAATTTCTGAACTTTGCTTCATCAGCGACGAGACTCTAAACACATGACGCTGTTTGGATAATAAAACCGGAGGGCATACTTTTAATGGCCGCTTTAATGTTACAGTGACTTTAAAAAAAGAATTAAAGTCACAGAATAATGCGTTGTGACGTCATCTGATTACGACATACTTTTGTTTTATATCGCTACAGGGTGGTCGTTAAGTGCGAGCTCCATACCCATGAGGTTTGATATAAAATCTCAATGAAGAATTAAATCTAATATATAAAAGTGAAAGTCTGTATGTATGTGGGTATGTGGATCTGTTCCGTATACAAATCTACACCGTTCCACCAATCTCAACCAAATTTTGCATACACATAGTTTAGGACCCAGAAGGAACCGCTGGCTACATGAATTTACGATAGTCTTTCTCATTCTTCTGATTTCGACCCTTTTGCACTCCAGCACATGCTAATCAAATCATAAAATATACTCATGAAGGAATGGCAAGGCGGATAGTTTCCATGGCAACATAGCTCAAGTCGAGACACGGCCGACTGGATGCCATTTGCGCTCTGCACTACCGGTATAGAAAATGAGGATCTTTACTTGAAATCACGTTAGTTACTCAACTTCTCACACAGCACTGTCAACCGAGTTTAGCATAACAGAGACTTGACACTATCTTCTACTATACATTTGTCAAATACCACTCACTCACTCATTCATTCATCACGAAATCTCAGAAACCATCAAACGGATTGGAATTAAATTTGGTATGCAGCTTCCCCAAGGGCCGCACATGCCCACTAAGAGAGGATTTTTGGATATTCTGGTTCTAAAGGGGTGTTAAGGGGGTAGACCTGCATTTCATTGAACAGCAATATCTCCCGATTGGTTTCATTGGGGGATGTGATACTCGGCACATAAACTCATCATTAAAAATAAGAAGACACGAGTCGGAGGGTTTTTCGATGTGGTGTATATTATGAGATGAAAGGGGTGAAAAGTGGGGATTGAAAGATTCCTAACGGAGCGTGTATCTCTTAAACGACATAGGCGAGGAGTTTGAAACTCAGCGGGAAAAAATCAGCATAAAAATAAGTAAATATGTGTTTGACCGTTTCATCATAAATCCAATTTAAGGGGCCCATGGGGTGGGGTGAAATTCTGGAGGGGGGGGGGAGAAACAGGAAAGAAAGTGTCCTAACTGATTGACTGACTCACTCACTCATCAAACTCAGGGGGGAAAACTGCTTTAAAGTAAGTAAACAGCTGTTCGACAGTTTTTTTCATAAATCAAATTTAAGGGGTTCATGGGGAGGGGTGAGATTCTGAAAAAAGAAAATTGAAAGAAAATGTCCTGACTCACTCACTCACTCACTCACTCATCATCGCCCAGCCAAAATGATTGAAGTTAGAAACATGACAGTTTGGGGATATGTTCATTGTATTTCAAAACAGTCTACTAAGGGAGGATTTTCGGATATCCAGGTTCTAAAGGGGTCTTAATGGGGTTAAACCTGCATTTCATTGAATAACAATATCTCCCGATTGGTTTCATTGGGGGATGTGATACACGGCATATAAACTCATCATTAAAAAGTAAGACACGTGTCTGAGGGTTTTTCGATGTGGAGTAAGTTATGAGGTGAAAGGGGTGAAAAGTAGGGATTGAAAGATTCCTAACGGAGCGTGTATGTCTTAAACGACATAGGCGAGGAGTTTGAAACTCAGCGGAAAAAAAATTCAGCATAAAAATAAGTAAATATGTGTTTGACCGTTTTTTCATAAATCCAAGTTAAGAGGCCCATGGGGAGGGGTAAAATTCTGGGGGGGGGGGGACAGGAAAGAAAATGTCCTAACTGATTGACTGACTCACTCACTCATCAAACTCAGGGAGAAAAACTGCTTTAAAGTAAGTAAATAGCTGTTCGACAGTTTTTTTTATCAATCAAATTGAAGGGGTTCATCGGGAGGGGTGAAATTCTGAAGGGAAAAAAATGAAAGAAAATGTCCTGACTCATTCACTCACTCATCATCGCCCAGCCAAAAATATTGAAGTTGGAAACATGGCATTTTGGGGATATGTTCGTTGTATGTCAAAACCGTACACTAAGGGAGGATTTTTTGATATTCAGGCTCTAAAGAGGTCTTAAGGGGGTTAAACCTGCATTTCATTGAATAACAATATCTCACGAGTGGTTTCATTTGTGGATGTGATACTCGGCATATAAACTAATCATCAAAAATAAGCAGACATGTGTCTAAGGGTTTTTCGATGTGGTCTATTATTATGAGGTGAAAGGGGTGAAAAGTGGGGGTTGAAGGATTCCTAACGGAGCGTGTAGGCCTATCTCTTAAACGACATAGGCGAGAAATTTGAGACTCAGCGAAAAAAATCACCTAAAAAATTAAGTAAATCGGTGTTCGACCGTTTTTTTTTCATAAATTAATTTAAGGGGCCAATGGGGTGGGGTGAAATTCTGAGGGGAAAAAGGAGAGAAAGTGTCCTAACTGACTGACTAACTCACTCACTCATTAAGCTCAGGGGAAAAAGACAGCTAACAAAATAAGTTAATAGGTGTTCAAGCGTTTTTTCATCAATCCAATTTAAGGGGCCCATGGGGAGGGGTGAAATTCTGGTAAAAATAATTGAAAGAAAATGTCCTGTCTGACTCACTCACTCACTCATCACGCCCAGCGAAAACTATTAAAGTTGGAAAAATGAAATTTTGGGAATATGTTCGCTGTATGTCAAAACGTCAACTAAGGAATGATTTTTCTTTATTCGGGTTTTAAAGAGACGTTAAGGGGGTAAACGTGCATTTCATTGAATAACGATATCTCATGAGTTGTTTCTTTGGGGATGTGATATTCGGTATATAAACTAATCATTAAAAATAATCAGACATATATCTAAAGGTTTATCGATGTGGTATATATTATGAGGTGAAAGGGGTGAAAATTGGGGGTTGAGGGATTCTTAACGGAGCGTGTATCTCTTAAACGACATAGGCAAGAAGTTTGAAATTCGGCGGGAAAAAACAGCTTAAAATACAAGTAAATATGTGTTCGACCGTTTTTTCATAAATACAATTTAAGGGGCCCTTGGAGAGGGGTGAAATTCTGGGGGAAAAAAACAGGAAAGAAAGTGTCCTAACTGATTGACTCACTTACTCACTCATCAAACTCAGGTGGAAAATAGCTTTAAATAAGTAAATGGGTGTTCGACCGTTTGTTTCATAAATTCAATTTAAGGGGTTCATGGGAAGGGGTGAAATTATCAAATATAAATGAAAGAAAATGTCCTGTCTCACTCACTCATCATCACCCAGCCAAAATTATTGAAGTTGGAAACATGAAATTTTGGGGATATATTCGTTTTATGTCGAAAACGTCCACTAAGGAAAGTGTTTTGAATATTCAGGTTCTAAATAGGTGTTAAGGGGGTAAACGTGTATTTCATTGAATAACAATATCTCACGAGTGGTTTCATTTGGGGATGTGATACTTGGCATATATACTAATCATTAAAAATAAGCTGACACATGCCTAATGGTTTTTCGATGTAGTGTATATTATGAGGTGAAAGGAATGAAAAGTGGGGGTTGAAAGATTCTTAACGGAGCGTGTATCTCTTAAACGACATAGGCGAGGAGTTTGAAACTCGGAGGAAATCAATCAGCTTAAAATAAATAAATAAATAAATAAATAAATAAATAAAATAAATAGGTGTTCGACCTTTTTTTTCATAAATCCAATTTAAGGGGCCTATGGGGAGGGGTGAAATTCTGGAAGAAAAACGCCCACTAAGGAAGGATTTTTGGATGTTCACTCTCATCGACCAACCAAAACTATTCAAGTTACAAGAATGATATTTTGGGGATATGTTTGTCGAAAACATCTACTAAGGAGGGATTTTTGGATATTAAGATTCTAAAGGGGTGTTAACGGGGTTAAACCTGCATTTCAATGAATATCAATATGACACGACTATGACGCGAGCGAAGCGAGGCTAAAAATGAGATGGTGTGTGTCTGTGTATTACTCAATGACGCAAGTACCACTGGTCCGATTTACATGAATTTTACATGGAAGTAGAAGATTTACCTGGTTAACATATAGGTTACTTTTGATTTGAATACTTTGCACTATTTAAAGATTGCGACCATTTTAGTGACGTCACTACACCCTTTGGTTTTAAACTTTCATATTTCCATTTCAAATAAAAAGAGAACGCTAAAAAATAGCAAACTTTTGATGGCATATACGAGGTTAAAAATTGCATTTCCTATCCGAAATGTATCTCCAACCGTTAGCGAGTAAAACCTAAATTTGTGCTATAAAACACGGTCAACGCAGAGCGGTGTAGTTGGACAAAATGTTCCATCCTTAATCTCCCTCTGCGCAGCACCTCGCCTATCCCCTGTTTTAACTGTCACCTTCACATTTTAATTTATTTACGACGCTTAGCGAAGCACGGGTACTTCAGCTAGTAGCCTATAAAACGCAATTAAATATCACTAGGGGTGGTGATTTTTAGCACGTGCGATACAGTGCGAAATGCTCATATTGGCTTGTACTCTTCTATTTTAGCCTACTTTTCACATTTTGTAAAAATGAGGAAAAAGTAAACTTATGAGATCGATCCGGGAAAATGTGTGTCTGTCTGTCTGTCCTTCTGTCTGGCTGGCTGGCTGGCTGGCTGTGTGTGAGTCCCCCCCCTCTATCAACTCCTAAACGGCTGTAGCCATCGAACCCAAATATGGTATGAGTAAAGATCTCTATCTGAATATCTCAATGCCGTATTTGAAAATTATGTCAGTGCTACCAACTGCTGAAAAATCGCAATTGAAATTTCAGTTGTATATCTTAGAAGGTATGCATGGGAGCCATACCAAAATTGGCACACATATAGATAATAATATTTCAGTTTAATTTCCAGGAGGCCATACATGACAGTGTTGCAAAAATGATTCTCAGCCTGCTGATAGGTTCAATTTTTAAATGCATATAACTTCTACACTGTCAATTGGATTTCAACCAAATTTCGTATGTACTATGTGTAGATAGGCAGATATGACTCAGCTTAATCTTAATAGTCACTAGGTCTGCCAACTGTTAATAAATGCACTCTGTATTGGTTTTATCCAAATACCAATATATCAGAAAGTACGCAAGCCGACAGCTCTAAACTATGCACACGTATAGTACCTGACACTCTAGATGAATTTGGAGTGACTAATGGACCTCAGTACTACCAACATGATTCTAAGCCTGCTGATATGACCAATTGTAAATACATGTAACTTCTATACTATAAATTGGATTTCAACCAAATTTTGTTTGTGCTATGTGTACTAAGAGAGATATAATTATGCGTATTCTTAAGAAAAACCAAGGCTGCCAACTGTTAATAAATGCTGTCTCAATTTTTTTTACCCTGATATCAATATATCAGAAAGTATTGAAGCCAACAGCTCTAAACCTTGCAGACGTATCGTACCTTACATTGTAGATTAATTTGGAGTATGATATACGTCAGTGCTTCCAACATGATTCTAAGCCTGCTGATTGGTCCAATTTTAAAATAAATGTAACTTCTATACAAATAAATGTGTTTCATCCAAAATTGGCACAACAATAGATCATAATAGTTCAGATTATTTCTGACCAACACATGCATGACATTGTTGCCAACATGATTTAACGCGCACTGATAGGTCCAATGTCTAACTACATGCAGCGTCCATGTTATCAATTGGACTTCAGACAAATTTTGTATTCTGTACCTTAAGAGATGGAACTAAGAATCTATTCAGTCATCAGGGCTGCCATCTGTAGTGCTCTATTAGGCTACATTATGCCAGTTATATTTCGAGCTAATTAGAAATTTCGATATCACCAACTCAATTTCGTCATTATTATGTAAATTAATCATTGGAATAAATCTTACATTTCGAGAAAAGTAGGCTCTTTAGTTCGTCACGGAACTTCTTGTTACTCTTCACGACCTGTGAACCATGTTTTAATGTGTTTTAAGAAAGTGTCAAACGCGAAATTGGACTCAAAATGCGAAAATTATACGAAAATGCTACATAAATGCAAAATGAACGATCTTTTCAAATATGACGTTTTTTATTCTTATGGAAATTTCAAGTGCGGAGTTTGTACAGTACACCCTTGAAATGTTTTTGTTGGCTTGACCATTGGTCTGGAATCATCATCATCATCTTTTCTTCGCTCCAACAAGCCGGGTGCGGTTATAAATGAGCCGTCTCCAATTTGTCCTGTCCATCCATAGCTGTCGTTGTTGTATTTGATGCCGAGAACCTCCCATTTGAATTTCTGCAGGAGTGCCGTGACTGTGCTGGCCGTATGAGGTCGGGCATTGTCGTGGAGCGACCACGGTGGCTGTGGCGTTCACTGTCACTCGGCGGTCCTCGGTTATGAGTGCATCAACCAGCTGGACGTAGTCATCGGTAATGCAGGAGGGTGCCCAGACCGGGCATCATCGGCTAACGACACCCGTCCTTCACTGAAGCACTTGTGCCACGCCTTGACCCTTGCAAGGGACATGCAGTGTTCGCCGTACACTTGTGACATTCGGCGATGAATGTCCGTTCCCCCTACTTCTTCCGCTGTAAGAAACCGAACAACACCTCTTTGCTCTTCGTTTTACGCCTCCATGTTACTGTTTGCAATGCGACTGGCAACGTTGGACGATTGATGCATACTGCTGCTCGCTTTGTATCGTCACGTGACGTGCACGCGTGCCCTCTAGCGACGGGCTGTGACCTTCCACGGTCTGGTCAGAACCAAACCTCGTTACATACGCCACGGTTAGCCGATGTAGTCACCGGTTTGCGCATTCCAGCCTCCGGCTCGTTACTTTTTGAACGCACCTTTTACATATATTCGTATCGAGGACAATACAATTATTAAAAAATTTAAAACATATTTACAATATACACCCAAATTGTGTACATATCAAATTGATTTTGAGGCCCAGAATTCGGCAGTCTTGATTGCAGGAGCATTTGCTAAAACCAGATCATCCAGCGTGCAGGCTTCAGGCAAGTTCGGGCAGACCAAGAGGTGTTTCAACATCTTGAATTTCTCCACATTCGCAGGTTGCATCTTCAGTAATGTAGCCCTACCGCTTCACATTTTCTTTGCACGCGTCACTCCAGCTCGCAGTCTGCTCAAAGTCTTCCACGTCTGGTAAGGTAATTGAAAACCAGCAGCTGGCTCTTCCTTTCGGTTTTATTTGTATGATAACCTGTGTTAATGTGATGGCTGTATTAGTGTGCGTAGGCCTATTTGTAATTCAGATGAGGATTGGGAAGGAGGCAGCCGTGTAATCTTAATATAGAAAATTTCCCGTCATTCGCCTGGAGTAGAAGTGATAAACCACGGAAAACCACTTCCAGGCTGTTTGAGGTGGGAATCGAACCCACCCCTTCTCGGTATAGAAGGTGTTGCAATATTTTTTTTCCAACACTGTACCTAGATGAATTTGCTGCAATATGTTTCAATTGAAAAAGTTCGGATTAACCAACTGTGACTTGGTACAGTCCGGAAGGTAACTTATGCATTAAAATACAACTGGTAACACTGGTTTACAAAAAAAACTTATTTTCAGTTAACAAATCCAAATCTAACCTCAGAATTTATGTATCAGCCACAGTTTCCATGTTATAGTGGATTTTAAGTTCGACGATGTCGATATGTTAATATTATGTCAGAAAACTGTTTCATAATGGGTGTCATTAAAGTACTGTTTTTCCAACCAATCAAAGCTCACTATTTTCATTCATTGACCAATTAGGTAAGGGTAGCGTCTGACATGCACTGAAAATCCAACATGTCGGACATGAATTACATGATTTGAAAGTTGACAATGTAGCCTATATTGGATCAACCATTGTAGTTACAATCCATAAACAAACTGGGCAATATTGCAAAAGAAATAGCACTTTACCTTAATATCCGCAACTCCAATTTCTGCATATTCGTAACATTTCGCCGACAATTTTAGTAAATGCAGTTGTTGTCATAAACACACCATAACGTCATGGAGGAAGCAGGCGTCTGACATTAGTTCCACGGAAATTATAATCCAGCTCCTTGTTCAGTAAATGGATTTCTTATGGGAAACTTTTCCGCCAGATACCGTTACTGTTCTATTTGGGACTCAATTGATTTGCCTTTCGTTGACATTCTATACGCAACGAATTTGAAGAATAACTAGTTGATAATACGATACATTTTAATTTTAAAGCGTTGTAACAGCCTATTTTTTTGTTTCAAAGCTTTAGGATCCGTTATTGGGTAGAGATCAAATGCTGAGCCCACACAATTCCCGAGAAGAAGTCAACAGACAAAATCTCGACATATATTTATGAATATTTATGTTAGAACATATAATAAAGTTATAATTATCGTCGAAAATAAACAGTCGTATGCAACTCGCCTATAATGGTAATTAAGCCACTCATAAGGAAATTATAAAACTCGCTTCGCTCGTTTAATAACAAGTAGTTCTGTGAAGAATTATACAGCCTATTTTCATATATCCTACTTATATTAATTGCCTCTATCAATGTAGCATTCAAACTTCAATCGCATGATTAGGACACAAGAAGTAACAAGGAGATTTTAAAATTTCGCACAGCTGCCATCTTGTGGTTATGGAAACAATTGAAATAAATTAGATGCCAGTGGATTAACATTCGTAAAAGGATTTACTGTGCCAAGTTTCACTGCACTCGGATGGTTAAATTGCGAGAAACGTCCATGTGAATATTTATACTTCGCGTCGCCGCCATGTTGGATTTGTGATCGCCAGGTTATTTAAAGT
Organism: Meconema thalassinum; assembly: GCA_946902985.2. NCBI lineage: Eukaryota > Metazoa > Arthropoda > Insecta > Orthoptera > Tettigoniidae > Meconema > Meconema thalassinum. The sequence goes on along the minus strand of OX336388.2, from coordinate 98,783,244 downwards.
CCTATAGGTGAACGTATGTTCATAGCCCCTATGAACATAAAAACAATCAGTTTGATTGCTATAATAGATTCGTAGATATTCAGAGTCGTCTGAATATTTCGGATGGTCGCCATGTTGGATTCTTAAATGTATAGGCCATAGAGTCATGTGCCATTGAAGGAAAATTATTGTGTAGGTTCATTAATCAAACTTTCACTTCGATCACTTGATTACGACACAAAAAATATAAACTTAATTTTAAAATTCGCACAGCCGCCATCTTGAAGTTATATAAACAATTGAACTAAATTAGATACCAGTGCATTGCAATGTGTATAAACATTTCCTGTACCAGATTTCATTGCGTTTGGAACATTAAATCTCGAGAAAGGTCTATTTAAAATTTTCCAAATTCGCTTGGCCGCTATGTTCGTTTTGTAGTTAACGGCTTTTTGAAAGTCTTGTAGGTGAACTTTCAGTAGTGCCCTTTTTCTCCGTATAAAGTTTCAGGGTGATACAGCTCATAGTTTCAGAGATATAGAATGCCAGTGAAATATTTCGCTCATCCGCCATCTTGTGGTTATATGAACAATTGAACCAAGTTAGATGTCGGTGCATTACAATGTGTATAAACATATACTGTACCAAGTTTTATTGCGTTTGGTTGGTTAAATCGCGAGAAACGTCTATTTAAAAGTCGCGAATTCGCATGGCCGCCATGTTGGATTCGTAGTTACCAGATTTTCAAATGTCACATAGGTGAACTTCTAGTAGCTTCCTTTATCACTGTAATAAATTCCTATGAATTTATTACAGTTAACGGCTTTTTGAAAGTCTTGTAGGTGAACTTTCAGTAGTGCCCTTTATCTCCGTATAAAATTTCAGGGTGATACAGCTCATAGTTTCAGAGATATAGAATGCCGGTGAAATATTTCGCTCATCCGCCATCTTGTAGTTATATGAACAATTGAACACACACCTCACACACCCACACACACACACACACACACGCACACACACACACACACGCGCGCACGCTCACACACACGGACAAAAGGTGATCTCATAAGCCTATTTTTTCAAAATTGAAAATAGGCTAAAAATACTCGTTTCTTAATTATTGCCATTATAGGCTCGTTGCATCATGTACTATCGTGCATGCTTGCGTCTGGTGAAATATTTCGCACAGCCGCCATGTTGGAATGGTGAGACTAAACGAAATTTGAAGGGCACGGTCGAGGTCGCCCGGAATAGTACTATGAACTTACAGAGTTTCATTTAAATCGCTCCAGCCGTTTAAAAGTTATTAGGGGACACACACACACACACACCTCACACACCCACACCCACACACACACACACACACACACACACACACGCGCACGCTCACACACACGGACAAAAGGTGATATCATAAGCCTATTTTTTCAAAATTGAAAATAGGCTTAAAATAATCGTTTCTTAATTATTGCCATTATAGGCTCGTTGCATAATGTACTATTGTGCATGCTTGCGTCAGCCTTTATATTACACTAGCAGTAGTGCCCGGCTTCGCTCGGTAAATTTATTCGTTTTACGGATGATAATGAATACTACTACAGAACTGGAGTGCTCAAGGATAAGGATCGGAAAGCACCAACGCTTATTGCAGCTGATAACCTCAGTATACTGCACCAACACCATCGCCCGTATACAGAGGCATACTATTGTCATGAAGATAACTGTTTTAAGAGGCCAGGAATCTTCTTGCACGAATTACTCCCCGTGACTGCAATTTATAAGCAGCTCGCAATTCTGCACCAGAACACTGGTAGGGGCGAAGTGATGCAGCCCGCATTGCCAGGCAACAATTATAGACTTAGGTATTATTGAAGCTGTTCTGGAGCGCTTGTTCTTCCGACTTACTGAACAAAAATCGATCTTTAAGGTTACCTGAGCGGTTTAGCCTAACGCTCCATAGCCTAAACTATTCCTCTTGTTGGATTAAACAAACAAACAAAAAACTCTTCAGCTTTATTATATTAGTAGTCTATAGATTATTGTAATGCCGGTAGATTCGGATAACAAAAGTGCGGAAGCGGGGTGGATGCGGGGCGGATGCGGTGTGGATGCGGATAACGGTTTGTTTATCCGCGGGGGGGCTCTAGTTATTGGGAGGAAGATATTATTGTTTCGCGCCATTGACAATTTCTGTAGACTTAAGGGAATATTCTTAGACACTTGCCGAAGCATTAAGTGCAGTTTGGTAGCTAATAAATGCATGAGTATACTGAATGACTGATTCCATTTTATATGTAAAATTTTGAAGCCGTTTTTCAGTGTTGCCTGTTAAAACTATCAGTATAACAATAACTCTTCAGTCAATACAAATTTAATAAATACATAAATACATAAATATACACGAAATTGCAGGTAAAACGAGACGGAATACAAACATGATAACGAAAAGCACTTAGAAACAAAATATGGGAAGATCAAGAGGTCGGATGAGTTTGAATATCTTAGTGAATGGATCCAGCCTAATGGACTTAGGTATTATTGAAGCTGTTCTGGAGCGCTTGTTCTTCCGACTTACTGAACAAAAATCAAACTTTAGGGTTACCTAAGAGGTTTAGTCTAATGCTACATATCCTAAACTATTCCTCTTGAATCTGGCTATCATGTACAAAAATAATGTTTCGAATCCGACTGGTAGTTCTAGAGATTAGCGCGTTTACCCACATAAACAAACAAACAAACAAACAAACTCTTCAGCTTTATTATATTAGTATAGATGTATCTAGCGAAAGGAGAACAAACAAATCTGTGTTAGTAAACAAATTAATCAATGAAATGAGCTAAATTAGAGCAAAGAACAGTAAATACACAATAAACAATGCAACTACCATCAACATGCTGCAATGCGCTTCATTCGTACCCTGGCGGGGGGTTTCAGAACTAAGGTTAATGAATGGACGTCTTTGTATATATATTTCGATTGTTTTCCAACAATTACATACACAACTCGGAAAACTGAAAGTAAATTAATTAAGCAATACCAACGTAACCAAAAAAGCTGCATTTTCCATGTGTTTAAAAATAGAGGGTACCAATCACGAAATCAGACCCCTTTAGACAAAAAGATACAGTCAGTCTGAGAGACTAGACTTTATATCATTTCAGATGATGCATGCTACAAATGCTACACATGTTACAAAGGCTCAGGAGGGCTTCTCCCAGGACTCTTTCAACAGACTCCATTACCCATTAAGTTAGGCTTCCCGCGCGGGGAACAGAGAGCGGGAGATGCACTCTGCTGCATGACGTCACGCACTCGCCGTCTCCGTATCGCATAACGCCAGACCCGAGGAGTAAACTCAGACTCAACAGACTCCATTACCTTTTAACTTAGGCTTCCCGCGCGGGGGCTGTATGACGTCACGCACTTGCCGTCTCTGTATTGCATAACGCCAGACCCCAGCAGTAAACTCAGACTCGGTGCATATGCACTGAACAACATGATGACGTCATACACGCCGTAGCCGTAACGCATAACGGTAGACCAAAGCATAACGATGAAGTCGACAAGATCATTTGAAATGATAAAACGGATGAATGGCGCAATTCACTTTTGTGACTGAATTACAGTGTAGCACCGTGCTGTGACATGAAAGAGAGGAGCCCGTTGCTAGGAAGTGGAGGCAATTCCAGGCTTATCTCGGAGCCCTGAAGTTTCCACACTCACGTCTCACTGGTTTTAAGCGATGTTCGGTTAAACAATTAACAATCATCCATTGAAAAAGGAGGCAAGGTTTCTCCGAAACCTAGGGTTCTAATCTAAATACACACGGCATTAGCCCAAAAAACATGAATTATTTATATAATCTGGGCCGTGAAAGCCTTAATACACAAATTAACAATCGAATAATATGAAAACGATTAATCGACTGACCGTTCAATCGATTAATCACGAACCAAATAAAATATTAATCTGCTAACCGAAGAATCGATTAATTCATTACTAGACACGAAATAAGAATAGAAGTATAAATGAGAGTCATCGCTTAAGTTGATGTATGCTCATTTTCAAAATGATAATGTTATATAAATCTATAAATGCTAATTTTTGCTTAAATATACAAAGTGTCCTTCCTTGTTTATGTTAACAATAACCAAATAATAGTCATTGACAGTGGAAGGACAAACACCAATCAAATAGGGAACGGTTTCGAAAAAAGGGTTTCCAACAAATATTTTGAATTCTTGTTCAATGTTTACAATTTAGGAAAAGCTTGCCACGGTGGGTGAGTGGATAGCATGTCGGTCTACTAACCCCAAGATTGCAGGTTCGCCCCTGACCGTGGTAAGTGATTTTTGAAAGGCGGCAAAAATACGATACGCATGTCATACGATGTTGGCATGTCAAAGAACCCATTTGAATTCAGTAGGCCGAGTTCATAATGGCAAAATTAATCTCGGGAGTTTCCGCCAGTACAAGTTCCTCATTTCTCTACTAGAAAGCGCTATTGTGTTCAAGGAGATTAGATATCTAACATCTAACCTCCTTGACTTTCATAGTCAAGGTACTACGAAATTCGACATGCAAGCTACCCTCTGGGTGTCAAATAGCAAAGCTTGCACCAGGCACCCGAGGCCATACGATATTATTATTATTAATTTAGGAAAGAAACATTTTTGTTTTACTTTGCTTCAATCTAGTTTTCACAGAGAATGTACATTATTTAAGATATATAATAATAATATATTACAAGATGTTCAGTAAAGAACATATAGTATACCTTCCCCTAAATGTATGAGTATAGTTATAACTAAGGTTCGGTTGTTAAGAAAAAGTCATATTTTTTTCCTGAGCTCATTTTACCTGAAATCTGAAAAATAAGTTTGAATGACGGGTCCCTGACCACGTTTAAAGCAATTTGATGTTGCCTATAAATGCATATTTTGGCAATTGTTATTGTTTTGGTCGCCTCCGTAGCGTAACGGTCAGCATGGTTAGCTGCCGCCCCGGAGGTCCTGGGTTCGATTCCCGGCTCTGCCACGAAATTTGAAAAGTGGTATGAGGACTGGAACGGGGTCTACTCAGCCTCGGGTTTCCCAAATGAGTAGAGGGGGTTCGATTCCCACCTCAGCCATCCTCGACGTGGTTTTCCGTGGTTTCCCACTTCGTCTTCGGCCAAATGCCGGGCTGCTACCTTCTTCAAGGCCACGGCCGCCTCCTTCCCTCTTCCTTGCCTATCCATCCTAACCATCCATTACCTTCCCTCATGAGGCCCCTGTTCGCTTTGCAGGTGAGGCTGCCTGGGCGAGGTGCCAATCCCACCTCACCAGTTGTATCCACTCCGATTAGATGTTCCCAGCTCTAGGACACTGCCCGTAGAGGTGGTAGTGGTGAGTTCCCTCGCTGAGTCCGTGGGTTCCACCAACCTGGAGGGTAAACGACTAAGAAAAGAAAAGAAGAAAGAAGTTATTATTTTGGTCATATTTGGTCATATTTTAGTGATATAAGGTCATAATTGGTTATAATTTCAGCACTTTTGTTTAAATTGAGGCGTCGTTAACAAGGTACGTGTTATCTGCGTCGAGTTTCAAACACAGAATTTCCGAATAGTGTAGTAGATATATTTTTCTTTCTCTTCCCGGAACAGGCAGATAGCAGGTTTAGAAGACCTGATTACAAGAAGGCGCTCCTCTACGGACGTATTTTAGCACATCTTTCTGGACAAGTTAGATTGTGACACTGTACGCATGAGGTCACGGAACATGACGATAGTGTGCTTTCAACTTTCAATAGGTTGTCATAGATTTTAGGTCATATTTCATAGTTTTTAGGTCATATTTAGCTAGTTTTTAGGGCATATATGCTTGCATATTTTGTACTTCCTTGGGTCTTAAACTTCCGAACCCTAGTTATAACACTTTGTCTTTATCTTAGAGTATAATAGAATTATTTCTTGGTTGAAGACCTTAAAAACTATTTACCTCTACCTTGAAGCAGGAACAAAGCACCAGGCATAGATGATATACCGATTGAGTTGCTATGCTGCATAGGAGATGAAGGTCTGATCAGGTTATTTCACTTGGTGTGTAGGATTTATGAGGCAGGTGAGGTACCCCCTGATTTCAAGAAGAATGTAATCATCCCTATACCAAAGAAAGTGGGAGCTGACAGATGTGAAGATTACCGTACAATCAGCTTGATTACTCATGCTTCAAAGATCCTGTCTAGAATAATTTACAAAAGCATTGAAAGCCAGATAGAAACGGAGTTGGGTGAAGACCAGTTTGGTTTCAGGAGAAATGTAGGAACAAGGGAAGCTGTACTAAGTCTTAGGCTGATTTTGGAAGGTAGAATAAGGAAAGATAAGAGAACGTTCATGGCTTTTGTAGACTTAGAAAAGGCTTTTGATAACGTTGATTGGACTAAATTGTTTGACATTTTGAAATCGATTGGAATAAAGTACAGGGATAGGAGGGTGATATACAATTTGTACAGAAACCAGACAGCAGTCATTCGAGTTGAAGGACATGAGAGAGAAGCTGGTATTCAGAAAGGTGTAAGGCAAGGCTGCAACTTATCACCCATACTTTTAAATCTTTACATTGAACAAGCAATGAAGGAAATTAGAGAAAAATTTAAAGTGGGAGTGAAGATTCAAGGAGAAATAATTTCAACTCTGAGATTTGCTGATGACATCGTCATCTTGGCCGACAAGCCTGAGGATTTGAATGAGTATTTGAATGGTATGGACTCCGTCTTACGGAAAGAATTCATGATGAAAATTAATAAATGTAAAACAAAAATACTGGAATGCAGCCGAAATAAATCAGAAACCTCTATGGAGATCAAATTGGCAGGTGAAAAGCTAAAGGAAGTAGGAGACTTCTGTTACTTAGGAAGCAGAATAACCAGTGATGGACGAAGCAAAGAGGATATAAAAAGTAGGTTGGCTCAGGCAAAGAAAGCATTTCTACAAAAAAGGAATCTGCTGACATCGAATATAGATTTAGGTATTAGGAAGTCATTTTTGAAAGCCTTTGTCTGGAGCGTGGCGCTCTATGGAAGTGAAACTTGGACTATTGGTGCAGCAGAAAAGAGGAGAATTGAAGCATTTGAAATGTGGTGTTACAGGAGAATGATGAAGATCAGATGGGTAGATAGGGTTACAAACGAAGAGGTATTAAGACGAGTGGGAGAGGAGAGATGTATCTGGCGACTGCTAATGAAGAGAAGAGATAGGTTGGTAGGACACATACTAAGACACCCAGGAATAGCAAGCTTAGTTATGGAAGGAAGGGTCGAGGACAAGAACTGTAGGGGTAGACCAAGGTTAGAATATGTTAAACAGATTGCCTCGGATGTAGGGTGTCGGAGCTATGTAGAGATGAAACGATTAGCTCAGGACAGGGAGGCATGGAGAGCTGCATCAAACCAGTCAAAAGACTGAAGACTCAAACAACAACAACTACCTTGACCTTGCTGTTCCACCCCTTAAGACAACCATAGCTATAGCCATAACTCTACCAAACACCAGAACCTCGAATAAACTACTTCCATCATTGAAGAAAGAAAGACAGAAAGAAAGAAAGAGAACACATATCTCAAGAATTTTATGGAACTGGAGACATAATCGACCGGACGTGGGCAACATCCAACTTTGAGTTGAGGCATGTGTTTACACGCCTGGCTGTCCATGACTTTCAACACCTTAATTCCATTAACAAATCTTTCCATGGCCCTACAGTGACGCGTGTATGCCGACTATGTGGACAAGCATGTGAACGCTACCACTTAGAGCTCTGTAGTTTAGGAAACAATCAAAGACTCTGCAATTCAAATTCCCAGAGCGCATGGTGTACATGTTCATTCTTTATTTTCGATTTCTATTTGGCTGCAATAGAAGTATTAATTAATATCCTGAACTAGCACCAACAGATAGAGTACAGGTACTATGTGAGATCGTTTTGTCTTTAGTTCAAATAACATTTTCAAATAACACACAATAGGCTGTTACAAACGCTTTAAAATAAAAATGTATCGTATTATCAACTTTACATTCTTCAAATTCGATGTGTATGGAATGCCAAACAGCACGTAGAACAGTCAGGAAATCTGGCCGATAAGAATATCCTAATAGGGAGAGTGCATTCTAGTGGCCATAAAAGGAAACTTTTCAATTCAAGCTGGAAGGTAATATGTGAGCCAGTGCCAGGGGGTGTCAACCAGATAGGGATTATTTGGTACCATCGGTGTAGTTGCGCGGCCAGCCATATGGAGCGCTGTATATCGTCTTGCCAACATATGCATGATACACGTTGTAATTAAATTGCAAACATATCCCTATATTTAGTCAATAAATATACACATAATTCCTAATTGACATTTCCTTGCAATTATCTTGCTCACAGACGATAATTACGGCACTTATCATTAAATAAACATTATTTCTACTGGGTTGGCGGCATTGACCAACATGGACGCTCTGTTTATGTCTTGCATGGTGTAAACAATATTGGCCGTATATTAATATTTTATAATAAGCTAATGTTGTGTTCTTTCTCATCTTTCTTTCTTCAAATCGTCTTCTTGGTAATGAGAAGTGAACAGTTCTTCTTCTGCTATGCCAAGTAAGTACGCTTATTTTAAGAGTTTAAGTGAAAACTTGTTTCTGTAGTGCCTGTGAAAAATATATCGTACCGGTAGCCTAGTTTTGAATTGATATTAGACGCAGTGTACAGGTGATATTCTACTTGACATATTAATTAACTTTCACTATTATTTATTCCACAGGTAGGCCTACCAAATTCTGTGAACAAACAAATCGTAAATTGCTGTTCTCGAAATAGCAGAGGAATGTGGCAATTAGGCCTACTCTCCTGAGAAATGACCAGGTAAGAGTCTATGTTACCGTAATGTTTTCAACTTGATTACATCTTGCAGAGATACGTACAGTACCATGAGCCTATTGCATATGTGTACTCAAGTTCTTGAGGAGTGTTAATAATTCATTTTACATTGCGGTAGATTAAAAATGTCATGGTTCATGACAACATGTCTAAGCTTTAATATTTTCCCCTTCCTTGAATTTCAAATTATTGGTACCGTATTCAAAAAAGATCAGTTCTTGCACATGTTAGTTACTGGTGCAGTGGCAAGTATTCAGTTGGTCGAATATGTAGTAATGCCATTACTGATGTAGAACTGTAATTACAGGTTCTAAAATCTTAACACACACTGGTCCTGTGGGTGGCTGTGTGCTCTTGTTCTATGGAGCTAAGTCCAACATTAAAATTTATTTCATAGGTCTACGTTTTGGTCCAAATATACAAATGAACGAAGCACCAAATTGTGAACGCATTTGTACTCTGAATTTGAAGAATATTAAGTTCATCAGAATGGTTTCATTTTATGCGTATGTTGTTATTTTGGAATAGGCTATATTTATTTTTCTTCCCATCATTCCATAATTATTTTTAGAAAATTCAGCAGCTACAGCACTGTATTCATACGTTGCAAAACTATTTCTCTTATGGCAGAAGAGTAAGAATACAATTAGAAATGATGAGACATCTTTCAGATGGGTGATACCTGCAGAATCAGTAACAAAACCACTCACCAGACATATCAAAAATCTAGAAGATATGCTGGTGTTACCCTTAATTGTTGAGCAACAGAAACACACGTGGATTAGTTACATTAATCACAGAATTAATATTTTAGTTATTTACTGAAAGGTGAGAGAGGCAATCTTATGGGTTGCATCAATCATAGATGTCCATTACATTAAGTTAATAAATAAGCTTCTGTGTCTAACTAAAATAAATACTCATCAGTTTTGAAGGGGCGTTAAGTCATAAAACAGTGTAAAGAAGATTGGTTAATATGTTTATGTTGTACCCTAGCGAAATGTAAATATTATATGTCAGAAAACTGTACTATAATGAGGCTCATTATAGTACAAGTTTTCATTTTGATACAGTTTCTCCCACCAATCAGAGCTCAAGAAACAGTTGTGTGACCAATTAGGTGAGGATAGCATCGCACCTGCGCTCACTTCCATGGCTCCCTCTTTTAAATTTCACTGCGTGGCGAGTGTCATAGTGAGGTACTCCAGGAGACCATGGTCAAATACAAGGTATTCTCTGCATCCCATGCGCTCTGTTCAGTACATAAAACTGGTGAAATCTCAACAGATATTTATGAATATTTATGTTCGAACATAAAATAGTTATAATTATCGTCGAACATAAACAGTCGTATGCAACTCGTCTATAATTGTAATTAAGACACTCGTATGGAAATTATAAAACTCGCTACGCTCGTTTTATGAACATACTCGTGTCTTAATTACTGTCATTATAGGCTCGTTGCATAATGTACTATTAAGTTACAAGGTGCACATATAATAAGCCACTACAACAGAGATCTGAGTGAAATTACATGCAATTTTATTAACAAATAGGTGCAGGCTAGAACTATTACCACGGTGTTGTATTGTTTCTTCCAGTATCACAGTAAACAATTTGTTTTAAAGGACTCTTCACTTTGTATTATGTACACACATCAAAAAAAGTTTTGCATCACCTCGGTTCCAAGAGTTCCGGAACCTTTAAATACAAAGGGAATAGAGATCAACACAAACAACATTTCAGCTCGTTTTATTGCTCATGAGACCCACACATTGCATGTTGTACCATCATACAGCTAGACTTTCAGCATTTGTGGTCCAGATTGCAGTACACACCACTACCTCTAATACCCAGTAGCACGTCCTCTTGCATTGATGCATGCCTGTATTCGTCGTGGCATACTATCCACAAGTTCATCAAGACACTGTTGGTCCAAATTGTCCCACTCCTCAACGACAATTCGGCGTAAATCTCTCAGAGTGGTTGGTGGGTCAAGACGTCCATAAACAGCCCTTTTCAACATATCCCAGGCATGTTCGATAGGGTTCATGTCTGGCGAACATGCTGGCCACTGTAGTCGAGCGATGTCGTTATCTTGAAGGAAAGCATTCACAAGATGTGCACGATGAGGTCGAGAATTGTCGTCCATGAAGACAAATGCCTCTCCAATATTCTGCCGATATGGGTGCACTATGGGTCGGAGGATGTCATTCAGGTATCGTAAAGCCGTTTCGGAGCCTTCCATGACCACCAGTGGCGTACGTCGGCCCCACATAATGCCACCCCAAAACATCAGGGAACCACCACCTTGCTGCACTCGCTGGACAGTGTGTCTAAGACGTTCAGCCTGACCAGGGTGCCTCCAAACACGTCACCGACGATTGTCTGGTTGAAGGCATATGCGACACTCATCGGTGAAGAGAACGTGATGCCAATTCTGTGGGGTCCATTCAGCATGTTGTTGGGCCCATCTGTACCGCGCTGCATGGTGTCGGGGTTGCAAAGCTGGACCTCGCCATGGACGTCGGGAGTGAAGTTGCGCATCATGCAGCCTATTGCGCACAGTTTGAGTTGAAACACGACGTCCTGTGGCTGAACGAAACGCATTATTCAACATGGTGGCATTGCTGTCAGGGTTCTTCCGAGCGGCAATCCGTAAGTAGCGGTCATCCACTACAGTAGTAGCTCTTGGGCGGCCTGAGCGAGGCCTGTCATCGACAGTTCCTGTATCTCTGTACCTCCTCCATGTCCGAACAACATCGCTTTGGTTCACTCTGAGACGCCTGGAAACTTCCCTTGTTGAGAGCCCTTCTTGACACAAAGTAACAATGCGGACGCGATCGAACTGCGGTATTGACCTTCTAGGCATGGTAGAACTACAGACAACATGAGCAGCGTACCTTCGTCCTGGTGGAATGACTGGAACTGATCGGCTGTCGTACCCCCTCCGTCTAATAGGCCCTGCTCATGCATGGTTGTTTACATCTTTGAGCAGTTTTAGTGACATCTATGAACAGTCAAAGGGACTGTATCTTTGATACAATATACACAGTCAACGTCTATATGCCGGAGATCTGGGAACCGAGGTGATGCAAAACTTTTTTTGATGTGTGTATTATGTTATATCGTGGAATAGATAGATAGATACAAGACAAATATAATTCATTATATGCCTATGTAATGGTTGACATACCTATAGGTAGTATTTTATTCCTACACGTTACTTACAGTATTTTTCAACACGTAGGATGCCAATGTCTAAGCCAGTCACAGCTCGTGCTCAGTAGCGGCCGGTGTAGGAAATTAGTTGTGTGCTGTAACCCATCCCTCCTCTAAAGAATTAAATTATTTAGAAACATACAGGAGCATTCTCTCAGAAACACTCAAGAATAAGTTGGGAATGTTAATAAACCTTCAGATGGGAACTGCTGATAGCTTCCTCTATTTTTCCCCCGCTCGATTTGAGCGATTCCCTCTAAAATGCTATCGCAGAGACTAGAAGGTACCACCGGCCACGTTCTCATTTCGTGTGACCAGTGCTTCCACTCCGTGGATGAACGAAGAATGCCTTGGCTCTGGTCAGGACCTTCTATACTACCGGACCTGACACGGCAATCCAAGATTTACTCAGAGTGTATCCACATTACTCCCTTCACTTATCCAAGAAATAAATTTTGATTTCAGGTAAGGTCCAAATTCATCGAATTTAGTTCTTCTATAAAATTTCTTGTCCTGTGTGACCCTCCTATTAAGCCTTTCTGGTACCAGACCAACGTCCATTATTGCAGCCTTATGGTCACCTATTCCTTCAATTACGTGGTTTTTTTCAACAAGTTTCCCTGGTTTTATCAGGAATACATCCAGCAAGTTACTGAGCCTAGTTGGTGCTTGCACTACTTGTGTAAATCCTCCCTCCCAAACTAATTTATTTGCAAGTTTCTGTTCATGGGCTTCTGTTGCAGCTCCATTCCAATCAACTTCTGGCAAATTTAAATCCCGCCCAATTATTACCATGTCATTAAGTTATTGTTTTTATGAGTGTAATCTATTACTTTCTCAAATATTTCCATGTCTCTTTTCTCTCTCCCAGGCCTATATATTCCTATAATTCCCACCTCCTTCATATTGTCACAATCTAATTCTATCCTAATAGTTCATCCTTTTCATCGGTAAACCCTTCATGTGAGCAGTAGGTTTCCTGCACCAGAATAAACACCCCCCCCCCCCTCCCTCCCTTCTTATTTCCTCGGTCTCTACGATAGACTGCATACCATTCTGGGAATACTTCTCTATTTCCTACCCCTTCTCTCAGCCATGATTCCACTCCTATCGCCACATCAATTTCATATGGTTCCAATGCTGTACTGAGTTTTATATGCTTGTTTACTACACTTTGACAGTTTACCAAGAGCAATCTTAGACCCCCTACCCCTTCAAATTTTGATGTTGTGGTTGTGCAATTAGTAATACGCGATGACTGTAGTAGTGTGTGTAGCTGTATAAGGCACAGGCATGGGGAGGTGCCCCAGGAGAATTAAGGTACTACCGCAGTTCCATCAGGAAAGGAATCAAATAAAATAATGTTGAGGCCCACAGGGGAGATCTGTAGAATATCTTGGCAGAGTGGACAGGAAAAGTTGTAACTGTTCCTGTAGGAATTTCAATTTCTTTTTAGTACATATTATTCTTAAAAATAAATGTGACCAACCAGGTGGTATAATTCTTGGTTGTCACTTCTGGGGTCCATGTTTGATTCCTGAATTTCAAGAAATCTAATTCTAGTCTGAGGGTAAGAACAGGGTATACACAGCCTAGTGAGGTAAACCGAGAAATGTTGGGTTTGATTCTCCGCTTAGCCACCCAGCAAGTGGTTTATCATGGGTTCCCACACATACTGAATATAAATTTCTAGGTAATTCCTATCATGACTGCCTCCTGTAAATCCGTAAACAAGTAGGGTAGTCGTATTCGTTCATTCCTATTCATGAGCTTAAATGGCACTCTGTCAAACGCATACATGTGTCAGAATCCAGCACAACACAAAATAACATAATGACTTGATTTTGTCTGCTGTTAATTCATTTTATGGGCTTGGGACATCTTGGTCATCAGCCCCGTGCAGTTGGGTGTGGGTAGAATTGCTCCGATTATGTGATGACTGTAGTAGTGTGTGTAGCTTTATAAGGGACGGGCATGGGGAGGTGCCCCAGGAGTTGAAATAAGGTACTACCGGAGTTCCATCAAGAAAAGAATAAAATAAAATAATGTTGAGGCCAACAGGGGGGGTCTGCAGAATATCTTGGCTGAGTGGACAGGGAAAGTTGTAACTGTTCCTGTTGGTATTTCAATTTCTTTTTAGTACATATTATTAAAAATTCTTAAAAATAAATGTTCTTAACTATGGCTGCCACCTTTCCAGTCCTCATCTGAATTACAGAAATTATAGCCTACACACTATTACAGATACCACAATAACACAGATTATCATATAAATCCTATACACTTCCAAATATATGGGGCTAAATGAATATGTTATCAAAAGCCCTAAAATTAATATCAAAAACACAATGATTCTACAATAAGAGATTCTTTTAAAATATAGTTATAGTAGGTGCAAACTTACACATATCAGCAAATTCAAGTTCTCCATTTCAAGCATTACACATTTATTAAGTTAACTGTTTCAACATACAAACTTGCATGTGTTGTAGGAATTTGCGGTTCATCGGTGTCAGCCATGGCGTCAAGGAGGTAATAGGTCCATTATCATGTGCTGTAGCCTACCGTTATACCTTGGCAAGAAAGAAGAAAATGCCTCAACACATACTTTTAAAAGGACCAGATTTGATTACTGTATTTTTGCTAAGTTTGATTTTGGCTCTCCCTGTTATTTTTTCTTCGTTAACAAACTTTTTAAATAAAACATGATGATTTCTAGCAGTATTTAGTGTGTTTCTTGTTTTTCATTGAAAGTACTATTTCTCCTTTCCCCTTCACAGCATGTCATAGAATTTACTGTATTAGTGTGCCATGAAATTTGTTTATGTACATGTACTTACTGTATTTCACCCTTCAAAATTGGTGGACTGGATATATTTTAAAGGTAATATGAAATGAACTACTGTTTATAAATTTTGTGTTATCCAATTATTTTTCTGAAACTAATGAATTTGGCACTAATTACACTAACAATTTTAGTGTGATGAGGATCAGGTTACACCACCTATTTCCTTTGTATTCTCTCATAAAATTTTCCTGTTATTGCGAACAGCATCAAGCATTTTAAGATATAAATAATCTCCCTTCCCAGTACTTTTACTTTCTAGTTTAATCTCGGAACTAATCGGTTATAAATGGGCCTACAGTGGTTAATTGGAAGGGACCATTTTTTTTAAATTGAGTAATAATATGCTGCAGACCTTATAGTAGTCTAATTCTTGTCAATGCAATAAGCTCCAATTGCAACTGAAAGAAATGTAAACATGTAAATTATTGATGAGGTCATGTCCTAAATGCTGTGATTGCTCATTTCAGAGTTCCGGAATTCACAATTTCCCACTTTTTTTTAAAAATCTGTTATTGCTATTTTGAATGTGATTTATTTCGTGTAGATCATATTATTATCTCCACACTTAAAAACGTGTGCTGTAAGTATTGGGAAGATTGTGATTTTCGGAACATTGAAGTGGGCAGAGCAGTTAGGACGAGAATATTTAGCGGAACGAGGGGAAGGGGTGGGGGTAGGCTACCCGCACGGCCGTGCTCAACTAGTACCGCGGTCAAACACCAGACAGCGCTGAAGTCTTAGGTACCAAGAATTAGCATGGCTGTCGGCTATCTGTAGTAGTAGGTAATCTGAGGCCAGTGCGCAATAAGTTGGCCATGATAGTTCACCTGGTTGCTGTTAGATGTCTCTTGCAGATCCGCTGGCGAATTTTGTTTTAATTAAATATATATTTTCCATTGTAATATGCAAAATACAACGCTTAATTTTAAAACGTCTGAGTAATTACGAAACAATAAATATAAAAAAATGCCAAAAAAAACTCTGGTAGGATTTATAATTTTATTAATGCAGCCAATAGCCATGTACTTTTCTTTTCTGGACGGGTCAGGGAAGGGATATTGGAAGGAAATCGGCCGTGGACCTATTGAAAGGAACCGTCCCGGCATTTGCCTGGTGGTGAAAATGGGAAACCACGAAAACCATTTTCAGGACGGCCGAGGTGGGAATCGAACCCACGCTCTCCCGATGCCAGCGAGGCACGATGAAGCGCTTTAGCGCTCTCGGCCACCGTGACCGGATTTGAACCCCAGTCATGTGGGTGAAAGACTAACGCTTTACTACGCAGGCAATCATGTCAACCAAAATTCGTCGATATCAATTGACTTACATACAATGTGTTAGCAAATAATGATTTAGACTAAACGATTTCTTCAGTGGAGTATATACAGGGTCATCAATTTAAGTCTCGCATCCGATACCGATCACGGCGCGGCAAGCTCTCGCGCTGACACCCGCTCGCTGGCCGGTAAAAAGTGCGCGACTTCTCCCCACTACTTCGCGTCAACATACAGTCATTTAATAGCAATTTCTAGTGAAAATAATTATCTACAAACTTACCTGGTTTTACAAGAAATGTTCAAAGTGTTGTCCGTCAGCTCGCAAGCATGCCTGGCACCTCGTAAACAAGTTTCTAGACACACGGCGAATTTCTTCCTGGGTGACGTTCGTTATAACTTGGCGAATATTTTCTTTTAACTCCTCACTTGTGTGAGGATTGTTTGCATATACCTTTCCTTTCAGAATTCCCCAGAGGTAATAATCACATGGAATCGAAAACGGCACTCTCTAACAGAAGAATACTTCGCATAAGAAAGCACAATGAATACACGTTGTTCTATAGAAAACATCACTTCGCATAACAAAGCACAATGAATACACCTTGTTGTATAGAAAACATCACTTTAAGGCAACACATAAACTGTAAAATTGCCCCGAGACTGCACTGTATGCTAGGTCAAATCAACTAGCACTTCACAAGCTTGAATACGCCGGAGATACTGACAGCTTATTGCAACATTGCCGATCGCAGCGCACGTGTTCATTGCGGGGAGAACGCCAAGGCCACCTTGACCGGCCTAGCGGCCGCATCTGCCAAGGCCACCTTCACCGGCCTAGCGGCGCGGGAAATAAAATGATGACCCGGTACTTTTTACATATAAAGCATTTTATACAAAATTTATATTATTTCCATCAGTAGGCTATATTGCATGCATTACTCAAACTAGTGAAATATACATGGATCAGGCACAAGATATCAGCTGCCATCTTGTATTGTAACTGTGACGGTTCAGCTTTTTAAATTCACTTCTGCACAATAATATTACAAGATAAACTTTTAATTTCGAACGGGCCACGTCCTTTAGAACAGTTTGAAAGATTCTCGGTTCGATAATCGGAACGGTTGGGTCCCATGATATGGATTATAAAGTTTGCATAATTCACACGGCCGCCAACTTCAAATGGTATGGCTGATAACGTTGTAGTTTGGTTACAAGACGCTTCCCATACGAAGGTATGTTGTTACCAAATTTGGTAGAGATTGGATGATTAGATTAGTCGTTATTTGATTTTACGTTTTGAACGTTTGAGTGGCCGCCATTGAGTTTTGGCAAAGATGGTGGCGATATAAAACATGACCCTGAGGTGCCCTTTGCTAGTTCTACCTCTGTACCAAATGTCGTACAATTCGGATACACCGTGTTTGAATTGATAGGGTACACACACTTCACAATTTTTGGCCCTGTGTAGATCTCATAAATCTACTTTCATTGTTTGCAAAAATCGAAAATAGGCTAAAAATGAGATGGTGTGTGTCTGTGTGTCTGTGTATTACTCAATCACGCAAGAACCAGTGGTCTGATTTACATGAAATTTTACATGGAAGTAGCTGATTTACCTGGTTAACATATAGACTACTTTTGATTTCGATACTTTGCACTATTTAAAGATGGCGACCATTTTAGTGACGTCAATACACCCCTTGGCTTCAAACTTTCATATTTTCAATTCAAATAAAAAGAGAACGCTAAGAAATAAACGAGGTTAAAAATTAAATTTTCTATCCGAAAGGTCCTTATCACTTTTCGTGCATCTCCAACGGTTAGTGAATAAAACCTAAATTTGTGCTATAAAACACGCTCAACGCCGAGTGGTGTAGTTGGACAAAATGTCCCATCCTTACTCTCCATCCGCGCAGCACCTCGCCTATCCCCTGCTTTAACTGTCACCTTCACATTTTAATTTATTTCTGACCTGCAGCGAAGCACTGGTATTTCAGCTAGTTTAAAATATAAGATACAATATATTTCAATTAATTAAATGTCTGTTCTGATGTTCTACGGGCACGTCTTTGAATGGACAACATCAGATTTACCAAGCGGATCTTCTCCTTGATTAAAAGCTACAATGGCTCAATGAAGTTCAAAAAGAATTGGATTCCGCTAAGATTTGTGACCTTGATGTCCTTCATCGCTCCAAATTTGCTGATATGTTTAACTATTGGTCCCTGCCTCCCTAAAAGAGGCTGTTTCACCAACTCATTACTAACGATTAGTTATTTAATTTCTATTTAACTTAAATACAAGAGTTAATGCGTGACTATCGTTGATACATTTCACGAGGCCATTCGGGTTCGGAATTATTTAATAGTACATTATGCAACGAGCCTATAATGGCAATAATTAAGATACGAGTGTGTTTATAAAACGAGCGTATGCGAGTTTTATAATTTCCATGCGAGAGTCTTAATTACCATTATAGGCGAGTTGCATACGACTGGTTATGTTCGACGATAATTATTATAATTATTTTATGTTCGAACATAAATATTCATAAATATCTGTCGAGATTTCGCCAGTTTTATGTACTGAACAGAGCGCATGAGATGCAGAGAATGCTTTGTATTTGACCATGGCCTCCTCGATTACCCTACTATGACACTAGGCCAGGCAGTGAAATTTAAATTAGAAGGCCGTGGTACTCAATGCATCTAATTGGTCAAACAACTGTTTCTCGAGCTCTGATTGGTGGGAGAAACTGTTTCATAATGAAAAATAGTGTTATAATGAGCCTCATTATAGTAGAGTTTTCTGACATATAATAGTCAGGGTCGAACATAAATAAGCTTTACGGCTCTCGCGCAAGCGTGGACTCGGTTTCACCCTGGACTAACATGGCGATCAGGTCAAAAAGCAAGTAGCACTGATTGTTGTTTGCGATGCTTCATTGAGATTTTCTGGAACATAATTATAAAGGAAGGGAAATACAGAAGACCTTATTGGTGGCAAAAGATTAAAATGATATGAACAGAGTAATTAGAAGAACTGGCAGTTGTGGGAATACATAGCTTAATAGGACGTGGTCTACTAGTTGTCTTCGTAAAGTAATCGGTTGCGGTGCAGACTGTCAATTTATTTTGCACCGCTGGAAGTAGTTCGAATCCCACTTCAGATATGCTTTTTTTTCTAATTCCGTATTCTTCTTTCTTGGAAATAAACTTTAGTAATGTGTGTGGTCATTTATAATTTCATTGTCATAAGCACATTTTATATTCATATGGATGAAACTTCGTGTGAAACTTGGAAACAAACCGCCATTGTGAGATATACAAGGTAGAGTTCAGCTCTTTCCCTCCACTTTAACGATGCTTTAGAGTGTTGAGTGGTCTGATTTGGCCATTTAACGTAATTCCTTGTTAGTGGTAAGTTAAGGAGCGTTTCTGTTTGATGAAATGCTCGAGCAAAGTTAAATAAACTTTAATGATGAGTTAGGAGGTAATTGACGTTGGTGAAAATGGCCCTTTAAATGTCTAATTGTAGGAAACCTCTCTCGCAGGAGAGAAGGGAAAAACTATCAACCGGACGCAAGAGATATTGGGAACGGAAGAGGGCATCGAAGAAGAACTAGTCATAAGCCCTCCTCAGTGGCCGGGCGAGTGGTGGCGCAAGGGTCAAGCACTTGGCTTCTCACCAAGGTGGACCGGGCTCGAATCCCGGTCAATGCATGTGAGATTTTCGAAGTGAAATGCCATGTCCTGTGGTTCGGATTCCACGTAAAAAGGAGGTCCCGTGACTCATGATCGTGAGATTAACGGTCATTTAAAACTAAAAGCTTCCTTCCTTTTCTTTTCCTTAGTGGGCTTAAATCAAAAATAATGTCTGTTTTGCTTCCGTGAGAGATTAGTGAAAGGATTCATTAATCGACAATGCAATCAATCAATTATTCGACCAACTATTTAATCGATTGAACGCACAATCGATTAAATGTTTTGTAGCAATTAATCACTGCCTGTTTACCATCTCTTGATAATAATAATAATGAAAATCCACAGCCTGCTTCCAGTCTCCGACCGGGTCAGGAATGGAATGAATGAAGCCCCTATCTAACGGCGAGGATATGAACTGTGCCGGCTGCCGAGGCCTGACGCACTCCTCTGGGGCAATGATTAAATGAATGACAGATGAAATGAAATGATAGTGGAGTGTGTTGCTGGAATGAAATTTTGACAGGGAAAACCGGAGTACCCGGAGAAAAACCTGTCTGCCTCCGTTTTGTCCAGCACATATCTCACATGGAGCGACCGGGATTTGAACCACGGACCCAGCGGTGAGAGGCCGGCGTGCTGCCGCCTAAGCCACGGAGGCTTCAATAATAATAATAATAATAATAATAATAATAATATCGTATAGCCTCGGATGCCGGGTGCAAGCTTTGTTATTTGACACCCAAAGGGTACCTTGCATGTTGAATTTCGTTGTTCCTCGAAGCACTATGAAAGTCAAGGTTAGATTTCTAAGCTCTTTGAACACTATAGCGCTTTCTTGTAGAGAAATGACGAGCTTTGTGTTGGCGGAAACTCCCGAGATTAATTTTGCCAATATGAACACGGCCTACTGAATCCAAATAGGTTCTATGACATGCCAACATCGTATGACATGCGCATCGTATTTTTGCCGCCTTTCAAAAAAAATCACTTACCACGGCCAGGAGCGAACCTGCAAGCTTGGAGTTAGTAGACCGACACGTTGACCACTCACCCACCGTGGCAACCATTCTCTTGATGAATGCAGTACATTTGCATTTGTCTGTTGGCACAGGCTAGAGTAAAATGTAGCTTTTCACCGATGTCTTGGTCTCATTCATAGCAGTTATTATATGGAAGCTACTGAGGTATGAGTGGTGCTGAGTAATGGACTCAGGGCACAGTCAGTGCCTGTGGGTGTTGTGAAAGGTTCTACTCATAGGGTTAGTATAGTAGCCTCACTTTCCTGGTTAACGACCGGAGACTCAAACGTTAAGCATTAACACGAGCCGACAATAGTCATTATTCATGGTTGACAAATACCTGACGGTTCTTGACCAATAAGATGCTTCCGCCATCTGTCCAAGAGGAGTGCCGACAAGGTGTTGACGCCAGTCTAGAACCTGCTCACCGACCTTAAGCCGTGAATGCCTCGGCACCCCACAGCTATGGAATGTAAACATATCAGTTCAGCTAGGTTTCAAAGACGAGCCGGTCGTTAACCAGGAAAGTGAGGCAAATATATAGCTGTACTGACTCAGTGAGGAAAGCAATGGCAAAGTACCGCGAAGTGGGGCTTTGCTCTCTTCAGTGTACTGTAAATATAGTGAAAGGCACTGATAAATACATATGAAATGAAAATGAGGCGTTGCCTCCGTAGCGTAGCGGTCAGCATGGTTAGCTGCCGCCCCGGAGGTCTGGGTTCGATTCCCGGCTCTGCCACGAAATTTGAAAAGTGGTATGAGGACTGGAACGGTGTCTACTCAGCCTCGGGTTGTCCTAATGTGTAGAGGGGGTTCGATTCCCACCTCAGACATCCTCGAAGTGGTTTTCCGTGGTTTCCCACTCCGTCTTCGGGCAAATGCCGGGATGGTTCCTACTGTAAAGCCACGGCCACCTCCTTCCTATCCATCCCAATCTCCCCTTCTCTTCCCATCCCTCATGAGGCCCCTGTTCGCTTTGCAGGTGAGGCCGCCTGGACGAAGTGCTGATCACACCTCCCCAGTTGTATCCAATCCGACCAAGTGTTCTCAGCTCTGGGACACTGCCTGGAAAGGCGGCAGTGGTGACTTATCTAGCTGAGTCCCTGGTAACCACCAACCTGGAGGGTAAAATTGACTTTAAAACAAGTAGTTCCGTGAATAACTATGCAGCCTATTTTCATATATCCTACTCATGTTAATTGCCTCTATCAACATACAAAATGTCAGTTTGATTGTTGTGATAGATTCGCAGATATTGAGAACCGTCTAAATATTTCAGATGGTCGCCAGGTTGGATTTTTATTTATGTACAATTACATGAAGATTATTGTGTAGCCTACGTGTGGTATTCAGACTTCAATCGCATGATAAGGACACAAGAAGTCAAAACGAGATTTTAAAATTTCGCACAGCTGCCCTCTTGTGGTTATGAAAACAATTGAAATAAATTAGATGCCAGTGGATTAACATTTTTATAAGCATTTAACGTGCACAGTTTCACTGCACTCTGATTGTTAAATCACGAGAAACGTCCACTTAAATATTTATACATCGCATCGCCGCCATGTTGCATTTGTGCTGAATGCCGGTGAAATAATTCGCACAACCGCCATGTTGGATTGGTACGACAGAATAAAATTTGAAGGGCACGGTCGGGGTTGGCCAGAATGGTGTTATGATCTTACTGAGTTTCATGGAAATCGCTCCAGCCGTTTAGATTTTATTAGCGGGACACACACACACACCATCACACACACACACACCATCACACACACACACACCATCACACACACACACCATCACACACACACACACACGCGCGGACAAAAGGTGATCTCATAAACCTATTTTTTTTTTTCATAAAATGAAAATAGGCTAAAAAATGAAAATGAAATGCCTAGTACGCCTCATTATAGTGCTGCCTCTGTTTGGTGTTCGGTGGCGTAGTCGGTAGCATGATGAACTGCTATGCCCAAGATAGCGGGTTCAAACCGGCCGAAGTCGTCGGATTTTTTAAGAGCGTTAAAAATCCTTCAGTATGCCTTCCTTCGGAGGGGAAGTAAAGCCGGCGGTCCCATGTCATAGATTTATGGCGTGTAAAAGATCCTTTCACAGACTAAACTTGTGTAAAGCAAAATTGTTAGGTTAGATTTTGTGAGAACGCTCTATCAAAGTTCGAACGTTCACCACTAGGTATCATTGATATCTGGTAGCGAAAGTTGGAACTACTTGAAATTGAACAGAACTTGTAGCTCACCCTAAGGGTGTCCTCTGGAAGCAGCTACAGACTCAGGCGAGCCGAACATGTCCTCGGACACTCCCTGCCAGTAGCGTAGCCAAGATCGACCAATGGGAGGAGTTATAGTGACGGTGGGATAACCGTAATTCGTGGTATTACAGAACTCGGCTATCTCACTCTCAAGAAGTTAACAACGATCTCCAAATTAGTGTTAATGTACCCATAGAATATTCTCGGTCATTATTATTATTATTATTATTATTATTATTATTATTATTATTGTTATTATTATTATTTTAAATACAATTTCCCTCCCGCTAAATAAGAAAGAAATAAAGAAAGAAAGAAAGAAAGAAAGAAAGAAATCTAATTGACCCGCTAGGCGGGATTTAAAATACTGTCTGTATCTGTGGCTAGGCTCAGTTTTAACAAGTAGTTCCGTGAAGAACTATACAGCCTATTTTCATATATCCTACTTATGTTAATTGCCACTATCAACATACACAATTTCAGTTTGATTGCTGTAATAGATTCGTAGATATTGAGAACCGACTAAATATTTCGGATGGTCGCCATGTTGGAATTTATATATGTAGGTCCTACAGTTATGTACTGTTACATGCAGATTATTGTGAACGTGTAGTATTCAAACTTCAATCGCATAATTAGGACACAAGAAAAAACAAGGAGATTTAAAAAATTTTCACAGCTGCCACATTGAGGTTATGGAAACAATTGAAATAAATTAGATGCCAGTGGATTAACATTCGGATAAAGATTTACTGTACCAAATTTCACTGCACGCGGATGGTTAAATTGCGAGAAACGTCCATGTGAATATTTATAATTCGCGTCACCGCCATGTTGGATTTGTGATCACCAGGTTATTTAAAGTCCTATAGGTGAACTTAAATTCATAGCCCCTATGAACATAAAAGAATTCAGTTTGATTGCTATAATAGATTCGTAGATATTAAGAGCCGTCTAAATATTTCGGATGGTCGCCATGTTGGATTGTTAAATGTATAGGCCATAGAGTCATGTATCATTAAAGGAAAATTATTGCGTAGGTTCATTATTCACACTTTCATTTCGATCACATGATTACGACACAAGAAATAAAAACTTAATTTTAAAATTCGCACAGCTGCCATCTTGAGGTGATGTAAACAATTGAACTAAATTAGATACCAGTGTATTACAATGTGTATAAACGTATCCTGTACCAGATTTCATTGCGTCTGGAACATTAAATTGCGAGAAAGGTGTATTTAAAATTTTCAAATTCGCATGGCCGCCATGTTCGTTTTGTAGTTAACCGGTTTTTGAAAATCTTATAGATGGACTTCCAGTAGTGCCCTTTATCTCCATACAAAATTTTAGGGAGATACCGCTAATAGTTTCAGAGATATAGAATGCCGGTGAAATATTTCGCACATCCGCCATCTTGTGGTTATGTAAACAATTGAACGAAGTTAGATGTCGGTGCATTACAATGTATATAAACATATACTGTACCAAGTTTCATTGTGTTTGGTTGGTCAAATCGCGAGAAACGTCTATTTAAAAGTCGCAAATTCGGTTGGCCACCATGTTGGTTTTGTAGTTACCAGGTTTTCAAATGTCACATAAGTGAACTTATAGTAGTTCCCTCTATCACCATAGAAAATGTCAGGGTAATATCGGTAATAGTTTCGGAGATATTGAATGCTGGTGAAATATTTCGCACAGCCGCCATGTTGGATTGGTGAGTCGTAACAAAATTTGAAGGGCACGGTCGAGGTCGCCGGGAATAGTGCTATGAACTTTCCGAGTTTCATTGAAATCGCTCCTGCCGTTTAGATTTTATTAGGGGGGGGGACACACACACGAACCACACACACACACACACACACGCGCGCACACACACACGGACAAAAGGTGATCTCATAAGCCTATTTTTTCAAAATTGAAAATAGGCTAAAAATGCTATATTTAGCGGGGAAAAGGCTAGATTGGCAAACCTGGGAGGTCGAAGTTATTCATTGTCAAGAAGACGTGTGTTGCCGGACTGAAAGGTGACAACAATACATCACCAAACAGTGGTGATGCAGAGACGAATCACAACCAGACCGATTTCCCACAAAGCATGAGTTATAAAATCATCGGCTAATGTAATTATTTAATTTAAGAAATGTTTATTTAACTTATTATTACCGGTATCACTTCCTTTCCTTTTTGGGGGTTAAATTTCCAAAAGGGGGGGGGGGTCTAATCCCCAGTAACACCCCCCTGGCTACGCCACTGCTCCCGGCACTAAAAGCCATACGATAGATAAATAGATAAATAACCAGCTCTAGTTGTGAGTCCCTGAGAAAGGACTTACTTTAATGGCGTAATTAATTTTTGTGACTGAGTTACGGCGTGACGCTGCGCTCTGAGATGAAATGGGAGCTCGTAAGTTACTGTACTTTCTGCTCTCCTCCCCTCCCCAGTCTTGCGTTAATTAAAGAGAACTGACTGATGGCAGCGACACGTGAGGCAGAAACAAGAACAGCTCCAATCAATGCTGCCAACTTGTCTGCCTCAGGTTCCCTCATCATCGACGAAATTGGAGTTGATTCGTAGTCATAGCTACTACAGTATTATAAACAATTTAAGGGGAGATGTAGGCAAAATTATATAACCGAAATTTATAATTTTTTAGCCTACTCTTCACATTTTGCAAAAATGAGGAAAAAGTGACTTATGAGATCGATCCGGGAAAATGTGTGTCTGTCTGTCCTTCTGTCTGTCTGGCTGGCTGCCTGTGTGTGTGTACCCCCCTATCAACTCCTAAACGGCTGCAACAATCGAAACCAAATTTAGTATGAGTAAAGATATTTACCGGAATATCTCACGTCCATATTTGAAAATGCTGTCAGTGCTACCAACTGGTGAAAAAACGCACTAGAAATTTGAGCTCCATGTTGGATATCTTGGAAAGTATGCATGGGAGCTATTCCAAAATTAGCACACATGTAGATAATACTATTTCAGTTTAATTTCCAGGAGGCCATACATGACAGTGTTGCCAAATTAATTTTAAGCCTTATGATAAGTCCAATTTCTAAATGCATATAACTTCTACACTATCAATTGGATTTCAACCAAATTTTGTATGTAATATGTGTACATAAGCAGATATGACTGAGCGTATTCTTAAGAGCCACCAGGGCTGCCAACTGTTAATAATTGCTCTCTCTCTCTCTCTTTTTTAAAATCCAAATACCAATATTTCAGAATTCTCAGAACTATAATAAATTAATAAAAAACATCAGGTGGATGGTCAATGGCGTCTATTACCAAATGAAGTGGTTCATAAAGAAACTAAGTCTATAGTCGATACTATGCGAAAAAGGCGAATTGCTTTTCTTTTTTTGTGTGTGTCATATCTCACGCCTGCCGGATACCAGACAATTAAAAGTATTTTTTTTTTTTTTTTAAGTAAAACAAAGAATTCTTGGTTTATGGAAATTCAAAATGATCTGGATGAACTCGGCTTGACAATGTCCCAAATTGCTAACAAAGGTGAGAAGAATATCTTGAAAAACAAGAACATCTGACTTCCCTTAAAAACCTTTACCCGCAAAACTTACACCGTAAGCGATGCAGAGAGAGCGGCAAGGTCGACTAGAATGAAAATGTTTTGGGAAAAGAAGAAAAATAGGAAGCTGAATCTTTAATATTGTTTTTGAGACATGTATATACTTGTTTTGGTTAAGTTCTCCAATGAGGGCGTAACATATGTAAATAAATAAATAAATAAATAAATAAATATCAGAAAGTATGCAAGCCGACAGCTTTAAAATATGCACACGTATAGTACCTGACATTTTAGATTAATTTGGAGTAACTTATATACGTCAGTTCTACCAACATGATTATAAGCCTGCTGATAGTACCAAATTTTATACATGTAACTTCCATACTATCAGTTGGATTTCAACCAAATTTCGTATGTGCTATGTGTAACATAACAGATATGACTATAAGTATTGTTAAAAGCAATCAGAGCTGCCAACTGTTAATAAATATTGTCTATATTTTTTTACCCTAATATCAATATATCAGAAAGTATTCAAGCCAACAGATCTATACTTTGCACACGTATAGCACCTGACATTCTAGATTAATTTGGAGTAATTATTATAAGTCAGTGCTGCCAACATGTTTCTAGGCCTGCTGATAGGTCCAATTTTAAAATACATGTAACTTCTATACTAACAAATGGATTTCGTCCAAAATTGGCACAACAAGATATCATATTTCAGATTATTTCTGACCAGCACACGCATGACATTGTTGCCTACATGCTTTTACGCGTGCTGATAGATCCAGTGTCTAACTGCATGTAACGTCCATTGGACTTCATCCAAATTTTGTATTATGTACCTTAAGAGATGGAACTAAGAATATATTCAGTCACCAGGGCTGCCAACTGTAGTGCTCTATTAGGCTACATTATACCAGGTAAATTTCGAACTAATTAGACATTTCGATATTACCAACTTAATTTCGTTATTATTCTAGATAGGTTCATATACTGTAGATTAAATTGGTATGAAACTTAATTTTAAGAAAAGTAGGCTCTTTAGTTCGTCACGGAACTTCTTGTTTCTTACGCTATTATAAAACCTAGAAAACTGAATC
This sequence comes from Meconema thalassinum, assembly GCA_946902985.2. Lineage (NCBI taxonomy): Eukaryota > Metazoa > Arthropoda > Insecta > Orthoptera > Tettigoniidae > Meconema > Meconema thalassinum. The sequence continues at coordinate 98,755,378 of OX336388.2, read as the reverse complement.
TTAGCACCTGAAAACGTTACACTGACACAAATCTTACTGATTATTTTCAGGGGTATGACATGATTTAAAACAATTATAATAAATTAAATTCGACATCGTGAAAAACCAATTATGTACCTTTCTCTCGAAAACCACTGGCGATAGACATCTGAAATTTAGTACAGCTTTACTCAGTGTATGTGCAAAGGCATTGGTGGAAGGAATTCTTTTTAAGTTAATTAGTTTAAATTTGAAGGTTTTAAAATAATTGTCAGAAGGTTGTTCTCCAATTTTCTGAATATACATGTTTAAGTGGTCATTTACAGTAAGCCTCCATGGCTTAGGCGGCAGCACGTCGGCCTCTCACTGCTGGGTCTGTGGTTCAAATCCCGGTCACTCCATGTGAGATCTGTGCTGGACAAAACTGAGGCAGACAGGTTTTTCTCCTGGTACTCCGGTTTTCCCTGTCAAAATTTCATTCCAGCAACACTCTCCACTATCATTTCATTTCAACTGTCATTCATTTAATCATTGCCCCAGAGGAGTGCGTCAGGCCTCGGCAGCCGGCACAGTTCATATCCTCGCCACTAGATGGGGCTTCATTCATTCCATTCCTGACCCGGTCGGAGACTGGAAGCAGGCTGTGGATTTTCATTTAATTTCATTTCAAGTGGTCATTTACAGTTTATTTCTGTAAACACTAGTTCCCGTTCGGTATGTTGAGGATGATTGCACACCTACAGCTGCCGTCAAACTACCGAAATATGACGTTCATACGAAAAAGTGCTCAAAATAATGACCCAATGGTAATAAAATGTTCGAAATATGCATTTATATGGCAAATAAAAACCACTGCATTGTGACGATAATCTCTTGATTTGCCTCAGAAACCAATCGGGCTTGAAAATAGAGGCTGAGAAAACAATATTATTTTTCCTAAACATCCGAGTCCTAGATATGCTCAAAACTCACAAAACGATTATGTAACATTTACGCGTTGTTGATAACAAAGGCGAGGTCGTTAACAGTCGGTAATTATCGTAACTGATCGGAGAGGACAGGAAGCTTCTCAACATGCCGGCCCAAGTGTTATACGCTTGCGTTTAGACCAAAACTTTTATCACAGTAACTGCAGATTTTTTATTGTTGTTGTTGTTGTTTCGATTGAGGGGCTTGGACAACGTGGTCATTTAGCCCCGTCCACTTGAGTGTGAGTGTAGATTTTGTCTGATAACCTGTGTAATTGTGGTGTATTTACTAGAGAGTATGTGTTTGTAATCCAGGTGAAGATTGGGAAGAAGGCGGCCGTGGCTGAAAGTTAGGAACCATCCCGGCATTTGCCTGCAATAGAAGTTGGGGAATCCAGGGAAAACCATTTCCAGGATGGCCGAGGGTGGGATTCAAAACCACCTCATTCCAGTTTTACTTCACGAGGCTGAGTTAATCCTGTTCCAGCCTACAGACCAGAATTAAATTTCATTGAAGTGCCGGGAATCAAACCCGAGAATGCTAGCCACTACACCATGAAGTGGTCCTGATAACGTTGATTCCAACAGAAAAGTAATACTGTAAATAATTGCCTTTTGAACAAAGTAGCCGCAGACGAGTTTCCTTTTAGCAAAGTAACTGCAGATTAATTTCGTTTCTAAAATGTAACCGCAGTTTAATTTCCTCATAAATATAACCGCAGTTTAATTTCTTTTCAAAAAATTAGCCGCAGATTAACTTCCTTCCAAAAAAGTAACCGCAGTTAAATTTCCTGTCAAAAAAGTAACCGCAGTTTAATTTTTTACGCAGTTTAACTTCCTTTCAAAAAAGTAACCGCAGTTTACTTTCCTTTCAAAAACTAACTGCAGATTGATTTCATTACAAAGATTAACCGCAGATTAATTTTCTTTCAAAAAGTAACCGCATTTTAATTTCCTTTCAAAAATTATATGCAGTTTATTTTCCTTTCAAAGAAGTAACTGCAGTTTAATTTCCTTTCAAAACAGTAACCGCAGTTTATTTATCTTTCAGAAAGTTATTCCAATTTAATGTTCTTTCAAAAAAGTAACAGCAGTTAACTCTCCTTTCAAAAAGTAACCACAGTTTAATTTCCTTTCGAAACGTAACCGAAATTAAATATCCTTTCAAACCCTTAACCGCAATTTCACTTCCTTTCTAAAAGGTAACCGCAGTTTAATTTCCTTATAAAATTTAACCACAGTTTAATTTCCTTTAAAATAGTTACCGCAGTTTAACTTCTCTTCAAAAATGTAAATGCAGTTTATTTTCCTTACAAGAAAGTGACCACAGTTTATTTTCCTTCGTGAAAGTAAATGCAGTTTATTTTTTCTTCAGAAAAAGTGACCGCAGTTTACTTTCCTTCCGAGAAATGAACTGCAGTTTACTTTCCTTTCTAGAAAGTAACTTCAGATGGTTTCTTTTCAACAAAATAACTGGATTAGTTTCTTTCATCAAATTAATTCTAGTTCATTTGTCTTTCAGGCAAATTAGAATTTTCAGGGTAAAATAATCGTAAATTAGTTTGAGTAGAGATTTTAGCTATGACATCCAAGGTAAGATACATCCGCATTCCTCCCAGACACAAGTAATATAATCTTCAAATGGCTTCGAGGAAATCTCAAACGTGATTGTGAACAGCACAAATCGACTCTCATGTGGTTTCCAAGGCAACCAACTTGCCAACAGAACAGGAGGAAGATCTACCGCATGAAAGTTTCAGCTTACTTGTTGGCCGATATTGTGTGTAATTGTTCGTCGGAATGGAATTATATTAGAGGAAAAGCTCCCTTCCTCCCACCACTTTTCTTCCTCAGTCATAATTCTTCCATTAAGAGCAACTTTTCATTAACTCTCTCTCTCCAGCAAGTTTTGTAACTTTAATTATAAACTTTTATAATCTTGTGTTTTTAATGGTGGCCGCGAGAGAGCGCTGAGGTAAGTGCAGAGGTGGAGTGCACCCACCCTCGCATTCAACATAACAGACGAAAGAACGAGAATGAAATCTTCGCTAATGACTTTCAAATCTTCACCGACATTTCTCTTCAAATTGTTTCACTTATAGACGCGACAATATCTCAAATCCATCATACTGAGTCTCCTATTCTATACTAATGAAAGTTGAGGAGATTTAAGTATTAGTTAAATAAATAAATAACGCCTGGTGCTACAGCCCATGAAAAGCCTAGAACTACCAAGCGAACGCTGCCCAGCCATTTGGCCAGCAGATATTGAGGTGACGGGTGGTCAGCGCATCGGGTCCCCTCCGCCGTTATTCTTCGTTTTCGTTACCGTATGTAATTACTTATTAATAATTGGCAGGTGAAAAACTAAAGAAAGTTACTTAGGAAGCAAAATAACCAGTGATGGTCGAAGAAAAGAGGATATAAAAAAGTAGGTTATCTCAGGCAAGGAAAGCATTTCTACAGAAAAGGAATCTGTTGACATCGAATATAGATTTAGGTATTAGGAAGTCATTTTTGAAGGCCTTTGTCTGGAGCGTGGCGCTCTATGGAAGCGAAACTTGGACTATTGGTGCAGCAGAAAAGAGGAGAATTGAAGCGTTTGAAATGTGGTGTTACAGGAGAATGATGAAGATCAGATGGGTAGATAGGGTTACAATCGAAGAGGTATTATGACTAGTGGGAGAGGAGAGATGATTCTGGCGACTGCTAATGAAGAGAAGAGATAGGTTGGTAGGATACATACTAAGACACCCAGGAAAAGCAAGCTTAGTTATGGAAGGAAGGGTCGAGGACAAGAACTGTAGGGGTAGACAAGGTTAGAATATGTTAAACAGATTGCCTTGGACGTAGGGTGTAGTAGCTATGTAGAGATGAAACGATTAGCTCAGGACAGGGAGGTATGGAGCGCTGCATCGAACCAGTCAAAAGACTGAAGACTCAAGCAACAACAGCATTTATTCTGGTTCATCCTTGGCTACATGACGTTTGTTACGCAAAAAGTACAATTCAAATGAATATTTTGAGAGTCTTTCTGAAATGAAGCTTTTTTGGGTTACTGCCATAAAAAAGAATTTGCGTCATACTACCAAAAAATGGTCACGGCTTTGGTGGATAGTCGGTGGCATGCTGAACTACTATATCCAATATCGCGGGTTCAAACCCAGCCGAAGTCGTCGGATTTTTAAGAGCGTTAAAATCCTTCAGCGTGTCTTCCTTTGTAGGGGAAGTAAAGCCGGTGGGCCCATGTCATAGATTTATGGCATGTAAAAGAACCTTCCGCTAACTAAAATTGTGCGAAGCTAAATTTGTAGGTTAGATTTGATTATGCTCTCTAAGTTCCAACAACCGCTGCAAGTTGTGGTGGCATCTAGTAGCCAAGTTCACAGCTAGGTGTCGTTGACGGTAGCATTTGGTAGCAAAAGTAAGAACTACTAGAAATTGATCGTCTGCAGTCCTTACTTGAATTACAGATTACACACAGTAATACAGCCATCACAATAAATTAACACCGGTTATCAGACAGATTCTACACACACCCGAAGTGCACGGGGCTACATGACCGCATTGATGCAGCCCCTAACTGAGGAACCAACCAAACGGACTTTAGCTACTTAGGAAGCAAAATAGCCAGTGATGGACGAAGTAAGGAGGATATAAAAAGTAGGTTGGCTCAGGCAAGAATATCATCTCTACAGAAAAGGAATCTATTGACACCAAATAGACCTATAGGCTAGATTTAAGTATTAAAAATTCAATTTTGAAAGCCATTGTCTGGAGCGTGGCGCTCTATGGAAGTGAAATTTGGACCGTTGCCCCAGCAGGAAAGAGGAGAATAGAAGCATTTGAAATGTGGTGTTACAGGAGAATGATGAACAACAGATGGGTAACAAATGGAGAGGCAATAAGACGAGTGGGAGAGGATAGATGTTACTGGTGACTGCTAATGAAGAGAAGAGATAGGTTGGTAGCGTTTTGTACAGCTATTTTGTCATCTATATTTGGATCTGATGATGGTCGCTTAACGAGTGAAACATTTTATCCCTTAGTTTTCTCCCTCTTCTGTAGTACATAACAATATACTGTATACCAGGTGGCTCATTTGCACCATACTATCTACTCACTACTGCTGTGTGAGATGTCTAATAGACAGGGCCCGGATTCTGATGACATGTCAACTTTAAAATTGTTCACCACAGACATTGCTAACTTACATACAAATCCTATTCATGGCCTCCACATTACAAAATGCATATTTATTACGTCATTTTTTCGTCATTTTTCTCTTTATTATTAGGTCACTTTCTCGCTTTTTGCGTCATTATTATGTCATTTTATGGAATTTATTAGAATATTTTACACGTTTTGAATAATTTTCTCACATTTGTAATGGTTTATTATGCATTATTTGCGTATGGTACTGGATATTAACGGAGCTGAAAGTGAGGATGAATACGAAGACATGAGAATCTTCACAACTTTGTTCAACCCATATTTCTTGGAATATCCACAATCCAGACTAGACTGAATTAATTATGTATGGGCAAATAATTCTTATTTGTCAAATAAATTAAATTATATTAGATACGGTACCTAACATTTCAACATACAATGACGTAGTCAGTTCGCATTTTTTTGTGTGATGAAATTGTGCGTTTCATTCAAATTCTTAAGTCATTTTATAAAGTGTTCCGGTCATTTTATGGAATTTTTGCAGTCATTTTATAGGTCATATTTTAAACCTTTTTAGGTCTTCAAAATCCGGACCCTACTAATAACTAACAAGGGGAGTCTCTGAACCGGAGAATCGCGGATCCTGCTGGAACTCAGCAGATAAGTTTCGTGAGCCCAACTAGGCAGAACCGTGAACAAAATCTTGTGTGTTTTTCATGATTTATGCGTTGGAGACAATGGGGTATAACAAAGAAACGAAGCGTTTACGGACGCCTGTTCATATAACATAATTTCTTCGTCTACGTGTGAGGAATACGTCCTGAATTTAGTGCCGTACCATTTTTATTACACCCTGTATACATACTTTAATCCTTGAGAACTGGCGTGAAACAAGAAGTTCCGTGACGAACTAAAGAGCCTACTTTTCTTAAAATTTAAGATTCATGCCAATGATTTATCTATATGGATCTATCTAGAATAATGACGGAATTAAGTTGGTAATATCGAAATTTCTAATTAATTCGAAATACTGTTTACCTGCATAATGTAGCCTAATAGAGAAGTACAGTTGGCAGCCCTGGTGACTGAATATATTCTTAGTTCCATCTCTGAAGGTACAGCATACAAAATTTGGTTGAAGTCCAATGGATATCATGGACGTTACATGCAGTTGAACATTGGATATAACAGCGCACGTAAAATCATGTTGGCAACAATGACATGTATTAGTCAGAAATCATCAGAAATAATATGATCAATTGTTGTGTCAATTTTGAATGAAATCCATTAGTTAGTATAGAAGTTGCATGCATTTTAAAATTGGACCTATCAGCAGGCTTAGAATCATGTTGGCAGCACTGACGTATATTAGTTACTCCAAATTAATCTAGAATGTCAGGTACTATACGTGTGCATAGTTTAAAGCTGTCGGCTTGCATACTTTCTGATATATGGGAATTTGGATTAAAACAATTGAGAGCATTTACTAACAGTTGGCAGCCCTGGTGGCACTTAAGAATACGGGCAGTCATATCTGTTTATGTACACATAGCACATACGAAATTTGGTTGAAATCCAATTGATAGTGTAGAAGTTATATGCATTTAAAGTTTGGACCTATCAGCAGGCTTATAATCATTTTGGCAACACTGCCATGTATGGCCTCCTTGAAATTAAACTACAATATTATTATCTATACGTGTGCCAATTTTGAAATAGCTCCCATTCATACATTCCAAGATATCCAACATGGAGCTCAAATTTCAATTGCGATTTTTCAGCAGTTGGTAGCACTGACATCATTTTCAAATATGGCCGTGAGATATTCAAGTATAGATCTTTACTCCTACCAAATTTCGTTTCGATTGCTGCAGCCGTTTAGGAATTGATAGGGGGGGGGGAGACACACACACAGACAGACAGACAGACACGCATTTGCCCGATCTCATAAGTCTACTTTTTCCTCATTTTTGCAAAATGTGAAAAGTAGGCTAAAAATATAACACAAGGACTGGGGCCGGGTCATTTTGACCCATAGTGTGTCACTCCCTTTGTGTCGTAGTCGTGCGGATTCTAATGAAGTAATTTTACACCTGGTGTCTTCCTATGAACTATTCCCAATATAAAATGAAAATCCACAGCCTGCTTCCAGTCTCCGACCGGGTCAGGGCATGGAATGAATGAAGCCCCCATCTAGCGGCGAGGATATGAACTGTGCCGGCTGCCGAGGCCTGACGCACTCCTCTGGAGCAATGATTAAATGAATGACAGATGAAATGAAATGATAGTGGAGAGTGCTGCTGGAATGAAATTTTGACAGGGAAAACCGGAGTACCCGGAGAAAAACCTGTCTGCCTCCGTTTTGTCCAGCACAGATCTCACATGGAGTGACCGGGATTTGAACCACGGACCCAGCGGTGAGAGGCCGGCGTGCTGCCGCCTGTGCCACGGAGGCTTCTCCCAATATAAAATGAGGTTTATTTGTATTTTTCAAATTTAACAGGCAGAAAAAAGACAATAACTTTCGTAACAATATAATAGGCCTTTATAGTGGCTGCAAAGAAGTCACCTTAATTTTTTTGAACAAAGGAGCTGATGACCTAGATCCTAAACAAGGATCAACAAGAACGTGAGCTATGTTATTGTGCTGCACCAAAATAAGTGGATTTTCCCCCTTATTGTTTACAGATTGTCCCGACTATAACATAAGCCGAAAATTGTCGCGCGAGGACTGGCGCCATGGGTAAATCTGACCCGACCGTAAAAAAAATAGAAATAACTTGAGGGTTAAAAAGCTATGGACATGTTTCTTAAAGAATGAAGTGACTCTACCCCGATGCGCTTCCAGGCCCCATCTGCAGAAATAGGTGAAGTGAATTTAATTTTAAATTCGCGTCTCGTAGAAGAGATTTGCCGATGACATCGTCATCTTGGCCTGAGGATTTGATTGGTATGGACGTCTTGAGGAAAGAGTTCATGATGAAAATTAATTAATGTAAAAAAAAATATTGGAATTCAGCCGAAAAAATCAGAAATCTCTATGGACATTAAATTGGCAGGTGAAAAGCTGAAGGAAGTAGGAAGCAAAATAACCAATGATGGACGAAGCCAAGAGGATATAAAAAGTAGGTTGGCTCAGGCAAGGAAAGCATTTCTATAAAAAAGGAATCTGTTGACATCGAATATAGATTTAGGTATTAGGAAGTCATTTTTGAAAGCCTTTGTCTGTTGCGTGGCGCTTTATGGAAGTGAATCTTGGACTATTGGTGCAGCAGAAAAGTGGAGAATTGAAGCTTTGAAATGTGGCGTTACAGGATAATGATGAAGATCAGATAGGTAGATAGGGTTACAAACGAAGAGTTATTAAGACGAGTGGGAGAGGAGATATGTTTCTGGCGACTGCTAATGGAGAGAAGAGATAGGTTGGTAGGACACATACTAAGACACACAGGAATAGCAAGCTTAGTTATGGGAGGAAGGGTCGAGGACAAGGACTGCAGGGGTAGACCAAAGTTAGAATATGTTAAACAGATTGCCTCGGATGTAGGGTGTGGTAGCTATGTAGAGATGAAACGTTTAGCTCAGGACAGGGAGGCATGAAGGGCTGCATAAAACCAGTCAAAAGACTGAAGACTCATACAACAACAACAACAGGAGAATATATCGTGAATGTGTACTGTGTGGGTTTCAGTCCGCCATACTGCGATGTCATCAAATCATACCTCCCCTTGTTTTCTGTTTACTTCGCCACTGTCTGGTTCTCTTCACACCGCTGACTTAATCCCGTTACAAGTTTCACACATTTCATCGCACCTAATTTGTTGGAATCCAGACTCAGTTTCCCGTCTGCTCCAAAACATTAACTTTGGAAGATTAGACTCTGGAATGTGCTGGTTGGGGAACTTTAATATAGCTCACGGGATAAAAGTTATTCTTAACATAAAAACAAAAGGAATACAAGGGGAACGGATTCTGCGGTTGCGATGCGAAGTTCACCACCAGACAGGATTATCTGCTCAAACTATTATTATTATTCGCGATAGAATATGCAACTAAAACGAGGAGCAGTCAATAAAAATAAGGATAAAACCGAAATTCTTTGTCGTAGGCTGGCATGGAAGGACATACTTACGGATGGACACAGGCTTCAGACTGTGAAGGGGTTCACCTATTTTTGGAAATAAAATTACATGAGATTCGGTGGCTTCGGTGGCGTAGTTGGTAGCATTCTGAACTTCTATGCCCATGGTCACGGGTTCAAACCCGACCGAAGTCGTCGGATTTTTTAAGAGCGTTCAAAATCCTTCAGTATGCCGTCCTTCGGAGGGGAAGTAAAGCCTGCGATCCCATGTCATAGATTTATGGCATGATAAAAACCTTCCACTAATTACACCTGAGTGAAGCTAAATTAGAGCTTATATTTGACTAACGCTATTAGGTTCCAACTTTCGTCGCCAGGAGTCGACTGCGGTGGCATCTAGTAAGAAAGTTTAGAACTAGTTGATCGTTGACGCTGGCGTTTGGTATCAAAAGTTGGAACTACTTGAAAATCGAATGTCTGCAGTCCTTACTTGAATTAAAAACAGATAACACACACGTATACAGCCATCACAATTAACACCGTTTATCGGACAGATTCTACACACACCCAAAGTACACGGGGCTACATGACCGCGTTGCCGCAGCCTCTAAACTGAGGAGTCAACCAACCTACATGAGATTCATCTAGTATAAAAGACCTAGTGTGTTGGATAAATCAGGCGAATACAGATTTAAGAGAAAGCGGAAGTATTTCACTTCTAAATTAAAAAAAAACAATTCTAGCCCTTCAGGCTGGAAACGTACTGTTGAAAGAAATAACAGTCTAAACTTTACATAAATTTAGTGAAATGGATACGACAAACAATGTGGTCTAACTGTTAGTGTCCATGACTTGTCAGTCAAAACAGAAGTAGTTATTTCGACTTTGATTTGACCATATATGGGTCAACACTAGCGCTCGTAGTGATAGATTTAGGGAACTACATTCGACAAAGAATGTGGTCTAACGCTTGGTGTCCATGTATTGTTTGAACGAAACCATACCAGTATCGTCTGCCTTCGTCTTCTGTAGGCGAGGTATACATTTCTTTGAAGTAACTACATTTGTATTTGTTGATCGTTCAATGACTACAATGTCTTCATCTTGTTGCCGACTCGTTCCAGGTTCGTCGCTGAATCTTACTACTTTCGGCTTTTTAATTTTATTATTCCACCAAAACCAAAAAATACAAAGCAAACAGCAAAGTCCAAAAACAAATGCAAAGGTAGAAAACAAAACCAAAATCTAAAATCACAAAGCAAAAAGAAAAATGCAATAACAAAAGCAAAAGCGGAAAACAAAACCAAAAGAAGCAAAATACAAAAACAAAAGAAAAGAAAACTAAAATCAAAAAACACAAAGCAAGAAGCAAAATTTAAAAACAAAAACAAACAAGAAACGAACACACAACCGAAAAACAAACTTCAAAAACAAGAGCAAGAAAGAAAAACAAAAACAAATAAAAACATAGCAAAAATCAAAATTCATAAGCAAATGCAGAAAACTAAACCAAAAAGGAAAAGCAAAATTCAAAAACAAAAGCAGAATACAAAACCAAAATCAAAAAACACAAAACAAAAAGCAAAATTCAAAAACAACACAAAAGCAGAAAACAAAACCAAAATCGAAAAACACAAAGCAAAAAGCAAAATTCAAACACAAAACCAAAAAAAGAAAACAAATACAAAACCACAAAACACAAATCAAAAAGCAAAATTTAAAAACAAATGCAGAATATTTTGTGTGTTAACCAAACGCTTCTTACGTGTTGGCGGCATGGTGACACACACTACTCTGTGAAGTCATGGACACCAAGCGTTGGACCACACCAGTGTTGTATGTAGTTCACTAAATCTATCACTACGAGTGCTAGTGTTGACCCATGCATGGTCAAATCAAAATCGAAACATCTAACTTGCTTCCATTTTGAGGAATTGAAAAAATTGCTTCCCACAAATTGAAGATAAAGATTAAAACAGTCAAACTATAATTTCCTTTAAATCCGTAGTCGAAGTTCCATTTAAAAAATACGCGTTTTTTTGGTTGTTGGTTTTTTTCTTTTTTTTTCTTTTTCAAAATAATATTTAAGCTGGACGTAATTTTCAAAACTGTGTTTTAAATTATGATGGAGCTTTTTTAAAACACAAATTTTGACACTTTTTCGTGTCTTCCAGCTTTTCAACGTTTGACACAGTTGTCAAAATAGCTTAACTTTTCGTCTTCTGCTTAGTTGGACCCCAATATCCTGAGTGCTCTTAATGTAATTTCAAAAAATTTTTCGACATGGAAATATCAGAAATCAAGTCATAATGATGATAACATTTCAATCAAAAATACAAGAGCAGAAAACAAAACCAAACAACACAAAGCAAACAGCAAAGTTCAAAAACAAAAGAATAGGCAGGAAAAAACACACAATCTAAAAACACAAAGCAAATAGAAAAATTCAAAAACAAACGCGAAAGCAGAAAACAAAACCAAAATAAAAAACAAAAAGCAAAAAGCAAAATTCAAAAACAAAAACGAAAGAAAAATACAAACACAAAACCAAAAGAACAAAGCAGAAAGCAAAATTAAATAACAAGAACAGAAACCAAAACCAAAATCAAAAAACACAAAGAAAATATCAAAATTCAAAAACAAAAACAGAAAACAAAACCCAAATCAAAAACACAATGAAAAAAGCAAAATTCAAAAACAAAAGCAAAAGCAGAAAAAGAAACCAAAATCAAACACACAAAGCAAAAACCGAAATTCTAAAACAAAAACAAAAGAAGAAAACAAACACAAAACCAAAAAACACAATGTAAAAATCAAAATTCAAAAACAATTGCAGAAAATTACAAACTTAAAACCAAAAACAAACATCACTAAGCAAATATAAAATACACAAAGCTAACATTAAAAAACGGGCAAACACAAAATAAATCAGAAATCAAATTAAAAACAGCTAACACAAAACCAAAAAACACAAAGCAAAAATTAAAAACAAAAACAAGACCTACATAGCTATTAGTTCAGATTTGACTACGCTCAACCCCCTACAGAAGCAAGTCCAAGTTACGCCACTGGTCAGCTGTATGCAATGCCCATGAGGGGATCGTAAATAGCCTACATGCTGTGTTTTTGAAACTCCGTAAGTCATTGACCTGTCTAATAAGGAGGAAATTATAAGGCTTTCCAAATACAAGAGGATTATATTCAAAATAATAATACTGTAATAATAATATCGTATGGCCTTGGGTGCCGGGTGCAAGCTTTGTTAATTGACGCCGAGAGGGCAACTTGCATGTCGAATTTTATCGCTCCTTGAAGCGCTATGAAAGTCAAGGAGGTTAGAAATCTAAGCTCATTGACACTATAGCGCTTTCTAGTAGAGAAATGAGGAACTTTGTGTTAGCGGAAAATCCCGAGAATAGTTTTGCCATTATGAACACAGCCTACTGAATAAAAATGGGTTCTTTAAACATCGTATGGCATGCGAATCGAAATTTTTGTTGCCTTTCAAAAAGCACTTACCACGGCCAGGAGTGAACCTGCAAGCTTGGGGTTGGTTATCCGGAACGATAACCACTCACCCGCCGTGGTAAGCTTACTTTAATTTTATTAATATCGATGCGTTATGATTAGGGTGATTAGCACGTGAACCGTTTTTCTTTTCCACCTGTAGTCTTGCCTATTCTTTCTCTTTTCTTCGGCGTGTCAATTATCGGAATTGTTCTCTTTTCTTCTTGGTTATTACTGGCCAGGGTAGCCGAGCAGATCAGTGGACATTTCTATAATTGCTGATCAAGGTTCGTTATAGTGATTTCTTACTATGCCGAATCGTGATCAGTGACACCTCTTTCATTTTTATCTTCTTTTTTCGTCTCCTGTGACAACCGTTTGTTACTATCAGGGCAGTCTTCTGTTTTTTATCTCCCTGGTAGGACCTTTTGGTTTGTGCACCCGCTCTCGTTTTCGAGATGCCTTGCCTTTTTATTCCGTTTTGACCCGTTCGTTTGTGTTTTATAAAGGTGCGCGTAGAGGTGCGAATCTAGTTCATTTAATGTAATTCCGTGATGCCGGATTAATGTTCATACCATCAAGGTAGGTTACGTATTTTGGTCTTTGCTCATTGTATGGAATACTAGGGCGTTTCGCCTACTCTAGTATGTCCATGGAGTATCTGTTTTTTTTTTTCGTTATTTCTTTGTCCCCATTTCGTCGTATCTTTTGTGTTGGTATTTGGTACGGTTTACTGAGTAGCGTGTGTTCAACAGTAAGACCTATGCCATACCTCTTATTTTTTGTTTGCCTCTTATGTTAGGATTGTGTTTTCGTAAGCAAGTCCATGAGTTTGGCTTAATTCCTTTCTGACGTAACTTATTTTGATGGGTATCTTTTATTTTGTGATGCAATACCTTTCTCGTAATTATTTTTAATATCGGTTACTTGCCCCTTTTTGTATTTATTCTTTTACGTCATGTCTACGCGCGCTTTTAGTAATACTCCGTCCCCCTCGCACTCCCTCATCTCCTTCAGGGCTATTTGAGCTACCGTTCGCTTCTTTGACGGTAGACTCAGTTTTCCCGACTCTTTGTCTAGCCCTTTTAATCTTTATTTTTCACAATGTAATTTTACTCTTTACGAGTATACTTCCCCCCCCCCCCCCCCCTTTACCGTTATCTCCTATCGATCATGACATTTATGTTTCGGTCCTTTCGCCCGTTATTTTACCTAATATCACATGTTTGACGTCCACTTAACCTCATTCATAGCATGTAATGCTTCCTCGTCATTCCTTGATGTTATCTCTTTGGTCAATACATTACCTCTCCTTTGCTTATGTGTTGAGTATGTGTATCTTATTTAGTCTTTATTTCTTTAGGCCAAGCTAAGCTGGGCCCATAATGAATAGCGCATTCGAATAGAACTTGCATTCACATGGCAGTGAATGTACGTTCAATCCATCGCCTCTGATACCTTCATAACCTTAGTCCGGTTTAATGGGCCCAGCGCCAGGCTAATCGGTACACACTTCCACTGCGATCTACATCTTGCGAAAGGCCAGACGGCACACACGTTATCACGAAGTGTTTCACCTCCTCGTCTGAAGGGAATCGTCGACTTTCTAGGTGCTTCTTCAAGTGAGGAAAATGGTGCAAGTCGCTTGAAGCAAGGTTCGGACTATAGGGAGGATTGTCAATAATGTCCCAGGTTCAACAGCGTGGTGGTCTACAGGGTTGTATGAGGTTGCGCTCTGCAAGACGCTCTGGCCGCGGTTACATATTTCGCCCACAGAAATCGAATAAATGATCGGATCTCTTCGCGACCAGTTTTACGAACGATTCGCTATTAATTGTTTACCTACAACCAGCGCTGTAGGTGGCAGGTACCAACCGTATGCATTCAAATTACCCCATACTACTAATTTCTCTTTAACATACGAGGGTCGAGTAATAAGTCATGGCAACTTTTTTTTCTCGCGAACAGGAGACAACACGGAAAATCTACGATATGCATTTGGAAATATAGGACATGTACGTATGCATAGTGCCTGAATATAAATTCTGACGTCAGGAGGTGCTCGTAGGTAAGTGACAGAACACAAGTCATTGGTAAACTTTGTTTTATTATGGTATAGAAAGTAAATACACAGGACTACGTACAAAGGACAGGTCTCCGTTGGTTGCAGACCTTCGAAATAATCACCCAAGGTGTCTACTGTGCGTTGCCCGCGGTGGGGCCGGCGCTGAATACCATTCGCTGCATGTGTATCTCCACCCACCTCACCACTGTTCTATAGGGCATGGCATGCACACCTATAATGCTTCCCGCAGCTCTGTATGGCATTGGCGTGCATTTCTGCCGCGTAGAACTGCGATTTTAAAACACGATCGTTGTTTCTCTTTGTTGACTTCCATTGTGTGACGCTCTCACTCACACACTGAATTTGTGGGCATGCTCTGACCCACACTTTTGTTTACATACGCCATCTAGTGGCATCCTACGCAAGTACATACCATACGTTTCCAAATGCATATCGTAGATTTTCCGTGTTGTCTCCTGTTTGAGAAAAAAAACAAGATGGTCCGTGAGGAACTAAAGAGCCAACTTTTCCTAAAATTAGCATTCATGTCAATGAATTAATCTATATGGACCTATCTAGAATAATGTCGGAATTACGTTGGTAATATCGAAATATACCTGGTATAATGTAGCCAGATAGAGCACTACAGTTGGCAGCCCCGGTGACTGAATTTATATTCTTAGTTCCATCACTTAAAGAATAGAATACAAAATTTGGTTGAAGTCCAATGGATAGCATGGACGTTACATGCAGTAGACATTGGATCTATAAGTGCGAGTAAAAGCATGTTGGCAACAATGTCATGCGTGTGCTGGTCATACAATATCTGAAATATTATGATCTATTGTTGTGCCAATTTTGGATAAAATCCATTTGTTAGTATAGAAGTTGCATGTATTTTAAAATTGGACCTATCAGCAGGTTTAGAATCATGTTGGTAGCACTGACGTATGTTTGTTACTCCAAATTAATCTAGAATGTCAGGTACTATAGGCTACGTGTGCATAGTTTAAAGCTGTTGGCTTGCATACTTTCTGATATATTGATATTAGGGTAAAAACATATAGACAGCATATATTAACAGTTGGCAGCTCTGATTGCTCTTAAGAATATTTATAGTCATATCTGTTATGTTATACATAGCACATACGAAATTTGGTTGAAATCCAACTGATAGTATAGAAGTTACAATTATGTTAAATTGGTCCTATCAGCAGGCTTAGAATCAGGTTGAAAGCACTGACGTATATAAGTTACTCCAAATTAATATAAAATGTCAGGTACTATACGTGTGCATAGTTTAAAGCTGTCGCTAGCATACTTTCTGATATATTGGTATTTGGATTTAAAAAAATAGACGGAACAATTATTAACAGTTGGCAGCCCTGGTGGCTTTTAAGAATACGCTCAGTCATATCTGTTTATGTACACATATTACATACAAAATTTGGTTAAAATCCAATTGATGGTGTAGAAGTTATATGCATTTAAACATTGGACTTATCAGAAGGCTTAAAATTATTTTGGCGACACTGTCATGTATGGCCTCCTGGAAATTAAACTGAAATAGTATTATCTACATGTGTGCCAATTTTGGAATAGCTCCCATGCATACCTTCCAAGATATCCAACATGGAGCTCAAATTTCTAGTGCGTTTTTCAGCAGTTGGTAGCACTGGCATCATTTTCAAATATGGACTTGAGATATTCCGGTATATATCTTTACTCATAATAAATTTGGTTTCGATTGCTGAAGCAGTTTAGGAGTTGATAAGGGGGGGGGGCACACACACACGGCCAGACAGACAGAAGGACAGACAACAGACACACATTTTCCCGGATCGATCTCATAAGTCTACTTTTTCCTCATTTTTGCAAAATGTGAAAAGTAGGCTAAAAATAGTTGCCATGACTTATGACTCGACCATCGTATGAAACTCCAAGAATATCTGCCTTGTAATCTTAGTTTCTGATCATCCCTCGTACCTTCCTTCCAACTGTCTATGTCACAGATCAAGAAGGTGTGGCTTCTCTTTTTTGTCCTCTTCTCTTTGGGCTTGCCTGTCGCAATATAATTGGCTGTCTCTGAAATATGATATGACTCGGAGAGCTAATCATCTCCCCTCTCGACATCAATATTCTCCGTCTTGGGAGATTCTTTTGATGAGCTATTCACGGCGACGTTTTGCTCCTTTCATAAAATAAAAAAAGAGCTGGGTCGCGCCTCATGAATCTACTAATCTCTTCCTGCCTGCCGTCTTCTTCATTTCTGTCTTCTTTCAACTCAATTCGAACGAAGGCACACTACTTGTTTTGCGGGAACATTTCAACTTTTTCAAGTTTGGAAAGCTGTGCTGTAGGGCAAAGGTGTTGAAAATTGGCATGGACCTAACGATACAACACAAAGAGTATGGGGCTACACAGCTGAGTCAGGCAGGAATTGCCTACGAGATAATTATTACTAAGCTTATGATGAAGAAGGTGATGATGATGATGATGATGATGATAATAATTGTTGTTTTAAGAGGCCTAACATCTAGGTATTTATTTACTCGAGTCAAAAGCATCAGACCATTTAACATACAAAAAATACATAGATATGTACAAATACATAATTAGAATAACACAATTACTATTTGAAATTGAAAGTAATATTACGTTAAGGAATGTTAAATGAAGTAGGAAAACAAAACAAAGATGACAGTCTAAGCAACTTTAGCCCAGTATTTGGCAATTTCTATGGCTTCAGATCTTGCGGACATCAGATCACCGATGGTGCATCTTGCAGGACATTATCTGTACTGGTATAGGTGGTCCGTAGTTTGTTGAGCCCAGCATTCGTAGAGGGTTGATGATGTGGAATAACCCAATGTCTTCAAGTTGTCTTTTGACCTTGCGACCCCTGTTCTGAGCCTGTTCAGAGTTTTCCACACTGGCCATTCTTCAGTGAAACCAGCAGCTAGATGTTCCGATGGTGTCATCCAATGGAGTTCAGATCTCATCTTCCATACAGATAACAGGGAATTTATCCATTGGCCAATGTTAGCTGTTGTCCTCATGAAACTTTCTTTGGACTTCAGTCTTGGAGGAGGAGGATGATGATTATGTAGGGGATGTTTATCGGAGGTAGATGCCTTATACCTTTCTCTGTGTGCAGCAACTTCGCGCCTGTTGTCTGGAGGGGCAATTCCAGCTAAGTAGTGGAGCTTATCCCGCGGTGTACGTTTCAGACATCCGGTGATGAGTCTGCAAGACTCATTTAGGGCGATATCAACTTGTTTAGCATGTGCAGGTTATCTGCCCCTAATGGTTTGGGTGATCGTGAAGATGAAAATGAAATGTAAACTATAACTAAAACTAACAACTAACTTACATATTAGAAGAAGAAAAAGAAAACAAAAGGAGAATAAGGCAAACAAAGGACAGGAGGAAAAGAAATGCCCTCAACCCTCGAAGAATGCGGTTTGAGGGACTTGGAAGGAAGGAGAGCCATGAAAGGCAGATAGGAAAGTGAAAGAGGAGAGGGTCCGTCCCTGAGGTAATGGATAAAAGGGGGAAAACCGGACCCAGCTCAGGAATCCCTCGGGGTCGCAAACACCCGAACTCACCAGCCGTAAGCAATATCCAGGGTGCAGCAGAAGTGGTGGGGCTACATACACCCTGCCTCCTTGAGGGCCTTGAGCAGAAGGCAGGAGATAACATGAAAAGAAAAAGAAGGCTAACGCCTCGCAGAAGGAAAGTATCAGAAAAGATGAGACTAGGGCCAATTAAGGCGGGAAAGGAAGAGACTCCCTAGGCCACGGATACCCTAATACCGTCGGGGTCGGAAGAGAACAAGGGTTGACCAAGAGAGGTCGACAGAAAAGAAGACGGAGAGGAGCCCGGCACAAGTAAGTGGAAGCAATGCCGGACTCAGCTGCGGCCCCGTGGTCGCCAACTCACGTCTCACTAGATGTGAGCCCCTCGGGGGACTAAGCTTATGGCAAAGTACAGAAAATATACAGGGTGTCTCTAAATTCCCATTACAGACTTTGAGGACTTGTAGTGGTGACCAAGACGGTTAGGTTTAGCATAGGAACTTGTGTCCTGAAACGTACCGTCTTCCCGTTACCCGCAAAAATTACCAGCCTTACAGTAGTCGTATATGATGTGTAACTTGTGACATGTTATCCCTTGTTAACAGTGAACTCTGTTGGTCATTGAAATAACTACTTGTAAAATTCAAGTAGGCCTACCTGTTTTCAGCAAATATGATATAATGAATATTTTCACACCAAAGAACGACAACTTGAAGATGATTTATTGTACGACTATGTGTCTACCAGGAAAACAGTGAACTTTGTTGGTCATTGAAATAACTACGGTACTCGTAAAACTGCAGTGCCAATTCCTGACTGGTTTTCAACAAATATGATATAATGAATATTTTCACACCAAAGAATGACAATTTGAAGATGCTTTATTGTAGGAATATCTTTAATAGGGCCTCCAAACCTTGAAGTAAACCGTATACGATATACATTCCACTTAGCCACATGGCCGACGGTACTAACCTCCACCACCGCGTGCGCTAATTGTTTCCGTCCCATCCATTTCCGTTTCATTGTTTCCGTCTCATCCATTTCCGTTTCATTTTTCAAAATCACCCCCACAAAAAATATACAGATACCGAGTGGAAAGATGTTACACATCAAAAACCACCACAGCACACGTTCATAGCGTGCCTCACCCGGAAGTGTTGGGCTCCATCACAGCAACGCTGTACAGCTTTTCCTGGGGCGGGTAGCTGGTGAACGATGTGTTATTTCCGCCTACAAATACAAACCGATATAAAATAAGTGAGTTAATTTACGTATTTCACAGTCATACAGCAAAACGTTTTGATGTATAAGGATTATTTCTCGACCAAGAACTACATTTTCCAACCACCCCGAGCCGAGAAAAAGTTACCTTACAAAAATGATAACAACTTTTTTTCTTGGACACGAAAAATTTTGAAATTAATAAACCAGTTATACAACATTCCAATGTATATTGTGTTAAAATTTGGATTCGATCTGATGAAGGGTTTTTGAGATAATAATTCCTAAATGTGACGCATGGTTGAAACACGCTTAAAAACGTGCACTTTTTTTTGTTCCAACTGCGACAAAAAATATTAAAATATAAATTAAAAATTCCAAATCTACATGAGCTAACGTAAAACAGAACGACGAAAATGATGATGTTATTGGATTTTATGTAGGTCTATTGATTACTTCAAAAACAACCTTCAAACTCGAGTACACATAATACTTTGGTCGACCGTAGTCTTAATACCTCTTCATTCGTGACCCTATCTACCCATCTGATCTTAATCATTTTCCTGTAACACCACATTTCAAATGCTTCAATTCTCTTCTTTTCTGCTGCACCAATAGTCCAAGTTTCACTTCCATAGAGCGCCACTCTCCAGACAGAGGCTTTCAGAAATGACTTCTTACATGAAAACCTTGATTTACTAGACCCCTGTGCTGTGGAATCCGAGGAAGACCTACTGGCGTGGGTTATGGCTGCAGTGGATAGTAAGGTGGTCGTCATATCGAGCCCCACCTGTAATTGGACCCAGACGACAAGCATCAGTGCCGAAAATGTGGGAGCTGTAAACGTGTGCTGTGGTAGTTTTTTGCGGGTATTACCCTTTCACGAATTGATTGCCGGCGGTCGAGATGGGAACTATTCTTTGCTTACTTGTGTCCAGTGGCGGATCCAGGCCTTGCGGGGCGATATGATAAGGTGGAGGCCACGACAATAGGAAATTTTAAGAAATATCAAATCAAATGGAAAATAGTTTGGTAATAATAATAAAATAAAGAATAGTTACAATATTTTGAATACACTACAGTACATTTTTTTATAATATGAAAGAAACCTTCAAGTCCTCTTGAAGAAGATTATGTAAACTATGAAATATTAAAATATTACTTTGCGAATTATTTCTATAATTTTCTATAATTTAACTTGCTAAAGGATTCATAGCTGCACTGAAAAAAGGAATATGAATTATAAATTAGTTTGTAAAGTAGGCCTATAATTAATTAATTAAATTTAAAAAATCCATGGTGCGGTGCCCTGGGCGGTCGCCTTTCTCGCCCTCCCCTAGATCCACCCCTGCTTGTGTCACACGTCCGTTGACAGGTACAGTTGCGCGAGTAGGATATGACTCAGATCCAGTACCCTGTTCATCGTTTAACAACTGTCCGTGGTGACATGAGCTCCTGAGACGCTTATCTGACGCAATGCTGCTTGACTTATGTGCGGATCTCATTCTGTCATCACTGTGCCCACCGCTGTACCGCGCGGGGCTCCTGCTACAATAATCAACAAACACTCGCGCAGTCATACTCAGCGGCAATCAAATATTAAATGGGTAATAACGGAAGACGGTACGTTTCCGGACACAAGTTCCAATGCTTAACTTAACCGTCTTGGTCCCCAGCAGAAGCCCTCAAAGTCTGTAATGGAATTTAGAAACACCCTGTATAACATATTACAAACAATGCACATCAGTTAGGGAACAGGGACGCGTGAATCTATAGAAAAATGTCGCTCCCGAAGTTTAGTTACATATCTCAGAAACTACAAGAGATATTTCCTTGAATGTTCTTTTGGTATATTCATAGTACATTCATGGTTACGTTGGTAGAATTTGAAGCTTGTATGTTGAATATTGTGTGTCAGAGGGAGCATTACAAACACTATCTTAAAGAAATATATTGTTAAAAATTCCCCTGACTCATGTCCCTTTTTCTGAGCAAATACTCAAACCAGACCCAACAAACTTTGCATGCATAGGCCTAATATTTAAACTATATTTGAGCTACTGAAGTAAAAATATTGTCCCATTGTTTACAGGAGTTGTTTTTTTTTAATCTTTGTTGAAAACTGAAATTTTCTGTAAAATTGTCAGTGCTTTTCAAGCTGGTCTCCACGAACTAATCAAGATACCTGAATAAATTTGCTTCCACTAGTAGATCTATATAGGGTCTTAGAGACTACCAAGTTTCAAATACATTGATCACATAGTTTATGAGAAAATGGTACATGACATTTCAAAGAATATGACTTACGGAAAACACATAAAGAATGTTTGACTAGTAGCTACAGTATAGCCTTAAAACATTATGTTTAAACCTAATTTTATTGCATCAAATATCTCTTCAGCACAATGATTGATACACCAATTTTTTCAGGAAAGATGGGAGATTTTTTTTAAGCTAAAAAAAGAAAGTTGACAATTTTGAGCCTATCACACGTTCCGATTCCCTTGCGTCTTTCCTTTTGAACTGCTGAGGCTTATAGAGACGCCAGGGTGCTTCAGTTGGCTAGCTGCGTGACTGAGTGGTAACGTTCTCACCTGCTATTCCCAAGGTTTCAGGATCGAATCCTGGCGCAGCCAGTTGGCATTTGAGGGTGCGCAAATTCGAGGCAGCAGTGTCAGTAAATTTACTGGCACGTTAAAGATCCCCTTAGGGGCAAAACTCCGGCACCCTGGCGTGGCGTCTCTAAAAGCCTCAGTAATTAAAATGGACGTAAAACCAATAACATTAATAATTATTATTACTTGAGCGTGTTGTAGAAGTAGTGTGTGTATTTGCAAGGAAGCGGCTGTGGCCTTAAGATTGTATCCATCCCGGTATTTACGGGGAAACCACAGAAAAACTACACTTCTAGATCAGCTGAGGTGGGAATCGAACTAATCTCTTCTCAACAGTTTTACCTCACGTGGAAGAGTGCATCACGTTCCTGCCCTCATACTAGAATGACTAGGGTTCGATTCCCACCTCAGTCAAAGTGGCTTTCCGTGGATTTCCCACTTCTACTCCTGGCAAATGCCGGGATGGATTCTAACTATAAGACACCACCATTTCCACCTCAATCCTCACCTCAATTACAAATATACATACATACATACACCACAATAATAATAATAATAATATAATATAATATCATATGGCCTCGGATGCCAGGTGCAAGCTATTTTAATTGACACACAGAGGGCAGCTTGCAAGTCGAATTTTGTTGTTTCTTGGAGCGCTATGAAAGTCAAGGAGGTGACATAAGCTTGAAAATTTGGGTCTTGATGAAAGAGTAGTATTCTGGATCCGGGACTTTCTTCAAAAGGGAACTCAAACAGTCAAAGTTGGGGGAGTATTTTCGAATGAGACAAAGATTCCAAAAGGAAGTGTAGTTGGGCCATTGTTGTTTCTTCTATATATAAACGACCTGGCAGAATATGTAAAATCGGACGTCACACTATTCGCTGACGACTGTGTAATATATAGAAAAGTCAAAAATCAAGTTGACACTGCGCTCCTCCAACAAGGCTTGGAACGTATAGAATGGTAGGTGATCCGAAATAACATGAGGATAAGTGCAGGAAAAAGTAAATGCCTGCCTTTTACTAACAGCAGAAAAGGGACAATATTTGATTATAAATTAGGAAACAAGGTTATCCCACGAGTGGAGTTATGCAGCTATCTCGGGATTGCCATAAATAAAAGGTTACACTAGGGTGAGCATGTTAAGAGCATTGCTAATAATGCGCAAAAGTCGTTATACTTCGTTATAAGAAACATGAAAGGTAGCAGTATTCAGGCCAAAGAATTGGCTTACAAATGCCTTGTGAGACAATTTTGGAATACGCCACGCAACTCTAACGAACAAATTGCAGATGGTGCAAAGGAAAGCTGCAAGATTCGTACTTGGCAAATTCTCCCAAACTGATAGTGTCTCTGACATGTTAAAGTCATTGGATTGGGAATCCCTACACAGCAGAAGACATAAAAGAAGACTCCAGGAGATGTACAGAGCATACACAGGGAAGCCGGCCTGGAATGAATTGCGAAACAGAATACATGAGCCAGATTATATGGGTAGGAGAGATCACGAATACAAAATTAGGCCCTACATTCAAAAAAGTGACAGTCAGTCTGAAAGACTAGACTTTGTATCATTTTAAATGCTACAAATGATGAAAAATGCTAGAAAAGCTGGAGGCTTCTCGCTTCGCTCGAAGCCAAAGACTCTTGACATGTTAGAAATTTATCTGCATAATACTTATCTTGCTTATCTTGTTTCAAATTACTCGCGAACGGCAAGTGCAAACCAAGGGCAAAGCAAGGTCAAGTGCGCGGGATGCCGTCACGCTCACCAGAGCGTGCGGGGACGTGCCCCTTCCATCCAGTCTAAAAACACTTATAGAGGGCGATGTATTGAAGATATAGATATGCTCTCGCGGGCTTTTTTTGTAGAACTTTTCATGCTGACCAATTCTTACGCTCATATCATATTGATATATTTAACGGTTAGCCCAGCGTAAGCTTAAGAAGCGCACGGACGCCAAGTTTGTTTTCGACTTTTTCACTGAAAACGTTACTGCTTGGCTTCCTTTGATCATGCATAAATTATATTTACAGAATCTTTCCTCGAGATATCCTTTATAGGATGGTGAAAACCGCATCAAAATCCATCCAGTGGTTCTCGAGATTACCCGTGACATCCAAGAATCGGGGATTTTTGTCTCATACTAACGAAGTAGAGATTGTCGGGGACACATGCACCAAGCAGTACTATGACGTCACACACCTCAGTGCATCTGGGTACATTTCGTCCCGTCACCGTAACGTAACGCCAGTCTCCAGCGTAACGACGAAGTCGACAAGATCTTTTAAAATGATAAAAACAAACTTAGCTAAGTATTATTTTATAAACAGGTGTATTCAAACATGGAATGAGTTACGTGAAGAAGTCTTAGAACCTTTCCCTAACAGTTTAAAAGTTTTTAAGAAGAAAATAAATGTTAAATTCAGGGAACACAGAGACATTATGGAGAGAAATTGAGATATACAGCATGTAAATATCTTGACCACCAGGTTTTGCCTAACTGTAAAAGTACCTGTTAATAAATAATTATCTAAGCTCCTTGACTCCATAGCGCTTTCTAGTAGAGAACTTTTGTGTTGGCGGAAAATCCCGAGGTTAATTTTGCCATTATGAACACGGCCTACTGAATTAAAATGGGTTATTTGACATGCCAACAAGGTATGACATGCGTGTCGTGATTTTTGTCGCCTTTCAAAGATCACTTACCATGGCCAGGAGCGAACCTGACAGCTTGGGATTGGTAGACCGACATGATAACCACTCATCCACCGTGGCAAGCTATACACCACAATAAAACAGGTTATCAGACAAAGACTACAGGTACACAAGTTAAGTTTCTAGCTTAACGTGCGTACTTAGCCATAATTTTGTCTGGTAATCATCAAATGTAATATTAGATATTTTGTAGGTGGCTTCGGTGGCGTAGTTGGTAGCATGCTGAGCCTCTATGCCCAAGGTCACGGGTTCAAACCCGGCCGAAGTCGTCGGATTTTTTAGAGCGTTCAAAATCCCTCAGTATGCCCTCCTTCGGAGGGGAAGTAAGGCCTTCGGTCCCATGTCATACATGTATGGCATGATAACAAACCTTCCACTAATTACACTTGTGTGAAGCTAATTTATAGGTTAGATTTGACAAACGCTCTTAGGTTCCAACGTTCGTCACCAGGATCCGACTGCGGTGGCATCCAGTAACCACGTTCAGAACTGGTTGATCGAATGTCTGCAGTCCTTACTTGAATTAAAAACAGATAATACAGCCATCACAATTAACACCGGTTATCAGACAGATTCTACACACACACACAAAGTACACGGGGCTATATGACTGCGTTATCGCAGCCCCTAAACTGAGGAACCAACCAACCAGATTTTTATACTAGCCGGCATCAACGACTTGGATTGCCGTAGAAATTTAACACCCTTCAATAGTCTGAAACCACAATCTGGTGATCACGTGGCGGTCATTTAACTTCTGAATAAGCTGGTGTGGACGATGAAACTTATGAAGACCTCTGTTCTAGTTTTTAATCAAATTCCTATTATTTTACCGCGAACGTTAGAGTGTGGTGTAACCGAGAATAATTTCCTGAACACGGCTGTCCGCCTGTTGGTTGTCATGGCAACGCACTTGCCCTCATCACCTGTCATTCAAAACAAGCTGCGGTACACGGGGGCTAAAAATATGTTTCCTTTAAAGCAGATCCTCTGGTATGACTCATGTTGTTGTTGATTTACATAGGGGCTTTCCGGCAACTCAGTGATATAGCCCCGTATACTTAGGGGTGTGGTCCGGATGCGACCCACCAATTTACCATCGTGCCCGTAGCGACCCAAGCACTGATGCTTAGGTGGAATCTGGGAATTTCTCTGCTAAATCTCCGCTTAGATTAGATTAGGTTAGGTTATGTTAGGTTAGGCGCCGTAAAAATTGAAGAGCTTATTTCCAAAGTGACATAAATCCAAAATTGACGGTTTTTCAGATCTTTCTTTCATAAGCAAGTTTATAGGTTCTCTCAAAGTCAATAGCAAAGGTTTTAAGTCGCAATACGTCACATATCCCATGTTAACAGAGATCTAAGAACTATGTTTATTTGCAAAGTGATGTAACTCCAACGTGTATTCATTTCCAATGTGTCTATTATATCTATGTTGACCAATCCAATGGCTCTCTGGACATCACGTGATAAATCAAAGGCATGGCTAACTTCAGAGCAGCAGTTTGTGTCTGTTGTGTTTAAACAATTTAAATGTTCATAAATGTCACTCAAAGCGTATGGCAATATAGCCTATGATTTATTTCCAAAACGTCCTAACTCCAACTTACAGGAGACGATTACCACAATTCCCATTGATAGTAGATTTTTAAAACACAGTGTCAGAATGTGCATAAAAGTGATGAATGAAATTACATTATATTCATAATCATATCAGAATGTCGCCTCCGTAGCGTAGCGGTCAGCATGGTTAGCTGCCGCCCCGGAGGTCCTGGGTTCGATTCCCGGCTCTGCCACGAAATTTGAACAGTGGTACGAGGACTGGAACGGGGTCTACTCAGCCTCGGGTGGCTCAAATGAGTAGAGGGGGTTCGATTCCCCCTCAGCCATCCTCGAAGTGGTTTTCCGTGGTTTCCCACTTCGTCTTCGGGCAAATGCCGAGATGGTACCTTCTTCAAAGGCCACGGGCGCCTCCTTCCCTCTTCCTTGTCTATCCATCCATCCTAACCATCCCTTACCTTCCCTCATGAGGCCCCTGTTCGCTTTGCAGGTGAGGCCGCCTGGGCGAGGTGCCAATCCACCTCACCAGTTGTATCCCTTCCGAATCGATGTTCCCAACTCTAGGACACTGCCCGTAGAGGCGGTAGTGGTGAGTTCCCTCGCTGAGTCCGTGGGTTCCACCAACCTGGAGGGTAAACGACTAAAAAAATCATATCTAAATTTAATTATACGAAGATACAAAAACGCGATTTCTGAAGTTTTTCATTTCATGGATTTACGTCACTTTGGAAATAAGATCCTCAATTCTTCTCTCGAACAATGGGTCGCATGGGGCACTGTAAGGTACTAGCAGGGTCACTATTTTTACTGGATCGCATCCGGCACGGTCACACCGGGCACGTAATCATACTTAGGTGTGTCCGAAGTTGTCTGATATTGTGATGGCTGTGTTAGTATGCCTATTTGTAATACAATTGAGAATTGTGAGGGCGCAGCCGTGGCCTTAAGTTAGGGACCATCCCAGCATTCGCCTGGAGTAGAAGTGGGAGAAACCACGGAAAACCACTTATAAGATGACTGAGGTGGGAATCGTTCCACCTCTTCTCAGTTTTATCTCAGGAGGTTGAGTGTATTCCGTTCCAGCCCTCAGCTGAGTTTTTTTTAATAATGCAGCCAATGGCCATGCACTTTTCTTTTCAGGACGGGTCAGGGAAGGGATATTGGAAGGAAATCGGCCGTGGGACCGTCCCGGCATTTGCCTGGTGATGAAAATGGGAAACCACGAAAACCATTTTCAGGACGGCCGAGGTGGGATTCGAACCGGTTCAGCCGAGAATTAAAATATCTTGGCAGTGCCAGGGTTCAAACCCGGACCTCTGTAGATAGACCCAAGAATGCTAGCCACTAAACCATGACTCAAATGTATTATATGTTTTTATAGGCGGCTTCGGTGGCGTAGTTGGTAGCATGCTGAGCTTCTATGCCCAAGATCGCGGGTTCAATCCCGGCAGAAGTCGTCGGATTTTTTAAGAGCGTTAAAAAACAGTATGCCTTCCTTTGGAGGGGAAGTAAAGCCAGCGGTCCCATATCATAGATTTATGGCATGAAAAAGAACCTTCCACTAACTACACTTGTGGAATTTTATCATCTTGGCTTACAGGATTGAGCCGCGTGGCATATGAGTGCGGACACCAACTCGTACCTACCCATGATTAAGGCTGCTGCAATGTCAGCCGAAACGCCCGGAAATAATAACCTATATGCGACGCGGCTCAATCCTGTAAGCCAAGATGATAAACTAGACACCGGCCACGAAAGCCTACGATCTAAATGTTGTTGTTGTTTGAGTCTTCAGTCTTTTGACTGGTTTGATGTAGCCCTCCATGTCTCCCTGTCCTGAGCTAATCGTTTCATCTCTACATAGCTACCACACCCTACATCTGAGGCAATCTGTTTAACATATTCTAACCTTGGTCTACCCCTACAGTTCTTGTCCTTGACCCTTCCTTCCATAACTAAGCTTGCTATTCCTGGGTGTCTTAGTATGTGTCCAACCAACCTATCTCTTCTCTTCATTAGCAATCGCCAGAAACATCTCTCCTCTCCCACTCGTCTTAATACATCTTTGTTTGTAACCCTATCTACCCATCTGATCTTCATCATTCTCCTGTAACACCACATTTCAAATGCTTCAATTCTCCTCTTTTCCGCTGCACCAATAGTCCAAGTTTCACTTCCATAGAGCGCCACGCTCCAGACAAAGGCTTTCAAAAATGACTTCCTAACACCTAAATCTATATTCGATGTCAGCAGATTCCTTTTTTGTAGAAATGCTTTCTATGCCTGAGCCAACCTACTTTTACGATCTAAATACACTTGTGGAAGCTAAAATTTGTAGGTTAGTTTGATAATGTTATATTAGTTCCAACGTTCGCCGATGGTATTTAGTAGGCAGCTAGGTGTAGTGGACGGTAGCATTTGGTAGCAAAAGTAGGAACTACTTGAAAAAATTAATCGTCTGCAGTCCTTACCTGAATCACAGATACCACACACTAATACAGTCATCACAATTAACACCGGTTATCAGACAGATTCTACACACACCCAAAGTACACGGGGCTACATGACCAACCTATGTTTTTTATACAATATCTTGATTTTTGTTGATGATCATTTAGGGGCTTGTATATTGTGGTCATTTAAGCCCCATGCACTTGTGTATCTGTGTGTGTCTGATAACCTGTGTTAGTTATTGTTGTTTTAAGGGGCGGAACTACGAGGTCATCTGCCCCTTAACGTGTGTTGTTGTAGTGTATGTATTAGTAGACTGTAATTCAGGTAAGAATTGAGATGGAAGCGGCAATGACCTTCAGATTGAAAACCATCCCAGCATTTGCCTGGAGTAGAAGAGGGGTTGGTTGGTTGGTTGGTTCTTAAGTTTAGGGGCTGCGACAACGCGGTCATGTAGCCCCGTGTACTTTGGGTGTGTGTAGAATCTGTCTGATAACCGGTGTTAATTGTGATGACTGTATTAGTGTGTGTTATCTGTTTTTTTATTTAAGTACTGCAACGTAGAAATTTTCAAATAGTTCCTACTTTTGCCGCCAAGCGCCACCTTCAACGACTACTAGGCCACTAGATGCCATCGCAGTCGGGTCTTGGCAACGAACGTAGAAACCTAAGAGCGTTGCTTTCTTAACCTATCCAATTTAGCTTCACACAGGTGCAATTAGTGGAACGTTCTTTAACATGCCATACATCTATGACATGGGACCGCCGGCTTTACTTCCCCTCCGAAGGAAGGCATACTGAGGGATTTTTAAAGCTCTTAAAAAATCCGACGGCTTCGGCCGGGTTTGAACCCGCTATCTTGGGCATAGAAGCTCAGCATGCTACCGCCTACGCCACGGAAGCCGCCTAGAAGAGGGGAAACCGCAGAAAACACATTTAGGATGACTGAGGTGGGAATCGAACCCTAGTCATTCTAGTATGAGGGCTGGTACGTGGTATACTCTGTCACATGAGGTAAAACTGCTGAGAAGAGATTAGTTCGATTCTCATCTCAACTGATCTTCAGGGTCACTATCTATGTGCACCCCGATAAACATGGCAAGCTAAGCCGGCTGTGACTGGCACAGATCGTGGCCGCACGTACCCGGTTCAGCCGGTGGTAGCGCCCACTATCACACTTTTACCAAACATGTTCAATAATGTGTACTTACAGAGCTCATAGGCGATGCTGAAAATGTCCTCCCTCTCTTGTAACACACACCTGACATCTTCTGATGAAAGAATGTCTGTTAACTCTTTTATTATTTACGGAGCCTGTTTCCTTGAATCATTTAGCGAGTCTCCTAATTGTACTGGCATTAGGCACAGGTCTTCCTGGAAACTAGATTCGAAAGTTTCGTCTCGCTTTAGAACAAGATTTTCTGCTTTTCATATACGAATTATGGATATAGACACGTTCGCGCAATGTAAATTGGTGTCTAGGCATGACCAACAATCACAGTAATCACAATACTCACTAAACATGCAACACTGACGTCTAAGATTTGCAGATACACGTCCATATGAATGACAAAACACGTGTGAACTAACGATATGAGTCAGCGGAGCGTGCCTACCACCGGCTGAATCAGGTACGCGTGGCCACGATCTGCGCCAGTCACAGCCGGCTTAGCTTGCCGTGTTTAGTGGCGCGCACATATATAATGACCCTGTAGAAGTAGTTTTTTATGTGGTATCCCCGCAAATACTGGGATGGGTCCAATCTAAAGGCCACAGCTGCTTTCTGCTAAATATAAGGTGCGTTCAAAAAGGAACGAGACGGAGGCTGGAATGCGCAAACCGGTGACGACATCGGCTAAGCGTGGCGTGTGTAACGAGGTGTGGTTACGACCAGAGCGTGGAAGGTCACAGCCCGTCGCTAGAGGGCACGCGTGCACGTCACGTGACGATACAAAGCGAGCAGCTGCATACATCAATCGTCCAACGCTGCCAGTAATGCTGACGTTCTTCTTTGACCAAGATGGCCCCCTTCTGATACACTTCATGCCGCACGGGACAACAGTGAATGCCCAGCGTTACTCGCAAACCTTGACCACCCTTCGCCAAGCGATCAAAACAAAACGACCAGGCAATCTCACCCGTGGGGTCATTCTGCTCCACGACAATGCACGACCTCATACGGCCAACACAGTCGCGGCACTCCTGCAGAAATTCAAATGGGAGGTTCTCGGTCACCCTCCATACAGTCCATACGCCATGTTTGGTCCCCTGAAAAGGGCTCTACGAGGCCAACGATTCATCTCGGACGCCGACGTCCTGCTGTACGTGCGGAACTGGTTCATATCGCAGCCCAGGGTGTTTTATGAGACAGCCATTGACCGCCTCGTGTCACAGTGGGACAAGTGCCTCAACAGCCAGGGCCAATACTTCTAACATACAGGTACTGGTTTCTGTAATTATGCCTCCGGCTCGTTACTTTTTGAACGCACCTTATAGTACAGTATAGCTGGAATGGTTTTATTCCAAAAACTGTGCTATGGTTGGCTTTTTGTAAATCGTTAGAAAAGCACAAAATGCTTAACTCTGAATTTTAGAATAATTTGCACGTTCATTTTGTCAGAAAACTCAAAAAAACATTGAAAAGCGGTTTTCTCTGAATCGACGTATTTTAATTAAATGTTTTTAAACAAAAAATGTAGAGGACATTGTCACCTACAATTCGTCTCATTGAGGTCATGTCATACGTTTTGAAATGCAGAAGCTAGGTGGCGCCAAAGTTTCCAAAAAAGGGTTTTTTCACTTTTTGTCCTAGAAACAATAGTTTTTTCACAAAAGAGTGAATCTGAAATTTGTTCCTCTCAAAATTTCTGCAACATTTATTTAAACGTTTGTTTCCTCCGACATACCGTTCCAAAGTTATAGCACAGCAAATGCAACGCTGCGTAGTCAAGGCCACTATTGTTACTGTGGAGAGAGCGGTGGGCATAATTTAGACAGGGACCGGTGTCGGACAGCTGCCTAAGGCTCGGTCAAACAGGACATGGGCTGTGTTTGTTAATTAGCTCAAACAATCATATCTATTTCAATCGCAACGTATCAATCATAACTGTACACATATTAATCTTTGTGCCATCTGAATAGTACAATTTTCACACTTCGGCAGGCTATAACTTTGGAACGGTAAGGCGGAGGAAAAAATGTTTCAATAAATGTTGTGGACAATTTTGAGAGGAACAAATTTCTTATTCGCTCTTTTTGAACAAAACATTTTTTCTAGGACAAAAAAAGGTTTTTTTCTGTGCAGCTGTCCTGTACTATTATACACACACTACTTCCACAACACACTTATGTACTCCGGCGTCTCTAACAGCCTCAGCCGTTCAAAAAAAAATGACGCAAAACTAATATTATTACAGTAAAACCTGCCTTCAACGGCCCCTTTAGTAAACGGTCCCGTGAACTAAGGAGAGGAAAACGTGTTAAATTCCAAAATTATTAGCCTACTTTTCACATTTTGCAACAAGTAGTTCCGTGAAGAACTATACAGCCTATTTTCATATATCCTGCTCATGTTAATTGCCACTATCAACATACAAAATTTCAGTTTAATTGCTGTAACAGATTCGTAGATATTGAGAACCGTCTAAATATTTCAGATGGTCGCCAGGTTGGATTTTTATTGTACTATTAGATTAAGATTATTGTGTACGTGTGGTATTCAAACTTCAATCGCATGATTAGAACACAAGAAGCAAAAACGAGATTTTAAAATTACGCACAGCAGCCATCTTGTGATTATGCATACAATTGAAATAAATTACATGCCAGTGGATCAACATTTGTATAAGCATTTAACGTGCAACGTTTCACTGCACTCGGATGGTTAATTCGCGAGAAACGTCCATTTCAATATTTATACTTCGCGTCGCCGCCATGTTGGTTTTGTGCTCAGGTCACTGAAAGTCCTATAGGTGGACATATGTTCATAGTCTCTATGAACATAAAAAAAAAACCAGTTTGGTTGCTGTAAAAGATTCATAGATTGAGAACCGTTAAATATTTCGGAAGCTCGCCATTTAGGATTGTTATATGTAGCCTATAGGCCATAGAGTTATCTACCATTCAAGGACAATTTTTGCCTAGGTTCATTATTCAAACTTTCACTTCGATCGCATGATTACGACACAAGAAATAAAAACTTAATTTTAAAATTTCGCACAGCCGCCATCTTGAGGTTATGTAAACAATTGAATTAAATTAGATGACAGTGCATTACAATCTGCAAAATCATCTACTGTACCACATTTCACTGCGCTCAGAGAGTTAAATCACGAGAAAAGTCTATTAAAATATTTCAAATTCGCTTGGTCGCCATGTTCGTTTTGTACTTGACAGGTTTATGAAATATACATAGGTAAACTTGTATCAGTACCCTTTATCACAGTACAAAATTTCAGGGTGATATCTGTAATAGTTTCGGAGATATAGAATGTCAGTGAAATATTTCGCACAGCCGCCATTTTGAGGTTATGTAAACAATTGAACTAAATTAGACTCCAGTGCATTACAATGTGTATAAACATTTGCTGTACCAATTTTCATTACGTTTGGATAGTTAAATCGCGAGAAAAGTCTATTTAAAAGTCTCAACTTCGCTTGACCGCCATGATGGTTTTGTAGTCATCAGGTTTTAGAAAGTCTCATAGGTGAACTTCCAGTAGTGCCCTTTATCGCCGTACACAATTTCAGGGCGATATCGGTAATAGTTTCGGAGATATTGAATGCTAGTGAAATATTTCGCACAGCCGCCATGTTGGATTGGTGAGACGTAACAAAATTTGAAGGGCACGGTCGAGGTCGCCGGAAATAGTGCTATGAACTTACAGAGTTTCATCGAAATCGCTCCAGCCGTTTAGATTTTATTAGGGACACACACACACACACCTCACACACACACACGGACGAAAGGTGATCTCATAAGCCTATTTTTTCAAAATTGAAAATAGGCTAAAAAAGAGGAAAAAGTAGACTTATGAGATCGATCCGGGAAAATGTCTGTCTGTCTAGCTGTGTGTGTGTGTGTGTGTCCCCCCCCCCCCCCCTATCAATTCCTAAACGGCTGCAGCTATCAAAACCAAATTTGGTAAGAGTTAAAATCTATATCTGAATATCTCACGACCATATTTGAAATTGACGTCAGTGCTACCAACTGTAGAAAATCACAATTGAAGTTAGAGCTCTATGTCGGATATCTCAGAAGTTATACATGCGAACTATTCCAAAATTGGAACACGTATAGATAATAACATTCCAGATTAATTTTCTGAAGCTCATACATGCCAGTATTGCCAATATGATTCTAAGTCTGCCGGTAGGTCCAATTTCTAAATGCATGTAACTTCTATATTATCGATTGGATTTTAACCAAATTTTGTATGTACTATGTGTACTACAACATATACGACTGTGCGTATTCTAAAGAGCCACCAGGGCTGCCAACTGTTAATAAATGCTCTCACTATGTTTTAACCCTAATGTCAATATATCAGAAAGTATGCAAGCCAACAGCTCTAAACTTTGCACACGTATAGTACCTGATAATCTACCCAAGTTCGGTGTAACTTATATACATCAGTGCTTCCAACATGATTCTAAGCCTGCTGATAGGTCAAGTTTTTAAATGCATATAACTTATATACTAACAAATGTATTTCAACCAAATTTCGTACGTGCTTTGTGTACCATAACAGTTATGACTATGCGTATTCGTAGGAACCAGCAGGGCTGCCAACTGTTAGTAAATGTTCTCTCTATTATTTTAATCCTAATATCAATATATCAGAAAGTATGCAAGCCATCAGCTCTAAACTTTGCACGCGTATAGTACCTGACTTTCTAGATTAATTTGGAGTATCTAATATACCTCAGTGCTGCCAACATGATTCTAAGCTTTCTGATAGTTTCAATTTTAATTACATGCAACTTCTATACTAACAATTATTACCAATTGGCACTATAATAGATCGTAATATTTCAGATTAATTTTGAGCATCACATGCATGACATTGTTCCCAACATGATTTTACGCGCTCTCATATATCCAATATCAAACAGCATGTAACGTCTATACTATCCATTAGACTTCAACTAAATTTTGTATGTGCATTCTATACCTTAAAAGAAGGAACTAAGAATATATTCAGAGTCACCAGGGCTGCCAACTGTAGTAAGTTACTGTATTAGGCTACATTATTTTAGGTGTATTTCAAACTGCAGTACTTAGAAATGTTGGTATTAGGAACTTGATATCGTCATTATTGCAGATAGGTCTATGTAGATTGGCATGAATCTTAAATTTTAAGACAAGTAGGCTCTTTAGTTCGTCACGGAACTACTTGTTAGCCTACTTTTCACATTTTGCAAAAATAAGGAAAAAGTAGACTTATGAGATCGATCCGGGAAAATGTCTGTATGTCTGTCTGTCTGTCTGTCAGTCTGTCTGTGTGTGTGTCCCCCTATCAACTCCTAAACGGCTGCAGCAATCGAAAATAAATTTGGTATGCGTAAAGATCTGTACGGGAACATCTCAATCCCATACTTGAAAATGATGTCAGTGCTACCAACTGCTGAAAAATCGAAATTGAAATTTGAGCTCCATATTGGATATCTTGGAATGTATACATGGAAACTATTCCAAAATTGGCACACATATAGATAATAATACTTCAGTTTAATTTTTAGGAGGCCATACATGACAGTGTTGCCAAACTGATTCTAAGCCTACTGATAGGTCCAATTTTAAATGCATATAACTCCTACGCTATCAATTGGATTTCAACCAAATTTCGTATGTACTATGTGTACATAAACAGATATGACCGAGCGTATTCTTAAGAGCCACCAGGGCTGCCAACTGTCAATAAATGCTCTCTCTATTTTTCATCCACATACCAATATATCAGATTGTATGCTAGCCAACAGCTTTAAATATTTCACACGTATAGTGCTAGACATTCTAGAATAATTTGGAGCAACTAATGTATGTCAGTGCTACCAACATGATTCTAAGCCTGCTGATAGGACCTATTTTTATATACATGTAACTTCTATACTATGAATTGG
This sequence comes from Meconema thalassinum, assembly GCA_946902985.2. NCBI lineage: Eukaryota > Metazoa > Arthropoda > Insecta > Orthoptera > Tettigoniidae > Meconema > Meconema thalassinum. The sequence goes on along the minus strand of OX336388.2, from coordinate 98,719,333 downwards.
ATTTCAACCAAATTTCGTATGTGCTATGTGTGCCATAACAGATATGACTATGCGGAATCTTAAGATCAATCAGGGCTGCCAAGTGTTAATAAATGCTGTTTATATTTTTAACCTAATATCAATATATCAGAAAGTATGCAAGCCAACAGCTCTACACTTTGCGCACGTATAGTACCTGACATTCTAGATTAATTTGGAGTAACTAATATATGTCAGTGCTGCCAACAGGATTCTAAGCCTGCTGATAAGTCCAATTTTAAAATACCAGTAACTTCTATACTAGCAAATGGATTTCATCCAAAATTGGCACAAGAAGAGATCATAATATGTCAGATTATTTCTGACCAATACATGCATGACATTGTTTCCAACATGATTTCACGCACGCTGATAGATCCAATGTCTAACTGCATGTAACATCCATGCTATCCATTGGACTTCAACCAAATTTTGTATTCTGTACCCTAAGAGATGGAACTAAGAATATATTCAGTCACCAGTGCGGCCAACTGTAGTGCTCTATTAGGCTACATTATGCCAGGTATATTTCGAACTAATTAGAAATTTCTATATTATCAACTTAATTTCGTAATTATTCTAGATAGTTCCATATAGATTAATCATTGGTATGAATCTTAAATTCTAAGAAAAGTAGGCTCTTTAGTTCGTCACGGAACTTCTTGTTTATCCATTGGATTAATTAATGAACCAATTTCCAATTATTTTTATATTTCTTTTATTATTTTAATTATATTTTCTATATTTATATTTTATTTTTACACTTTCATTTTTGTTAATGTTTCTAGTTTTTTTTTAATTTTATCCAACACATTACGTCAAGTAGATACGAGTATAATATTTGATTTTTTAGAAAATTCTCCGAAATTTGGTTTAAAGAATCAACTATCAGCATCTTTGAAAGCATAAACTGCCCTTATGACAGGTGGTTAATATAGGGACCACTATCCCATAAAAAGTTAATTAAACGAAAACTGTGTAACACGGACAACGGATATCAAAATATGTTTATGTTCGACCCTAACTATTATGTGTCAGAAAACTGTATCATAATGAGGATCATTATAACACTATTTTTCATTATGAAACAGTTTCTCCCACCAATCAGAGCTCAAGAAACAGTTGTGTGACCAATTAGATAAGGATACCTTCGCGCATGCGCTCAAAATCCAACATGTCTATATAAATTACCGAAAGTGCACCGTCCATATGTTCGCGTAAATAAACTGGTGAATATGAGACAAGAAATAACACTGTACTTTAATATCCACAAAACCAATTTCTACACAGCGCGTGGTTTTGAAACGACTTCGGTGACAGTTTTACTGAATCCTGGTGTTCAATCTGCACATATGGTATTGAAGCACACAGAGCGCATGCGTCGATTGTCCAGAGAGCTTGGAAAACAGAGATATACTACCCACCGCAGCACCCGATCACAACATTCTAGTGACTGAACAGATATTTATGAATATTTATGTTAAAACATATAATAAAGTTATAATTATCGTCGAACATAAACAGTCGTGTGCAACTCGCCTATGGAAATTATAAAACAAACGTAATACTCGTGTCTTAATTATAGCCATTACAGGCTCGTTGCATAATGTACTATTTTTTAACGAAAAATTTCCAAGCTAGGGAATGCAGTGTTTTGAAAATTTTCAGGCACAACTGATTCTGTAGCTAACAACGAATGTGCATATTGGTCTTACTTTTCTTTTATCATTTTACGGCGACGTCACGAAATGTACCGAAAATGCACTGAGGTGTGTAACGTCATAGTACCGCTTGGTGCATGTGTACTGAGTTCACTGGTAAGCTCTGGCGTTACGAGACGGCAACGACACGGCGAGAGTGACGTCATCCAGCCAGCTCCCTCCTTTCACCACGCGCTACAGCTCCCTCATGACTTGTTACTTTCTAGCGTTCTGATTGTTTCTTGATCATCTAACATATCAAGAGTCTTTGGCTTCGAGCGAAGTGAGAAGCCTCCAGCCTTTCTAGCATTTTTCAGCATTTGTAGCATTTAAAATGATATAAAGTCCAGTCTTTCAGACTTTTTTTCTCCAACTTACACGTCAATATGTACGGCTAATTGTCTGTTTTCTGTTTCCCAAACCTTTCCCAATGCTCGGTTGACTCAACTACTGTACAGTACAGCTATCGATGGAAAATTTGAACCTTGGAATGAGAGAAGTTGATCAGAAAAACTACGTAAACGTTCGAGATAAAAAACAAGTTTAAGTGCCAGGGTTATAATTTAAGCTTCGAAATATCGAAAAATTTGAGTTAAAACATTCGACTTAAAAATAATAATAATATACACTTAAATTATAGCAAGTTTCTTCGGCAAATAATAATTGGTCCCTTAGTTTAGGGGCTGCGACAACTCGGTCATGCAGCCCCGCGTACTTTGGGTGTGTGTAGAATCTGTCTGATAACCGTTGTTAATTGTGATGGCTGTATAAGTGTGTGTTATCTTTAATTCAGGTAAGGACTACAGCCGATCAATTTGAAGTAGTTCCTACTCTCTCTACTAAATTCTATCGCCAACGACACCTAGCTGTGAAATTGGCTACTAGATACCATCGCACCCGGCACCTGGCGACGTAGGAAATAAAAGACCGTTAATCAAATCTTGTGCATGCCATAAATTTCCGCCGAAGGAAAGCATACTGAGGGATTTTTAACGCCATGAAAATATCCGACGACTTCGGGTTTGAACACGCAATCTTGGGCATAGAAGCTCAGCATGCTACCAACTACGCCACCAAAGCCGCTAATGAAATAATAATTACTACGAGATATCGAAAAAAATCGAGTTATAGAAATTCGACTTGAGAACAAAAGATGTAGCCTACAAATAAACTATAGAATGTTTGTCAGGAAATAATAATTACCAGGGCCCGGATTCTGATGACATGTCATCTTTTAAGTTGCTCACCACAGAAATTGCTAACTTATATACAAATCCTGTTCATGGCCCACACATAACAGAAATGCATATTTATTAAGTAATTAGCCTACTTTTCACATTTTGCAAAAAAGTAGACCTGAGATCGGGCAAATGTGTGTCTGTCTGTCAGTCCTTCTGTCTGTCTGTCTGTCTGTCTGGCCGGCTGGCTGGCTGTGTGTGTGTGTCCCCCTATCAACTCCTAAACGGCTGGAGAAATCGAAACAAAATTTGGTAGGAGTAAAGATCTATACCTGAATATCTCTCGGCCATATTTGAATATGATGTCAGTGCTACCTACTGCTGAAAAATCACAATTGAAATTTGAGCTCCATGTTGGATATCTTGGAAGGTATGAATGGGAGCTATTTCAAAATTGGCACACGTATAGATAATAATATTGCAGTTTAATTTCCAGGAGGCCATACATGGCAGTGTTGCCAAAATGATTATAAGCCTGCCGATAGGTCCAATTTTTAAATGCATATAACTTCTTCACTATCAATTGGAATTCAACCAAATTTCGTATGTGCTATGTGTACATAAACAGATATGACTGAGCGTATTCTTAAGAGCCTCCAGGGCTGCCAACTGTTAATAAATGCTCTCAATTTTTTTATCCAAATACCCATATATCAGAAAGTATGCAAGCCGACAGCTTTAAACTATGCACACGTATAGTACCTAACATTCTATGTTAATTTGGAGTCACTTATATACGTCAGTGCTACCAACTTGATTCTAAGACTGCTGAGAGGTCCAACTTTAAATACATGTAACTTCTATACTATCATTTGGATTTCAACCAAATTTCGTGTGTGCTATGTGTACTATAACAGATATGAATATGCCGATTCTTAAAAGTAACCAGGGCTGTCAACTGTTAATAAATGCTATCTCTATTTTTGTTACCCTAATATCAATATATCAGAAAGTATGCAAGCCAATAGCTCTAAACATTGCACACGTATAGTACCAGGCATTCTAGATTAATTTGGAGTAACTAATATACTGTAGTTCTACGCCAGTGCTGCCATCATGATTCTAAGCCTGCTGATAGTTCCAATTTTAAAATGCATGTAATTTCTATACTAACAAATGGATTTCATTCAAAATGGACACAACAATAAATCATATTATTTCAGATTATTTCTGACCAATACATGTATGTCATTGTTGCCAACATGATTTTACGCGCGCTGTTAGATCCAATGTTTAATTGCATGTAATGTCCATGTTATCCATTGGACTTCAACCAAATTTTGTATTCTGTACCTTAAGAGATGGAACTAAGAATATATTCAGTCACCAGGGCTGCCAACTGTTGTTCTCTATTAGGCTACATTATACCAGGTTGGCTACACAGTATTTCGAACTAATTAGAAATTTCGATTTTACCAACTTAATTTCATCATTATTCTAGATAGATCCATCTAGATTAATCATTGGCATGAATTTTAAATTTTAAGAGAAAAAAAGGAAGATTGAAGTTTTACGTGACCGTGAATCTTGTGATTATGAGCCACGGGACCTCCTTTTTACGTGGAATCCGAACCACAGGACATGGCATTTCACTTCGAAAATCTCACATGCATTGACCGAGAATCGAACCCGGACCACCTTGGTGAGAGGCATACAGCTAGACCGCTGAGCCACCACGCCCTCAATTTTAAGAGAAGTAGGCTCTTTAGTTCGTCACGGAACTTCTTGTTTTTTAGTCATTTTTCTAAGTATTTTATTTTTAGGTCATTCTCTCGCTGTTTGCGTCATTATTATGTCATTTTATGGAATTTATTGGAATATTTTATAAGTTTTGGGTCATTTTCTCACTTTTATAATCGTTTATGATGCATTCTTTTGCGTACTAGATATTAACGGAACTGAAAGTGAGGATGAAGACATGAGGATCTTCAGGACTTTGTTCAACCCTCTTTTCTTGGAATATCCACATTCAAGGAGACACACTAAACTGAAATAATAAGCAGTATTTGTGGGCAAATAATTCGCATTTGTCAAATAAATTAAATTATATTAGGTAAGTTACCTATTAAAAACACTGATAGTCGGTCTGAAAGACTAGATTTTATATCATTTGAAATGCTACAAATGCTGGGTGAAAGCCTCATGATCATGCAGAGAACTGCGAGAACTCGAAGTCCATTAGCAAGTGCAAACCAAGGTCAAAGGAGGTAGCTGGCTGGATGACGTCACGCTCACCGGAGTGCGCGGGAAGAGGAGGCAGCTCAAGTGGTACTATGACGTTACACACCTCAGTGCATTCTCGGTACATTTCGTCCCGTCGCCGTAACGTAACGCCAGACCTCAGCGTAACGACAAAGTCGACAAGATTATTTAAAATGATAAAAAGCCAACATACAATGACGGAGTCTATTCGCATTATTTTATTGCTTGATGAAATTATGTGTTTCATTCAAATGTTAAGGTCATTTTTTAAAGTTTTCGGGTTATTTTATGGGATTTTTGAAGTCATTTTATAGGGCATTTTTTAAACATTTTTAGGTCATCAAAATCCGGGCCCTGATAATTACAGTACTACGAGGTATCGAAAAGTCGAGTAATGGAGGTTCAAGATATGGAAGTTTGACTGGACAGTAAACTCTCGATTTTATGGACAAATTGGAGCGGGGCGTCGTCTGTTCAATCACGAATTTAGAAATTATAACTTTTGATTGGAAATCTTTAAAAACAACACGATTAAAACTCAGCAATTCTTATAGGTTTGTGACGTGTCTTGTGTGGGGTTTTAACTAGGACACCTAGGTAGCTCATCGGCGGGCTCTGGTGTCACCGCCCGGACCCCCACAGGTGTAACGAACTGCGCGCTACCTCCCTTTATATAGAGTGCAACTGCACTACTTGACTGCGAGAACTAAAAGCTCAACAGCCTCAACCTCCCTATGACGGCTTCCAGAAAGATGGTATATTGGCTTTCACGGCCGGTGAATTAAAACTCAGCAATTCTTCTAGGTTTGTGCCGTGTCTTGTGTGGGGTTTCACCTAGGACACCGAGCTGGCTCATCGGTGGGCTCTTGGTGTCCCCGCCCGGACCCCAATAGGAGTAACAAACTGCGCGCTACCTAGAAGAATTGCTGAGTTTTAATTCACCGGCCGTGAAAGCCAATATATCAACAACACGATTATTCAATGCACTGTGTAGAAATTGGAGTTGCAGATATTAAGGTACAGTGCTTTTTCTATGTCACAATCCCCAATTTGTTTATGCATTGATCGGATATTCATTACAATGTCAACTTTCAAATCATGTCTGACATGTTGGATTTTGTTTGCATGTCCGAAGCTATCGAGCACCTAATTGGTCACACAACTGAAAATCTAGATCTCTGATTGTTGGGAGAAACTGTATCGTAATGAATAGTACCTTAATGACCCTCATTATGCGTGCAGTGATATTTGTCGCTTTTCAAAAATCACTTACCACGGCCAGGAGCGAACCTGCAAGCTTGGCGTTGGTAGTCCGGCACGATAACCACTCACCCATCATGGCAAGCGTTACTGCAGTAAGTAACGGTAACTAGCAGGACGTTACTACTTAAGCCTGGTTGCTTAGAGCTGCCTTGAGCTGGAAAAAGAACTCGCCGCACCGTTATCGTTATCCCCAAGAATTATCGTCACAATGAGTTAGAAAGAACTCTTCGCATCGCGTCGGCCGGCGTTGAGAAGAAAGGAAGCTTGGATGGTGTCGAGAATAATGAAGGACCCACCATTTAATTATTTAACAAGAAAATTGAAATGTCTTGGTGTAGTCGAGAAAAGAAAAAGAAGATGAAAAAGAAAAAAAAGGAACAACAGCAGTTTTATAAAGATAATGTTTGATTTACGACTAGAGTCACTTTGAACCTCCATTTTCTTTTATAAGACTTTACAGGCGAGGTGGCGGTAATCGCCCCATTGAATCTTAATTTATAGCAACGACCAGCTTAGCTAGGCTACCTCGAGGCTGGCCATTCTCGTGATCCACATGACAAAGGGCCTTCCCTCCTTTTCTCCTTCCTTCCGGACAGAAATATCTTGTCAGATGTTTCGTTTCGTTTGAATTGGTGTTTTGGTTTGGTTTCGTTTCGTTTCGTTTGAATTGGTTTCGTTTCGTTTCGTTTCGTTTGAATTGGTTTCGTTTCGTTTCGTTTCGTTTGAATTGGTTTCGTTTCGTTTCGTTTGAATTGGTGTTTTGGTTTGGTTTCGTTTCGATTGAATTGGTGTTTTGGTTTGGTTACGTTACGTACGTTACGGTTCTGTTCTGGTTCTGGTTCTGGTTCTTGTTCTTGTTCTTGATCTTGATCTTGATCTTGATCTTGATCTTGTTCTTGTTCTTGTTCTTGTTCTTGTTCTTGTTCTTGTTCTTGTTCCTGTTCCTGTTCCTGTTCCTGTTCCTGTTCCTGTTCCTGTTCCTGTTCCGGTTCGGTTCGGTTCGGTTCGGTTCGGTTCGGTTCTGTTCTGTTCTGTTCTGTTCGGTTCGGTTCGGTTCGGTTCGGTTCGGTTCTGTTCGGTTCTGTTCGGTTCTGTTCTGTTCTGTTCTGTTCTGTTCTGTTCTGTTCTGTTCTGTTCTGTTCTGTTCTGTTCTGTTCTGTTCTGTTCTGTTCTGTTCTGTTCTGTTCTGTTCTGTTCTGTTCTGTTCTGTTCTGTTCTGTCTTGTTCGGTTCTGTTCTGTTTTAGGGGCTTCGGCATCGTGGTCATATAGCTCCGTGTATTTGTGTGTGTGGAATTTGTTTGATAATCTGTGTTACTGTGATGGCTGTACTAGTGTGTATATATTTAGCCTACTTTTCACATTTTGAAAAAATGAGGAAAACGTAGACTTATGAGATCGATGCGGGAAAATGTGTGTCTGTCTGTCCTTCTGTCTGTCGGTCTGTCTGGCTGTGTGTGTGTCCCCCCCTATCAACTCCTAAACGGCTGCAGCAATCGAAACCAAATTTAGTATGAGTAAAGATGTGCACCGGAATATCTCACGTCCATATTTAAAAATGATGTCAGTGCTACCAACTGCTGAAAAAACGCACTAGAAATTTGAGCTCGATGTTGGATATCTTGCAAGGTATACATGGGAGCTATTCCAACATTGGCACACATGTAGATAATACTATTTCAGTATAATTTCCAGGAGGCCAACCATGACAGTGTTGCCAAAATAATTTTAAGCCTTCTGATAGGTCCAATGTTTAAATGCATATAACTTCTACACTATCAATTGGATTTCAACCAAATTGTGTATGTAATATCTGTACAAAAACAGATATGACTGAGCGTATTCTTAAGAGCCACCAGGGCTGCCAACTGTTAATAATTGCTCTCTTTATTTTTTTTATCCAAATACCAATATATCAAAAAGTATGCAAGCCAACAGCTTTAAACTATGCACACGTATATTCTGACATTTTAGATTAATTTCGAGTAACTTATATACGTCAGTTCTACCAACATGATTATAAGCCTGCTGATACGGCCAATTTTTAAATACATGTGACTTCTATACTATCAGTTGAATTTCAACCAAATTTCGTATGTGCTATGTGTACCATAACAGATATGACTATAAGTATTGTTAAGAGCAGTCAGGGCTGCCAACTGTTAATAAATGCTGTCTATATTTTTTTTTACCCTAATATCAATATATCAGAAAGTATGCAAGCCAACAGCTCTATACTTTGCACACGTATAGCACCTGACATTCTAGATTAATTTGGAGAAATTAATACAAGGCAGTGCTGATAGATCCAGTGCCTAACTGCATGTAACGTCCATTGGACTTCAACCAAATTTTGTATTCTGTACCTTAAGAGATTGAACTAAGAATATATTCAGTCGCTAGGGCTGCCAACTGTAGTGCTCTATTAGGCTACATAATACCAGGTATATTTTGAACTAATTAGATATTTCGATATTACCAACTTAATTTTGTCATTATTCAAGATAGGTTCATATACTGTAGAATAATCATTGGCATGAAAAGTAGGCTGTATAGTTCTTCACGGAACTTCTTGTTACATTGGGGATAGGATTGCTATTAAGCTAGGAGCCATCCCAGGATTTGCCTGGAGTAGAAGAGGGGGGGGGGGGTGATACTGCGGAAAACCACTTCCAAGATGGCTGAGGTGGGAATCGAACTTCTTCTTCTCAGTTTTGCCTCACACCAGAATAAAAATTTCTTGTCAGAGCCAGAAATCGAACCCGAACCTCTGGGGCAGTAGTCAAGAACGCTAGCCGTTACACCACGAGGAGGTCTAAAATGTTCTATTGGATTTTATTTCAGTGTATCAGTTGGTTTTTAAGTTCGCTTGGTCAGAGATAACCTTTCTTTTATTTAAATTTTGTGTATATCTTTGCATAATAATAATAATAATAATAATAATAATAATAATAATGAAAAATTATTGTCATTATTATTATTATCATTATTATTATTATATAGATACGGACGATGATAAGGGGTTAAAATAGATACAACATCCGGCCGATTAAAACAAATAAGCTTCTTTATTCATCGATGTAAGTTATACACGAGAGTCATTCCATAAGTCGTTGCAACTACAGGTATGTTATATCTTTAGAACATATTGCATCACGGAAACAATTCCGGTGTAGACATTCGAAATCCCGCGGCAAACAGCACAGAATTCACCCGACAGAAGACGACTGTAAGTGCAGGTGGCTACTGTAGATACAAGCGCCATACACGTCCATTCTGAGCTACAAGATGGATGTAAGCAGATTGGAACAGCGATCATTCGTGAAAGTTTTTTTTCTCTGTGTCAGAAATGCTAAGCAGTGTCTTGCAGCACTGTGTGAAGCTGTTGGTGCTTACCGAACAGTTGCTTCCGGCATGGACGCGCAGCAACTGTAGACTCGCCGCGAAGTGGGCGCCCCTTGTCTGTCCGAACTGACATGTCCGTGTCTGTTATTGAAAAGTGTTCCAATGCTTGGAAACGGTGTCCTGGTTGTTAATTGATTGATTTGTGTTCCATTTGTACTAGCGCAAAACACAGAGTTCCATTGTGTGGTTTTCATTTGTACCTTTGTCGTTAACTCCTGTACTCGAACCTTATTTTCTTTTGGCATTGAGATATCACACGGCCTTAAGGGAACCGAGACTAGCGATAGGCTCAGAATTGTTGTTGTGGGTTGTTGTTGTTTTCTTTAGCTTAAAGAAATGTCCCATCCTTCCTGAAGAATTTGGTGTGTCAATTATTGTGCTGAAGTGATATTTGATGCAATAAAATTAGGTTTAAACATTATGATATAAGACTATTCTGTAGCTACTAGTCAAACATTCTTTTTGTGTTTTCCGTAAGTCATATTTTTTGAAACTTCATGTACCATTTTCTCAGAAACTATCTGATCAATGTATTTGAAACTTGGTAGTCTCTAAGACCCTATATACGAGGCACGTCCAGAAAGTAAGATCCGTTTGGTAATAAAATTAAATTGTGTACAGATACAGAAAAAATATTTATTGCACAACATTCTACACCTCTTGAACTACTTTTCCACATAACTGCCGAACTTTTGCAAGCATTTGTCATAGCGTGGCACAAGTTTTTGGATACCTTCTTCATAGAAGTTTGCCGCCTGTGTCTTCAACCTGTTGGAAACATCTTCTTTTAGCTCGTCGTCATTGTTGAAGTGTTGACCGCCAAGGAAAGACTTGAGATGTGTGAACAGATGAAAGTCGCTAGGAGCGAGGTCAGGGCTGTACGGTGGGTGGTCAAACACGTCCCAGCCAAATCCCTGTAGGAGGTTTTTCGTCACATTTGCAGTGTGTGGTCGTGCGTTGTCGTGAAGAAAAACAACACCTTTTGACAGCAACCCTCGGCGCTTATTCTGTATTGCGCGACGCAATTTCCTAAGTGTCTCGCAGTAAGCATCTGCGTTGATTGTTTGACCACGCGGTAAGAAATCAATGAGTAAGATGCCTTTCCAGTCCCAGAACACTGTGCACATCATTTTCCGAGGTGCCAAGATTTGTTTAGGCTTAACCTTTGCTGGGGATAAAGTGTGCCTCCATTCCATTGATTGCCGCTTACTTTCAGGGGTGTCGTAAGAAACCCAAGTTTCATCTCCTGTGACTATCTCTGTCAGAAATTCTTCGCCGCCTTCATTGTAACGTGTCAAAAACTGAAGTGCACTACCCATTCGTTTTGTTTTGTGTTGCTCCGTAAGAATCTTTGGTACCCAACGTCGGCAAAGTTTACGAAAGTTCCGTTTTTCGGTAACAATTTCATGAATTAGTGATCGTGAGATTTGGGGAAATTCCATAGCCAGAGCACGAATTGTAAACCTGCGGTTTTCCCGGATCTTGTTATCAATCGCGTGAACCAGTTCTTCTGAAACCAAAGATGGACGCCAACTTCGTTCTTCATCGTGCACTTCACTACGTCCTTCATTGAACTGTCGGACCCATCTTCTCACCATTGAATCACTCATCGCATTTTGTCCATACACTTCGCAAATTTGCCGATAAATTTCAATTAGTTTCACTTTCTTAGCATTCAGAAAACGAATCACAGATCTGATTTCACAAGCGGCGGGATTTTGAATCAACACCAACATTGTACGAGTAAACATGCACAACAAGACGTACGTGGCTGACAGCTCTCTCCAAATGGCGCACGTTTCTTCTCCTTGTTACAGACCGTCTACCGCGCATATGCGGAACTGCGCTGCAGCGGAACGTACAACTAGTTGAAGACACAGGCGGCACACGTCTATGAAGAAGGTATACAAAAACTCGTGCCATGCTACGACAAATGCCTGCAACATTTCGGCAGTTATGTGGAAAAGTAGTTTAAGGGTTGTAGAATTTTGTGCAATACATAATTTTTCTGTATCTGTACACAATTTAATGTTATTACCAAACGGAACTTACTTTCTGGACGTACCTCATAGATCTACTAGTGGAAGTAAATTTATTCAGGTATCTTGATTAGTTCATGCTTGAAAAGCACTGACAATTTTACGGAAATTTTCTGTTTTCAACAAGGATGTAAAAAAGAAAACAAATCACAAGTCCTGTAAACAATAGGACAATATTTTTACTTCAGTAGCTCAAAATAGTACAGTATGCAACGAGCCTATAATGGCCATAATTAAGACACGAGTATTTTTTATAAAACGAGCGTATGCGAGTTTTATAATTTCCATACGAGTGTCTTAATTACCATTATAGGCGAGTTGCATACGACTGTTTATGTTCGACGATAATTACAACTTTATTATATGTTTTAACATAAATATTCATAAATATCTGTTGAGATTGTCACTAGAATTTTGTGATCGGGTGCTGCGCAGGGTAGGATATCTCTGATGTCCAAGCTCACTGACCGACCGACGCATGCGCTCTGTGAGCTTCAATGCCGTATGTGCAGATTGAGCATCAGTATTCAGTAAAAATGTCACCGAAATCGTTTGAAAACAACCCGCTGTGTAGAAATTGGATTTAAGGATATTAAGGTACAGTGTCTCATATTCACCAGTTTATTTACGAGAACATTATGGACGGTGCATTTTCGGTAATTTATATAGACATGTTGGATTTTGAGCGCACGCGTGAAGGTATCGTTAGCTAATTGGTCAATGAACGAGCTCTGATTGGCTGGAGAAACTGTATCATAATGAAAAAGAGTGTTATAATGACCATCATTATGATACAGTTTCCAGACACATAATAGTGGGGGTCGAACATAAACAGTTTAAATATTATGCATGCAATGTTTTTTTGGGTCTGGTTTGAGTATTTGCTCAGAAAAAGGGACATGAGTTAAGGGAATTTTTAACAATATATCTCATTAAGATAGTGTTTTTAATGCTCTCTCTGATACAAAATATTCAACTTAGAAGCTTCAAATTCTACCCAAATAAGGAGGAATGTACTCTGAATACCAAAGAACATTCAAGGAAGTATCTATTATAATTTCTGAGATATGTAACTGAACATCGGAAGCGACTTATGGAATAGCCCTCGTAGTAAGATGTAGAAATGAGTTGATGGAATATTTAAGGTAGGCGATTAAGGAGGAAAGGGTAATTACTTTCAGAGAGCAAAGCGTCCTTTGTTGTACTAATTAGGTTGAGCGCCCCTGGCGACAGAAGAACAAATAAATATTCAGGTCACGTTACTTTATTATTGTTTAATATTTCCCAATTAGAGTCTCTTCCCAATAACAGAAAGGAATTACTCTACTTCCTTTCTTATTTACGTCATCTTCTGCTTCTCTTTCGCTTTTCATCCTACCAAACACTGGTGCAACCAAGCCCTTTTTGAACTAAACATCTACAGTACGATATATAAATCAAATGAGAGATGTGTCAGTGCGTTTCACGAAATAAAATAAGTGCATGTTTTATTTTTATTTTTCGTGTTCTTCTTCTTCCTCTTCAATTCCTACATCATCTCCTTCTTCATGTTCTTTTTCTTCTTCCTCCTCTTTCTCCATCTTCTTCTTTTTCCCCTTCCTCATTTTTTCTTCCCTTCTGCTTCCCCTTTTTGTTTTTCTTCTTTCTTCGTCTTACCCTTATTCTTATCTCAACTTGAGCTTCCCCTTAAATTCTTCTCCTTATTTTTTATCTTCCTCTTTTAAATCCTCTTCTTCATCTTTTTCCTCCCCATCTTTTCTTTCATTCTCCTCATTTACCGTCCTCTCATTCTTCATTTCCTTCCGCTTCAAATTCGCTTTCTTCATCCTCTAATTCCCCTTCTGACAGGCTGCGTGCCGCAGTGGCAACGTTCTCGCCTGCTGTTCCCAAGGTTGCAGGATCGAATCCTGGCGCAGTCAGTTGGCATTTGAGGGTGCGCAAATGCGAGAGAGCAGTCTCAGTAGATTCACTGGCATGTTGAAGATCCCCTTTGGGGCAAAATTCTGGCACCCCGGCGTCTCTAAAAGACGTAGTACTTAAAAGGGAAGTAAAACCAATAACATTAAATAATTATTAATTCTTCTTCGTCTTCTTCTTCTACCAATTCTAATGCCCCCTCTTTTCCTTCTACATCCTTTTTTTCCTTATTATTCTTATTCCTTTTCTTACTTCAGCTTTTCCCATCATTTAGTGGTCACTGTTATTTATTCGTCTTTTCCACATCTCCCTACAAACCCACATTTACGTTCAGCACTTTTCTTCATTGTTGTTGGTAGGCTCACTAATTGATGCTCGGCTACTTTAAGCATCAGAAGAATTGTATGAGGAGTAATTCAAGACAGACATGTCTTGACTTCAAGAATATAGAGGCTGCTTCGGTGGCGTAGTTGGTAGCATACTGAGCTTCTATGCCCAAGTTCGCGGGTTCAACCCCGGCCGAAGTCATCGGATTTTTAAGAGCGTTAAAAATCCCTCAGTATGCCTTCCTTCGGAGGGGAAGTAAATCCGGCGGTCCCATGTCATAGATTTATAGCATGATAAAGAACCTTCCACTAACTACACTTTTGCGAAACCAAAATTTGTAGGTTAGAATATTGATAACGCTCTATTAGTTCCAACGTTCACCGCCAGGTGCTCACTGCGATGCCATCTGGTAGCCAAGTCCGCAAGCTAGGTGTCGTGGACGGTAGCATTTGGTAGCAAAAGTAGGAACAACTTGAAATTACTGACTGCAGTCCTTATTTGAATTAAAAAAGAGATAGCACACACTAATACAGCCATCACAATTAACACCGGTTATCAGACCGATTCTATACACACCAAAATACACGGGGTTAAATGACTGCGTTGTCGCAGCCCCTAAACTAAGGATCCAACCAACTAACCAAGTTTATAAAGTAAGAAAGCGTAAATGGCCAAGTCTTCCTGAAAGTAAACACTAAAGCCCGTATCACACGACACTCGCAAGCATGGAAGCTTCTACCAGTACTGGTATACATCTTGGTATAGACGCGTCTAGCATCGTGTGATTTGTACCTTCCATGCTAGGTTCTGCCTTCCATACAACTCACAAAATTGAACAAGTGCCGTTTTTCCTGGCAGTTTGCATGCAAGATTGAATACAAGTACCAATCGGATTCATTATCTCGTTCGAGTAGAGATTCTAGCGGCAACATAAACAAATAAATTTTTATATGGGTAGACCCACGAATAAATACATCGCAACGAAACTTTCTTTCAACGGCGTCTGTACCAAAAGCCCTTGCTTGCTATATACAGTAAATTTGAATGTGTCATAATTATTCTTCTTCTTTTTGTAGCGTTTCGGACAATTAAGGACCAGGTAATTTCAACTGGTTTCTGCGTCGAGCTTTTATATTCGCCCAGTACTGTCGCATGAATTCTTGATGTTGTTGCTTCCTATCTTCCACCCACTTCATGCCTGTTTTAAGCTTAGGTTTTTCCATGAAACCCCGGTGAGCTGTCAGTTTCATCCTAAACCACTCGCACATTTTTCCAACGGCCTTGTAAACTCATTGTTGCACAACTTATTGGTTAAATATCCAATTATTACAGTTAGATACCTTGCCACGGTGGGTGAGTGGTTATCGTGTCGGACTGCCAACCCCAAGCTTGCAGGTTCGCTCCTGGCGGTGGTAAGTGATATTTTTGAAAGGCGACCAAAATCACGATACGCATATCGTACTATTTTGGCATGTTAAAGAACTCACCTGAATTCAGTAGGCCGTGTTCATAATGGCAAAATTAATCTCGGGATTTTCCGCCAAGACAAAGTTCCTCTTTCTCTACTAGAAAGGGCTATATTGTTCAAGGAGCTTAGATATCTAACCTCCTTGACTTTCACAGTACTTCAAGGAGCGATAAAATTCGACATGCAAGTTGCCCTCTAGGCGTCAAATAACAAAGCTTGCACCCGGCTGCCGAGGCCATACGATATTATTATTATTACTATTACTATTATTATTAATAATAATAATATTATTATTTAAGTTAGATCTTAATAATAGTCTACTGATTGGAATGCATTCATTCAGTACCTGGCAAGTTTTCAAATTTACTTAAAGCACGTTTCTCGACCGCTTTGAGTTAATAATCTGATTCAACAGCAAATATTACTCTCAAACAACAACAACAACAGTCCTCCATGTTTTATTTCTTACAATTTGGCGCACAATATGCCAGCGTGCGATATACTTTGGTCATAAAAGCAGGTGTACTTACGACGAGGATGAACAGATCCATACAGGATTTTGTACCAGCGATCACAACTTCCTTGCCAGCGAGTGTCGTGTGATACGGGCTTTACTATAGAGCATCCAGCGTTTAGAAAAGACTGTGGGTCTTACGGGCTTTTACTTTTAACGGACACCCCCCCCCCCCCCCCAACCCCCCACCCCCACCCCCACCCCCTACACTATATCTATGGTTTGTGTACCGAGTGTCATAATAATGCAGTGTGGCCAAGCCATGTCAAGGCAATAGTTATGTCAGGTAAGGGATTCGAACCCTTGCTTCCTTATACAGAAAATTTGATCTTAAGTCAAACACCTTAACCACTCGGTCAACCTGACAGTTACTAATTTAATTAGTCTTGAGGACTTGAGTGTTTACAAAACTTTTTTCAGTATACATTGACTAAACCACTTGCTTGTTTTGAAATATAGATTTTGTTTTGTTTTACCATAACATTGCAGTTATGAGTCTTGTGAACTGGGTGATCAATATAGGGTTAAAGGCATTTTAAAATCATTTTAGAAAAGCTCTTAGGTATCGTGTCATGGGTTTCAGTAATGCATTACTGTTCGTTGACTAACATATACCGTTACACAACATTATTTTAGTGAACTTACATGTTGTTGTTTGAGTCTTTAGTCCTTTGACTGGTTTGATGCAGATCTCAGCGCCTATCCGTCCCGAGCTAATCGTTTCATCTCTATATAGCTACCACACCCTACATTCAAGGCTATCTGTTTAACATATTCTAAACTTGGTCTACCCCTACAGTTCTCGTCCTCGAACCTTTCTTCCTTAACTAAGTTTGCTATTCTTGGGTGTCTTAGTACGTGTTCTACCAACCTATCTCTTTACTTCATTAACAGTCGCCAGATACATCTCTTCTCCCCCACTCGTCTTAATACCTCTTTGTTAGTAACCCTATTTATCCATCTAATCTTCATCATTCTCCTGTAACACCACATTTCAAACACTTCAATTCTCCACTTTTCTGCTGCACCAATTGTCTAAGTTTTACTTTCATAGAGTGCCACGCTCCAGACAAAGGCCTTCAAAATGACTTCCTAATACCTAAATCTATATTCAATGTCAACAGATTCTGTAGAAATCCTTTCCTTGTCTGAGCTACATAAGAATCCTAATCGTGTCTGGTATAATGTCTTGTTTAGCAAACATAGTCACTCAAAAGGTCTAAGCATTTTTTGTATATAACCCAAAATAACAAACAGTTTTTCTAAAACCCTACTCATTGGTCAATAACAAGCAGAGTCGCCAAAGTGTTTCGTTGGTAGTTAACTCATGTCTAGTTAATCAATTCCTTTCATATCGTTATCCAATTGTAGTAGTAAGGACTGGTGAACAACGTCAGTTCAACACACTGCTTTACACACAAATGTAGTTAGGCCCTTTGACATAATTTGGATAAATTTCATGGGCCGGTCCATAGGGATCAGTCCAAAGGGGCCGGTCTAAAGGGACCCTTCCACAGGGACCCATCAACAGGGACTTGTCAGCAAGGACCCATCAACAATGACCCGTCAACAATGACCTGTCATCAATGACCTGTCAACAATGACCTGTCAATAGGAACCCGTCAACAATGACCCGTCCACAGGGACTCATCAACAAGGACCCGTCAGCAATGACTCGTCAACAGGGACCCGTCGAAAAGCACCTGTCAAAAAGGATCCATCAAAAATGACCCCCTGTCAAAAAGGGCCCGTCCAAAAGGGGCTAGTCAACAGAGACCAGTCCAAAGGGACAAATCAACAGAGATCAATCAACAGGGATCAATCAAAAGGGGCTATCACCTCAAGGCCTGACATATCCCTCTTTGAATATTGGTTTGCCAATCGACAAGCGTCACTTAAAATACTTTTTGATCACCACTCGTGGGTTGGGTTAGGTTAGGTTACACTACAGCCGCCATCTTTTAAAAAGCCTGCCCTCTTACAAAAGCTATGAGTGGGCATGCGTAAAAAACAAAAAACAAAAACAAGCATGTTAATTCATAGTGGCTATCCACCAAACACATGTCTCTTGTGTGGAACAACGTTTTATTCCATATCGGCATTCAAACTCTCACATGTTGCAATTGGAAAGAGAGATTCTCTAAAAAAAAATACAATTTCACCCCCTAGTAGGGGTAGGTTTTATTTTGGGGTGGAAATATGTTGTTCATTGGAAAGGGGGTATCAGCCCGAGTTCAATGACACCTCATTCGTCAAAATCCGACCACGGGTTCGAACTCACATTTTCTCACGTATGAAGCAAAACAGGATGTGACTTGTTTCACAAGGAGGACGGTAATAAGGTCATTTCACACGTGTTCACATGTATTTCGTCACTTTCCTTTCATATCGTTATTCCATTATAGTAGTGGTGAACAACGTCAATTCAACACACACAAATGTAGTTAGGCCCTTTGACATAATTTAAATAAATTCATGGGTTAGTCCGTAGGAACCAGGCCAAAGGGACCCGTCCAAAGGGATCAGTCCAAAGGGACAAGGACTCGTCCACAAGGACTTGTCCACAATGACTTGTCCACACAGACTTGTCCACAAGGACTCGTCCACAAGGACCTGTCCACAAGGACCTGTCAACAATAACCCATCAACAGGGGCCCGACAGCAGGGGGCTCGTCAACAATAACAGGGGATCTCACCTCAAGGCCTAACATGCCCCTCTTTGATTATTGGTTTGCAGAACAACGTTACATTCCATATCGGCATTCAAACTCTCACATGTTGCAATTGGAAAGAGAGATTCTCTAAAAAAAATCAATTTCACCCCCTAGTAGGGTAGGTTTTATTTTAGGGTGGAGATATGTTGTCCAATGGAAAGGGAGTGTTCGCCTGAGTAATTTGACACCTCGTACAAGTCTCTAGCATGATTGGTTCGCGAGATATTGCCATTTTAGTATTCCAGCGGTGGCGGTGGCGGTGGATTTAGAACTGTCCAAAACACACTACTTTGGTCCAATCCGTTAACACCTGCAAAACTGCTCCTTCCTGGGCGTGTTCTATTTCAGATAGTTGTTGGGGTTGTGTTGTCTCACTAACTTATGAAAGCGCAGTACTCGAAGCGGGTGAACATAGCGTATGATGTCAGCGCTACCTCTGCCTAGAGTTAGCAGCACTGTCGCCATAAGGCTCCACAGTATTTTCTAAACGCTGGATGCTCTATAGTAGAATCCAACATGGCGCATGCTACATGAAGATAATTTCAATACTCGATCAGCATTGGTCGACCAGACAAAATTTAAAATACTAGCGGAGCCGTGCGAGAAATCTCGCATGTTCATAAACCACACTTTTCCCAATAGGTTTATAATGAGAGACTTAAGGAGAAAGGTTATGTTTTTATTTCAACCAAATGATTATAGAACACTATTTACATTTCAGTTAGAATTCCAAGTTCTGCGTTTCCTAACTTTAAGGTGGTGCGTGCGCCTCGCTTGTGTTACTCGTCCAGAATTATTATTTAGACGAACTTCCCGTGATCCATAGGAAACTCACGAACATTCACTAGTCAGTTTGGAGTGTGGAAAATATAATCATGTCCCCGCCACACGAGGAAAACCTCGCGATTACGGTGATGAGTGGTGCGGCTATTTTAATGGCAAGTTTGTGCATAAATAAAAAGAAACGACGACGACGTTGGTGGAACACTGACCTTTTTGAAAAAAGGAATGGTGCAGAGCTGATGATGGACTTGAAGTCACAAGAAATAAGCGGCCAGTATAAGAATTTTACTCGAATGTCACCTTCTGACATTGAGAATCTCCTGTAGAAGATTGGACACAACATTTCCAAAGAAGGTACGTATTTCCACCCTGCGATTTATTTAACTTTTCTCACGCCGGTAGGAAGACAGCAGAGATATCACCTTCTTCGTGATTGGTCCGCAGATATATCCATCTCAGCTCCTATTTCCCTCCAGGCATCTGCTTTTAGTTCTTAAAATGGTCCTTATGTTGAGGATCCCACAGAAGAGGCTTTTTGCGATAAGCATCGATCAATTTTATCACAGATTCGTCTGACCACTCCATTATCACCACTCAAAACGCACAAATATTGCAACCAGATGCGCGCAAGAAACAACGAACTTCTCACAATCCCGTTCAAATCTGAACTGCGAACACTCAAAGTGCGCGTGGAAAAAACCGACAGGAGATGGATCGTGGTGCACCGCGCGCGCGCAGCTTCGAAACCCCTGTACTAATCTAGCGAACTTGCTGCGAGCGGCACGGCGCTCAAGTGTATACCGACCTTAAGAAGGCAATCACTGAAAATTAGATCATCATAACACTCACCGGTTTTTCGATATTTATGAAATTATACGATTTGAGTACACATTCCTTTGATTTATTGTTGAAAATATCCATGCAAAATGATAAAGGAAAGACTTAAGGATGTTAAAGTGACATGAAACAGACGTCACAGCGGCCAAAATGTTAAATAGACAGCAATTATGGAGCGTATTTTCCTACAGCAACAGTATCAGCAAACCGCACACTTCGTACATTATTTAAGACATTTAAAAAAAATATAGATATGTATGAAATTAGAGTGCAATTCGTCACTGCTAATGCCTATCCTCTTTCATTTGAATGCTCATTTGTCACGATCGGTCGCTTGTGAGCGCCACAGGAGGGATCTCTACTACTGAAATAATATATTGAGACCGTCGGTGGATCTGCCAGGATAGCCAACAACCGCAATGACTTCCCTAACATCTCATCCGTCGGACATAATTGCCGTGAGGATCAGGTGAACTTCCTAATAGGCCAAAGCGGCACGAGAATCTGTAGTCCACAGGGATCGTGGTACATGGTGACGATGGTCATAGACTGCCTAAGGAAAGGTTCACCTCAAAAATTAGACTGAGAAAATAAACATCCAGACTTATGTAAAACACCGTGAAAATTTATTGTTAAAATTCACAAGCCCCTAGCCTAGTTCGGAGGGTTTCAATCAGCTAGTCCGCAAGCTAATAAACAAACAAAAATAAAGAGCAGGTCCCTACCTGAGAAGTTACGGAAAACCCTCGCGAAAGATCTATCTCACAATAACAAATCAACAACAGCAACACTAGGAAAATGGTACAACGCAAGTCCCTAGGTCAAGTTAAAAGATCAAGCTAATATCAGAATTTACATTTAACAAGTTAGCAAAACAAATCTAAGTTAGGATGATACCATCTCCACATTTACATTTAACGTTAATTCATTTAGCTAAGTCCTATCAGTTGATAACAAAATTTACGGTGATGACATCCGTAACAGAAAACAATTACATCCAAAGCTAAGTGAACAGCCATATAAAAAAAACATTTAATTATTCTTAGTAACTACGTGCTAACAGCACACAAAAGGGTAACATGTAGGATTCATACACTTGTAAATCATGAATAATTAATAAGAGACAACAGTTTTATTAAAATGCCTGCCTGCACCTTGGTTTACTCTTTGTAAGCCATAGTCATCTAATGTGTGTAGTTACGGTGACGACTGCGTAGTTAAGACTACGTCTAACATCGCATGGCCTGCGCTCCACAAGCTACGAACTCAAGGTTCGAGCAAGCTTCAGGTCGCTACAAAAGTGTCAGCTGTCCTAGTCATTTCCTCAAAAGGAAATACCTTCATTAGCACGGCCATGTCAGCAGGTTCCAAATGCAGAAGAACAAAGTTAGATAGAAAGAATTCGTTAGTTAGCTTTTGTTTTACCAAAATTATGCGTTTTATTATTAAGATGTCGGTTTAGGTTTATCGTTGGTTTATGGCGAATAATACTGACAATAGCCTGGGCACGGAGTGTCTCCACTGAGATCAATCTCCACCAAAAGCCTCGACTCAAAAGTCCGAATATAATCAACGAGCAATAACAACTCGGACACACAATAACACAAGTTACCAGCGGCGCACAGCTCGCGTTCAATAACTCTGGGATGGGCCTGCACACTCAGTCATCCTCCATAACATCTGGTCAACGGGAACAATCCCGGACAAGGTACACACAAATACCTTCATACAATAAATATCTCCTTTAACAGGGCGGCCTACAACGTACTATAGAAAACCTGACATAAATGTACACGTCAAACGACGGTACACACAAAAGTGCGTTTAACTAACAAAAGCAATCTATAAAAACATGTGATCAGATACAAGGTTGGACACTGGGTTCCATGAGCTAAATTGCAATGAAAGGAAAAGCGAATACAACAAGCATTCTGTCCTTCGTCAAAGTAATTCTGTCTCATAATACAAGCGTGCTCTCAAGGGCGCTGGGTTACAAACCAGTTTGTGTCGCTGCAGACTACAACATTCCTGCGCGGTCTGACACAACACACACTAACTATCAAGGCCGGCGATTTAAGCAAAAATAAAAACTGTACAACTGGCCTCATTATAAAAACTTTACCATAGGTTATAAACCTCGAAGAATACGTGTATAAAAAACACGCTATAAATCTGAATACAATAATATAATTCCGTCTTTCAAACCAAAGACATGTAAATGGTAGCAATGTCACATTGCTGGAGCTCTTTGCTCTCAAAGATATAATACTTCAGTAGTTGCTTGTACAACATCAAATAAAAA
This sequence comes from Meconema thalassinum, assembly GCA_946902985.2. Lineage (NCBI taxonomy): Eukaryota > Metazoa > Arthropoda > Insecta > Orthoptera > Tettigoniidae > Meconema > Meconema thalassinum. Next base: position 98,696,608 of record OX336388.2, on the reverse strand, counting down.
CGTGTCTTCACATGACACTAACAAAATAATAATTGTGACGCAGATTCCACACTCTGGATCTGCTTAATGATACGTTGGGAACTGGGTTCGATGCTAGACAACGAAACATCCCTTTCACTTATAAGGTCCACACTTGACCAGATGGCTTCTGAGCAACATCTCAAATGAAATATAATGCAGTTACAAAACTGGTAGTTACAGTCGATTACCTAAATGATACGACTGCTCTAACGAAGTTAGGGGTGTAACAAAGACTGGCTGCAAAGAATGCAGTTAAAGAAATATAACCATGGCATCTGATTGCCATAACTAAAGTCAGCAAAGACTTGAAAATACCCCAGATAGGGTTAAACAAAGTGGCCTCAAATGACTACGGTCACGTTTAGCAAAAGATAGGCATTGACGTTCTACGACGTCCATCAAGCTGCACCAGGGTTGACCAAAATGTCTGACCCAAGGGTGTCTCACTCTAACTGAAATAAATGACAACTAATTAGACTAGTTACATTCCCTACCTATAAAAATGGCTGACACTGAGTTCGGTTGGTTCACAAACTACATTAAACCTACTATACCACCAGAAACTAGAACGAGAAAGGGTGTACAAAACTCACGAAATGGAGGAGCTCTCACTCAGCCCTCTGTTCAACGACAAGGGTTGTACAAATTCATCCCTGGCTCTCCGGAACGGTATCGTCCTCATCAGGACTCCCATCTGGACTCTCCCAAAGACCAGGGTTCGATCTCTCCCTGTCGTTAACTTCGTGGATGTACTGGACTTGCCTGGGAATGGCATCCTGGGTTCCTTCCTCCTCGTTCGCTGTTCTGGAAGCTCCACCATCATGCTGGTTCCAATAGACACATCAGCCTCATACCATGATGGTATTAGCCCATGATGTTATTCTCAAACATGGTGTAGAATAATCTGATCACGTGGGTGATGGAATAAATCGTGTAGTAGTTCATTCTTTCACTTCAAAAATCACAATGTTCGTAGTAAATGTTACAGGCTTTAATACAATCGATAACACAGCCTTTACTTCGCAGATATAGAATAATACGTGAGCAAGCACTGTTCTATGGTTCTTCACGTGTACTGACGCCACTTTTACATCACGTAGCATCCGTGAAATGTGCGTCGTTTGGTAATTGAAAAATTCACTGTGGCAATTCAAATATATAGTACTTTCATAATCACAATTATTTAAAGTAGTTATAACACGTTTACCTCTATATTTTTCACCAGGCACTCGGCCCTCCACAAACACGTGGGTACAAAAATGTGATGTTACGGTAATGTTATAATTTTCACTATACTTGCCAATTATATCACAATATGCTTCTTGTTGTTCACTGTGCATCAATAACAGTGATTTGTAGAATATTCGTGCACGATGGCACCCGATAACAATTTCCACGCTAAACAGCGGATATTTTCTACGTCTTACAAGACGGATGTAACTTCACGCCTACACGGGGAGGATTCTCCAGACGTAGTGCAAGGCACAGGGTTTCTCGAGGAAGTAGGTCGTCAAACCGATGTCGTTGAGCGACTACTTACATTCCTGTTTGCGTATCTGCAAGGATATTACCTTACCTTAAGCGAAAATAACATTCTCCAAAATGTTTTAATAATGCAGCATGACGAAATGGAATATTCTGAGTCTCGCGGAAAGATAAAATTGATTAATAAGACCTCAGATAAATAATTAGCAGACTCCACCAAAGTCAAAAGTGCGATTCTTCGCTACTTCAAAGAGTATAGCGTGAGCTCTCAGCTCCACGTGGCTTTCTGGGTGTGTTCAAAGGTACTACATCCCATCATAAATGTGCTGTTATAAAAATATCACATGAACCTCTGCTCAGCGGGTTCATCTGCCTCTCCGTCGTTTCAAATAAAATGTTGGGATGACATATTTATTTGACTTAAAGTTCATTCATGAGTGATATTTTTTTAGATTGGCTGCATTGAAGGTTCCAATGCACTCTCCTGTCCTAATGTCTTCTATCACATAACATCCATTGTTCAAAGGCTGTCGGATACGACTAGTTGATTGTGCCTGCTGCTTCCATCTCATGGATCTTCTTAGCAGCTTCCTCGCGGTGTTTCTCTGCGATAGGATAAATCTTCTTCTGGAATGGGGAATCATCCAGTAGTACAAGATCGTACTCGTAGTCCAATATCTCACCAGGTGTGGTGTCGAATATATCCCTGTATTCGTTCAATATTGCATCTAGATTCTCTCGTATGGGTGCTGATAATGATTCTGCCTCTTCGTCGGCATCTTGTGTCTTCTCAATTTCCTTGCCATTTAAGTTTTCGACAACGTCGACTTCGGATAGGAATTCCGGTTCTTCTTCAACTAAGTTCATCTGAATGGGTTCGTTCGGCTTAAACTCCACCGTATTATGTCCCATATCAATGATTCCATCATACTTCCTAATGAAGTCTGCACCCAATATGGCATCATGATGCAAGCCTTTCATCACAAGAAATTCGTGCAAGTACACGTGGCTCGAAATCTTCAGAGTGCATAGAATCTGGATTTTTCACGTTACAACATGGTCAGGTATGACTCCTCTGACTCTTACAGCAGAAACTGGCAGCTCTGTCACCTCAGAGTTTGCTTTCAGTCTGGCATGGCAATCGGCGGAAATGACACTAATCATCGCCCCAGTATCTATGAGAATGACTACGTTGCATCCATTCAGGGTGGCTTCAATCTTCGGTAGACGCGTCAATTCGTAGTTGTGGTTCGTCGTTCGTCGTTCGTTGAACAGGTCTTCATGGATTGGCTCCCAGAGTAATATGGTGGCAGTTACTCTGTGCTCAACCGGGCAAGAATCTATTGATTTTTCGTCGTTTTTTTCTGTCCTGGCGAGAAGTACCGGGCTGGTTTTGCTCCGTCTCCTGCGCCGAATTCCTAGTTTCCCTCGAAGTCGGGTTCTGTTCTCCCTCTTCTCGGATTTGGAGTTCTCTGAGTTGTTGAAGATACTCACGGCTCTCCCGTGCTCTTCCTCTCCAATCTCTATCTGGCTGGTTTCTAGGGTCTCGATCTCTGTTATACCCTTTACTGTAACGGTAGTCCCTACGGATTCTTTCGTGCTGTGGGTTTCTGCCATTATTCCCTCGGCGGTCGTTTTCGTGACGACGGTCGTCGTTCGTCCCTCGGTCGAAGCGCCGATTCCAGTGACTACGACGGTCATCTCGCTGGTCCCTTGCATATGGAGTGTTGTTCCATTCTCTTCGGCCGTAGTTATAATTGTTACGTTGCCCAGAGCTCTCTTGGGTTTGCGTCTGTTGTGGCGTCTGGCACACCTTGTCGACAGTAGTCAAGTTGGCATGTCTCTCCTCACGCCTGTCAGCCTTCTGCTGACGGTGTGTCGGGAACTGTTCAGTGTTTGCATCCAACCGTCGCAGGATTTGGTCACACTGCTGAAAAGTGGATGCGCCTGCAGCAATCAATACGCGTTGCACGTCTGCAGGGTATTGCCAAACGATGGTGTTTACTAAGTCTTGTTCAGACAATGGGGGTTGAAGACAACGAAGTTTCGCAAGCTGGATCGCGAAGTAGTTCGCATAGCGCGTTGGAGTATTAGAGCTGTATCGGCGAGTGTACATCTCAGCTCTGATGCTCCGCTGGATGTCGCTCGACCGGTAGGTTCTTAACAAGGCTTCTTTGAAATCCTGGTAGCCTATAAACGAGTATCGGAATGCTCTAAACCAGGTGCTGGCTTGCCCCTCAAGCAAACGCTCTATAACTCGGAGCTCCCTCTCCGGAGTTACCATGGTGTCTCTCAAGTAGCTTTCTACGTTGGCCAGAAATTCAACTGGTGTGATACCACTTCCAGTTCCTGAGAAGCGAGCTGGTTGCTCCTCTCTCGAACGGATTATAGATACATTTCCCTGCGTATGCGCGGGTCTAAATGAATTCTGCATGTAGTTATGCGTAGGTGTATTTGTTTCATGACTAAGTCGATTGGGTGCTGGTTGAAAAGGATGGGCGTCAAAGTTCAAGGTTTGACTTTGCGCTGAACCAGTGAATTGAGATGGTTGCGGTTTTATAGGTGCTCTGGGTTGGAAATGAGCAGACATCATCCCTGCGGATTGAGATACGGGTGTCGCCTGAGAGTCTCCCATCTGTGCGGGTGCCTCTCTCTAGGAAGCGTCTCAAGTCTGTCAAGACGTCTCTCTATAACCTCGAGTCCTGGGATGGTTCTAGCTGTGACTTTGTTACCTAAGTCGTTAAGTTGTAGCTCGATCCTATCGACTTTCCCTTTGAGGTTCGTGTCAACTTCGCGTATTGCCGTCCTCAGGTTATAGCTAAGGTCTAACCTCTCGGTTACCGCGACTTCCTCGAGTCGTTTCTGTAAGGAATCGATTTCTCCTTCGACTTTCGACACGTTGTCTTGGATCTTTCCAACATCATCTCTGACCTCGGCTACCTTAGCCTCCACTGTGGTCTTGTGTTCGTTGAGGTCACCCCTCAATAACATGAGATCGATTTTATGTTCCTCACGATGAACGTCAACTGTTTCACGTAGGCCTGCTACGGTTTCTGTCAACTCCGTAATATTCCTCCTATTGGTGTTTAATTCGTCCTTGACCTCGATCATGCCATCAACGATCGTCTTGACGTTGTTATTCACAGCATTCGCCGCACCTCTCATCAAAATCAGTCCAATATTCATGGTCGCCATGTCCTTTTTCACAGTGTCCATAAATCCCTCGACGTGAGTCAATCGAGTCCCAAATTCTTCTCGAGTGTGCTCCAGGTCGGCTCTCATATCTTTCTGGACTCTGTTTATGGTCGTTTGAATTTGAGCTATGTGCTCCTCCAATCGGGTCTGCACGTCCTCCCTAGCTCTATTCATCTGGTCGGTTAAGCAATCTATACGCTGGTTAGCCTTCTGATGGTGTCGTATGACATCAACCCTAACAGCCGCTAAACCTGCCGTAAGATCATTCCTAGCTTCGACTCTATATGCGTCCATGTCGGCCCTGACCTGAGTTAAATCAGTCCTAACATTATTGATCGACTCTGTGACTTGGTCTACATGACCACTTACAATATTTATTGAAAGGTGTTTACCTCTAAGTCCTGTCTTACTTGGTCCACATGACCACTCACATTGTTTATGGATCGGGTGTTAACCTCTAAGTCTTGCCTAACTTGGTCCACATGACCACTTACAGTGTTGACAGCTTGGGTATTCTCACCTAAATCAGTCCTTACAGTACCTAAGTCACCTCGGACTTCACCTAAATCAGTCCTTACTGTACCTAAATCAGCAGTAATCTGCTGGAGGTTGGCATTAACACCTGCCATCATCTCCCCAAACACACGACGAATAGTTTCCTCATCCATTGACAAGAAATATATATGAGACTGTGAGGGATCAATACCTAATGGAACTTACAGCTATGATTAGTTACTTGGTGGTATAAAGCTTGTTTCATTTATATAAATATCACGAGTACAGCTGGACTATGCAAACTAAGTGCTTCTACATTTACAAAGACAACGGCGAGCAAAGCAAAGTATTACATTTACTCAGGATGAGGCATCATCAAAGAAAATCCTATCCTTCATTTATCTAACACTAAAGCCTCACCCCATGGACTTCTATCAAACATGAATGCCATGCGGTCAATTGATCTGCAGTACGACTTTCTAAGTTCGTCCCAGTCCTGTCAATTTACCATTAATCAACATTAAGATCCTCCTAAATAACATGGAACTGACGGTCACCACGTTAACGTAGGCACATGAGTTGGGCGCCATTTTATGAGACCGTCGGTGGAGCTGCCAGGATAGCCAACAACCGCAATGACTTCCCTAACATCTCATCCGTCGGACATAATTGCCGTGAGGATCAGGTGAACTTCCTAATAGGCCAAAGCGGCACGAGAATCTGTAGTCCACAGGGATCGTGGTACATGGTGACGATGGTCATAGACTGCCTAAGGAAAGGTTCACCTCAAAAACTAGACTGAGAAAATAAACATCCAGACTTATGTAAAACACCGTGAAAATTTATTGTTAAAATTCACAAGCCCCTAGCCTAGTGTATTTATTTATTTATTTATTGGTGCCTTTATTGTGGCGAAGTTAGGGCTCTAGGCCCTCTCTTACACTTAACCACACACAGTTCAACTTACATGAATACTCACATATGTTATTCTTAACCTACCAAACTTAAATACTAGGAAAACCTTAAATACTAGAATAAAATAAAATAAAATAAAATAGAATAAAAATTAAATTAAATTAAATTAAATTAAATTGGCGACTGCGTGATATTAACTAAGCTATATAATTTAAATGACATACATTTTTAATAAAATTATACTATGGTCATTCACTCACACATTCATACACAAATTGTTCTAGTTGACCTACGAATTCAAGAGGAAATCTTTACATGCACGTTTGAAAGTTGTTAGGGATGTACAATTTCTGACGTCACGAGGACAATTATTCCAAATTCTAGTTCCCGACACGAGGAAAGAGTTCCTGAAGGCAGTTGAATGATGTAGAGGAATTGCAATTATAGATCCAGATCGCGTGTGACGATCATGAAAGGAAGAAAGAAAACGAAAATTACAAGAGAGATAGTGAGGAGTACTTTCATTGAGAAGTCGATAGGTGAGGGTACATATGTGCAGGTTTCTTAGTTGTTCTACTTTTAACCAGGAAAGTAGATCATAAAAAGGAGACACGTGTGAGGAAAATTTCAAGGAGAAAATAAACCTAATGCAGGAATTTAAAGCTCTCTGAAGTTTCTTGTTTTGTTCACCGGTAGCATCTACTAATACAACATCACAGTAGTTAAATATAGGGAGTATCAAGGTTTGGACGAGTTTTATTTTCAAGTTACGGGGTAGAACGGACTGGTGAATCTTAAGTGGATGAAATGACGAGTGAACTTTCCTGCATGTATTAGTAACGTGTCCATCCCAATTCAAAGTTTCATTCAGTGTGACTCCAAGACTTTTTACCGATTTAGAGTACGGGATAGCAACACCATCAAGTTGAATTAAAGATAGCGGTCTACTGTGTAAATGGAAAAGCAATTTAGTCTGCCCTATTATGATAGCTTGTGTTTTAATTGGGTTGATGGCAAGAGAATTTTCAGTTGCATAGCGGCTGATCCTCTTTAGATTTAGATTCATATTTTCAATTGCCGCATCTATGTCGTTTACTTTTGTGTGGCAATATATCTGAAGGTCATCAGCATATAGATGGTAGTTGCAGTTTTCCAGTTTCGAAGAGATGTCGTTCAGATATAGAATGAAGGGGGCCGAGAATTGACCCCTGAGGTACTCCATTTATTTTGAACTTCCACTCAGTTCTGTTTTCATTAAGGAGTACACGTTGTCTTCGGTTATGAAGATAGGAGGCGAATAATTTGAGAGCAACGGGGCTAAGATGGAGGGATTGCAATTTAGCCATAAGTATGTCCGTGTTAATGGTGTCGAATGCACTGCTGAAGTCTAGAAGAATGAGTATAGTCACTTTACGCTCATCCATTGCTCGTCTTACGTCATCAGTGATCTTAATGAGTGCAGTAGATGTGCTGTGTCCTTTCTTAAATCCGGATTGTAACGGTTCAAGTAGTGAGTATTGCGTCAAGTACTGAAGAAGTTGTTCATGCATAAGTTTTTCTAGTATTTTGGAAATTGAGGAAAGTATGCTTACAGGTCGATAGTCGGATGGAGAATTTGCAAGAGAATTTTTCGGAACTGGAATAACTAAAGCATCTTTCCATATTGTTGGGAAGAAACCTTCTAAAAGGCATGTGTTACAAATGTGCGTAATGATTGGCAGTAATACTTCTATCAGGTTAACGATAAAGGAAATTGGGATGTCATCTATTCCGACTGCTTGTGATTTGATAGATTTTTTTTTTCTTACGACAGTATCATCTATTTTGTGAAACTTGAATAACGGTCGGTGAGGTAGTGGGACACATTGCAGTGAATTTATTGTTGTTTGTATTATTTGGGGATCAGTACTAATTATTTCTCGAGCAAAGTGAGCATTTAATTCATTGGGATTAATATCCTGCTTATTTGTGTTTTTAGTGCGTCTCCCAATACCTACCGACCTGAGTTGCTGCCAGGTGCTCCTAGCATTCAAGTTGCCGGCTAGCTGTTGGAAGTAGGCATACTTTTTATTTCGAATCATTTGTTTAACTTGATTTCTAAGCACACGATATTTTTCAAAATCGTCACTTGATAAGGTCTGCTTATAACGTCTGTGAAGTGCGTCACGTTCGGCCATTGCGGATTTAATGTCACTTGATAGCCAGGGGGCAGCTTTACGAGTTATTTTAGCTGTTCGTTTAGGTGCATGTTTGACATATAGTTCCAGCAGTATTGAGTTAAATCTGCTCACCTTTTCATCAACATCAGTCAAGTGTAGTATATCGTTCCATGGACAGAGAATTGCGTCTTGTGTTAGTTCTTGAAGGTTCAATCTTTTCATGTCTCTATATGTTATGTATTTAGGTGCAGATTTTGGAGTTTTTAGAGAATAAGCTAAATAAATCAGGTCGTGTAAAGATATGCCAGGTACTGAAATCTGTCCGTGTTTTAGTATTTTCTGTGGGTTATTTGTGATAATTAAATCAATTAGAGTGTGTGAAGACCCGTGGGGGGTGTGTACGTGGTGAGTAGGACCGAGTGGTAATATTGTCATGTTACAAGATGTAAACATATTCCGTAAACGATTTGCGTCAGTGGAGTCTATTAATATGTTTGTGTTAAAGTCACCTAATATAAGTACGTGTTCGTAGGTAGGTAACAGTCTTAGTAGAGTTTCTTCAAAATCCATGAAGTTCCTTTCTTTAGGTGGTTTATATACTACACCAATAAGCACTTTAGTCACGTCAACGGTGAGCTCAACAAACATATATTCGGTCAAGGGGTCAGTAGATAGGTTCGATGTTTTTATAATCTTTGCCGTCAAATTGTTTTTATAGAATAAAGCTACTCCTCCTCCTCGACGCTTCAGTCTGTTGTGAAAGAGCGAATTGTACCCTACTAGACTTATCATGTTTAAAGGGACAGAGTCTTTCAACCAGCTTTCACTAATTGCTACAACGTTTACCATGCTTCCTTCAAAAATAGCTTGGAGCTCAGCGTGATGCGCTATTAAGGACTGGGCATTGACATGTGCACACATCAGTGAACGGGGAAAGGCGGAAAATTCCCTTTCCAGATGATTGCGGGTGGGGGGAGACGGAGACAGGGGTTGGGGAGGGCTGGGAGGCTCATTGTCAAGGTGAAGGTCATTATCTCTGTCGGGACTGAATGTAACGGTACCAACTACACTGGCCATAAAACAGAAGAGAGCATGCAACTTACCATTGTTTCCTCATGTATGCACAAGCCACTAGAAGCAATTAAACAACCACTCTCACTGAATTTAAAATTAAACCCCCTATCACTTACACTAAAATTAAAATAATATATTAAACACACACTCACAATTACACACATTAACCTGTTCACTTAACTTCCGATACCTGCCCTTTCATTAAGCAGGCAAGTTCTGCTGGAGTGTTAACATAATGTTTTTTACCGTCAGAATCCACGATCACTATCCGCCCATCCAGAGTGAAGGTGTTCCTTGCTCCAAAGTGATCCCTGGCCTTGTTGAGCATGTCCTTGCGTGATGCTGTGAGGGACTCAGTTATGAGGATCGAAGTCCCTTTGAGAAGCCTCTTGGCGCGCCAGACACGTTCCCTCTCGTGGTAGCGGGTGAACTTAACAATTATTGGTCTTTTACCGGTAACCACCACATCCGCAGACGATCTCTTTGGTTTTCCCAATCGATGACACCGATCGATGCTCATCATAGTCAGTTCTATATTAAGCTTGTCCTTAAGTACCTCCGTTACTCTAGCGTACACGTCTTCGTTGGGAGTTTCACTTACCCCATGTAGCAGTAGGCAGTTCCGGCGGCTGTATTGTTCTGCCTCATCAATTCGAAGTTCTTGCTTCACAATCTGGTCATTCAAATCCTTTTTTAAGTCACTTAGCTCCGTTATGACTTCGAGGCGAAAAGTCTCGAACTCCGAAGCTAGGGTTTCCACTTTCACGGAGTTGAGGTTGGTAGAAGTGCTCGTTCCAGCTGTGGTGGCTCCCTCTAGGCGAGTTCGAAATACTTTGAGCTTTTCTTCAAACGCTGAAATTCTTTGATTGACGGCTTTTAGGGTCATGACTGTTGACTGAATATTCACTAAATTGTATATAGTTAATAATACACACCCTAGCAGACTCTATTTGTGAGTTATGTTGCGGTTTCGGCAGGTATTCTACGGAGCACTTTTACGCCCGATGCATCTCAGTCCCATCAATCGGCTAGTCCGCAAGCTAATAAACAAACAAAAATAAAGAGCAGGTCCCTACCTGAGAAGTTACGGAAACCCCTCGCGAAAGATCTATCTCACAATAACAAAGCAACAACAGCAACACTAGGAAAATGGTACGACACAAGTCCCTAGGTCAAGTTAAAAGATCAAGCTAATATCAGAATTTACATTTAACAGGGTAGCAAAACAAATCTAAGTTAGGATGATACCATCTCGACATTTACATTTAACGTTAATTCATTTAGCTAAGTCCTATCAGTTGATAACAAAATTTACGGCGATGACATCCGTAACAGAAAACAATTACATCCAAAGCTAAGTGAACAGCCATATAAAAAAACATGTAATTATTCTTAGTAACTACGTGCTAACAGCACACAAAAGGGTAACATGTAGGATTCATACACTTGTAAATCATGAATAATTAATAAGAGACAACAGTTTTATTAAAATGCCTGCCTGCACCTTGGTTTACTCTTTGTAAGCCATAGTCATCTAATGTGTGTAGTTACGGTGACGACTGCGTAGTTAAGACTACGTCTAACATCGCATGGCCTGCGCTCCACAAGCTACGAACTCAAGGTTCGAGCAAGCTTCAGGTCGCTACAAAAGTGTCAGCTGTCCTAGTCATTTCCTCAAAAGGAAATACCTTCATTAGCACGGCCATATCAGCAGGTTCCAAATGCAAAAGAACAAAGTTAGATAGAAAGAATTCGTTAGTTAGCTTTTGTTTTACCAAAATTATGCGTTTTATTATTAAGATGTCGGTTTAGGTTTATCGTTGGTTTATGGCGAATAATACTGACAATAGCCTGGGCACGGAGTGTCTCCACTGAGATCAATCTCCACCAAAAGCCTCGACTCAAAAGTCGGAATATAATCAACGAGCAATAACAACTCGGACACACAATAACACAATTTACCAGCGGCGCACAGCTCGCGTTCAATAACTCTGGGATGGGCCTGCACACTCAGTCACCCTCCATAACATCTGGTCAACGGGAACAATCCCGGACAAGGTACACACAAATACCTTCATACAATAAATATCTCCTTTAACAGGGTGGCCTACAACGTACTATAGAAAACCTGACATAACTGTACACGTCAAACGACGGTACACGCAAAAGTGCGTTTAACTAACACAAAACAATCTATAAAAACATGTGATCAGATACAAGGTTGGACAATGGGTTCCATGAGCTAAATTGCAATGAAAGGAAAAGCGAATACAACAAGCATTCTGTCCTTCGTCAAAGTAATTCTGTCTCATAATACAAGCGTGCTCTCAAGGGCACTGGGTCACAAACCAGTTTATGTCGCTGCAGACTACAACATTCCTGCGCGGTCTGACACAACACACACTAACTATCAAGGCCGGCGATTTAAGCAAAAATAAAAACTGTACAACTGGCCTCATTGTAAAAACTTTACCATAGGTTATAAACTTCGAAGAATACGTGTATAAAAACACGCTATAAATCTGAATACAATAATATAATTCCGTCTTTCAAACCAAAGATATGTAAATGGTAGCAATGTCACATTGCTGGAGCTCTTTGCTCTCAAAGATATAATACTTCAGTAGTTGCTTGTACAACATCAAATAAAAACGTGTCTTCACATGACACTAACAAAATAATAATTGTGACGCAGATTCCACACTCTGGATCTGCTTAATGATACGTTGGGAACTGGGTTCGATGCTAGACAACGAAACATCCCTTTCACTTATAAGGTCCACACTTGACCAGATGGCTTCTGAGCACCATCTCAAATGAAATATAATGCAGTTACAAAACTGGTAATTACAGTCGATTACCTAAATGATACGACTGCTCTAACGAAGTCAGGGGTGTAACAAAGACTGGCTGCAAAGAATGCAGTTAAAGAAATATAACCATGACATCTGATTGCCATAACTAAAGTCAGCAAAGACTTGAAAATACCCCAGATAGGGTTAAACAAAGTGGCCTCAAATGACTACGGTCACGTTTAGCAAAAGATAGGCATTGACGTTCTACGACGTCCATCAAGCTGCACCAGGGTTGACCAAAATGTCTGACCCAAGGGTGTCTCACTCTAACTGAAATAAATGACATCTAATTAGACTAGTTACATTCCCTACCTATAAAAATGGCTGACACTGAGTTCGGTTGGTTCACAAACTACATTAAACCTACTATACCACCAGAAACTAGAACGGGAAAGGGTGTACAAAAACTCACGAAATGGAGGAGCTCTCACTCAGCCCTCTGTTCAACGACAAGGGTTGTACAAATTCATCCCTGGCTCTCCGGAACGGTATGGTCCTCATCAGGACTCCCATCTGGGCTCTCCCAAAGACCAGGGTTCGATCTGTCCCTGTCGTTAACTTCGTGGATGTACTGGACTTGCCTGGGAATGGCATCCTGGGTTCCTTCCTCCTCGTTCGCTGTTCTGGAAGCTCCACCATCATGCTGGTTCCAATAGACACATCACCCTCATACCATGATGGTATTAGCCCATGATGTTATTCTCAAACATGGTGTAGAATAATCTGATCACGTGGGTGATGGAATAAATCGTGTAGTAGTTCATTCTTTCACTTCAAAAATCACAATGTTCGTAGTAAATGTTACAGGCTTTAATACAATCGATAACACAGCCTTTACTTCGCAGATATAGAATAATACGTGAGCAAGCACTGTTCTATGGTTCTTCACGTGTACTGACGCCACTTTTACATCACGTAGCATCCGTGAAATGTGCGTCGTTTGGTAATTGAAAAATTCACTGTGGCAATTCAAATATATAGTACTTTCATAATCACAATTATTTAAAGTAGTTATAACACGTTTACCTCTATATTTTTCACCAGGCACTCGGCCCTCCACAAACACGTGGGTACAAAAATGTGGTGTTACGGTAATGTTATAATTTTCACTATACTTGCCAATTATATCACAATATGCTTCTTGTTGTTCACTGTGCATCAATAACAGTGATTTGTAGAATATTCGTGCACGATGGCACCCGATAACAATTTCCACGCTAAACAGCGGATATTTTCTACGTCTTACAAGACGGATGTAACTTCACGCCTACACGGGGCGGATTCTCCAGACGTAGTGCAAGTCACAGGGTTACTCGAGGAAGTAGGTCGTCTAACCGAAGTCGTTGAGCGACTACTTACATTCCTGTTTGCGTATCTGCAAGGATATTACCTTACCTTAAGCGAAAATAACATTCTCCAAAATGTTTTAATAATGCAGCATGACGAAATGGAATATTCTGAGTCTCGCGGAAAGATAAAATTGATTAATAAGACCTCAGATAAATAATTAGCAGACTCCACCAAAGTCAAAAGTGCGATTCTCCGCTACTTCAAAGAGTATAGCGTGAGCTCTCAGCTCCACGTGGCTTTCTGGGTGTGTTCAAAGGTACTACATCCCATCTTAAATGTGCTGTTATAAAAAATATCACATGAACCTCTGCTCAGCGGGTTCAATATACTAGCATTACCCGTCGCGGCTTCGCCCGCTAATATTCTAGTTGTAAAGAGTACACTTAGCAAAATCTCAATCATGAATGCTATGACTGATTTATCCTTGGTATGAATTATCAGACTTCATCAATTCAGCTACTGGTGCAGTGGTTAGGGGTTTGTCATTCCTTCATAGGTATATCAGAGCAAAGTTAGTTTTCTGGGAATATCACAGACACTGTTAATTTAAGGGCCTTTAAATGTGGTTTTCAGAGACCCTTTATAGTCGAGTGAAAAAGACCTTTCGTACCACACACACACGTGAAAATTGCGTGAAAAAATTCTAGTGTGCCCCTTGACCCCCCTTAACCGCATTATACTGTATGTATCGATGGATTTTACAGCTTAATTTAGTTCAGTGATAACCTTATAACCGTCTGGAAACTTTCACAGTAAGTAATGTAATAATTGGAATTGCATTGCGTCTTACCGAAATAGATGGACCTGTAAGATTCTGTTACCATGGTTACCGTGTTGCATTCTTTCATTATTTCATTGTAAATATACATGTTTTAAGGTATTTATTTAATTCTGAGGCATTTAAAGAGTAAGTGAATGGGTTTCGCTTACGCATTGGGTTATGCTGAACCTGTAGGTACCCCATATGTGTAGGTTGGTGTTAGTGGGACCTTGTTTTCTGTACAAAACTGGAATGGGACCTTTGCAGAATAATATAGGGAGGGATGATCAATGGATTTTTTTGAAAAAAGACAATATCGAAGAAGTAGTTTTGCTCGTTGTGGTTTCTAACGCATTGAAGCGGACCGTGATGATCAAACAAGCCGTGACTGGATTATTCCAACGCCGCTGGCTGGTCACAATTAAACATATCGGCAAAACGTAATTGGCGATAACTGATTTCGTCATTAAATGTGGATATGTGAGTGGGCATAGTGCCAGGGCCTTCCTTTGTGTTGCAATAATTCTATCCCAGCACAGTGTCGAAAACGCGATCGTTCTAATTAATAATATTCATACATGTAGCCTACTAAGTGTGGCTCAAATAAGTTACGCTCTAAAAAATAACAAATTATAATGCGGTTAATTTGGACCAGAGATCAGTTAGTTAGTTAGTTATTGTTGTTTTAAGGGGCGGAACTACGAGGTCATCTGCCCCTAAAGCCAGAGATCAATGTAGGAAGCGTTTATTGGAGCTAAACCCGAAAAGTGTAATCAAATTAATATATTTATTGTCAATTTACTTCACTAATTCGAGGTATTTTGGTTGGTTGGTTCTTAAGTTTAGGGGCTGCGACAACGCGGTCATGTAGCCCCGTGTACTTTGGGTGTGTGTAGAATCTGTCTGATAACCGGTGTTAATTGTGATGACTGTATTAGTGTGTGTTATCGGTTTTTTAATTTAAGTACAGACTGCAACTTAGAATTTTTCAAATAGTTCCTACTTTTGCCGCCAAGCGCCACCGTCAACGACTACTAGGCCAAGTTCAGAACTTAGCTACCAGACACCACCGCAAAGAACGTAGAAACCTAAGAGCGTTGTTTACATTCTTAAACTATCCAATTTAGCTTCACACAGGTGTAATTAGTGCAAGGTTCTTTAACATGCCATAAATCTATGACATGGGACAGCCGGCTTTACTTCCCCTCCGAAGGAAGGCATACTGAGGGATTTTAACGCTCTTAAAAAATCCGACGGCTTCGGCCGGGTTTGAACCCACTATCTTGGGCATAGAAGCCTAGCATGTTACCGACTACGCCACCGAAGCCGCTTCAAGGTATTTTAAATAACACTTTTTGACTAATTGGACTTGGACATCTTGGTCATTCAGGCACGTGTTGGTTGGTTGGTTCCTCAGTTTAGGGGCTGCGACAACGCGGTCATGTAGCCCCGTGTACTTTGTGTATGTGTGTGTAGGATCTGTCTGATAACCGGTGTTATTTGTGATGGCTGTATTAGTGTGTGTTATCTGTTTTAATTCAGGTAAGGACTGCAGACGATCAATTTCAAGTAATTGCTACTTTTTCTACCAAATGCTACGGTCCAGGAGACCTAGCTGCGAACTTGCTTGGATGCCATCGCAACCAGCACCTTGCGACGAACGTTGAAACTTAAGAGCATTAACCAAATCTAACCTACAAAATTTTGCTTTCCACATTAAGAGTGTTAAAAATTCCTCAGTATGCCTTCCATCGGAGGGAAAGTAAAGCCGGGAGTCCCATGTCATAGATTTATGGCATGAAAAAGAACCCTCCACTAACTACACTTGTGTGAAGCCAAATTTGCAGGTTAGGTTTGATTAATGCTCTTAATTTCCAACGTTCGTCACCGGGCGCTGGTTGCGATGGCATCTAGTAGTAGCGAAGTTCACAGCTAGGTGTCGTGGACGGTAGCATTTGGTAGCGAATGTAGGAACTACTTGAAATTATCGTCTGGAGTCCTTACTTGAATTAAAACAGATAACACACACTAATACAGCCATCACAATTAACACCGGTTATCAGACAGATTCTACACACACCCAAAGTATAGTTCATCTACTGTAAGTTTGCAATTTTTTGACAGTTCTCGCGGGAACAAACACTCCTACAGAACATATCAATCCGCCTCTACCACGTGCATTCCAGCCAATGAGCTATCACCCACGTGGCAGCCAGCAATGGCCGCTGTATTCCGTCAAGGTGTCAACAGCTGTTATGAGTTGCCTAAACCTACATTCATCTCGCAATATCAATTCATTGCCCTTTTTAAAGGAAACTTGTATTTCTTGGTGACATTTATGAAATAATCGTTCTAACAGCACACCCACTGACGGCTTGCTGACAGAATAATGTTACATCATTGGACGTATGAGCAAGACCTTGGCTATGACACAGCAGCTGATAACTTACATGTGAGAGTGGAATTATTTCAGGCCCATAATTTCACAGCTCGAGGAAAATGCTTACTAAGGTATGGTGTAAGATGTCCTTAAGACGATACGATCATTACTTGACCTGTTGGATTGATATTAAAATAAAACGTACGAAACATTTCACCATGTAAGTTAACTTTTATAGGCCTAAAAAAACTCATATTTTAGGCCTACTTTTTTGCACAAATCATGCCATATGAAAATTATTCACCAGGCCAATGTCCTTGGGGAAATAAATAGTTCTGCTGACTTTTCTTTTACCTTCAAAAAGAAGGAAATAAAATAAATATCTTGAACAAGAAATACCGTATCTGCTTCAGAATCGATATTAAAAACAAAGATGTCTGACCTGGAGACATCTCAGTACTCAACATTTAAGATAACCACTATATATTTATCTGAAAAATGAACACGCGTTCAAACGGAAATAATACTTTCGGGCGACTTTGCGCAATATAATCAATTATAATTATTATTATTTAATATAATTAACACGTTATTTTCTCAGGCGGATGAACACAGTAAGGTGTCCGTTACCAACCACACGCCCATCCCACGAGCACGTGATATTTCAGTTTGATAATGCAACTTTTCAGTCTGGCCGACAGAATATGTTGCCAATATATTCACAATTACTGGGACAAGCGAAAAAATAACCTGAAAAAACTTACATGTGAATAAAACATGTATATATTTGTTATGGACTACAGGTTATAAATTGAGTCTTTCCTTATGATAGTTGGCAACCCTAGCTGTCAAAAAATTGCAAACTTACAGTAGATGAACTATACACGAGGCTAGATGGCCACGTTGTTGCAGCCCCTAAGCTAAGGAACCAACCAACCAATTACTTTGCAAAAACAATGAAATAACAATAGAAACACACAAAATATGACTTAATCTTTCACTTGAAATCTTCTTCTTCTTCTTCTTATTCTTCTTCGGATGCCTATCCATCAATGGATGTTAGTGACGACATGATGCATCTTTTGCTTATGAACTGCGATGTGGAATAATTTATCGATGCTGTGTAATCCTGTCCACTGTTTTATGTTATCCACCCAGGAAATCCTTCTTCGGCCCCTTCTTCTTTGACCTTCGATCTTTCCCTCCAGTAACAACTTGAGAGGTCGATATTTGGTGTTCCGCAAAATATGTCCCAGGTATGCAGGTTTTCGTATTTTAAAGGTGCATAATAAGTTTCGTTGACTGTTCATTCTATGCAGTACTTCAATATTGAAATCAGTTATCTTCAATTGTCGAAGTGACGAAAACCTTCCCGGAGGGGAGGGAATTTGGGCGCCAGCGTCAAATGAACAGGACATCGCTTGGCGTGGCTGCTACGTGTTGTTCAACGAAGCGATGTCAAGAGCAGATGCAGTTTCAGTATACGTCACATTGCCTGTCCAAGGTCCTTCTTCCTCATGTCACGAGCTACATTGCCGTCATGTTTACTTTGGACCAAACTCACTATTTCATGTTCGCTGCATTCTTCAATGACATGAACGGTGCCCACTCCTCTAGACAACCTTCTCCATCATCCTCACAACCTGCTATATGGATATTTTTCAGCTAAACCGAACGAACAGTCTACAGCCCCAATTAGTTCGGATTTGAGGGGTTTCACTCTATTTCAATTCGTTGCGTTTTTAAGTTAGAAGGGGTGATCAAATGTAAAGGTACGAAACGATACTGAGGATGCAATTTATTCGTTATTCAAAAGTAATCACCACTGGCCTGTGCACAGATGTCCCATTGCTTCACTAGTCGCAGGATTCCCTGTTCCCAGAAGTCTTGTGGTTGTGACAGGAGCCAATCCTATACAGTGTCCTTTAGTTCGTCGTCCGTTTGGAAACGTTTCCCCTTGAGGCGAACCATTAACAATGGCGTGTATTGTGCGACACTCCGTAGCCTACGCAAGTCCATCAAGATGAACAAACGGCCTGGCCTGCTCAAGAAGGGAGTGATTCGGCTCCATGATAACGCTCGTCCACACGTCTCTAACGTCACACAAGGTGTATTGACCACGTTCAAGTGGGAGCAACTTGAGCATCAGCCCTACAGCACGGACTAGTCATACGTTGTTGGCATGTTAAAGAACCCATTTGAATTCAGTAGGCCGAGTTCACAATGGCAAAATTAATCTCGGGATTTTCCGCCAACACAAAGTTCCTCATATCTCTCTACTAGAAAGCAGTATAGCGCCAAGGAGCTTAGATAGGCTATCTAACCTCCTTGACATTCATAGCGCACCAAGGAGCATTAAATTCGACACGCAAGCTGCCCTCTGGATGTTAATTAACAAAGTTTGCACCCGGCATCCGAGGCCACACGATATTATTATTATTATTATTATACCCTAGCAATACAACAATTTACCGCCTACACCACCAAGCTAATCCAGTTTATATGTGTTTTATATTGTATCAACATTGAAGTCGCCTCCGTAGCGTAGCGGTCAGCATGGTTAGCTGCCGCCCCGGAGGTCCTGGGTTCGATTCCCGGCTCTGCCACGAAATTTGAAAAAGTGGTATGAGGACTGGAACGGGGTCTACTCAGCCTCGGGTGTTCCAAATGAGTAGAGGGGCTTCGATTCCCACCTCAGCCATCCTCGAAGTGGTTTTCCGTGGTTTCCCACTTCGTCTTCGGGAAAATGCCGGGATGGTACCTTCTTCAAGCCACGGCCGCCTCCTTCCCTCTTTCTTGCCTATCCATCCTGACCTTCCATTACCTTCCCTCATGAGGCCCCTGTTCGCTTTGCAGGTGAGGCCGCCTGGGCGAGGTGCCAATCCCACCTCACCAGTTGTATCCGCTCCGATCAGATGTTCCCAGCTCTAGGACACTGCCCGTCGAGGCGGTAGTGGTGAGTTCCCTCGCTGAGTCCGTGGGTTCCACCAACCTGGATGGTAAACGACTAAGAAAAGAAAAAAAATCAACAGTGAAATATTGTTAGATTTAAGTTTTATTTCTATTGTTCATTATCTATCAATTGTATAATCTGGTAGATGGAAGAGAGGGCCCAATGGCCCTAATCTTGCCAGACAAAATAAATGTATCTATCTACATGTTTTTCCCCTTAAAACAATGATCACCATCATGGAGGTTTTACAGTTTCCAAACATTCTGTATGGAACCTTCACGCTACATAAGGCACGTAAGGTAATTTCCCCGCAGCGTACATAAATCTGTGTATAATAAATTATCTTCTATCTGAACCATTAACGTTGGCCCGGATATTTGAGATAATTATGACGGAGCGTTCCGGCGATAAACTTACAACCCAACAATAGCGTGGGCGTCATAAAACTCGCCGTCAAATCCATGAAGGACCCTTCCGATATTGCAAAAGAAGCTAGCATACAAAAGCTCTGTGATTTTACAGACATACAGCATAGGGATTGGTCAACCTCATAAAAACCATTGTGAAATGCCATGTCATGTGGTTCGGATTCCACGTAAAAAGGAGGTCCCGTGGCTCATTATCACAAGATTCACGGTCACGTTAAACTACAATCTTCCTTCTTTTAAAAACCATTGGTTCGTATTGGCTCGATAATTATTTCATTTAAAGTGAATATTTAGGTAATCAATTACGGTAAATTATGCGCCCTGTCACAATAATAAAATTATTTTACAATTATATTGTTGTACGTTCTGGGCCAATCATCGACATTTATATAATACAGGGAGCTTAATTTTCGCTCTTCTGGTCGCAAGCCGTGGGAATCCCCGAGTGAGCAGGGGCGGTCCCAAGGGGGGGGCAGGGGGCCATGCCCCCCCCCCCCCCCCAACGGTCTTCAAAAATAGAAAGAAAAAAAAGAAAATGAGAAAGAGAAAGACAGAGGAGAGAGGGAAGAGAGCAAAGGTTTGACTTGACAGTTCCAATTTTGACATCACAGGACCTGCTTGTGAGAGTGAGATCAGCCCTCCAGACCCCTTAGAAAATGAAGGAAACTTCCGTGAACTCCTTCAGTTTCGAGTCGAAAGCGGAGACGAAACTCTTCGTAGCCACCTTGAAAATGCATCAGCACGCGCTACGTATATTAGTAATAGAACACAAAATGAACTGATTAAGTGCTGTCGTGAGGAAATCCAAGAAGACATTGTTCGGAAGGTGAAAGTAGCAGGCATGTTTTCCGTCATGTTCGATGAGACATCAGACATTTCGCTAAAAGAACAGCTTGCATTGTCACTTCGCTACGTCCACGAAGAGAAGGTGCACGAAGATTTTTTGACATTTGCGGACGCCTACGAGTCAATTAGGGAGGACGATATTCAAGGCGGGGAACCAAAATTGCCAGGCTTTGCTCTTGGTCACGTTGTACAAGATCTCACTAAAAAGCTCTCACACGATCTTAAGCTTTGTTTTGGGATAGGCACGGATAACTGTTCGGTGATGTCATCGGAAACGATAGGTGCAGTACAGGAACTTTTGAAAGCGGCTCCTTGCGGTTCTAGGTGTCCATGCTACAATCACGCCCTTAACAGCAGCTTAGCGAAAACTTCAAAAGTAGTGCCCACTCGTAATGGTACAGCATTGATGAAAAATTCAATTAATTTTGCTAGATCATCTCCTAAAAGATACAAAGCTTTTTTTTGTCAGTTTTGGGCGAAGACTTTGGCAAATTGTGTGAAACGAGGTGGAGTGAAACACATGATGGCTATTTACAGTTCGAGAGACTCTTAGTTAAGATAATTCGAACTTTAGAAATCATAGCAGAATGGGAGGACTGCGACACATCGAGTGCAGCCGAATCCCTCATTCAATCATTGTGTGATACGCAATTTGTGGTCTCAATGTTGTGTCTGTGCGACGTCCTAGGTAAAACCCGGCCTTTGAGCCTTCTTCGTCAGGACGATTCATTGGACATGGTGATGGCTTCCAAGGGTGTCATGGACACCATCGAGGCGCTTTCGACTGCACGTGAGAATGCTAAACCGTACTTCGAGATAATATTTTGCGGAAGAACTGGAGTTTGAGGTGGCGTTGCCCCTAAGAGCAGGCAGGAGGAAGCGGTCCATCGTTCCAGCTGACATTGACGCACCCGAAGAGTTCTACCGCCGAACTGTCTTCATTCCGCTGATCGAGCATGTGGTGCAGGATCTCAAGGAACAATTTCCAAATGAATCTTTGGCCGCATTCGACTTGATGACTGCAATCTGCGTTGACAAACCGGCTGAAGACCCAACAGTGGTGCAATGTTTGGAGGCTCTTCGTATCAAGTATCAGCCTTTGCTAATTTCCGACGGGCGCCACTTGCAGGGAGAGTACGCTGTATGGAGACAGCGATGGTTGAGATTGAAGTCGGCAGGGAAGAAATCGCCATCAACTGCAATTGAGTCAATGGTAGCTGCTTCTCAAAGCTTGACACCTACAGTCAACACTCTCCTGCAGGTTTTGGCGACGTTGCCTGTGAGTAACGCCACTCCCGACATTGCGACGGCTGAAGGACTGGCTACGGTCCCAAATGCCGGAAGAAAGGCTAACCGGACTGGCTCTGTTACAATGCCATCGGTCAACGAAAGTCAGTGTGGAGAAAGTAATTGATCGGTTTGCGAAAATGAAGACTAGGCGATTGGATTTTGTTCATTGATCAGATACCTACAATAAACAGATTTAAATTTTATTATGTGTGTTCTCTATCTAGAGTCTATTCGACCCTCTCCTCGATTTTTATAAAACTAATAGGTTATTATACGAATTTCAGTCCTTATGATATTATGCGACATGATACCAGTAAAAATTAAAGATAGCCTACTGTATATAAAAATAGGACGGATGCCTCCCCCCCCCCCCCCCCTCCTTATGGGCTTAGGGCCCCCTCCAAAAGTTCTGGCTGCGACCGCCCCTGCGAGTGAGTAGGATATAGCTTGCGATATGCTTGGCTTGATTACAAGAATGTTGACAGAAATGTGAACACTTCCACACGTTAAAATATTGCTGAAACATTCAACCATCAACACTTTTGATGATATGTTCGGAACCAAGCTGCGTGAATCTGAGAGGAATATGCGTCGCGGGCTATGAGAAGTGATGGTGAAGAGTGATGAGGTTTCTCGGTTCGTGCGTACTAACGGAACCAAAAATAAGGTGCGTTCAAAAAGTAACGAGCTGGAGGAATAATTACAGAAACCAGTACCTGTATGTTAGAAGTATTGGCCCTGGCTGTTGAGGCACTTGTCCCGCTGTGAAACGAGGTGGTGTATGGCTGTCTCATAAAATAACCTGGGCTGCGATGTGAACCAGTTCCGCACGTACAGCTGGACGTCGGCGTCCGAGGTGAATCTTTGGCCACGCAGAGCCCTTTTCAGGGGACCAAACATGGCGTAATCACATGGAGAGAGGTCTGGACTGTATGGAGGGGGCCGAGAACCTCTCATTTGAATTTCTGCAGGAGTGCTGCGACTGTGTTGGCCGTATGAGGTCGTGCATTGTCGTGGAGCGACCATGGCTGCTATGACGTTCACTGTCACTCGGTGGTCCTGGGTAATGAGTGCATCAACCAGCTGGACTTTGTCATCGGTAATGCAGGGGGGTGCCCCAGACCGGGCATCATCGGCTAACGACACCCGTCCTTCCCTGAAGCGCTTGTGCCACGCCTTGACCGTTGCAAGGGACTTGCAGTGTTCGCCGTACACTTGTGACATTCGGCGATGAATGTCCGTTCCCCCTACTCCTTCCGCTGTCAGAAACCGAACAACAAATCTTTGCTCTTCGTTTGACGCCTCCATGTCACTGTTTGCAATGCGACTGGCAGCGTTAGACGATTGATGCATGCTACTGCTCGCTTTGTATCGTCACGTGACGTGCACGCGTGCCCTCTAGTGACGGGCTGTGACCTTCCACGGAACCACGCCTCACTACACACGCCACGATTAGCCGATGTCGTCACCGGTTTGGGCATTCCAGCCTCCGGCTCGTTACTTTTTAAACGCACCTTATACATTAGTCGGTGACTCACTCACTCATTCGCAACACCACAGTGGTTTGAGCAACGGCCCTATGTTAGTAGTATTGGAATAGAAAGGAATACCAGATAACACGGCGGGCTGTTGACAGACCCTTCCCTACCGCTTTCCCTCTCCAGCAAGTTCACTGAGCTTGGACCCGAACAGTACTCGTACATTGTCCTTATGATAGTGGTTGGTATACAAACTTCTATCCTGATCAGGGGTAAACATATTTGCCTACAGGAAGGAGCACATTACAAATGACATAACGGCATGTTCTCTCTTGACATGTGGTCCTAACCATTCTAAAGGAAATAATGAACAAGTAGTTCCGTGAAGAACTATACAGCCCGTTTTATCATTTTAAATGATCTTGTCGACTTCGTCGTTACGCTGGAGTCTGGCTTTACGTTACGGTGACGGGACGAAATGTACCAAGATGCACTGAGGTGTGTGACGTCATAGTACCGCTTGGTGCATGTGCACACCCACAATCTCTACTTCGTTAGTTTAAGACAACAATCCCCGATTCTTGGATGTCACGGGTAATCTCGAGAACCACTGGATGGATTTTGATGCGCTTTTCACCATTCTGTAAAGGATGTCTCGAGGAAAGATTATGTAGAAAATAATTTATATATGATCAAAGGAAGGCAAGCAGTGACGATTTAAGTGAAAAAGTCGAAAACAAACTTGGCGTCCGTGCGCTTCTTAAGCTTACGCGGGGCAAACCGTTAAAAATATCAATATACTATGAGCGTAAGAATTGGTCAGCATGAAAAGTTATACAAAAAAGTCTGCGAGAGCATATCTCTATCTTCAATACATCGCCCACTATAAGTGTATTAGACTGGATGGAAGGGGCACGTCCCCGCGCGCTCTGGTGAGCGTGACGGCATCTCGCGCGCTTGACCTTGCTTTGCCCTTGGTTTGCACTTGCCGTTCGCGAGTAATTTGAAACAAGATAAGCAAGATAAATATTATGCAGATAATGTTCTAACATGTCAAGAGTCTCCAGCCTTTCTAGCATTTTTCAGCATTTGTAGCATTTAAAATGATACAAAGTCTAGTCAGACTGACTATTACTTTTCATATATCCTATTTATGTTAATTGCCACTATCAATATACAAAATTTCAGTTTGATTGCTATAATAGATTCGTAGATATTGAGAACCGACTAAATATTGCGGATGGTCGCCATATTGGATTTTTATATGTAGGTTTTAGAGGTATGAACTGTTGCATGAAGATTATTGTGTACGTGTAGCATTCAAACTTCAGTCGTATGATTAGGACACAAGAAGTAAAAACGCGATTTTAAAATTTCACACAGCTGCCATCTGGTGGTTATGGAAACAATTGAAAAAAATACATGCCAGTGGATTAACATTTGTATAAGGATTTACTGTACCAAGTGTCACTGCACTCAGATGGTTAAATTGCGAGAAACGTCCATGTGAATATTTATACTTCACGTCGCCGCCATGTTGGATTTGTGATCACCAGGTTATTGAAAGTCCTATAGATGATCTTATGTTCATAACCCCTATGAACATTAAAAATTCAGTTTGATTGCTGTAATAGATTCGTAGATAATGAGATCCATTTAAATATTTCGGATAGTCGCCATGTTGGATTTTTATATGTATAGAGTCATGTACCATTAAAGGAAAATTATTATTTTATTCAAACTTTCACTTCGATCGCATGATTACGACACAAGAAATAAAAACTTAATTTCAAAATTCGCACATCCGCCATCTTGATGTTATGTAAACAATTAGATACCAGTGCATTACAATGTGTATACAAATTTCCTGTACCAAGTTTCATTGCGTTTGGAACATTAAATCGCGAGAAAAGTCTATTTAAAATTTTCAAATTCGCTTGGCCGCCATATTCGTTTTGTAGTTAACCGGGTTCTGAAAGTCTTATAGATGAACTTACAGCAGTGTCCTTTATCTCCGTACAAAATTTCAGGGTAATACCGCTAATAGTTTCAGAGATATAGAATGCCGTTGAAATATTTCGCACAGCCGCCACCTTGAGGTTATGTAAACAATTGAACGAAGTTATATGTCGGTGCATTGCAATGTGTATAAACATATACTGTACCAAGTTTTATTGCGTTTGGTTGGTTAAATCGCGAGAAACGTCTATTTAAAAGTCACAACTTCGCTTGGCCGCCATGTTGGTTTTGTAGTTACCAGGTTTTCAGAAGTCACATAGGTGACCTTCTAGTAGTTCTCTTTATTACCGTAAATTATTCCAGGGTGATATCGATAATAGTTTCTGAGATATTGAATGCTGGTGAAATATTTCGCACAGCCGCCATGTTAGATTGGTGAGACATAACAAAATTTGAAGGGCACTGTCGGGGTCGTCCAGAATAGTGCTATGAACTTACCGAGTTTCATTGAAATCGCTCCAACCGTTTATAAGTTATTAGGGGGGGGGGCACACACCATCACACACGCACACACAGACAGACACACGGACAAAAGGTGATCGCATAAGCCTATTTTTTCATAAATGAAAATAGGCTAAAAATGTTATACGGTATACTGTAGTTTGTAACCTAGTCTCACTGTAGTGGTATCTTCTGCCTAAATAACAGTTTTCACGTGAAACCTCTTCCCCAGTAGTTTTGATGCCAAAACAATCAAACGAACAAACAAACAATTAATTAAACTGAGGGTATATTTGGTCATTATTAAGGTGAGAATTTCGTCATAAAGGGCTATTTTTTATCCTCAACCCAGATTTTTTTTATATATCTATCGTATGGCTTTTAGTGCCGGGAGTGTCCGAGGACATGTTCGGCTCGCCTGAGTCTTTAGCTGCTTCCAGCGGACACCCTTATTAGGATGAGCTACAAGTTCCGTTCAATTTCGAGTAGTTCCAACTTTCGCTACCAGATATCAATGATACCTAGTGGTGAACGTTGGAACTTTGATAGAGCGTTCCGACGAAATCAAACCTAACAATTTAGCATTACACAAGTTTAGTCTGTGAAAAGATCTTTTACATGCCATAAATCTATGACATGGGACCGCCGGCTTTACTTCCCCTCCGAAGGAAGGCATACTGAACGATTTTTAACGCTCTTAAAAAAATCCGACGACTTCGGCTGGATTTGAAGCCGCTATCTTGGGCACAGCAGTTCAGCATGCTACCCAGAATTGTATGCTCATTTGTCTAAAATCTGTTACAGTAGATTTGCGAAGGAAATACGTGGGTTTTGCAGTGTCAATAAATGCTTATTTCGTGCATTAGTGCCTCTTTTGAAGATATTTGCATGTCAAGTGCCCAAATCGACTAATATTAAGTTTTTAAGTCGTTAGCTATCAACAGGCAAAGATTTACTGTGCAAAATTTGGAACAATATTTGGTTGTCCATTGTAACGTGTGCTAAGATTCATTTGAAGTGTTCTGTTCACATGGAAAAGGTGTCTTTATAGTACATTATGCAACGCGCCTATAATGGCAATAATTAAGACACAAGTATGTTTATAAAACGAGCGTATGCGAGTTTTATAATTTCCATACGAGTGTCTTAATTACCATTATAAGCGAGTTGCATACGACAGTTTATGTTCGACGATAATTATTATAACTATTTTATGTACGAACAAAAATATTCATAAATATCTGTCGAGATTTCGCCAGTTTTATGTACTGAACAGAGTGCATGAGAAGCAGGGAATGCCTTGTATTTGACCCTGGACACCTCGATTACTCTACTATGACACTAGGCCAGGCAGTGTGATTTACATTAGAAGGCCGTGGAACTCAGCGCATCTAATTATCTAATTGGTCAAACAACTGTTTCTTGAGCTCTGATTGGTGGGAGAAACTGTTTCATAATGAAAAATAGTGTTATAATGAGCCTCATTATAGTACAGTTTTCTGACAGATAATAGTCAGGGTCGAACATAAAATTAAGTGGCGTACGCAGAATTTCCTTCTAGGGGGGGGGGGGGGGGTTGTGTTCATAACTTCTTCTTCTTCTTCTACTTCTTCGTCGTCTTTTCCCGTTCATGCGGGGTCGACGTTTCTGACAAGTCGTTTCCATTTTCTTCGGTCCCAAATAGTGTTTTCTGTTAACTGCTTCTCCCGGAGATCATCATGCACGCAGTCCATCCATCTTCTTCTAGGCCTGCCTCTCTCCCTTTAGCCTTCCACCTCCAGACCAAGCACTCGCCTTCCTACATAACTCTCATCCCTGCGCTTAATGTGGCCATACCAGAGCAAGCGTCTTTCTTGCACCGTTTTTGATATTTCAGTCACTTTTACGCTGCCTCGTATGAAGGTGTTTTTGATGTGATCGTTCCTTGTAACACCACACATCCATCTTAGCATTTTCATTTCAGCTACTTCCAGTCGCTTGCACTGTGACTGCACTGTTGGCCAAGTTTCTGCTCCGTATAGCATTGCAGGTCTCTCTGCACATTTATAGGCTTTACCCTTTACTTGGATATTCAGTCTCCTGTCACAGAGAATACCAGATAACCTTTTCCAGTTTAACCAGGCAGCCTGAATTCGGTGGGTAGTTTCCAGATCTAGATTGCCATCGTTAGATACAGTGGATCCCAGATACGTGAAACTGTCCCTTGCCTGTAGCTGGCTACCATCCATCTGAATAGTTTCATTTCCAGTTCCTCCAAGGCACAGGTATTCGGTCTTATTCCTACTGATTTTAAGGCCTCTGTCCTCTATGGCTCTTCTCTAGCATTCCAGTTTATATTCAAGCTCTTCCCTGTGTGTGCTACATAAGACAATATCACCTGCAAATAGCATACACCAAGGAGCTGGTTCTCTTACGTTTTCAGAGAAGACATCCATTATTAGATCAAAAATATAGGGGCTTAGTGCAGATCCTTGGTGAAGACCTACTTGAAGCGGTATAGTATCTGACAATCCTACACTGCTTCTAATTCATGTCCTTGCTCCACGGTACATATCCTGAACAATGCGCACATACTTCTCCGGTACTCCCTTGCATCTCCATACCTCCTGACGGGGCACTCGATCATACGCTTTCTCTAGGTCTATGAACACCATATGTAGTTCTTTTCTCTTCCCCCTGTGCTTTTCCATGACCTGCCTAAGTGCAAAAATAGCATCTGTTGTTCCCTTTCCCGGCATAAATCCAAACTGTTCATCTCCTATTGTCGTCTCCACCCGAAGCCTACTTTCAATAACTTTCTCCCAGATCTTCATTGTGTGCGACATGAGTTTTATTCCTCTGTAATTTGCACAATCCTGAATGTCACCTTTCTCCTTATAAATGGGAATTATGGTACTCTCCCGCCATTCCTTGGGCATTACTTCCTCTTGAAGTACCTGTTGGAATAGATTCCACAACATATCTATGCCCTCTTCATCCAGACATTTCCAAGCCTCCACTGGAATTTCATCGGGGCCGGTTGATTTTCCACATTTCATTTTCCTAATAGCAGTTACAATCTCTTCCCTGCAATGCCAGTTGTTACGTTGTGATTTGGGATACCATCCTCAAACACAAGCCGGGCATTTTCCTCATTTAGCAACTTTTCAAAATATTCCTCCCATCTCTTCTTAATATGCTCTTCATCTTGAATTACAATTCCTTGTTCACTTTTCATCTGCCTGATGTGTGTGAGATCTTTTGAAGTCCTGTCTCGTGCCTTAGCGATTCTGAAAAGCTTGGCCTCCCCTTCTGTGGTCTCTAGTTCTTCATAGACTTCCTTCCATGCAGCTGTCTTTGCTTTCCCTACAGCTCTTTTCACAACTTTATTTGCCTTTCTGTAGTGTTCTCTATCTTCGTCATTTCCAGACTCATACCATTTCTTTTTTGCCTGTCGTTTTGCCTTGATGGCATCCTGAACCACATCATTCCACCACAATGTTTCTTTATCCAGGGGAGCACCTTTCCCAGACGTCTTCCCCAAAACTTCTACACCTGCTTTCCTGATTGCTTCTGCATTTACTGTCCACCATCTCTGAACTCCTTCCACTGGCCGTGTTCCTTGCAACACCTTTTCCTTGAATTCACTTCTCAAAATAGGATCTTTCAATTTCCACCATTTAATTCTTGGAGTAATTTTCCTTGCTGTTCTTTTCTTAATGCCCGTGAATTCATAATCAATAACTAGCACTCTGTGTTGTGGTGTAACAGGTTCCCCCACAATAACTTTACAATTCTTAACCTCCTTCAAATGCATTCTTCTGCACAAAAGGAAATCTATTTGGCTCTCTCTTCCTCCACTTGTGTAGGTCACCAGATGCCATTCGTTTTTCTTGAAGAAGGTGTTACATATTGCTAGATCTAATGCCAAGGCAAAACTTAGCACTCTCTCACCCTCCTCATTTCTCGTACCAAATCCCCAGCCTCCATGCACTCTCCTCACTACTTCCCCTTCCACACTGGTGCCAACATGTCCATTTAGATCTCCACCCAGAAATACCCTTTCATCTGCTGATATACTAGAAAGTTCCTGCTACAGGTCCCTCCAAAAACCATCTTTTTCTTCCTCCTCAGAGCCAACTTGAGGAGCATAGGCACTTACAATGGTAAACCCTTCCCCAAGGCACAGCTTCACACTCATCAAGCGATCACTTCTTCTGTTTACACTGACTAGAGAGGGGATCAAATCGTTAGCCAGGATAATTCCAACACCATTTTTTCCCGCTCTGTTTGCTCCACTGTACAACAATTTAAAGCCACTTCCAAGCTCTCTTGCTTTATTACCCTTCCACCTAGTTTCTTGGACACAGAATTCCAATTTTTCTTCTCATCATTAGGTCCACAACCTCTCTTCCTTTCCCAGTCATCGATCCAACATTCAGTGTTCCAATTCTAATCTGGACTTGCTTCTTCAGCCGAGCCCGCCCATGACTCGGTAGCCTTTGCTCATTTCTCACAAGGGGCAGGCGGGACCCTTGCGCGTCGCTTCCGGGGAACTCCCTAGCAGTTTCCGAGGCTAAATTTACAGAACTTGTCATATTTGTACGGTTTTGGCAGTTTGTTTTACAGCCAGATGCCCTTCCTGACGCTAACCCTTTACTAATTTCTGGGATAACATGGAATAAAGCAATCTACAATAAAACAAGTGTTAAAAATCATACATATACAAATTGTAAGTAATATATAAAAGTTAGAAGGGTAATTGTGTAGGCCTACACTATTAACGGGGCAGATGGCCTTGCTGCTCCGTCCCTAAAATGACAGTCATCATCAATATCACACATTATTAAAGTATTTCGATTAATATTCATAAATAGTACATTATGCAACGAGCCTATAATGGAAATAATTAAGACACGAGTATGTTGACAAAACCATTATAGGCCAGTTGAATATTACTGTTTATGGTATATTGGCTTTCACGGCCGGTGAATTAAAACTCAGCAATTCTTCTAGGTTTGTGCCGTGTCTTGTGTGGGGTTTCGCCTAGGACACCAAGCTAGGCTCATCGGCGGGCTCTTGGTGTCCCCGCCCGGACCCCCACAGGAGTGACGAACTGCGCGCCACCTCCCTTTATATAAGGTGCAACTGCACCACTTGACTACGAGAACTAAAAGCTCAAGCAGCCTTAACCTCCCTATGAAGGCTTCCAAGGGAGGTTAAGGCTGCTTGAGCTTTTAGTTCTCGGGAAGCCTTCATAGGGAGGTTAAGGCTGCTTGAGCTTTTAGTTCTCGTAGTCAAGTGGTGCAGTTGCACCTTATATAAAGGGAGGTGGCGCGCAGTTCGTCACTCCTGTGGGGGTCCGGGCGGGGACACCAAGAGCCCGCCGATGAGCCTAGCTTGGTGTCCTAGGCGAAACCCCACACAAGACACGGCACAAACCTAGAAGAATTGCTGAGTTTTAATTACTGTTTATGTTCGACGATAATTTTTATAACTATTTTATGTTCGAACATAAATATTCATAAATATCTGTCGAGATTTCGCCAGATTTATTTACTGAACAGAGCGCATGAGACGCAGAGAATGCCTTGTATTTGGCCATGGCCTCCTCGATTACCCTACTATGACACTAGGTCACGCAGTGAAATTTAAATTAGAAGGCCGTGGAACTCAGGGCTGGTGCGATGCTATTCTTATCTAATTGGTCAAACAACTGTTTCTTGAGCTCTGATTGGTGGGAGAAACTGTTTCATAATGATAAATAGTGTTATAATGAGCCTCATTATGGTACAGTTTTCAGACATATAATAGTCAGGGTCGAACATAAAAACAATAATTAAATAAACATTCTGTTTGGATGGAAGCTATTTTGGTCCTCATTATATTTTCAGCATAATGAAAAATGACAAAAAAAAGATTTTTAAATGCCGTATGGATAAGAGTAACTAAATAAAAATACTGAAATGATGCAGTGGTATCATCATGTCCATATGTGATTTGTTATAATATTGATATTATGTGAGATAAAAATAATGTTTTGCTCTCCGTGTTCCTACTGCCATTACTATTGACTCTCAAAATGTGCCTATCCTAACAGCTTTATCTGCATCATTCTTCTTCTTCCTGGCGTAGTTCTCAATTATTTTTTGGGGTCCGCCACTCTGCACCTCGCTCTCCATTTGTTGCGTTTTTCTGCATCTATAGGATGAAGACCTACGATGAGCATATCGTCGTGTAGGGTATCCATCCAACGCCTTTTTGGTCGTCCTGGAGGTCTTTGTCCATCAGGCTCGAGAGCAAGTAACTTGCTTACAATGGACTCTGTATTTGCTCGGGCTACATGCCCGTACCAACGCAACCGAGTCTCCCTCATTTTGGCTGGAATAGGGGCAATTCCAAGAGTATTGAGGACGTCTTGGTTCTTAATATGATCCAGCCATGTAATTCCCAAGGACCATCGTAGCATCCGCATCTCCATTGAGTGCAAGGCTTGTTCATGTTTCTTTGTATTAGGCCAGCATTCAGCTCCATACAAAGCAACAGGGCGGACGACTGATTGATAGATCTTTGTTTTGAGGCGCAAAGGGATCTTGAGGTCACAGAGAACGCCTGTGACCTGGCGCCACTTCATCCATGCAGCATTCACTCTTGCAAGGGCATCCGAGACGGTGTCACCATCAGGTCTCACAACGGAGCCAAGGTATTGGAGATGTGAAGCCTTTGGTAGTGGGTTGCCATCTACTATGATGGTCCCATCTGTCTGGGAACCACATTCAAGGTACTCAGTCTTAGTGAGGTTGAGCCGTAGTCCAAATTCACAGAACCTCGCATTCCAGAGGTTGACCAAGTGATCTAGATCATTACAGGTCTCGCTTGCAAGCATGACATCATCGGCGTACAGTAATGTCCATGGTGGTTGCCTCTGCAAATCGGCAGTCACTGAATCCATGCATAGGATAAACAAGTGTGGAGATAGTGCAGATCCCTGGTGAACCCCAACTCGAATATCGAACTGTTTGGTGAGGCCAGCAGCACTGCGTACAGAGCTAGTTGTATTATTGTAGAGGAGTTGGACCCAACGCACATAAGCTTCTGGTACGCCATGAGATCGAAGAGAATATCATATAAGCTGATGGGGAACCCGATCGAATGCTTTCTCCAAATCCAGAAAAGCCATGTGAATTGTCCTTCTTTTCTCCATATACTTTTCTATCAGAAGCCGCATTGCATGGATAGCATCAGTTGTTCCGCGACCTTTCATGAATCCACACGGGTTAGGCGAGATGGTAACAATGCTACGTAAGCATCATTGATAGGAATAAACTGCAGACACTCCCAATGTACCAAATTATCTTAAACGAAACGGACACACACAATTAAAGTGATGTGATAAAAGTTACCGATCGCACACTTCGACAGAAAAACTGATCCATGTCTAACTCAAACGCTGGAGGAGGAGTCACGCTGTGTGTAGAGTGCAGGACATTTATTAAGTGACCAACGTGATCACATTTAAAATATATACAGGAGTAAAGAAGGTGGTAATGTAAAGCAGGGACAAAATATGGATTCAAATAAACAAATATCTCTGGAGGGGGGTAAACCCTCCCTCCGTCGGTACGCCACTGCTCAATACTATCACACTATGGTCCATAAAGTTTCCACCAGCACGGGAAACCTCTTCCATTGGAAACACTCGGTCTTCAGTAGTAAGCATCATTCCCACGAGACTCAGCTTACACAAGCACTTGACAAGAACACAACTTACAGCGTCAACATTGTCACGCACAGGCACTCACTGTCGGCAATAATAAACCTGTATTTCCCACCCCATTAACTCCAGTTGAAGGTCAACACAGAACATGTGCATGCGTATGCCAACCGCTGCGGTGAGACTTTGCGTATACAGCGACATGAATATGCTGCCATCCTAACACGTCCCGCCGCGCGAGACCCGCTTAGCTCGCCGCTGCGGAGAGACTTTGCGTATACAGCGACATGAATATGCTGTCATCCTAACACGTCCCGCAACGCGAGACCCGCTTAGCTCGCTGCTGCGGAGAGACTTTGCGTATACAGCGACATGAATATGCTGCCATCCTAACACGTCCCGCCGCGCGAGACCCGCTTAGCTCGCCACTGCGGAGAGACTTTGCGTATACAGCGACATGAATATGCTGTCATCCTAACACGTCCCACCGCGCGAGACCCGCTTAGCTCGCCGCTGCGGAGAGACTTTGCGTATACAGCGACATGAATATGCCGTCATCCTAACACGTCCCGCCGCGCGAGACCCGCTTAGCTCGCCGCTGCGGAGAGACTTTGCGTATACAGCGACATGAATATGCTGTCATCCTAACACGTCCCGCCGCGCGAGACCCGCTTAGCTCGCCGCTGCGGAGAGACTTTGCGTATACAGCGACATGAATATGCTGTCATCCTAACACGTCCCGTTGCGCGAGACCCGCTTAGCTCGCCGCTGCGGAGAGACTTTGCGTATACAGCGACATGAATATGCTGTCATCCTAACACGTCCGGCCGCGCGAGACCCGCTTAGCTCGCCGCTGCGGAGAGACTTTGCGTGTACAGCGACATGAATATGCTGTCATCCTAACACGTCCCACCGCGCGAGACCCGCTTAGCTCACCGCTGCGGAGAGACTTTGCGTATACAGCGACATGAATATGCTGCCATCCTAACACGTCCCGCCGCGCGAGACCCGCTTAGCTCGCTGCTGCGGAGAGACTTTGCGTGTACAGCGACATGAATATGCTGTCATCCTAACACGTCCCGCCGCGCGAGACCCGCTTAGCTCGCCGCTGCGGAGAGACTTTGCGTGTACAGCGACATGAATATGCTGCCATCCTAACACGTCCCGCCGCGCGAGACCCGCTTAGCTCGCTGCTGCGGAGAGACTTTGCGTATACAGCGACATGAATATGCTGTCATCCTAACACGTCCCACCGCGCGAGACCCGCTTAGCTCACCGCTGCGGAGAGACTTTGCGTATACAGCGACATGAATATGCTGCCATCCTAACACGTCCCGCCGCGCGAGACCCGCTTAGCTCGCCGCTGCGGAGAGACTTTGCGTATACAGCGACATGAATATGCTGTCATCCTAACACGTCCCGCCGCGCGAGACCCGCTTAGCTCGCTGCTGCGGAGAGACTTTGCGGACGCTCTGTATTAATAATAATTATAAATAATAATGAAAATGGAAATCCACAGCCTGTTTCCAGTCGACCGACCGGGTCAGGGAATGGAATTATTGAAGTCCCCATCTAGTGACGAGGATATGAACTGTGTCGGCTGCCGAAGCCTGTCGCACTCCCCTGGAACAATGATTAAATGAATGACAGATGAAGTAAAATGATAGTGGAGAGTGTTGCTGGAATGAAATTGTGGCAGGGAAACCCGGAGTATCCGGGGAAAAGCCAGTCTGCCTCCGCTTTGTCCAGCACAAATCTCACATGGAATGACCGGGATTTGAACCACGGACCCAGCGGTGAGAGGCCGGCGTGCTGCCGCCTAAGCCATGGAGGCTGTATAATTATAAATAATAATAGTAATCATTATCACTTTTACAATTTCCTGATTTTGGTGACCATTGTTCCTTGGCGTAAAACCTTTAGCTGAGAACGAAGTGGCATGATTCTCATATACTGAGTAATTTTCAATGTTAAGGAGATTGTATATTCGGGTTTGTTTTAGTGCCTATCTTGCAAAATTTAATTGCATATTTGCCTGCCTATTTTGGGTATTTGTGGTGTCTATAAATCATCACCCTAGTCATTATACACCTCATCCGGGATAGATACAAAGTTTTAGCTAAAAATTGAACATGCACAGGTAGAAAGCTTACTTTTTCTCACCTCTTAAAAATAATACGCCTATCAATACTATTCATGAAACATCTATTAAATTGTGCATAATTCGGCCCTTCGATGGAGTCCTTTTCAGCTTACCTGTAATTTAAAATCTATTATAATTCAAACTTAGAGTAGCCTTAAAGATCGCCATCAACAAAACACAGTGTATCAGCAACATCGGAGATGCGCCCGAGTCAATCCCACTGGGGGCAAAGAAGGACTAACTCCTTGAAATACCTAGGAGGGGAATGGATAACCCCAAACATCAATGAAGACCTGGCCATGAACGACAGATGCACCAAACTGGAGAGACCCTACCACGTATGCAAGAACATGTACAAATCCAAATCCCTCTCAATGAATCTCGAACTCAGACTTTGCAGTAGCCTACTGTAGTGAGCCCATGCCTCAGAATGCCTGCGAAAAATCATGGGCCCTATTAAAGAGGAAGGCAAGTATAGAATCAGGCACAACAATGAACTGTACGAACAAGTGGAGAGCATTACAACAGCTATGATGAAGAGGAGGCTGATCTTCTATGGTCATATTGTGAGAATGGATAATCAGAGGCTCACCTCCAGAATTTTTAACACTGTCTCTAGAGAGGAAGCAACTAACGCCAAGTGGACGAAACTAGTCAGGAAATACCTTGAACAATTGGATTTGACCCCAGTAACATCTACGACAGGAATAAGTACAGAACTTTGATCAGAACATCAGACTCTCTCCAGTTACTAACAGCAAAAGCAGTGCGTCCAGGAGTAGGTGTGAATGAACTCAGGAACAGAAGGACATTCACAGTGCCAGGATGAAGGAATACTGGGCTATTATTATTATTATTATTATTATTATTATTATTATTATTATTATTATTATTATTATTATTATTATTATTATTATTATTACCGACAGTAGTGGCTACGCTGGCTAAAGCGCAGCATTAGGTCATGGGGCCAAGCTCTCTGCTGACTCGGTAGACGCGTGGGTTCGAGCCCCACCGTCGGCTGTCCTTGAAGTGGTTTTCCGTGGTTCCCCATTCACCATCATTCATTTCATCTCTCATTAACTCATCTCATGAGGTTGGCGTCAGGAAGGGCATCCGGCCGTAAAAACCATCGCCACAAAGACTTCCATCGCATCTCATCCCCGACCCCGTAGGAAAACGGGAATAATAAGGGGTAGACATACATACATACATTATTATTATTATTATTATTATTATTATTAAGCATACGGTATGGAATTTTACATAATGGACAAATATATACAATATTATACAAAAACCTGCAAAGAATACATGGTACAGAGTATGAACCGTAGCAGAGCGTGGTTCAATGAACGGTCTTACCTTTCACGCAGTTGTCGTTGCGGCAGTGGAAACGTGCACCTTTAGTCTTGCGCTGGGCCCATGAAACAGGACTAGGTGTTGAAAGGAGAATGACTCAACTGATGGTAAATAAGGTTGAGAGAAATGTGTCAGAGGCGTGGACTGAACGTGCATCTACGTGGCATTGAATGCAAGTTCAATTCGATGCCGTACTCATAATGAATCATGGGCCTAGCCTACAATCACAATACATAACGTAGAATAATAATCCAAACACCAGTCTAAATAAAATACTCAGACACAGCGCCGATAAGGTGGATAGATAGTATATTGTTCTACTTTTATGTAGAGCTGTTGTTGTGAATGGGCTGGACGGCGTTACCGGTGTCGACTGAGTTTAACCCGGCACCTGTCCACAATTTGTTCTACTTTTATGTAGAGCTCATTCCGCTCTCCCACCATTCGTTCTACTTTTGTGTGGAACTACTTTAAAGTGTTTGGCAGGAGGGCTGAGTGGATCTGTTTGTAGAGCTTATCCCGCGTCCTACCATTAGTTCTACTTTTGTGTGGAACTACCCCCTCCGAGCCTCTTGCATTTGTTCTACTTTTGTGTGGAACTCGTGTTTAAAGTGTTTGGTGTTTTATTAAGTACTGCGGACACGTTTAACTGGTGGGGGGAATACTCACCTAGCTTACCTTAAGGTGGCTTAGTAGGCCGCACGCTTGCTGTGCACCGCCTCCTGCTGGGCAGCGTTCGGTGGAGATCTTAAACTAGGTTCTAATCTAAAGGGACGGGCTTCTTAATATAAGCGAAATAAAGAGGTAATCATTAGACTGTTCAAAAAGGGGGTTTATTACGTAATAGTGGCAATGACAAGAGGGGAGGATGGAAATAATAAACTAGGCGGAAAAAGGAGTCTAGCAGACACGTTTTCACTCACCCCACCGTTGATCCCGGTCTTCTATGATGTTGGTGGCGTTGGGACTCGATATGGGGCGGCGCCCATATCGGTCCGGCGTAGCACAACTCCGATAGAGTGTAAGACTATAACAGCGTCCAAGTAAGAGAGCGGCCAGGTTCCAAAGAGCTTAAGAGTCCACGTTTAAGAGCTAGAGCTAGAGAGAGCGCCACGTATTCGTACCCTCTACTTATAGGTAAAATGTGCGACGTCAGTCTACTCAGCAGTATCTTTGGAGTGTAATGCCCGCTATGTCCTGTCTAACTGCTTGCTGTTGGACCTTAGGTCTATGACCTGCGGTTTACTTCGCAGTCGTGTTGCCATGTCGTTATTCCCGTCTTTTACGTAGTTACTTTTAATTAGCTTTTATGTAGGTATAGGCACAGTCCTTTTATAAAGGGCTGGGGCTGGAACAATATTGATCAAATAATCAATCAACGGTTAAAGACGAGGAAGCGATACATGCTAGAAGTAAGGTTAAGGTGATGTCAAACATATGAAATTAACCAAGACAATGGGAGAAATGATCGAGACGTTAATGTCATGAGCGTAGGAGGTAAAGGCAGGGGGAGGGATACATTAAGGGGAAAGAATACTCATGTAGAGTAAAGTTAAATTGGGAAAAATAAAGATTAAAGGGGCTAGACAAGGAAGTCAGGAAAATTGGGTATATCGACAAAGACACGAACGATATCCCGAATAGCCCAGAAGGAACAGAGGAGGTTGGGGATTTTGATAAGGACGACGACTTAAGGAAAAGTACGCGTAAAACTGACGTAAATGGACCAAATAAAAAGGCGACAAACAACCTAGTATATAAATACTTACGAGAAAGGTAACGCACAACAAAATAAGAGAAATCCATCAAAATAAGTCACGATAAAGGGAGGAGAAAAAGGTTGAGTGCAGAGGGGTAAGATACGTACGATAAAGGGAATAAGATAGACTCGAAGACTTGCGTGAAAAGACGCAATCATGAGATAATCAAGGGACAAAATAAGGTAAGATATAAGATAGAAGACTACCCAGAGACAAACAAGGGGTTGTCCCTGGTAACAGAAAAAGAGAGAAGCAAAGGGGGAAGAGGTACCACTAAGCAGGATTCGGTATAGCAGAAAGCTACCATAACGAACCTTGATCAGCAATTATAGAAATGTCCACTGATTTGCTCAGTTATTCTGGTCAGTAACAACCAAGAAGAAAAGAGAACAATTCCGATAATTGGCACACAGAAGAAAAGAAACGGGGTGGGGTTACTAAAAATGGAAATAGTGAACAATTACACATGGATATCTAAATTATTTATCCATTGCACTAGGGATACTGAGACATCAGCAAAGTCTTTCTGGTCTCCACCATAAGCACGCAGAGTGCATTCGTCCATTAAGCATGGTCTGGACCAATGCACAACAATCGCATGCTGGAGAGTCCCTGAAGCCCCACTGGTGAAGGGAGAATGCAGATCTTCCACAATTAGTGCGAAACCTGTTTAGGGATGACCACGTTCTTCTTGGCAAACTGAAACCAGCTGGGGCATGGTTTGGATTAAAGAGGCTTGGCCACTCCGGAGCTCTACGAAACTATTGCTCTTTCCATTCCTCTTTTAAATTGAAGTCAGCATCCATTAGATTATTATCTGTTTTCATTGGTGGTTAACGAGATTTCAGCCTTTGTCTCCAAAGATCTGCAACATCCCTGTGGATGGGTAGAGTTGGATTGGACATGGTCTTATCATATTCTTGAACAAGGGCTCTTGATCGTCGCAGGCTTGGTGGAGCAGTGTGAGACAGGACTGACAGCCAGTGTGTTGCAGTAGTCTTCAGAGTATCGGAGATGATACACATGTTAGTATGAAAGATGAAAGCTGCCCAATATAAGAACCACGTGGTCCACAGCTGGCCCAAACGAAACTTACAAAAAAAAATAGAGTAAAAATAACTAAACTGTAAAAAAAAATGGATATCCTTACAAAAACATTAAATTTTAAAAAATGAATTGAAACAATATACTGTAATTTTGAATTGAGTAAAGATGTCAAATACTGATGAATATTGTCAAAAATTACGTGCAGGAGACTTTATCCAGTCTACCACCTCGTGCTTCTATATACGAATGACATCATTCTCATAACAGACAGGCAGGAGAGGCTTCAACAGGCTGTTGAGGAATGCAATGAAGAACTGAAGATTAAAGGCATGACTACCCATGCGGAAAAGAGTAAAATGATGTGGGTGTCGAAAAATTATAAGAGTGAGGAAGATCTCGTTATAAAATAATGAAGGAAAGATGTTGGAGATCTATTATTTATTTATTTATCGTATGGCTTTTAGTGCCGGGATTGTCCGAGGACATGTTCGGGTCGCCAGAGGTTGTAGCTGCTTCTAGAGGACACCCATAGGGTGAGCTACAAGTTCCGTTCAATTTCAAGTAGTTCCAACTTTCACTACCAGATGTCAATGATCCCTAGTGGTGAACGTTGAAACTTGGATAGAGCGTTCCAACGAAATCTAATCTGGAAATTTAGCTTCACACAAGTTTAGTCTGTGGAAGGATATTTTACATGCCATAAATCTATGACATGGGACCGCCGGCTTTACTTCCCCTCCGAAGGAAGGCTTACTGAAGGATTTTAACGCCCTTAAAAAATCCGACGACTTCGGCCGGGTTTGAACCCGCTATCTTGGTGTTGGAAAGAATGAAGACTATTAAATACTTGGGAAGTATATTATAACTAGCGATGGAACGATAGACCAAGAAATACAGTATTACTTCGCCGAAGAAGGGAATGTCTGTATACTTTGAAAATAACATGCAATACTATAGTAGGAAAGAAAGATATTAGTATCAAGTCCTACAATTCAGTGATGCCTCCAATCTACTCTATTAAATAGAAAAAGTCTTCCACTCCTGGACACGTAATCCTACATTACCAAGATAACGGCAATCGAGATGCGGTCCTTGAGGAGAATAATTGGAAAAACGAGGTGATACAGAGTAGGAAAGCATAGGAAACTTCAGAGGGTTCAGGTGTACGTAGCTGTCAGTCAAGTCATGGATTAACCAACATTTCAGGAGAGGTTGCCTGGTGTCCGGACAGTTCCCCATACTGACACTTCCACACACTGCAAAAAATACTGACACTTCCCCACAGCCCATGGACGTGGCTAACTGTTTAATGACTCAGAAATAATCTCGACTGACATTTCCCCACACATCTTCCCCCCACCACCAAGGCTACTATAAAAACGATCAAGTTGAGGACATAAATGTGGATTTTGAAGCTGCTGTCATTTATTCTCTGAAAGAAGTATTTACAACAACAAAAATACATGACTCATTTTCACATGACAAAATGCTTATGGAGAAAAGTAAAGGATCTCGGATTGTCGGTGGAGTATCGAAAGAATAACGAAATCAGCCTTCATGTCCGTATGTGCGCAGTACTTGCGTTTTTAAAGCCTGAAGATGTGCCCGATGGATGGGTGGAAATACACTCTCAAGCTCCAGAAAGTCCCAAACTTAGCCAGTTTTTTGACTACTTCGTTGACAACTGGCTAGTTAACCAAGACATTCCAATCGAGATGTGGAACTCCCACCAAGCACGACACAGGACAACGAATTCTGCTGAGGGCTGGAACAACCGACTCAACAATCTTGTCGGGAGACCTCACCCCAAATTAAAAGAGGTTGTCAAAGTGTTGAAGACGGAAGCTGAAAAGACAAACTGCGCATTTGTAATGGCCGAGCTCAACATGGAAGGAAAAGAAAAGAAGACGAAAATATGTCAAACTGGACGGACGGATTGAGAACATTCAGAAAAAGTTCGAAAATGAAAAAAAAATGTTTTCTGAAGGCAGTTGCCTATTCACAGAAAATGGAGTAGGTTAATATTATTGTTGAACAAAAAAAAAATACAAAACAACTGACGAAGCCTAGAAAGCTGATTTTAATCACGCCAAAATGATAACAACAAAATGATCGGTTTTGTTATTATTTTGCCAGTTCACAGCCTGGATAAAGTGTGATGGAAATTACACTACATCACAATGATATTTTCGAGACCGTGTTAGTAATGAAGTACATAGACCGAGCACTTTTCTTCACTCCAAAGGAGTATTATGTTAAGGCGCATTGTCACTGGTGCGGCTGTAACGATGATCGCTGAAGCCTATAGCCTTAGGGGGGGGATGTGTGTGGAACTGTCCGTCGAGATTATTTCTGAGTCATTAAACAGGTAGCCACGTCCATGGGCTGTGGAGAATTGTCAGCATTTTGGGCAGTGTGTGGAAGTGTCAGTGTGGGAAACTGTCATGTAATCGGTTGCCTGCCCCCACTCTCTTCCCACACCCATTAGCGTAAGCTGACTGGACTCAACGAGTTTAACCCAATTAGCCTAATTCGACCATCCCGCCGCGTTGTTCCCTGGTAAACGGTATCACATTGTACGTTCAGGAGTTAAGGAGAAAAACGGGCAAGCCATTCTTCCTATTGTACAGACGAACCTAAAGTTGTATAGTCTATAATGACAAATTCAGTGAGGGTTTATAACGTCATTATGCTAATAACAAAAACCGTGCACTGCTACCAACATCACCAATCTTACATTTTCACGCGCTACTCATTACCCTTAAACAATGCTCTCAACGATTTTCTAAACGAACGCGGAAATTCTAATGAGCTTATTCAAAACTACCAAAATGAATATTCAACGCAGTCTGACTGGACATAATCTAATTGCAAATTTATGCCCGCGTTAGAACTGGTGTTATAGGACCTGCCTCCCTATCGGCTGAATGCTAACACAGTCTTAATGGGCGCTTCAATAATTAAGTTAATATGTGGGTAATTACTACCGATGTCCTATGGATAACCATCAGCAAACTTTTATCCATTCCTCGGAGGCGAACTGACGTGCAACTAGAAGAGAATGTCAATAATAATAATATCGTATGGCCTCGGGTGACGGGTGCAAGCTTTTTAATTTGACACCCAGAGGGTAGCTTGCATGTCGAATTTCGATGTTCCTTGAATCACTATGAAAGTCAAGAAGGTTAGATATCTAAGCTCCTTGAACACTATAATAATGTTATTGGTTTTACGTCCCTTTTAACTACCCTGGCTTTTAGAGACGCCGGGGTGCCGGAATTTTGCCCCGAAGGGGATCTTTAACGTGCCAGTAAATGTACTGACACGGCTCCGTCGCATTTGCGCACCCTCAAATGCCAGCTGACTGCGCCAGGTTTCGAATCTGCAACCTTGGGCTCAGCAAGCGAGAACGTTACCCCTGAGCCACGCAGGCAGACCTTGAACACTATAGCGCTTTCTAGTAGAGAAATGAGAAACTTTGTGTTGGCGGAAACTCCCGAAATTAATTTTGCCATTATGAACACGGCCTACTGAATTCAAATGGGTTCATTGACATGCCAACATCGTATGACATGCGTGTCGTATTTTTGCCGCCTTTCAAAAATCACTTACCACGGCCAGGGGCGATCCTGCAATCTTGGGGTTGGTAGACCGTCACGCTATCCACTCACCCACCGTGGCAAGCTAAGAGAATGTTGAAGTGATAGAAGTCATTTTTTCAGTTTTGCCTAGTTCCATTGAATAAAGCTTTCCAGTCGGTCAACAATGCCGGCCCCGTGGTGTTGGGGTAGCGCGCCTGCCTCTCACCCGGAGGTCCCGGGTTCGATCCCCGGCTCCGTCAGGGATTTTAAAACTGACGTGAGGGTTGGAACGGGGTGCACTCAGCCTCGTGAGGACAACTGAGTAGCT
Source organism: Meconema thalassinum (assembly GCA_946902985.2). NCBI lineage: Eukaryota > Metazoa > Arthropoda > Insecta > Orthoptera > Tettigoniidae > Meconema > Meconema thalassinum. The sequence continues at coordinate 98,652,550 of OX336388.2, read as the reverse complement.
GTCTGACAGTGAGACAGCGCCCCGATCACGAATACCAAGATTAACGGCCGAGGGGACCCGACGCGCTGATCACGCGTCACCCCAATATCTGCAGGCCAAATGGCGGTCGCTTGGTCGGCCTTAGCCCGTCATGGGCTGGATAGTGCCAGGGGTTGTTTTTTGTTGAGTCGGTCAACATAAATAGTGCCCAATTACCTGTGGGCTATATTGGGCGGGTAAACAAGTACACCGTGTAACAAAAACAACGTCACACCAGGAAGGAATTGTCCGATGGCGATAAAAATCGGTGGATGTGAGGCACAGGCATAGAAAAACAAACGATCAAAAGTGCAGAACAACAATCGAATTATTTTATTGTAGAGCGCAAATTCCTGTCGCTCAGGCGCCTGTTGATGGTCATGGTGGACACATGTGTCCGGGTCACACGCTGGATCGTTGATAACGACGACTCCGGTGCTGTGACAGCTGCTCTGTATGCCCGTGCTGTTGTGGCCCTCGGTCGACCACTGCCGTCCTGACGCTGATGCCTGCCGTTGCTGACCCACGCTTGCCAGCATCGTCTGATCGCCGCGCCGCATCACTTCGACCCAAATGTCCAGCGACAGCTCGATTCGACCAACCGGTATCTTTCAATCCGATCGCACGACCTCTTTCAAACTCTGACATCTGCTCGTAATGAGCACGAATCTTTCGGCGTGACATTCTTACAACCGACGTTCAGATATCGCAGTCAAATGCAACAGCTACTTTGAGCATACGCTTCAGAATCGCGACTTGTATACACCTGATGCATGCGCAATTCGGATGCGCGGGAGCTCCCGCTATTCATTCATTGGACACGAAGCTTTAATCAGTTGCACATTCGGTCCGAATGTCTTTGCATAGGTAATTTCTTTACAATCGGTCAACGCCTTCCCGGTGCGTCGTTTTTATGTTATACAGTGTGTATGTAAACACCCTAACCTGAAATATATAGTACATAAAATATTTATGTATGTATGTATGTATGTATTCTTTATTGTCAGACAGATAGACTCCACAAGTGACAATATAATAATTAACAATAAAATTTAGAATTATATACAAAACAAAAAACAGCATACACGTACAAAAATAGACATACACTAATCTATTATAAATCAGCAACCACAACCATACAGACACGCACTCAAACATCCTATCTCAAGCATTCATTCATGCAATCCCTTTGTACAACAAACATTACAATAATTATTACAGAAAAAAAAACTATCAACAGTAAACGGAAAAAGGCAAAAACATAAAATAAAAGAAAAGAAGAAAAAGTTCAGAAACTGGGGAAAGTAATACAAGAGCGACATTCAAGGATCTAGATAACAGCAAACAAACAATACATTACTTCAGTCGCTTGTACATTCAATCAAAAAATCAATCAACCATTCATTCAACCACATGTTCAATCAATCAACGCAAATAGAAATTAACACAATATGCATACACTATTTTACAGCCCACTTGAGATGTTTCTCATAACAGTTGATAGAGAGTCGAAGTGAATATCAGTAGCACTTTTACTCTCCATCAAGCTGTATGTTGACTGCAACCGGATCAGACATGAATTTTTGTGCACATTAATTCTCGACCTGACCCCATCGAACGTGTAATTCCGTCTGGTTGTTCTCTGAGGGACGTGAAAACCCAAGTCAGCTAGCAACTGATTAGAGTCAATTCCGCCATTTACCAGCTTCCAAAGGAATCTCACGTCACCCACTGTGCGCCGACTGCTAAGTGGAGGAAGACCGTACACGTTGCAATAACTGTCATACTCAGCTCTATGGTACGGTCGTCCACCCCTGTAACAGAGCCATTTAATAAATCTCTTTTGCACACGTTCGATGGCGTCAATTTTATTACTGTGAAAGGGATTCCAGATCACACTACAGTATTCTAATTTAGGCCGAATGAGTGACTTAAATAATTTGGATAGAGTAATGTCCGAAAAATAATGTAAACAATTTCTTTAAAAAAAAACCAGGATCCGGAAACTTTCACGGCATATTTTTGAAATATGTTCATCGAATGAGAAATTATTAGTGATTGTCACCCCTAGATCCTTAATGGTTGACACTCTACCTAGCGTTTCATTATTAATACAATAATTAAACCTGGGTAGGAGGTTCCGTTTCAATGAAACTGACGAAACTTTTCACTTTTCAGTATTCAGTTTCAGTTTCCATGTTTCACACCATTCACTGAGTTGGTGTAGGTCTTGTTGCAACAACTCACAGTCATTTATAGTACTGAAGGGCATATACAGTTTAAGGTCGTCAGCGTACATCAGGCACCTAGAATTATGAATTATACGAGGGATATCATTTACAAAAAGTATAAAGAGCAGGGGGCCCAATACAGAACCCTGAGGGACACCGGAAGTAACGTTTACAGATTTAGACTTATTATTAATTATAACAGATTGGGTTCTATTTGAGAGGTAACTTTTGAAGAAACGTAAAAGATTACCAGTTATACCAAAGTTTGAAAGTTTATGAAGCAGTAGGTTGTGATGTACGCTGTCGAAAGCCCTAGAGAAATCAGTATAGATAACATCAGCACTACCACGGTTATTCATAAAGGTGGATACATCATGAGTGAAGACTGCTAGGTTGGTAGCAGTGGATCGCCTAGGAAGGAAGCCGTGCTGAAGTTCAGTGATGAATGGTGACACGTGAGCGTACACTTCGTCCCGAACAATTGATTCAAAGACTCGCGCGAAAATAGACATTAGTGATACTGGCCTGTAATTTACTACCTTCTGCCTGGAGCCTTTCTTTAACACTGGGGTGATATGAACTGATTTCCAGTAATCCGGAAACACTCCTTCACTGATCGCTTGGTTGAATAGAATGTAAAGTGGACGAGATAGCTGGTGGCATAAAGATTTAATTATTTCTATAGGAATGGCATCAGGACCGGGAGACTTGCCAGAGGATAGATTATGTAATTTATTCTTGATGCACTCTTCGGAAATATGGAAGTAAGAAATGCTGTCGTTACTGGAGGGTGGCAGATCAGGTAATGGTGGCGGTATAGAATTTACAGGAAGGAATAAGATTTCGAAATAATCAGAAAACAGCTCACAGGCAGAGTTTGCATCAGTACTGGTGCGTCCGTCGTACTCGTGCGAGACTGGTAATCTGGTGTTCCTAGATCTCTGCTTAATGAAGGACCATAGTCTGTTCGGATTAGTTTTAACACTGGAGTCTATGTCCTCCAGGAAGGCGTCATACTTTCGGCGTTGAATTTCTTTGAATTCGAGTCTCCTGACCACAAATTCAATTCTATGGCATTCCAAAGAAGAGAGTTTCAATTGACGATGAGCCCTATTTTTCGAGTGTAGCGCGCTGATTACATCTGCATCAAACCAAGGTGGATAACGGTAGGGATTAACCTTCACACGAGGAACTGCTTCTCGAACTGCGGACATCAAGAGATCATAAAATATCTCACAATTCTCATTAATGTCGTTCCTGATATCAAGGAGGGACCATGGGCAATAATCCAGCAGAAGTTCCAGGTGGTTCAAGTCTGCTTTCTTCCAGTTAAAAATTTCCCTGCGAGGTGGTTTTTGAAATAAACTAGTGTCGTGAAATCAATGTTCCATATTAGAGCACTATGGTCAGATGGAATCCACCCCGGTTTTTCTAACTCTACAGACTGAGAGATTTTAGGAATATTAGTAAACAGTAGATCGAGGTAGTTTTGTCCGCGCGTGAGATGTGGATTCAATTGATGCAGAGAGAATTCCTCAATTATCTCGCAGAAGATAGAGTTCACTGCACTTTCAGTTAGTTTTAAAGGTATGACTTCCTGCTGTCCCCATGAGATGTCCGGCATGTTGAAATCCCCACACAATATAACTGTATCCTTGTCTTTAAACTGGGCGTGCACCCTGCTGAGTGAGGTATGTAGCTCCTCCAGGCGGTTTAACGAGGCAGGCGGGGGTAGGTACACACAGCCCACGAACACACTATACCTTCCTTGGATTTCCAACCAAATAATCTCGCATTCACTTTCTAAGTCCGCTCTTCTCCTAGCACGCAACTGAGACTGCGTAGCAATGACAACACCACCACCACGCCCAGGCCTGTCTCTTCTAAATATGTCATGAGTCCTAGAAAAGGCGAGTTCTGAGTCAATAAAACTGTCAAAAAGCCAAGACTCATTTAAGGCTATTATTGACATATTATTAAAATCACTGCTGCTCAAATCTACTTTGTCCATCTTATTGGCCACGCTCTGTGTGTTCTTAAAGTATATGGACATATAACTGTTCGAACCCGGACCAGGATTAATTTCTACATCACCTGACAGTAGAAGAAGCATGAAGACTGTGGTCACCGTTGATGTTGATGTGACCGTTCCTCTCCTAGTTAAAGGGCTGGCTCCTTTTAGCAGCATGGCAGGCGACAATCCAGCAGCAGAGAAACAACAAAAATTAAAACTCCGATTGGAGCACTTCCAGTTTACTGAAGCTTCATAATTCTTTTCACAAAGCATGGACATCCTCACATCACTACCACTCACAAGAAAAGAACTAGTTGCGTGAAAGAATATCATGAGAAAACAGCACAAAACAGGAGACCGAAACACACGCACTTCACTCACCGACGCCATCTTGTGCCATGCTGCCATCACAAAATAACACCCATTTAGATCACCTTCTGTGTGTGTGTGTGTGTGTGCCGCCGCCCCCCCCCCCCCTAATAACTTTTAAACGTCTGGGGGGATTTCAATGAAACTCGGTAAGGTGATAGCACCATTTTGGCCGACCCCGACCGTGCCCTTCAAAATTTTATTGCATACTAGCAGGTACCCGCAGCTTCGCTCGCGATCAAGACAATGGAGACGATGTATTATTGCTGATAATTGGTCTATTCTATTACAGCAATCGCGGCTACAGGTGGGTCCATTCTAATTCTGAAAATTCTGATACATACAGTATATTGATATGAGCAGCAAAAGGGAATTTTTATAGAGTTGTGAAAGTCTGCAGGGTACGATGTAACATTATGTGAACACATTTGAAAATTACGTTTTTGGTTTAGCCACCTTCTGCTGAGACATAACGATTTTGTTGTCCGGATAATCGCGAGCACTCCCCATACAGTTGCGCGTGGGGAAAAATGGTTTTGTCTAAATGTACACCTACTGCTGTTAAGTGTGAGTCATTGCGCTTTGTAAATAGAAATTGCGAATATTGTTTGAGGAGGGAACTCGACTCTTACACACTGGAATGGCAAATCTATCGGACTATGGCGAAATAAAAGTATTTTTCCTTAAGCTATTCTGGGTGTAATTTTGCCACACTTATTGATGATTTGAACGCCAACATGTCGCTATTAATAGACCTATAGTAAAATATCTCTCACCTTGGCCGCTGATGTACACTATGCAGTCTCTTCCAGTGTTACATAACAGGGATTGAAATCTCCAAAAACCCTTTTGCCTCACATGCCTCTCTAAGTAATTAAAATTCCTGATTGTTGATGTTTGAGTCTTCAGTTTTTTGACTGGTTTGATGCAGCCCTCCATGCCTCCCTCTCCTGAGCTAATCGTTTCATCTCTACATAGCTACCACACCCTACATCCGAGGCAATCTGCTTAACCCTGGTCTACCCCTACAGTTCTTGTCCTCGACCCTCCCATCCATAACTAAGCTTGCTATTCCTGGGTGTCTTAATATGTGTTCTACCAACCTATCACTTCTCTTCGTTAGCAGTCGCCAAAAACATCTCTCCTCTCCCACTCGTCTTAATACCTCTTCATTTGTTACCCTATCTACCCATCTGATCTTCATCATTCTCCTGTAACACCACATATCAAACGCTTCAATTCTCCTCTTTTCTGCCGCACCAATAGTCCAAGTTTCACTTCCATAGAGCGCCACGCTCCAGACAAAGGCTTTCAAAAATGACTTCCTAATACCTAAATCTATATTCGATGTCAACAGATTCCTTTTTAATAGAAATGCTTTCCTTGCCTGAGCCAACCTACTTTTTATATCCTCTTTGCTTCGTCCATCACTGGATATTTTGCTTCCTAAGAAACAGAAGTCTCCTACTTCCCGTAGCGTTTCACCTGCCAATTTGATGTCCATAGAGGTTTCTGATTTATTTCGGCTGCATTCCAATAATTTTGTTTTTCATTTATTGATTTTCATCATGAATTCTTTCCTCAAGACGGAGTCCATACCATTCAAAAACTCATTCAAATCTTCTGGCATATCGGCCAAGATGACGATGTCATCAACTAATCTCAGAGATGAAATTACTTCTCCTTGAATCTTCGCTCCCACTTTAAATTTATCTCCAATTCCCTGATTATTTTGTTTTAGAGATCTTTGAAATGCGTTGCCCTCGCACATGGTGTAGATGCATTGTCAAAGGAAAATATTCCATGTTACGAACATGGGCCACATAACCTGTACCGAAAGCTTCTGCAGATTTAACAGAAGGCCTATTCTAAACAGCAGTTCATTGAACTCAGATTTGCCAACATTTTATTGTATCTTTCCATGTGGTATATCTCTGTACCTCAACATACAGAAGAGTGCTTTAAAAATCATGTCTTGTGTAAATTTTGGAATAGGTAGTGAGTGTGGTTTTTGCCGGAGTGGATACTCGCTCGTAGAAATTCTCTTCAGTAAAATAGACTGGTTCATATTGAGTATGTGACGGCGGGATGCCTTAAGTGTTACGGAAACGGCAATAGCCGCCATAGAGCTTCGTTACTACTGAAATAACGACCAGACTGATATTTGTACTTAACTATACGGGATTTGTGAGCCCAGTGTTTATGAAATTGAACGTAGCTATATCGCTACCTTTATTTAGTAGCCGCTACTGTAGTGTTTAAAAATTAAAGGTGGTATTAGAAGGCGCTTTCCCAATTTTTTTACCCCTGGCACTACAGCCCATGAATGACTTAGGCCTACCATGCGACCGCTTCCCAGCCATTTGGCCTGCAGATATTGTGGTGACGCGTGGTCAGTGCATCGTGTCCCCTCGGCTGTTAATCTTGTTCTTCGTGACCGGGGCGCTGCCTCACTTTCAGACAGCTACTCAATTGTCCTCACGAAGCTGAGTTCACCCCGTTGCAGCCCTCACGTCAGTGTCTAAAATCTCTGACGGAGCCGGGAATCGAACCCGGGGCCTCCGGATGTGAGGTAGGCCCGCTACCCTGTTCTTATTGTGTTTATATATGTCTTGAAAAAGATAATAAATGGATTGGCATTGCCTCCTACAGGAATATATAGAAAATCGGATGTCATACCTTGAGGTAGTGTTGCCATGGAAACGGACTTGCCATTAGTTCATCAGTTTATCAGAGCGAAGATAGTTTTCTGCGAATATCTTTGAAACTGTTGGTTTTAGGGCCTTCGGCCAAACCAACCTTGAGTTTTATAGATCACGAATCCAACATGACGGCTGTGCAAAATATTTCTCCAGCATTCTATATCTTCGAAACTATCAGTATAGAGATCAGTGCATGATAGTCATAGGATTAAGGGGCTTCTCGGAACTCAACTGACGTCACTCACTCACCCTCCCGACCCGCTAGCCGGACCGGCCGGTGGCTAACGATGAATCACCTACTGACGCTACCCCAGAGCACTAAACCTTTTTTTTTTTCAAGTTTAAGGGAGGCTGGGACTGAATTTATGAAAAATAGTAATTATTGATAGAATTAAATGAAATTTGGTTTGTGGTCTCCTAATGGTGAAATAAGGTCATATACCAATTTTCAGGAAAATAGCAACAGAACTTTCTGAGGAATTAACACTTACAATTTAACATTTAAAAATTCGATAAGCATAAAAAATGCTCCAGCTTAACAGTTACTTCAAATATCACATTGAAAACTGGTGTACAGGCACTTCAGGGTATGGAAAGAATTTTAACAGAGAGAAAGTCTGCATATGTAGTCCATGAATGTGAGGAAAAAATATGTTTTGTGTTTATGTTTTTCTCAAATTATGCTAAAAAATTACCACTTTGAAGGCTACTATCGTTTAAAGTATCAACATTATAAAAAAATCCTTCTGTTAATATCATGACAATATAGGTGTTAACAAACCATGAAATTCTCATGGAATTTGAAACCAAATTGGTTCAGCTGGAACATTTTAAATGCCTGAAAATGTATATATGAAGAAAAAAAAACATTTTAGTAAATAAAACACGGTTGAAGGCTAAACTAATAATACTTCAGTTATATGAATAAAACTGAACGTAGAAGAAACACGATACATAACTGGCATTTCTATAGTTACCGTTAATTGTTACCTCGTCAACTCTCTAGATAATAGCTCTGGGTGCAATTTGAAGATGGGCATTGTTGCGTTGAAGCTAGTGGATGGGGCGTTTCCCCAGATCTCAACCGGACATTCAAATGTCACGCTTGTACTTTAAAAATAGCCGAACCCGAAAAATACCACCGCCAAATGATCCGCCGGAGTCCGGCATACAATAAAATGCACAAATTGAAAAATCGATATTTTTTTCTTTTTTTTAACCAAAAACTCAGTCCTAGTCTCCCTTAATTTTAAAATTTTCAAGTTTTTGGAATTCTACATACAATTCTAAAGAAAATGAGTCCAAATGCGACTGAAATGCTTCATATCCACGGCCTGATAGTCGGTCATTTCTATTCCTCAGTTTTTCAAGTTTTCCTCATTTTTTTTAAATTTTAGAACTAGTAGTTGCAATACAATCAAAGCCTCCGTGGCTTAGGCGGCAGCACGCCGGCCTCTCACCGCTGGGTCCGTGGTTCAAATCCCGGTAACTCCATGTGAGATCTGTGCTGGACAAAACGGAGGCAGACAGGTTTTTCTCCGGGTACTCCGGTTTTCCCTGTCAACATTTCAATCCAGCAACACTCTCCATTATCATTTCATTTCATCTGTCATTCATTTAATCATTGCCCCAGAGGAGTGCGTCAGGCCTCGGCAGCCGGCACAGTTCATATCCTCGCCGCTAGATGGGGGCTTCATTCATTCCATTCCTGACCCGGTCGGAGACTGGAAGCAGGCTGTGGATTTTCATTTCAGTTGCAATACAAGCATAAATGACTTGTAATACACGACAGTTTAAGAAGTAAGAAGTCCGAGTTTTGCGATGCGAAGTTATCGACTCCAATCCTTATGTAAAGCTTTCTCTTTGGGGAAGTAATGCACTGTTCCCTTTGAAGAGCACTGCGGAACTGAACAATACTAATTTCTTAGGCTATCTTTTAGTCTCAATTATTATGAAAATAACTGAAACAAGTAGTTCCGTGAAGAACTATACAGCCTATTTTCATATATCCTACTCATGTTAATTGCCTTTATCACCATACAAAATTTCAGTTTGATTGTTGTAATAGATTCGTAGATATTGAGAACCGTCTAAATATTTCAGATGGTCGCCATGTTGGATTTTTATTTATGTACTATTACATGAAGATTATTGTGTACGTGTGGTATTCAAACTTCGATCGCATGATTAGCACACAAGAAGTAAAAACGAAATTTTAAAATTTTGCACAGCTGCCATCTTGTGGTTATGAAAACAATTGAAATAAATTAGATACCAGTGGATTAACATTTGTATAAGCATTTACCGTACAAAGTTTCACTGCACTCGGATGGTTAAATCGCGAGAAACGTCCATTTAAATATTTATACTTCGCGTCGCCGCCATGTTGGATTTGTGCTCACCATGTTATTGAAAGTCCCATAGGTGAACTTATGTTCATAGCCTCTATGAAAATACAACTTTTCCGTTTTATTGCTGTAAAAGATTCGTACATACTGAGAACCGTCTAAATATTTCAGATGGTCGCCATTTTGGATTGTTATAAGTATAGGCCATAGAGTTATGTACCATTAAAGGAAAATTATTGCGTAGCTTCATTATTCAAACTTTCACTTCGATCGCACGATTACTACACAGGAAATGGAAACTTAATTTTAAAATTGGCACAGCCGCCATCTTGAGGTTATGTAAACAATTGAACTAAATTAAATGTCAGTTCATTGCAATGTGTATAAACATTTGCTGTACCAAGTTTCATTACGTTTGGATGGCTAAATCGCGAAAAACGTCTATTTAAAAGTCTCAATTTCGCTTGGCCGCCATGTTGGTTTTGTATTTACCAGGTCTTTGAAAGTCATATAGGTGAACGTTTAGTAGTGCCCTTTCTCACCGTACAAAATTTCCGGGTGATATCGATAATAGTTTCGGAGATATTGAATGCTGTTGAAATATTTCGCACAGCCACCATGTTGGATTGGTGAGACGTAATAAAATTTGAAGAGCACGGTCGGGGTCGGCCGAAATAGTTCTATAACCTTACCAAGTTTCATTGAGATCATTCCAGACGCTTAGAAGTTATTAGGGGGGGGGTGGCACACCCGGACAAAAGGTAATCTCATAAGCCTATTAGCCTACTTTCGATTTTTGCAAAAAATGAAAGTAGACTTATGAGATCAACACAGGGCGAAAAAAGTGTGTCTGTGTGTGTGTGTGTATGTGTGTGTGTGAGTCTGTGTGTGTGTGTGTGTGTGTGTGTGTGTGTGAGTCTGTGTGTGTGTGTGTCTGTGTGTGTGTGTGTGAGTGTGTGTACTCTGAATGTCTGTCCCCCCCTATCAATTCGAACACGGTGAATGCGAATTGAACGAAATTTGGTACAAAGGTAGCACTAGCAAAGGACACCTCAGTGTCATGTTTTATATCGTCGCCATCTTTACTAAAACTGAATGGCGGCCACTCAAACGTTCAAAACGTAAAATCAAATAACGACTAACCAAATCATCCGATCTCTACCAAATTTGGTAACAACATACCTTCGTATAGGATGCGTCTTGTGACCAAACTACAAGGTCGTCCGCCATACCATTTCAGGATGGCGGCCGTGCGAATTATGCAAACTTTATAATCCATATCATGGGACCCACCAGTTCCGATTATCGAGCCGAGAATCGTTTTAACTGTTCTAAAGGAAGAGGCACGTTCGAAATTAAAAGTTTATTTTGTAATACTATAGTGCAGACGTGATTTTAAAAAGCTGAGCTGATTCAGTAATAAGACAAGATGGCAGCGGATATCTTGTGCCTGACTTATATTTCACTAATTTGAGTATTGCATGCAATATAGCGTACTGATACAAAATAAATAAATAAATAAATAAATAAATAAATAAATAAACGTTGTATGAAATGCTTTATATATAAATAATATACTCCAGTGATGAAATCGTTTAGTATAAATCATTATTTGCTAACACGTTCTATGTAAGTCATTTTATATAGAACGATATTCTTTGACACAATTAGCTCAGTGGTAGAGCGTTAGCCTATCGCTCAAATGCCTATGGTTCAAACCCGATCAGAGCTAGTTTTTTTGCTTGAAATGTTATATGTTTATTGTTTTGTAATGACTCAGATGTTTTAAAATTAAGCGTTATATTGTGCATATTATGGTGTAAAATATATATTTAATTAAAACATAATTCGCCAGCAGATTTACTCGAGACATCTAGCTGCCAAAAAGGTAACTGCACTTATTAACTTCCAGATTTTATTGAAAAGTTTCTTCTTCTGGCCGCTAGAATGGACTCGCTCTGTTAGGATTATATTGTTCGATATTCCACCACTAGATGTCACGACTAGTCTACGTGGGGCTCCATTGATTACTATACCATTGGCATTCTATGCGCATCGAATTTGAAGAATGACAAGATGATACTACGATACATTTTTTACTTTTTATTTTAAAGGGTTTGTAACAGCCTATTGTGCGTTATTTGAAAATGTTAATTGAAGTAAAGAACAAAACGATTTCACATAGTATCTGAACTCTACCGTTGATGCTAGTTCAGGATATTAATTAATACTTTTATTTCAGCCAAATAGCAATCGAAAATAGCCACATAGTTGGTATACACACGTCTCTGTAGGGTCATGGAAAGATTTGTTAATTCAATTAGGGTTGTGAAAGTCATACGCAGCCAGACGTGTAAAGACATGCCTCAACTCAAAGTTGGATGTCGCCCGCGTCAGGCCGATTATGTAATAATAATAATAATAATAATAATAATAATAATAATAATAATAATAATAATAATGTTATTGGTTTTACGTCCCTTTTAACTATTGTTGCTTTTAGAGACGCCGGGGTGCCAGAATTTTGTCCCGAAGGGGATCTTTAACGTGCCAGTAAATCTACTAACACGGCTCCCTCGCATTTGTGCACCCTCAAATGCCAGCTGACTGCGCCAGGATACGAACCTGAAACATACGGTCCAGGAAGCGAGAACGTTACCGCTGAGCCACGCCGCCAGTCCGATCGATTATGTCTCCAGATCCATAACATTCTTTAGATACTTCTTATCTTTCTTTCTTCAATGATGGTAGCAGTTTTTATCTAGGTTGTGGCGTTTGGTAGAGGTAAATCGTTTCTAAGGTCTTCAACAAAGAATAGTTCTATTATACTCTTTGATAATAACAACGAGTTATAACTATACTCATACATTTAGGAGAAAGTAGGCTATATGTTCTTTACTGAACATCTTGTTTTTTCATAAAATGAAAATAGCCTAGGCTAGAAACGAAAGAAGAGCCCACTTATCAACACAAATCTTAATACAACTGTTTCTTTATGTTTCAGTCGCCCTTACGCTAGTTCCAGATAAATGGCAGCACCATCGCTTGAGAGCGCGAATGTAGTAAGAGTTACGCGTTACCTTCCAACTCTGGCGTCTGGACCCACCTAGTAGGATTTTGACGATGAATCTCGATCATTAGTGTAGACGTATATCATTCACGATTATTATTAGGCTATTAGATTTATTTTTTAATGAAAAGAAGAAAACGGCAATGAAATTCATTTGACTCGTAGACCTTCATAATGATCTTCAAGAATGAGCCACCTTCATTTGTTGCAGTGACTTCTCAATAGCTGTCTCTCTCTCTTTTATTTTCACTGCCTTCTAGATCTTACTTATTTCTCCTGAGACCATTAACTTGAATATAAATCCCTTCTGAGGAGGAGAATAAAAAAAAAAGGAACTTTTATCATCAAATGGAAGAAGACGAAGACGAGAGGCAACGCACACGTAGTCCTATTATTTAAAAACGAAAATGGGTTGGGAGACCAGAGCATGAGAGAACGGAGGAATCAATTAAGTTGTGGGGAACCATTTATCTTTCTTTTACTCTCTGGTTTGGTGTGGTGCGGTATGTTCCGTGAGTTTAATGAACGTCACGGGGAATTGGCTGTGACTCAAACAGAACGAATGTTCTTTTCTCTGTAAATCGCTGTACTCAAGATGGTTAAGCTTAGCTTGTGTGCAACCAAAAGACAGACAGAGCAGCTTGCTCGTTCTTTTCGTGCTGTTCACATAAAATAGTCCGCGCGTCACCTTAAATCAGTTATTTACGTTCAATGTAATGTTTCTCACCATTACAAACTTGGTGGCAGGGATGGAGAAAATACCAGGTTATAAATACCGATATACAGTATTGATATTGCAATATATCGTAATAGTACATTATGCAACGAGCCTATAATGGCAATAATTAAGATATGATATGTTTATAAAACGAAAGTAGCGAGTTTTATAATTTCCATACGAGTGTCTTAATTACCATTATACTGTAGGCGAGTTGCATACGACTGTTTATGTTCGACGATAATTATAACTAGTTTATGTTCGAACACAAATATTCATAAATATCTGTCGAGATTTCGCCAGTTTTATGTACTGAACAGAGCGCATGGGACGCAGAGAATACCATGGCCTCGTGGAATACTCCACTATGACAATGTAAGCCACGCAGTGAAATTTAAAATAGGAGGCTGTGGAACTCAGTGCAGGTGCAATGCTATCCTTACCTAATTGGTCACACAACTATTTCTTGAGCTCTGATTGGTGGGAGAAACTGTATCATAATGAAAACTTGTACTATAATGAGCCTCATTATAGTACAGTTTTCTGACATATAATATTTACATTTCGCCATGGTCGAACATAAACATAATTTCGATAGTCAATATATATTGCATTCAATATATCGGCATATCGAAACGAATATCGGTAAATCGCTAATCATTAATCAAATTAGTGAACAATTATAGGGGATGTCTCATAAGTTATATCGTTTCTATAAAGAAAAATGTATTTGGAACGTTTTCTGACAAGAAATTAAACTATTCTTCAAAGTAGAGACCATCGGATTCTATGGTCTGGAGCGTGGCGCTCTATGGAAGTGAAACTTGGACTGTTGGAGCGGAGGAAAAGAGGAGAATTGAAGCGTTTGAAATGTGGTGTTACAGGAGAATGATGAAGATCGGATAGGTAGATAGGGTTACAAACGAAGAGGTATTAAGAGGAGTGGGAGAGGAGAGATGTTTCTGGCGACTGCTAATGAAGAGAAGAGATAGGTTGGTAGGACACTTAACAAGACACCCAGGAATAGCAATCTTAGTTATAGAAGGAAGGTAAGAAATAAGAAATGTAGGGGTAGACCAAGGTTAGAATATGTTAAACAGATTGCCTCAGTTGTAGGGTGTGGTAGCTATGTAGAGATGAAACGATTAGCTCAGGACAGGGTAGTATGGGGAGTTGCATCAAATCAGTCGAAAGACTAAAGACTCAAACAACAACGAGCCATCTTTCAGTGAGATTTCTTATCCCGCGACAGAAACAGTTTCTGGGTTTTGATGCGAAGAATTCGGCGAGACCCATTTCCACAGCGTCAATGTTTTCGAAAATGCATATACTGTACGTTATTAATTTTAAATTGGTAACAGTTTTATCCGTATTGACTAATGGTAATATGTGTTGTGTAATCCGCTTTGTCAATACTAGGAAATGATGTTCAAAAATATATTTTAAACGTACATCTTCTGATATTATGACAATGATGATAGTTTCATAATAACCCCTGGTACTACAGTCCATGAAGGGCCTAAGCCTACCAAGTGACCGCTGCCCAGCCATGTGGCCTGCAGGTATTGGGGTGACACGTGGTTAATGCATCGGATCCCCCCGACCGTTAATCTTCGTTTTCGGGACCGGGCGCTGCCTCACTGTCAAACAGCTACTCAATTGTCCTCACGAGGCTGAGTGCACCCCGTTCCAGCCCTGTCAGTTTCTAAAATCCCTGACGGAGCCGGGAATCGAAACCGGGGCCTCCAGGTGAGAGGCAGGCGCGCTACCCCAACACCAAGAGGCCGGCTCGATATCTTCATCAGCGTTGATAGTTTAATAGTTTAACATGATCAAGAGAAATGGATAAACTTAGAAAATTTTAATCGCTACTTATTGTTAGTATAAAACAAAGTCCCCGAATCTTGGATGTCATGGCTAATCTCGAGAACCACTGGATTGATTTTGATGCGGTTTTCGCCATTCTCGAGGAAGGATTCTGTAGAAAATAATTTATTTACGTATTATCAAAGGACGCAAGCAGTAACGATTTCAGTGAAAAAGTCGAAAAAAAACTGGCATCCGTGCGCTTTTTGAGCTTACGCTGGGCAAACCGTTAAACATATCAATATACTATGAGTGTAAGAATTGTTCAGCATGGAAAGTTTTACAAAAAAAATGTCCGTGAAAGCATATCTTCAATACACCGCCCACTACAGGTGTTTTTAGATTGGGCGGAAGGGGAATTTGTGTTTCATGCACCTCGCCATTCTTAAATTACGGTTGGTTGGTTGGTTGGTTGGTTCCTCAGTTTAGGGGCTGCAACAACGCGATCATGCAGCCCCGTGTACTTTGGGTGAGTGTAGAATCTGTCTGATAACCGGTGTTAATTGTTTTGACTGTATTAGTGTGTGTTATCTGTTTTCAATTCAAGTAAGAACTGCAGACATTGATTTTTTTCAAGTAGTTCCTACCTTTGCCGCCAGACGCCACCGTCAACGACTACTAGTTTAGAACTTGATTACCAGATGCCATCGCGGTGGGCTCCCGGCGATGAACGTCGGAACCTAAGAGCGTTTATCAAATGTTTAACCTAATTTAGCTTCACACAGGTGTAATTAGTGGAAGGTTCTTTAACATGCCATAAATCTATGACATGGGACCGCTTGCTTTACTTCCCCTCCGAAGGAAGGCATACTGAGGAATTTTTAACGCTCTTAAAACATCCGACGGCTTCGGCCGGGTTTGAACCCGCGATCTTGGGCATAGAAGCTCAGCATGCTACCAACTACGCCACCGAAGCCACCTTCTAAAATTACGTCTGACAAGAATTCGTTGCACATGCTATCTCCATGATAATATAATTAATAGTCCATTATGTTTTTAACCCATCATGCCGACACGTAAAACGGATATACTGTAGGTCGAAGTTCATTGACATCCGAAAAAAAAGCTCTTATAACGCAGTGGCGGCCGGTAATAAGGTTGCAGTGTTGCACAACGACCAGATTAATTCATGAAACACAATTAATTCCGTAATAATATTTTTAGTATAAAAGTTGTATGTTTCCTTCTATATGTATAGGAATTCATAATTCTGTTCTTTAATAATTCAGGAAATCTTATAGTGAGTTACTGTGAACTGACAGAGAAAGCGAGGCGCGCCAGCCGTCTAAGAGCGCTCGTCCGCTTGGTCGTTGCCAGCCTCAAGCACCGACCAGATCTCAATAGTGAAGGGTATGGCAGAGATGCTAGACCGAGTAATCCCTATCCCAGCAGTTAACACGGCTGGTCGTTGCCCGCTGACTGCAACCAGAAGCTGAGGCGTAGGCGCGGACGGAGACATCCGAGATGCTTCGTCAATGTTGCGCGTGAACTTGTGACACTCGCAGTTCTCGCCCTCATATATAACTTACTTTGTTTTGTTCTAGTGAAGGTTTTCATGTACCGATAGACTAACTTATATTCCAATTTTAATCCGATGAAATTGTGATGTCTCTGAAGTGCGGCATTCGTTATGAATGAGGTACATCCGTTTTACCGCGCAATTGAATACAGTTTTCTCCGATATCAAGCAGTCTTTTACCCTATCACCTCATGGGTGCCCGCAGGAGGTGTGGGGAGGGGGTGGGGGTGGTGGGGCAAGGAGGGGCCATGTCTCCACCCCCTGAAATCCCGAGAATATTTAGATTGTTCATTGTCACACAGTTTATTTCATAAAGTGAAGTTACTGATGGTTAACTGATTTAGATGTAGGGATAATTCCACAGTTTTATTTAACTTAGTAATTTGGGCTTATTTAAGAATATCTTCAGTTATTTTTAAAAAATGCCAAACTGGATTAACATTACTATATTAATGAACTGCTTGATTTTTATTTTTGTCGATACATGGTGATACAACTACTTTTTGCCTGTTTTTAAAGAATTAACATTATGACGACGATTTACAAAGAAAAGCGAATTCCTATGGACAAAAACTCTGAACTTAAAAAAAATCCTCCCATTTATGCCATAAAGACTATGTACTGAACAGTTTAAGAGCAGCCAAATAATGAATGTCGCTAAGCAAGTAAGAAATTAAACGAAAATTGCGGGGATGTGTAAGTCTCAATATCACCTAGTGACATATATGCAACAAAATAAAAAATAATACATCCCCCCCTCCCCTAGAAAAAATCCTGCGGGTGCCCATGAACCACCTTAATGAAAATAGTGCAACACACAGAACAATTATCCGCCAGCCGCTACTGTTATCACGTAATGGATTCTTTACTGTTTCCGGGCGAAGCCGGGGCGGGATGATAGTTTAAAACAAAATTAAAAAGTTCACGTTCAAATTAAATTAAACATCATTTCATAGTATTGACAAGGTGGATTACACAATTACATACATTTCTTCCACGCAAGAATTGGGCCATGGATCGAAAAGGATGAAAATCTGAAGGCGCAAGACCAGAGCTGTATGCTGGATGTGATAGCATTTCGACTCCTTTAAATTCCTGAATTTTTGCCATGTTTGTTCGTGCAGTATGAGGTCTCGCATTATTTATTATTTATCGTATGATGGTACAAAATTACTAATAGGGAGTTAAAGGTGTACGTGGACAACCAGCAATTGAGACACAATAGATACCCTAAATATCTGGGGGTCACATTGGATAGAACGCAGTCTTATAAACAACATCTCCAGAATGTTGCTGCAAAAATAGGAACCCGCAACAACATAATTCATAAACTATGTGGAACAACTTGGGGATCCTCAGCTGCAACTCTGCGATGTTCAGCTCTAGGTTTGGTGTATTCGACTGCCGAATACTCTGCTCCTGCCTGGCTCAATAGTGCTCACACACATATTGTAGATACCCAACTGAACAGCACAATGCGTCTCATCACTGGCACAATCAAATCTACTCCCACACATTGACTACCTTTGCTAAGTCATATTCCACCTCCAGACCTCAGACGTAAGGATGTTCTCCTAAGAGAATTCAATAAAATAATGAACAATCCAGGACTGCCGACACATGATGATATCAGCGATGCAATGACTGGTCGCTTGCGTTCCAGAAAACCATCAACAAGAGATGCCATGAACTTGAGGAACAGCAACTACCAAACTTTCGTTGAGTGGCAGAAGAGACTCAACAACAAATGTTATCCAACAATGCCTCCAGAGAAGAAGACTCCGCCACCTGGTTTCAACCTCCCTCGTAGACTATGGTACATATTGAACCGGATACGAAGCAACCATGGGAACTGTGCAGCCTTCCACTAAAAGAGGAACAGAATATCAACGCCTGAGTGTGACTGTGGTGCTACAGAACAGACGATCCAGCACATCACCGAGTGCAGCAAAAGAAAGTACAGTGGCAGTGTTAGTGACTTTGCTCTCGTGACCCCAGAGACTATTGGCTATGTCCAGAATTCGGATATACGTATATAAATTCTCCTGTATCTCTAGCCATAAGCTAAATAAATAAATAAATCGTATGATGGTAGCAGGAATAGATAAAACAGTTATTTACAAATATATGGAGGGTCCAATAAATAAAATCCCTAAGTCCGTTTTTTGACAAATGGAGATAATGCATGTATCTGGACCAAAATTTCCCGCTCTTTTCAAATCTCCAATCCGTTTCAATGATAAATAACTCCAAGTCTATGTAACTTGCGTATGTATAATTCGTACTTTCTAGTAATTAAATTTAAGAAATCCCTAAGTCCAAAGAAATCACTAAGTCCACTCAATGCAGGAAAATAAATCACTAAGTCCACTCAATGCAGCAAAATAAAATCCCTAAGTCCGCTCAAGGCATCAAAAGAAATCCCTAAGTCCACCAAATCCATTGAAATAAATCCAATATTTCCCTCTTCCCATCCTAGATATTGTTTGAGTTATTAACGCGTTTCAGACTGGTTTATGACGGTTGTGCGCAAAAACAAAATGTTTGTCTGTCTGTCTGTTTGTCTGTCTATGTACAACTTTGCTCACGCATCACTCGAGAACGGCTGAGTGTATCAACGTAAAATTTGGTACAGATGTCCATCAGAGGCACGAAAGTAATCATTGATGTAACTCTTCTCCATACCTCTCATAAAAGAGGGCCTAACCTCTTAAAATGCATGCTGAAATGGGCGTAGAAAACAAAGCTCATTTTCAACGTCTCAATGTGAGAAACAAAACTCGGGAGCCCGACGGGCCCCGAAAACCACATTTTAAGACTCCAGTCTGATGAAATGGGTGATGTGGATGAGTACGACTGACATTTGAAGCCCAAAAATTAACAGGAAAACATTATACAAACCAAAAAATCACTATGTCCATGAGTGTATTTTGCATTTTATAAACAACATTTCACTACTAATAAGAGCTTTTAGTTATTTTAAATAATAGTTGATATGTATATTTCCATGTAACAGAAAATTGGATTACAGAAGTGAAAAATATAGATTTTGTGTAAGTTTGAAACTTTGTTTTTCATTTCCTGAAAAGTTGAAAACACGGACTTAGGGATTTTATTTATTGGACCCTCCATATATACAATGATATACTCTAAGATGCACTTGATCTCAAGTTTGAAAAACTAGAGTCCAAAATTGAACCATTGAATCCAGTCAATGGCTTCTGGGGACAGCTTGTGTGAGTCTGCAATGTTCCTTTGAATGCTCTATGGGGCATACGAAGACTACGTGATCCTTAGTCTGCTGTTCTTCGCCACAGTCACATGCAGGAGAGGACTTCCAACCCCATTGGTTCAGGATCGCTGCGCACCTTCCTTGGCCCGATTCAGTGCGCACCATTGGCGCCGAGGTAGATGGAATCCTGCAGACCGAACCCAAGGAGTTTTGATTAACTGATGGTGTTTCAAGGACGTTGGTTCCTGCTATTTGGTATTCCAGGCATCTAGGATGTTGAAGCTGTTGTCCTGCAGGCTGGTTGCTGTTCTCCATCATGGTTGTCTGGACTTCAGTTGCTGTGCTGAAGTTACTGGGAGCACGGAGTGTAATGGCAGCGATGGATTGTTTTGGATTTTCTTCCATGTGTTCCTCAATGACTGGAGTCTTCTAAGGGGAGGAGGTGGAATATTACTTACGTTAGTACTGGTAGCCAGTGAGTGTTGGTGGATCGCATTGTCAGCGTTGTGGTAATAGACGCATTTTTCATCACATGTGGCCATTCTCCCGATAAATCTATCATCCGTGGGGTTACCGATAACAAGACGACTACGTTGAGCTGGTTCAGGGGTCAAATGATGTACAGATCTACAGCTTCTGTTTGATCTTCCAAGTTTATTTATCTGGTGATGTATGGTATCTTTTGATGATACATTCTCGCAATAATTATGCGAAATTCTAGTCATGGCCTCCCGAAAATAGCATTGGCGAACCAAAGAACACCAATTCTGTCGTACAAAACACCAAACTTAAAAAAAGGCCATTATACTTTGATCTAATATGCATTCACCTGTAACAAGAACATTGTAATATGGCTTTCAGTTTTTGAGTTTCATTTTTTTAATACAAGTGGAGTATCGAAGAAAAACGCAATTTTCAACTACAAATTAATTTGTGGACACTAAACCAATAGGGTTACCTTTTTTAATTATTTTTTATAAGTATTGTAGAATGTATACAAACGTTTTGGTAAATGAAAAGAAAATCCCAAAAATTTTCTTGCCATTTGGTAGCGACTTTTGTATACCTGGCTTCTCAGAATATACGAGGGAAACTGATTCCAGGTACCCGGAGTGTTGACCTTGGAACTGTCTCTTTATCTGTTGACAACATGCTGTGCTGTGCCTGATGAAAGTTTGGGCCCGCTGAGACAACCCCCACAGAAGCTATTAACCAGTGAACGCTCATCAGTCTTATCTGCAATTCGTTACCTTTTACAAAAAGTACAAATATCACTACCAAATGGCAAGAAAATTTTTGGGATTTTTTTTTCATTTACCAAAACGTTTGTATATATTCTACAATACTTAAGAAAAATAATCAATATGATAACCCTATTAGTTTAGTGTCCACAAAGTCATTTGTGGTTGAAAAATGAGTTTTTCTTCGATACTCCACATTTAAAAAAAATTGAAACTCAAAAACTGAAAGCCATATTACAATGTTCTTGGTACACGAGGATGTCTATTAGATCAAAGTATTTTCATAAAATATTTGACACAATTTGAATCAAAAATATAAGACCAGGAAGCATTTGTTGAAAATAAGTTAGTGGTCTTAAACTTTTGGTAGGCACTGTACATGAGACATCGTTATAATTACTAGCTTTGTAACATATCCAGATGCTCATCTATTACAAGAAACTAACAAGAAATTAACATCATAACAGTCAAAATGAAACCTAAAAGTGTAACGATAAAATAAAATGTAAATACTTTATTACAGGCCGGACGTTTGTTTTAGACGAGTGAAAAAACTTAATGGAAGCCTGGAGGCGAGTTACTACAGTACCTGTGTCGTTATCAGCTGCCCCAAGCGGTCCGATGATTGACAGCTGTTTCACACTATTGCTAGGAGTACAGTCATTGGCAAATATAATGACATTCAGTTCGTAACTACGTAACGTGTACTTCCGCGACACCCAATACTTCGATGTGGACTGCACTGTCTGCTCAAGTCTGGAATTCCATTACATAAGATCGGTAGTGACAAGTGTGAAGCGATAGGGTGAGAGAGTGAGTGTGTGTAGGCTCACTCGCAGGCTTCAAGGTCAGGGCAATCGTCTAAAACAAACGTCCAGCCTGTACGTAGTTCCGAAAACTACAAGTTTTCCTGGTGTGTTAACCCACTGTTTATGCTTCGTCCATCACTGCTTATTATACTGTCTGGCTGCGAGGCTCAGCGGTAACGTTCTCGCTAGCTGAGGCGAGGGTTGCAGGTTCGAATCCTGGCGCAGTCAGCTGGCATTTGAGGGTGGGCAAATGCGAGGGAGCCGTGTCAGTAGATTTATTGGCACGTTAAAGGTCCCTTTTGGGGCAAAATTCTGGCACCCCGGTGTCTCTAAAAGCCAGAGTAGTTAAAAGGGACATAAAACCAATAGCATTATTATGCTTATTATACAGGGTCATCGAAATATAATGCCAACATTTCAAAAGAGTATAGCACCGAAACCCTTTATGTTAAACGTGTAATTCTTTCACTGAACGCCAGCTGGTTAAAGTAAGTTTTGTTTTGGAGGGGCGTGACCTTGCTATGCGCACACTAGATGCGCAGTAGCCAAGGTCGGCCAAAGGCGCGCGCGCCAATGAAGTCCTGACCTAACCCCTTTGGATTTTTTTTTTCTGGGGTTACATTAAAAATATTGTGTATGCAGAAAAAAATCGGGATTTGGAGCACCTGCGGGAGCAAATTTCTGCCGCCATCTTGACAGTTACTCCTGAAATGATTGCACGTACCAATCCAGCCATTGGGAAAGCGTGCATTCAATGCTGATGTTGGTGGTCGGCTTGGCCTAGATTTTTTCTCTACAGTCACTGTTTCCTTAAACTGATTAAACCATCGAATGACAGCTTTGTAATCAGGTGCAGGTTGTCGGGTGGTGCAGTCATTGGCGCGCGCGCCCCCGGCCGACCTTGGCTACTGCGCATCTAGTGTGCGCATAGCAAGGTCACGTCCCCTCCAAAACAAAACTTACTTTAACCAGCTGGCGTTCAGTGAAAGAATTACACGTTTAACATAAAGGGTTTCGGTGCTATAATTTTTTGAAATGTTGGCATTATTTTTCGACGACCCTGTACTTCCCAATTCTCCTACATAGCTGAATAAATATTAAATAAACACTTCTTATTTGGTAGCTGAATAAGTTTCATTGCGATGTAACGAGGTTGAATGAGGAAGAATGCAATTAAGTAAGTACTTGTCGTAATTAGCAGAAGGGGAGTGTGCACCTGCTGAAAGTTGTTTATCGCTCGTCTAAACGATGCGAGTAGTCTTCTTCATCACGGGTTATCGCTTCAAATGTGCAGGCCCCAGCGAGCACAAAGGGGGACAGCACAGTCCGGCCAAGATAAGAGAACTTGAGGGGAAGTTATGATCAAAGGACCGGCTCACCAAGACAAGAGGAGATTCAGCGGAGTGTAGATTATACATGAGTTGCTTCAAGTGGGGTGCTGTATAGGGTGTCAAAACATTCAGCCTAGTGTAGATTATACAAGAGTTGCTTCAAGTGGGGTGCGGTATAGGGTGTCAAGGCATTCAGCTGAGTGTAGATTATACAAGAGTTGCTTCAAGTGGGGTTCTGTATAGGGTGTCAAGACATTCAGTCGAGTGTAGATTATACAAGAGTGGCTTCAAGTGGGATGCTGTATAGGGTGTCAAGACATTCAGCCGAGTGTAGATTTTACAAGAGTTGCTTCAAGTGGGGTTCTATAGATATTTTTTAGCGTATGGCTTTTAGTTCCGGGAGTGTCCGAGGACATGTTCGGCTCGCCAGTTTTGTAGCTGCTTCGAGACGGACACCCAAGGGGTGAGCTACAAGTACCTTTGGGGAGGGAAGTTGGAATGTAAGGACGAGGAGTTGGAAGGTAGCGGCTGTGGCCTATAGTTAGGGACCAACCCCGGCATTTGCCTGGAAGGAAGATGGGAAACCACAGAAGACCATCCTCAAGGTTGCCGGTGGGGGGATTCGAACCTCCTCGCCTCCCGGATGTGAGCGACTGCTAGCAGTCATGCCGTAACGACCACGGCTAACTCACCCGGTGTTCTATAGATGGTGTCAAGACATTCAGTCGAGTGTAGACTATACAAGAGTTGCTTCAAGTGGGGTAGTGTATAGGGTGTCAAGACATTCAGCCGAGTGTAGATTATACAAGAGTTGCTTCAAGTGGGGTAGTGTATAGGGTGTCAAGACATTCAGCCGAGTGTAGATTATACAAGAGTTGCTTCAAGTGGGGTACTATAGATGGTGTCAAGATATTCAGCCGAGTGGAGATTATACAAGAGTTGCTTCTAGTGGGGTACTGTATAGGTTGTCAAGAAATTCCGCCGAGTGTAGATTATACAAGAGTTGCTTCAAGAGGGGTGCTGTATAGGGTGTCAAGGCATTCAGCCGAGTGCAGGTTATACAATAGTCAAGTGGGATACTAACGGGCGCCAGTAAATGTTCTCCGCAGTGCATACAAGCGTCTGCGAGAGCTATCATCAGCAGTTACTTTGGCCGCACGACTGTCGCTTGTATTAAACAAACAAACAGTAAACTCTGTACTCACCACAGCCATTCATAACAGATGCTGGAAGAGCTGATGACACACACGCTCGCTTATTGCAATACACACTGACGCTTTCGACAGCATTTTCGTTCTGTGTTACTTCAACGGGGGAGAACCTGTGAGCTATCTAATCTTCATGCAGAGCATATGTCAGCTTGCGACAGTGTTATTCTTAACTTGTCGCCCCGTGTCACTCACTGTGGAAGCCGGGTATTTTCTTGTCCATCGCCATATTGCACCACGTGCTAGACCTCCCCCTTCCCCAGTCACCTGGAACCAGTGTCACTCATATGCAGTTCATTTCTGGCACTGTGAAGTGTAAGGCAGTTCTACAAGTTATTGTCTGCAGCAGTATGCAGGATAATTTTACTTCTGATGGGGGCGTTCTGTTCTCCCAACAATGTGGGAAAGCAATCAAGGCTGAACAGCGATCTCAAGCTACACAACACCTAAAGGACAAGAAACATATTGCCGCAGTTTCGCGCCTTCAGAATAAGTGTTTCGCGATAATCGTCGGCCATTTGTGATGGACAACCTGAAGATGTATCTCGTTGTGTATTGGTATGCTTCAGCAGTCAGTAAAATTGCATTCGCGAGTACGGCATATTCTTTATATTCACATTACTAAACTAAATTATAATTACATATTTTTACTTTCATGTCACATATTTCAGGAATTTTTTATACATAAAAAATAAATATTTTCCCGATTTTTAGCACCTAAATACTTTTTTATGTAAATACATATTTTAAGCATTTTTTCTATAAATACATAAATTCCTGCCTTTCACTTATTAGCACATAAAAAGACCTAATATTTACATTTTTTTAAGATCTGTGTGATAGATCTCTCAGTTTATTGCATTTTTGTTCTGTGTTACTTCAGCGAGGAAGAACCTGTGAGCTATCTAATCTTCATTCAGAGCATACGTCAGCTTGCGACTGTGTTATTCTCAACTTGTCGCCCCGTGTCACTCGCTGTGGAAGCCGAGGATTTCCTTGTCCATAGCCATATTGCACCACGTGCTAGACCTCCCCCTTCCTCAGTCACCTGGAACCAGTGTCACTCATATGCAGTTCATTTCTGGCACTGTGAAGTGTAAGGCAGTTCTACAAGTTATTGTCTGCAGCAGTATGCAGGATAATTTTACTTCTGATGGGGGCGTTCTGTTCTGCCAACCATATGGGGAAAGCAATCAAGGCTGAACAGCGATCTCAAGTTACACAACACCTCAAGGGCAAGAAACACATTGCCCCAGTTTCGCGCCTTCAGAATAAGTGTTTCGCGATAATCGTCGGTCATTTGTGATGGACAACTTGAAAATGTATCTCGTTGTGTATTGTAATTCTTCAGCAGTCAGTGAGGCATAGCATAAATTGCATTCGTGAATACTGCATATTGTTTATATTCACATTAATAAACTAAATTATAATTAAATATTTTTACTTTTTGTCAAATATTTCAGATATTTTTAATACATAAAAATAAATATTTTCCCGATTTTAGCACCTAAAAATCCTAGCCCTAATAATTATATTGTTATGGACTATTTAAAAATATAATCTGAAAACTTCTAAAGAGATAGTTGTTTTTATACAATCTAATCAAATTCAAAGCATTTAAAGTTACATTGTACTAGTTTACAACATCAAAAGTAGTTGCCTGAGCAGCCTGTAGACATTACACATCCTCCTCTTCCTCCTTTCATGTGTTAGTCCTAGAAGAACTGTTACGGTCTACACAAAAGATTTGAATTTTCACGCCATCTTTTCCTGGGGCGACCTAGAGATCTCTTCCCACCGGGCCAGTAGTTGACGACTGCTTTAGGGATCCTGCTTCTGTCCATCCTGTTGAGGTGTCCTAGCCAATTTCTTTGGTATTCATGGATGTAATCCAATATAGGTCTGCTGTTAAGAACATTCATCACTTCTGTATTTCGTTTGTGATCCCACTTAGTGTCTCCAGCTGTTCGTCGAATATATTTCATTTCGTCGGTAGTTACTCGTGTCTCATCACATTTCCTCAGGGTGAGCTTCGCTACCATAGCAAAGTACTGGTCTTGCTAAGGTTTTGTTAATTCTTTTTCGGGTGTGTTTCTGGACTAATATTATGGTCTAACAAGAAGTTCGTGACGAACTAAAGAGCCTAATTTTCATGCCAATGATTATTCTACCGTATATGAACCTATCTAGAATAATGACGAAATTAAGTTGGTAGTATCGAAATGTCCATTTAGTTCAAAATATTCCAGGTATAATGTAGCCTAATAGAGCACTACAGTTGGCAGCCCTGGTGACTGAATATATTCTTAGTTCCATCTCTTAAGGTACAGAATACAAAATTTGGTTTAAGTCAAATGGACGTTACATGCAGTTAGACATTGGATCTATCAGCACGCGTAAAAGCATGTTGGCAACAATGTCATGCGTCTGCTGGTTAGAAATAATTGGAAATATTATGATATCTTGTTGTGCCAATTTTGGATGAAATCCATTTGTTAGTATCGAAGTTACATGTATTTTAAAATTGGACCTATCAGCAAGCATAGAATCATGTTGGAAGCACTGACTTATATTAATTTCTCCAAATTAATCTAGAGTGTCAGGTGCTATACGTGTGCAAAGTATAGAGCTGTTGGCTTGCATACTTTCTGATATATTGATATTAGGGTAAAAAAATATAGACAGCATTTATTAACAGTTGGCAGCCCTGATTGCTCTTAAGAATACTTATAGCCATATCTGTTATGTTACACAAAGCACATACGAAATTTGGTTGAATTCCAACTGATAGTATAGAAGTTACATGTATTTAAAAATTGGTCCTATCAGCAGGCTTAGAATCATGTTGGTAGAACTGAAGTATATAAGTT
Organism: Meconema thalassinum; assembly: GCA_946902985.2. NCBI lineage: Eukaryota > Metazoa > Arthropoda > Insecta > Orthoptera > Tettigoniidae > Meconema > Meconema thalassinum. The sequence continues at coordinate 98,625,004 of OX336388.2, read as the reverse complement.
ACTCCAAATTAATCTTAAATGTCACGTACTATACGTGTGCATAGTTTAAAGCTGTCGGCTTGCATACTTTCCGATATAATGGTATTTGGATTTAAATAAATAGGCAGAGCATTTATTAACAGTTGGCAGCCCTGGTGGCTCTTAAGAATACACTCAGTCATATATGTTTATGTACACATATTACATACAAAATTTGGTTGAAGACTCAAACAATAACATTATCCAAGCAGATCTTACTTCTTACTGGTTCCGTGCCACAAAATGCCATTCAGATAAGTATCAATATAAGAAGTATTCAGAAGACCAGATGAGCGAAAATTATAAATGCGTCAGTCCACCTAAAGCTAGAACTGAAAAGAAGTGTGCATGACATTCTTGAGGAGTCGAGATTGAAATCGTTCGGTCAACTGATGAGGATGCCCTCTTGTAGAACACCCAAATCCTCTTTCGAAAGGGTGATAATTGACAAGTGAACCAAGAGGTAGACATCGAGGTAGGTGGATGAAACAGGTCCACAGAGCTTTGAGTAAGAGAAGCGTAGAATGGAGGACAGTGATTTGACACGGGCTTATTCATTCCCACACCGGGCCTGCTGGAGTGGAGATTCGATGATGATGACCAATAAGGCCCAGAAGTTCATGCAAAATCATATTTTTGCATATTTATGCATATTTTGGTCATTTTTACACAATGCATCATATTTTTCTCCTTTTCCTGTTTAAGTGCATATCTCTGTTTGAGAAGGGCGTATATTCTAATTTCCTATTGTTTCGAAGCGCTTTTGTTTGTTGGTCCTTCAAGTCGTATATTTCGATTCCGAGAGTCTATCACAGAATAATACTGAAAATATTGTAATACCTAGTACGTTTCCTTTTGGAAGTTAATATGATTTTTTTTTAAATTCTGCATTCTCTATGTAAATATTGTAAAATTATTTTCATTTTAAAAAAATCCAGAGGCTATTAAAATTGTATATCAAATATACTTAAAAATTAACCTAATAGTTATTGATGGTCAACACCGCTTGAAATTCCATGAAATACTATTTCTTACTATTTAGAACTGTTTCATAGTTGAGATATTTTTTAAAAGAAAGTGTCCGTCTGTTCATATTTTCTTTTTATTCAAAATGTTGTTGTTTGAGTCTTCAGTCTTTTGACTGGTTTGATGCAGATCTCCATGCCTCCCTGTCCTGTGATAATCGTTTCATCTCTACATAGCTACCCACACCTGACATCCGAGGCAATCTGTTTAACATATTCTAACCTTGGTCTACCCCTACAGTTCTTGTCCTCTACCCTTCCTTCCATCACTAAGCTTGCTATTCCTGGGTGTCTTAGTATGTGTCCTACTAACCTATCTCTTCTCTTCATTAGCAGTCGCCAGAAACATCTCTCCTCTCCCACTCGTCTTAATACCTCTTCGTTTGTAACACTATCCACCCATCTGATCTTCATCATTCTCCTGTAACACCACATTTCAAATGCTTCAATTCTCCTCTTTTCTGCTGCACCAATAGTCCAAGTTTCACTTCCATAGAGCGCTACGCTCCAGACAAAGGCTTTCAAAAAATGACTTCCTAATACCTAAATCTATATTCGATGTCAACAGATTCCCTTTTAGTAGAAATGATTTCCTTGCCTGGGTCAACCTACTTTTTATATCCTCTTTGCTTCGTCCATCACTGGTTATTTTGCTTCCTAAGTAACAGAAATAAAATAAAAATTCTAAACAATGCGGGGTGATCGTACTTGCCGTAATTATTTCATAGTGCATATGTTTTGAAACGTTATGCATAATTGACCAATAATTAGTACATTTTTCATGCATATTTATTCAATTAATAGTGCATGAACTTCCGGGCCTTAATGATCAACCCCCCAGGGGTCACATCTAGTGGGACGTGGGATGGCGACCACGGGGCCCCAGCTGAGTCCAGCATTGCTTTCACTTACTTTTGCCAGGCTCATCTTCTTCTTCTTTCCTGTCGACTTCACTTGGTCAACTCTTGTTCTCTTCTGACCCCGACGGTATTAGGGTATCCAAGACCTAGGGTGTCACTTCCTTTCCTGCCTTAATTGATCTTTGTCTCATCTTTTCTGATACCCTCCTTCTGCGAGGTGTCAGCCTTCTTTTCCTTTTCATGTTATCTCCTGCCTTCTACTCAAAGCCCTCAAGGAGGCAGGGTGTATGTAGCCCCACCATTTCTGGTGCACCCTGGATATTGCTACACCCTCAGGGGCTCACGGCTGGTGAGTTCGAGAGTTGGTGACCCCGAGAGATTCCTGAGCTGGGTCCGGTTTTATCCCTTTTTTCCATTACCTCTGGGGCGGACTTTCACTTTTCTATCTGCCTTTCCAAGTCCCTCAATCCGCATTCTTCGAGGTTTGAGGGCATTTCTTTTCCTCCTGTCCTTTATTTGCCTTATTCTCCTTTTGTTTACCATTTCTTCTTCTAGTATATAAGTTAGTAGTTAGTTTTAGTTATAGTTTACTTTTCATTATCACCTTCACGATCACCCAAGCCATTAGGTGCCGATAACCTAGATGTTAGGCCCCTTAAAACAACAATTATAATCATCATCATCTTAATGATCAATATAAGATGTTCCAACACATGAACAGTAGACAAACACTAGGCCTACCGGTACTTCGTATGTTGTTATAGTTTTTAACTATAATCACAGCTTTATCTTTGTGTTACGCGTGGTGTATTCTTGGAATACACGGTAAGATAGAGTATATTTTAATGCTCTTTGCTTGTTCATTCCTTCCTTTTTCACAAACACCAACAGTGATCTTCTACTTTCACTTTGTTGGTCATGTCTCTTATGTTACTCGTGGGTCTGTTCTAGATATATATCTTCCATGACCCACCTAGCGTCATCTAGCAGCGAATCTCTGAAGTTCCTCAATTCTTCCCTGTACAAGAGGACTTCCTTTTCAATCTGGCCACCAGATCTCGTCGCCATCAAGAGAACTTCGTCTACTTTTTCACTCACCAGGCTGCGATAGTGTCGCCTACTATCAACTCTTTGAAGACCATTTCATCAAGAGAAATTAACTTTTCAATGTTGGTTATGCTTATATGTTTTCCTTTTGTCTCCTACCCCCACTCTCTTCCCTTCCCTGGTTCCTCTGTGCTTCGCTAAGCGTGTCTCACTTGTACGTCGGCAGTCGACTTAGTCAGTCAAAGCTCAACTAGAGCTAGCCTCCTCAACTAAAGAGGCATTCTTTTAATTCCACGCCATGTTGGAACTTGAATGTAAACCGTCAAAGGGAACTTCACCATCGCCATGAAGCAAAGATAGGTACCGACTTCAGGTTTTAACTTCATTCTCATCGTCTTTTATTAACCACATGCTTTTAATGATCATTTTATAGGCAGTGTGAGATTACTATATTTGGGGCAATAATCATCCTTCGCGGGATTTTCTATGTTGGGCTTTTGTCTGTCTAATCCAATCTTAATAGAAAGCAGCATTTCTTATGCTTATTAAATGAGAGATCTTCTCACAACGTGGGATACTATTGAATACCCACTGTCTATAAAATACTCAGTTCGTTCCACCGCTGGAATAAATTTGGCCCTATTCTTCAGTTAGGATTTCTCTGGAACCTTCCAGAATCTGCACTCTATCTACAAGTCGTACCGTCATTTACTTTCCACTCACATGTGGGAATACTATTTCAAACTAAGGAATCTTCCTTATGAATTACTGCTCAATAGCTAATTTTTCTTCCACCGTTGGAATTTTCTCTGGCGCATTTAACTGTAATCTACTACTTTCTCAAGCAATAGACTCTCGCCTATCTAGTGCAACTAGTTATTTTCCATAATTGCAATAACTTTCATTGCCATAAACTTTTGTGCTACTACAGTGAACTTTTCATCCATTCCAACAGACTATAGTGAAAAATAGTGTTTGTTCAATATTTCTTCCGCGTCGCGCTCGTCCGATGATTATAAATAAGGCCATGAATATTTATCCTCCATCCCATTTGATCTTTCCTAAACCTCTTACTAACAAACCATAATAATAAAATTGTTACTTTAGGTCTTTTTCAATGAGGTGTCACTCTAAAGACGTGCCCTCCCTTCTTGCTTATATATCATTAATTAAAGTCTGCATAACTACGTGTCTGGTACACGTCTCTAATTATCTTGTTTCTCCCTTCTAATCAGGGAATACAATTCTTTCAACCCATAAGAGAGTTATTTCTAGGTTTCACGAAAGGGAAACTGGCCCCATTTGTCTCGTGATTCCTACTTAAACATAGGAGTTCTAGAACCTTCCTTTCGACTTTCTCTTCAGGTATCACAGTAAGTGACCTGCCCTATTTGTATAACTACTAAAAAGTAATTCAGCTTTAATATAAGAAGTTATAGGAACTTCTCTTTTATTCTTCCTACTTTTTGTTGTTGTTACTTTCGAAGTTGTTACTCTTTCCAAGAAATGTATCTAGAATTCCTTAAAGTACCCACCTTGTACTTGATTTATTGTCTAACTTCAATCACTTTAATTGTCTTTAAATTTATTATCTTCGCCATTTCAGAATCTTGCGAAGATTTTAAATCATACAAAGGTTTGAAACCAAAAGAATTGTTAAATGCCTGGAGCAAACTTTAGATGTTTTTCGGAGGTCTGTGACCCCATTTGTTACAAAGTCTAAATTATATATTTGTCAAAACTATTACCCAACATTGTTAAATTCGTTACACTCTTTTGCATTGTTAAATAAATTAAAGAGTTCTTTTTCGGTTTCTCATTTTTCTAGTATAACAGTTAGGCAAGATCCTGTCTTCCTCGACTCTTCCCACTTAATGCAAATAAATCTCTTGATAGGGTTTTCACCACTTGTTGCATTTGAGCAAGAACTCTTAGTTGACAACTTGGTAAAGTCTCTCTTAGCTTTAATAGCTAATTCTAACTGGCCAGTAAGGCAAGCATAGCTCGCTACGCCAGCTTCCTGCTTGTGGAGATTCTCTCCAGCACTTATGGTTGGTTTTTCAAAATATAAGTGTTTCTCATTGTCTAAACTTTTAGTCGGCTCCTTGTTGGGTAAAAGCTTAGCCATTTCCAAATGCAACTCTTGGTGCACTTACCAAAATTATTCCCAAAGGTATAATTGTTTTATCCCTATCCTTCCTGGAAGCATTTGGTCGCTCTTTAGGAATTCTAAAATTTCGAAAACAAAAAAAATATATCGAAACCGATTCAAATTATTGGCATTCTTCAAATTATTTGTTCAAAAACAAACTCCTTTAACCAGATACATAATAAATCTGTTACTCTTTGTCTTGCCAGACCATCACCCTTCCCCATAATAGGCATATGTATGCTTGAGAGGGAATACTCTAAAGCCACTCTCTTGCAAACCGCTCAAGTTCTAGCTGCGTTTCCCGTTAGCTTTGCCCGGGTCCCCACTCACGTTAGGTATCGGAGAGAGGATTTGCAGTGGCAGTCACCTTTTAGGACATTTAAAGTTAAACTTATAACTTTTGTGGGACTCTCCTCCTATTTCTCCATCCTTTTTCTCCAGTCCGAAACCCATCTCCTTTTCTTTATCATCTTCCCTTGGTGGTTAGGTTATTCCTCAGCCAACAATCTACCCAACGCGGCAGGTGAATATGCTAGCCCAGTGTGGTATAATTCTTCACAAGATAAACAAGTTGATATCGCCCTAAATGAGTCTTGCAGACTCATTACCGGATGTCTGAAACCTACACCACGGGATAAGCTCCACTACTTAGCTGGAATTGCCCCTCCAGACATCAGGCGCGAAGTAGCTGCATAGAGAGAAAGGTATAAGGCATCTACCTCCGATAAACATCCCCTACATAATCATCATCCTCCTCCTCCAAGACTGAAGTTCAGGGAAAGTTTCATGAGGACAACAGTTAACATTGGCCAACGGATAAATTCCCGGTTATCTGTGTGGAAGATGAGATCTGAACACCATTGGATGACACCATCGGAACATCTAGCTGCTGGTTTCACTGAAGAATGGCCAGTGTGGAAAACTCTGAACAGGCTCAGAACAGGGGTTGCAAGGTCAAAAGACAACTTGAAGAAATTGGGTTATTCCACATCATCAACCCTCTGCGAATGCGGGGCTCAACAAACTACGGACCACCTATACCAGTACAGATTATGTCCTGCAAGATGCACCATCGGTGATCTGATGTCCGCAAGATCTGAAGCCATAGAAATTGCCAAATACTGGACTAAAGTTGCTTAGACTGTCATCTTTGTTTTCTTTACCTACTTCATTTAACATTTCTTAATATAATATTACTTTCAATTTCAAATAGTAATTGTGTTATTCTTATTACGTATTTGTACATATCTATGTATTTTTGTATGTTAAATAGTCTGATGCTTTTGGCTCGAGTAAATAAAAATCATCACAGTAGAGCACTTGTAGATTATTTCCGCATATTAGTTAACAATGTTGCAGTAGTTTAAGTGAATCACAGCAATATTAGCTACACCTTCATAGATTAGTTTGGGGCGAAAGACTGTTTTGTTGGTGGGATCGTCATTTCTAAATGTTCCAACATTAAAATAAATAGTTCTTTTTTCGGGTGCTTCATCATCATTATTAGCCACAAAAAGGCTGAAATCTAGAAAGTGTTTACTCCGCACATCAGAAAGGAACCGGGAAGTGTGAATCTATAGAATAATGTAGCTTCCGATGTTTAGTTACATATATCAGAAACTACAATAGATATTTCCTTGAATGTTCTTTTGGATTATTCAGAGTACATTCATCATTATTTGGGTAGAATTTGAAGATTTTTGTTGAATACTTTGTGTCAGAGAGAGCATCACAAAAACAATGTTAAAAGAATATATTGTTAAAAATTCCCTTAACTCATGTCCCTTTTTCTGAGCAAATACTCAAACCAGACCCATCAAACTTTGCATGCATAATATTTCAACAATTTTTGAGCTACTGATGCAAAAGTATTGCCCTATTGTTTACAGGAGCTGGGTTATCTTTTTTTTACATCCTTTTTGACATTTCCTGTAAAATTGTCAGTGCTCTTCAAGCTGGGCTCTATGAACTAATTAAGATACCTGAATAAAGTTACTTCCACTAGTATATCGATATAGTTTCTTACAGACTACCAAGTTTGAAATACATTGGTCACATAGTTTCTGAGAAAAAGGTACATGAAGTTTCCAAACATACGACTTACGGTAAACACAAAAAGAATATTTGGCTAGTAGATACAATATAGCCTTAAAACATTATGTTTAAACCTAATTTTATTGCATCAAATATCGCTTCAGCTCAATAATTGATACACCAAATTCTTCAGGAAAGATGGGAGATTTTTTTAAGCTGAACAAGTAGTTCCGTGAAGAACTATACAGCCTATTTTCATATATCCTACTTATGTTAATTGCCACTATCAACATACACAATTTCAGTTTGATTGCTGTAATAGATTCGTAGATATTGAGAACCGACTAAATATTTCGGATGGTCGCCATGTTGGATTTTATATATGTAGGTCCTAGAGTTATGTACTGTTACATGCAGATTATTGTGAACGTGTAGTATTCAAACTTCAATCGCATAATTAGGACACAAGAAGTAACAGGGAGATTTTAAAATTTTTCACAGCTGCCATCTTGAGGTTATGGAAACAATTGAAATAAATTAGATGCCAGTGGATTAACATTCGTATAAGGATTTACTGTACCAAGTTTCACTGCACGCGGATGGTTAAATTGCGAGAAACGTCCATGTGAATATTTATAATTCGCGTCACCGCCATGTTGGATTTGTGATCACCAGGTTATTTAAAGTCCTATAGGTGAACTTAAGTTCATAGCCCCTATGAACATTAAAAAATGCAGTTTGATTGCTAAAATAGATTCGTAGATATTCAGTATCGTCTAAATATTTCGGATGGTCGCCATGTTGGATTGTTAAATGTATAGGCCATAGAGTCATGTACCATTAAAGGAAAATTATTGCGTAGGTTCATTATTCAAACTTTCACTTCGATCGCATGACTACATCACAATAAATAAAATCTTAATTTTAAAATTCGCACTGCCGCCATCTTGAGGTTATGTGAACAATTGAACTAAATTAGATACCAGTGGATTACAATGTGTATAAATATTTCCTGTGCCAGGTTTCAGTGCTCTTGGAACATTAAATCGCGAGAAAGGTCTATTTAAAATTTTCAAATTCGCTTGGCCGCCATGTTCGTTTTGTAGTTAACCGGTTTTTGAAAGTCATATAGATGGACTTCCAGTAGTGCCCTTTATCTCCGTACAAATTTTCAGGATTTTACCGCTAATAGTTTCAGAGATATAGAATGCCGGTGAAATATTTCGCACATCCGCCATCTTGTGATTATGTAAACAATTGAACGAAGTTAGATGTCGGTGCATTACAATGTATATAAACATATACTGTACCAAGTTTCATTGCGTTTGGTTGGTCAAATCGCGAGAAACGTCTATTTAAAAGTCGCAAATTCGCTTGGCCGCCATGTTGGTTTTGTAGTTACCAGGTTTTCAAAAGTCACTTAAGTGAACTTATAGTAGTTCCCTCTATCACCATAGAAAATGTCAGGGTAATATCGGTAATAGTTTCGGAGATATTGAATGCTGGTGAAATATTTCGCACAGCCGCCATGTTGAATTGGTGAGTCGTAACAAAATTTGAAGGGCACGGTCGAGGTCGCCGAGAATAGTGCTATGAACTTTCCGAGTTTCATTGAAATCGCTCCTGCCGTTTAGATTTTATTAGGGGGGGGACACACACACATGAATCACACACACACACGCACACACACACGGACAATGGTGATCTCATAAGCCTATTTTTTCAAAATTGAAAATAGACTAAAAATAAAAATTGACAGTTTTGAGCTTATCACACGTCCCGGTTCAAGGGAAAGCAGAGATTGCTAGGATCAAGATGGGAAACAAAGAACTTACCACCTTTCCAACTGGATGGAGCCGAAGGAAAGTCATCCATGCGGACAGCAGGAGAAGTGGACAACCTGGAAAGCCCTTAACAGACTCCGTACTGGAGTCGGCAGTACAAAAGTAAATCTGCGGAAGTGGGCTTTCTGAAGCGACTCATCATTCTGTGACTGTGGAGAGCAGCAGACAATCCAACATTTATGCCAGTGTGACTTATGTCCGACAAAGTGCACCATGTAAGATGTGATTACAGCCTCCTCCAGCGCCATTGACGTCGCCCAATAATGGACAAAAGTCATCTAGCTCTCAAATTTGTTGCTCTGTGTGTGTTTTTGATGTGTAACACCTTTCCGCTCGGTTGCTGGATGGATTTGTGGGAGTGATTTTGAAAATTGGGGACGGTAGTGGATCGGAACGATCGAGATTGCAGTGGTGGATCGAACGGAAGTATGCACTGCCCGCTCGATCGATCGAACGGAAGTGTACTAGCTAGCAGTGGTGGAAAACGGAAGTATGCACTGCCCGCTCGATCAATCAAACGGAAGTGTACTAGCTGGCAGTGGTGGAAAACGGAAGTATGCACTGCCCGCACGATCCATCGAACGGAAGTGTACCAGCTTGTGGTGGAACGAACGGAAGTACCGTATAAGATGCACTGCCAACTCGATCGATCGATCCAGCGGGCAGTGGTAAGACCCAGCTGGCAGTGGTACGAGAAAAATAGAGCGCGCGGTGTCGGAAATTTATACCATGACTTATTCTCGGCCATGTGGAATGTATTATGACATACTGAACGGAAAACGCTCATGCGAACTCTGGTGTCAAGTGATTGAAACAAATGACATGGTACATGTTCGAAGTCTTCGTATCAGTATTTAAATGGTAAAATGCCTTAATATCAAACATTGTAAGTAGTCGGCATTGCCGGTATTATGTTTCTGCACAATGGCTATTCAAATATTAACCCACATAACGGTAATGCAGTCATCAATATAATATAATCGTTGTGGTTATACGAGAATTGAGCAAGCCTTCATGAACTATTACTCAATACATTTTCTTTACTCACAAGAGGGCCTATTGATAAGGCATTTTAAACTCAATTCCACAAGCAAAATATAAATGAAACTTAATTCCGTAATGCAGTATTATTGGAACGTGGAAATAAGTCACCATCTTGTGCACAAAATTTGCGTAGTCGAATTAGCCGTGGGGTTAGTGCTTATGACTGTGAATCTAGAGATCTTGGGTTCGAATCCCGGACGGGGTAGATATTTTTCCTACCAGATTATCATTTTAAACGATATTTATCATATCAATATGACTCATTTTAACAGAATCCATATGAAATTACGTGTTGGTCTGTGAATGAAGAGGACCTGTTTATAAGGAATTTAAGGTAATGAGCGGTGTCGCGTCTATTAATCTAGTTGATCCGTATCGTATTCTTTATTTAGGCTAGTGCTGGTGGAAGCTACAAATCATCTAATAAAATGAGTTCCGTATTATAAACTACAATATCTGTAAAACACTCCCTTTTACAATAGATTAATATCTGTGCCAATAATAGTATAAAATACCGGTGTCTCAACAATTTCACGTGAGGTTTCTTCTATGTCAGATGTTACACATCATATGCGATTGCTGTAAAGCTCGTATTTTTTTGTTTTGTTTGTACTGTATAATAGTCCTGCGTATGTGTATGGTGGAGATTTAGATGTCCTTTATTCATTGTTAATATTCTTTTTTATAAATTTGTATGTTAAGCTGATGGTTCTGACACGAATAAAGAAAGAAGAAGTCGTTGTACTTATTGCTGAGCATCGTGACCACATTTCTTCACTTCATTAGTAACTACATCCTTGACGAGACGTTTCCATCCTAAGCGATCTTCAGCCCTTCGTAAGATATCGTGAAGAGGTCTAACCATCTACTTGTTGTTCCACCTCTTGGTCTGGTACCTTCAATTTTGCCTTGTTGAATGGTCTTTTCTAAATTGCCTCCTTCTCACCTCAAAGTGTCACAGGAATTGGAGGTAACTTTCACTAACACGGGAAGATAAAAGTTTTGTGATGCTCAGATATTCTATAATGGAGGCTTTAGTACTTCTTTCTGTCCATGGTATACGTAGCATCCTCCGCCAACACCACATCTCAAAGGCATCTATTCGGCTTTTGTCATTAGCCTTAACAGTCCAGGTCTCGCAACCGTATAAGGAAACAGAAAACACCAGTCATTTCACCAATCACATTTTCACTGTTTATTTTTTGGAGGACAGAGACTGTCTGTGGGTGTCACTGTAGGTTTGGTAGTGTTTTGTAGAACCATTTGTCTCATAAATTCGGATCTGATGATGCTCGTTTGAGGGAAACACGTCATACCTTAGGTTTCTCCTTTTTCCATAGTCCATAACAATATACACCCTCTGTCTGAAAAGTTTGGTGAATGAGTCTATATTACGAACGGATTGTTGGCTTACCTGAATCAGCCGTTACTATCCTTCGAAGTAATCCCCGTGGATGGTTATGCACTTCTTAGAACAGCTGTACAAGTCCTGGCATAGCCTTCCTGAGGGATAGCCTTCAGTTGGTTCGTTACATTACGTTGGATGTCCGGAAATGTCTGAAAACCTCTGGCCCTTCAGGGCTTTTCGGCGACCCATACTTTAACGCTTGCCTTCGAGGTCGTACCTCAGGCACCAGGTCTCGTCACCCGTGACGATGGTTTTCAGAATCATTCCATTCCACGGAACATTCACCCTTCTCACTGCCACCCGTCTATCAGGTGTGCAAGGCAGGTTGCATAAATTCACGCTTCTCTCTTGCTTTCAATTGAGAGTTTTTACGACCCAAACTGAAGGCTATTCCTAAAGAAGACTATGCCAGGAGTTTCCAGGACTTGTTCAGTCGTTCTCAGAAGTGCATAACCATCCACAGGGATTACCCCGAAGGACAGTAACGGCTGTTTCAGGTAAGCCAACAATCCGTTCGTAATATTGAGCCATTCACCGAACTTTTCAGACAGAGGGTGTACATAAATATATTATATCTTAATCACATGTAATTATTTATTTCAAGTTATCTTTTCACACATTCCAGTAATTGGAATTATTTTGTATTGATCGATAGAAAGTTACAATATCAATTCACACTGCTTTATAAATAACTAGCAACCCGACCCGGCTTCGCCCGGGAACAGTTATGAATGCATTACGTGATAAGCGGTTTTTTTCCAATGTCAGTGAACAACGACCAATATCCGCTTTACGGCCTGGCATGATGGGTTAAAATCACTGACTGGACTATTAATTATATTATCATGAAGACTGCTTTTGCAACAAATTCTTGTCAGACGGAATTTAAGAATGGCGAGGTGCATGAAACACAAATCCCCCTTCCGTCCAATCTTAACTTGACTGTGAATTTTGCGGACCGAAAAGTTCAAAGGCGAAATGAAGAAAAGCCGAGTTGCACTTCCAGGGAAACTCCAAACACAACCACTCTTTTCTAAAGTTTTTAACTCAACACGACTCGACAGTTTGCTGCTGGCTGTATTTGGGGCAATAGGTTCGCCCGCTAGCTAGGCTGTAACAGGGATGATAGACTCGCCCTTATCTAGCTCATAAACTGTCACCTCAGTAGTTGAATGGACATGGTTGGAAGAAATTAAAACGTAAAAACACTTATAGTGGGCGATGTATTGAAGATAGACATATGCTCTCGCGGACTTTTTTGTAGAACTTTTCATGCTGCACAATTCTCACACTCATAGTATTTAGATATGTTTAATGGTTTGCCCAGCGTAAGTTTACAAAGTGCTCGGACATCAGTTTTTGTTCGACTTTTCCACTAAAATCGTTACTGCTCGGCTTCCTTTGATCATAAATAAATTATTTTCTACATAAATCATCCTCGAGATATCCTTACAGAATGGTGAAAACCACATCAAAATCCATCTAGTGGTTCTCGAGTTTACCCGTAACATCCAAGAATCGGGGACTTAGTTTTATACTAAGTAGAGATGACTTGTTGTTATAGAACGATTCGATAGGCGTTGCCGCCACTATATCTCAGTTCTTTATAGCAGTCGTATTTATCTCTTATTCTCCTACATCCACAGCAAAGAGCTTCAAGTGAAAGAATAAATAAGTCAATGATTTCACACACAAGTATCAAAGCGAATCACTCTTTAAATAGAACGAAATTACGTTTTAAAAATTTCCATTTGAGTTGATGAAAAAAATGGAACTTTTCCAACACGAAGCTTTGCTGAAGGGGCTTTTAGTAAACACGTCGGTAAAGGTAAAGTTCCTGCCGAAACTCATACAGTCTGTAATGCCAGAGCAAACAGGGCAGAGCTACTACACGTCTGGTTTTTGAATTACGGTTTAAAAATATATAAAAGTTACCGGACGCGATGGTGATATTTCGCTCTGCCGTGCTGTATGGACAATGTAAACAAAACACAACCGACGGGGCGCAAAGAACACGTTGGTTGATGTTTCAAAGTCTATTTATTTACCAAGCAAGCACCAGACAGGCAGACCTAATCCATCAAGGAGGCGTAGAAAAGGAAAGAACATTAAAGAGGATTTTTTATATAAAGACTGCTACAAAGGACAAACTTTCATTCGTTGGTCATTAATGACCGCGAATTCTGTCAAGCTTAATCATTTGAAAGTGTGAAATACTCTGTGTAATAGACCAATGTAATGAACTGATGTAGACGGAGAACCGTGTTGGACAGGGGCGTACACAGAAAATATTTAAAGTGAAGATAAAGACAAAAATGTTGCTTTAACAGATCTATCTCTGCGGTCATTGGTCATCTATTGGTGAAGATGATGATAATAATAATAATCCTCTCCACTATTCTCAGGAAAACATATGGCCCCATTTATGTAAATGGTATATGGATTAAAAGGAAAACCACAGACATGTACACAGTAATCAATAAGTTCACTGATACCGTGCGTAAGAGACGATTGAAATTTCATGATCACATCTGCAGAATGGACAACACCAGATATGCAAAGAAAAACTGTTTGATATAATTAATTCAAAGAAGGTCAAATCAGTTGGTTAGCAGAAATCAAACAGAACTTAAAATAAATAAACTTTACCGAAGATATCGTCATGAATCGCAAGACTTTTGGAACTCTAGTTTCAAATCACTCTTTCACCGAAAAAGCTAAAAAGAACACTGGAAAACAAGATGTTCGGTGATGAACATACAGCCTACTTTCTCCTAAATGCATGGGTATTGTTGCAATTCTTTGCCCTTTTCAAAGAGTATAATTGAATGTTGGCTGTAGTAGCTTGTTGAAATACAACGTGTTATACGGATATTAAACATGAATATAACGTGCCCTTTGCTAGCGCTCCCTCTGTAAAAAAAAATCATTCAATTCAGTTTCACCGTGTTTGAATTGATATGGGGAATCGATTTACACACATACATGGCCGCCATCCGCAAATTATTGTGCTGATGACCTTGTAGCTTAGTCAAAAGATTCTTTATGCATAAAGGTATAACGCTGCAAAATTTGGTAGAGATTGGATGATTAGTTTGGTCGTAATTACGTTACGTTTTCGTCAAGATGGCGGCGATATAAAACATGACAATGGAGTGCCCTTTTCTAGTGCTACCTGTGTACCAAATTTCGTTCAATTCGGTTTCACCGTGTTTGAATTGATAGGGGGAATCGATTTGCACACATACATGGTCGCCATCTGCTAACTATTAAACTGATGATCTTGTAGTTTGGTCGAAATATGCTTCCCAGATAAAGGTATGTTGTTGCAAAATTTGGTAGAGATCAGATTATTAGGATGGTCGTAATGTGATTTAAGCTTTTAACATTTGGGTGGCCGCTATTACGTTTCCGTCAAGATGGCGGCGATATAATACATGACACTGAGGTGGCCTTCGCTATTTCTACCTCTGTACCAAATTTCGTTTAATTCGGTTTCACCGTGTTCGAATTGATTGGGGGGGTGTGGGGAGACATTCAGAGTACACACACTCACACACACACAGACAGACACACAATTTTTGGTCCTGTGTAGATCTCATAAATCTACTTTCAATTTTTACAAAAATCGAAAGTAGGCTAAAAATGGACGGAGGAACGTAAGAAGGGGCATAGTGAGTTCATGAGGAGATTTTTGGAGGTGAAGAAGAGGAAAACACCATCAACCCGAGTCAACAAGTTCAAATGCGCTCCCTAAGTGGGCAAAACGAAGAAAGGAAGAAGATCCTCTCCACTAGAAATGGTGGAAAACGGCAAATTTTCACAGGTATTCTCCTTCAAATACCTTGGAGAAATCATACTACCATCGGGACTAGACAGTAGAGCCAAGAGCCACCACACTCCATAAGACGTACAGACTAACTACAATAAAAGAGTCATATCGCGTAATGCAAAATTACGACACTACAAGACAGTTGTATTGCCGGAAGCTGTATACGCTTCAGAAACCATATCTCTTGGTGGTTACTCTAAAATTATAGAAATTGGAAAGCAAGAACGGAAGATTCTCCGGAAAATGTATGGTCCCACGAGAGAAAATGTGGATTAAGAGGAGAACAGCGGACCTCTATTCCTTAACTGACTGGTTCACTGATGCCGTACGCATGATATGTCTGAAATTCTATGGCCATATCTATAAAATGGACAGCGTCAGACTATTGTTTGAGTCTTCAGTCGTTTGACTGGTTTGATGCAGCAATCCATGCCTCCCTGTCTTGAGCTAATCGTTTCATCTCTACATAGCTACCACACCCTACATCCGAGGTAATCTGTTTAACATATTCTAACCCTGGTCTACCCCTACAGTTCTTGTCCTCGACCCTTCCTTCCATAACTCAGCTTTCTATTCCTGGGTGTCTTAGTAGACTATGTGTCCTACCAACCTACTCTTCTCTTCATTTCAGTCGCCAGAAACATCTCACCTCTCCCACTCGTCTTAATACCTCTTTGTTTGTAACCCTATCTAGCCATCTGATCTTCATCATTCTCCTGTAACACCACATTTCAAACGCATCAATTCTCCTAATTTCTGCTGCACCAAAGTCCAAGTTTCACTTCCATAGAGCGCCACGCTCCAGACAAAGGCTTTCAAAAATCACTTCCTAATTCATATATCTATATTTGATGTCAACAGATTCCTTTTTTGTAGAAATGCTTTCCTTGCCTGAGCCAACCTACGTTTTATATCCTCTTTGCTTCGTCCATCACTGGTTATTTTGCTTCCTAAGTAACAGAAGTCTCCTACTGCCTTCAGCTTTCCACCTGTCAATTTGATGTCCATAGAGGTTTCTGATTGTTTCCCGGCTGCATTCCCATATTTTTGTTTTACATTTATTAATTTTAATCATGAATTCTTTCCTCAAGACGGAGTCCATACCATTCAAAAACTCATTCAAATCCTCAGGCGTGTCGGCCAAGATGACGATGTCATCGGCAAATCTCAGAGTTCAAATTATTTCTCCTTGAATCTTCACTCCTACTTAAAAAAATTCTCTAATTGCCTACATTGCTTGTTGAATGTAAAGATTGGAAAGTATGGGTGATAAGTTGCAGCCTTGCCTTACACCTTTCTGAATACCAGTTTCTCTCTCATGTCCTTCAGCTCGACAGACTAACCAAAAGATTATTTAATGTAATCACCTCAAAGATGGTCAAATTAAACTGGCTAGAAGAAAGTAAGGTGGACCTCCAAGAAAAAACAAAGATTACAGACGACATCATAGAAAATCGTGGAGTCTTTAGTACAATAGTAGGCAAGCACAAATTCATGGAGAAACCTAAAAAGAAAACTGGTAGGAAATGGTCCACAGAATGCAAGATACATCACAGTGCATTCATGAGGAGATTTTGGGAGGATAAGAAGGCGAAAACCATCAGACCAACTAACAAGTCAAACGCGCTCTTTGAGTGGGCAGAAGGAAGAATAGAAGAAGAAGAAGAATATATTTACACCCTTTATTGGGGGCGGCTCCTGAATAAAATTTTAAGGTTGGGCCAGATGATATTATATTTGTTTCATATTAAACATTGCTGTATATTGTCAATATTGCCATTATCATCATTCCACACTACACAAAATTTGATACAATTTTTAAATAAATACGGTTGCACATGCATTAGAAACTGTACCTACTTGGATCCTTATTTGTAAATAGACTAGGGGTGTTCAAATGGAAATGTACGGAACGATACTGTGGGTACAATTTATTCGTTATACAAAAGTAATCACCACAGGTGTCCCATTGCTTCACTATCCGCAGGATTCCCTGTTCCCAGAAGTCTTGTGGTTGTGACAGGAGCCAATCCTGTACGGTGTCCTTTAGTTAGTCGTCTGATTGGAAATGTTTTCCCTTGAGACGTTTTTCTAACGGACCAAACAGATGGAAGTCGCAGGGTGACAAATCCGGGCTGTAGGGCGGTTGCTCTAGTTGCTCCCACTTGAACTTGGCCAATACACCTTTTGTGACGTTAGAGACGTGTGGGTGAGCGTTATCATGGAGCCGAATCACTCCCTTCTTGAGCAAACCAGGCCGTTTGTTCTTCTTGATGAACTTGCGTAGGCTACGGAGTGTCGCACAATACACGTCACTGTTAATGGTTCGTCTCAAGGGAAAACATTTCCAATCGGACGACGAACTAAAGGACACCGTACAGGATTGGCTCCTGTCACAACCACAAGACTTCTGGGAACAGGGAATCCTGCGGCTCGTGAAGCAATGGGACACCGGTCCACAGGTCTGTGGTGATTACTTTTGACTAACGAATAAATTGTACCCACAGTATCGTTTCGTACCTTTTCAATTGAACACCCTCATATTATCCAATCCTGTTCTTCATTGAAGCAAATTTACCCATTACCTTGGTTAATCAGGTCCTAATTTTTTTTAAATTTCTAACTTTGTGTTCAGGGGTATAGAAGAAAATGGATTTGTTAATGAAAATTCCACTTCATTCATTTTCCGATGTTGTATAATAATAATAATAATAATAATAATAATGCTGAAAATAAAGAAGAAATTAAAATAATGCTTGAAAAATTACACGAAATTGCAGGTAAAACGGGACTCAGGATTTCGTATGTAAAAACAGAATACATGGAATACAAACATGATAACGAAAAGCACTTAGAAACAAAATATGGGAAGACCAAAAGGTCGGAAATTGCAGGTAAAACGGGACTCAGGATATCGTATGAAAAAACAGAATACATGGAATACAAACATGATAACGAAACGCACTTAGAAACAAAATATGGGAAGATCAAGAGGTCGGATAAGTTTAAATATCTTGGTGAATGGATCCAGCCTAATGGACTGGATAATGCAGCAAACAAAGGGAGGATTAGAAAGATGGAATTAGCTTATAAATTAGTACAGAATAGGTACAACAAAAGAACAATATCTTACGGAGCGAAGATAAGACACTATACCACGGTTGTCAAGCCTGATGCATTGTATAGTTCAGAATGTTTGATACTGAACAAGAAAGGTGAATTAGAGGAACTGGAGAAGAAAGAAAGAAAAATCTTGAGGAAGATCTTAGGCCCCGAAAATAGAAATGATGGTACATGACGGAAGAGGCGAAACAAAGATATTTACGGACAAGCAGAAAAAATCACAGATACCATACGGAAGAGAAGATTGAAGTTCTATGGACACCTTACGAGAATGAGCGATAGTCGACTAACGAAGAAGATCTTTAATTATATCACCAAGATAAAAGCGACTACAAAATGGGTAGATGAAATAAGAAAGGATATGGAGGAAGTTGGGGTCAGTCCAAATGAGATCTGGAATAGAGAGGTGTTTCGAGGTACGATTGATGCATTCAAGGGGTTCCAGGAAAAGCAAAGGAGAAGAGCCAAGAATATCTGGTCGGAAGAAAGGAAGAGAATCCTCAGTGAAAGGATGAAGAGTTTCTGGGAGCAGAAAAAAGGACTAATCAGCAAGTCAATTGTTTCCCGTGGTCCAAAGTAGGCCAAAATCGAACAAAGTAGAAGAAGAATAATAAGTGATAAAACAAGAACGCGAGTAAATGCCTAGTATAATTTGTATTGTACAATTAAGACGATGTGGAACAATTTTGGTATTAACCGCATCTTTAAACTCCCTCTGGTTTAAGAGCATGAGTTTGGTGAAACATACACCTTTGCGTTTTAAATATATATGGCTCGTAAAAGAACCTTCCACTAACTACCATTGTGTGAAGCCAAATTTGCAGATTAGATTTGATTAATTCTCTATTAAGTTCCAACCTTCGTTGCCAGGTGCCGGTTGCGGTGGCATCTAGTAGCCAAGTTTTCAGCCAGGTGTCGTTGACGGAAGTATTTGGAAGCAAAAGTAGGAAATTGATCGTCTGCAGTCCTTACCTGAATTACAGATAACACACACTAATACAGCCATCACAATTAACATCTCTTGATGAATGCAGTACATTTGCATTTGTCTGTTGGCACAGGCTAGAGTAAAATGTGACTTTTCACCGATGTCTCAGTCTCACTCATTGCTGTGATTATATGGAAGCAACTGAGGTATGATGAGTGGTGCTTAGTAATGACATTCAGGGCACAGTCATTGCCTGTGGATGCTGTGAAACGTTCTACTCATAGGGTTAGTACTGCAGTTCTGACTCAGTGAGGAAAGCAAAGGCAAACTACCTCACTCCTCATCTTGCCTAGTACGCCTCAATATAGCGCTGCCTTGGGTTTTTGTGGGTATCAACCCACATAACCTAACGGCGGTACTTTTTGAGGATCAAACCAGCCTTCGGGCTGACTACCTATCAGACAGACAGACAGACAGAATAATAATAATAAATACTATTTGCAGTGGTATTGCAATATAAAACAAGTAGTTCTGTGAAGAATTGCCTCTATCAACATACAAAATTTCAGTTTGATTGTTGTGATTGATTCGTAGATATTGAGAACCATCTTAATATTTCAGATGGTCGCCAGGTTGGATTTTTATTTATGTACTATTACATGAAGATTATTGTGTACGTGTGGTATTCAAACTTCAATCGCATGATTAGGACACAAGATGTAAAAAGGAAATTTAAAATTTCGGTCAGCTGCCATCTTGTGGTTATGAACACAATTGAAATAAAGTAGATGATAGTGGATTAACATTTGTATATGCATTTAACGTGCAAAATGTTACTACACTCAGATGGTTAAACCACGAAAAACGTCCATTTAAATATTTATACTTCGCGTCGCCACCATTTTGGATTTCTGCTCACCAGGTTACTGAAAGACCTATCGGTGAATTTATGTTCATAGCCTCTATGAACATAAAAAAATCAGTTTGATTGCCGTAAAAGATTCGTAGATATTGAGAACCGTCAAAATATTTCGGATGCTCGCCATTTTGGATTGTTATATGTAAAGACCATAGAGTTATGTACCATTAAAGGAAAATTATTGCGTAGCTTCATTATTCAAACTTTCACTTCGATCGCATGAGTACGACACAAGAAATAAAAACTTAATTTTAAAATTTCGCACAGCCGCCATCTTGAGGTTATGTAAACAAACTAAATTAGATGCCATTGCATTACAATTTGTATAATCATTTACTGTACAACATTTCTCGGCGATCAGAAGGTTAAATCAAGAGAAAAGTCTATTAAAATTTCAACTTCGCTTGACCGCCATGTTCGTTTTGTACTTTACAGGTTTTTGAAAATTACATAGATAAACTTGTAGGAGTGCCTTTTACCACCGTACAAAATTGCAGGGTGATATCTGTAATAGTTTCACAGATATAGAATTCCAGTGAAATATTTCGTACAGGCGCCATTTTGAGGATATGTAAACAATTGAACTAAATTAGACACCAGAGCATTACAATGTGTATAAACATTTGCTGTACTAAGTTTCAATACGTTTGGATGGTTAAATCGCGAGAAAAGCCTATTTAAAAGTCTCAACTTCGCTTGGCCGCCATGTTCGTTTTGTATTTACCAGGTTTTGCAACGTCTCATCTAGTATACTATCACCATACAAAATTTCAGGGTGATATCAGTAATAGTTTCGGAGATACTGAATGTTGGTGAAATATTTCACACAGCCGCCATCTTGGATTCGTGGGACAGAATAAAATTTGAAGGGCACGGTCGGGGTCGGCCAGAATGGTGCTATGATCATACCAAGTTTCATTGAAATCGCTCGAGCCGTTTAGATTTTTAGGGGGACACACACACGAATCACACACACACACGCACACGCAGACACACGGGCAAAGGTGATCTCATAAGCCTTTTTTTTTTAATAAAATGAAAATAGTCAGTCGCCGAAATGAGACCAGCAAATTAAAAACTAAGCCAATAAACCACCAAACAAAATAAGTCCAGGCAATCCCGATTTCTAAGTTTAAAGCCACTTAACACACCCGTGCTAATAATAATTTCGTATGGCCTCGGGTGCCGGGTGCAAGCTTTGTAATGTGACACCCAGAGGGTAGCTTCCATGTCGAATTTCGTTGTTCCTTGAATCACTATGAAAGTCAAGGAGGTTAGATATCTAAGCTCCTTGAACACTATAGCGCTTTCTAGTAGAGAAATGAGGAACTTTGTGTTGGCGGAAACTCCCGAGATTAATTCTTCCATTATGAACACGGCCTACTGAATTCAAATGGGTTCTTTGACATGCCAACATCGTATGACATGCGTGTCGTATTTTTGCCGCCTTTCAAAAATCACTTACCACGGCCAGGAGCGAACCTGCAATCTTGGGGTTAGTAGACCGACACGCTATCCACTCACCTACCGCACACCCTGGCCAAGTTGGTTCTAAGCGAGAATCAAACCAAACATATTACAATACAATGTTCAAAGCCCCTTGAGCACCTATGTTAAGTAAGACCGTTTGAAAAGTTAGTTCGCAACAAGAGTAAAACCTGACATCCGGTTGGAACAATGCTCAAAGCCACATTATTAGTACATTATGCAACGAGCCTATAATGGCAATAATTAAGACACGAGTAAGTTTATAAAACGAGCGAAGCGATTTCAATAATTACCGTTATCGGCGAGTTACATACGACTGTTTATCTTCGACGATAATTATAACTATTTTATGTTCGAACATAAATATTCATAAATATCTGTCGAGAATTGGCCAGTTTTATGTACTGAACAGAGCGTATGGGACGCAGAGAATACCTTGTATTTGACCATGGCCTCCTCGAATACCCCACTATGACACTAGCCACACAGTGAAATTTAAAATAGGAGGCCGTGGAAGTTAGCGCAGGTGCGATGCTATCCTTACTTAATTGGTCACACAACTGTTTCTTGAGCTCTGATTGGTGGGAGAAACTGTTTCATAATGAAAAATAGTGTTATAATGATCCTCATTATGATACATTTTTCTAACATATAGCCTAATATTTACATTTCGACATCGTCGAACATAAACTCTTTTATGTTGCTAAACCACTTTACGTTCGTAGCAGAAATTAAGCCTCGTATCCGGTAGGAACAATGTCCAAAGCCACCTAGAACACCTATGTTCAGTGGAACTGCTTGAAATGTTAGTTCACAACATGAGTGAAACCTGACATCCGGTAGGAACCATACTCAAAGCCACCTTACACTCTTTTATGTTGCTAAACCACTTTAAATTCGTAGCAGAAATTAAGCCTCGTATCCGGTAGGAACACAAGCCTCCGTGGCTTAGCCGACAACACGCAGGCCTCTCACCGCTGGGTCCATAGTTCAAATCCCGGTCACTCCATGTGAGATTTGTGCTGGACAAAGCAGTAGTGGACAGGTATTTCTCCGAGTATTCCGGTTTTCCCTGTCACAAAAATTGCATTCCAGCAACACTGTCCACTGTCATTTCATTTCATCTGTCATTCATTTAATGATTGCCCTAGGGAGTGCGAGCCGGCCCCGTGGTGTTGGGGGTAGCGCGCCTGCCTCTCACCCGGAGGCCCCGGGTTCGATCCCCGGCTCCGTCAGGGATTTTAAAACTGACGTGAGGGTTGGAACGGGGTGCACTCAGCCTCGTGAGGACAATTGAGTAGCTGTCTGACAGTGAGACAGCGCCCCGATCACGAAAACCAAGATTAACGGCCGAGACCCGACGCGCTGATCACGCGTCACCCCAATATCTGCAGGCCGAATGGCTGGGCAGCGGTCGCTTGGTCGGCCTTAGCCCGTCATGGGCTGTATAGTGCCAGGGGTTGGGGTTGACTAGGGAGTGCGACAGGTTTCGGCAGCCGGCACAGTTCATATCCTCGCCGCTAGATGGGGGGCTTCATTCATTCCATTCTCTAACCCGGTCGGTCGACTGGAAGCAGGCTGTGGATTTTCGTTTTTTCATCCGGTAGGAACAATGTCCAAAGTCACCTAGAACACCTATGTTCAGTGGAACTGCTTGAAATGTTAGTTCGCAACAAGAGTAAAACCTGACATCCGGTAGGAACAATGCTCAAAGCCCCCTTACACACCCCTGTTAGGCGGAACCCGCTGGAAATGTTAGTTCGCAGCAGGAATGTTGATTACAAACAAACAGCTTCTCCCAAGCAAGCTAGCACAACTTCTTGATCGGATTTGTTCTCCCCGCGCGCTATCTCCGTCCGCCACACTGGCAGATTAGTTGGCTATAACCCAGCGGCTAGCAGAACACATACCGTGTAGGCCTACACAGCAGCAAGATTCCACGCTGGATATTGGACATAACCAGGGATAAAAAGTAAGAAATTACCTGGAACGATAATTTCTTCAATTTAAAATTTCTGCTTGTTTTAAGTATACTAGCAGAAGTACCCATTCTTCGAACGGTCATCGGTATTAATAACCAGACGTAAAAAAATTGAGCTACTGTTGCAATGATTAGGGGCTTGGATCCTGTTTGTCGACAAAGATAAATGATTAGTTGAAATATGCTCTGAAACTAATTTACCTAACGTGTACTTCCTGACGTGAAAATAAAATTGAAAACCTCGTAGACGAAATGCAATACACGCCACATAAAAACTGACCCTCACTCTTGTGTCAAGTCCGCATCCAGAGGAAGACCCCTTTAATAAATTATAAAGGGTTGTGGTGCATGGAAATTCAGGTTTTTTAGCCTCCAATGGCCCAAATTCCTAAAAGAAAAAAAATTAAAAGAAAAATAAACTATTTCAATTCAGGAATTTTTTAAAATAATGTTGCTGTTTGAAGATATAATAGACCTTGTGTACGACATACCGCACGTTTAAATCCTGTGAAAAAAATCTAGGGTACCCCTTGATCCCCTTAAGCGCATTGATGAATTTTACAGTTTTTGTTGGTTCCGTGATAACCTTATAGCCACTTGCAAACGTTCACAGAAATTCTTGCAGAAATAGATGGAAAGTTGGATGTAACTTTTTGAGACACTGTTGTCATGGTTACTGGATTGCATTGCTACATTAGTCTATTAAATGAAATTAGTTTTCTGGGAATATCTCAGAAAATCTTGGTTTTAGAGCCTTAAAATGTAGTTTTCGGGGACCCTTTACGGCTGTTTAGGGGCCCTGAGTTTTGTTTCTGACACCAATGGGCTGAAAATAAGCTTTGTCTCGTCGTTGTACGCCGTAGTATAATAATAATAATTATAATAATAACATAACAATATAGGGTTAGGGATATAATAGACCTTCCGTACCACACCAGCACGTGTAAATCGCGTGAAAAAATTATAGTGTACCCCTTGACCCCCTTAAGCGCATTATATGTATATGTATTTACAGCTTAATTTAGTTCCGTTATAACCTTATAGCCATTTGCAAACTATCTCAGTAATGTAATCAATGGAATTGTATTGCGTCTTACTGCAATAGATGGACCTGTGAGTTTCTATTGCCATGGTTACTGGCTTGCTTTCTTTCATTATTGTACTAAATGAAATTAATTTTCTGGGTATATCTCAAAAACTGTTGGTTTTAGGGCCTTAAAATGTCCGAGTTTCGTTTCTCACACTGAGGGGCTGAAAATGAGCTTTGTCTCGCCCTTCTACGCCTATTTCAGCAAGTATTTTAAGGGGGTAGGCCCCCTTTTATTAGAGGTACAGAGAAGAGTTACATCAATGATTAGTGTCGTGCCTCTGAAGCATATCTGTACCAAATTCGACGTTGATCCACCCAGCCGTTCTCGAGTTATAAGGGATCAAAATTGTCCACAGACAAACAGACAGACATAGCCTACAGACAAAAAAAATCGCTCGCATCCGTCATAAAACAGTCTAAAACGCGTAAATAACGCAACTTTCCGTAGAAATTCAGAAAAAACAGACAAACTTTCATTCTTATATATAGAGAGAGAAGATAGAAATAGAGATTTTAATGGAGATAGGCTACATGGGTTAGTTTTTTAGTTTTGGCACCTTAGTTATAACTGGATTAATAACTCACTTAGATGGTTCCAAGTTTCACAGGCCCTCGATGTAGTCCCCACCGTTGCGTACAACGTGTTCCCAGCGATGCGGAAGTCGTTGGATCCCGTTGGCACTGCCCAATCAATTGATGGTACGAAGAGAGCGCTCGACAGCCGGCTTAACGTCTTCAATGGTACGGAAGCACTCCCCGCGCATTGTCATCTTCATCTTCGGGATGAGATCATAGTCGCAGGGACTGATGTCGGGAGAATATGGGGGGTTATAGAGGACCTCCCAGCCCCAGCGATCCAACAATGCCGACACAACGCCTGCTGTGTGTGCCCTAGCATTGTCATGCAGAACGATGGGCGGTGTAAACATGTGATGGCGCCGGTTCCTTCTCAGAGCTCCTCGGAGATGGTCTTGCAGAAACGAACAATAGCACACCGCATTAACGGTTTGCCCTCGGGGAACAGAAAGGTGAATGATCACACCATCCCAATCATAGGCAAGAATCAACATTACCTTCACATTGGTGGGGGTTGGTCGAACTGTTTGTTTCCGTGGTGATCCGTGGTGCCGCCACTCGTTCGATTGGCGTTTTAACTGTGGCCCATAAGGCCCACGTCTCGTCAATGGTTATGATACGCCGTAAGAAGGCCTCTCCTTCGCGCTCATAACGCTGCAAGTGCATACGACAAGCATCATATCGCAGCTATTTGTGCATGTCGGTTAAGTCATGCGGAACCCATTTGGACGCAATCTTCCTCATTTTCAGTAAGTCCTTCAGGATGTGGAGGACAGTTGAATGCGCCAGTCCGGTATCTTGCTCTAATTGACGAATCGTTACGTTCCGATTCACCTCTACTAACGCGGACACCATCTGTACATTGTCATCACTTACTGGTGGGTGACCAGATCGAGGCATGTGCTCCACACGTTCGCGCCCATCTCGAAAGGCTGCAACCCATCTTGCTACCGTTCTGAACGGTAACGCAGCTGCACCGCACGCTTCCTGCAATCCTCGGTGACACTGTTTAGCACTGCGACCCCTAGCACACTGAATTTTTATCCACGTTCTCTGCTCCTACTTGGAAAACATTGCTACTGTCTTTCGCGAGCGCTGGTCTCACACTACTCATCTAACAGGCGCGACTGCGCACGAGCGGTAGTGAGGACGGGCGAGGTCATGTGCACTGAGGGAGGGGATGCAGGGCAGCAACCGTCGGTAAAAGTGGCAGTGCCCAACATTGTTGCAACTTGGCACTGAAGCATTGGTGCCAAAACTAAAAACCAACCCATGTATTTTTATTAGCCTATTCTCATCATAATAGACTTATGAGATCACTGTTTGTCCGTGTATGTGTGACCCTAATCAAATATGAACTGCTGGAACGATTTCAATGAAACTCATTAAGGACTTACTACACTAGTGTCCAAAAGTTAAGCATACTCACTAAACTTGGCCATACCGCCTGATAGGAATGTCAGACGGATTGCTGAACAATCGGAAGCTGAATCACACACCATATTATGTCACACAACTTGTCCAAAAAAACGGTGATAGAAGGTTCTGGTAGCTACGGTACACATTTGACAACAACTAACAACACTTGGCAATGTCTTCCACAACAAAATACGCTGTTAATAGGGTGTATGGTTACCCCTAACGGCCACACATGCTTCGCAGTGACGTGGCAGTCGATCCCATTCCTCTGAAAGGGCAATGCGAAGGTCTTGGAGGGTCCTTGGTTGAGGCTGATGGGATGCATTTCGCCTCCCCAATGCAACCCAGGCATGTTCTATAGGATTCAGATCCACAGACCTCGCTGGCCAGTCCCTGCGATGAATGTCTTCCCCAGCCAGAAATTCGTCCACCAGAGCAGCACGGTGCGGTCGGGCATTTTCGTCCATTTAAGAGGAAGTCTGGACCAACCGCAACTCTGAAGAGTCGAACATGTGGTCTCATCCCTGTATCTCCGAGCGTTCACAGTGTCCCTCGGACCACCCATGAAGATGTGCAGGT
Organism: Meconema thalassinum; assembly: GCA_946902985.2. Lineage (NCBI taxonomy): Eukaryota > Metazoa > Arthropoda > Insecta > Orthoptera > Tettigoniidae > Meconema > Meconema thalassinum. The sequence goes on along the minus strand of OX336388.2, from coordinate 98,597,637 downwards.
CCGCACGGTCATTCAACATTATGCCGCCCCACATCATGACGCCACCACCATCGTACTGGTCCCGTTCCACGATGTTGCCTGTGGTTGTATCGGCTACCTGGTTCTCACCAGATTAATGTGCGACGGGAATCGTTCTGCAAACTGAAGCGGGATTCATCTGTGAAGAGTATATGCCTCCATTCCTTCATGGTCCAGGGTCGACGTTGACGGCTCCTCAGTAAACGGGCCCTTCTCTGTGCTGGAGTGAGCGGGACGCACACCACTGGACGTCTGGCAAACAGCCCTGCTGTTCTGAGCCTCCGGTACACAATTTTCCGGGAAACAGCAACCCCTGAGACGGCTGCAAGTTCCGCCGACAATTGTCTTGCAGGTGCATTCCGATTTCGTCGGGTGGTTAAGGCCAGATATTCGTCCTGCTGTGGGGTTGTTACTCTTGGTCGACCTGGTACTGACCTACGACTAACATCTCCTGTGTCTCGAAATCGTCTCCAAAGCCCGGAAATGACACTTTGTGGCACATTCAAGGATACGGCGACTTCGGTCTGTGTCTGGCCTGCTTCCAGGTGGCCGAGTATTCTACCCTGAAAAATGGGGTCCAAATGGCGTCGTTGTGCCATTATATTGTCACGTTCAACACGAGGCCACACTCCGCACACTATAACAGGGCAAAAACGACTGAGGGAATATGGGGCGCAGGCACTGGCTGTGTTTACCTTGTGGTTATGCCGCTAGTCAAAGCAGGGAAATACTCCTTTCCTATACAGAGCGAACACGTAAGGTTATTAGATGCATATGTCGTGCGATTTGCGGTTTATTTCCTGTTGCCCTTCTTATTCGTAACTTAAAACTTTTGGACACTAATGTACTATCTCGTTCAACCTAAACCATTTCTTTCAAATTTTGATAAGTTTCACCAATCCAACATGGCGGCCACGCGAAATATTTCACTGGCATTCAGTATCTCCGAAATTATTACTGATATCAAGCTGAAATTCCGTATGGTGATAGACGGTACTAAGATAAATTCTCTTATGTGACTTTCAAATAACCAACATGATTGCCAAGCGAAGTTCAAATAATAAAATGGGTTATTCATGAGATCTATTCACCTGAACGCAGTGAAACTTGACACGGAAAATCTTCATGCAAGGCTTAATATATTGGAATACAATTCAATTCAATTGTTTGCTAAATCAACATGGAGCACGTGTGAAATTTTAAAATTATATTTGTAATTCTTGTCTCCTAATCAAGCGGTGGAAATTAAAATTTGTATAATGAACCAACGCAATAATCTCCATGTATGAGCTAGGCCTATATGGCCTACATAGAAAACAATCCAACATGGCAACCATGCGAAATATTTCACCGGTCCTCAATATTTACGAATCTATTACAGCAATCAAACTTAAATGATGTACGTTCATTGAGGTCAGTTCGTTGAGGTATGCTCATCTATGTGACTTTCAATAACCCAATGAGCACATAACGAACATGATGGCCACGTGAAGTTCGAATATTTTACATTGGGAAAATATCGTAATGGTTCCTAAATTATGGCCATGGCCGCCTCCTTCACATCCTCGCCTACTCCTGTCACATTACAGTGGACTTGATTCATCAAACTATTTGAAGCCCCAAATAATATACTGTCCTAATCACGGTTTTATGTTTGGGCAGATGACCTCGCTGTTCCACCCTATAAAATAACAAGATGTTCAGTAAAGAACATATAGCCTACTTTCTCCTAAATGCATGGGTATTGTTATAACTCTATGTCCTTTTCAAGGAGTATAATTGAATGTTGGTTGTAGTAACTTGTTGAAATACAACATGCTATACGGATAGTAAACATGAATATGAGGTGCCCTTTGCCAGTGCCACCTCTGTACCAAATTTCGTTCAATTCGGTTTTACCGTGTTTGAATTGATAGGGGGAATCGATTTGGACACATACATGGCCGCCATATGCAAACTAATGGAATAATGACCTTGTAGCTTGGTCAAAGAACGCTTCTCACATAAAGGTATGTTGTTGCAAAATTTGGTAGAGATCAGATGATTAGGTTGGTCGTAATTTGATTTAAGCTTTTAATATTTGGGTGGCTGCCATTACGTTTCCGTCAAGATGGTGGCGATATAAAACATGACACTGAGGTACTCTTTGCTAGTACTACCTCTGTACCAAATTTCGTTCAATTCGGTTTCACCGTGTTTGAATAGATTGGGGAATCAATTTGCCCACATACATGGCCGCCATCTGCAAACTATTGGGTTGATGACCTTGTACTTTACTCAAAAGATGCTCGCTATTTATTTAAATACGATATGTTGTTGCAAAATTTGGTAGACATCGGATGATTAGGTTAGTCGTAATTTGATTTAAGCTTTGAACATTTGGGTGGCCGCCATTACGTTTCCGTCAAGATGGCGGCGATATAAAACATGACACTGAGGTACCCTTTGCTAGTGCTACCTCTGTACCAAATTTCGTTCAATTCGGTTTCACCGTGTTCGAATTGATGGGGGGGGGGACAGACATTTAGAATACACACACTCACACACACTGACACACGATTTTTCGCCCTGTGTAGATCTCATAAGTCTACTTTCGATTTTTTGCAAAAATCGAAAGTAGGCTAATAACTAACGGTTTTATGTTAGTTATGTAGGCCTACGTTTGTCGAGACACCTGGTGGCAATTAATACTAGGCAACTAAAAGTAACATGATTCTGACTGTTTTAGCTCGCACAGTGGCCGTGAATAATAACGTAGACAACGGCCACTCCTCTCAGCTCTAAGCATCATATTTTCACTTACCGGTACTCAAAATAATACATGCTAAATTTTAGTAGACCTTATTGCGACGGTGCTGCCGTTATCTGGAACTAGCGTAAGGGTGATGGAAACATAAAAAAATAGATGCTAGGCCTATGACATGTGATTTGAGTTGATGGGTGTGCCCTTCTCTCGTTTTTTCAGTTATTTTCATAATAATTGAGGCTAAAAGATGAGTAATAAAACTTGATTGCTCTGTTCCGGTGTGCTTTACTTCCACAGAAAAAAAAAAGCTTTTCGGATGGAATGTAGTCGATTCCTTCGCGTCGCAAAGCCGATTTCAATGTATATGATCGTATACGGCTGGCATTTTACAAAGGAAAATTATTTATGAATAAATACTAATGAATTTCTTACAGTAACCAGTACCCCACATTCTCCCCTACACTACAAACAAGGCGACTTAGCAAGGCCGATTTGACAACTGTTCTTTCATGTGGCAAAAATTACTTCTAGTGTAAGAAACATCGCTTTCCAAATATCCTTCAAAATTTCTGGTACTGATGTCTATGACCGCTCCAAATGTTGTCACATGGTTAATTCGTGGTCGCCTCTACCAACAGTTGTTAAATCTCGTAAACCTCTTTCACAGGAAAGGATAGAAAAACTAGTGGCAGGGTTGGAGAGGTATTGGGAACGGGAGCGAGCATCCAAAAAGAACTGGTCATAAGCGCTCCTTACTGGGCTTAAATAAATAATAATAAACCTTCTTCAAAGTAGCCTATTATCCCAACCTCAAACATTCGGTAGCGCTGCACACCGTGAGAATTAGTGTTAAAAAAAAAATAGTAATGAAATTAGCCAAAGTACCTGTAGTAATGGTATCTGGAGATGATAAGTTAATAGATGTTGACTCGTCCGCTGTCATAGACCCACCCAGCCATCCCAAACAGCGACACTACTGATATAGTTGAAAATGAAGTAAGTTATCCGGTAGACATCTTGTCACTATGTCAGGAATGCCAACCCCGCGCGTTTGGTACTATCTCGCACCGTGTATACAAAGAAACAAAAGAGCGTCGATAATGTAATTTATAATTGCGCCAAATCGTCAGTCGTACTTTAACCATGGATTGTGTGGCATGTGAAATTACTTCATAAATTGTATCTTATTAATGTTTTACATACAAAACCAAACCTAACCTGGGGCTTAGGCCCCAGACCCCCTTGCTTGTGGTACTAGCAGTAATTTTCGGCCAGGCAGTACCTAACCTAGTAGCGGACATAAATTGTATCTTATTAATGTTTTACATACAAAACCAATTTCTACCAATTTCTAACAATTTCTAACAAATGTGTGTCGGGACATTTTCATTTTCATTTTCAAACTTTAAATTTCCAACAATTTCAAACTTTACGTCTGAGTCATTATTTACGTCTCAATAATATGTGTGTCAAAAACAATTTCTAACTTTACGTGTGAAATACGGTAGTGAATTTTGTGTGCGACATGTTGGTAACGTAGTCACATGGTGTCACACATGGTGTCACATGACGTGTCCAAGATGGCGTCCGTAGTGAAACGAACACGATAAGAATTCTTTATTTTCGTCAAATAATTATTATTGAGGTGCGGTGAGGTGCGGCTGAGATTGTGAAACGACTCCCAAGAACTCCGTAAAAGGTATGTAAATCATAAAACCTATATTTTCAATAATATACCTCGTAAAAGTTCGTAAAGTTACGAAAAGGACGAACACGATAAGAATTCTTTATTTTCGTCAAATAATTATTATTGAGGTGCGGTGAGGTGCGGCTGAGATTGTGAAACGATTCCCAAGAACTCCGTAAAAGGTATGTAAATCATAAAACCTATATTTTCAATAATATACCTCGTAAAAGTTCGTAAAGTTACGAAAAGGCTAATTCTCACGGCGTGCAGAATTACCAAACATTCTTCACCAAAGAAACGTAATCAAATCACACCATGTTTTTAAGACTTACCTTGTCTCCGGTCACCCTGTTATTGGTAGAGTTCGCAAGACGTATGCTAGGGCAGAGAATACGGGGAGGACTTATCAGCACCAGGAGATTCCATTGTATGCATGCTGGAAGTGGTACTCTCGGAACAGTTTTTAGAACACTTACTGTAGGCCTACTATACGATATAATCGTATCACATCAGCAACACATGTGAAAGAAAACACACAAATATCCCAAATAAGCATAATTTATGAACTCTGTGCGGGTTCCAAATTTGCAGGTTTCTTCCGCAATACATTACGACGGACGACGGTTAATCATTCCAAAGAATGTGAACTTCACAGGAGCAGCAACTCCAGCTGATTCGATCCTAGCGATGCCTTGATCCATTCTGCACAGCCTTGACAATCGTTTATCAAAATCAAGCAAATTTTTAAGTAAAAGTGACAAAAATTGCCGCTAGTAGCGCTCGCTGTGCAAGTTAGTTATTGAGGTTTCAAGGTCATCTGCCCCCTCGCTGTGCATTTTATCATTTCAAATGATCTTGCCGACTTCGTCGTTATACTTGGGTCCAACGTTATACGTTATGGAGACGGAGACGGAAGTGACGTCATGCAGCCGCGCGGGAAGCGAGTGCGTGACGTCATGCAGCCACGTGGGAAGCAGAAGCTAATGGTTAATGGAGTCTATTGAAAGAGTCCTGGGGCGTCGAGCGACCTGGGGCTTTGAGCGAAGCGAAAAGAATACAGGGTGACTCCTAAAGAGGTGTACAAGATGCCAGATAAGAATACAGGGTGACTCCTAAAGAGATATACAAGACGCCAGATAAAATACAAGGTGACTCTTAAAGAGGTGTACAAGATGGCAGAGAAGAATACAGGGTGACCCCTAAGAGGTGCACAAGATGTCCGACAAGATTACAGGATGACTCCTAAAGAGGTGTACAAGATGTCACACAATAATACAGGGTGACTTCTAAAGAGATATACAAGATGCCATATAAGAATACAGGGTGCCTCCTAAAGGGGTGTGCAGGATGTCAGAGCAAAATACAGTACAAGATGCCAGATAACAATACAGGGTGACTCCTAAAGAAATATACAAGATCCCAGATAAGAATACAAGGTGACTCTTAAAGAGGTGTACAAAATGGCAGAGAAGAATACAGGGTGACTCCTAAAGAGGTGCACAAGATGTCAGACAAGAATACAGGGTGCCTCCTAAAGAGCTGTTCAGGATGTCAGAGCAAAATACAGAACAAGATGCCAGATAAGAATACAGGGTGACTCCTAAAGAGATATACAAGACGCCAGATAAGAATACAAGGTCACTCTTAAAGAGGTGTACAAGATGGCAGAGAAGAATACAGAGTGACTCCTAAATAGGTGTACAAGATGTCACACAAGAATACAGGGTGACTTCTAAAGTGATATACAAGATGCCAGATAAGAATACAGGGTGCCTTCTAAAGAGGTGTGAAGGACGTCAGAGCAAATTACAGGGTGACACTTAACGAAGTGTACAGTATGTTAGATTCAATTCAAATACAGGGTGACCCTTGAAGAGGTTTGCAAGATATCAGATTCAAATAATTTGTGACTCTTAAGGAGTTGTAAAAGATGTCAGACTCAAATACAGGGTTAAAGAGGTGCCCGCGTGGGAAGCCTAAGTTAATGGGTAATGGCTTCACTCGAAGCCCTCCTGAGCCTTTCTAACATGTGTAGCATTTGTATCATGCGTCATTTGAAATGATATAACGTCTAGTCTTTCAGACTGACTGTTTTTTTTTTAATGTTAGTTATTGTTTTAAGGGGAGGAACTACGAGGTCATCTCCCCCCCCCTAAATTTTAGTGTATTTTTAGGACAATTACCGTAGTCTACCAATGTCAAAAATCCCTTAGTATGCCTTCCTTAGGAGGGGAAGTAGAGCCGGTCAGCGGTCCAATGTCATAGATTTATGGCATGAAAGATAACATTCCACTAACTACACTTGTGAAAGCTAAACTTTGCAGGTTAGTTTGATAACGCTACAGTATATTAGTCCAACGTTCGTTGCCAGGTGCTGGCTGTGATGGCATCTAGTAGCCAAGTCCACAGCTAGGTGTCGTGGACGGTAGCATTTGGTAGCAAAAGTAGGAACTACTTGAAAAACTTATCGTCTGCAGTCCTAACTGAATCATAGATAACTCACACTAATACAGCCATTACAAATAGCACTGGTTATCAGACTGATCTACTCACACCCAAAGTGCACGGGCCTACCTGACCGCGTTACCGCAGCCCCTAAACTAAGGCACCAACCAACCATCTGTCAATGTCTATGTTCATTTGCATTGATAGCATGGAGGGGAGGGGGTTGTTATGTGGGACAGGCCGGTAGATGAAATACTGGAACTGGGTACGTTACTGATACGGGTCTTGATAGGAAACCTTGTCGAAATAGAAATTTATTGATCCATTGCTAACTTACCTGTGTCACAGAATTTGAATTTATTGTTGCTTTTGTACAGGCCAGGAGACCACTGAGGCTACAAAGCCTCTTTATGCAGCTCTCTTCATTCAGAGAGCGGTTAAATACAATGATTGGTTGGTTGGTTCCTCAGTTTAGGGGCTGCGACAACGCGGTAATGTAGCCCCATGTACTTTGGGTGTGTGTATATTCTGCCTGATAACCGGTGTTAATTGTGATGACTGCATTAGTGTGTGTTACTTGTTTTCAATTCTAGTGAGTACTGCAGACGTTGAATTTTTTCAAGTATTTCCTACGCCACCGTCAACGACTACTAGTTCATAACTTGATCACCAGATGCCACCGCAGTCGGTGAACGTCGGAACCTAAGAGCGTTTGTCGAATGTTTAACCTATATATAATTTAGCTTCACACAGGTGTAATTAGTGGAAGGTTCTTTAACATTCCATAAATCTATGACATGGGACCGCTGGCTTTACTTTCCCTCCAAAGGAAGGCATACTGAGGAATTTTTAACGCTCTTAAAAAATCCGACGACTTCGGCCGGGTTTGAACCCGCGATCTTGGGCATAGAAGCTCAGCATGCTACCAACTACGCCACCGAAGCCGCCGATTAAATGCACTAAAAGAACAAAAAACATAACCCAAACATTCAGTTGACAATAAAATAATTTTCTTGATACAGTAGTTTTTATTACTTCTAGATAATCTTTGAATTTTTTCTACGGACAAATGAATCCCTACTACTATATTTTAGCTCAAAATACGTTTTTGTTCTGTGTTATCTATGAAATTTTAATGTTGAAATATATATTTTTTTTAAATAAGATCACTCAGACTCCAGAGGTCTAAGCTATTTTGACAAATTGTGCCAAACGTTGAAAAGATAGAAGACCTAGAAAAGTGTCAAAATGCATGTTTTGAAAATTTTGAAAATAACCTTCCGCTGATTTTTTTTTTTTTTTTTTTGAACCCACTGACTCAGCGAGGGAACTCACCACTACCGCCTCTACGGGCAGTGTCCTAGAGCGGGGAACATCGAATCGGAAGGGATACAACTGGTGAGGTGTGATTGGCACCTCGACCAGGCAGCCTCACCTGCAAAGCGAACAGGGGCCTCATGAGGGAAGGTAAGGGATGGTTAGGATGGAGAGGCAAGGAAGAGGGAAGGAGGTGGCCGTGGCCTTGAAGAAGGTACCATCCCGGCATTTACCCGAAGACGAAGTGGGAAACCAAGGAAAACCACTTCGAGGATGGCTGAGGGGAAATCGAACCCCCTCTACTCATTTGGGCCACCCGAGGCTGAGTAGACCCCGTTCCAGTCCTCGTACCACTTTTCAAATTTCGTGACAGAGCCGGGAATCGAACCCAGGACCTCTGGGGCGGCAGCTAACCATGCTGACCGCTACGCTACGGAGGCGACATTTCAGCTGAAATGATATTTAAAAAACAACCTGATAAGAAACGCTTGTTTATTAAATGGAGCTTGTTCTACTGTTTAAATGAATTATTTTATCTAGCTTATGGCTTGGTGCATCTACATAATTACAAGCTAAGGAACACATTATAGTAATGCAACGAGCCTATAATGGCTATAATTAAGACACGAGTATTTTTTATAAAACGAGCGTATGCGAGTTTTATAATTTCCATACGAGTGTCTTAATTACCATTATAGGCGAGTTGCATACGACTGTTTATGTTCGACGATAATTATAACTTTATTATATGTTTTAACATAAATATTCATAAATATCTGTTGAGAGTCAGCTACTGGAATTTTGTGATCGCAGAGCGAGCGTTGGTTGTTATACCTTCGTCTTTCAAGAGCTTTGAACGGCCGACGCATGCGCTCTGTGGGCTCTCAATGCCATATGCAGCCATATGTTTACATCAGCCGTCCCTCAGTAATATTGTCACCGCAGTCATTTGAAGACAATGCTCTGTGTAGAAATTAGTGTTAGTGATTTTAAGGTACTGTGCTATTTCTTGTCTCATATTCGCCAGTTTATTTACGCGAACATATGGACGGTGGGTATTCCATGTCGGTAATTTATTATAGTTCGATGTTGTGTTTATGTCCGACATGTTGGATTTTGAGCGCATGCGCGAAATTATCGTTTCCTAATTGGTCAATGAACGAGCTCTGATTGGCTGGAGAAACTGTATCGTAATGAAAAACGGTGTTATAATGACCATCATTATGATACAGTTTTCAAACACATAATAGTGAGGGTCGAACATTATAGTACATTATGCAACGAGCCTATAATGGCTATAATTAAGACACGAGTATTTTTTATAAAACGAGCGTATGCGAGTTTTATAATTTCCATACGAGTGTCTTAATTACCATTATAGGCGAGTTGCATACGACTGTTTATGTTCGACGATAATTATAACTTTATTATATGTTTTAACATAAATATTAATAAATATCTGTTGAGAGTCAGCTACTGGAATTTTGTGATCACAGAGCGAGCGTTGGGTGTTATAGCTTCGTCTTTCAAGAGCTTTGAACGGCCGACGCATGCGCTCTGTGGGCTCTCAATGCCATATGCAACCATATGTTTACATCAGCCGTCCCTCAGTAATATTGTCACCGCAGTCATTTGAAGACAATGCTCTGTGTAGAAATTAGTGTTAGTGATTTTAAGGTACTGTGCTATTTCTTGTCTCATATTCGCCAGTTTATTTACGCGAACATATGGACGGTGGGTATTCCATGTCGGTAATTTATTATAGTTCGATGTTGTGTTTATGTCCGACATGTTGGATTTTGAGCGCATGCGCGAAATTATCGTTTCCTAATTGGTCAATGAACGAGCTCTGATTGGCTGGAGAAACTGTATCGTAATGAAAAACGGTGTTATAATGACCATCATTATGATACAGTTTTCAAACACATAATAGTGAGGGTCGAACATAAAACATATTATACAATAGCATTTAAAAGAACAATAAATACTAAAATCAATGTTGATGAGGAGACACATATTCAACAGATAAAATGTTCAGATTTACAAGGTAATATTTAAATTTGAAATCCAATCAAGAGCAGGCTGCGTTGCATCATGAAAGTCTTTCAGGTTCCCATTATAGGCTAGAAGACTGCAGTCCTCCACAATATGTTGGATGGTCTGTCTTTCAAATCCACAGTCGCACTGAGGTGAGGAAGCCTTATTCCACTAGTATAAGCTGTCTGAGCAGACCCCATGTCCCGTTAGAATCCTTTTAAGTGATTTCCATGTATGGCGTGGTAGTTCCATGCCAGCTGGTTTCTTGATAGGATCAATGAAGTTTCTGCATAACTCATGGAATAAATTATTCCACACCTCAAACCACTATGTTGTCAATCTGAAAATTATTTAATTGTAGAGATTCCGCTGTTAGGATGGGTGGACGGCGCGATTTCAAGCGACTTATCTTTACTGTAGGTGTGTCACAATGAATAGGAAGCTTTGGAATGGAAATTATCCTTTGATATTCCCTCAGGAGAGAGTTTTGTCTACGTAAGTCAGGTGGTGCAATGTGACTTAATTAGAGGTGAAAGCCAGTACAGAGGAGTGGTCCTGATGCAACCTGATATTATCCTCATCGTCAAATTCAATTGGACATCAATCTTCTTCACATGTGGACTGTTAAGCCACACCGGTGCACAGTATTCAGCAGCTGAATAGACAAGTCCTAAAGCAGAAGATCGTAATGTTGTTGCTGTAGCTCCCCATGTGGTTCCTCATAACTTCTGCAAGATGTTATTGCGTGATCTTAGTTTTGCTGCAGTGTTCTGCAGGTGCTTCTTGAAGGACAAAGTCCTATCTACAGTAACGCCTAAATATTTTGGAAAATTTTGATGATGGAGGACTTTCTCATTAAAGATGACATTCAGCTTTGTGTTTGACAACCGGTTGTTTAAGTGGAAATAACCAACTTCAGTCTTACTAGGATTCGGTGTTAGTCTCCATTTCTTGAAGTATTCATTCATAATGCTTGGAAATGAAATTAAAGTTTGATTGTTTTAATCTATTCTTTGATTCTTTATCTTCAAGGTTTGAGAAGCAGATTTTCGAGATTTCTCAAAACGGAAGTACCGGTAGATATTTCGATTTCGAGTTGACCATGTTCATCGTATCTCGTATGATAGACTTACTTTAGTGAACTACATACGATGAAGCGATGTATCCACTGCCAGCTGGCAGCTCGCGACCAGCTGGCAGTGGATGTAGCATTTGTAGCCTAACGCCACTGTTTTCGTTTGTCACTATTGGTGATACTGCCTGCAGTCGCTGTGCGCTTGTCTGTCAGTATAGTGTGCGGAATTTAGTTTTACCAAATTCAGTTTCATGCTAGTTGTGTCGGGATTTAAGCTGCATAAGTATTGGACTGTGTTCATTGTTTTGCCTGGTTACTACATGTTCTCAATGGCCGTCAGGTAAGTGCTTTCGATATACGTAAGATTGATTAAGTCTAAGTTTGTATAGTATTTGCAAACACTATGATGATTGGCAGAGACTCCATTTAAATCGTGCATAGTCTTATTTAATTTAATGAAAGCAGCCAATGGGCAAAAGACACATATCAGTTAGTACAAAGTCGTATGATGGTTCCGATTCTTAAATACTTGTATGTACCAGAAATTAAATCAACACCACAGCTTTTAAATAGGCCCACAATGTTCTCAATCTATCGTGCAAAACACCGTTAGGGATTCTGCTCGTTTATGACACTTCATGGCGTGATATCTTTCACAGTATTTTTCCGTCACACCTTTCACACACGCAGTCCTCGGCAGGGTTGTGGTAAGTCTTCCTTCGACATAGCTTGTAATAATAATAATATCGTATGGCCTCGCGTGCCGGGTGCAAGCTTTGTTATTTTACACCCAGAGGGTAGCTTGCATGTCGATTTTCGTTGTTCGTTGAAGCACTATGAAAGTCAAGGAGGTTAGATATCTAAGCTCCTTGAACACTATAGCGATTTCTAGTAGAGAAATGGGGAACTTTGTGTTGGCGAAAACTCCCGAGATTAATTTTGCCATTATGAACACGGCCTACTGAATTCGCATGGGTTATTTGACATGCCAACATCATATGACATGCGTGTCGTAATTTTTGGCGCCTTTCAAAAAATCACTTACCAGGCCAGGAGCGAACCTGCAAGCTTGCGGTTGATAGACCAACACGTTAACCACTCACTCACCGTAGCAAGCATAGCTTGTATGAAGTCCATGAACATGCATGCATGTGTCGCAACTCAAGGGCCTGGTTTGCCCTACTCCAGTCTGTTGACGTCATGACAACAGTCTTATAGAATTCTCCCATAATTATGTTTGGCTTCTTCTCCTGCAACTCATTGTTGTTGTTTGAGTCTTCAGTCATTTGACTGGTTTGATGCAGCTCTCCATGGCTCCCTGTTCTGAGCTAATCGTTTCATCTCTACATAGCTACCACACCCCACATCCGAGGCAATCTGTTTAACATTTTCTAACCTTGGCCTACCCCTACAGTTCTTGTCCTCGACTCTTCCTTCCATAACTAAGCTTGCTATTCCTGGGTGTCTTAGTAGGTATGTGTACTACCAACCTAGGCTATCTCTTCTCTTCATTAGCAGTCGCCAGAAACATCTCTCTTCTCCCACTCGTCCTAATATGTCTTCGTTTGCAACCCTATCTACCCATCTGATCTTCATCATTCTCCTGTAACACCACATTTCAAACACTTCAATTCTCCTCTTTTCTGCTGCACCAACAGTCCAAGTTTCACTTCCATAGAGCACCACGCTCCAGAGAAAGGCTTTCAAAAATTACTTCCAAATATATCTAAATCGATGTCAACAGATTCCTTTTCTGTAGAAACTCCCTAAGTTACTGTTTTTTTAAAGGGGAATTATATTTCAAATCCCATTTCTGAAATTTCTTGTTGTTGTTGCTTATTAGAGGGGCTGCAACATCTTGGTCATATAGCCCCCATGTATTTGGGTGTGTATGATAACCTGGCTGTAACTTACTAGTGTGTGAATTTGTAAATTGGGGATAGGATTGAGAAGGAGGCAGCCATGGCCTTAAGTTAGGAAGTAGACGCAGGGGAAACCACGGAGAACCACTTCCAGAGTGGCCGAGTTTGGAATCGAACCCATTACCCCGTCCCAGCCCTCAGACTAGAATTATATTTCTTGGCAGTGCTGGGAATCGAACCAGGGCCTCCATGGTGACAGCCAATCTACTTGAATTGGATTCATATTGACTACAATAATAATAACCACAGTACTTCAGTATTTCAATACAATATATTGTAGGATTAAAGATGGTATTATTACAAACCATACATGTTTCACAGTTTTGTTACTCCATCATCATCAGAATTACAAGTTAATAACAAATAGAAAAAGGAAACAATTTGGTCAGAACAATAACAGATTGAAAACAGAAAAAACAACACCACTATTGAAATTGACATATACCAGCGAACATTGATAACAATATAAGCACAGATGTAAAACTATAAAAGCCTAAATAACTTGAAGAAAAAAAATGTCAGTGAAATATTGCTAAAGAAATTCAACACATATGATTTAATTTTCATTTGAGACTGCTCTGCCTTTCAGCAACCAGGAAGCCTCCTGATCCCTTATTAGCAGTTAGCACTGCGGCCTCCTCTGTTTCTCACTTTCAAATCGTTCAACAAACCATCGCTTCCTAGGTCTTTAAGGGGAGGAACAGCTAGGTCATCCACCCCTAAATTCCCACGTCTACCTTGGCTTCTACCGCTCTGGTGAAGATAGACAACACTATCCACATTGTTCGCCAATGTCCGGGAGACTGGGCAGGGCACATAGAAGAAGAAGAAGAATCGAGAGTTTACTGTACTAGCTAACACTGTTAACAATATAACGCAAGAACTTGAATTATAAAAAAAACTAAGTAAAGAAGAAAACTGCCAATGAAACATTGCTTATGTGGATTGTGGTGTAAAAGTATGTATGTCTACCCCTTATTATTACAGTTTCCAACGAGTTCGGGGATGAGATGTGATGGAATTCTATGTGGCTAATGGTTTTTAAGGCCAACCTCATAAGAGGAGTTAATGAGAGATGAAATGAATGAAGATGGATGAAACTGGGCAAGAATGTGGAAAGAAACGGCCGTGGCCTGTTAGAAGGTACTGTCCCAGCATTTGCCTGGAGTTGAAAATGGAAAACCATTTTAGGACGGCCAACGGTGGGGCTCAAACCCACGACTACAGAGTCGGTAGCCGAGTGGGTGAAACTTTATAGGATGTTTTGGTACCAACGCTAGCTTGCCTTGTAGTAGTACCTGCTGACAACGTTAAAAACGCTACCAGTCATCGCGTACGATGATGTAGTTGTGTTGTACTTCTATAGATGGCAGCAAAATCGGAAAATTGGTGAGTATTCTTGTTAATGTTGTTTATTTAATTAATATTTGAATATATATCAATAGTAAATACATATTGCAGTGCTTAGTAAAGAATACAATCGGTTTAGAACAATATTATACGAAGAAATTGAATTATATTGAATCACACATCGATTTTAGTCGACACACTGCGCTCGAAAACGATATCAGATACTATCGATACAGTTCAAAATAAGAGCTGGTTGTTCCAACGCTTCCCGTAATTCAAACGTGATATTTCTTAATTCGATTGATAGGAAGTACCGCACTGACAATTAAATAATACTGGTGTGCGATAAGTGCAGCTGTAATTTTGTCTTACAATTCATTTTTAGCCTATTTTCAATTTTGAAAAAATAGGCTTATGAGATCACCTTTTGTCCGTGTGTGTGTGCGTGTGTGTGAGGTGTGTGTGTGTCCCCCCCTAATAAAATCTAAACGGCTGGAGCGATTTCAATGAAACTCGGTAAGTTCATAGCACTATTCCGGGCGACCTCGACCGTGCCCTTCAAATTTTGTTACATCTCACCAATCCAACATGGCGGCTGTGCGAAATATTTCACCAATATTCAATATCTCCGAAACTATTCCCGATATCACCCTGTAATTTTGTATGGTGATAAACGGAACTACTAAAAGTTCACTTATGTGACCTTTGAAAACCTGGTAACTACAAAACCAACATGGCGGCCAAGCGAAATTGCGACTTTTAAATAGACGTTTCTCGCGATTTTACCAACCAAACACAATGAAACTTGGTACAGTATATGTTTATATACATTGTAGTGCTACGACGTCTAACTTCGTTCAATTGGTTACATAACCACAATATGGCGGCTGTGCGAAATATTTCACCGGCATTCTATATCTCTGAAACTATTACCAGTATCAACCTGAAATTTTGCACAGAGATAAAGGGCTCAACTGAAAGATCATCTATGAGACTTTAAAAAACCGGTTAACTAGAAAACTAACACGGCGGCTAAGCGAATTTGAAAGTTTAAATAGACTTTTCTCGCGATTTAATGATCCAAACGCAATGAAACTTGGTACAGCCAGTGTTTATACACATTGTAATGCACTGGTATGTAATTTAGTTCAATTGTTTACATAACCTCAAGATGGCGGCTGTGCGAATTTTTAAATTAAGTTTTTGTTTCTTGTGTCGTAATCATGCGATCGAAGTGAAAGTTTGAATAATGAATCTACGCAATAATTTTTCTTTAAAGGTACATGACTCTCTGGCCTATACATATAACAATCCAACATGGCGACCATCCGGAATATTTAGACGGTTCTAAATATCTACGAATCTACTACAGCAATCAAACTGAATGTTTTATGTTCATAGGGGTTATGAACATAAGTTCACCTATAGGACTTTCAATAACCTGGTGATCACAAATCCATCATGGTGGCGACGTGAAGTATAAATATTCACATGGTCGTTTCTCGCAATTTAACCATCCAAGTGCAGTGAAACTTGGTACAGTAATTCCTTATACAATAATGTTAATCCACTGGCATCTAATTTATTTCAATTGTTTCCATAACCACAAGATGGCAGCTGTGTGAAATTTTAAAACCTCGTTTTTACTTCTTGTGTCCTAATCTTGTGATTGAAGTTTTCTGTACTACACGTACACAATAATCTTCATGTAACAGTACATAACTCTAAGACTTACATATATAAAAATCCAACATGGCGACCATCCGCAATATTTAGTCGGTTTTCAATATCTACGAATCTATTACAGCAATCAAACTGAAATTTAGTATGTTGATAGAGGCAATTAATATTAGTAGGATATATGAAAATAGGCTGTATAGTTCTTCCCGGAACTACTTGTTAATATTGTAGTATAGTAGCCTACTCTTTCTATTTGTACATATCTGTGGGGTAGGCCGATGTCAGTGCTATGTGCTTTGTGGAAACATGGGCTGATAATCTTGAAATATCCACAACTATTCTGATAGAGCCTATGTTTTCTTCTCGACCTGATATCACAGAGGGAAGAAATCGCCTATTATTAGACCAATTGCTAAAATATGACCATTATAAGGCAGGGGAAAGAAAGAAAGGAAAGAATATAATGTAGAGGTGGGGGTCGGGATAGAATAGGGGAAAGGGTCGAGTAGGCACGGGCCGGGAGGGGGAGGGGCCAGGTCGGGGACGGATCGCGCTCGAAAGTTCATCATCGCGCCATCTCATATTGTCAGTTGGAACTACTTGCACCGAGCAATAGGTTGGTGTCAAAATTTTGCATTAAGATGCAGCTCTAGTCATACATCCTCCTTGGTAGGTAGAGAGCTTGGCCCCAGGACCTAGCGCAGCGCGTTAGCGACTGTAGCTACCGTTGTCAGTTGACTGTGTGTGCCTTCACACTATACTCAAATACGATGTGTTAAATGAAGCACATCAGCACGATGTATTTATCGTGTCACACCTACCCAAAGCTCACAGAATGGTGTGTCTAACAACATGATAGTCTCTATAGCTGGTGAAGAACGAGAGCAGATAAGAGTAAAGTAAAGATTTTAGGAAACTATAAATTGAGTTCATCAAAGAACGAGGAGCCCTACAAGAATGTAGATCACACATGGAAAAGATTGCTGACATTCTATGGGCGCCTGGTAAGAATGAACGGAAACCAATCGACCAAAAAATCTTCCGACACGTCATCAAAGTCGTCGGCATGACACGGCACTCCAAGAACTTGCCTCTATGATGGTCTACTGTCTCAAGATTGGCATGAAAAAGTGAGGTTAGTAACTGGTCGGCCTGGCATATGGAAGATCAAAGTGAAACACCGTGGAAGTATTGTACTGTGGGTCACTAATTTGCACCTTCCTTTAATAAAACGACAAAGAAGAAATTGGATTAAGACCAATATCATTTTTGTAAAATGCAAAAATACGTAATTCTGCTATTAATTTAATGCTAAGAGTGCACAAAACGGAGTCATAGGTTCTGAGTGATCTCACTTCAGAATCTCAGAAGCACGTAGGGAAGATCACAGTTCAATTCCAGAGAATGGATGTCACTCTGATTGGACCGGAAAATAAAGAGAATATTTCTATGGAAAGTTCTTCTCAATTCTCCTCAAGGAAGACAATATTTCAATAGGATAATCACTATCCATAGATGAATTGTGCCGGCCCCGTGGTGTAGGGGTAGAGCGCCTGCCTCTCGCCCGGAGGCCCCGGGTTCGATCCCCGGCTCCGTCAGGGATTTTAAAACTGACGTGAGGGTTGGAACGGGGTGCACTCAGCCTCGTGAGGACAATTGAGTAGCTGTCTGACAGTGAGACAGTGCCCCGGTCACGAAAACCAAGATTAACGGCCGAGGGGACCCGACGCGCTGACCACGCGTCACCCCAAAATCTGCAGGCCAAATGGCTGGGCAGCGGTCGCTTGGTAGGCCTAGGCCCTTCAAGGGCTGTAGTGCCACGGGGTTAGGTTAGTTTATAGATGAATTGTACTTCAAACGCAATCTCTGCCTCCACACAATACTCAAATACGATTTGTTAAAGATAGAACATCAGCATGATGTATTTATCGCGTCACACCTACCCAAAGCTCAACAGAATAATGTGTCTAACAACATGATAGTCTCTACAGCAGGTGAAGAACGAGAGAAGATAAGAGTAAAGATTTTAGGAAACTATAAATTGAGGGGCCCTACAAGTATGTTGAACAGATCACAGACACAATACGGAAAAGAAGACTGACATTCTATTGGCACCTGGTCAGAATGGACGAAAACAAATCGACCAAACAGATCCTCCGATACATCATGAAAGTCGTCTGCATGACACAGCATTCCAAGAACTTGCCTCCGTGATGGTCTACTGTCTCAAGATTGGCATGAAAAAGTGAGGTTAGTAACTGGTCAGCCTGGCATATGGAAGATCAAGGTGAAACACCGTGTAATTATTGTACTGTGAGTCGCTAATTTGCACCTTCCTTTAATAAAACGACAAAGAGGAAATTGGATTAAGACCAATATCATTATTGTAAAATGAAAAAATACGTTGTTCTGCTATTACTTTAATGCTAAGAGTGCAAAAAACGGAGTCATAGTCTCTGAGTGAATTCACTTCGGAATCTCAGAAGTACGTAGGGAAGATCACAGTACAATTCCAGGGAGTAAATGTCTCTCCAATTGGACCGGAAAATAAAGAGAATAGGAATGTCCTTGTCAGCTCTCCTCAAAGAAGACAATATTTCAGTAGGACAATTACCCAGCATAGATGAATTGGACTTCAAACGCAATCTTTGCCTTCACACTAACTCAAATACGATGTGTTACAGAAAGAACATCAGCATGATGTATTTATCGTGTCACACCTACCCAAAGCTCAACAGAAAAATGTGTCTTAACAGCAAGATAGTCTCTACAGCAGGTGAAGAACGAGTGCAGCTGCTTTACAAGGGCAAGAATATTCACTGGCTGGATTTATTTTACGGAGAAAGACCAAAGGTGATGACACTCTGGCAAGGACTTTGTTAATCCTATGTCGTCGGCATGACATGGCACTCCAAGAACTTGCCTCAATGACGGTCTACTGTCTCAAAATTGGCATGGAAAAGTGAGGTTTGTAACTGGTCAGCCTGGCATATGGAAGACTAGCCTGCTTAAGCATCTCATTGTGGAATGAAAGAGGCATTTGACTCCCATGCTAGTTCTGAAGTGCAGTTGGCTAAACATTGCCCATTGCTCACCTGTCCACATCAGCTCCATGATCTAATAATATATTAACCACATCTACATGTCCCGCACGAGCTCTCCATTAAAATTCAGTTCTACCCACCTGTCTGTAGCTCCCTCATCAGCAACTTGATGTAATAATATTGTTACGGCTGTGAGTTTGTGTTGTCGCTCGCCGCATGAGTCACAGCTCCCCCGGGCTGTGTGTGCTCTGCCTCAGTGTATTACGTGCTCGTTACGCAACGGGCTGCGAAGTGAAAGGGATGGTCCAGAATATTCGTGACCCCGCCAGTGAAGGAAATGTCGAGAAGCCGTGTGTCCTGGACGATTCTAGAATTCATTGAGTCACCAGCCTGCTATATAAGCGGCTTCAACAGTAAGGGGCCGAGCTTTCTGTGGGTGTGTGTTTCTGAGCTAGTGCGTGTTTTCCTGAGCGACAGAAGTGTGGTGACGAAGTGCCGTGCGAGTTACGAAATCCAGTGACATTGTTTCTCCCAGCTTGTGAACAGCCTGCAGCAAGTGATCGTAAGTAACTGTAGTCGGTGTACATAAGGGAGAGGACCAGGTAGTTTCTGTCAAGGCCACCGTACTCATTAGGACGGATTAACTTCTGTGGTCTGTTGACAAGTGAAAGGGCCAAGAGCGCTCATGGAAGAGACTTGAGGAAACTGGAGTAAGGTTCCAATTGCTTGTATTTGCTGATGAGTAGTGTAATTTTCTGGCCGCAATAAAGTTAATTATTTCCTTAAAGAAACAATCTGTGTTGTGCTTCAACCCACCGTAATCCAGTTAACAAAAGTGCCACTAGGGGTGGCACGTAACAATATAATATAACCACATTTACATGTCCTGCATAAGTTGCCCAGTGCAATGGAGTGTCACCTTCCCTGTCCTTAACTCACAGATAGGCTCCATGATCTAATAATATATTAAACACATCTACATGTCTTGTACGAGCTGCCCAGTGCAGTGGAGTGTTACCCCAAAAGTCTGTACCTCTGACATCAGCTCCATGGTTCAACCACCAGAATACAAGGTGCTTCTTTACCATGTGATGCTGCTAGAACCTCTAGTAGAGAAGAAAACAATTCGAGAATGATGTTTGTTTCATACGGATATTATTTTCTCCAAATAGATTTTATCTTGGATCCTACTTTTTAACCTAGGCAGATCCGATTCATTTGCTGACATTCTATGGGCACCTGGTAAGAATAGACTAAAACCAAACGACCAAAACTATCTTCCGATACATCATAACAGTCGTTGGCATCAAACGGCACTCCGAGAACTACCTCTATGATGGTCTACTGTCTCAAGATTGGCATGAAAAAGTGAGGTTAGTAACTGGTCAGCTTGGCATATGGAAGATCAAGGTGTAACACCGTGGAAGTATTGTACTGTGGGTTGCTAATTTGCACCTTCCTTAAATAAAACGACAAAGTAGAAATTTCAGTATGATGGTCTAATGCCTCAAGTTTGGCATGAAAAAGTGAGGTTAGTAACTGGTCAGCCTGGCATATGGAAGATCAAGGTGAAGCACCATTTTGTATTGAACTGTGGGTCGCTAATCTGCACCTTCCATTAATAAAACGACAGAGAAGAAATTGGATTAAGACCAATATCATTTATGTAAAATGCAAAAATACGTTATACTGCTATTACATTATGCTAAGAGTGCACAAAACAGAGTCATAGTCTCTGAGTGATCTCACTTCAGAATCTCAAAAGCACATAGGGAAGATCACAGTTCAATTCCAGGGAGTGGACGTCTCTCCGATTGGACCGGAAAATAAAGAGAATAGGAAATTTCTTGTCAGCTCTCCTCAAAGAAGACAATATTTCAGTAGGACAAATACCCAGCATAGATGAAATGTACTTCAAACGCAATCTCTGCCTTCACACTAACTCAAATACGATGTGTTACAGAAAGAACATCAGCATGATGTATTTATCGTGTCACACCTACCCAATGCTCAACAGAAAAATGTGTCTTAACAGCATGATAATCTCTACAGCAGGTGAAGAACGAGTGCAGCTGCGATACAAGGGCAAGAATACTCACTGGCTGGACTATATCAAAGGATTTATTTTATGGAGAAAGACCAAAGGTGATGACACTCTGGCAAGGACTTTGTTACCGTATGTCGTCGGCATGACATGGCACTTGCCTCCATGATGGTCTACTGTCTCAAAATTGGCATGGAAAAGTGAGGTTAGTAACTGGTCAGCCTGGCATATGGAAGATCAAGGTGAAGCACCGTGGAAGTATCGTACTGTGGGTCGCTAATTTGCACCTTCCATTAATAAAACGACAGAGAAGAAATTGGATTAAGACCAATATCATTTTGGTAAAAAGCAAAAATACGTAATTCTGCTATTACTTTATGCTAAGAGTGCACAGAACAGAGTCATAGTCTCTGAGTGATCTCACTTCATAATCTCAGAAGCACGTAGGGAAGATCACAGTTCAATTCCAGGGGGTGGATGTCTCTCCGATTGGACCGGAAAATAAAGAGAATAGGAAATTCCTTGTCAGCTCTCCTCAAAAAGATAATATTTCAGTAGGACAATTACCCAGCATAGATGAATTGTACTTCAAACGCAATCTCTGCCTTCACACTATACTCAAATACAATGTGTTAAAGATAGAACATCAGCATGATGTATTTATCATGTCACACCTACCCAAAGCTCAACAGAATAATGTGTCTAACAGCAAGATAGTCACCACAGCGGGGGAAGAACGAGTGCAGCTGCAATACAAGGGCAAGAATATTCACTGGCTGGATTATATCACAGGATTTCTTTTATGGAGAAAAACCGAAGGTGATAACACACTGGCGAGGAACATTGTTCAAGCTGGATTATCACAAAGGATTTCTTTTATAGAGTAAGACCAAAGGCGATAACACTCTGGCAAGGAACTTTGTTAATCCCTTGTCGTGAGGTTGACTTGGCACTCCAAGGTTAGTTACTGGTCAGCCCGGCATATAGAAGACCAGCCTTAACGTGCAATAAGCCAATAAAGACTAACTTTCATGAGTCTGGGCGCATCCTGTGACCTATCCCGCCAACATAAATGAACTCATATAATGGTATTGGTGTTCCTGTCACTTTCGTACTATTCTACTCCCATTAGCTTTGTGATGTTTGAACTTATTTATTTATATCATTAAACTGTATTTATTTAACAGAAAGAAAGAGAACTGTCCATGAACTGTCCCCTACAATTGAGTTGTACCCCACCTGTCTGCACCTTCCACATCAGCTCCGTGATGTAATAATCTATTAACCACAACTACATGTCCCGCACGAACTGTCCAGCACAATTGAGTTGTACCTCACACTGTCTGTACCTCCCACATCACGGAGCTGATGTAATAATATATTTATCACATCTACATGTCCCGCAAGAAACTGTCCATTACAATTGAGTTGTACCCCACCTGTCTGCACCTTCCACATCAGCTCCGTGATGCAATAACCTATTAACCACATCTGCATGTCCTGCACGAACTGTCCATTACAATTGAGTTGTACCCCACCTGTCTGCACCTTCCACATCAGCTCCAAGATGTAATAATCTATTAACCACATCTATATGTCCCGCACGAACTGTCCATTACAATTGAGTTGTACCTCACACTGTCTGTACCTCCCACATCACGGAGCTGATGTAATAATATATTTATCACATCTACATGTCCCACAAGAAACTGTCCATTACATTTGAGTTGTACCCCACCTGTCTGCACCTTCCACATCAGCTCCGCGATGCAATAACCTATTAACCAAATCTACATGTCCCGCACGAACTGTCCAGTACAATTGAGTTGTACCCCATCTGTCTGCACCTTCCACATCAGCTCCGTGATGCGATAATCTATTAACCACATCTGTATGTCCTGCACAAACTGTCCATCACAATTGAGTTGTACCCCACCTGTCTGTACCTTCCACATCAGCTCCATGATGTAATAATCTATTAACCACATCTACATGTCCCGCACGAACTGTCCAATGCAATTGAGTTGTACCCCATCTGTATGTACCTTACACATCAGCTCCGTGATGCAATAATCTATTAACCACATCTGCATGTCCCACACGAACTGTCCATCACAATTGAGTTTTACCCCACCTTTCTGTACCTTCCACATAATTCCCATGATGTAATAATCTATTAACCACATCTACATGTTCCGCACGAACTGTCCAGTACAATTGAGTTGTACCTCACACTGTCTGTACCTCCCACATCACGGATCTGATATAATAATATATTAATCACATCTACATGTCCCTCACGAACTGTCCAGTACAATTGAGTTGTACCTCACACTGTCTGTACCTCCCACATCAGCTCCTTGATGTAATAATCTATTAACCACATCTACATGTCCCGCACGAACTGTCCAGTACAATTGAGTAGTACCTCACATTGTCGGTACCTTCCGCATCAACTCCGTGATGTAATATTATATTAACCACATCTACATGACCCGCACGAACTGTCCATCACAATTGAGTTGTACCCCACCTTTCTGTACCTTCTGCTATTACTTTATGCTAAGAGTGCACAAAGCAGAGTCATAGTCTCTGAGTGATCTCACTTCATAATCTCAGAAGCACGTAGGGAAGATCACAGTTCAATTCCAGGGGGTGGATGTCTCTCCGATTGGACCGGAAAATAAAGAGAATAGGAAATTCCTTGTCAGCTCTCCTCAAAAAGACAATATTTCAGTAGGACAATTACCCAGCATAGATGAATTGTACGTCAAACGCAATCTCTGCCTTCACACTATACTCAAATACAATGTGTTAAAGATAGAACATCAGCATGATGTATTTATCGTGTCACACCTACACAAAGCTCAACAGAATAATGTGTCTAACAGCATGATAGTCACCACAGCGGGGGAAGAACGAGTGCAGCTGCAATACAAGGTCAAGAATATTCACTGGCTGGATTATATCACAGGATTTCTTTTATGGAGAAAAACCGAAGGTGATAACACATTGGCGAGGAACATTGTTAAAGCTGGATTATCACAAAAGATTTCTTTTATAGAGTAAGACCAAAGGCGATAACACTCTGGCAAGGAACTTTTTTAATCCCTTGTCGTGAGGTTGACATGGCACTTCAAGGTTAGTTACTGGTCAGCCCGGCATATAGAAGACCAGCCTTAACCTGCAATAAGCCAATAAAGACTAACTTTCATGAGTCTGGGCGCATCCTGTGACCTATCCCGCCAACATCAATGAGCTCATATAATGGTATTGGTGTTCCTGTCACTTTCGTACTATTCTACTCCCATTAGCTTTGTGATGTTTGAACTTATTTATTTATATCATAAACTGTATTTATTTAACAGAAAGAAAGAGAACTGTCCATGAACTGTCCCCTACAATTGAGTTGTACCCCACCTGTCTGCACCTTCCACATCAGCTCCGTGATGTAATAATCTATTAACCACATCTACATGTCCCGCACGAACTGTCCAGTACAATTGAGTTGTACCTCACACTGTCTGTACCTCCCACATCACGGAGCTGATGTAATAATATATTTATCACATCTACATGTCCCGCAAGAAACTGTCCATTACAATCGAGTTGTACCCCATCTGTCTGCACCTTCCACATCAGCTCGTGATGCAATAACCTATTAACCACATCTACATGTCCCGCACGAACTCTCCATCACAATTGAGTTGTACCCCATCTGTCTGCACCTTCCACATCAGCTCCGTGATGCAATAATCTATTAACCACATCTGCATGTCCTGCACGAACTGTCCATCACAATTGAGTTGTACCCCATCTTTCTGCACTTTCCACATCAGCTCTGTGATGCAATAATCTATTAACCACATCTGCATGTCCTGCACGAACTGTCCATTACAATTGAGTTGTACCCCACCTGTCTGTACCTTCCACATCAGCTCCATGATGTAATAATCTATTAACTACTTCTGCATGTCCCGCACGAACTGTCCATTACAATTGAGTTTTACCCCACCTGTCTGTACCTTCCACATAAGCTCCGTGATGCAATAATCTATTAACCACATCTGCATGTCCTGCACGAACTGTCCATCACAATTGAGTTGTACCCCACCTGTCTGTACCTTCCACATCAGCTCCATGATGTAATGATCTATTAACCACATCCACATGTCCCGCACGAACTGTCCAGTACAATTGAGTTGTACCCCATCTGTCTGTACCTTCCACATCAGCTCCGTGATGCAATAATCTATTAACCACATCTGCATGTCCCGCACGAACTGTCCATCACAATTGAGTTGTACCCCACCTGTCTGTACCTTCCACATCATTTCCATGATGTAATAATCTATTAACCACATCTACATTTTCCGCACGAACTGTCCAGTACAATTGAGTTGTACCTCACACTGTCTGTACCTCCCACATCACGGATCTGATGTAATAATATATTAATCACATCTACATGTCCCTCAAGAACTGTCCAGTACAATTGAGTTGTACCTCACACTGTCTGTACCTCCCACATCACGGATCTGATATTATAATATATTAATCACATCTACATGTCCCTCACGAACTGTCCAGTACAATTGAGTTGTACCTCACACTGTCTGTACCTCCCACATCAGCTCCGTGATGTAATAATCTATTAACCACATCTACATGTCCCGCACGAACTGTCCAGTACAATTGAGTAGTACCTCACATTGTCTGTACCTTCCACATCAACTCTGTGATGTAATATTATATTAACCACATCTACATGACCCGCACGAACTGTCCATCACAATTGAGTTGTACCCCACCTTTCTGTACTTTCTGCTATTACTTTATGCTAAGAGTGCACAAAGCAGAGTCATAGTAACTGAGTGATCTCACTTCAGAATCTCAGAAGCACGTAGGGAGGATCACAGTTCAATTCCAGGGAGTGGATATGTCTCTGATTGAACCGGAAAATAAAGAGAATATTGTCTATGAAAAGTCCTTGTCAGCTCTCTTCAAAGAAGACAATATTTCAGTAGGACAATTACTAAGCATAGATGAATTGTACTTCAAACGCAATCTCTGCCTCCACACAATACTCAAATACGATTTGTTAAAGATAGAACATCAGCATGATGTATTTATCGCGTCACACCTACCCAAAGCTCAACAGAATAATGTGTCTAACAACATGATAGTCTCTACAGCAGGTGAAGAACAAGTGCAGCTGTGATACAGGAGCAAGAATAGTCACTGGCTGAATTATATCAGGTTTTCTTTCCTGGAGAATGACCGAGGGCTATGACACTCTGACGAGGAACTTTGTTAATGCTGGATTGTCACAAAGGATTTATTTTATGGAGAAAGACGGAAGGTGATAACACTCTGGCAAGCACTTTGTTAATCCTATGTCGTCGGCATGACATGGCACTCCATGAACTCGCCTCCATGATGATCTACTGTCTCAAAATTGGCACGGAAAAGTGAGGTTAGTAACTGGTCAGTCTGGCATATGGAAGACTAGCCTGCTTAAGCATCTCATTGTGAAGTGAAAGAAGCATTTGACTCCCATGCTAGCCCAGAAGTGCAGTAGGCTAAACATTGCCCATTGCTCACCTGTCCACATCAGCTCCGTCATCTAATACTGTAATATTTTAACCACATCTGCATGTCCCGCACAAGCTGTCCATTACAATTGAGTTGCACCCCACCTGTCCTCATCAGCTCCGTGATCTAATAATATATTAACCACTTCTGCATGTCCCGCACGAACTGTCCATTACAATTGAGTTGTACCCCACCTGTCTGTACCTTCCACATCAGCTCCATGATGTAATAATCTATTAACCACATCTACATGTCCCGCACGAACTGTCCAGTACAATTGAGTTGTACCCCATCTGTCTGTACCTTCCACATCCGCTCCGTGATGCAATAATCTATTAACCACATCTGCATGTCCCGCACGAACTGTCCATCACAATTGAGTTGTACCCCACCTGTCTGTACCTTCCATATCATTTCCATGATGTAATAATCTATTAACCACATCTACATGTTCCTCACGAACTGTCCAGTGCAATTGAGTTGTACCTCACACTGTCTGTACTTCCCACATCACGGATCTGATGTAATAATATATTAATCACATCTACATGTCCCTCAAGAACTGTCCAGTACAATTGAGTTGTACCTCACACTGTCTGTACCTCCCACATCACGGATCTGATGTAATAATATATTAATCACATCTACATGTCCCTCAAGAACTGTCCAGTACAATTGAGTTGTACCTCACACTGTCTGTACCTCCCACATCAGCTCCGTGATGTAATAATCTATTAACCACATCTACATGTCCTGCACAAGCTGTCCATTACAATTGAGTTGCACCCCACCAGTGTGTACCTTCCACATAAGCTCTGTGATGTAATAATATATTAACCACATCTACATGCCACGCATAAGTTACCCAGTGCAATGGAGTGTTACCCTCCCTATCCTTAACTCCCACATCTGCTTCATTCTGCTATTAATTTATGGTAAGAGTGCACAAAACAGAGTCATAGTCTCTGACTGATCTCACTTCAGAATCTCAGAAGCACGTAGGGAAGGTCACAGTTCAATTCCAGGGAGTGAATATGTCTCTGATTGGACCAGAAAATAAAGAGAATATTGTCAATGGAAAGTCCTTGTCAGCTCTCTTCAAAGAAGACAATATTTCAGTAGGACAATTACTAAGCATAGATGAATTGTACTTCAAACGCAATCTCTGCCTCCACACAATACTCAAATACGATTTGTTAAAGATAGAACATCAGCATGTTGTATTTATCGCGTCACACCTACCCAAAGCTCAACAGAATAATGTGTCTAACAACATGATAGTCTCTACAGCAGGTGAAGAACAAGTGCAGCTGTGATACAGGAGCAAGAATAGTCACTGGCTGAATTATATCAGGTTTTCTTTCCTGGAGAATGACCGAGGGCTATGACACTCTGACGAGGAACTTTGTTAATGCTGGATTGTCACAAAGGATTTATTTTATGGAGAAAGACGGAAGGTGATAACACACTGGCAAGCACTTTGTTAATCCTATGTCGTCGGCATGACATGGCACTCCAAGAACTCGCCTCCATGATGATCTACTGTCTCAAAATTGGCACGGAAAAGTGAGGTTAGTAACTGGTCAGCCTGGCATATGGAAGACTAGCCTGCTTAAGCATCTCATTGTGAAGTGAAAGAAGCATTTGACTCCCATGCTAGCCCAGAAGTGTAGTAGGCTAAACATTGCCCATTGCTCACCTGTCCACATCAGCTCCGTCATCTAATACTGTAATATTTTAACCACATCTGCATGTCCCGCACAAGCTGTCCATTACAATTGAGTTGCACCCCACCTGTCCTCATCAGCTCCGTGATCTAATAATATATTAACCACTTCTGCATGTCCCGCACGAACTGTCCATTACAATTGAGTTGTACCCCACCTGTCTGTACCTTCCACATCAGCTCCATGATGTAATAATCTATTAACCACATCTACATGTCCCGCACGAACTGTCCAGTACAATTGAGTTGTACCCCATCTGTCTGTACCTTCCACATCAGCTCCGTGATGCAATAATCTATTAACCACATCTGCATGTCCCGCACGAACTGTCCAGTACAATTGAGTTGTACCCCATCTGTCTGTACCTTCCACATCAGCTCCGTGATGCAATAATCTATTAACCACATCTGCATGTCCCGCACGAACTGTCCATCACAATTGAGTTGTACCCCACCTGTCTGTACCTTCCATATCATTTCCATGATGTAATAATCTATTAACCACATCTACATGTTCCTCACGAACTGTCCAGTGCAATTGAGTTGTACCTCACACTGTCTGTACCTCCCACATCACGGATCTGATGTAATAATATATTAATCACATCTACATGTCCCTCAAGAACTGTCCAGTACAATTGAGTTGTACCTCACACTGTCTGTACCTCCCACATCACGGATCTGATGTAATAATATATTAATCACATCTACATGTCCCTCAAGAACTGTCCATTACAATTGAGTTGTACCTCACACTGTCTGTACCTCCCACATCAGCTCCGTGATGTAATAATCTATTAACCACATCTACATGTCCCGCACAAGCTGTCCATTACAATTAAGTTGCACCCCACCTGTCCTCATCAGCTCCGTGATCTAATAATATATTTACCACTTCTGCATGTCCCGCACGAACTGTCCATTACAATTGAGTTGTACCCCACCTGTCTGTACCTTCCACATCACCTCCATGATGTAATAATCTATTAACCACATCTACATGTCCCGCACGAACTGTCCAGTACAATTGAGTTGTACCCCATCTGTCTGTACCTTCCACATCAGCTCCGTGATGCAATAATCTATTAACCACTTCTGCATGTCCCGCACGAACTGTCCATTACAATTGAGTTGTACCCCACCTGTGTATACCTTCCACATAAGCTCTGTGATGTAATAATATATTAACCACATCTACATGCCACGCATAAGTTACCCAGTGCAATGGAGTGTCACCCTCCCTATCCTTAACTCCCACATCTGCTTCATTCTGCTATTAATTTATGGTAAGAGTGCACAAAACAGACTCATAGTCTCTGACTGATCTCACTTCAGAATCTCAGAAGCACGTAGGGAAGGTCACAGTTCAATTCCAGGGAGTGAATATGTCTCTGATTGGACCAGAAAATAAAGAGAATATTGTCAATGGAAAGTCGTTGTCAGCTCTCCTCAAAGAAGACAATATTTCAGTAGGACAATTACTGAGCATAGATGAATTGTACTTCAAGTGCAATCTCTGCCTCCACACAATACTCAAATTCGATGTGTTAAAGAATGAACATCAGCATGATGTATTTATCGTTTCACACCTACCCGAAGCTAAACAGAAAAATGTGTCTAACAGCATGATAGTCTCTACAGCAGGTGAAGAACAAGTGCAGCTGTGATACAGGGGCAAGAATAGTCACTGGCTGGATTATTATCAAAGGATTATTTTTCTGGAGAAAGCCCAAAGGCGGTAACACTCTGGCAAGGAACTTGGTTAATCCTATGTCGTCAGCATGACACGGCATTCCAAGAACTTGCCTCCATCATGGTCTACTGTCTCAAAATTGGCATGAAAAAGTGAGGTTAGTAACTGGTCAGCCTGGCATATGGAAGACTAGCCTGCTTAAGCATCTCATTGTGGAGGGAAAGAAGCATTTGACTTCCATGCTAGCCCAGAAGTGCAGTAGGCTAAACATTGCCCATTGGTGATCACTTCCCTATCCCCACCCCATATGTGAGTGAACAAATAATATAGAGAGCATTTAACTGTTTTTTTCTTATCTTTGTGTGTTTTGACTTGTAGTTTCATTGTAATTTTCCCACCAGGGAGAGTGTCCCCCATTTGCAAATACTCCAAATCTATATTATGTTTTAACAGAGTCGTTGGATTACCTCCTGGCACGAGAATCATTTGTTATTGAAGACCTTAGTAACTATTTACCTCTACCAAACACCAGAGCCTCGGAATATCTACTAACATCATCGAAGAAAGAAAGAAAGAAAGAAAGAAAGAAAGAGAAGACATACCACTACCTCAAAAATGTTATGGAACCGGAGCCATGATCGACCGGACTTGGACAACGGCCAACTTTGAGTTGAGGCATGTGTTTACACGTCTGACGGTCCATGGTTTTAACCACCTTATTTGCATAATTCCATGAACCAACAGTGATGTGTGTATGCCAACTATGTGGACAAGCATTTGATCGCTACCACTTAGAGTTCTGTAGGAAAAGGAAATAATATATTAACCACGTCTACATATCCCGCACGAGCTGTCCATTACAATTGAGTTGTACCCCACCTGTCCACATCAGCTCAGTGATCTAATAATATATGAACTACGTCTGCATGTCCCGCACGAACTGTCCATTACAATTGAGTTGTACCCCACCTGTCTGTACCTTCCACATCAGCTCTATGATGTAATAATATATTAACCACATGTACATGCCACGCATAAGTTACCCAGTGCAATGGAGTGTCACCCTCCCTATCCTTAACTCCCACATCTGCTTCATTCTGCTATTACTTTATGCTAAGAGTGCACAAAACAGGGTCATAGTCTCTGAGTGATCTCACTTCAGAATCTCAGAAGCATGTAGGGAAGGTCACAGTTCAATTCCAGGGAGTGAATGTGTCTCTGATTGGACCAGAAAATAAAGAGAATATTGTCAATGGAAAGTCGTTGTCAGCTCTCCTCAAAGAAGACAATATTTCATTAGGACAATTACTAAGCATAGATGAATTGTACTTCAAGTGCAATCTCTTCCTACACACTAGGCTATACTCAAATTCGATGTGTGAAAGAATGAACATCAGCATGATGTATTTATCGTTTCACACCTACCCAAAGCTCAACAGAATAATGTGTCTAACAGCATGATAGTCTCTACAGCAGGTGAAGAACAAGTGCAGCTGTGATACAGGGGCAAGAATAGTCACTGGCTGGATTATTATCAAAGGATTATTTTTCTGGAGAAAGCCCGAAGGCGGTAATACTCTGGCAAGGAACTTGGTTAATCCTATGTCGTCAGCATGACACGGCATTCCAAGAACTTGCCTCCTTCATGGTCTACTGTCTCAAAATTGGCATGAAAAAGTGAGGTTAGTAACTGGTCAGCCTGGCATATGGAAGACTAGTCTTCTTAAGCATCTCATTGTGGAGAGAAAGAAGCATTTGACTCCCATGCTAGCCCAGAAGTGCAGTAGGCTAAACATTGCCCATTGGTGATCACTTCCCGATCCTCACCCCATATGTGAGTGAAGAAATAATATAGAGAGAATTTAACTGTTTTTTTCTTATCTTTGTGTGTTTTGACTTGTAGTTTCATTGTAATTTTCCCACCAGGGAGAGTTTCCCCCATTTGCAAACACTCCAAATCTATATTATGTTTCAACAGAGTCGTTGTATTACCTCCTGGAACGAGAATCATTTGTTATTGAAGACCTTAGTAACTATTTACCTCTACCAAACACCAGAGCCTCGGAAATTCTACTAACATCATCGAAGAAAGGAAGATAGAAAGAAAGAAAGAAAGAGAAGACATACCGGTACGTCCAAAATTTTATGGAACCGGAGACATGATCGACCGGACGTGGACAACGGCCAACTTTGAGTTGAGGCATGTGTTTACACGTCTGGCGGTCCATGGTTTTCACCACCTTATTTGCATAATTCCATGAACCAACAGTGATGTGTGTATGCCAACTATGTGGACAAGCATGTGATCGCTGCCACTTAGAGCTCTGTAGGAAAAGGAAATAATAAATAATAACCACGTCTACATATCCCGCACGAGCTGTCCATTACAATTGAGTTGTACCCTACCTGTCCACATCATCTCAGTGATCTAATAATGTATGAACTACGTCTGCATGTCCCGCACGAACTGTCCATTACAATTGAGTTGTACCCCACCTGTCTGTACCTTCCACATCAGCTCCATGATGTAATAATATATTAACCACATCTACATGCCACGCATAAGTTGTCCAGTGCAATGGAGTGTCACCCTCCCTATCCTTAACTCCCACATCTGCTTCATTCTGCTATTACTTTATGCTAAGAGTGCACAAAACAGAGTCATAGTCTCTGAGAAACTCAGAAGCACGTAGGGAAGGTCACAGTTCAATTCCAGGGAGTGGATGTGTCTCTGATTGGACCGGAAAATAAAGAGAATATTGTCAATGGAAAGTCCTCAAAGGAGACAATACTTCAGTAGGACAATTACTAAGCATAGATGAACTGTTCTTCAAAAGCAATCTCTTCCTTCACACTAGACTCTACTCAATTTCGATGTGTTAAAGAATGAACATCAGAATGATGTATTTATCAAGTCACACCCACCCAAAGTTCAACAGAATAATTTGTCTAACAGCATGATAATCTCCACAGCAGGTGAAGAACGAGTGTAGCTGCGATACAAGGGCAAGAATATTATTGGCTGGATTATATCAAAGGATTATTTTTCTGGATAAAGCCCGAAGGCAATAACACTCTGGAAAGGAACTTTGTTAATCCTATGTCATCAGCATGACACGGCATTCCAAGAACTTACCTCCATCATGGTCTACTGTCTCAAAATTGGCATGAAAAAGTGAGGTTAGTAACTGGTCAGCTTGGCATAAGGAAGACTAGCCTGCTTAAGCATCTCATTGTGGAGTGAAAGAAGCATTTGACTCCCGTGCTAGCCCTGAAGTGCAGTAGGCTAATCATTGCCCATTGGTGATCAATTCCCTATCCCCACCCCATATGTGAGTGAACAAATATAATAGAGAGAATGTAACTGTTTTTTTTTAAATTATCTTTGTGTGTTTTGAATTGTAGTTTCATTGTAAATTTTCCACCAGGGAGAATGTCCCCCATTTGCAAATACTCTAAATCTATATTATGTTTTAACAGAGTCGTTGTCTGATTACCTCCTGGCACGAGAATCATGTGTTATTGAACACCAGAGCGTCGGAAAATCTACTAACATCACCGAAGAAAAAGAAGAGAAGACATACCTCAAATATTTTATGGAACCGGAGCCATGATCGACCGGACGTGGACCACGGCCAACTTTGAGTTGAGGCATGTGTTTAGCCTCGGAAAATCTACTAACATCATCGAAGAAAAAGAAGAGAAGACATACCTCAAATATTTTATGGAACCGGAGCCATGATCGACCGGACGTGGACCACGGCCAACTTTGAGTTGAGGCATGTGTTTACAGGTCTGGCGGTCCATGGTTTTCACCACCTTATTTGCATCTGGTAACCAAGTTCTGAACTAATAATCATTGACGGTGGCATTTGGTGGCAAAAGTAGGAACTAAGTTACTTGAATAAATTCAATGTCTGCAGTCTTTACTTTAATTGAAAACAGATAACACACACTAATACAGCCATCACAATTAACACCGGTTATCAGACAGATTCTACACACACCCAAAGTACACGGGGCTACATGACCGCATTATCACAGCCCCTAAACTGAGAAACAACCAACCAGGGTAAGAAAAGCAGAGGTAGACCAAGGTGACGATGGTTAGATTCAGTGTTGAGATATTTCAAAGCGAGAGTTGTAAAAGCAGAGGAGGCCACAGTGCTAACTGCTAATAGGGGATCATGGAAGTGACTTGCTTGCAAACAGAGGCTTGCAGACTGAACTGGACTCTGAAAAGCAAAACAGTCTCAAATGATTCTGTATGTATGTATGTAACTAAAAGTAATCTATTAACACTCGTAACTAGTTAGTTATTGTTGTTTTAAGGGGCGGAACTATGAGGCCATCTGCCCCTCTTAACCCATTGACCGCCAACGTCCGATTGATCAGACTTCGGAGTTCAGCTGAAAAATGCCAACGTCCGATTGATCGGAAGTTCTGAAAAAATGTATTTTCCAAGTTACTTATTCGTTTTAATAGTTCACAATATATTTTTTGGTCTAGTAGTGGATTAAATAAGACTATATACAACAAGTTTTAAAGTCTGTCACACTGAGGAACTTGCTGCTGAGTAACCAAGCGCAAATTGAGCTATTGCGGGCGGGCAACGGACCCTTTCACCTTTTCCCTAGAAGATAAGCTGGGGAGGTTGCAGAGAGAAGCAGAACGTGCAGGACTGATGATCAACACCAACAAGACCAAAGAGATGAGGATAAATTCTGACGTCACGACTAGCTTGACAGTCAACGGAAAGGAAATTGAGTGAGTTGAGTCCTTCCTCTACCTTGGGAGTATAGTCACAAATGATGGGGGAGCAGAAGAAGATGTTCGAAGCCGTATCAGGAAGGCAAATGGTGCCTTTGTCCAGCTCTACCCCATCTGGAGAAATAGAAACATTTCCAGGAAGACCAAGCTCCGCCTTTTCAATAGCAACGTAAAGTCGATTCTTCTCTATGGCTGTGAAACATGGAAAGTCACAAAACCGATCAACAACCAGCTACAGGTGTTCATTAACAGATGTCTGCGTTGCATCATGAATGTGAGGTGGCCGGACATAATCTCAAATGAAGATCTTTGGACCTTCACCAATCAACAACCGATTAGCATCCAGATCAAGGAGAGGAAATAGCGCTGGATCGGTCACACACTAAGGAACCCGGACGGAGCTGTTGAGAGGGCGGCGCTAGACTGGAATCCTCAAGGTGCCAGGAAGCGAGGTCGGCCTAAGAAGACCTGGAAGAGGACGATCGAAAATGAAATTGCAGAGGTGGACAAGAACTGGAGTCAAGTGAAGAGAATGGCCAGGAACCGTACTGCGTGGAGAAATTTCGCCAAGGCCCTATGCTCCAGAAGGAGCGGCAGGAATTAAGTAAGTAAGTAACACTGAGGAACTTGCTGCTGAGTAACCAAGCGCAAATTGAGTTATTGCGGGTGGGCAACGGACTCTTTCACCTTTTACAGGGGGAAAAAAATGAACGCAATTGTTCCGTATACAGCAAGATTAGTACAATTCGAGGTAGTAGAAGGAAAAAGATCAGATACATTTGTAAAGAATGTAATAAGAGTGTACCAGTACATCCTTTGTGCCTCTCTAATCACAATTGCTAGGACGCGAAATAAACATGTCTAAATACTAGGTAATTAGTTTCTTTTCATCCAAGAAGTGAATTCTGGAGTGTTCAGCTTTTGTGAAGTAGTGAAATAGACATTAGTAAACATTTTTTAATTAAAACTAGCCTGGAACTGCCGCCATTTGCATATAATGTAAGAATTAGAAAATTTCATATAATAATAAAAATAATAATAAATTATTGTAGCTGTAATATTTTATAGAAAGCTCAAATTTTTACAGACTATGTAATATTGGAAACATCAGCTCCCTAAAATAAAGCAGTTTTCGATGGTAAACATATGTTTTATTCTTAACGATTTTTGATCATGAATTTTCTTTTAAAATTTTTCAATTAAATATTTATTTCACTTATCACTCCATTTAATATAAATTATAGAATAAGAGTACATTAAGTTACATTAATAAAACACCCAGAGCATTACCTTCAAAACAAAACAAAAGATCATCCAATATACACAAATAGTTCAGAAGTTATTACGTATAATTTACCGCAGGGTAAAAAGTGCAGATTAGGCCTTGGCAATATAGGGTACGGACACCGCGTATATGGCTGGCGGTCAAAGGGTTAACATAGATTAAAATACACAAATTAGGAATGGAATTTAAAATTTGAAAAGACCGAAAATTAATAAAACAAAAAATTAAATAAAACTAATAATTATGAAAATAAACAAAAAATATGGAAAAACATAAATCATCATTCAAAAACGAACAAGTCGTTGAGTCAATGTTCACTGGAAAATTTAGATTGCTGGCCCTAACCCACTCTCACTTATATAGCGGATGACGAGATCAGCACACTCGTAACTCATCACCTCAGTATTGTGCTCACTTTTGGCCCATATTGACAAAATGAACTGATTAATTTAGTGTGCAACACCTATTGAAGGAATTCCAACTATTCAATACACTATTAATTATAAACTTTCCAAAGAAGTACCATGTTTCAAGAACTCGAGGTCTCTTCCTCAGCTTCTTATATGACTCATATATGAGGGCAGATCGGTGGTCGTGTTCACTCTAGTTCTCTTCCTCAGCTTCTTATATGACTCATATATGAGGGCAGATCGCTGGTCCTGTTTACAATAATCTGCAATCAAATTAAACACTGATTTACTACATTTCAAAGAACTTCTTGATCTGGAAATTACCCACCGAATTCAGGCTGCCTGGTTAAACTGAAAAAGGTTATCTGGTATTCTCTGTGACAAGAGACTGAATATCCAACTAAAGGGTAAAGCCTATAAATGTGCAGAGACCCGCAATGCTATACGGAGCAGAAACTTGGCCAACAGTGCAGTCACAGTGCAAGCGACTGGAAGTAGCTGAAATGAAGATGCTAAGATGGATGTGTGGTGTAACAAGAAACGATCACTTCAAAAACACCTTCATACTAGGCAGCGTAAAAGTGATTGAAATATCAAAAAAGGTGCTCTGGTATGGCCACATTAAGCGCAGGGATGAGAGTTATGTAGGAAGGCGAGTGCTTGATCTGGAGATGGAAGGCAAAAGGGAAAGAGGCAGGCCTAGAAGAAGATGGATGGACTGCATGCAGGATGATCTCCGGGAGAAGCAGTTAACAGAAAACACCATTTGGGACTGAGGAAAATGGAAACGACTTGTCAGAAACGTCGACCCCGCATGAACGGGAAAAGACGAAGAAGAAGTTGTGTTGTGTTTATGGAAGCCATTATGGTATTTAACCTTTTAAGTGGCAAGTTACCAGTTAGATGTTTGCTACCTCAGTTCTTAGTTTTTTCATTCGCATGTAAAAGATAATTGTAAAAGCTGTAATTTTTAACTTATCAGGAGGGTGAAAAAAAAGGAAGTTTGTGGTTTTATGAGGCCGTTAATCTCACGTTCATGAGTCACAGGACCTCATTTTTTTACGTGGAATCTGAACCACAGGTCATGGCATTTCACTTTGAAAATCTCACATGTAATGACCGGGAATCAAACCTCGTCTACCTCGTTGAAAGCTTGACCATTGCGCCACCACGCCCCTCTCCCCCAAATATTTATAGGATTTGTGTCTTTATTAATCTAAATGCAAATTTAAAACAAAATAAAAAACAAAATTAATAGTTTTGTTCCTACACTTGTATCATCTCCTCACCAGGTATAGGGCATGAAAAATGAAAATCCACAGCCTGCTTCCAGTCTCCGACCGGGTCAGGAATGGAATGAATGAAGCCCCCAACTAGCGGCGAGGATATGAACTGTGCCGGCTGCCGAGGCCTGACGCACTCCTCTGGGACAATGATTAAATGAATGACAGATGAAATGAAATGATAGTGGAGAGTGTTGCTGGAACGAAATTGTGACAGGGAAAACCGGAGTACCCGGAGAAAACCCTGTCTGCCTCCGTTTTGTCCAGCACAGATCTCACATGGAGTGACCGGGATTTGAACCACGGACCCAGCGGTGAGAGGCCGGCGTGCTGCCGCCTAAGCCACGGAGGCTCGTATAGGGCATAAAACAAAATAAATTCCTAAAATAAGTAGAATGGGGAGCGTGATGGCGCAGTGGCTTAGCAGCTTGTTTTTCACCCGGACGGGCGGAGTTCGAATCCTGGTGACAGCAGGGTGGAATTTCCACCTGAAATATCATGTGGCATCAGGAAGGGCACCTAAACTTAAATCCTTGGCCTAAACCAAAATGGGCCAGGTTGACTCTGGCAACGCTAATTAATTGGGATAATTCGAAGATAAAAACAGTAGGCAACTAATACAACTCCACTATACCGGTGGCAAGTCCGGGGCCCTATTCGCAAGAAATGGGGAAGGAGGAGTCGGAGGAGTAACACCTCGTTAAAAAAACTAGGTCCAGTTGACCCGGCTGTAAGGGTCCCTTGCCAGGGTTACGGTGAAGTCCTCAACGGCATTGTTGGTGGAGCGGTTGAACTGCGGTACAGTAATAATGGCGGAAGGGGCCTCCTTGTGCTCGGGAGATAGGAGTAAAAGGTATATGGTCCACATATATCAGGGTAGCGTCTGTCTCAGATTGAGCGGCTACAAACAGCGTCTGTTCCAGATTGGGCGGCTGATTTTAATACTGGGAGGCTTACTACCTCATCAGTTATAACCCCGCTATCCTTCAGGATAGCCTTTCTCAATTATTTTTCTTCACTCATGATGGAAACACAAAGTATTGGATTATCTACCCCAGGTGGTAATTACCCAGGTGGTAATAAATCCACCTCCACATTATTTGGGGTTAGTAGGCCTGCGGAGTCTGGGGAGCCTGCAATGTCATGTAAGAAGAAATATATTGTGTACTTAGCAACACTTAGCATAAACTCTCTCCTTCAGATAGGAAAACTAAAGCAAACATTGGATGTTCTTGAGAAAAATAACATTGTCATCACTGCATTGCAAGAAACACGATTTTGTGATGAAGAAGCTTTTGAGTCTCAGGGATTCAGAATTTATAAAGGAATACCTGGCACAAGAGTTACACAGAACATCCCTCATCTTGGTACAGGTTTTATAGTCCACAAGAAAGCTGTTGAGTCAGTGCTGGATTTGACATCATTCAATGGGAGACTATCCACATTGTCATTTAGATCACTTAATAAAGCCTACACCGTGGTCAATTTTCATGCACCAACGAACTTGTCAAACAAGAAAGACCGAGAGCAAACTAATATATTATGGGAACAATTAGAAGACGTGATTGACAATATTCCAGCACATCACACCACCATCCTACTCGGTGATGTTAACGCTCAAGTAGGAAGAGAGAAAAAGTTTAGGAATACAGTTGGAAACTTTCCCGCACATAAACGAACAAACAAAAATGGCAAACGGCTGATTGACACCTGCAAAAATAACAACCTAGTTCTGAAATCTACTGCGTTTAAACATCTTCCTAGGAAAGCAAAGACATGGAGACATTCAAATTCACTTATGGGTGAATTTCAACTAGATCATGTTGCAATATCAAAAAAATCAGATCGTGAAATCCAAAATGTGAAGGTCCTGCGTAATGCGAATATAGATTCAGACCATTATCTGTCCCTTATTAAAATGAAAGGTATTCCGTTTAGGAACAATAGAGTGAATGTTGAAAAGGGAATAAAAACGCAAAAGTACAACATCGGTGGTCTGAAGTAAAAATAACACTTTTGAGGAAACACTCCACAACAAACCAAAAGATGAAACATGGTCTACTTTAAGGAACGCCACTTTTACTGTGGCTTCGGAATCCATTCCTCTCGATAGAACGCGCAAGCACCCTTGGTGGAACGATCAATGTGATCACGCACTAGAGGAAAGAAGAAAAGCTTGGATCAAGTGGAATAACAAGAAAGACGATGTGAACCTTAAGAACTATCTCTGCATCAGGAAAGAAACTTGTAAAATTTTAAAATTGGCAAAAAGAAATTTCCACAAATCACAAATTATTCAAATTGAAGATGATTTTCAAAGACACAAAACAAGGGATTTCTATCAAAGTTTTAAGCACCAACTGTCCAAATACGTCGCCCCTACTCTTCACATCCGAGGATCTGATGGTAAACTTAATCTCAATAATAATGACTGTGCTAAAGCCTTTGGAGAATATTTTGAAACCCTTTTGAACACAGACATACCTACTGAACAACTTGCTTTCCATCCTAGCGTTGCATACCACGACAGTTCACCACCCTCCGTCGAAGAAATAACACAAATCATCAAGGGGCTAAAAAATAATAAGGAGGATAGTATTGTGGCTGAATTATGGAAATATGCAGATAATGACTCCATCATTTGTCTCCAGAAAACCATTGAAGAAATATGGCATAGTGAAAAATTGCCGGAGGATTGGACTTCCGCCATCATTCATCCTATACATAAGAAAGGGGATAAATCCGACCCAAATAATTGAGTCGTCTAGTATCAAAACCGGCCAAGTCACTGAAGGCATATTTTTCAGTATGGATGAAAA
The DNA here is from genome assembly GCA_946902985.2 of Meconema thalassinum. Taxonomy (NCBI): domain Eukaryota; kingdom Metazoa; phylum Arthropoda; class Insecta; order Orthoptera; family Tettigoniidae; genus Meconema; species Meconema thalassinum. The sequence goes on along the minus strand of OX336388.2, from coordinate 98,556,691 downwards.
ACCTCTAGAGACAAAGCAATGGTGGTCACAAAAGATTTTATTGCATAGTTATATCCATAATGGTTTAATATTTAAGTTTTGCTATTTTGAGAAATCTGATTCATAATGAACCCTTCTTTTTTGCTAATATTAATTTTTACTTGGCCGTTTTTGTTGCAATTTTGTATAATTTTAGTCCTTTTTTGTAAAACATTTTAAATTCCAAATTCCAGTGAAGAAAGGCAATTAAATTAAAATAAATTGACATTTTAACTATCTGTTTTTATTGCAATAAAAACGAAAGTATTCTGCTTAAATTGGATAGTAGCCTAATATGAAGATGAACATCAGAAAGCTGAGGAGAATACAAAATAGGTATTATATCATTAAAAGTTAGTAGTTCACTAGATCTTGAACACAGTAAAAGAAAATGAGTCACTTATGTTAATAGAATCATTATTAAAATAGGAACAATATACACGTTACACTACACAATAATGACAAAATACAAGCACACAGGAAATACGATTGCTTTCGCGCCAATGCGGTAAGAAGCCCGCGAATACGGAAGTCAGTGTTGCAAACGAACAAAATACAAATTATTATGACTTCGAAGAGTAAACCAAGTAAGGAACAATGTTGCCTACTGATATCACATTCATGCGTAATCTAACAACGCTAGATTCCAGACAATAATGCTGCGACATGAAGATTGCTACTCGTTCTTTGACATGGCCGGTTTTGAAAGCACTGCCTGCATGACTTGGCCCATTCTGTTGCACGACCAAGAATTCAGTGCTGTGTAACATGAAGACATGGACGATTTTGAAGCATATTCTTGTTTCGCCTGATAGTGCTGTACTTCTACTTCAAATTGGTAACCATAACTCATTTTCGTAAATTTTGTGACTTGGCCGGTTTTGATACTAGACGACTCAATTATAGAGGTATTTCACTTGTATCGGTAACGTACAAAATATTTGCAAGGGCTCTTCTGAACAGAGCAGAACCGATATTAGACCGTCAGTTAGGGGAATATCAAGCTGGTTTCAGGAAATCAAGATCCTGTCCTGAACAAATTCATAACATTAAGACCATAATTTCCTACTGTACGGTACGATCAAAACCTTATGTTGTGATTTTTGTGGACTTTCAAAAGGCTTATGATTGCATTCATAGAGACTCAATAATTAACACCTTACGTGAGTTTGGCCTAGACAATAAATCAATTAATTTGTTCAAAGCAAGCTTAGAAAACACCATTTCTAAGGTCAAATTTCGTGGTGAATTGTCCGAAGCCTTTGCAATCGAGACTGGCTGTAGACAAGGTGATCTGGGATCACCGATGCTGTTCAACTGTGTCTTGGAAAAAATTATAAGAGAATGGTTAACAATCTTACCAAATAATTATGGTATTCGAATTGGTTATAAAAAAGAAGACCTGAATATAAACTGTCTCGCTTTTGCAGATGACATTGCTTTGTTCGTTAATATAATGGAAGAGGCCACTGACCAACTTAATAAACTACAAACCATAGCTGCTAAAACTGGACTTAAAGTGGCCTTCCATAAAAGTAATTTTATCACAAATGTCAAAGATGCCTCAACATTCATCACGATTGGTTTGCAAAAAATCAAAAAAGTCCGAAAATGTAAATACCTAGAGGAATGGATTACCCCTAATAATTCAGAAATAGCTGCCATTGAGAGCAGATGTAACAAATTGGAAGGTGCCATTCAAACCTGCAAAAACATTTACAAAAGTAAAAGCTTGTCCCGGAATGTCAAACTTTGTCATTATAACACAGTAATTAGGCCATCAGCACTGTATGCCGCAGAATGCTTACAGGTGACAAACAAAGGTCCATTGAGAAAATTAGAACTTAAGGATCGGAAAATTCTAAGGAAAATATTAGGACCTGTTAATGATAATGGTACTTACAGAAGAAGACATAACAATGAATTATTTGAACATATAGAAGATTTGGTGAGTGTGATGAGAAAAAGGAGAATGTCTTTCTTTGGACATTTGGAGTGGATGGAGCATCATCGACTTTCATATCGAATCCACTCATCAATATCTAAAAAAAATTCCTATTGTAAATGGTCGATGCAAGTTAAAAAGAACCTAACAGAAGCTCGAATCAATCAAGCTCTGGTTTGGGATAGGAACCTGTTCAGAAAGGCGGTTAAATCAACCAGTAATCTACACCCTTTAACATCTGTGGTGCCTCGCCCTCACTGCAAGTGGACGGAAGAAAGGAGAGCAGAACATTCGTCAAGAATGAAGATCTACTGGCAGACAAGAAAACAAGCATTACAGTGATCATATGAGTGAAGAACATCGTGGTCCACTGATGGCCGAAACGTCTCAAAAGAAAAAAAAGGCAACTAATACATGTTTCTCATTCCTAATGGTTAATAACTGAAGGATTCTTTGATCTGAAATCGAAACAAGCCAAGAAGAACTTGCTTTTTGTTCCATCATGGTTGTTTACATCACTGATGAATTCCAGCTGTAGAGGACAGGCATCTACAAAATGCTCTGTAAGTTACTTCCAGAAGCAGAAATTCAAAGTCAAGTAGTACTTACTACATATTGCCCAACAGTTGGCAGAACATGCCAGAGATAGAGAGCAAACAGCCACATGTAGGTGTGGTAAATATATTATTAGATCATGGAGCCGGTCTGGGAATTAACGACAGATGCGGTAAATATTATTATTACATCACAGAGCTGATGACAAGAGGGGAAAGACAAGGAAAGGGCACTATGAAAATTGGAAGTCAGAGTTTGGAAATTGTGGACACGTTCAAATACCTAGGAAGTGAATTAATGCAAACTGGTAGGTTGACATGGAGATTGGCAGGAGGGTAGAGCAGAGCAATTCATTCTATCAAAGGGTAAGAAAACTTGTTTGGGATAAGGAAGTACCAAGGAAAAGCTACAAGGTAATGTATAAAGTGTACTATGTACCCATATTGACCTATGCAGTTGAGACTTGGACCTTGACAAGCAGGCAAGAGAGTAGAATCCAAGCCAGTGAAACGAAATTCCCAAGAAGTATGATAGGAAAGACAAGGACAGACAGAGTGAGGAATGAAGATGTTAGGAAGGAAGTTGGGATGGGAAAACTAAATGAGAGAATTGAGAAGAATAAACTAAGGTGGTTTGGACATGTAAAGGGGATGGAGGAAAATATAATACCAAGACAAATGCTGGAGACAAAGTGCAATGGTACGAGAGCAAGAGGAAGACCTAGAACAAGGTGGATCGATTCAGTGAAGAACAGCGAAAGAAAAGAAATCTGGACTGGGACAAGATCGTGGAAGACGAATGGTGGAAGGAAAGAGGAAAGTGGAGAAGTGCCATAAATACCCCGACCTGGCAGGAACTGGATAAGGGGGAATGATGATGATGATGCTGATGTGGGAGCTACAGACAGTGTGGGGTAGAACTCAATTGTAATGGACAGCTCGTGCGGGAAATGCAGATGTGGTTAATATATTATTACAGAACGGAGCTGATGTGCCTTGTATGTAGGGGATACTTCGTTTACTGCATCAAGAAATAAGTTACAAAGATATTTCCTTTAGTTCTCACGCTGTGAAATAGCAAATTAGATGCTGTCTCACTACAAGTGGACTTTAATTTTTGAAGCAAGGCAAAACATGTTGACAACTCGTTCCAGAGTGAGCTCTTCAGGACAATTACCAAGATTATATAAGTACTATTACTGCAGATGGAACCCTCAGACCTGAAATATATGCAAGTATTTCGGGCATATCTCAACAGATGGCTTTAGTATTCCAGAAATTGTGAAGCGAAATGCACTTTAAAAATAACGGAACAAACGTCTATGTTACATCGCTTCCGGCTTGAACACGGCAATAATGTTATGAAGAGAAAGGTTATCATGAACACATTCTAGTCCAGAGGCTATTCTGGTGTTATCAGCTGTGCATTACTATGCTTATTTTTGCAAATTAATGTTCTGAAACCAAAAGGTAAAGCACCTTAGTTGTATTTTGAAACTTAATTAAAATACCTCGACCACGGCAAAGAAACTAGTTCATTCGCGTTTTACATTTAAAGGAACATTATTTTCACAGACTAATGCATTATAAGTAGGCTTGCCATACGTCCCGGTTTGACCAGGACAGTCCCGGTATTTTGCTCTTGTCCCAGTATCCCGCCCGGTTTTATCAATGTCCCGGAAAACGGCTGTAAGATGTAAAAAGTAATATATTTATGTGTCAGAAAACTGTATCTAAATGAGGATCATTATAACACTATTTTTCATAATGAAACAGTTTCTCCAGCCAATCAGAGCTCAAGAAACAGTTGTTTGACCAATTAGATAAGGATACCTTCGTGCATGCGATCAAAATCCAACATGTCTATATAAATTACCGAAAGTGCACCGTGCATATGTTCGCGTAAATAAACTGGTGAATATGAGACTAGAAATAGCACACTATATACCTTAATATCCCCTACTCCAATTTCAACATAGCGCATTGCTTTCAAACGACTTCAGTGACAGTTTGACTGAATGCAGATGCACATCGGCAGGCTGTAAACATTGCCAAGCACACAGAGCGCATGCGTCGGTCAGTCAGAGCACTTGGAAAACAGAGATATCCTACCCAGTGCTTGCACTCTGATCACAAAATTCTAGAGACTGAATCTCAACAGATATTTATGAATATTTATGTTACAACATATAAAATAAAGTTATAATTATCGTCGAACATAAACAGTCGTATGCAACTCGCCTATAATGGTAATTAAGACACTCGTATGGAAATTATAAAACTCGGTTACGCTCGTTTTATAAACATACTCGTGTCTTAATTATTGCCATTATAGGCTCGTTGCATAATGTACTATTATGAATCGGTTACTTTTCAACAATCAACGTCGTTTTTGTTTTTCTTTTAAATGTTTTTGTAGTTAGACAAAAAGTTATAGTTTTTCAAAAAATAATAAGATTTGGTAATTGTTCAATTAAACAATTTTATGAAGTATTTTAAATTGTATTTTATTAACACTTCTTTCTAGGTGCTAGACCAGAAAAAATATCATTAGGTAAAAAGGAAAAATTATATATTTTTATGTAGCAAAAATTCCTTTTTATTTTTAAAATGTGTGTAGAACTAACCATTTAGGATGCCAGATTCCCCCCTCCCGTCACTTGCAAAGCTTAAAAAAAAGGTTTAAGACTCACCATTTTGCTTCTAATTTAAGAAAAAAATCCCGGACGCCCCGGTAAAGCCATCCCATAATAATGTGTCCAGGTTTTACTCACCAAAAATATGGCAAGGCTAATTATAAGTAGGTTCAAACAATAACGTTAAACTTAAAATACTGTTATTCTATTCTCCATTATGTGTGAGTGAGTGCGCGCACTGTAGTGTGTTGGTAAACGGAACGAAAGTCTATGTTACGTCTTAAACGCGTAGCCCTGATATGCAGACAACACTCACCTTTATTCCTGTTTTCTCAATAAGTAAGAAATCTAACATAAACGTTTGCTCCTGCATAGGCTTCAATTCACAAATTGGTATGTCCTCAGACCTTAACAAAAAAATACACCCTGATTTACTTCCAGTGTTAAGCACATCTTTGAATTGTGTCAACAAGTATATTTTATTCTTATGCTTCCTCGACCTACAAGGCTGCTAATATACAAAGCTTAACAATCATAATGAGGTGAAAGAAGAAAAATGAGAAGGTTAACACAATACGAGTAATGAACTATGAAATGTATAATAATCATCATCATCATCATCATCCAAGTCCCACTTCAGTCACCCGGGTGTGGTTTACAAGCCTCCTCCACTCCTTTCAGTCCTTCCATTTTTCCTGTTCCATCACTTCTGCCACATCCAATCCAGCTTCTCCAATGTCCTTCAAAATTTGGTCCAACCACCTTCTTCTCGGTCTTCCAATTCGTCTCTTTCCCTTGACTTCTCTTTCTAATTCCCTTCTTGCTACTCTTTCTTTACCCATTCTTTTTAGATGTCCGAACCAACATAACCTTGCTTTCTGTATCTTCTGATTTAACGGTTAAATATTTAACTCTTCTCTGATTTTAGTACATATTTTGAATTCTATCCCTACTTGTCTTTTTAGCCGAAGTTCTTAAAAATGTAATTTCTACTGCTTGTATCTTACTATTTTGCCTTTTATTCGTTACCAGTGTTTCCAGTCCATATCTTACAATTGGTATGAAATACTGTTTATATAATATTAATTTCGTTCTCTTGGGTACTTTGTCATCCCATAAAAGTTCTCTGACTTGTCTTTTATTAATTTCAATGTTGATGTCATTACTTCCATTTACCGGGTGAGTTAGCCGAGGTCGTTGCAGCATGACTGTTGGCAGTCGCTCACATCCGGGAGGCGAGGAGGTTCGAATCCCCCCGCCGGCAACCTTGAAGATGGTCTTCTGTGGTTTCCCATCTTCCTTCCAGGCAAATGCCGGGGTTGGTCCTTAACTATAGGCCACAGCCGCTACCTTCCAACTTTCCTCCCCAACGGTACTTGTAGCTCACCCATTGGGCGTCCGTCTCGAAGCAGCTACAAAACTGGCGAGCCGAACATGTCCTCGGACACTCCCGGCACTAAAAGCCATACGCTAAAAAAAAAAAAAAAAAAAATTACTTCCATTTATAGTGCTACGTAGATATGAAAAGATATGAAAACACATAAGACACATATAAATTAGAATAAAAGACCGGAAGAATGGCTAAGCCTCAACTAAAGATAATTAAAATAGCTATTCAGCCTTAAAATACACATAATATACGAATATAGGTGATTTCTCAAAATACTAATGGATCCTTTAAGGGCTGTTACTGCTATGGTATTAATGGTGGCATTTGAGATATGAAATTTTCTACACGTTGCAGCTAAAAGAGGAGGTATTGTTCCCCGGGCCCCCACTAATAACACAATAACTTCTATTTCTTAAAGGCGGTATTTTTCCTCGTTCATGTAGAGTACAAAATAGAAATTATCGAATGAATGTTCTTTAGAAAATTCCCTTATTTTTACATGGTGTCCACAGGCAGGAAAAGTCAGGAAAAAGTTGAAAAAATGGTGTGTCAGGAAAAAAAATGGCAAAAAGTATTAGAAAGTCAGGAATTTTATATTAACGCTACAGTATTTTTTGTTTTACGGCCATATTTTAATGTTACTAGTTCAACTAATCTCTGAAAATAAAAAGCAATCACTCACTGGACATTATGGTAAGTTTCAATTTTTACAGTACATCATAGTAAAAACCTCTTTTACCTATTTTTTGGCGTTGGCGTAGGGATGAGGCGACCCCATCACTAAAGTTTAGGTTATGAAGTACTTTGATTTATGTATTATTGCAGTATAATTTACTTTATTTTGTATTTTAAATGAATAGAGAGACGAGCGTTGGGCAGCTATGGGGATGGTTGAGGCTGCAAATAAAAAAGATATATATTTTCTAAATAAACTTTTTTCCGATGTTACGATGACTTCGCGAGTCAGGAATTTTGTTGAAAAATGGTCAGGAAAAGTCAGGAAAATTGGCATTGAAAATTCTGTGGACACCATGTTTTAGCACATTTTATATCTTTATATGAATTGTAATATTTCAAGACACTGAAGTTTGCCTTCTTTGCCTTATCATTTTGCAGTCAGTATACATCAGTTGTGATTTTACTAGCCTTATTCTTGCGTTTCAGCTGAACACAATATAATTTGTTGGTTGTTTCATCGGTGATGAACACATCTTCGAGGGCGCCCAGGTCACGTACATTGCTGGCGAGGAGAAAGGGCTTTCTCCTTTGCAGCAATCGGAGGTATACAAGGTCACAGATTCCAGACTCATACTTCAGCCCCCAGGGCATTGCGGCATCTGCTGTCATCTCGTAACGTTGCCTAAGAGAGGGATACACACTTCATGAATAACATGCTTGACTTAGCACAGTAATTAAAATACCTATTAATGGGTTTTTATTAGCAATTTATCATCTAGGCATACAGGATGGAGCCGCGTCGTGTATCGGAGACTGTTTCCCGACGTTTCGGCGGTCATTGCAGCAGCCTTAATCATGGGTGGGTACGAGTTGGTGTCCGTACTCAAACGGGAAACAGTCTCCAATACACAACGTGGCTCCATCCTGTATGCCTAGATGATAAACTTAACACTGATCATGAAAGCCTTCGATCTAAATTTTTATAGCAATATTTTTGTAATGTCTTTTTTTTAACACTCATTAAATATTCCAATGTAACAGATCTGTTTTTATCATTTTAAATGATCTTGTCGACTTCGTCATTACGCTGGGGTCTGGCGCTACGTTACGGTGACGGGACGAAATGTACCCAGATGCACTGAGGCGTGTGACGTCATAGTATCGATTGGTGCATGTGTTCCCTGACAATCTCTACTTCGTTAGTATAAGACAAAAATCCCCGATTCTTGGATGTCACGGATAATCTCGAAAACCGCTGGATGGATTTTGTTGCGGTTTTCACCATTCTGTAAAGGATATCTCGATGAAAGATTCCGTAAAAAGTAATTTATGTATGATCAAAGGAAGCCAAGCAGTAACGATTTCAGTGAAAAAGTCGAAAACAAACTTGGCGTCCGTGCGCTTCTTAAGCTTACGCTGGTCAAACCGTTAAAAATATCAATATACTATGAGCGTAAAAATTGGTCAGCATGAAAAGTTCTACAAAAAAGTTCGCGAGAGCATCTCTCTATCTTCAATACATCGCCCACTATAAGTGTTTTTAGACTGGATGGAAGGGGCAATTCCCCGAGCGCTCTGGCGAGCATGACGGCATCACGCGCGCTTGATCTTGCTTTGCCTTGGTTTGCACTTGCCGTTCGCGAGTAATTTGAATCAAGGTAAAGTATTATAAAGCAAGATAAGTATTATGCAGATAATTTTCTAACATGTCAAGAGGGTTTGGCTTCGAGCGAAGCGAGAAGCCTCCAGCCTTTCTAGCATTTTTCAGCATTTGTAGCATTTAAAATGATACAAAGTCTAGTCTTTGAGACTGACTGACTCACTTTTTTAAACAAATTTACGATATATTTTACCATAATTATAACCATTTTAAAATAGTATAAAATTTGACAGTATTTTTTGTTTCTGATTCTAGCATTATTTTCTGCAGATTTCAGTTAATACGAGGAGTGTTGAAATGAAAAGGTACGATTCGTCATAAAACCGAAACCGGTTGTTATTTGAATATGACACTTTGGGAAAACGTAGGCCAACATCTAGTAGATGTAGTGTACAGCGTGGTACTGCGCGTGCGTCTTCGCACACACACATGACGCAGAAGAGAAGGTGACAGTTGGACGTTCTGTCCCGTCCAGTTGAAGTTGAAGCAGCAGAAGTGATGGCGTTCACATTGCACAATTCGACAAGTGAGGAGCAGAGAGGTGTCATCAGATTTCTGACTGCAGAAGGGTCTTAACCAGTCGATATCAATCGCCGGATGGTGCCTGTATACGGAGGAGACGTGTATGAGGAAGTGGAGTGCCCGTTTTCGTGAAGGCTGGGAGTGTTTGAGCGATGATCCGAGACCAGGCCAGGCAAACACGGCAATCATGGCAGAAAGCATCGCCAAGGTGAAGTGAGGAGCAGAGAGGTGTCATCAGAAGAGAGAAGTGATCGGCGTGTCACCATGCGAATGTTAACAAACACTGTGGGGGTCAGCGTTGGAACAGTGTGGACAGTTGTGGACCCGTCCTACAGTCCGGACTTGTCACCCTGTGACTTCCATCTGTTTGGTCCATTAAAAAAACATCTCAAGGGAAAGCATTTCCAATCGGATGACGAGCTAAAGGACACCGTACAGGATTGGCTCCTGTCACAACCACAAGACTTCTGGGAACAGGGAATCCTACGGCTAGTGAAGCAATGGGACACCTGTGCACAGGTCTGTGGTGATTACTTTTGAATATCGAATAAATTGTACCCACAATATCATTTCGTACCTTTTCATTTGAACGCCCCTTATATTTGGAATGTTATCCAATGGATAATAAAAATGATATTGTGGTCTGGGGAAGGATCACCGAAGAAGTAGTCTTGTGTAGTTCGCGAACGAACTAGTTCGGAAGAGCGGGTCCCACAGGCGAACTACCGAACTAGTTCCCAGATCCCTCGCTTGTTAGTTCGTTCGATCTTTTTCCGCTGACCGACTTGTAACAGCGCGAGAGCGCGGGTCCGCCGTAGCTCGTCACGTCACGTCATCACTCATTGCACAATCACATGCGCTTCGTTCAGTTAGTTCAGTTGATTGAGTGTATCTATTGTTAGTGGCAAGATTGTCAAGTTTTGGCACGGCGATTGTCAATGTTGGTTTATAATAATAACAGTATAAACACTACTAGTGCTAACACGCTAATAGGTAATAACTACCTTATATTTGTAATGTAATACAGTGGCGGTTCATAAATTGAAGTTACTGATAGTTAACTGATTTAGATGTGGGGATAATTCCACAGTTTTATTTAACTTAGTCATTTTGGATTATTTGAAAATATGTCCAATTATTTAGAAAATCGGCGAACTGGATTAACATTACCATTTTAGTTTGGTGTTTTTTCAGTCGGTCAACACGAATGTAACCAAACATAGCTGGGTTATGCCCCAATCCTGAAATAAATTACACGAGATCAATAAATACATGTATTTTATGTATGTATGTATTTCAGCACCACGCGATCCTTGGCTTCATGTTAATGTACAGCGCACATGAACGCCGTACAGCAATTAGGAATAATTAATAATTAATTTCTCGTTATCGGCTGAGAAGCGCACCTTACTACTTGCACCTGGTATACGCCTGGTCGTGCCCTACACGTGTACTAAAGATGGTTCCAATCTGTGACCCATGCATTGTATCCTCCCCTTGTTAGCATTGGAACTTGTGTACGGAAACGTACGGTATTCCCTCTAGCCAGAGTTGGGCAAAATACTCCCAAAATGTATTTTTGATACTAAATACAAAATACTCACTCAAAAGTATTTTAGATACAAAATACAAAATACACTTATAAAATTCCTGAAAATACAAAATACAAAATAGTATTTTAAAATACATTTCAAAATACAAAATACTTTTTAAAATATTTGCTTATCTTCAATTATTCAAACCTTTCAAAATATCATTATTATTGCATACTGTATATATTATTGTTATCGTAACCTGGATGGGTGCGTGCATTAACGTGCAATGCCAGAGGGTTCAAATCCCACAGTCAGCCTCTATGAAATGGTTTTCCAGGACGGTACTTCCTGATAGGCCATGGCCGCTATCTTCCAACCCCCTGCCTTATTTCAATTCGTTTGCCATCAAGCTCTGTGGTGAGGATGGCATCAGGAATGTCATCCAGCCGTGAAAACCATTGCCACATAGATACCTCACCTCGTCACCGAAGGGAATGTAGAAATTATTATTATTATTATTATTGTTATTATTAATATCATCGTATGACATAAGCCACCAGGCAGAACCTTTAGGTAATCTGCTAGGGTTTTGCCACCCTCCAAAATCCGACTTTATTGGTCGTGAATCGAACTACCACTAATTCACCAGAGTGAGACAATAATATTTTGTATATATATATATATTTTTTTAATGTATATAATGTAATGGCCAACGCGGGAAGTCAACAACCCACCAAGAGTATTCTAGTAATAGTGGACAATGTATAAAGATTTGTTGGCCAAAGCATTAGAGAATGATGTGATAATACAAAGAGTTGACTTTACAAAAAGGTCGCATGACAATTTAGCAAACATGTGGAGGACCAGACAATATTATTGTCACCAAATAAGGAGGTCCAGGAAGGCATAAAGGACACAACACCACCACTAACTATAATAAGATATATTATCAAATAGGTGGCACATAAAACAAATATTCAAAGGTGGCACATAAACATATGAGAAACATTAGCACAAATTTACACAATTGAAGAAACACTCATTAAGAATTAACACACGTTACGTCTTGAGCCTAAAACACACATATTGTCTTGAACGTAGCTGCAGATCAGTACATCATAGAGCGGCATGCAATACACGGCGGTTCCAAAGAATGATATACACACATCAAAAAAAGTTTTGCATCACCTCGGTTCCAAGAGTTCCGGAACCGTTAAATACAAAGGGAATAGAGATCAACACAAACAACATTTCAGCTCGTTTTATTGCTCATGAGACCCACACATTGCATGTTGTACCATCATACAGCTAGACTTTCAGCATTTGTGGTCCAGATTGCAGTACACACCACTACCTCTAATACCCAGTAGCACGTCCTCTTGCATTGATGCATGCCTGTATTCGCCGTGGCATACTATCCACAAGTTCATCAAGACACTGTTGGTCCAAATTGTCCCACTCCTCAACGACAATTCGGCGTAAATCTCTCAGAGTGGTTGGTGGGTCAAGACGTCCATAAACAGCCCTTTTCAACATATCCCAGGCATGTTCGATAGGGTTCATGTCTGGCGAACATGCTGGCCACTGTAGTCGAGCGATGTCGTTATCTTGAAGGAACGCATTCACAAGATGTGCACGATGAGGTCGAGAATTGTCGTCCATGAAGACAAATGCCTCTCCAATATTCTGCCGATATGGTTGCACTATGGGTCGGAGGATGTCATTCAGGTATCGTAAAGCCGTTTCGGAGCCTTCCATGACCACCAGTGGCGTACGTCGGCCCCACATAATGCCACCCCAAAACATCAGGGAACCACCACCTTGCTGCACTCGCTGGACAGTGTGTCTAAGACGTTCAGCCTGACCAGGGTGCCTCCAAACACGTCTCCGACGATTGTCTGGTTGAAGGCATATGCGACACTCATCGGTGAAGAGAACGTGATGCCAATTCCGTGGGGTCCATTCAGCATGTTGTTGGGTCCATCTGTACCGCGCTGCATGGTGTCGGGGTTGCAAAGCTGGACCTCGCCATGGACGTCGGGAGTGAAGTTGCGCATCATGCAGCCTATTGCGCACAGTTTGAGTTGAAACACGACGTCCTGTGGCTGAACGAAACGCATTATTCAACATGGTGGCATTGCTGTCAGGGTTCCTCCGAGCGGCAATCCGTAAGTAGCGGTCATCCACTACAGTAGTAGCCCTTGGGCGGCCTGAGCGAGGCCTGTCATCGACAGTTCCTGTATCTCTGTACCTCCTCCATGTCCGAACAACATCGCTTTGGTTCACTCTGAGACGCCTGGAAACTTCCCTTGTTGAGAGCCCTTCTTGACACAAAGTAACAATGCGGACGCGATCGAACTGCGGTATTGACCTTCTAGGCATGGTAGAACTACAGACAACATGAGCAGCGTACCTTCGTCCTGGTGGAATGACTGGAACTGATCGGCTGTCGTACCCCCTCCGTCTAATAGGCCCTGCTCATGCATGGTTGTTTACATCTTTGAGCAGTTTTAGTGACATCTATGAACAGTCAAAGGGACTGTATCTTGGATACAATATACACAGTCAACGTCTATATGCCGGAGATCTGGGAACCGAGGTGATGCAAAACTTTTTTTGATGTGTGTAATTTAAATATGCAACACAAGTGGAGTTGCAACAAATAATGAAAAAACAGGTCGCATGGAACGAGAATGTGTCGTCGAACCAGGACTGACTTACAGTGATGCGCCGATACTGTAAGCCCAAAATGAATTGTTAATAAAACAAATTATGTGTGAAACGCAGGAAGTCAAAGTAGTTGCTGTCATACAAATACCGGGATATGCCAATCGCACGGTATTGTCACAATAGTAAAGTAGTTAAGCCCAGCGTCAACTTCCATTCCAGTGATGTTGCAGGAAGTCAAAGTAGTTGCTATCATACAAATACCGGGATATGCCAATCGCACGGTATTGTCACAATAGTAAAGTAGTTAAGCCCAGCGTCAACTTCCATTGGTGATGATGCCTGGCCTTGTAACATGCTTCCAGACACGATGAATTACTTATCGCACGAAGCATCATCATTATTCATACGCGTGAAGACAAATTGTTAGGCAGTAAATGAAGATAGAAGTAAACACATTACAACAAACTATCCGACGCCGCGGATTGAAGAATTCGTCGACATGACGCGTATCAACATCAAGCATGGTGATGATGAGATCGAAAATCACCGTAATGTCACTGCCCAAACAAAATATGAATCATGTGCATAGGACATGATTGCTAAGCACGGTTACTATGAAGATAGCACCAATTATAGAAAAGATTAGCTGGATACTTGTTGATATCACAACCAGCGTTGAAGCACAGCATTGTGTCATGGCTACACACTTAGAGAACAACGAAGAAGAAAACACGTGATTGGTAGCTACAAGCAGCAAGGAGGCCTCTGATAGGCTGGAAGCAGCCAATCACAGTAGAGAGTTTAAAAACAAGTAAGAGGCCTCTGATAGGCCGAAAGCAGCCAATCACAGTAAAGAGTTCAAAAACAAGTAAAAGATGAATCAATGTGGCCAACTTAAGAATACAAAATTACCTTCTAAGCCAAAATATCCTACTGGAAACACGGCAGTGGGAATACTACATGCAATCAAAACAAATAAATCACGACAACCAATCAACATAAACAAAACAAACTTGACAATGAATGAATACAATGAAGACAAATAATACAGATATGTACAACCACACAGAGTGGAAACAAATAGGGAAACACAAAAACTGGTTTGCCAAGACAGTGGCCGAACCAGTACTGTTTACACTGGCTGAAACTTTTGAGAGAACGCTATCATTCAAAGATTATCTAACAAATACTACTGACAACCGCAAAACGCAGAACACCATTTTGTGGAAACTTTGTGGTTCCACTTAGGGTCCAACACCAATAAATACTCTCTGCTGTTCAGCTGTTGACGTCGTCTAATCTGTCACTGAATACTGTGCTCTAGTTTGGATAAAGAGATTGTTTTTGTCTAATCATTTAGGGGCTTTACGACATCATGTCCATATATCCTCGTGTACTAGGACGTGTGTGGAATTTTCTGATGACTAGTGTTATTGTGATGGCTGTATTAGTGTGTATACTTGTAATTGAGAAAAGGATCGTTGAAGGAAGCGGCCATGCCCTTAATTTCGGTACCATTCCGGCATTTGCCTGAAGTAGAAATGAGAAACTACGGAAAACCACTTCCAGGATGATTGCGTTGGGAACTGAAAGCACATCTTGTATGTTTTGCTTCAGACGAGAAATAAATTTCTTGACAGATTCGGGAATAGAATCCGGACCTCAGGGGTGACAGCCAAGAATACTAACCACTGCGTCACGATCCCTCATGTCGAGATAAACACTTAATAACACTGTGTGTGATCTCGAGAAAATTCTGGCCTACTCCAATTCATTGGCTCCCAGTACTAAGTCATATTCCTCCAACTCACCTACGAAGATGCAACGATTTACCGTGAGAGTAAATGAAACTTGTAAAATAACACCAATGACATGAAGACATTGCTCATCCACACATCAGTAGGCTTCATTCGAGACATTCACTTAACTATCCGATGGAGAATCTACTTGTATAAGTAGCTACCAACTTCAGGGGCGGTGCCGGGGGGGGGGGGGAGGAGGCAGGGGGGCCAGGTCCCCCCAAACGATCTTCAAAAATAGAAGTAAAAAAATGAAAATGAGAAAGAGAAAGAGAAAGACCGAGGAGTGAGAGGGAAGAGTACAAAGGTTTGACTTGACAGTTCCAATTTTTACATTTTTCGATCAAACGCTTATAGTGTATACTTGCGGGAGAGAAGCGAGGCGATGACGCTTCCATCCAGTGTACCAAAAATGCTTCTCCTACGACGGAGCCCGAGCCCAGCCGGCCAGCTCTTATCAGCATCAGGTGCTTTCGGCTGCCTTGTGTTGCCTGTGAGAACACATTGCGAAGGCTGAAGGACTGGCTACGGTCCCGAATGTCGGAAGAAAGGCTGGCTCTGTTACATTGCCATCGGTCAACGAAAATCAGTGTCGAGAAAGTAATTGATCGGGTTGCCAAAATGAAGACAAGACGATTGGATTTTGTTCTTTGATCAGATACCTACAATAAATAGATTTAAATTTTATTATGTGTGTTTTCTTTCTAGTGTCTATTCGACCCTCTCGTCGGTTTTTATACAACTAATAGGTTATTATACGAATTTCAGTCCTTATGATATTATGCGACATGCTACCAGTATAAATTAAATATATATATAACAAGTAGTTCCGTGAAGAACTATACAGCCAATTTTTATATATCCAACTTATGTTAATTGCCTCTATCTACATACACAATTTTAGTTTGATTGCTGTAATAGATTCGTAGATATTGAGAACCGACTAAATATTTCGGATGGTCGCCATGTTGGATTTTATATATGTAGGTCCTTGAGTTATGTACTGTTACTTGAAGATTATTGTGTACGTGTAGCATTCAAACTTCAATCGCATGATTAGGACACAAGAAGTAATAAGGAGATTTTAAAATTTCGCACAGCTGCCATCTTGTGGTTATGGAAACAATTGAAATAAATTAGATGCCAGTGGATTAACATTCGTATAAGGAATTACTGTACCAAGTTTCACTGCACTCGGATGGTTAAATTGCGGGAATCGTCCATGTGAATATTTATACTTCGCGTCGCCGCCATGTTGGATTTGTGATCACCAGGTTATTTAAAGTTCTATAGGTGAACTTAGGTTCATAGCCCCTATGAACATTAAAAAAAATCAGTTTGATTGCTATAATATATTCGAAGATATTAACAGCCATCTAAATATTTCGGATGGTCGCCATGTTCGATTGTTAAATGTATAGGCCATAGAGTCATGCACCATTAAAGGAAAATTATTGCGTAGGTTCATTATTCAAACTTTCACATCGATCGCATGATTACGACACAAGAAATAAAAACTAAATTTTAAAATTCGCAAAGCCGCCATCTTGAGGTTATGTAAACAATTAAACTAAATTAGATACCAGTGCATTACAATGTGTATAAACATTTCCTGAACCAGATTTCATTGCGTTTGGGACATTAAATCGCGAGAAAAGTCCATTTAAAATTTTCAAATTCGCTTGGCCGCCATGTTCGTTTTGTAGTTAACCGGTTTTTGAAAGTCTTATAAATTAACTTCCAGTAGTGCCTTTTATCTCCGTACAAAATTACAGGGTGATACCACTAATAGTTTCAGAGATATAGAATGCCGGTGAAATATTTCGCACATCCGCCATCTTGTGGTTATGTAAACAATTGAACCAAATTAGATGTCGGTGCATTACAATGTGTATAAATATATACTGTACCAAGTTTTTTTGCGTTTGGTTGGTTAAATCGCGAGAAACGTCTATTTAAAAGTCGCAAATTGGCGTGGCCACCATGTTGGTTTTGTAGTTACCAGTTTTTCAAAAGTCATGTAGGTGAACTTCTAGTAGTTCCCTTTATTACCGTAAAAAAAATCCGGGGTAATATCGGTAATAGTTTCGGAGATATTGAATGCTGGTGAAATATTTCGCACAGCCGCCATGTTGGATTGGTGAGACGTAACAAAATTTGTAGGGCACGATCGGGGTCGTCCGGATTAGTGCTATGAACTTACCGAGTTTCATTGAAATCGCTCCAGCTGTTTAGAAGTTATTAGGGGACACACACACGGACAAAAGGTGATCTCATAAGCCTATTTTTTCAAAATTGAAAATAGGCTAAAAATAGGACGGATGACCCCCCCCCGCCAAAATTACTGGCTGCGACCGCCCCTGACCAACTTCTACATTCTGGAGACATGGTCAGATGAATAGAAACCGTTTGTGGCCCCAGAGTGTTGTGAAGGGCGATACCGAGCTGCGCTTATGGGTTTTCTCCACGGAGGTCAATTAGAACAATCCTAACAGGGGAAGTTGCCTGAGCCGTGTTTCACAAGCCCACGCTCCAAACTGGACATGAAGGTAAATATTGTCGGAATGTGTCAACATGCGCTGATCTTTACTGTGTTCTTCAATTTCTACTCTTGTTATCTCAAAGATTCATTTGCAGGGTTTTGCCATTATTCCACAGACCTGGATTTCTGTAGCCTTGCACTTAAAAATAAAGTACAGCCATTTTATTTTTGTTTCACAGTTTCTATTCAGATCTGCACATTTTAATTTTTATGTTGTAGCTCGAATGCAAGTTATAGCCTGCACTTTGAGCTTTAAAACGATATCGAGGGAACCAAAACGGTTATATGTATTCTGCTACAAAACAAGATGCAATCGTAAATAAATGGGCAGAATATTATTTGTTCGAACACCTCTACTTTTGGCCTTGTTGTGACAACTCACACTTACAAAATGTACAGTTTCCTATAACTGAACATTCTCCACTTCTCTGACTGTACATAGATAACATGTTAGCTGCACTGATTATTATCTAGGAAACTCCTAGGGCCCAGGTGTATGCAGCTGTCAGTTAACTCATGGTTTAAACAATATTTCAGGAGAGGTTGCCCACCCCCACTCTCTTCCCAAACTCATTAGCGTAAGCTGACTGGACTCTCTAGGTTTTACCCAATTAACGTAGTTCGACCATCCCGGTTGTGAATTGCCACGCATCAAAGGAAGGCCTCCTGGAATTGAACAATAAAGAGGGATCTGGACCAAATAAAGAGGAAGCTTGTATTGTTACGTGACGTTAATCTCGCTATCATGAGCCACGGGACCTCCTTTTTATGTGGAATCCGAACCACAGGACATGGCATTTCGCTTCGAAAATCTCGCATGTATTGACCGGGAATCGAACCCGGTCTAGCTTGGTGAGAGGCAAACAGCTTGACCGCTGCGCCACCACGTCTCCTGGACCAATTTAAATCGGGTCCGAACACACCACCTTCCCTACAAGCGCAAGAAATGCCTTCTTGCTGCGATGTTAGCGCTGTCAAGCAAACAGTGAGGCATATTATTCAGACTAGCCTCTGAGTGCACATGATTACACATGTTTAATTAATACATTCGGTTGTAAATTCTCCTTTGTAAATAATATGCCACAAATAAAATAAAAATAATAATACCCCCCCCCCCCTTCCCTTAGGTTTCTGGTTATCCAAAACTGGAAAAGCTGGGTCACTTATTATAATTGTTATTATTAGACTATTATTACCACCAACAAACAGCGGTAGCTGCGGCCCAGTTATCTGCAGTCTCGGTAAACGTGGGTTCGAACCTCACCGTCGGCCATCCTTGAAATGGTTTTCCGTAGTTTCCCCATGTTCAACTTCGGACAAATGCTGGGACGGCATCTTCGAATAAGCCACGGGCGCTTCTTTCCAATTCCTTGCATAGTTTCATTCACCTTAATTCATATCGCATTAACTCCTCTCGTGAGGTTGTCGACAGGAAGGGCATCCTGCCGTATAATCAACGCACCACAAGAAAGGGAAAAGTCATCGATTCTCATTTCCGTCCCAGTTGACACGGGTATAATATACATTATAGTTAGGCCTATAATTTTTATTACCGTATTATTATCATTTTATCATGATCGTCATTACCGACAGCGGTTGCTACGCTCGCTAACGCGCAGAGCTAGGTCATGGGGCCAAGATATCTGTGGACTACGTAGACGCGAGGGTTCGAGCCCCACCGTCGGCCGTCCTTGAAATGGTTTTCCATGGTTTCCCCATTTTCATCTTCAGGCAAATCCTGGGACGGCACCTTCTGACAGGCCACGGCCGCTTCCTTCCACATCCTTGCCCAGTTTCATTCAACTTCATTTCATCTCTCATTAACTCCTCTCATGAGGTTGGGGTCAGGAAGGGCATCCGGTAGTAAAAACATCCCCCCCCCACATAGACTTTCATCGTATCTCGTCCCCGACACCGTTAAAACGGGAATAATAAGGGGGCAAAATTCATACATTATCGTCACCCATCCTTAACGTATGCAACTATCCAAGACAATTAACGAGATCGAAGTTTCCTTTTTCTGGCATTGACAGCGGCCATCCTCCTTGTGAAGTTTGCTCGTATTTTCCCACTATTAATTTAGGCACATGCCGGAATGGCACCATAATCCAAGTCCCAGGGCATCTGATCAATCCTAGAACATAATGAATACAGCCACGCATACTAACTACTACAGACACCTCACAAACACAAGCTATCAGACAAATTTAGCACACACCTAAATACATCGGGCTGATCAAGATTTACTAACAACCACCACCATATTTATTTTCGTCTGCCTCGTGTCGCAGTGGCTAGAAAACCTGCGAAGAGCGAGGTTTCGATTCGTACCTTAGCCATCCTGGCAGTGGTTTTCCGTGGTTTGACCCTTTTACATCAGGCAAATGCCTTGATGGTTCCTAACTTAAGGCCACGGTCATCTCCTCCCCAATCCTCACCTAAATTTTTCAAAGGCGGCAAAGATTACGACACCATGTCATACGATGTTGGCATTTCAAAGAACCCATTTGAATTCAGTAGGCCGTGTTCATAATGGCAAAATTAATCTCGGGAGTTTCCGCCAACTCAAAGTTCCTCAATTCTCCACTAGAAAGCGCTATAGTGTTCAAGAGCTTATATATCTAACCTCCTTGACTTTCATAGTGCTTCAAGGAACAACGAAATTCGACATGCAAACTACCCCTTGGGTGTCAAATAACAAAGCTTGCACACGGCACCCGAGCCCATACGATATTATTATTACCTAAATTAAAAATAAACACACTACTACTACATTGACCCACAATAACACCCACAACTATATAACATATATACAGTAGGCTATATGATGATGATGATAATAATTGTTGTTTTAAGGGGCCTAACATCTAGGTTATCGGCCCCTGATGGTTTGGGTGATCGTGAAGATGAAAATGAAAAGCGAACTTAAAAACTAAAACTAACTACTAACTTATATACTAGAAGAAGAAATGGAAAACTAAAGGAGAATAAGGCAAATAAAGGACAGGAGGAAAATAAATGCCCTCAACCCTCGAAGAAGGCGGATTGAGGGACTTGGAAGGAAGGAGAGCCATGGAAGGCAGATAGGAAAGTGAAAGAGGAGAGGGTCCGCCCCAAAGGTAAGGGACAAAAGGGGAAAACGGACCCAGCTCAGGAATCCTTCAGGGTCGCCAACTCCCGAACTCACCAGCCGTGAGCCCCTGAGGGTGTAGCATTATCTAGGGTGCACCAAAGTGGTGGGGCTACATACACCCGGCCTCCTTGAGGGCCTTAAGCAGAAGGCAGGAGATAACATGAAAAGAAAAAGAAGGCTGACCCCTCGCGGAAGGAGGGAATCAGAAAAGATGAGACAAGGGCCAATGAAGGCGGGAAAGGAAAAGACTCCCTAGGCCTCGGATACCCTAGTACCGTCGGGGTCGGAAGAGAACAAGAGTTGGCCAAGTGAGGTCGACAGGAAAGAAGACAGAGGAGCCCGGCACAAGTAAGTGGAAGCAATGCCGGACTCAGCTGGGGCCCCGTGGTCGCCAACCCACATCCCACTAGATGTGAGCCCCTGGGGGGAGTAGGCTATATACACACACCCAAGTATACGGGACTAAATGATCACAATTTCAAAGCCCGTCAAAGGAAACAACAGCAACTTATTCTTCAATTCAAAGTTGTATACGACTGTTAGGCCTACACTGCTCTTAAGGGAGATAATTGCCGCATTTTGTACAGCCCTTGTGTGAACAGGTTCAGACAGCCTAATGCGTTTGGGAATTTCATACCAGGTAGCTTGAGGGTACTGCTTGAAAAGGCTGACTACACAACATCCGGCAGACATTCCTCTGGAGACTTTGTTCTAAATGCATCCTAAATAAATAGCATTGCACATGGTCTTACAAGGTTGGTGTATTGCTGGCACAGTTGTATTGATCTCAAACTTACCTGTGTCATGTCTACCAATTAACTTAAGTTATGAAAAGGGAAGATAATGGAGTATTAAACTGAAAATTGCCTAATGCAATGATTATATTTTGTGTATTTTGAAAATACAAAATACTCATGAAAAGTATTTTCGATACAGATACAAAATACATGTTTCAAAATGTATTTTCGATACAAAATACAAGATACAAAAGTATCGAAAATATGTATTTTAAATACATGTATTTTCGATACTGCCCAACTCTGCCTCTAGCCACAAAAAACCACTACAGCACACGTTCTTATCTCCCGCATTTTCAACGCTACTAACAAGAGTACGTATGAGTCGTCTAGTATCAAAACCGGCCAAGTCACAAAATTCACGAAAATGAGTTAAGGTTATCAAATTGAAGTACAAGTATAGCACTATCAGGCGAAACAAGAATATGCTTCAAAATCGTCCATGTCTTCATGTTACAGAGCACTGAATTCTTGGTCGTGCAACAAAATGGGCCAAGTCATGCAGGCAGTGCTTTCATAACCGGCCATGTCAAAGAACGAGTAGCAATCTTCATGTCGCAGCATTATTGTTTGGAATTTTGCATTGTTAGATTATGCAAGAATGTGATAATATCAATAGGTAACATTGTTCCTTATATTGTATACTCTTCGAAGTCATAATAATTTGTATTTTGTTCGTTTGCAACACTGACTTCCGCATTTGCGGGCTTCTTACCGCATTGGCGCAAAAGCAATCGTATTTCCTGTGTGCTCGTATTTTGTCATTATTGTGTAGTGTAACTTGTATATTGTTCCTATTTTAATAAGTGATTAATTTTCTTTTACTGTGTTCAAGATCTAAGTGAACTACTAACTTTTAATGATATAATACCTATTTTGTATTCTCCTCAGCTTTCTGATGTTCATCTTCATATTGCTATCCAATTTAAGCAGAATGCTTTCGTTTTTATTGCAATAAAGACAGGAAGTTAACAAGAAGTTAACAATGTCAATTAATTTTAATTTAATTGCCTTTTTTCACTGAGTTTGGAATTTAAAAAGAAAAGTTTTACAAAAAAAAAGACTAAAATTATACCAAATTGCAACAAAATCGGCCAAGTCAAAATTAATATTAGCAAAAAAGATCGGTTCATTATGAATCAGATTTCTCAAAATAGCAGAACTTAAATATTAAACCATTACAGATATAACTATGCAATAAAATCTTTTGTGACCACCATTGCTTTGTCTCTAGAGGTTTTTCATCCATACCGAGAAATATGCCTTCAGTGACTTGGCCGGTTTTGATACTAGGCGACTCGTATGTCATTGAACGATCCCCTGATATCCCATATCCCCTACAGGTTGTATCCCCTACCTTCTTCCACGAAATCTCACGTGTGCCAAGTACTTGATATTTTTTGAAGACATACTGCATGAGTTCTTGGATGATGTGCCACTGCATGTGCGTTAAAACATGTGGTTTCAGCATGATGGTGCACCAGCTCATTTTTCACATGCGGTCCGAGATCATCTGCACCACAGATTTGGGCAACAGTGGATAGGTCGTGATGGCCCGATTGCTTGGCCTGCATGTTCACCCGACTTGACACTGCTAGACTACAGTACTACCTGTGGGGTCACATGAAAACCTTGATTTATGAGACCCCTGTGGAATCCGAGGAAGATCTACTGGCACGGGTTATGGCTGCGGCGGATGTTGGAGGACCAGGGATTGGTGATCGTGTGTACCAGAATATGGTACGGAGGTACCGTGTCTGTGTTGAAGTTGGTGGTCTTTGTGCCGATTTGGAAAAATCAGCACACTACACCTGTACAAGTTTGAATCCCGGGCCCACACAAGATGAGCCTGGCCGGGGTTCTATCCAGGAATTTCAAGAGCTGGCCTGGTCGTAGTCTGCAAGTGCTTGGTGGTCAGACCTTTTTCTAAAGGCGGCTGGTGCTTGGGAACATTCCATTCCCCAGTTTCTACCAATCTGACGACAGTGTATGGACACTTCAACATCCCCTCGTGTATCAAGTCATTCAGCGTACCACTTACAACCATGTTCCGTGTCCTTGTTCCTGGCACATTTTATGCTAGATTATGTTGTCACCCCTGATCGGACGTGTCAACCTGTGTATACTCTGGCCCGATTGCTCTGCAAGCCAGGGGAGGCATTCTGTGACTAGCTCTGGTAAAGACTGGACGTGGAAACGTTTCCCTCCCGGGAAGCTGATGGCTTTCTCGGGAGGGCTGGACATTGTGGTGGTATTATCGCAATTTATTAATAGGGGCAACCTGGAAGAAACCCGACATGTAGATGCAAAGATTCCAATTACAGTGGTACTTGGATAATTCGAACTTCAAGGGACATTTAAAAAAATCGAATTACCGTATCCAAAAATTCGAATTAAACAAAAAATGTTTCAAAAATTACTCAAACTTTAAGACTTAACAAATAACTATATTTTTAGATACTATTAGTATGTATAACAGTACTGGACACAGTAAAAAACATTTGCTGTTTTATTTACTGTTTATCAAAAGAGCCCTAGATATTAGATCAATTTCTTGATTTAATTCTCTCATGAGTAATATATGGATCTACGTCATATAGTGACTGAAAAATAGAATTACATACTTTGTGTTGATTTTCAAAAAAATATTCTGAGTTGTTGGACGTAATTGGATGCTTCTGCCGCACCTGGAATCATTCGTTCCTGATCCTCCAAAGAATCACCGTCCTCATCTTCACATGCGTCACCTGTAGCTTTGTTGGCGTTACTGATTACCTCGGTGATTATGTCCGCGTCACTATGCTCGCCACAAACTGCAACATCTTTATCAACATTAACAAATTCTTCATACGAGTTGCCATCTCTTGATGAATACAGTACATTTGCATTTGTCAGTTGGCACAGGCTAGAGTAAAAGGTGGCTTTTCACTGATGTCTCAGTCTCACTCATGGCTGTGATTATATGGAAGCTGCTGAGGTATGGGTGGTGCTTAGTAATGGCATTCGGAGCACAGTCAGTACCTGTGAATGCTGTGAAAGGTTCTACTCATAGAGTTAGGACTACTGTTCTGACTCAGTGAGGAAAGCAATGACAAACTACCTCACTCCTCTTCTTGCCTAGAACGCCTCAAAATAGCGCTGCCTTGGGTTTTTGTGGGTATCTACTCACATAACGTAACGGCGGTGCTTTTTGAGGATCCAACCAGCCTTCGGGCTGACTACCTAATAATAATAATAATAGATAGGAACAGTCACAATTTCCTCCCAACCGTCAAATGAAATAAGTTACTGAGTTGTACCGCTGACGAAAAGAGTTCGAATTAACCAAAAGAATATTCTAATTATCCACGAGTTTTTAACATTGTTTACATACAAAACGCTAGGGACCAAGCAGACTATTCGAATTAAAGACGATTTCGAATTATAGAAGTTCGAATTATCCAAGTTCCACTGTAATTTCTTTCGAACTATAAATTTGTAAAGCGCATCAGCCCACGTGTCGGTGGGATTCCTGAATTTGAACAGACATTTTATTATTCACTTTTAAGTTTCTATGTTAGCTCTTATGTAAGATGTACTGTATGTTTTTTTTGGAAGGGTAAAGTGATTTTCCTTTTATTCTTTGAGTTTGATTTAAAGGGTGGGGGTTTTTGGTTATATTCTTTGTTAAGCAGTCTTCTCGAGCGAGTCGAGAGAGGTCCGCTGGACAGTTCAGTTGCCTTAAGCAACGCTCCAGTTGCACCTGCAATTAATTATTTATTTATTTTATGCTATGCCATTCATGGTTTCATAGTTTCATGTTTTGATTTATGCATTTGGTTCTTCTTCTTCTTCTTCTTCCTGGCGTTGTTCCCAATTATTTTTTGGGGTCCGCCACTCAGCACCTCGCTCTCCATTTGTTGCGGTTTGCTGCATCTATAGGACGAAGACCTACAATGCGCATATCGTCGTGTAGGGTATCCATCCATCGCCTTTTGGTCGTCCTGGAGGTCGTTGTCCATCAGATTTGAAAGCAAGTGACTTGCTTACAATGGACTCTGTATTTGCTCGGGCTACATGCCCGTACCAACGCAACCGAGTCTCCCTCATTTTGGCTGGAATAGGGGCAATTCCAAGAGTATTGTGGACGTCTTCGTTCTTAACATGATCCAGCCATGTAATTCCCAAGGACCATCGTAGCATCCGCATCTCCATTGAGTGCAAGGCTTGTTCATGTTTCTTTGTATTAGGTCAGCATTCAGCTCCATACAAAGCAACAGGGCGGACGACTGATTGATAGATCTTAGTTTTGAGGCGCAAAGGGATCTTGCGGTCACAGAGAATGCCTGTGACCTGGCGCCACTTCATCCATGCAGCATTAACTCTTGCACGGGCCTCCGAGACTGTGTCACCATCAGGTCTCACAACGGAGCCAAGGTATCGGAGATGTGAAGCCTTTGGTAGGGGGTGCCATCTACTATGACGTCCCATCTGTCTGGGAACCACATTCAAGGTACTCAGTCTTAGTGAGGTTGAGCCGTAGTCCAAATTCACAGAGCCTCGCATTCCAGAGGTTGACCAAGTGTTCTAGATCATTACGGGTCTCGCTTGCAAGCATGACATCATCAGCGTACAGTAATGTCCATGGTGGTTGCCTCTGCAAATCGGCAGTCACTGAATCCATGCATAGGATAAACAAGAGTGGAGATAGTGCATTTGGTTATTTCGCAGAAATAATTCCTTGTAGTTCCGTATATTTTATAGGATGGGAGAGTGTGATATTTACCGTGCGCGCAAGGTCCATGTGTTACCCGGGGTTATTTCACCATTTTGTGTAATTTGTTCTAGGCTAGGAGATGTTTGTTTTAAGTGCCATTGTAATTGTTTCTTTATGAATACATTGTTTTGAACTCGAAGCTTTTCTTTCTGCATGCAGCCAGCAGGGTCACAGCCTTTGAATAATTTATTTGGGCAATCAAATTGTTAACCCGACCTTTGGGTAAAGTTCAGCCCTCCACTTCACAGACCTTGTTCTGATTGCTCTTGTCCTCCCTTCTTCTTCTTCATTTCCCGTTTCCAGTTCCCTGGGTCAGGTTGCGAATCAAGGACCTCCACAGTTGTCTATCCCTCCACCATTCATTTCCTTCTTTCAAAACTTCTTTTGCTCCTCTTTTCTCTATGCCTTCCTTCACCGTATCTATCCACCTCTTTCTGGGCCTTCCTTGTGGTCTACTTCCTGGTATTTTCTTCATAAATATTCTTTTTGGTACTCTATATTCTTCCATTCTCATCATATGTCCGTACCACTTCAGGTTACTGGTTTCTATCTTGTCTTGCAGTTTTCGGAACCCAGTTCTCTCCCTAATGTCCACATTTCTGACTTTATCCCTCCGTGTCTTCCCAATTATTCCTCTAAGGAACTTCATCTCGGATTCGGCTTTCATCACCTTTTGCTGTGGACCAAGTACCTGCTGCATATGTCAAAATTGGTGTGTTATACATTGAGAATAGAACTTTCTTGCATTTCTCTGGGCCTTCCTGGTTCCATACTAAACCTCTCACACACTGGTAAAACCCAGTAGCTTGTTGGATTCTCTTTCCAATTTCTTAATTTATTGTACCATCTTCTGTGAGTATGCTCCTCAAAAACTTAAAGCTTTTCACCATTTCCAATGGATTTCCATTGACTTCAATATTCTGTCTTCCTTCTCTCTTGTTTCTTGTCATCACTACAGTCTTACTCTTCTCCACACTTATTTTCATTCCATATTTCTCTATCTCTTGATTCCATACAGTGACTTGTTCTTGCACTTCTATTTCATTTTCTTCCCGTATTACAATGTCGTCTGCAAAGAGTAAGGTCTTCCTTGCTTCCCATTCTTCGTTTCACACTCTTGTGGATTTCATCTTGTCCTCCCATGGTGGTTCAATTGGTAGCGGTGTTTCTCAAATCATGGAGAGAGGAGCACTGCCCAGCTCTGTTCCCCGTGGAGAATTCCACGGGACGAGCATGGCTGTTACAGTCGTCACATCGAGCCCCACCTGTAATTGGACCCAGGTGACAAGCAGCTGGGGTTGGACTGAGTGCCGAAAATGAGGGAGCTGTAAACGTGTGCTGTGGTGGTTTATTGTGGGTAACGGGAAGACGGTACGTTTCCGGACACAAGTTCCTATACTAAACTTAACCGTCTTGGTCTCCACTACAAGCCCTCCAAGTTCGTATTGGGAATTTAGAAACACCCTGTATATGTCATTTAGTTTCAATATACAGTAGTATTGACTTAGGTGGATTAAAACTATGTTAGCTATTCATAGGTATTGTAATTTGTATGTCAATAGGGATAACTTATATGAGGTATGATGTACTTCATATCAATGCGTAATTATCACAGTCATCATCATCATCTTCATTCCCCCTTTTCCAGTTGACACTGGGTGGGGGCAAATATGGTTCCTCTCCACTTTGTTCTGACGTTCCTCCATTCCTCTTCCGACACAGTGTTCCAATCCAGGTTCCGTTTTCTAATACTATTCTCCACCGAGTCCATCCAACGCATTCTTGGTCTTCCTCGTCCTCTCTTCCCTGTCATCCATCGTTCCAGTGCTCATCTTGGTAGCCTTACTTCATTCATCCATTTGACATGTCCAAACCATCTCAATCTGTTTTGCTCCAGTTTGTCATTTAGTTTCTGTACTCCCAGTTCTTTCCGTTTATCTTCATTTCTCACTCTGTCCCTCCTCGTTTTCTGGACCATACTTCTCAGGAATCTCATCTCAGCTGCTTGTACTCTGCTCTCATCCCTCTTACAAGGGAAGTCTCTGAACCGGGGAATCGCGGATCCTGCTGGAACTATGCAGATTCGTTGTGTGAGCCCAACTAGGCAGAACCGTGAAGAAAAATATTTCGGAACTTAACTTCACCTTGTCCTAGATGAAACATTATGATTTACACGTTTAAATTGGCGTGCCAGCGGCGCGGCGTGAGCTTCATTGGCTGCGTCAGAGGTTGCTTCCCAACCGTACTGTGGTTCCCGGCCTACAGCGTACAATCACTGAATGGGAGTCGACAGACGGTGAATGTCCCATCATTGCATGATGCATGTTAACATTGGAAAAGTTACATGTTGACAGGAGGAAAAGTATGGAAAATGTATGGAAAGGTCTCTCAGGATACAAGAACAGGACCTGTTGGACAGTTTGGATGGTATGTTGATGGTTTTGTGCCTATCTGGCTTTCTGGCGTTCGTCTCTTGTTACAAATGTATTTATTTGTTGTGCTTATTGATATTTACAGGTATCATAACTGGTTGTATAGAAGACATTACTATGAACGTGGACACCTATATATTGTAAAAATGCAGTATTAATGTCCCATGCCGCAGCGCAGCTTGTGAGCGTGAGAACGGGAAGACAGTCGTTTGGAACGTGATCTCCTGAGCCACCAATCAGGCGTGGGGCATACTCCCTCTTGACCAGCGCGCACAGTTCAAAATTATTGTATTTACTGCCGTCTACGGTGGGTAGGAGTTAATTTCCGAAATAGTTTTCTTCACGGTTCTGCCTAGTAGTTGGGCTCACGCAACGTATATGTTAAGTTCCAGCAAGATCCGCGATTCCCCGGTTCAGAGACTTCCCTTCTTAGTAATTGTCCAAGTTTCCGCTGCATATGTCATTATAGGAACATAATATGCTTTGTACATAACTTCTTTAGCCTTAATTGGTATATCCTTGTTCCATACTAGTCCCCGTACCTGTTGGCAGAAAGCACTCCCTTGTTGTATTCTTCTGCTTATTTCCAAATCTAGTCTTCCATCTTCAGTCAGTTCACTTCCCAAGTATTTGAAGTATTTCACCACATCCAATTCCTTATCTCCTACTTTGATTACTCCTTTTCCTTCTTTCTTATCTCTACTCATCACCACTGTTTTACTCTTCTCCACATTTATCTTCAATCCCCATTGCTCAATCTTTTCATTTATTACGTCTAACTGTTATCACAGTATTATAGCTAATACAGGGCTTTATTTATATGTGAGAACTGTCATGTGGGGATTTTCCACTCGGCTGTTACGTGTGCGTCAGCCAGCCGCACTGCTGATGTAATCTCTACGCTGCCTTGTCTGTCAGCTGCATTACTCACCACGCAGTCATCCCATGTCACGGCTATCGCATGACGGACCTGACACATAAATAAAGCTGTGTATATATCAAATGAGGAGTAACTAATCAAAACATATTGTGTGCTTAAGTCAGTAAGGTTCACTTCTACAGAGTCTTTCATATAAAGTAAGAACGGCAAGCGGCTGTTTTTATTCCCGTTGCTGCGGTGGCCTTGGCCGAGCTTGTGGCGTGCCGTGACCCCCTGCTCTAAACATGTGTACAATCCTGTATGAAATATTATAAGGTGCGTTCAAAAAGTAACGAGCCGGAGGCATAGTTACAGAAACCAGTACCTGTATATTAGAAGTATTGGCCCTGGCTGTTGAGGCACTTGTCGCACTGTGACACAAGGCGGTGAATGTCTGTCTCATAAAATTCCCTGGGCTGCGATGTGAACCAGTTCCGCACGTACAGCTGGATGTTGGTGTCCGAGGTGAATCGTTGGCCCCACAGAGCCCTTTTCAGGGGACCAAACATGGCGTAATGACAGGGAGAGAGGTCTGGACTGTATGGAGGGTGGCCGAGAATCTCCCATTTGAATTTCTGCAGGAGTGCCGCGACTGTGTTGGCCGTATGAGATCGTGCATTGTCGTGGAGCGACCACGGCGGCTATGGCGTTCACTGTCACTCGGCGGTCCTGGGTAATGAGTGCTTCAACCAGCTGGACGTTGTCATCGGTAATGTAGGGGGGTGCCTCAGAATGGGCATCATCGGCTAATGACACCCGTCCTTCCATGAAGCGCTTGTGCCACGCCTTGACCCTTGCAAGAGACATGCAGTGTTCGCCGTACACTTGTGACATTCGACGATGAATGTCCGTTCCCCCTACTCCTTCCGCTGTCAGAAACCGAACAACACCTCTTTGCTCTTAGGTTGACGCCCCCATGTCACTGTTTGCAATGCGACTGGCAGTGTTGGACGATTGATACATGCTGCTGCTCACTTTGTATCGTCACGTGACGTGCCCGCGTGCTCTTTAGCGACGAGCTGTGACCTCCCACGCTCTGGTCTGAACCACACCTCGTTACACACGCCACGATTAGCCAATGTAGTCACCAGTTTGCGCATTCCAGCCTCCGGCTTGTTACTTTATGAACGTACCTTATAAGAGATGCTTGAAGTGTCGTCCTTCCTGGGTTATGCAGGCATTGTATCTGGTAACAACATTTTGGCTAACGCGAGTAAGTTCTGCCACTGTAATGTTTCGGATTTTTAATTTTATGCTTTTTATTGAGCACTGAGTCAGTAGTGTCCAACTTATTTACAATTACGTGAATCTGTGCTAGCAATTTCTTAAATTGCTGATCAAATGCATCACGTACCCGCCGAGCCGACTCGTACTTAAAATAAGTTTTACATACAAAAATACGATGTTGTTATGATAACTGTCTCATGTTAATATCTGAGGTTCAGACTGGCGACTGAACGCCTGCACGTTTATTGCAAGGTCGAGTATAGTATATACTATGCGCTCGCTTTCAATACTACAGCAGGAGGCCGTTACACGCCACAAGCTCGGCTAAGGCCACTGCAGCAGCGGATAACAAAGCCGCCGCTCACCGTTCTTACTTTATATGAAAGACCTAAAGGGCAGATGCCTATCAGAGTGAACCTTATCGACATAATCACATAATATGTTTTGATTAGTTGCTCCTCAAATATTAGAATTAGGAATGGACAAAAATACTCTGAAACAGATTGAACAAATACTCACTAATACAACTTCAAGAGGTAAATTTAAACATGAAATTTCAGACCCTTTCAAAATCAAAACTGGAGTGCCACAAGGAGATGTACTTTCACCAAATGCTCTATAACTTGGTATTAAACAAAGTTATGAGTGTATGGGAAACCACATTACAGGAGAAGAACATCACAGGGATCCATTTGTCGACAATGAAGAGGAAGATTTGAAGTGAAATTTCTTGTCATTGCCGATGATACAGCAATAATTTCAGAAATACAAACTCTATAATGATCAAAACTCTACATGCAATAGCAATTATGACTGGTCTTATTATTTCATATGAAAAAAATTAAATATACACACATCAAAAAAAGTTTTGCATCACCTCGGTTCCCAGATCTCCGGCATATAGACGTTGACTGTGTATATTGTATCCAAGATACAGTCCCTTTGACTGTTCATAGATGTCACTAAAACTGCTCAAAGATGTAAACAACCATGCATGAGCAGGGCCTATTAGACGGAGGGGGTACGACAGCCGATCAGTTCCAGTCATTCCACCAGGACGAAGGTACGCTGCTCATGTTGTCTGTAGTTCTACCATGCCTAGAAGGTCAATACCGCAGTTCGATCGCGTCCGCATTGTTACTTTGTGTCAAGAAGGGCTCTCAACAAGGGAAGTTTCCAGGCGTCTCAGAGTGAACCAAAGCGATGTTGTTCGGACATGGAGGAGGTACAGAGATACAGGAACTGTCGATGACAGGCCTCGCTCAGGCCGCCCAAGGGCTACTACTGTAGTGGATGACCGCTACTTACGGATTGCCGCTCGGAGGAACCCTGACAGCAACGCCACCATGTTGAATAATGCGTTTCGTTCAGCCACAGGACGTCGTGTTTCAACTCAAACTGTGCGCAATAGGCTGCATGATGCGCAACTTCACTCCCGACGTCCATGGCGAGGTCCAGCTTTGCAACCCCGACACCATGCAGCGCGGTACAGATGGGCCCAACAACATGCTGAATGGACCCCACGGAATTGGCATCACGTTCTCTTCACCGATGAGTGTCGCATATGCCTTCAACCAGACAATCGTCGGAGACGTGTTTGGAGGCACCCTGGTCAGGCTGAACGTCTTAGACACACTGTCCAGCGAGTGCAGCAAGGTGGTGGTTCCCTGATGTTTTGGGGTGGCATTATGTGGGGCCGACGTACGCCACTGGTGGTCATGGAAGGCTCCGAAACGGCTTTACGATACCTGAATGACATCCTCCGACCCATAGTGCAACCATATCGGCAGAATATTGGAGAGGCATTTGTCTTCATGGACGACAATTCTCGACCTCATCGTGCACATCTTGTGAATGCGTTCCTTCAAGATAACGACATCGCTCGACTACAGTGGCCAGCATGTTCGCCAGACATGAACCCTATCGAACATGCCTGGGATATGTTGAAAAGGGCTGTTTATGGACGTCTTGACCCACCAACCACTCTGAGAGATTTACGCCGAATTGTCGTTGAGGAGTGGGACAATTTGGACCAACAGTGTCTTGATGAACTTGTGGATAGTATGCCACGGCGAATACAGGCATGCATCAATGCAAGAGGACGTGCTACTGGGTATTAGAGGTAGTGGTGTGTACTGCAATCTGGACCACAAATGCTGAAAGTCTAGCTGTATGATGGTACAACATGCAATGTGTGGGTCTCATGAGCAATAAAACGAGCTGAAATGTTGTTTGTGTTGATCTCTATTCCCTTTGTATTTTACGGTTCCGGAACTCTTGGAACCGAGGTGATGCAAAACTTTTTTTGATGTGTGTATATTGAATATAGACACAATAAGAAAAAGTATTTAACAACAGAACAGGGTCAGATTCAAAGAGTTGACAAATTTAAATACTAGGGTAACTGGATACAGTCAAATGGACTTGATAACACAATATGCAAGGAGAGATGGGAACACCCTTTACAGCAAATAGTCGATATCAAGCAAAAATCAAACACCATGCCTCTGTCATTAAACCAGAGGTATTACAGTATATGGATCAGAATGCTTAACATTGAACAAAGAAAAAATACTTACAAGGGGAGGATACAATGCATGGTCCACCGATTCGAACCATCTTTAGTACACGTGTAGGATATGGCCAGGCGTATACCAGGTGCAAGTAGCAAGGTGCGCTTCTCAGCCATTTCCGAGAAATTATTTAATTGAAATTGCAGTGCGGCGTCTATATGCATTGTAGGCTAGCAAGAAGCCAACGAGCACGTGGTGCAGCGGTAGGAGCCCTACTTCGAAAGTGCGGGATCGCTGGATCGAATCCCACCTGTGAGCTTTTTTTAGTGTGTTGTGTTTTTTGTTGTTGTTGTAAATATTGGCAATTCGTAGGTGTCATGAACTGTGTTCATTTTGCATTCAATTGTAATAACGTGATATGTGAGCGGGAAAAGGGATTCTGAAATCATCGTATGGGTACAACGTTTGTGACATTACATAATGTACAGTATCGACATGAGAAATACATTGGTATTATACACGGTCAAGTGTATCCTATTATATGTACCGGCATACATTTTTCATTGCATTGAAGGCCCAGTCTGTTCCGATCATTGCACGTCTGTGAACCATCAGACCACCACGTACCCCGCAAGCAATGACTCATGCTATGCGTATTGGTTGGAAATTGCCAATTATTACAGAAAAGAAAAAAAAAGAAAGAAAAATAAAACGCAACACACTGCAACGGCTCACCGGTGAGATTCGATCCAGCGATCCCGCGCTTACGAAACAGAGCTCTTACCGCTGCACCACGCGCTCGTTGGATTTTTGCTAGCGTACCATGCACATGGACGTCACACTGCAATTTGAAATAATTAATTTCTCGGAAACGGCTGAGAAGCGCACCTTACTACTTGCACCTGGTATACGCCTGGCCATGTCCTACACGTGTACTAACGATGGTTCAAATCAGTGACCCATGCATCGTATCCTCCCCTTGTTAGAAAAATCTTGGGCCCCCAAAAGAATAAAGATAATTTGATTCGCCATCATCATCTGTAACCATCTGCTGCTAGCCGGGTGCGGTATTTTTTTTTCTCTGGGTACTCCGGCTTTTCCTGTCAAACTTTCATTCCGCAACACTCTTCACTATCATTTCATTTGTCATTCATTTAATCATTGCCTCAGAGGAGTGCGATAGGCTTCGGCAGCCAGCACAGTTCATATCCTCACCGCTAGATGGGGGCATAAGTCATTCCATCCCTGACCCGGTCGGTCGACTGGAAGCAGGCTGTGGATTTTCATTCTCAGTTAAGAGTTATGACAGGATTATTAACCAAGAAGAGGCAGTTCAGTATTGCCAACTTGCCAACAGGGCAAAGTACAGTATATTCAAAAATAAATATAACTAGCATTACCCGTCGCGGCTTCGCTGTGAATATTCTAGTTGTAAAGAGTACACTTAGCACAATCTCAATCCTGAATGCTATGACTGATTTATCCTTGGTATGAATAATCAGACTTTATCAATTCAGCTACTGGTGCAGTGGTTAGGGGTTTGTCATTCCTTCATAGGTATATCAGAGCGAAGTTAGTTTTCTGGGAATATCAAAGACACTGTTAATTTAAGGGCCTTTAAATGAGGTTTTCGGAGACCCTTTATAATCGGGTGAAAAAGACCTTTCATACCACACTCTCAGGTGAAAATTGCGTGAAAAAATTATAGAGTTCCCCTTGACCCCCTTAAGCGCATTATACTGTATGCATTGATGAATTTTACAGCTTAATTTGGTTCAGTGATAACCTTATAACCGTCTGGAAACTTTCACAGTAATGTAATAATTGGAAATGCATTGCGTCTTACAGAAATAGATGGACCTGTGAGATTCTGTTACCATGGTTACCGTGTTGCATTATTTCATTGTAAATATACATGTTTTAAGGTATTTATTTAATTGTGAGGCATTTATAGAGTGAGTGTGTTTCGCTTACGCATTGGGTTATGCTGAACCTGTAGGTACCCCATATGTGTAGGTTGGTGTTAATGGGACCTTATTTTCGGTGCAAAACTGGAATGGGACCTTAGCAGAATAATGTAGGGAGGGATGGTGATAAACACTTCATTACAAGTACACACAATACTTCAAAGACTGGTTATCATACATATACACACATAAGTGAATGGGACTGATGACCCCTAAATGAAACAATTTCAGCAACAAACCAAGTGCAAGGCCTGAGCCATTTATCTGCTAGAATATTTATTCTTAGAATTTCACCTTACTTGATTTTTTTCTCCAAGGACATCTCAAGGTTCCGAGTTTGCCATCACAAAACTCCATAGTGGAAGAATGGCCACCTCGATCGGTCTTCCAAGACACTTGTCAAGTCCTAAAATTAGATTAGATAACTGGAATTATTAGTTAGTTATGGTATTGTTGTTTTAAGGGGTGGAACTAGGAGGTCATCTGCCCCTTTTAACACAGATTAAAGTATACAAATTTGGAATGGAATTTAAATTTAGAGGTGGACACCCAAACTTAAAAAGACCGAAAATTAAAAAACAAAAAATTAAATAAAACTGAAGAAGTATCGATTATGAAGGGAGTTCGCCAAGGTTGCATTCTTTCTCCACTCCTCTTCAACATCTATTCTGAAAATATTTTCCAAGATGCTCTTGATGGGAAGTCTCAAGGAATAGTGGTAAACAGATCTATCATTAATAACATCCGATATGCTGATGACACTGTCATCCTTGCAACAAGTATGGATGATCTACAAACACTACTGGATTCTATTTCTGAAGAGAGTAATGCTATGGGATTACATTTAAATGTAAAAAAAAAAAAAAGTGGATGGTTGTTAGTAGAAACAAACTCTAAATGAAACTTGCAGGATAGTAACGGGATGTCCCAAAGCTACACCTATTGATAAACTCCACAAGCTAGCGGGGATTGCTCCTCCAGATGTAAGGCGTGAAGTTGCAGCCAAACTTGAGAGACATAAAGCAGAACATAACACTGATCATCTGTTACATGGTTACCAGCCACCACTTAGTAGGCTCAAATCTAGGAAGAGCTTCATGAGAACTACTACTCCCCTCACCGGTCAGCCTGGAGCAGCCAGATTATCTCAGTGGACAGCAAGATCTGATTGTAATGATTGGATGGCTCCTTCTGAGAACCTTCCTCCTAGTGGAAATCAAGTCTGGAGAGTGTGGAAGTCCTTAAATCGGCTCAGGAGTGGCGTCGGACGAACTAAGGACAACCTGTTCAAATGGGGCTTTTTGAAGGAATCTTCCACCTTGCGTGACTGCGGGGAGGAACACACAACTAAACACTTAATTAACTGTCCTAGTTGTCCTACATCATGTTCCACACAAGAGTTTGTTGATGCTTCAGACAATGCTGTTACTGTTGCACAATTTTGGGCTGATATTTTTTAGTTTGTTATTTAAGATTTGTGTTACATTGTATTATATTTTATCAACCTTTGGTTTGTTTCCTATGTTTCTTGTGCTTTTGACTCGAAATAAGAAATAAAAGTAAAAACAAAGATGAAATTCAGGGCATTCTTACACTTGGTAATGAAAGAATTGAAAGGGTTTCATCATAAAAATATTTAGGATGTCAAATCAATGATAGCTGGGACTTAAGTCAAGAAATTCGCTCTAGAATTGAGCAGGCCAGAAGTTCTTTCATGAAAATGAGAAAAGTTTTGATCAGCCGTGAATTAAGTCTGTCATTACGCACCCGACTGCTTCGATGCTACGTTTTTAGTGTCCTGTTCTATGGAGTTGAATCATGGACACTTACAGAGGTTTTAAGTAAGAAACTGACAGCATTTGAAATGTGGACG
This sequence comes from Meconema thalassinum, assembly GCA_946902985.2. Lineage (NCBI taxonomy): Eukaryota > Metazoa > Arthropoda > Insecta > Orthoptera > Tettigoniidae > Meconema > Meconema thalassinum. The sequence goes on along the minus strand of OX336388.2, from coordinate 98,519,125 downwards.
TATCGCAGGATTTTAAGGATATCATGGACAGCTAAAGTCACAAATGTGGAAGTACTGCGGCGTATGAACATAGACTTGGAAATTGTCAGTATCATCAAAAGGAGAAAACTAGAATACTTTGGTCATTTCATGCGCAACAACAAATACCACCTCTTGCAATTAATTATCCAAGGGAAGATTGATGGCATTAGGGGTCCAGGACGCAGACGAATATCCTGTCTAAAGAACTTAAACCAGTGGTTTGGACTTAATACAGTGTCACTGTTTAGAACAGCTATGGACAAACAGCAGATCATGCTACTGATCGCCAATGTTCTTGGAGGACGAGGCAGTTGAAGAAGAAGAAGAAGAGGAAGAAGAATTATAAAAATAAATAAAAATTACGGAAGAAAAAAATAATTCAGAATTGAAGAAAGAACATGTCTTTGAGTTAATGTACACTGGGAAATTTTGATTGCTGGCCGTAACCCAGCCTCACTTTTAAAGCGGATAACGAGATCAGCAGCCACCGCGTCATCGGCTAATATAAGTTTGAGTGTCACCGGCAAACCAAGGTTTCTTCATAAGTCAGCAAGATCCACACACTTGGTTAAAATGTGGACCACGGTGAAAACGGCTCCACAGGTGCAAAGTGGGGAGTCTTCCCTTCCCATTAGGTACGAGTGGGTGGATCTTGTATGACCTATCCTTAGCCTACACAAAATGACGGACTCCCTCCGTGACCGGAAAGAGCTTCGCCACACGCGAATAGTTCCCTTGATCGTTCTCACTTTACTGGGTATTGGGTCAGCTAGCCACTGATGCTCCCAAAATGCCAGTACTTGTCGGCGTAACTGAGAGCGAATATCTCTAGCGCGTACCTCCATTGGTCGATACCGCCTCTTTAGCATCTCGATTCGCCAACTCACTTCCCGCAATTCCCATGTGGCTTGGAAGCCACAGAAAGGTGATTCGAGTGTCAGCGCAGCAAAACCCGGCTAGTAGGTCGTGGATTAAACTGGAATTATCAATCACCTGCTGCATTTAGTTATCATTCTGTCATTTTTTAATATACAGGGTGCGCACAAATGATTGGAGCGGTTTTGTCAATCATTTCTAGCCATATTGTTAGAGCTATGGTGATGGTGTTTGATGTTGTAAGGCAGGTAGCCCTCAAGGTTTTGTTTTGTTTGAATAGCCTCCATGCATTGTGCTTCCCTTAACGCCTGCGAGAGCGCAACAGTTGCAACATCCGGCAGACATGATGCGTCCTCTACTTGTGACTCTCCCAAGCTCAATGTTTTCTGTGCCATCTCGAAATTTAAAGTTTACCGTCCCTTCTTCTTCGCTAAAAATCCATTACAGGGCACATATACCTGGATATGCTGGAGAATTGGCTCATGCCACAGTTGGAGACCGATATCATGAACTTCATCTACCAACAGGATGGTGCTCCAGATCATTTCCATGGTGATGTTCGTGATTTTCTGTACAGCAGACTTTCAGAAAGATGGATCGGTCGAATCTGGAATGAAGATAACGCCCTCATGTCATGGCTTCCATGATCTCCAGACTTCACCCCTTGTGACTTCGCGTATGGGTTTATGTGAAAAACGCAGTTTTTACGCCACCATTACCGGCTGATCTAACAGAACTGCGGACCCGCATCATCAACGCCTTTGGTCAAATTGACAGCGGCATGCTACGTCTGGTGTGGGACAAACTTGACTATATAGCCTGTGAGCTGCCAGAATAGGATTGACAGTTCTCGCCTCGCCATGTGGTCAGGGAACAAGGTTGCCAAACAGTTAGAATAACAAGCGATCACACTGTACAAGCCAGAGATACAGCTGACCAGGCACTGACACTCGTGGGCTGTAGTATTGCAACGCAGAGTATTATGACATCAACTATGGGAACATGGTCAAGAGGCAGAGGGGTGATGACTGACGTGGAATTTCCGACCGAATGTCAATCCTATTCAGGCAGCTCACAGAGTATAGAGTTGATGTGTGTAGAGTCACTCATGGGAGATATATCGAGCACTTGTAGGCGCATAAAAAAACTTCGTGAGTTTATCTGTCTGTCTATAAAAATGTGTAATGTTATAACAAATAATAAACAAACAGGATTTTTTTGAAACCACTTCAATCATTTGTGCGCACCCTGTACATATTGGCCCTTATTTATTTGTAGTGATATGAACTTTATCATTTTTAAGAGCCCCCTTATTGACGTTTAATCAAAATGAATTACCAATGGCTATTTAATAAATGTATTACACCTTGGTCAATAAAATTCTTGAATAGACTAAAATATTTTACACTCACCTGCAACAAAAAAGAAAACAAAAAAAAACGCATCACTTGATTTTTAACATTAACATTTACGTATTAGCTGCATACTGTCTCAATTACAGACGAGAAGAGATTCGGTCTCAGATTGCCTGACGGAAGAGAAAGAGTGTAGAGGAGGGTTGGAGAAACGTTTTCTCCTGTAACTTTTTCCTCCAGGACTGCATTCGACAGGGGTTCTGTCTTGGCTTGGACTGGGGTCAGTATGGATGCCAGGACTGATCTTTACCTAATTAATAATATTAATAATAATATCGTATGGCCTTGGGTGCTGGGTGCAAGCTTTGCTATTTGACACCCAGAGGGTAGCTTGCATGTTGAATTTTGTTGTTCCTTGAAGCACTATGAAAGTCAAGAAGGTTAGATATCTAAGCTCCTTGAACACTATAGCGCTTTCTAGTAGAGAAATTAGGAACCTTGTGTTGGCAGAAACTCCCACGATAAATTTTACTATTATGAACACGGCCTACTGAATTCAAATGGGTTCTTTGACATGCCAACATCGTATGACATACGTGTTGTAAATTTTTGCCGCCTTTCAAAAAAAATGACTTACCACGGCCAGGAGCGAACCTGCAAGCTTGGAGTTAGTAGACCGACACGTTAACCACTCACCCACTGTGGCAAGCAAACATAATTGAGAATGGGACTCTCACAGCTGACTGGTACATCATGGAAGTCCTTGAAAACCATGTTGTACCATTTGCTCCATTTGTCGGGGATGAATTTTGCCTGATGCACGAGAACGCACGAGCACACACCGCCCGATGTGTCCAGTAGTACCTGCATGTGGTTGGAATCTACGCAGTGGACTGGCCAGCTAGGAGCCCTAACCTCAATCCAATTGAAAATATTTGGGATATGTTGGCCAGAAATGTGCGGCAACGTTCTCCTGAGACTCTCCAGCAACTTCGGGTGATGCTGCATGAGGAATGGGAATGCATCCCACAGGAAAGAATTTCACAAATCATGGCAGAGAGGTTACGCAAATGTGATTCGTGCTGGGGGTGAAAACACCCATTTTTAAGTGTTCAGTTTTTGTGTCAGTACCCATTAATTCTGCTATTATAAATTTTGGAACTCAGATTAACATTTTTAAACGACTATGTAAATTTACTCAAAATTTAAGACATTTTTCACTTTTTTTTCTTATTCTAGAAAATTAAACAGATTTTTTATTTGAAGCATTCTTTTGTATCTGAAGTGGTTTTTAAATGTTTAAAAAACAATTCATTATGCATAATTTTTATTTAAGAATAATTTAAGTGCAATAAATTATGAGAATAATTAAAAATTACAAGTGTTGCATTTTTTATTATTTTTTTGCCGGTGAGTGTATTAAATAGACTGAGATCTGGAGTTGGCAGATCAAAGGCTAATTTGGCAAGATGGGGCTACACTGATCAAGATAATAATTATTCAATGTGACTGTGGAGAAGATCAGACTGTTTAACTTATCGCTTCAATTAAAACTCAGCAATTTATCTAGGTTTATGCCGTGTCTTCAGGGCTTCCAGCGACTCACTTTTCTCCCTATTATTCACTATTTTCAAAGCAGCCTCACTTTTCTCACTATTTGATAAAATTACTCACTATTCTCACTTTTTGTTTACAAAACTGGTCACATTCTGCGCTAAAAATGGTCTCGTGCCCAATCAGATAGCTAGAAACCATAGAAACACAGATTACCTACTACTAGGGGCTAAAAACGACCCAAAGTAGTTCATATTTCTGCCACCGGTGCCTGAGCGCGCTGCTGGCAGTGTCAGGCGGCCAGAAAGCATGAAAAGCTTCCATAGTGCATTACCACAGCCGAAGCCGTGCAGCGATTGCCGAAAATGTTAACCAAATTCAAATTTATATTTTTGTTTTACGATTTAAATTTCTTGAGTGTTGCATTGATTTTCCTATCCATTATTTCCAAGTGTCCTCTAACTACCGTACATGAACAATGACAAACATTACTCGGAGATGTTAACATTGGCACAATTTGGTTGACATTTTTGGAGGGGCTTATTTGTTTTTCAGATACACATTCTTAAATATTTTGTCTATTTAATAGAGTTTTGTTACATTTTTGGGGGGGCTATGGTTTATTTTGGGGAGATTAGCCACCCAAGCCCCCCCCCTCCCCCTAATATCGCCTACAGATATCAACACACGTTAAAATTATGAACCAGATATACGGCCATAAATGCGAATAATGCTATGAATTTACTCACTATTTACTCACTTTTTCATACAAAAACTCGCCTCTTTTTCACTTTTTTCAAGAAAAAACACTGACTATTTCACTATTTTTGGACGAGTGAGTGGATGGAAGCCCTGGGGGTTTCGCCTAGGAACACAAAGCTGGCTCATCGGCTTGAGCTTTTAGCTCTCGCTGTAAAGAAAGCAGGTGTGCTTCATTAAAAGCGAGATAGCCCGTGGTTTGCTGCTCCTGTGGGGGTCCGGGCACGGACACCAAGAGGCTATTTTTCACATATTACAGTGATTGGAATGATTTTTGTGTTGACCTTATGAATGCTACAATCAGGGACGTATATAAGGCCCCCCCTTCCGAAATTGTTGTCACACATCTTATTTGTTTGTCGCCTCCGTAGCGTAGCGGTCAGCATGGTTAGCTGCCGCCCCGGAGGTCCTGGGTTCGATTCCCGGCTCAGCCACGAAATTTGAAAAGTGGTGTGAGGACTGGAACGGGGTCTACTCAGCCTCTGGTGGCCAAAATGAGTAGAGGGGGTTCGATTCCCACCTCAGCCATCCTCGAAGTGGTTTTCCGTGGTTTCCCACTTCGTCTTCGGGCAAATGCCGGGATGGTTCCTACTGTAAGGCCACGGCCGCCTCCTTCCCATTTCCTTACCTAACCGTCCCACTCTTCCCATCCCTTCATCAGGCCCCCTGTTCGCTTTGCAGGTGAGGCCGCCTGGGCGTAGTGTTGGCCACACACCCCAGTAGTATCCCTGACTCCGAGTCTCAAGCTCCAGGACACTGCCCTCAGTGGTGGTAGAGGTGGGATCCCTCGCTTAGTCCGTGGGAAAAGCCAACCCTGGAGGGTAAAACGATAGCGAAAAAAATAATCTTATTTGTTTATGAATTAAAACATGAAAAACTAATACTCGTGTTACTAAGCGACGTATGGCAACGTTGCAAAGCAAGGCGAAGGTAGAGCGATGTAAACAGTGTGACAATCAGTTTGCTCTGATCTTATGTGTAACAGCATAACCTCTTATTACTCTCCAGTGCCTTCGCTCTTATGAACGTACCAAGAACAGTAACAAGTGTCTTTGAAGCGTGTGACAAAAGTGTTTTCCCTAACTTTTATACCCTTATCAAACTTTTGGCGAATTTGCCACTCTCTGTAGCTACCGGTACTGCAAAACAGAGTTTGAGTTGGTTGAAAACATACTTAAGAAATTCTACTTCTGAAAACAGACTCAACGGTCTAGTATTGTTATCTATTCACATACATACATCTCACTGACGATGAAGTTATAAACTGATTTGGTAATGCTCCAAGAAACCTTGACTTTATGTTATAGTGTAAGTTGCAAATCAAAATAGTTAATTATTTCCATGTAAACTCTATCAAGTGAGCAAGATGATTGTCATTATTATTATTATTATCATCATTATTAACTTGATTGGCCACATTGGACCACTTGAGTCTTCCATGTACACTTTTTCTATGAAGGTTGTATTGTTTGATTCTTCTTATCTGGCCAGTACTTCTTCATTCGTTCTGATCGCAGTGTTCTTAATTCGTCTGAAACCTCTACAGGCCGTCTGTGCATCATTTCTGCTGGAAATTTGTGATTTTTAAGAAGGGTGGTAATTTTATTCTTGTTCTCTGCATCTGTAATTTCGTGTCCAACTGTTTTGAGATCCTCTTGAATTTCTTTGATCCAATGGCCCCCAGTCTTCTTTCCTATATTTCTCATCACTAGTTGTCGTAAAATCCTGTTTTCTGGTAATCGTAGGATGTGAAAGAAATACGAGATTCTTTTCTTCATCATCGTGCTGGTAACTGGGTCAATCTCTCGATGGACTGTTTCATTGGAGAGGATTCTCCAGGCTCCTTCAACCTGGTACTTTCTATTTATGCAGATTCTGATAATTCTTCTTTCATTTTTGAGGAGCTGATCAGTTCTTCTTTCATTTTTAATTTGGAACAAGGTTTCGCAAGCATAAGTGGCTTCGGGCAAAGTTACAGTTTTGTAGTGTTGGATCTTAGTGCCTATTGACAAGCATTTTTTGTTATAAGTTGACCAGGTTAGAAATTGTGCTTTTTTCATTTTGTTGGTTCTATTTATCCATGTTGTTTTTTCGCTTAAGTTATGCATAGGCTAATGATTTCTCCAAGGTATTTAAATTGTAGAACTATGTTAATTTTTTGATCATTTATGATGATTTCCTTTATGTCAAGAGGTTTCATTGGCATGATCTCAGTTTCCTCAGAAGATATTTGCAATCCTATTTTTAATGCAATTTTCTGGAGACTGGTGATTTGAACACTAACTTCTTCCATGCCAAGGGCTAAGAGAACTAAATCATCTGCAAACCCTAGGCAGTTTGTTCTTATTGAGGGTTTTGCTCAGAAGCGGCCCGTGCTATTGGACTCAAGGACGCTGCCCCTCCACTGCCTCCTGCAATCGCATTGTTCTTTCTGCTTGCCGCTAGGGAGCACTCAATGATTTGCCATCGCAACCAAGTTCCTCTTCTCGCCGGAAGATGGCTCCTGAACTCGTTTGGACTCAGTAGAAATCGCCCGCTTGATAATTTACGTGGCTATGACAACGAATTCCTCCATATATCCCCTCTCCCCGCTACGTCAGGAAGGAAGTGGACTCAGTGTGCTTGAGTCTCAGCCGAGCTAACGACAGGCAGGGAGTGAGTGCACGGATTGTATTGGTACCAACATGAAAGTGCAGGAACTTAAAGAAACTGTGTTTAGCTCATTGAGCTTACCTGAAAAAGTTGACTTAAAGAACAGTGCGTCCAGTGCCAGTATTGAATATATCGCAAGTTCAAGCTGCGTGTAGGGCCCGTGGCGCGTTTACACGTAAATTTGATGCGTCCGTATATGATAAATGTTTTTGGTTGTGTGGGTGTGAGGACAGCAACGCTTTCTTCTGCTTTGTGTGTTTACTGTATGGAGGTGATGACAATTGCACAAAAGAAGGAGTAAATGATTTGAAACACCTACATGTGAAAATAAAGAAACATGAGAAATCAACTAGACATCAGAATAATACTGTCTGTTTCCAACTTATCGGCAGATGTAACATTGCCGAAAGTTTAAGTAGTGCGCATACGGAGTCTGTTCGTGCTGATAATGAATTGGTTACAAAAAATAGGGAGGCTCTGTCAAAAATAATTGATATTCTGAAATTGTGTGGTGCGTGTAATCTGCCTCTTCGTGGCCACGAAGAATCGGCTTCCTCTCATAATAAAGGTGTATTTTTGGAGTTAATAGAATACAGCAAGAATCTTGATCCACTGTTACGTACACATTTTGAAAATGCAAAAGTTTTTAAGGGTACTTCAAAAACAATTGAAAACGAGCTCCTGGAATGTATGTTTCAAGCTTGTAGAGATTTCATAACAAACGAAATCAGGCAGTCATCATTATTAGCCTGTATGGTTGATGATACTACAGATGTATCGACTCGGACCCAGACAGTGATTGTGTTTCGATACGAATTGAACGGAACGGTACACGAGCATTTCTGGGGATTTTTCAATGGAGAAAACCATACTGCAGTAGGTTTATCAAAATGCATTTTACAAGAATTGCAACTTTTATTACAAGACCATCCCGAAAAATTGATTGCACAAACATATGATTGCGCTGCAGTATTTCGAGGACATTTAGGTGGTGTCAATGTCATAGTAAAAAATGTCTATAAAAGTGCGCATTATATTTACTGCTATGCACATCAGTTGAACAGGCTCCTGGAAAAGGCGTCATCGAGTGTTTCCAGTGTAAAAGTTTTTTTTTTGTTAATCTCAAAGGCATGTCAGTTTTCTTCTCGAATTCTCCAGAAAGAACAGCCGCACTCGATGACGTATGCAGCGTAAGAATACCAAGAGTGTGCGAGACCAGGTGGAATTTTCGTTCGAAGTTGGTAAGGACAATTTTTGAGAATAAAGACTCAATTCTGCAGTGCTTTGAAAACATTCAATCTGAGGCGTCAAAGCCTCATACAGCTGAAACAGTGTCACAAGCTGCTGGATTTATTAAGTGGCTGAATGATGATACCTTCTTATTCTGGTTGAATTTCTTCAATAAAGTGATGCCTCATGTGGACATTTTATATGCTCAGTTGCAAAAGGTCGAAACAGACGTTGCAAAAATACAACATGCACTGCATTGTTTTGAGTCTACATTGCAGAATATCAGACACAGTTTGCCGAGTTCAATCCAGACAACACAAGAGCCATTACCAAAAAAGCGATGTGGAAGCTCCGCACAAGATTTAAATGCCGCCGCAAGAGAAATATGTGATTACATGCTCGCCGAGGTGAAAGATAGATTTGAGTTCAGAAATCGTCTTTCAGGAGCCAAATTGTTTCTGCTTGAAAACTATGAAGACTACAGGAAACGGCTGCCTGTTGAAGATGTAAACCGTTTTTGTGATGCTTTTCCTGTAATTGACAGAGATGATTTCGTACACGAATTGGGTGTTTTCTACTCACGGCCCGAGTTCTCTCCAAATGGCAACATAACCGGGTGTTTAAGAACTCTTGATTTCATTTGGACTAGATACTACTGTTTTTAAGGAAATAACAAAGGCATTAAAATATTAGTGACAATGCCAATGACAACATGTGAAACTGAAAGATGTTTTTCGACCCTGAAGTTGATAAAATCATATCTACGTAATTCAATGGGGGAGGACAGATTAACAGCTTTAGGGATGCTGTCAATTGAGAAACAAATGGTGAAAGAAATTCCTAACTTTAACAATAAAGTGATAGAGAAGTTCATTAGTGATACTGACAAGTGCAGAAGAATGGAGTTCCACTACAAATGAGAGCTTTTGTGAGGTAAATAAAATTATAGGCTATTGAAATATGCGTATTTAATATGGTTGAGTCCCCCCTCGGTAAAATTCACGAGCCGCTACTGGTTTTGCTCCAATTTTGATTTTAGGTGGGTTTTCTTTTTGCCAAATTTTCACGATGTAATCGAGAGCCACATTGAAAAGTAGTGGGGATAATCCGTCACCTTGTCTAAGGCCTGTTTTTATTGGAAAAGCACTTGACATTTCTCCCCTGAACTTGACCTTTGGAATTGTGTTGGTTAAAGTTAGTTCAATCATTTGATGATTGTATTAATAAAAAAGTATCACAAAATGCTCTTAGTTGTGCTTGACATTAACCAAACATAAAACATCACAACAAATTGGTTGAAAAGTGATGCCAGATAACCTTAAAACATATCATTTTGCACCAATTTATACAAAAGTTCCCCGGGGACAACCCCGGACCCCCTATTCTTTGGGGCCTATACCATGCCCCCTAACCCCCAGTTGGGCACCCCCTCCCCCCAAAAAAAAATAAAGCTCTATATATGCCCCTGGCTACAATATATTGTTAATAAGGCAACACTGAAAAATGGTTTCAAAGCTACCTATAGGTTAATTCTAAGTAGTATTTATTTATTTTTATAAATTGCTAATACAGTAAAAACTCGATTAACCGTCATCGTCGGGACCGTGGTCATGACGGTTGAGCGGATAGACGGATAACAGAAACACCTCAATCAATTATATTATAGACAGATATCACTCTCACAGTAAAATAGTCAGTCATTTTCTTCTGCCTCTTCGATGCTCGAGCTTTCACCGAGGCAATATTTCGTATTTTTCGGAGAAGTAGTGTCTGCATTGCATTGGCCTCTTCTTGACTTCCAAACCATTCTATAACGCTTGGACAGCATTGTTTCAGCCTCTGAGTGGCTAATAGTTTGTTTTTCGTAATGGACTCACTTTCCACTAAAATATAGTAAGTAAACAAAGCGAACGCGTCACTGCACTTTAAAGCACTTGCTATTACAGCAATGACGGTTAACAGAAACTGACGGTTTAAAGAGTGACGGTTAAAAGAAGTTTTACTGTATAAGGTATTTTTTCCTAGTTTATTATTAGAATTAATCTGTAGACCAATTTTATTTTAGGTTTGAACTCTTTTCCAGGAAAGTTATAGTGGCTTCGGTGGCGTAGTCGGTAGCATGCTGAGCTTCTATGCCCAATATAGCGGGTTCAAATCCGGCCGAAGCCGTCGGATTTTTTAAGAGCGTTAAAAATTCCTCAGTATGCCTTCCTTCGGAGGGGAAGTAAAGCCGGCGGTCCCATGTCATAGATTTATGGCATGTTAAAGAACCTTCCACTAATTACACCTGTGTGAAGCTAAATTGTATAGGTTAGGAATGTAAACAACGCTCTTAGGTTTCTACGTTCGTTGCCAAGAGCCGACTGTGGTGGCGTCTAGTAGCTAAGTTCTGAACTAGGCCTAGTAGTCGTTGACGGTGGCGTTTGGCGGCAAAAGTAGGAACTATTTGAAAAATTCAAAGTTGCAGTCCTTACTTGAATTAAAAAACAGATACACACACTAATACAGCCATCACAATTAACACCGGTTATCAGACAGATTCTACACACACCCAAAGTACACGGGGCTACATGACCGCGTTATCGCAGCCCCTAAACTGAGGAACCAACCAACCAACATTCTCTTATTATTGCATTTTTATTTTTTTATTTTTATTTTTAGTCAGTATACCCTGTTGGGTTAACTTTTCCCTCAGACTCAGCGAGGAATCCCATCTTTACTGCCTCCAAGGCAGTGTCCTGGAGCTTGAAACACCAGGTTGGGGGATCCAACTGGTGAAGTGGGACGGGCACCTCGCCTAGGCGGCCTCACCTGCAAAGCGAACAGGGGCCTTAAGAGGGATGGGAAGATTGGGAGGGAGAGGCAAGGAAGAGAGAAAGAGGCCGCTGTGGCATTACATTAGTTACCATCCTGGCATTTGCCTGCAGACAAAGTGAGAAACCACAGAAAACCACTTTGGGGATGTCTGAGGTGGTAATTGAACCCCCTCTACTTATTTGGACCACACGGGTCTGAGTAGACCCTGTTCCAGTACTCATACCACTTTTCAGAGCCGGAAATCGAAACTCAGACCTCTGAGGCGGCAGATAAGCATGCTGACCATTTCACCACGGAGGCGACATTGCATTTTCTTCTTCTTCCTCTTCGTCTTGTGAGACCACAAAGGATCACTTTAACCAACCATTAGTTCGTCGACTTGTAGGAACTGTACGAGCCTTGCGGTCCTCCCAGTACTTCTTCATTCGTATTGATCTTCTTGCCCTTTCTTGGGCGGAAAATATTCTTGTTGAAATTTTCTTTTTTATATGTGGAAATTGAAAAGTCATATTTTTAAGTGCTGCAGTTAAACTTTTCTTATATGTAGCATCTTCTGTTGTTAGGCCAATTTCTTTTAACCATCGGCATCCAGTTGTTGTGTTTTTTGAAGCAAGATTGTACTGTACTAGTTGTTTTAGAAGACGTGAATCTGGCATTCTCATGATGTGCCCAAAGAATCCTAGTCTTTTCTTTCGAATGGTATCAGTAATGGGTTCGAGGTTGTTATAGAAAATATTGTTATGTTAGGTATTATTCGCCATTGCCCATCTTTTTACAACTTTTATTGATTCAAGTTCTTCCAATTCGCCTTTTGATCTTCTGTAATCTGTCGGGTTTAGAATGTTCATTTAGATGGAATAATGTTTCTGCTGCGTATGTGGCTTCCGGTTTTATGACTGTATTGTAATGTTTAATTTTTGCATTAATTGATGAGCATTTCCTTTAGTAAGTTCTTCTTCTTCTTCTTCCTAGCGTTGTCCCGCTGGTGCAGGGTCCGCTTTTTTGGTCATTGACCTCCATTTTGTCCGGTTTTGTGCGTCAGCTGGATTTAGGCCGGTAATTTTTAAATCACCATTTATTGTGTCTTGCCAACGCTGCTTCGGTCGTCCTCTGGGCCGTAGGCCTTCAACCTCAAAGTGAAGGACAGAGTTATTAACAGTATCAGGCGCTGCACGCAGGGCATGGCCATACCATCGGAGCCGTTTCTCTCTCATTTTGTCCACAATTGGGGCGACACCCATTTGCTCCCGAATTGTGTCGTTTCTGACATGGTCAATAAGGGAGATGCCCATTGTCCAACGGAGCATTCTCATTTCCATGGCGTGCAGGCGACGTTCTGAAATTTTGTCGGATGGTCGACATTCAACTCCAAACAGCGCAACTGGCCGTACCACTGTCCGATATATTTTCGATTTGAGACGAAGTGGCATTTTCTTGTCGCAAAGCACACCCGTGACCTCCTTCCACCGCAACCAGGTTGCGTTTACCCTGGCTCTTACTTCATCATTGAAGTTGCCATCACTCTGAAGACGAGATCCAAGGTACCTGAAGCATTCTGTCTTGACTAGATTTTGTCCAGCGACTTGAATGGTACCGTCGCTTGGGTTTAACTCCAGATACTCCGTCTTTTTCACATTCAGACATAGGCCGTACTGGGAGAGGCGGTTATTCCAATCTTCAACTTGACATTGGAGTTTTTCTCGGGTGTCATCTGCAACCATTATATCATCTGCATACAGAAGGGTCCAAGGAACATTCCGTTGCAGGTCACGAGTGATGGTGTCCATCACAAGAACAAAAAGGGACGGTGATAGTGCTGAGCCTTGGTGGACGCCGACATTTACAGGAAAGTTTTCCGAGGTGCCAACAGCACAATGAACTCTACTGCTTGTGTTTGTGTATAACATCTTGACCACATTTACAAATGACTCTGGCACACCATGGTTGCGGAGCGCATACCAAATCAACTCATGAGGAACACGATCGAAGGCCATTTCAAGGTCAAGAAAGGCAATATGCAGAGGCTTTCTTTTCTCACGGTGCTTCTCCATCAGTAACCGTGCTGCGAAGATGGCGTCAGCGGTTCCAGCCCCCTTGACAAACCCGCACTGGTTGGAGCTGATTTCGGTGATGGCACGTAGGCGTCGATCAAGAATCCTCTCAAAGATCTTCATTGTATGTGAGAGAAGACGTACTGGGCGATAGTTTGAACATTCCGCTGGGTCTCCTTTGTTCTTGAAAATCGGTACTGTAATGCTTGTAGCCCAGTTAATAGAGATGTGGCCAGAGTCCAATATGGCATTGAAAAAGGTAACAAGCCAATCTATCGCAGTAGATTGCAGTTCTTGAAGTTTCCAGAAGTCAGCAGGGAGGTTGTCTGGCCCAGGAGATTTATGGTTTCTCATGCTTTTTAGGGCAGTGGTAACTTCCTGTGGAGTGATTTGGGGGATAGGCCCACTAGTTGGGACACCTTCTGGGATTGTTGGATGCGGAAACTCTATGTTTGAGATCTCCTCGAAATGCTCTTTCCATCGCTTGAGAATAGCATTTTGTTGTGTAGTCTTTGGCCTTCCTTGCTCTTTATGCACACATAGTGTTCAATATCCCTTGCAGTTCTTGCTCGGACTTTGGCCAGACGGTAAATATCCTTTCACCATCTTTGGTGTCCAAGTTAAGATAGAGGTTGTAGTGGTTGGCTCTTGCTTCAGCCACAGCTTTCTTTGCCTCTCGTTTAGCAGTGACGTACCTTTCTCTGCTCACGTCTGTCTTTAGAGAAAGCCAGCTTTTATATGCTTTCTTCTTATCACGGACCTTATCTTGTACCTGATCTGTCCATAGCCATGTCTGCTTGTCAATAAGGCGACGCCCTGGCTTTGTGGTACCCAATGTTTCTGCTGCAGCAGTAGTCACTGACTCACAGAGATCAGTCCATGTGGTGTCGATGGAATTTGGAATGACAAGAGGAAATGTTATACTGTTAACCAATGCTGATTTCTGGTCGCGTAGTTTCCACCACTTTACTTTTGTTGAGACTCTTGTACATCCACCTATCCTGCGCTTACTGATCCTCAGGTCTGCAATGAGTAGTTTGTGTTGGGTGGCAACACAATCGAAAGGTATAACCTTCACATCTAAGACTGTTCGGAAGTTACATCGCCGTAACAGTACAAAGTAGATCTGGCTTCTGCCGTCACCACTGGCGTATGTTACGAGATGACTGGTGCGCTTCTTAAAGAAAGTGTTGCTTATGAGAAGGCTGTTTGCTTCTGCAAAGTCAAGGACTCGGCATCCGTCATCATTTCGTCTACCATAGCCATTTCCACCATGACAACTATAACCATTCTTATTTTCACCAACATGTCCATTTAAGTCACCACATACGAGTAAGAACTCCTCCTCTGGGCACAACAAGAAAAGATCCTGGAGTTCTTGCCAAAACCTTTCTTTCTCACTCTCATCACAGCCAGTTTGTGGGGCATATGCACTAATGATGTGTAAGCGACAAGATGTCATATCTATGATGACAGTCATGAGGCGGTCTGACTGTCGATTGACCTCGGCTACCTGATCCCTTAAGTTGGCACAAACAACAACAGCAACCCCATTTCGGTTGCTTGTCCCATGGTAGATGAGCTTGTATCCATCTCCTATTTCACGAGATTTCTGTCCTCTCCAGCGGGTTTCTTGAATGCAGGCAATGTCCACTTTCCGTCTTTTAAACATATCTGCTAGTTCTCGGCTTCGTCCTGTAAGAGTTCCGATGTTCAACGTAGCAATACGTAGCGGTGAACTCTGATTCCGCTCTTGATCCAGTAGCCCTCGTCCATGCGCTGCAGTCAGACGAGGCCGACGCACGTCGCTTCCGGGGGACGTCCTAGCATTTACCAATACAGATGAGGTTGTCATGATCCATCAGTTGCGACGAAGAATAAACCAACCGGCCTGTCGCCCCAGCCGGACGTCGGGTGCATTTTATACCTACTGCCAGGTGATAGTTAGGCCACTCCTAACATGGTAATAATAATGCCAAAGAAGCATTTTGCCCTGTTTACAAATAGCTGGTATAGATAGGGCCGAAGATGTAAGTGAACAATGTATAATCTGTGTAGTTATAGAGTTCCCAACTGTTTCGTGATTTCTATGGCAATTGTGTTAAAGCCGACAAAATGGATGACAGTTAGGGCACAGAACTTATGACAGATATGATAAACCGCCCTTCTAATTGGTGTTATCTGTGGACTGATTGTTTCAAAACCAAGATGGCCGTCACTTAGGGCACAAAAATGTTTGTAAATATAACCCTGATAACAACAAATAAAGCTATCAGTTACCATAGACAATACGAACACAAGCCCAGCACATAAAAATAAGTCACACATATCAGTTAAAAATCACGACTGAGGTAGAGATGTTCCAAATAGACGGATATATCACGCAGCACACCTACACATGGTCTTGTTCATGGAACTCCAAAGAGTAATGATCTCCTTTAGTAAGTTCCCCATGTTAATTTTTGTGCCCTAGATAATTTGTTTGTTCTTATTTGAATCGATGCTTTCTCATTTAAGTTGTTTGTTGGTTGGTAGGTTCCTCAGTTTAGGGGCTGCGACAACGCGGTCATGTAGCCCCGTGTACTTTGGGTGTGTGTAGAATCTGTCTGATAAACGGTGTTAATTGTGATGGCTGTATTAGTGTGTGTATCTGTTTTTTAATTCGAGTAAGGACTGCAACTTTGAATTTTTCAAATAATTCCTACTTTTGCCGCCAAACGTCACCATCAACGACTACTAGACCTAGTTCAGAACTTACGTACTAGACGCCACCGCAGTCGGCTCTTGGCAACGAATGTAGCAACCTAAGAGCGTTGTTTACATTCTTAACCTATACAATTTAGTTTCACACAGGTGTAATTAGTGGAAAGTTCTTTAACATGCCATAATCTATGACATGGGACCGCCGGCTTTACTTCCCCTCCGAAGGAAGGCATACTGAGGGATTTTTAACGCTCTTAAAAAATCAGACGGCTTCGGCCGAGTTTGAACCCGCTATCTTGGGCATAGAAGCTCAGCATGCTCTACAAGTTGTTTGTTATTAACTCTCCTAGATATTAGGTATTTAATTTTTGTACCATTAATTTGTATATCTTTTAAGGGGGTTTCTGTGGCATGATTTCTGTTTTTAGCCTATTTTCCATTTTGAAAAAATAGGCTTATGAGATACCTTTTGTCTGTGTGTCTGTGTGTGCGTGTGTGTGTGTGTGTGAGGTGTGTGTGTGTGTCCCCTAATAACTTTTAAACGGCTGGAGCGATATCAATGAAACTCGGTAAGTTCATAGGACTATTCCGGGCAACCCCGACCGTACCCTTCAAATTTTGTTACGTATCACCAATCCAACATGGCGGCTGTGCGAAATATTTCACCAGCATTCAATATCTCCGAAAGTATTCCCGATATCACCCTGGATTATTTTACGGTGATAAAGGGAACTACTAGAAGTTCACCTAAGTGACTTTTGAAAAACTGTTAACTACAAAACCAACATGGCGGCCACGCGAATTTACGACATTTAAATAGATGTTTCTCGCGATTTAATCAACCAAACGCAATAAAACTTGGTACAGTATATGTTTATACACATTGTAATGCACCGACATCTAACTTCGTTGAATTGTTTACATAACCACAAGATGGCGGATGTGCGAAATATTTCACCGGCAATCTATATCTCGGAAACTATTAGCGGTATCACCCTGAAATTTTGTACGGAGATAAAGGGCACTACTGGAAGTTCATCTGTAAGACTTTCAAAAACCGGGTAACTAGAAAAGGAACATGGCGGCCAAGCGAATTTGAAACTTTAAATAGACCTTTCTCGTGATTTAATGTTCCAAACGCAATGAAATCTGGTACAGGAAATGTTTATACACATTGTAATGCACTGGTATCTAATTTAGTTCAATTGTTTACATAACCTCAAGATGGCGGCTGTGCGAATTTTAAAATTAAGTTTTTATTTCTTGTGTCGTAATCATGCGATCGAAGTGAAAGGTTGAATAATAAACCTACGCAATAATTTTCCTTTAATGGTACATGACTCTATGGCCTACATTTAACAATCCAACTTGGCGACCATCCGAAATATTTAGACGGCTGTGAATATCTACGAATCTATTATAGCAATCAAACTGATTTTTTTATGTTCATAGGGGCTATGAACTTAAGTTCACCTATAGGATTTTAAATAACCTGCTGATCACAAATCCAACATGGCGGCGACGCGAAGAATAGATATTCACATGGACGTTTCTCGCAATTTATCCATCCGGGTGCAGTGAAACTTGAAACAGTAAATCCTTATACGAATATTAATCCACAGGCATCTAATTTATTTCAATTGTTTCCATAACCACAAGATGGCAGCTGTGCGAAATTTTAAAATCTCGTTTTTACTTCTTGTGTCCTAATCATGCGATTGTAGTTTGAATGCTACACGTACACAATAATCTTCATGTAACAGTACATAACTCTAGGACCTACATATATAAAATCCAACATGGCGGCCACCCGAAATATTTAGTCGGTTCTCAATATCTACGAATGCATTACAGCAATCAAACTGATATTTTGTATGTTGATAGCGGCAGTTAACATAAGTAGGATATATGAAAATAGGCTGTATAGTTCTTCACGGAACTACTTGTTTTCAATTGATATCTTAGGCCAATTTTATTGGCAATTGTCTGAAGCTCTGATATCTATGTTTTGGCTTCCTCTAAATCAGGGGTCTACAAACTACGGCCCGAGGGCCACATCCGGCCCGCGGACAGATTTTGTCCGGCCCGCGGAGAGCTAGCATACTTGAAAACTCCTTTTAGAGAACATATTTTTTTATAGCAAAGTAAATTTAGTTTACTGAAGTATTCTAATTTTTTGTTGAATAATTATTAATATGACATCTACATTGATATGGTCATGGGCTAACTACTCATAACATTGTTGCAGGCTTATTGCTATTGTTTTTGTCATAAGTTGGATAAAGAAACACAGAATTGTAATGAGTAAAGACATGTATAACATGCAGACATGAAATACTAATGAGATTTATGTAATTGAGATTTTCCACTGACAATAGTTTGTAGTTGTGGACTAATTTTACTTGTACCAATTATTAAAAGAGATTTAAGATGCTCATCAGTTAATTTAGATCTGTAAACATTTTTTGTGTACTTCATTTTGGAGAAGGTCTTCTCACACAAATAAGTAGTACCAAAAACAGAAAACAGCCCACGAGCAAATTTATGCAAATTATCAAATTGTGTCAGTGGAAGACTCTTATAAAATTCCAACAAAGATAAGTTTTGATATTTGTTCTTAATTATATCACTGCACTGTAGTTCAATAATTTCCATTTGAAGTTCCGGGGCTAGGGTTTCAATGTCAGTATCAAAAGGATCCTGAAAAATCTTAATTTGATTCGCAAAGGCATCGAAGTCCGAGAAACGAGTATCAAAATTTATTTTCAAAGCAGTCAAAGTTTCGATTGCAAAATCGATAGGAAACTCAGTCTCAGTGGTGTGGCTGAATATTTCACATGTTTTAAAATGTGAAAAACATATACTTCGTAGTTGTGATTGAAACAGTATCAATTTCTTCCGGAATGATTTGATATTAGTGTATAAATCAGGAAGATGCTGGTTTTCTCCTTGCAATCTCAAATTCAGTTCGTTCACATGTTTTGTCAAATCAACATAGAATGCTAACTTCCACAGCCATGCGTTGTTTTGTAATTCAGTAAGAGGGCGATGCTTTTCATTCAAAAAAATTTCGATCACTGCTCGAAGTTCAAAAAAGCGCTGAAGGACTTTCCCACAACTAAGCCAACGTACGGCAGTATGATAAGGTAAGTCATTTTCTCCAATCTCTTCAATAAATTGTCGGAATTGTCGGTGATTCAGCCCAAAAGATCTCATAAAATTAACAGTTGATATGACTGGTTTCAGAACTTCAGACATGTCCAAACATTTTCCGCACAAAGACTGTTGATGAATGATACAATGTAAGACTAATGGTTTTGAACCACCGTCATTTTCTACATCCTTTGACACAAGAGCGACCACTCCTTTACCTTTCCCACTCATGTTTTTGCCTCCATCAGTTGTAATACATTTCAAGTTTTTCCATCGAAGGTTCTTTTGATTAATGACCATTTCAACTCCTTTAAAAATATCTGTACCAGTAGTTGTGCCATGAATACTATACATATCAAGAAGTTCTTCATGCACTTCATAGCTTTTATCTACTCCTCGAATATAAATCAACACCTGAGCAGTATCTGACACATCCGTTGACTCATCCAAGGCCAAAGAAAACCACTCAACATCTCCATTTTTGTCGAACAGTTGAGAGGATATATTTTCAGCGATGTTTTCTACCCTTCGAGCCACAGTGTTTGCTGACATACTGACAGTTTTTAATAAATTTACCTTTTCAGGGCACATTTCTTCGGCTGCTGCAATTATGCATTCTTTGATCATTTCTCCATCGGTGAATGGTTTTCCACGTTTTGCAATTTCAAGAGCCACACGAAAGCTGGCACGAGTTGCAGCCTCTTGTTCGGTTTTGAGTTTTGTAAATGAAGATTGCTGCGATTTCAATCCGCGCTTCATAGCTTCGAATTTTTCTGTCCGCAAACTTCCTGTATATGTTGAGTAATTTTGAAAATGTTTTGTTTCATAATGACGTTTAATGTTATATTCCTTGAGAACGGCTATGCTTTCATTGCAAATCAAACATAGCGCCTTGTTACTGGACTCAATTACGAAATACTGAATGTTCCACTCATCTTTGAATTTTCTGCATTCACTCAATTTTTCGCTTCTTTTCCATACTACTAAATCACACACAAATGCAACAATTCAAATCAAAATACTGTTACAAAGATGTCTTAAACTTAAACACGCACAAACACGTTTTAAGGAGGTACGCACTATTTTATTTCACAACAGTGTCATAGGAACTGACTTGTGGTTGCGCAACTAGCCTTCTTATATATTCCAATTACTGCCATCTAGAAGTGAGTGGAAGACACCAGAACTCTCTCGAACCAACGAGATTACTCTGTACGTGCTATTAGCGCCATCTGTTAGCGATAGAAGGTACTACCTATTTCCGCTTGTGTCCACCAGATGTCGTGTCACGTTACTCCTCATGGCTCGTACTCTACGACTAATCTAGAAATTACAGATAATGACAGGAAAATTAATAATATGCAGTGTTGCCGTTTTGCGGACTTTAGTCCGATTTGCAGCCTTTTTTTCAACGTTGCGTACTTTTTCGGACTTTTTTTTCATCAGTGGACTATTTCACTTTTTACCACCGGCAACAATGATAATATGGTTTTGGCCCTCGGAACTTACTGGAGTAATCAATATGGCCCTAAGGCTGGAAAGTTTGGAGACCCCTGCTCTAAATCTTTCGCCAATAATGGCATGTCGTCTGCAAAACCAAGACAGTTTGATAGATTTTTTCTACCTATTTTTTTAAATATTTTGAGGGCATTCTTAGACCATACTCGCATTACCATTTCTAATGCACAATTAAATAGTAATGGTGATAAGCCATCACCTTGTTATAAACCGGTTGTGACCTCAAATGGGTCAGAGAATTCATCTCTGAATTTAACTTTTGATTTGGTGCCTGTAAGAGTTAGTTTTATGAGATTTGTCAATTTGGGGTGTAATCCCATGTCTCTTAGAATTTTTAATAAAGATTCTATATGATTACAATCATAATGCTTTTTTGAAGTCTATAAATGTTATCACCATATCTCTATTCATTTTCCTATTATAATCCATTATCAGTTTTAGGCTCATGATTTGATCTGGGCAACTCCTCAATGGTCTGAAACCTTCTTGATATTCTCCTAATTCATTTTCAAGTTGTACTTTAATTCCATTGAGAAGAATTCGAGAAAAAATGTATAGGTAAACATCCAGGAGTGAAATCCCTTGATTGTTAGGGTCTGTCTTATCCCCTTTTTTATGTAGTGGATAGATGGTCGCTGATGTCCAATGTTCAGGGAATTTTCCTGTTATCCAGATGTAGACCAGTAGTTTGTGAAGGGCGATTTTTGCAGAATCTCCGCAAAAGTCTGGTCTTCACCAGGGGCTTTGGAATTCTTCATCTCACTCAGTGTTAAGTAAACGTCTCCTAGTGTGGGCAGATTAATGTTCTCTGGTGGTGTAGTTATTGAAGTGTCAACATCCATTTGAAGAAATTCTATGGGTTCTTCTCAGTTCACGAGTGTCTTATAATATTTAGCCATAATTTGTGCACATCCTGGTTGTTGTGGGCCAATTAACCTTTCTCATCTTTTAACAATAAGGTTGGTGCTTCATATTTTGTCAGATGTTGTTTAAAGATTTTGCAATAATTCCGTGATTGTAAAATTTTCAATTCCTCTTCAATTGATTGTAGGGTGTCGTCAGTATGATATTGCATTTTATTACTACTTATAAGGTGGGTTCAAAAAGTAACGAGCCGGAGGCTGTAATGCGTAAACCGGTGTCGACATCGGCTAATCGTGGCGTGTGTAACGAGGTGTGGTTACGACCAGAGCGTGGAAGGTCACAGCCCGTCGCTAGAGGGCACGCGTGCACGCAACGTGACGATACAAAGCGAGCAGCAGCATGCATCAATCGTCCAACGCTGCCAGTCGCATTGCCAACAGTGACATGGAGGCGTCAAACGAAGAGCAAAGAGGTGTTGTTCGGTTTCTGACAGTGAAAGGAGTAGGGGAAACGGACATTCATCGCCGAATGTCACAAGAGTACGGCGAACACTGCATGTCCCTTGCAAGGGTCAAGGCGTGGCACAAGCGCTTCAGGGAAGGACGGGTGTCGTTAGTCGATGATGCCCGGTCTGGGGCACCCCCCTGCATTACCGATGACAACGTCCAGCTGGTTGATGCACTCATTACCCAGGACCGCCGAGTGACAGTGAACGCTATAACCGCCGTGGTCTGATTGAGCGTCGGAAGTGTGCACACCATCATGAAGGAACGACTGTACTTGCGTAAAGTGTGTGCCCAATGGGTGCCCCACAGTCTTCAACCACACCTGGAAGCATGTCGAATGGCCTACTGTCTTGGTCTTGGTTGGACGATTGATGCATTCTGTTGCTCGCTTTGTATCGTCACGTGACGTGCACGCGTGCCCTCTAGCGACGGGCTGTGACCTTCCACGCCCTGGTCGGAACCACACCTCGTTACACACGCAACGATTAGCCGATGCCGTCACCGGTTTGCGCATTACAGCCTCTGGCTCGTTACTTTTTGAACGCACCTTATACAATTAATATCCATTTTGTTCTTTATTTTAAAATAATGCTTTGCTCACAATAATTATTGTAATTTCACACGATAATGCTGAAGAGAGGTCAGAAAAGAATTAGGGGTAGAAAAATTGAATTATAGAATGGAGAAGATGTTGTCCAGAATGTTAAATGTATTGTCATCAGGATTGTCAAAGTTACGTTTGAACATTAATGTTAAGAAGACCAATGTATTAGTTGTGAGTAAACATCCTGAAAGTATTCACACAAATATTAAGCTTACTGACAAAATAGTGGAACAAGTTGCCAGTTTCTCTTATTTGGGAAGTCTAATCGCCAATACCACTCTCAGAACTTCAGCCCTTGAACTGAGCTTCTCAGCTGCTGAATATGCAGCACCAGTTTGGCTTTCTTCTCCACATTCCAAAGAGGTGGATATAGCTCTGAATGAGACTTCCAGGATTGTATCTGGGTGTCTTAGACCAAAACCACTTAAGAAGATCTACCCTCTTATAGGAATTTCTCCACCTCATGTCCGAAGAATGGTAGCAGCAGCATCTGAGAAGAAACGGCAAGAAACCGATTCAAGGCATCCACTTTTCGGCCAACAATCAGCCCGACAGAGACTTAAGTCCAGAAACAGCTTTTTGAGGGGAGTAACGGCCCTCGAAGGCTCACAAGAAGCTGCCCGTGTGAAGATATGGAAGACAGAGATCACAGACCCAACTATTCCTCTATCAGAAAACATGGCACCTGGTCACAACTTGCCATATGGAATTTGGAAATCATTAAACAGGCTGAGGACGGGGGTTTCACGCTGCAACAACAATCTCAAGAAATGGAACATGCTCGCCAACAATGATGAGTTTTGAGACTGCAGCATGTTACAAGATCCAGAACACCTGCTGATCTGCCCCTTGATGGAGGACATATGTTCAAAAGACGATCTTTTGGCTGCAAATGCTAATGCTATAACTGTTGCTACTTACTAGCAAAATCTAATTTGATTCGGACACAGAAAATAAATAAATAAATCGCCAATGACAACAGGTGTAGTAATGAGATTAGAAGGTGAATAAGGCTTGCAAAACAAGTGTTCAATTATAAGATTTAATTTTTGATTTGCCCAATGCAAATTTGGATATTGCAATTAAAAAGAAATGTGTCATGTCCTTTGTATGCAGTGTGCTTCTGTATGGATGTGAATCTCGGACGATCAGAGGTCAGGATTGGAAGCGACTTGAAGTGTTTGAGATGTGGGTCTGGTGGAGAATGTTATGGGTTAAATGGATTGAAAAGAGGACTAACATCAGCATTCTGCAAGAAATTCAAGGGAAGAGTTAATAGTTAGTTATTGTTGTTTTAAGGGGCGGAATTACGAGGTCATCTGCCCCTCTTAACACAGATCATAGAATACAAATTTGGAATTGAATTTAAAATTTAGAGGTGGACTCCTAAATTTGAAAAGACCGAAAATTAATAAAACAAAAAAATTAATAAAACTAATAATTATAAAAATAAACAAAAATTACGGAAAAACAAACAAAAAAAACATAATTCAATAACAAACAAGTCGTTGAGTGAATGTTCACTGGAAAATTTAGATTGCTGGCCCTAACCCACTCTCACTTATAAAGCGGATGACGAGATCAGCAGCCACCGCGTCATCGGCTAATATAAGTTTGAGTGTCATCTGCAAACCAAGGTTTCTTCGTAAGTCAGCAAGATCCACACACTCGGTTAAAATGTGGGCCACGGTGAAAACGGCTCTACAGGTACAAGGGACGAGAAAACTGAGACCAACGATCCATAAAAGAAAAGCTAAATTCACAGGCCACAAAACCCGGTCGAAGCCGTTGTTTTTTTTAAGAGCGTTAAAAATCCCTCAGTATGCCTTCCTTCGGAGGGGAAGTAAAGCCGGTGGTCCCACGCCATAGATTTATGGCATGTTAAAGAACCTTCCACTAATTACACCTGTGTGAAGCTAAATTGTATAGGTTAAGAATGTAAACAACGCTCTTAGGTTTCTACGTTCTTTGCCAAGAGCCGACTGCGGTGGCGTCTAGTAGCTAAGTTCTGAACTAGGACTGGTAGTCGATGACGGTGGCGTTTGGCGGCACAAGTAGGAACAATTTGAAAAATTCGAAGTTGCAGTCCTTACTTGAATTAAAAAACAGATACACACACTATTACAGCCATCACAATTAACACCGGTTATCATACAGATTCTACACACACCCAAAGTACACGGGGCTACATGACCGCGTTGTCGCAACCCCTAAACTGAGGAACCAACCAACCATCACAGGCCACATTTTGATGATGATGATGAGAAAAATAAATTGAGATTGTTCAGACATGTTATGAGGATGGAGGAGGGAAGAATACAAAAACAAGTGCTGGAGGCTAAGATTGAGGGAAATAGGACAAGGGGAAGGCCCAGAGCAAGAGAACAGTATTAGGAATGGAGTGTGTTGGAATACAATTGAATCGGTCATTTCTAAAAGGCCCCATGTGCATGGAGACTAGTTTTGAGAAAAACACAAATATGTTTTACATTAAACTATTGATCTGAGACCAACAATTCTTTTGCATTAAATGTCACTGCCATAATAGCTGTTTTGACACAAAATTTGTTTGGTTTGGTTCATTAGAAAGGACAGAATAAGCTTCCAAATTCTGCAAAATAAGGGCCTTTTAGAAATGACTCTCAAGAGTCGATATTTATATGTACTAAATGATTAATATTCTTGTGGTATTTTTTAATTTTTATGATCTCTTGTATTGAACCTGCTAAACAATTATTTTGTAATGTTCTCATTCTCTAATGTGCACATATTTTATACATATAATGGTATTTCATAGCACGGAATAGCATCATGTATTCCTCTAGGTGTCTTTTGTTGGGCATTTCATTAAATCGTTATAATACTCCACCTATTCATGTGGGATGAACGTCATAACTTTCTTGATGTCATCTATCTTGTTCGGGTTAATGGGAACACGTCCGTCCTACACAGGGCACTAAATTAGCGAATAATGTTGTATACCCACAAAAGTTCCACACGTATAGCCTGGCTGGCTGCGTGGCTCAGCGGTAACGCTCTCGCTTGCTGGGCCCAAGGTTGCAGGTTCGTATCCTGGCGCAGTCAGCTGGCATTTGAGGGTGAGCAAATGTGAGGGAGCCGTGTCAGTAGATTTACTGGCACTTTTAAAGATCCCCTTCGGGGCAAAATTCCGGCACCCCGGCGTCTCTAAAAGCCAGAGTAGTTGAAAGGGAAGTAAAACCAATAGCATTATTGTTATTATTATTATTATTATTATTATTATTATTACACGTATAGCCCCATCTTCTTATAATTCAGAACACATTTTGCTCATCCCTTGACATCAGGGTGGGTCGTTAAATTTTAATTGGTATTCTGTCCGAAGGCAGGTCCGAGCCTCCGAAGAGGCTACCCCCAGCCGGAGTTTACTTGTGGTAGGGTGGCCAGGGCCTTTCCGCTCCTCCTTATGTTGGCCAACAGCACGCGATACCTAGAACCGGCATACCATCCAAGTTCCGACTGCGCCCAATGTTGCTTAACTGCAGAGTTCTCATGGGATCCGGTGTTTCAACATGGCTAGGCCGTTGGCAGGGTGGGTCATATCAAATATTATTTCAGATTGAAGATTTTAGAGGACTATTAACCCTATTAAACGGTTTTGATATTATGCCTATTAAGGGAGGTTTGATTGTTTTTCTCTCAAAACTCCATTTTTCTCACCCCTTTGGTTAATGGTTGGCGCTGTCAAAAAACACTTCTCTGAGACGATTTTGGCCCTTATACGAAGAATAGAACGATTGCATCTGTTTCTAGCTTGCTCTGGTTCCTTGCTAAACTGCCCCTTTAACCGCAGAAAGGGCCCTTTAGAAATGAATGTAAATAGCACTGCCATCCTGTGACTACACTAAAAGGTAGAAAGAGGCCTTTTCAGCATGGAATGGTGTGTTAAACTCATTTTCACCAAAAATGGCATAAAGGGCCTTTTAGAAATGACCGATTCAATTATTGAAGAGGAATGGTGGAAGGAGAGGCAACGGTGGAGAAGTACCATTAAAACCCCGACCTAACAGGAGCTGGACAATGGGATGATAAATAATGCTGAACAAGACCATAAAATAGTTGAAACTGGTTCGTTTAAGTGAAAATCCACAGCCTGCTTCCAGTCTCCGACCGGGTCAGGAATGGAATGAATGAAGCCCCCATCTAGCGGCGAGGATTTGAACTGTGCCGGCTGCCGAGGCCTGACGCACTCCTCTGGGGCAATGATTAAATGAATGACAGATGAAATGAAATGATAGTGGAGAGTGTTGCTGGAATGAAATTTTGACAGGGAAAACCGGAGTACCCGGAGAAAAACCTGTCTGCCTCCGTTCTGTCCAGCACAGATCTCACATGGAGTGACCGGGATTTGAACCACGGACCCAGTGGTGAGAGGCCGGCGTGCTGCCGCCTAAGCCGGTTCGTTTAAGTAATTAATGTAATTAATTGAATCGGTCAGAGCTGAAATGCATTAAGTCAAAAATGGTCATTTTTTAAAGAATTAGTATTCTGAAGTATTGACCCAAGGGCCTTGGAATGTCATAGGAAGGAATTAAGTCAGCCTTCTGTTTAAGCCAGAAACCTCTGCTACATGTAGGCCTAGTGCAATCAGAGGAGAAAAGCATTAAGTCAATGACTTGCTGCCTTTCAGCGTCATATTCCATACTTAATGTTGGCCACACTGCAAGATTACCACGTGTTACAGTGCTATTGTAAATTACATTTGTTCAGGTTTTAGGTAAGTTACGGCAGTTTTTACTGTATGTTACAAATCCATTTTACAATAAAATATAATGTGAAATATTCATTCTGGATGGCTTTATGACGCACTAAACTGACCACGGAGCTGAAAGGCATTAAGTCACGTTTTCAAAATTGTTTTGAAAAATATAATTATTAAATTAAAATTCATATTCCGCTTACACAAATATATCCTGAATAAATGCTTCACAATATAGAAGACTTAATATAGTGTTATAAAAAAATAAAATAAAAAGTCAACCCCTGGCACTATCCAGCCCATGACGGGCTAAGGCCGACCAAGCGACCGCTGCCCAGCCATTTGGCCTGCAGATATTGGGGTGACGCGTGATCAGCGCGTCGGGTCCCCTCGGCCGTTAATCTTGGTATTCGTGATCGGGGCGCTGTCTCACTGTCAGACAGCTACTCAATTGTCCTCACGAGGCTGAGTGCACCCCGTTCCAACCCTCACGTCAGTTTTAAAATCCCTGACGGAGCCGGGGATCGAACCCGGGGCCTCCGGGCGAGAAGCAGGCACACTACCCCAACACCACGGGGCCGGCTTATATAGTGTTATGCTCCTACCAAAGCAACTCTTTCTTAATATTATTGTCTGGAGCCTCCTCAGCACACACCTTATACCTATACGCCCCTGATTACTGGGACATGCGAAAAATTACTTTAAAAAAATGCATGTGATTAAAATGAGCCTCCGTGGCTTAGGCGGCAGCACGCTGGCCTCTCACCGCTGGGTCCGTGGTTGAAATCCCGGTCACTCCATGTGAGATCTGTGCTGGACAAAACGGAGGCAGACAGGTTTTTCTCCGGGTACTCTGGTTTTCCCTGTCACAATTTCATTCCAGCAACACTCTCCACTATCATTTCATTTCATCTGTCATTCATTTAATCATTGCCCCAGAGGAGTGCGACAGGCTTCGGCAGCCGGCACATTTCATATCCTCGCCGCTAGATGGGGGCTTCATTCATTCCATTCCTGACCCGGTCGGAGACTGGAAGCAGGCTGTGGATTTTCATTTCATTTCATGTGATTAAAATATAGTCCATATATATTTGTTTTGACTACAGTAACCAAACCATCTGTAGAAATCACTAGTAGAGTTCAACATGGAGCACAATTTTATCGCCTCATGAGAGGGCTCGTTTGGGATAAGTTAAATTAGGCAAGTTCCTTTAATATCAAAACTAATACGCTACAAGAGCTTCTTTGTACCTCTTACTACATACCCAATCCAAGAGAAATACCAGCACACTACAAGCAGTGGAGATGAAGTTTTTAGCCTACTTTCGATTTTTGCAAAAAATGAAAGTAGACTTATGAGATCAACACAGGGCGAAAAAAAGTGTGTCTGTCTGTGTGTGTGTATGTGTGTGAGTCTGTGTGTGTGTGTGTGAGTGTGTGGACTCTGAATGTCTGCCCCCCCCCCCCTATCAATTCGAACACGGTAAACGCGAATTGAACGAAATTTGGTACAAAGGTAGCACTAGCAAAGGACACCTCAGTGTCATGTTTTATATCGCCGCCATCTTGACTGAAACGTAATGGCGGCCACACAAATGTTCAAAGCTTAAATCAAATTACGACTAACCTAATCATCCGATATCTACCAAATTTTGCAACAACATACATTTATGGGGGGAGCATCCTTTGACTATACTAATAGGTCATCAGCCTAATAGTTCGCGGATGGCGGCCATCTTTGTGTGAAAAACGATTCCCCCTATTAATTTGAACACGGTGAAACCGAAAGGAACGAAATTTGGTACAGAGGTAGTACTAGCAGAGGGCTCCTCAATGTCATATTTTATATCGCCGCCATATTGACGGAAACGTAATGGCGGCCACCCAAATGTTCAAAGCTTGAATCAAATTACGACTAACCTAATCATCCGATCTCTACCAAATTTTGCAACAACATACCTTTATGGAGGAAGCATCCTTTGACCATATTAATAGGTTATTAGAGCAATAGTTTGCGGATGGCGGCCATCTTTGTGTCAAAATCGATTCCCCCTATTAATTCGAACACGGTGAAACCGAATGGAACGAAATTTGGTACAGAGGTAGCAGTAGCAAAGGGCATCTCAGTGTTATGTTTTATATCGCCGCCATCTTGACGGAAACGTAATGGCGGCCACACAAATGTTCAAAGCTTAAATCAAATTACGATTAACCTAATCATCCGATCTCTACCAAATTTTGCAACAACATACCTTTATGGAGGGAGCATCCTTTGACCAAAATAATAGGTCATTAGCCTAATATTTTGCGGATGGCGGCCATCTTTGTTTGAAAATCGATTCCCCCTATCAATTCGAACACGGTGAAACCGAATGGAACGAAATTTGGTACAGAGGTAGCACTAGCAAAGGGCACCTCAGTGTCATGTTTTATATCACCGCCATCTTGACGGAAACGTAATCGCGGCCACCCAAATGTTAAAAGCTAAAATGTAAATACGACCAACCTAATAATCTAGTCTCTACCAAATTTTGCAACAACATATCTTTATGTGGAAAGCATATCCTGACCAAACTGCAAGATCATCTGCCCAATAGTTTGCAGATGGTGGCCAAGTATGTGTAAATCCATTCCCCATATCAATTCAAACACGGTGAAACCGAATTGAATGATTTTTTTTTTACAGAGGTAGCACTAGCAAAGGGCTCCTCATATTCATGTTTAATATCCCTATAGCACGTTGTATTTCGACAAGCTACTACAACATTCAATTATACTCCTTGAAAAGGACAAAGAGTTATAACAATACCCATGCATTTATGAGAAAGTAGGCTATATGTTCTTTACTGAACATCTTGTTTAGTACTACGATTCAGAAGACAAGGAGGGACAAGATAAGAAATGATAAGATACGCCATCTTGTGGTGGCTATGATTGCTTTGTGCTAAGCACTGCGGTGCTAACACTGCCAGCTGGATCGCATCCCTCCTGGCTGCTTTAGACTGCCTGCCCATTCAACGATTACAGCATTGGTTTATGCGTACAACCTCGTTTCCAAATAAAGGCGCTAGGAAGCAGCACCAAGTCACTGTGGCAGACATAAGTTTTGTATTGATGTTAATGGCGAAGTTGTGTTTGGAATGTATTCTGAATGATTTTATAATGCTGTACTGCTGCGTGCCCTTTTGTAAATCAGAACAGGGCAAGTTAGAATACCGGGGAATCTCATTTCATAAGATACCATCGGACAATTCACTGCATGGGATGTGGTTACGTGCAATTTCCAGAGAAGATGACAAAGAGGAAGCAAATAAATAAATACATGAATGAATGAATGAGTGAGTAAATAAGTGAATAAATAAATATGTAAGTAATTAAGTAAGTAAATAAATGAAAATGAAAATCCACAGCCTGCTTCCAGTCTCCGACCGGATCAGGAATGGAATGAATGAAGCCCCCATCTAGCGGCGAGGATATGAACTGTGCCGGCTGCCGAGGCCTGACGCACTCCTCTGGGGCAATGATTAAATGAATGACAGATGAAATGAAATGATAGTGGAGAGTGTTGCTGGAATGAAATTTTGACAGGGAAAACCGGAGTACCCGGAGAAAAACCTGTCTGCCTCCGTTCTGTCCAGCACAGATCTCACATGGAGTGACCGGGATTTGAACCACGGACCCAGCGGTGAGAGGCCGGCGTGCTGCCGCCTAAGCCACTGAGGCTTTTTAAGTAAATAAATACGTAAGTAAATAAATAAGTAAATAAATAAACAATCTGTCCAAAAAATCTGTAAAAATGTATAATACAGCCTTCACAATAAGACGGGTTATCAGACAAATTCAACGCACACCCAAGTACATGGGGCTACATGACCACGATGTCGCAAAGCCCCTAAATAAATCAACATCCCTTTCTTTCGGGGGCCGGAGGCATTTCTTTTCCCTGTCTATTATTGCCCTTATTCTTTTCATGTCGTCATGTATGTAAGTTAGATTTAAGCCAGTTGGAGGTAGTTGTATTTTTATTGTCCGTATAATTACGGGAAAATGAACTGGACATTTCACCCCCTAAAAACAATCACCTCCACCACCATGCATTTTTGCTTTCCTTCATACTGACAATTTGCCCGTAAGTATGTGTCTAAATAAGTTTAGATGATTGAATAACAAAATAACTAACTTAGTGTAATATTTTCACGTACGTCAGTCTCGATATTAAGCCTACAAACTTAAAACTCCTTCGTTTCAAGTATCTTCCACTTTAAAAAGTCGCGGCGATCTCAGTGGGTTGGTCCTGCAACCTAGCAGTGAATTAATACTGTATATATCTTGTACGTCTGTGAGTGTTGAATGGGCAGGCAGTTGAAAGCAACCAGGAGGGATGCGATCCAGCTGGTAGTGATTGGGGCACAGCCTCAGATAGGTGTGTTGTTAATAGGTACCACAAGAAATTACAACCTGCAGAACGGAATACATCAAAGAAACATAATGGCGGCCATGTAGCTCCTTATCTCTTGCTCAGTGTTTGACTCGGAAAACACAAGCCACGCCTAAATATGCTCACTTTCTACTGAAGTAGCCTACTGGTTTGTTATTGGATATTTACACTGCTACTGCTGAATTTTTCTATGATAGTCTACACCACCTACTTGTGCTGGTGATCATTATTTTTGGAATGGGCATGGTTGACGATTTGAGGTTATTTCTGTGCTGCTAGTGAAAATGTGCCTTTTTCTACAAAGTATAATGTTTTGTTAGTCTCAGCTTAGATTTTATCATAAATACGACAACAAATTTCCCCATGTCTGATAATATTATGTATGATGGAAGTAGCTCCGGTACCGGTAGTTTAGCGAGTCCGATGCATCAGATGAGAACCAGCAATGCATTCCTTATAGTCCCTAGCCACCGGTTAATAATACTAAACGCTATGCTAATCGTAAGCCTTCTATTACTTTGATGAGAAAATAAAAGACATCTTCAAGGGTTCAGGAGAAATATGGCTCACCTATTATATGCACAGTAAGTTAAATATTTAGTCTAATGTTAGCAACTCATTCAGATAGGCTAATGTTAAGCATACGGTTTTGAACTTGGGAACAAAACATGCACATTTTCTCAAATCAGTCTTCTGCCGATAGGCTACAGTAGGCCCTGTGTTATTATTATTATTATTATTATTATTAAGTTTGCAGAAGATCCTTACTTACCTTAAGACGAGCAATCCTAACGGTAGTCTTGTGACTCTGTGGTTGAGGATTCACAATGAAATGACTATGCTCTCCACTGCTCTTATCAGAATATAAGCATGTGTGTTTAGTGTTATCAGTATCCGATAAGCAGTATCATACTTGCAAGTCATTTGGGTTTGGCCGTTGCTCAGCGAGAAGAATTTTTTTTATTACACCTTCGGGATTACATCATAGTTACTATTTTAAGGACAGGCTATTTAGATGAAATATTTTGATTGTTTTTTTGGGGCTTTGCGACATCATGGTCATGTAGCCCCGTGTATGCTACTTAGGTGTGTGTGTGTGTGGAATTTGTCTGATTTTTCAGATGAGGATTGGGGAGGAGGTGGCCGTGGTCTTAATTGAGGAACCATCCCGGCATTTGCCTGGAGTAGAAGTGGAGAAATCACGGAAAACCACTTCCAAGACGGCTGAGATAGGAATTAAAACCTCATCTTCCCAATTTTCCAAAATAGTTGAGATAGGAATTAAACCCTCCTGTTCTCAGTTTTGACTATCGAGGCTGAGTGTACCCTGTTTCAACCCTCAGACTAGTATTAAAATTTCTTGGCAGGGCCAGGAATCGATCCCGGACTTCCGGGATGACAGCCAAAAATGCTATACTCGGATTTACGAAAGGAGAACGGACAACGGTGAAGCTCAAGATCCGCTTGAATGGCGAGGTGAGGAATGGAGACGACAGGGATAACGGTCTCATAGCAACAGCGAGCAGTGTTGCAATGTATGCAGACACAGCAGTGAACACATGGTTCGACACAGTGTTGTACGTTATTATTATTATTCTCGTATCAGAAACATACATTTTAAACATATAGGCCTAACACAGTTATTATATTATCTTTGCCCAAAACTTGGTCACTTCCACTGCACTCTGTGCTCCCCGACGAAGATCTTCTTCCGTGCTGGATGCTGGGCACAGTCGACACTCGGTCATATGCTGAACAGTCTGGTCTTCTCCACAATCACATTGAATATCATCCTGGTCAATATAACCCCATCTTGCCATATTAACCCTTGATCTGCCTACTCTAGAGCAGGTGTGCGGATCCAGAGTTTGGCTTTGGGGGGGTCACAGAATCGAAATTGTTAAGAAAAATGGTATCACTAACAACGCAATCACAAAATAACCAACCGTACAAATCCAGACCAATTTTTTTGCAAGCTACATGGATATAAATGTAATGCGTTTAGCGCACCAAAAATATTCGTACAAATTGCAAGGGCGTGTTTTGCGACTTTTACATCGAGCTTCGAGAAAAGTATCAAGGTACGTTACAGTTTCGGCAAGTCGAGTTGGTACCGACAAAGGGAGAAAGTCACAGCTTAAATTGCCAACCAAGCTTGCAGTTTGGACGTCGCCAAAATTTTTTGGTGCGAAAAAATCCCCAAATTCCTATCCGTGCATTGCTGCACATTCATCGTGACACCACTATAGACATCGATTCGGTAATCACAAGGTTTGCTGAACAAAATAGACGAGTTGATTTTGTTATATAAATAATCGTGTTTATATAACAGGTATTAAGTTGTAAATGTGTACAGTTGTAACAGAACATAATAATTGCAATAAAGATATTTTTCTGTATGGAATAAAATGAAAAAAACTGTTTCAGTTAAAATTCGTTAAGTTTTATTTGTCTGGTTATTGTGTTTTCGTTTTTTGAGTTTGCAAAACAGTTTGGTCTCCGTTTGGGGGGGGGGGGTCCATGACCACCGTGACCCCCCCCCCTCCCCCGCTAAAATCCGCGCCTGCTCTAGAGCGCAGTCTATTCAGGGACTTCCAAGTCGTCCATTCCTCGTCATAGCCAGGAGGTAGAGTTTCAGAAACATTTTCCCAACCGGGGGGAAAGTTGGTCGTAGCCCTCCACATTTGCAACCTAGCTCTTTCAGCGGTGGTTCTAAGTTCCTTTCATGTTCTAAGGAAACTCTTCTTCGACTTCAGTCGTTGCGGCTGCGGTTCGTGTCCATATAGAGGATGAGTTCTTTCATGCTCCACTGTCTTTCGTTCCTTGTTCGCAGACTGCCAGGCAGGGGTTGACTTCTCCAGTATTTGTATCTTCCTGCAAGTCTCTTGGAATGTTATATGAGTCATGACCTGTCTCCAGTGCCGGATTAAGGTAAACTGAGGCCCTAGTCCCTCAGATTTTTGGGGCCCCTTTATTTTTTTCAATTTTGTTTATTTTTTAGCACCTGTGCATTTAATAAAGTATATACGAGAGATTTTTTTTGTCAAGATGAATATAATACACTATTTATTAAATCATATATACATATACTGTATTTCAATTGAAACGATCATCGTGATTTGAAAACATTTCAGATGATTTGATGAACAATTTAACAAATCATACTATTTTTTACTTTTTTTGGGGCCCCAGATAATTGGGGGCCCTAGGTCTGGGCCTAGTCGGGCCTAATGGGTAATCCTGCTCTGCCTGTCTCAGTGGCAACGCAGCAATTCCCCATATGCTAGCTTTGACAGACGTCAGCGTTAATTATTTTTAATACAGAGTATAGTGTAGCTACTACACCACGAGGTGGTAGATAGGGAATTAAAATGTATGACCCATGTGGCCGACACGAACCCACAACCTATTGGCAACTCAAACTAACACTTGGGGCGCTGCAATCGGTCTGGATAAGTAGGGTAGAAATACTCAATAACACGCGTTTGATATGGAACACTTTTTATTTTTCGGTTATAATCAGTAAATGTGGTCCCTAAAATAATGAAAATGTTATTTTCAATTGTATATATGTATAAATGTGCGATACACGTGATCTAATTTGTGTGCTCCACTGGATTTTATGTGTCAATTGCATATTATCAAGCATCAGTTGACTGCTGGTATTTCTTTTTGTGCAGTTCGAGTCATGGCGCTGTTACGTTTAAAAGCTATATTTGAGTTTGCTCACTGTACCATAGACTCTAGAAATTATTTGCTGCTTGGTAGGGCGAAGGGATGAGTTCAACTTGTATTAAAACTCGGGGTAGACAGGAATTGCTTGATTTGGATGGTAGGTATTAACCCTGCGAAGTCAAATTAGGCCTATATGACTCGAAGTGGAATGGCTCGGATATCGCAGATCGAGGTGATGGCGGCTGGTAGGGTTATTGGAAATGAACTAGGGAGCGAGGAAGGATACCTGACTGATGAAGCTTGGCTGTCCTCGGCTGGTGTGAGCTTGGCTGTCTTGGTACGGCTTGGCTCGGCGAGACTGTGCTTGGCTGTCTAGGTGCGGCTTGGCTCGGCGTAAGTGAACAACCCGTCCTGTCGTCAGTGAGTGTAGTGGTGAGTGGTCCAACCCGCTCTTATTGCCCGTATTTATTTGGTATCGTCACCTTTCGGCTATTGCTATTTGCATCTTTTGGAAAGTGATGAAAACGTATATCCGCCGCCCTCTTATACATCGACTTACAGCCGTAAACTGAGCAATATACTTTGCTTTTACTCATTTTGCACTCTTATCAACGAGTAAAACTTATAACTTATGTATAAACACGAAGAATTTACCACGATCTGCTTACCAATACAAGAAACCATTATACAAACAGTCACCACGTGACAAATGTACCCTACTTGGTAAGTTTCTCATTTTGACCGCTAGATGTCATATCAGATAGCTGGAGTTGCCAATAGGCCATACAAGGGGCATTTTTCCTAAAGCAGCACCTAGTCACGGTCTTCTTTGACCTCGAGAAAGCCTACGACACCACATGGCGCTACGGGATCCTTTCCACCCTTCACAAGTGGGGACTCCGTGGTAATCTACCGACTTTCATTGCGAATTTCATGTCCGTCCGACTCTTCCGTGTAAGGGTCGGTAGGACATTATCGCAATACTATACTCAGGGAAATGGAGTTCCTCAGGGTTCTGTGCTGAGTGTCACCTTGTTCGCGATTGCCATTAATGGCATTGTTGCCGCCGCCGGGTCCGCGGTAGTTCCATCGCTGTATGTAGACGATTTAGCTCTGCATTACAGCTCTGGAAGTATGGCAGTCGTGGAACGGCAATTGCAGCTAGCTATCAACCGGGTCGACAGGTGGGCTCACGACCGGGGTTTTCGTTTTTCTGCAGCGAAAACCTCAGTCGTCCATTTTTGTCGGCTCCGGAGGCTACATTTACACCCTGAACTATATCTCAGGGATGCTGCGTTGCCGTTGGTTGACACTTATCGCTTCCTGGGTCTCCATTTTGATAGCAAGTTAACGTGGGAGCCCCATATACGGCAATTAAAAATGACGTGTCTCAGGAAACTGAACATGCTCAGGTTTCTTAGTGGCACTACGTGGGGGGCTGACCGTGCGGTGGTGCTACGGTTCTACCACGCCCTCGTCCTGTCCCGGCTAGACTATGGTTCTGCGGCATACGGTTCAGGAAGGCCGGCAACCTTGAAAATGCTGGACAGTATCCACCATAGTGGCGTTAGGCTGGCTACCGGTGCCTTCCGGACCAGCCCGATACCCAGCCTACTCGCCGAATCGGGTGTTCCACCTTTAAATTATAGGAATTATAGACGCCAACATATGCTTTTAGCATATGCTGCCAATGTGCGTCAAATGCCGCAACACCCGATCTATCAAGCTCTCTTCGGTACCCAAAACCACCAGGGGTACGCCAACCGGCCTCGTGCCACTCGGCCGGTTGGTATTAGACTTGATAGCTCGTGTACTGAAATAGGAGTGGCTGTAGGTCCCTGTATGATCCGGACATCTAGCGAGGTGCCTCCGTGGCAAGTCCCGCGTCCGGAAATTCGGTTAGATCTTCACCGAGGTCCTAAGGTGAACACGGATGTCTCTGTTTACCGGAGGCAGTTCCACAGCATAGTTCACCAATTTCCGGACGCTGGCATTCTCTACATGGATGGTTCGAAGGTAGACGAGAAGGTGGGTTGTGCTTACGTTATTGATGTTGCAAATACCAAGATCTCTTTGCCTGAGGCCTGTAGTGTGTTTACTGCGAAGCTCGTTGCCATCTATGAAGCTCTGCAGTTTGCACTACAGGATGCACGAATCCACTTTCTCGTGTGTACCGACTCTTTGAGTTCGTTGCAGTCAATTGCTACATGTTTCCCGCAACACCCCCTAGTGCAGCGAATCCACGACCTACTAGCCGGGCTGTGCCAAGCTGACACTCGAATCACCTTTCTGTGGCTTCCAAGCCACATGGGAATTGCGGGAAATGAGTTAGCTGATCAAGCTGCAAAAGAGGCGGTATCACTACCACCTCGACCAATGGAGGTACCCGCTAGACATATTCGCTCTCAGTTACGCCTACAAGTTCTGGCTTTTTGGGAGAGTCAGTGGCTAGCTGACCCACTACCCAGTAAACTGAGAGCAATCAAGGGAACTACTCGCGTTTGGCGAAGCTCCTTCCGGGCCCGGATAGAGTCCGTCATTTTGTGTAGGCTAAGAATAGGTCATACAAGATCCACCCACTCGTACCTAATGAGAAGGGAAGACCCCCCACTTTGTACCTGTGGAGCCGTTACCACCGTGGCCCACATTTTCACCGAGTGTGTGGATCTTGCAGACTTACGAAGAAACCTTGGTTTGCAGATGACACTCAAACTTATATTAGCCGAAGACACGGTGGCTGCTGATATCGTTATCCGCTTTATAAGTGAGATTGGGTTAGGGCCAGCAATCTAAATTTTCCAGTGAACATTGACTCAACGACTTGTTCGTTTTTGAATGATAATGGTTTTTTCCCGTAAATTTGTTTATTTTTATAATTTTTATTTTTATTTAATTTTTTGTGTTTGTTTTATTAATTTTTGGTCTTTTTAAATTTAGATGTCCACTTCAAAATTTTAAATTCAATTCAAAATTTGTATTGTTTAAACTGTGTTAAGAGGGGCAGATGACCTCGTAGTTCCGCCCCTTAAAACAACAACTAACTAACTAACTAACTAGGCTTTGGCCGCTCAACTCAGTCAAGTAATTTCTAAAGCAGTCGGGCACCGCAATGGAGCGTATGCCAAGGCCAGACATTTCATCATAGTTCCTTTCAGAGTAAAGATAACTTTGAAGCATTTTTTTTTTCAGTGTTGTCTTATTGACAGTGAAGGGTGTTAGGGGAAAACAAGAAATGTCCAACGAATGTTTGAGAAATAATAAAGTTGGGATTTACAAATTTGCAGTTATCTCCCTATGAGCTCTATAATCGCGTGACCTCTCTCGTTTTCTACTTGAACTAATAGACCACTGCACAGTGGGTCAAAATCGAAATCTAGGAGGCCAAAATTATTTATTTTCATAATTAAAAAATCAAAATGTCTTACTTCTACAGCATTCTCATACAATTGCCGCTCACTATTCTGGGATATAAACGCATCTTAGTGTAAATCTGTCACCACTGATCGAGCAGTCTGAATTGGAGGGTGAATGTAAGTGGCTGTGGTTTGGTTGTCTTTGTGGTTAGTGTGATGCTTAAAGATGGAACATGCAGCAGAAGGTATGATCTTTGTAACGTGTTTCAGTTATTAATGGGCGTAATCGTTACGTAATTTTAGCAATATTTGCATTAAGCCTCCGTGGCTTGGGCCGCTGCACGCCGGCCTCTCACCGCTGGGTCCGTGGTTCAAATCCCGGTCACTCCATGTGAGATCTGTGCTGGACAAAACAGAGACTGTCAGGTTTTTCTCCGGGTACTCTGGTTTTCCCTGTCAAAATTTCATTCCAGTAACACTCTCCACTATCATTTCATTTCATCTGTCATTCATTTAATCATTGCCCCAGAGGAGTGCGTCAGGCCTCGGCAGCCGGCACAGCCCATATCCTCGCCGCTAGATGGGGGCTTCATTCATTCCATTCCTGACCCGGTCGGAGACTGGAAGCAAGCTGCGGATTTTCATCAATATTTAACTATTATTTTTAAAATTATATTTTCACTTAGACTTTTAGTATGTCGCGTCACTCTGCGTCACTTTCTACTTAATGTTAAAATGTAGATAAAGTCTTGTAGTTTACGCCTGTTATAATTTTTTTTGCATCTTCTTGCAACTTACTTAGTTATTTTACGTTTTAGGAGATGCCGCGCAACCAGTTCTCACACGTTTACAACTGTTTGAAGCACTGGGTTCGACGATTACGTCAAAAGTGGAACTTTGTGACTTTGTTAAAAGCAAATTAGGGGTAGAAAATTGTTCTGAAGAGATAACTGAATGCTCTATCCAACTCCTAGTCATAGACAATTTCTTGCATGTGTAGACGAAGCTTAAAAAAGGTCTTAACTGATGTTTATTATATGATTAAAACGTAAAAATAATTTTGTCCCCCTAGATTTCGATTTTGACCCACTGTGCACTGTGAAGTAGACAAAGGTCGCTACCAGATGGCATCATAACCTTCAAAATGTCAATTTTGTGACATTCCTTGTTTTCTCTTGACACCATTCAGTTGAGAGCCTATTGCAAATTTTCAGTCGGTCAACACTATATATTTCTCCTTTAAATCAATTCAAATTCTTTCTTTGAACTCGAAGCGGCTTCGGTGGCGTAGTTGGTAGCAAGCTGAGCTTCTATGCCCAAGATCGCGGGTTCAAACCCGGCTGAAGTCGTCGGTTTTATAAGAGCGTTAAAAATCCCGCAGTATGCCTTCCTTCGGAGGGAAAGTAAAACCGGCGGGGGATAGATTTATGTCATATAAAAGAACCTTCCACTAACTAAAATTGTGTGAAGCTAAAAATTTGTAGGTTAGGTTTGATAACGCTCTATTAGTTCCAACGTTCGTCGCCAGGTGCTGGTTGCGATGGCATCTAGTAGCCAAGTTCGTAGCTAGGTGTCGTGGACGGTAGGAAAAAGTAGGAACTACTTGAAAATTGATCGTCTGTAGTACTTACCTGAATTACAGATAACGCACACTAATACAGCCATCACAATTAACACCGGTTATCACATAAATTCTACACACACCCAAAGTAGTCGGGGCTACATGACCGCGTTGTTGCAGCCCCTAAACTAAGGAACCAACCAACCAATCTTTCTTTGAACTCTAGTATGTTATCATTTTAAATGATCTAGTCGACTTCCTTGTTACGTTACGGCGACGTCACGAAATGTACCGAGAATGCACTGAGGTGTGTGACGTCATAGTACCGCTTGATGCATGTGTACTGAGTTCAGTGGTGAGCTCTGGCGTTACGAGACGACAACGACACGGCGAGCGTGACGTCATCCAGCCAGCTCCCTCATTTCACCGCGCGCTCCAGCTCCGCCATGACTCGTAACTTTCTAGCGTTCTGATGGTTTCTTGATCATCTGTATGTATGTCTACCCCTTATTATTCCCGTTTTCCAACGGGGTCGGGGATGAGATGCGATGGAAGTCTTTGTGGCGATGGTTTTTACGGCCGGATGCCCTTCCTGACGCCAACCTCATGAGAGGCGTTAATGAGATATGAAATGAATGATGGTGAATGAAACTGGGCAAGGATGTGGAAGGAAGCGACCGGGGCCTGTCTGAAGGTACCGTCCCAGCATTTGCCTGGAGTTGAAAATGGGAAACCACGG
The DNA here is from genome assembly GCA_946902985.2 of Meconema thalassinum. Taxonomy (NCBI): domain Eukaryota; kingdom Metazoa; phylum Arthropoda; class Insecta; order Orthoptera; family Tettigoniidae; genus Meconema; species Meconema thalassinum. The sequence continues at coordinate 98,477,958 of OX336388.2, read as the reverse complement.
AAAACCATTTCAAGGACAGCCGACGGTGGGGCTCGAACCCACGCGTCTACCCAGTCAGCAGAGAGCTTGGCCCCATGACCTAATGCTGCGCTTTAGCCAGCGTAGCCACTACTGTCGGTTGTTTCTTGATCATCTAACATGTCAAAAGTCTTTGGCTTCGAGTGAAACGAGAAGCCTGCAGCCTTTCTAGCATTTGTAGCATTTAAAATGATATAAAGTCCAGTCTTTCAGACTAACTGTTTCTTCTGTTTTTGTTTTAGGTTTACAGTATAACCTGTCATATCCGGACTAATGTGGCGACCGGCCGATCCGGATATGGAAAAATCCGGATATCACAAGGCTATTTTTACAAATAGCAAGGTGACCAGAAATAATTCACGCGTTTGTTGTTGATTAATTTTAATGTTTTTAACGGTTTAGTATTATTTTGTTAACTGTATACTGTACATAGGCTAAGAAATAGAATTGCTTTAAACTAAATTAAAATAATTAAATTATAGTAATATGCTTTACAGTACATGTACTTACATAAATACACTGTACATTCTGCTTCTACATAATTTTTTGAAAATGTTTGTCATTTTCTGTTGCTTCACGCACTTCACTTAGGCCTACTGTTTCTACATTAGTTTTTGAAAAAGTTTGTGATAACGATAACAACGGTAAACAATAACAGTAACAACAGAAACACACTCGCAAAACAAACTGTCGCTTCAAGACTCACGCACAGACTGAAGGGTAGAAAGAGTGGCTGCCTCGTGTTGACGTTGGTGGCAGGCAGGCAGAAGCCGTGAATGGAATATCGCTTATTCACACAAAGGGATGAGTTTCCGGGAAGATGTCGTTGACCGAGTCAGGCCACAACCCCTCGCGGTCAAGCACGCACACAGCCTTCCAGCGCTGCAACTTTCACTCGTCCTCCCTGGCTAGCACACTAATGTGTATCCTCACTCTCAACTACGACTTAAAAATTCATTCGGAGATGTGTCCGGATATGGGAGGGTTCGGATATCACAGGTCTGGATGTGACAGGTTGTACTGTACTTTAATTAAGATGTAGGCCATATCTTATAATTTTCTCTTCTTTGTCCACTGCAGTTCAGCCCCAACCCTCCAGTGGTTATGTGGGGTGCTCACAACACCCAGCATTATTATTTGTTATGTTGTAAAGTTACTAAGTTGGCTATGATGGTGGCGGGCTCAGTAGCTTCTCACCGGACATTGTCATTTGAAATAAACTCATTGTTGGCCATAAGTAACAAACTGTTCGATTGGTATAAACGTTTATTGACACTGGGATGCTGTATACACCCCACCTAACAACTTGCGTAATATCTTTGTTGGCTAAGTCCTTTTTAGATTATACACCCAGTTCTGTGTAGAAGCTTTGTTTGCCTTACCATGTCTTCCGATAAGGAACAACAGCGTATAAGAGAATGCTTGAAGAAGATACTGAAGAAGTCAGACAGGAAAACCATACACTTCTGCTACAGATGTCAAGCGTTCATGTGCCTGAATCATATGGCGAGTATATGCCGCACGTGCTGCAATGATTCTTCCTCTGATGACACTGATGACTGTTAAGATTTCAGTAATGGTTTCGTGACATAAGTGTATTAAAAATACAATGTAATCTTTACATTAGTGAGTGATTTTTACATGAACTTTGGTACTAAATATAGAAACTTTCCAATTTTTATTAATTATTATCAGTCTCCTTCTCTTTCAAAATTTCTCATTGTAAAACAGAAAATCTTTCATTTTGTATTGTTTTATGGATGCGTGTTATGTTTAGATTAGTAAAACACAAAACTGAACTTTTCTAAGAAATGAGCCAACGCAAAATGCTTGAAACAGCAACATGTAGAATCAAGCAACGAAAAAATATAGGTATATCTTCCAAAGGCTTTAATTTCTTTGGTGAATTAATTTATTGTTGTAAGGTAATTAAAACTGGCTTAAAAGGATGTGAATAGTATGCAAAATAAGTAAGAATTTTTCTGAAAAATGTATGTCCGAGATATCCCAGCAAAACATTGGGGTGATCTCAGCACCCCACCTAACCACTTATGTAATTTTAAACCGCCTAACTACTTAAAGGTTAAAACAACAATAACTATTTGTGCACCATTGTTTGAATGTACCGGTAACCTTGGATATACCAAAGTCCAGTACAGTCCAGTGAAGTCAGTTGAAGAGAGCGGACGTGTTTTCCTGTTGCTAATAATAATAGGCTGCTCGGTGGAGTCCTATCGTGCGAGGATCGGGGCGTGGAATACCAGGATGGTTAAGTGGAACCGGGCCTCCCAGTGCATGTGTGTGCAACATCGGGTCCGAGTAACTTGTTGTTCATAGCCCTAGTAATAGCCGCGTTATTAGTTATTGGTGGAGTGGAAGTAAATCTAGGTCCTGCTACTTCTAGTGTTACCCAGGTGTCTGTGAAGTGTTCTACGTGTAGCAAAGTTTTGAGAAGCGGCGTGATGTGCGGTTTGTGCGAGACATGGTTTCACTTTGGCTGTGTTCGGGTGAAGAAGGACGAATGTGATGCAGATAACTGGTTCTGTAGAAGCTGTGACAATCCGGAACTTTTGAGACAGCAAATTAAGTCGAGGGATCATATTATACAGGATTTAAAGGCAAAGCTTAACGAATCGGAGGAGACGTTAAAGCTCCATCCACAATGCTCAGTCAGCAGTCGGTAGTTGGTAGTTGGCAGTCGGCAGTAGCGGTCGTCCCCGTGTATACTATAGGAACCATAATCGACTTCGGTGGCGTAATCGGTAGCATGCTGAACAGCTATGTCCAAGATAGCGGTTTCAAACCCGGCCGAAGTCGTCGGATTTTTTAAGAACATTAAAAATCCTTCAATATGCCTTCCTTCGGAGGGGAAGTAAAGCCGGCGGTCGTATGTCATAGATTTATGGCATGTAAAAGATCCTTTAACAGACAAAATTTGTTAGGGTAGATTTCGTCAGAACGTTCTATCAAAGTTCCAACGTTCACCACTAGGTATCATTGATATCTGGTGGTGAAAGTTGGAACTACTTGAAATTGAACGGAAATTGTAGCACACCCTTTAGGGTGTCCGCTGGAAGCAGCTACAGACTCAGGCGAGCCGAACATGTCCTCGGACACTCCCGGCACTAAAAGCCATACGATAAATAAATAAAATGGGAACCATGCACAACATGCAGTTGCAGTCGATAGCTGGCAGTCGGTAGCCAGTAGTCGGCAGTCGAGTATTGTATCTTCGACTGCCAACTACCCGACTGCAGCAATGTAATAGCCAATCAGAGCAGGCCAGAAATTGACGTCACGTTGTTGTGTCGAAAACCCGCCATTCTTGTAAGACAGCTGTTGGTTGCTTGTGTATATTATCGTTCGTACTTTTGTTTTTTAATTATTATTCAACTTATTATTATGTCTGATTCGTCACAAGTTCATCCTGTCGAAGATGACATTTTCATCGATCTAGTGTTCCTAAAAAAAATTGTCGTGACTCGTTGCTTTATAGCGTTTGTGAAGGGTGTTGAATTCTCCCTCTTCGGCTACTAACGTAGGATGTCGCCAGTACCTTCGCAACCCGTGCCTTTTTAATCTTAAATACATGGTACCAGTTACTAACAACAAAAGTAAGCCATACATCTCCAAATCATCCATTGTAAGTTTTGTGGTTATCGACAACGCCTCTGGGCACAAGGAATAAAAGAATATCACTGTATTATTTACTCCTAGCCTTTCAGCGACTACGCTATGTGAATGGGTCGATTGTCAACTACCGACTTCCGACTTCAGCTACCGACTGCCAACTACCAACTACCAACTGTGCATTGTGGATGGAGCTTAAAGGATCTGACGGAGCGTATTCCAGGGGATGAAGCTACAAACCAGGCAGTGGTAACTGAGGATGCCGTTATCATAATGGGTGATTCTATGATACGGTGGAGTGCGAATAGAAATCAGGTACGAAAGTGCGGTGTTATCAGAGGATTAAAATTGATCAGCTTGCCCAACAAGTGGAAGAAGCAAATTTAGAGGACTGCGAAAAAGTTAAAATGTTGTTGCTCTATGTTGGGATGAACGATTTAAAGAAGAGGGCTACAGCGGATTACATCATGGGGGAGCTCTACGAACTGGGCAGAAAAGCTAAAAGCAAGTTTAGGAATGCAAAAATTATAATGAGTGGCATTGTGCGACGGGGTGAAGTTCCGTTAAGGCGAGTTAAGACTGTAAATGACCGCATGGACTGGGTATGTGCACAACTCCTCGGATTAGTGTACGTAGATGCTGACTGATGGATTGGTGGCCGAGACTTCGCCCAAGACGGGCTGCATTTAAATCGACGGGGCGCTTTCTACCTAGGGAGCCTACATGACAGGGTCATCGGTTCGTGCCGGCTTTTGTGAGGAGGAGCAGGTCCAGAGGTTACCAGCCGACGGGAACAGAAGGAGCTATTTCGGGATATTTGGTGCGGAGGTAAGACTCTAAGATTACTGCAGGTTAATTGTCAGAGTATCATCATCATCATGTATTGTACATATCAGGCCATTAAGGCCCATGACAGAAAACAAAGAAACATAACAAACACATCAAATATACAATATTACAACACACTATCCTAATCAATCACACAGGAGGCATTATCCCGATCACAATCTCAAGCATTTGTTACAAATGCCGTTCCATTTTTCTCTATCCGTTGCATCATCCAGTACTGATGTTGGTTCCACCTGCTGCAACGATCTCATCAACCTATCCTTCCGTATCATCCTTGGACGGCCTCTTTGACGTTTGCCAAACAGCTGAGCATTGAACACTCTGTTAGGGATAGATTCCACAGCTCTTACGATGTGTCACATCCACTGGAGCCGTTTCCCTCTGATGATCCTACCCACATCAGCTTTCCCAAAACGTTGATATAAGTCCTCTTCTTCCCTCGATTCCCATCTTCCTTCTTCCCTATTGTAAATAGGTCCACATATCTTTCTGAGCACTTTCCTCTTAAATGCACAAATGCGCTCTTCCAGTGTTTGTGAGGTCGCCCATGACGCGCATCCATATAACAGAACCGGTTTCACTAGTGTCATGTATAACTTAACCTTGCTGTTTTGTGAAATTAAGCCTGACTTAAATAAGTTATTGAGACCAAAAAAGGTACTATTGGCACTAATAGTCCTCTGTTGGATCTCTTTTTCAATCTCACTTTTACTAGATAAAATCGAGCCCAAGTATTTAAATTCTCCACTCGTTCAAACGTATGTCCGTCAATACTAACAGTGGCATCAACATTCTGTCGGCGTGAAATGATCATATATTTAGTTTTCTCATCATTGACAAGTAATCCCATTTTGCTGGCTTCTTTCATGAACTTTGTGGTGTCGGATTTTATCTGATCTAATGATTCTCCCATAATTACCACATCAACAGCAAATGCCAAGATTGTGTTAGTACTGTACCCGTTCGTCCTGGGGATGCGATGACCCATCTGCTATAACATCGCATTCCTGGAGTTCCAGGACAGAGCGGAGTTAAATGAACCTCTAGTCAAATAAGGAATGTGTCGGAAATTCAGCTGAGTTCTCGAAAAAGCAGTGGGTATCAGGAGACAAAGTATCTCTAGGGTCGTTACGGGCTTAAGTTTAATAAAAAAAATGCAAATATAAATGGGCGCCATCAACTGAATTCCTAGCAAACCACTTCCTCTCCGGATAAGCCTTACTCAAGACAAGGAAAGAAAAAGGAACATCACACCATCATCAGATCACAACTAAGATAAAAACAAATTTATTTTACTTTGATAGACAGACATTTTAAATATAATTCCTACCTAAGAGTATGGTCAAATGCCAAAGTTAAATTGTCATTGTCCAAAAATCGAACCATCTCCTTTCTATTCCAAAATTATTTTTATCCACATAACAAGAAAAATTTATAAAGTTCTCTTGGGTTCTCAGGATCACTGTAGCACTATGTCTTTCGTCACTGACATTTGTGAAACCTGAGACCTAATTTCTCTTTAATTTAACATCAATGTGGATTTAAAATAAGTTATTAATCTGTCTAAACATACACATATAATAATCACCCATATTAAATATCACGTAAATTATGGTTTGCATGGCATAATTTGAATGTTGAACATGTTAATCAAATGTTCCTAAACATCGAATAATTAATTTACACTATTTACATCGTCATTAATCTCTTATCTGTGAATTACAGAAAATTCAAATTCTCATTGGTCATCATTATCGTCATCATCAAAATTAAATATTTCTCACATTAATTCTCACTTCAAAATTCTACATATTCCTGTCAGAATCATTAATTCATCACCATTACATCATTTAAATTCTCAACTCAAGTTGCAATTCCTTCGAATTATATCTCAATTAAATTTATTTAATTCCATATAAATTCATTAATCATCAGCTTCTTTAATTAATTATCACCTTCTAATTCAGTTATTCATCATCATCATTACAATCGTCTATTAATTAATTTCAATCAGTTTATTTATCATCTTTAATTCATCCATTTATTTAATTCATCGATTTATTTAAAAATTTAATTTATCAACTTATTTAAATTTCAATCATCTGATTATTTAGATTTTATTATTTCATCTAGTCATTCTGATTTTTATTTCATTAGGTCAGATCGTTAATATGCTTAAATCTCAGATTATTATTTCGTTAATTATTATTTTCAGAAAATCTTGTATTATCAACTTCATTTATTTGTTTAATTTCCTAACAAATTGTTTAATATGGTTTATAGAACGTTGTCTTACAGTTTTATCACTTCCAAGTTATATCTCGTATTTAATTTATCATGCCAAAAAATATTATTGCCTCCACGACATCACGTTGGATCTAACTATCCACAACGACATTACATTTCTTCAATACTTCAAATATCACATTTGACTACAATTACTCCACAAAACTCCATAAATATTCAGCACATACAGCATGAATCTCAACAAATACGCTAGACTGGGTACGACGATCTCATGTCTGCCTCAAAATACATTATCAACGTTGCAACTATCGCATGGCAAATTCCACAAAATGCCTATCACAAACTTCACTTAACCATGTTGCATGATCTACAAAAAATATATAACTGGCTTCAAATTATCAACGCACATAATCTCCAATGACTGTAATTACTCTGATCACATCTAGACAACTTCTTAAACAATTGGAAAAATATTACTTCAGTAATTTATGATCTGTTTTCAAATAGCATAAATTCTCTTTTACAAATCTTATAATTCACATCGCAGAAAAATACCAATGTGCTATAATCTCATATCATAATCTGCAATACTGATCTGCCTTTAAAATAATTCTGACCATTAATGATTAATCTTACAAGATTCAATTACTTTAAATCCTTCTCAAAGGTATCAAACACAATTATAAAAATCATCAAAAGCATCAGCTGTAACAGCTGTTAAACTGAAATTACTCTCAAAAGAGTATAGCAACAAAATATTGGATTGGCAAACAAGAATTACTAAATGCAATCCTGTTGACATTTATCGTTACTTTATTTAACAAAATATCGACTGATATGTGACTAGTAGTTCCTTGTTTGATTCACTTACATCTCGTGTACACTCGGATGATAAAAATGAGTCCCTCAATGGCGAGTAAGATGTGTAACCACCGTACAGTCGTATAAATACGAAAGACCTCGCCCCGTCGACTTGGATGATAGTTCCCTGAACGATGGGTAAGATGAGTAGCCACCATACAATCGTATAAATACGAAGGACCCCATCTCGTAGTCTATATGAGTGAATGTACCAGGTAGGAATCAACAAGTTTCCAGTTGTCATATAAAAGCGATGTTCATCCACTAAAGTGAATAACTTCTTAATATCTCCAAACAATCCAATGGAAAAAATCCCTACTGATGAATAATACATACTCGCTAGTATGCAATGAACTGACGAAGTAATTTCTGATAATCAATTGCAGATCACGAGTTCGAAATACTCGTTACACAAAAAAAACTATTCATGAAAAATATCCTAGCTGGAAAAATGTCTAAAAGACCAAACATCTGCTTAATAAAGCCAAACAACGGTGAGAATTTCGTATAATGATGCCTGCCATATCATATGGTCACTCCATATTCTAGCAAATTCGAAGTATATAAATTCAAACCATGTCTTAATAATCGTATCACTCCTATTAGAAAAATATACATGTGTGCCCAGTATTCATGAAAATAATCGTATCAGGTAGTTATGACTCTTACAGTACCTTTCATAATCAGCTGTAATTAAATTTCCAAGATCGTCGATTTTCCCTACATAAATAATTTCTCAAAAGATCGGCGTGAATATCATTTCATCCATGACATGACGATTTCCTTCGAAATCCCAAATGAATCAGCTGGTGGACTCCTCTCGTCAGGAATCGAATCCATCGCTCTGTGGTGCCATCTTGTCTCTATTAGCGTCTACTCGGACATGTTGAACTTCGGATTACCCATAGCGGATATTGTCCAACTCCTTCTCGAAAAGTTCATGGAAACAGCGGACCCCCCTTACTCTTCTTCTAAGATACGCCACTGTTCCGTTAAATGTTCAATTTGAGTATTGCAAGTTCAATCTCAAATGACTGCAAAGTCCCACTTGAGTAAAATAAAATTTTACTTGAGAGTGTTCAAGATTACGAAACACCCTGTATTTGTCTGTATCTGATAACTCATGAAAACGGCATAAGAAATAAATCTTATTAATGCACGATCTAATGTTCATCAGTGCCTATGCTAACAACATTCCGTTTACTTGAAATAGTTAAAGTGGCTTCGAATGCGTTATATAAAAGCCTGTGTTCAAACAGCGTCGAAATGTAGCTTGAAATAAAGTCTTCAACTACTTGCAGTGCGGTTCTGAAATATCCCGGCCGTCTATAATTGCTTCCTCGGCCAGCCCGCCTGGATCAATGACCCGCTCGGCGATGCAGGAACTGTCGCCTTCACTTCTGCCGTGACAGTTTCTGTATGTTACGTGACCTTCAATGTGCGTCTCGCTGCGCTATAGAGCTGCTCTTATCTGCTCGTCTAACTGAGCCCAACTGAACTTTGCTAGCACTGTGCTTCTGCTTATGTGCTCGGCGCAGGCCCGTGGCGTATTCCCCCACCACTGTGCTCTCACGTCATGATCATAGTCTCGAACCCAGATCATCTCGGCTGTTCTGTTATAAAATAACTTACTTCCATAAAATTATTTCCACATATAATGCATGTTATATATCCTCTCCTAAGATGTTTAATTACTATAATTCCATATATATCTCAATAAAGCTTCACATCTCTATCCATAATTCCATCTTCTTACAGACGTCAGTGCCTCCTTGATTCTAGACCTCCTACGTCATCTTGACATTCTTCTTGACGCGATCGGTGCGCTATCTTTTCCTATTTCTTCCCATAACCTCAACTACAGCTTAATGTCTGCTGGCGTAGCCGATAGCCTAAACTAGGTATCGGGTACATCTCTCCCGTACATCTCCTTTTTTTTATCAGGATTGAGAAAAAAAATACACTCTCAGGCATTCTATATATAATACATGTACACGATAGCTCTACAATTCCCTTACTCAGCATGATGGTTCTTTCTGACTCTCAATAATGATGATTTCCAATGACTAGCATCTTGATTCCGTGTTATTCTGACGTTTATTTCTTCCTTCGCCACTCGTGCTTGCTCGATTGACATCTCTCACTGTCTCCTCGAGTGGTGCACTAGGCTGTCTATCTTCTTGCCTTGACCTCTCATGTCCACGATTATCTTGTCTGTCGTTAGGATCGTTTCTTCGGCCATCCTGCCTGTCGTTCCCATTATACTGTTGACCTTGGCTCCAGTTATTTCTGCCCCGATATCTATTGTTATATCGATTCCTGTCTTGATATCTGGAATTCTGGTTATAATTCCTATATCGGCTATCTCTCGCTTCTTGATCGTATGGCCTCTCATATGGTCCTCTATATCGATCATTTCCTCGAGCGTTACGGATGTTTCCTCGATTCCCTTCGTTCCGTCGGTTTTCCCAGGAATCCCTTCTGTCCGTTTGAGCTGCATTGTCTACGACTACCGCATTCACTTCTTGCGTGTTTCTGTTGTCGTTTCTGTTACTTCTAGGCGTAACCTGTGCGCTTGTATAGTCCAATCGCCGCAAAATGTCGTCATAGTGCTCCAGTGTATTGGCTCCCGATGCTATCAGTGATCGCTGTACCTCTATCGGTAACTGTCTCGCTATAGCTTGCAAAAGCTCTTCTTCTGGCAATGGAGGAATAAGGAACTGTAATTTAGCCAGCTGTGACGTGAAATAGTTGGCATAATGCGTCGGATGTGACGTAGAATAGCGTTTTGAGTACATCTCCGCTCTTACGTTAAGTTGATCCTCGGCACTCCAAAATCTCCTCAAGAAAGCCATGGCAAATTGCTCCATGTTTGCAAAATTGCTTCTGAACGCTCTAAACCACGTAAGTGCAGATCCATCTAAGGCGCGTTCGACTATCCTTAGCTCTCTTTCTTTGGCTACCCTGTGTTCCGCCATGTAGTCTCGAATATCTCGCAGAAATTCTACTGGTGTGACTCCTGTATTTCCCGAAAACTTTCTCGGCTTGTCATCCAGGTTCCTAATAATTGTAACTGGACCTGAGTATCGTTCGCTTGGACCCAACGTACTCCTATTCGAACTTGGATTATCCTGAGGGGTTGAACTGGCCCTTTCGAATGTCACATTCGGTTGCATTTGACGGTCTTCTCCCATGCTCGCTTCTTGATTAGTCATACTGCGGTCTATCGCTGTCTGATTTATCAATGTTTCCCCTGATGTTATATTCTGACTGGTGAAACTGTTAACTATGGATTCTAGTTTAGTCATCCTGTCTTCTGCTAATTTCTCCACGGTCTTGACCTGCGTCTTCAACTCATCTAACGATGTAACATCCTGCGTCTTGTTACTCTCGTCTAGATCGTTTCTTAACTTGTCAATTTTTCCTTCGCACGTGTTCTTTACTGACGCGACTTGTTCTTTTAACAGATCAACGTCTGTTCTAAATAGAGTTGAATCTATCTTCATCGCTTCCTTGCTTTCCGTAAACCTCGCTTCTAAGTTTGCCATACCTGCGATTAATTTTTCATCTAACCCTTCACGTTTCTCTTTTGCTTCGGCATCGACCTCACTATACCGTTCTTCCACGATTGCACCGACTCTATTTTTAAACAAAGCTAAGTTTTCATTAAAGTAGTGGAGTAAGGCGGTTTCTAACCCCCCCCACCACTACTCCCAATGCGAGCCGATAACTCCCGAACCCTTGGTCGGAGATTCACGAATGAGGTGTCGTTGGACTCGGGCTGACGGGGGCTTTGCTATAGACCACTCATTTCAACCCCTAAATAAAACCTACCCCTACTAGGGGGTGAAATTGTAATTTTTAGTGAAAGTCTCTTTTCAAATACGACATGTATAAGGTGCGCTGCTAAAATGAACTTAAATGTTGTTGCTTATATCGCGCATGCGTTTTACGAGATGCCGCTATGGATGGACATTTTTGTTTTTTGTTTTTTACGCATGCGCACTGGGGATTTTTGTAAGAGGGCGAGCTCTTTGAAAAAAATGATTGATAAGAAGAGGTTTTGGTGGTGAGGAGAGAGCCAGATAGTCGCCTACTTTCCTACGAAGTTTGCCGATATGTCTCAAACGCAAGGTCGGATTTGGACGTGTGACGTGTCAAATCGCTTGTCTCGAAGCCCTATACATGTTATTAATAGGTTAGAGTTTTGAGAATGAGGGAAACAGGCTTTTTTGGGGTAAAACCATGATTTTAGACTTTTTCTGATATTTCACGAATGCATGGTCGGATTTGGTCCTATGACGTGTCAAATGGCTTGTCTCGAAACCCTGTGTATTTTGGTAATAGGTTAAAGTTTCTGAAAATGAGGGAAACAGAATATTTTAGGGTAAAAACGTGATTTTAGACTTTTTGCTATATCTCACGAACCAATAACGCTAGAGGCGTGTTCGACAGGTCCAAGGACTCGGGGTAACGTCCTCTCTGCTATGGACTACTCGTTATAATTTTTAATAAAATTGGAAACTCGGTTTTGGGGTAAACACGTGTTTTTTGTGATTTTGTCGATATCTCACGAAGCAATAACGCTAGAGGCATGTACGACGGGTCCAAGGATTCGGACAGACGTCCTCTTTGCTATGAACTACTCGTTGTAATTTTAAAAAAATTGGGAAACGCGATTTTGGGGGTAAACACGTGTTTTTTGTGATTTTTGCCGATATCTCACGAACCAATAACGCTAGAGACATGTACGAGGTGTCCTAGGACTCGGGCTAACGCCCCCTTTCAAATGTGGTAGATATTTTTTTTCAAAAAATAATTCACATGGGTCTAACGCCATACATGTTGAAAAAACGTTTTCTTTTTCTTTGCCTGTTTATAATGTCCATGAAGCGTGGCGGTTGAGAGAGAGACGATACGGCTGGGTGTGTGTGTGTGTGTGTGTGTCGCTGACCACGGTGGCTGTGTTCAATAGATCAATCGCTATTTCGACGGGTCGGTTTATGACAGAGCGAGGGTGCGTTTTTTTCACACATTTTACCTTTAACGTGTAAACGGTGATGAGAACTTGATTCTATGTTGGTCGAAGCGAGTAGAGAAAACAAACTTGCAGACGAGCAAGAGGTGAATATCAATTGAGCTTATTGGAAGGCGTTGATCTGACTTGACAACAGGTGCAATGGAAAAAAATGACCATGACGCTTGAAGGTGAAATAATCTGACCATCGTGGTGGCAGGGAAGTGCGAAAGGCGTGCACACATGTGAAACCACAGGCACGCTAAACCAGTGACATTCTGTCTTGCTTCGTACGTGACAAAATGCAAGTCCATGTGACATTTGATCTACCGCAGGTGTTCGTCTGAGACGTTATCTGTCCACGTGCGCGATAACTGTTAACAAGTGACATCCTGTTTTGCTGCGTACGTGACAAAATGCAAGTTCATGTGAAATTTGATTCGCCACAGGTGTTCGCCTGGGACGTTAGCTGTCCACGTGACCGATAACAGAATGTTCAAAGCGTGGGAAAAAATGATTATACATGCAACGTAGCATATATAAAGACATGTCGTTATCATTTCCACTCTCACTTGGGTGGACTACCTTTCAACACACTGCGTTGCATGAAACCCCTGGTCTTGTTTAACAGTTTTGGTGTTGGTGGAAAATACTTAACCGTGTTGTGGGGTAGGTATTTATTTATATACTTATTCATTTATACATTTATTGATTAATATATATGTATATTTACAAGCAATTATTTATTGATTAAGTAATTAATGATTTTATTTATTTGTTTGCAGATAACCGGCATACCTTACATGTCTGAGGGAGAAGAAACCATTGCACTTTTGAGCCCACTAAAAGGGAAGAGTAACAAGTCACTGCAAGTAAAGGTGAGATGATTTTTTTAAACTAACTTGTTTCATTTTTTGTTTTATGTTTTATTTCATGAAATGTATGTATTAACCTGAATTTAGGTATTTATAGCGGTTTATTTTATTTATTTTTAGAAACTTGGAAAGAATAGCCTTACTGCCGTAGCAGTCGCTGAAAAAAAAAAACAGAAACGCACTAAAGCGAAACCACTGCCAAAGAGTGAACTGTTTAAAACTCAGGTAAGTCCAACTTAAAAATGCTATTCCATTTTACCACTACTGAAAACTCGTAGACAAAAAAAAAATCATTACCTGTACATGACTGGGACAATGATTGCTTTCTTGATTAATGGCTATGTTGTTGTTGTTGACTGGGAAAAGTACAAGGCCATGTTGGATTTTCTAAAAATAAAAATAATAAATTTAATTTATGGGTGGTTCCCTATGGACTCAACGAATATCCACAGGTTTGAACATGATAATGTGAACAAAATGACATGACATTCATTTTTGTTTATATATTGGTTAAAGGGAGGGTGGGGGAATGTAAATGACTGTAGCTTTATAAAAAAGAAAATAAGTGCATGGGTTACTGTTAGTGCCAACATACAGTTTATTTTTAATGGTGTTTTGATATATTAATGTCAATTAACGTTAACGTTTTATTTACAAGTATTGATTGATTGATTGATTGAGTGATGGGTTATTTTGTTTGCTTTTAGGTGTCGTCATGTGCCATTAACGTAATGAACAGACAGTGAACAAGCATGCATTATGCTTTAAAGTACTCTGTGCAATGTTAATAACTTACAATAAGAAAAAGTTTTATTATAACACATGGCGTTAGTACCAAATACAACAAGTGAGCAAGTTGGTTTACCACGTGGGTTGAATTTAAAATCAGAACATGATCGATGGTTAACATTTGAATCCTGGCCTGTAGGCTTTTTGTCGACGCATGAACTTGCAAAAGCCGTTTTTTTTTTTACTTGAACCGAGAAGATGTGGTGCGCTGTGTGTTTTGTCGTATTGAACTTTCACACTGGGAAGAAGGGGATGATCCCTTTAGAGACCATTTGCGATGGTCTCCTCACTGTCCTTACATGCTTGGAAAGCAAGTGGGTAACCTACCCGTGCATTCATTTTACCGAACCACAAGGCCTTTGGCCGCTACTTACGTTGCTGAATCACAAATAAATAATAATAATGATGTATTACCAGCCAACGGTAGTGTCGATATATGTGGTCCATATGCCATAGACAGTGTTGAATTGGCGTGTGCTTTTGAAAAATTGGGAGTTTGCAAGACTAAAGCACTAGCACACTCAGAGTACAGCTCTGTTGAAAAACGTTTCGAATCTTATAAAAATGTTTGGCCATTAATATTAAAACACCCTACCAAACAGCTAAGTGAAGCTGGATTTTTTTATACTGGTGAAGGGGATAAAACAATATGTTTTTATTGTGGATTTGCTTTAAAGGATTGGCAAATGACTGATGACCCTTTTGTGCAACATGCTCGTTGGTTACCAAACTGTAAATACATGGTGTTGCTTAAAGGTCAGGAATTTGTGAACACTATTCGTAAAGAAAAAGTGATTGCAGCACAAGACATAAAAGTGCCTTTAGAGTTAGAGCAGGCGGAGCAAATACATAAGGCTGAAAGAAAAGACTTGTGTTACGAACAGATACAAAAGTGTGACCAACAATTATGTAAAATTTGTTATCAAGATGAACTAGGTGTTGTATTTTTACCCTGTGGACACATGATAGCCTGTGTCAAGTGTGCATTAGAACTTAACACTTGTGCTATATGCAGAAAAGTAGTATCTGCTACAGTTAGGGCATTTCTTGCATAACTAGTATAATTTATTCACCATGCATAGTGCAAAATCCCTAATTGCACAATATTATTAAAGCTGTTTTAGAGTGTAATAGATATGCTTTTGTTTTGTTTATAGACTACTACAATGAATGTTTTGAATGCTGTGGGACAATCATGTGGCTTAGAGACAAAGAAGCTCAGCGAATTGCCAACGCATATTCCATTCCGCATTATCAAGATTCGGAAATTGAAAACAGCATATGGTGATCGTGTACTTTGTGTATGTGAAAACTTTGAGACATTTCTGCCTATACGGTTTAATGATATGTCGGAGAGTGTTTTTGATGAAGTCAATAATGCTGTACAACCTGTACACTTAATTTATGAAGGTTTTAAAAACAATAGGTGCATGGTTCGTTTTAATTAAATAAATAAATAATGTGAAATAATAATGGAAATATAAGTAATGACAATATACTGAAAAAGAAAGAAAATATGTGTATAGAATAGTAATGTTTTAGTGTTTAGTGTTGTCTTTAAAAATATTATAATGAAACCAAAAAAAATGTATATAAAGTTTGTAAATAAATGCAAAATGATGTTACAATGCTGTTTTATTTTATACAAAGTTAATATATTTAACATTGCAGAGTATACATGATTATGACAATAAATGCACACTGAATACAAGCCTTTCTCACTTTACAATAGTCTGTTATAGTTTTAAACACAAGGCTTGTTGTAGATCATTTTCTAGCAATGTCCATTCAATGTTGTTTTCGAAAAGTGGGGAAGCCACAATGGTTGTATTGACATAAAAACCTTATGGTTATTACTATTTAGTCACTTTGATCCCCTTGCAGATCAACAACAGATGACCTAGTTGTTCCACTCTTTAAAACGACAACAACAACACTACCTCTTGCATAGTTTGTGATGTTGATGAGTCTTGCGATGTGGAAGATGGATTAAAAATAACTTTGAGAACAGGGGTTAAACGTTGATCATTAAACAATGCACTATTTTGAGTAGCAATATGGTTTTCTTGATTTTTTGTCGACGGCAACTGTGTTTCATGCGGTACACTACATTGATGATCACTGACACTTAAAACCTCACTATTTTTACTTTTTAGGTCACCACGACAATGTTTGGAACGTTGCTTTGAACAACGCCAAATAACAGTTCCATTTTTATTGGTTCGTTTCACAATATATGAATATCCTTTATAGTATGCGTAAGGCTTACCATACCTAGTCACTGATACTTCCATATCAACTGTCGAGCATAGACTAAGCTCTAGTAAAGTCAACTTGGTAATAAGAATACTAGTTTAATGTGAGAGCAAATATGGATCCAAAGAGTTCAGGTAAAAGTGAAAGCAAATAAGCAAATATTAGAAACAAGAGTTGGGGTGAAAGTGGTCGCAAAGTGGTAGACCCATTACACAATAATTTCAGCACGACGAAGCTCTTGTTCAATTTCTTTGATTTCCCAATCGTGACCAGTATGGCCAGATTGACGTGAGGCATGCAACAACTGTAGCCGCTGGACGAGCTTATTGGGATTGTGCCAGTATACAAATTTAACAAATGGATTTTTAGGTGTAAACAAAGCATTACCATTATCATGATCATTATCATCATCGTCATTATCATCATCATGATCACCATTATCATCATGACCATCATCACTGTTACTATATAGTCCTTTTTGATCCTCTTGCAATACCACTTTATTTATAGTCTGAGTTGATTTTGACAGTGTTGAAGGTTTCTTGGACGTTGACAACTGTCCTAACATGACGTTTTGAGGACATGATAAGTCCTTTTGAACAAACACTGTACTATCTTTAGCCGCAATATCGTTTTCTTGAACTTGCTTTTTAGTATTTTGATAATTGTTTGTAAACAGTAAGCGTGGTTCGTTTCGAGCACTACATTGATGAACACTCACACTTAAAACCTTTCCATTTTTACTTTTCAGATTGCCTCGACATTTTGTTGACCTCTCTTTTGAGCATCGCCAGAATATTATTCCATTCACATTCTGGCGATTATAGTTATAGGAGTAGCCTTGATAGAGTGCACGTAGCCTACTTTTGTTGGTTGTAATAAGTTCCATAGTAGTAACTGACCTGTCAGTACGATGTTCACACTACAAAGGTTACAACTGTTTTGCTGATGGAGTGACCTACTATAAGCTTATATAAATGGCTTATGTGTTGGCTTATGTGTTGGCTTTTTGTGTTGGCTTTTTGTGTTGGCTTTTCATGTTGGCTTTTCGTGTTGGCTTATGTGTTGGCTTTTTGTGTTGGCTTTTTGTGTTGGCTTTTCGTGTTGGCTTTTGTGTTGGCTTATGTGTTGGCTTTTTGTGTTGGCTTTTTGTGTTGGCTTTTCATGTTGGCTTTTCGTGTTGGCTTTTCGTGTTGGCATTTCGTGTTGGCTTTTCGTGTTGGCTTTTTTTGTATTGGCCTTTCGTGTTGGCTTTTTGTATTGGCTTTTCGTGTTGGCTTTTTGTGTTGGCTTTAGTATTGGCTTTTGTATTGGCTTATTTGACAAGTTATTTGTGTCAATGTATTTAGTGGATTTTTTCTTGGTGTTGGAAAGTAGTTGAAAGAGAGGGAATATTTAAAGACTTAACCTTAGCTCACTAACCTAACATAACCTAACCTAACCTTTCAACTCTCAGATGTTAATTAAATTCTGTGCATAGTCGAGTTGGAGCCCAAGACCTCAGGGGTAAAAAAACAATTATTTTTGACGACTTATTTTGGTAACTTATTTTAATGGCTAACCTAACTTTGCCTAACCTAACCTAACCTAACCTAACCTCAGCTCACTTTGGATATTACTAGTAAGTGTTCATATCCTCTGCTAGGTAGCATGCTAGTAGTACAGGTAGTGCTCATATTTACCGCTAGATAGCAGAAACATACTTTGCATGTTGCATGTGACACTTGTGAAGTTTAACCACATGCAAGACGTGCTTGTATAAGTTCTCTATTTAAACTCAATATACAATTAACCACTAAATGTTCAGAACTAACATGTATAGCCATGTTTAGGGTATATAGGAGACCCTTAGCAAGAAAGGCTGTCTAACCCACGAGTGTACAGCCTTGTCATACGCAGTAAGCCCCTGTTGGCAGAAAACAACAACAACAACAATTTGAGAAAGCCAACAGGGGCTTACTGCGTATGACAAGGCTGTACACTCGTGGGTTAGACAGCCTTTCTTGCTAAGGGTCTCCTATATACCCTAAACATGGCTATACATGTTAGTTCTGAACATTTAGTGGTTAATTGTATATTGAGTTTAAATAGAGAACTTATACAAGCACGTCTTGCATGTGGTTAAACTTCACAAGTGTCACATGCAACATGCAAAGTATGTTTCTGCTATCTAGCGGTAAATATGAGCACTACCTGTACTACTAGCATGCTACCTAGCAGAGGATATGAACACTTACTAGTAATATCCAAAGTGAGCTGAGGTTAGGTTAGGTTAGGTTAGGTTAGGCAAAGTTAGGTTAGCCATTAAAATAAGTTACCAAAATAAGTCGTCAAAAATAATTGTTTTTTTACCCCTGAGGTCTTGGGCTCCAACTCGACTATGCACAGAATTTAATTAACATCTGAGAGTTGAAAGGTTAGGTTAGGTTATGTTAGGTTAGTGAGCTGAGGTTAAGTCTTTAAATATTCCCTCTCTTTCAACTACTTTCCAACACCAAGAAAAAATCCACTAAATACATTGACACAAATAACTTGTCAAATAAGCCAATACAAAAGCCAATACTAAAGCCAACACAAAAAGCCAACACGAAAAGCCAATACAAAAAGCCAACACGAAAGGCCAATACAAAAAAAGCCAACACGAAAAGCCAACACGAAATGCCAACACGAAAAGCCAACACGAAAAGCCAACATGAAAAGCCAACACAAAAAGCCAACACAAAAAGCCAACACATAAGCCAACACAAAAGCCAACACGAAAAGCCAACACAAAAAGCCAACACAAAAAGCCAACACATAAGCCAACACGAAAAGCCAACATGAAAAGCCAACACAAAAAGCCAACACAAAAAGCCAACACATAAGCCAACACATAAGCCATTTATATAAGCTTATAGTAGGTCACTCCATCAGCAAAACAGTTGTAACCTTTGTAGTGTGAACATCGTACTGACAGGTCAGTTACTACTATGGAACTTATTACAACCAACAAAAGTAGGCTACGTGCACTCTATCAAGGCTACTCCTATAACTATAATCGCCAGAATGTGAATGGAATAATATTCTGGCGATGCTCAAAAGAGAGGTCAACAAAATGTCGAGGCAATCTGAAAAGTAAAAATGGAAAGGTTTTAAGTGTGAGTGTTCATCAATGTAGTGCTCGAAACGAACCACGCTTACTGTTTACAAACAATTATCAAAATACTAAAAAGCAAGTTCAAGAAAACGATATTGCGGCTAAAGATAGTACAGTGTTTGTTCAAAAGGACTTATCATGTCCTCAAAACGTCATGTTAGGACAGTTGTCAACGTCCAAGAAACCTTCAACACTGTCAAAATCAACTCAGACTATAAATAAAGTGGTATTGCAAGAGGATCAAAAAGGACTATATAGTAACAGTGATGATGGTCATGATGATAATGGTGATCATGATGATGATAATGACGATGATGATAATGATCATGATAATGGTAATGCTTTGTTTACACCTAAAAATCCATTTGTTAAATTTGTATACTGGCACAATCCCAATAAGCTCGTCCAGCGGCTACAGTTGTTGCATGCCTCACGTCAATCTGGCCATACTGGTCACGATTGGGAAATCAAAGAAATTGAACAAGAGCTTCGTCGTGCTGAAATTATTGTGTAATGGGTCTACCACTTTGCGACCACTTTCACCCCAACTCTTGTTTCTAATATTTGCTTATTTGCTTTCACTTTTACCTGAACTCTTTGGATCCATATTTGCTCTCACATTAAACTAGTATTCTTATTACCAAGTTGACTTTACTAGAGCTTAGTCTATGCTCGACAGTTGATATGGAAGTATCAGTGACTAGGTATGGTAAGCCTTACGCATACTATAAAGGATATTCATATATTGTGAAACGAACCAATAAAAATGGAACTGTTATTTGGCGTTGTTCAAAGCAACGTTCCAAACATTGTCGTGGTGACCTAAAAAGTAAAAATAGTGAGGTTTTAAGTGTCAGTGATCATCAATGTAGTGTACCGCATGAAACACAGTTGCCGTCGACAAAAAATCAAGAAAACCATATTGCTACTCAAAATAGTGCATTGTTTAATGATCAACGTTTAACCCCTGTTCTCAAAGTTATTTTTAATCCATCTTCCACATCGCAAGACTCATCAACATCACAAACTATGCAAGAGGTAGTGTTGTTGTTGTCGTTTTAAAGAGTGGAACAACTAGGTCATCTGTTGTTGATCTGCAAGGGGATCAAAGTGACTAAATAGTAATAACCATAAGGTTTTTATGTCAATACAACCATTGTGGCTTCCCCACTTTTCGAAAACAACATTGAATGGACATTGCTAGAAAATGATCTACAACAAGCCTTGTGTTTAAAACTATAACAGACTATTGTAAAGTGAGAAAGGCTTGTATTCAGTGTGCATTTATTGTCATAATCATGTATACTCTGCAATGTTAAATATATTAACTTTGTATAAAATAAAACAGCATTGTAACATCATTTTGCATTTATTTACAAACTTTATATACATTTTTTTTGGTTTCATTATAATATTTTTAAAGACAACACTAAACACTAAAACATTACTATTCTATACACATATTTTCTTTCTTTTTCAGTATATTGTCATTACTTATATTTCCATTATTATTTCACATTATTTATTTATTTAATTAAAACGAACCATGCACCTATTGTTTTTAAAACCTTCATAAATTAAGTGTACAGGTTGTACAGCATTATTGACTTCATCAAAAACACTCTCCGACATATCATTAAACCGTATAGGCAGAAATGTCTCAAAGTTTTCACATACACAAAGTACACGATCACCATATGCTGTTTTCAATTTCCGAATCTTGATAATGCGGAATGGAATATGCGTTGGCAATTCGCTGAGCTTCTTTGTCTCTAAGCCACATGATTGTCCCACAGCATTCAAAACATTCATTGTAGTAGTCTATAAACAAAACAAAAGCATATCTATTACACTCTAAAACAGCTTTAATAATATTGTGCAATTAGGGATTTTGCACTATGCATGGTGAATAAATTATACTAGTTATGCAAGAAATGCCCTAACTGTAGCAGATACTACTTTTCTGCATATAGCACAAGTGTTAAGTTCTAATGCACACTTGACACAGGCTATCATGTGTCCACAGGGTAAAAATACAACACCTAGTTCATCTTGATAACAAATTTTACATAATTGTTGGTCACACTTTTGTATCTGTTCGTAACACAAGTCTTTTCTTTCAGCCTTATGTATTTGCTCCGCCTGCTCTAACTCTAAAGGCACTTTTATGTCTTGTGCTGCAATCACTTTTTCTTTACGAATAGTGTTCACAAATTCCTGACCTTTAAGCAACACCATGTATTTACAGTTTGGTAACCAACGAGCATGTTGCACAAAAGGGTCATCAGTCATTTGCCAATCCTTTAAAGCAAATCCACAATAAAAACATATTGTTTTATCCCCTTCACCAGTATAAAAAAATCCAGCTTCACTTAGCTGTTTGGTAGGGTGTTTTAATATTAATGGCCAAACATTTTTATAAGATTCGAAACGTTTTTCAACAGAGCTGTACTCTGAGTGTGCTAGTGCTTTAGTCTTGCAAACTCCCAATTTTTCAAAAGCACACGCCAATTCAACACTGTCTATGGCATATGGACCACATATATCGACACTACCGTTGGCTGGTAATACATCATTATTATTATTTATTTGTGATTCAGCAACGTAAGTAGCGGCCAAAGGCCTTGTGGTTCGGTAAAATGAATGCACGGGTAGGTTACCCACTTGCTTTCCAAGCATGTAAGGACAGTGAGGAGACCATCGCAAATGGTCTCTAAAGGGATCATCCCCTTCTTCCCAGTGTGAAAGTTCAATACGACAAAACACACAGCGCACCACATCTTCTCGGTTCAAGTAAAAAAAAAAACGGCTTTTGCAAGTTCATGCGTCGACAAAAAGCCTACAGGCCAGGATTCAAATGTTAACCATCGATCATGTTCTGATTTTAAATTCAACCCACGTGGTAAACCAACTTGCTCACTTGTTGTATTTGGTACTAACGCCATGTGTTATAATAAAACTTTTTCTTATTGTAAGTTATTAACATTGCACAGAGTACTTTAAAGCATAATGCATGCTTGTTCACTGTCTGTTCATTACGTTAATGGCACATGACGACACCTAAAAGCAAACAAAATAACCCATCACTCAATCAATCAATCAATCAATACTTGTAAATAAAACGTTAACGTTAATTGACATTAATATATCAAAACACCATTAAAAATAAACTGTATGTTGGCACTAACAGTAACCCATGCACTTATTTTCTTTTTTATAAAGCTACAGTCATTTACATTCCCCCACCCTCCCTTTAACCAATATATAAACAAAAATGAATGTCATGTCATTTTGTTCACATTATCATGTTCAAACCTGTGGATATTCGTTGAGTCCATAGGGAACCACCCATAAATTAAATTTATTATTTTTATTTTTAGAAAATCCAACATGGCCTTGTACTTTTCCCAGTCAACAACAACAACATAGCCATTAATCAAGAAAGCAATCATTGTCCCAGTCATGTACAGGTAATGATTTTTTTTTTGTCTACGAGTTTTCAGTAGTGGTAAAATGGAATAGCATTTTTAAGTTGGACTTACCTGAGTTTTAAACAGTTCACTCTTTGGCAGTGGTTTCGCTTTAGTGCGTTTCTGTTTTTTTTTTTCAGCGACTGCTACGGCAGTAAGGCTATTCTTTCCAAGTTTCTAAAAATAAATAAAATAAACCGCTATAAATACCTAAATTCAGGTTAATACATACATTTCATGAAATAAAACATAAAACAAAAAATGAAACAAGTTAGTTTAAAAAAATCATCTCACCTTTACTTGCAGTGACTTGTTACTCTTCCCTTTTAGTGGGCTCAAAAGTGCAATGGTTTCTTCTCCCTCAGACATGTAAGGTATGCCGGTTATCTGCAAACAAATAAATAAAATCATTAATTACTTAATCAATAAATAATTGCTTGTAAATATACATATATATTAATCAATAAATGTATAAATGAATAAGTATATAAATAAATACCTACCCCACAACACGGTTAAGTATTTTCCACCAACACCAAAACTGTTAAACAAGACCAGGGGTTTCATGCAACGCAGTGTGTTGAAAGGTAGTCCACCCAAGTGAGAGTGGAAATGATAACGACATGTCTTTATATATGCTACGTTGCATGTATAATCATTTTTTCCCACGCTTTGAACATTCTGTTATCGGTCACGTGGACAGCTAACGTCCCAGGCGAACACCTGTGGCGAATCAAATTTCACATGAACTTGCATTTTGTCACGTACGCAGCAAAACAGGATGTCACTTGTTAACAGTTATCGCGCACGTGGACAGATAACGTCTCAGACGAACACCTGCGGTAGATCAAATGTCACATGGACTTGCATTTTGTCACGTACGAAGCAAGACAGAATGTCACTGGTTTAGCGTGCCTGTGGTTTCACATGTGTGCACGCCTTTCGCACTTCCCTGCCACCACGATGGTCAGATTATTTCACCTTCAAGCGTCATGGTCATTTTTTTCCATTGCACCTGTTGTCAAGTCAGATCAACGCCTTCCAATAAGCTCAATTGATATTCACCTCTTGCTCGTCTGCAAGTTTGTTTTCTCTACTCGCTTCGACCAACATAGAATCAAGTTCTCATCACCGTTTACACGTTAAAGGTAAAATGTGTGAAAAAAACGCACCCTCGCTCTGTCATAAACCGACCCGTCGAAATAGCGATTGATCTATTGAACACAGCCACCGTGGTCAGCGACACACACACACACACACACACCCAGCCGTATCGTCTCTCTCTCAACCGCCACGCTTCATGGACATTATAAACAGGCAAAGAAAAAGAAAACGTTTTTTCAACATGTATGGCGTTAGACCCATGTGAATTATTTTTTGAAAAAAAATATCTACCACATTTGAAAGGGGGCGTTAGCCCGAGTCCTAGGACACCTCGTACATGTCTCTAGCGTTATTGGTTCGTGAGATATCGGCAAAAATCACAAAAAACACGTGTTTACCCCCAAAATCGCGTTTCCCAATTTTTTTAAAATTACAACGAGTAGTTCATAGCAAAGAGGACGTCTGTCCGAATCCTTGGACCCGTCGTACATGCCTCTAGCGTTATTGCTTCGTGAGATATCGACAAAATCACAAAAAACACGTGTTTACCCCAAAACCGAGTTTCCAATTTTATTAAAAATTATAACGAGTAGTCCATAGCAGAGAGGACGTTACCCCGAGTCCTTGGACCTGTCGAACACGCCTCTAGCGTTATTGGTTCGTGAGATATAGCAAAAAGTCTAAAATCACGTTTTTACCCTAAAATATTCTGTTTCCCTCATTTTCAGAAACTTTAACCTATTACCAAAATACACAGGGTTTCGAGACAAGCCATTTGACACGTCATAGGACCAAATCCGACCATGCATTCGTGAAATATCAGAAAAAGTCTAAAATCATGGTTTTACCCCAAAAAAGCCTGTTTCCCTCATTCTCAAAACTCTAACCTATTAATAACATGTATAGGGCTTCGAGACAAGCGATTTGACACGTCACACGTCCAAATCCGACCTTGCGTTTGAGACATATCGGCAAACTTCGTAGGAAAGTAGGCGACTATCTGGCTCTCTCCTCACCACCAAAACCTCTTCTTATCAATCATTTTTTTCAAAGAGCTCGCCCTCTTACAAAAATCCCCAGTGCGCATGCGTAAAAAACAAAAAACAAAAATGTCCATCCATAGCGGCATCTCGTAAAACGCATGCGCGATATAAGCAACAACATTTAAGTTCATTTTAGCAGCGCACCTTATACATGTCGTATTTGAAAAGAGACTTTCACTAAAAATTACAATTTCACCCCCTAGTAGGGGTAGGTTTTATTTAGGGGTTGAAATGAGTGGTCTATAGCAAAGCCCCCGTCAGCCCGAGTCCAACGACACCTCATTCGTGAATCTCCGACCAAGGGTTCGGGAGTTATCGGCTCGCATTGGGAGTAGTGGTGGGGGGGGTTAGAAACCGCCTTACTCCACTACTCATTAACCTTTTGCTCTATATCGTCGTCTATCTTCCTAATATCTTTCTGCAATTGATTTTCTAATGATTTTAAATTAGAATTGACCTCTACTAAGACTTCCTCTTTAATGGTCCCAATTACTGTCTTTAAATCTTTAATTTCGTTACCTAGATTCGTTTCTAGACCTTTAATCTTAGTCTCGAAAGATACTTCGGTAGACCAATCTTGAATTTTGCCTACATCTGCCACTAAACCATCAATGTCGAATCTCAACTTCGATACATCTGATTTAATGTCTTTCTGTATAGACATAACGTCTGTTCTTAAAGTAAAAATATTTTCTTCTCCTCTACTTTCTAATTCAATAATATTTTTCCTTAATATTTGAACATTTTCCTCTCCTTTCATGTTTACTGCAATTATGTCTAATTGTAAAGTCTTCAGCATCTCATTATTCTTTAAAGTTAAACTATTCTCTAATCTAGTTAACTTATTTTCTAATTCAGTGTTAGTTTCTTCACTACGAGACTGTAATTTCTCTTCCAATGATTTAAAGTTATCTTTCAAGTTAGCTTCACTATTTGACTGTAGCCTAGTCTCTAATAACATCAACTCATCTTTGCTATTTGACTGTAGTTTTTCTTCCAATGACTTAAAATTGTCTTTAAAGTTAGCTTCACTAGTTGACTGTAACCTAGTCTCTAATGATTTTAAATTATCTTCAGTACTAGTCTGCAATGATTTTAAATTTTCTTCATTACTAGTTTGTAATGCTTGTACATTCTCTTTACATTTAGCTTCTAATCTAGCTTCTGAATTATTAATTTGTTCTTTAACTTCCGTTTCCATCTTAGAAATAGTTTCTGCAATACCGGACATACCCGTCTGTAACTCTCCTAACACCTTCGCTAAATCTTCCGGCAACATAATTATATTTTCAATATAGATTTATATAGAGACGTTAGACAACAACGCATCACAATGTCTCAATTCCTGCATTCACTTGGGTATAGGAAAAATGTCTTATAACTAACATGATATTACTAATACGATTAACATGAACACTGGATTGGGCACACAAGTACATTGTCTGACTAAGTTTAATAAATTTTGTAGCACACTTAAATGAACTTGAGATCAATCTCTCAGTAATCTAAATCTGATGTGATTCCATAGAATAAACAAAATCGAAAAGCCCCACTAGTTGGATAAAGCCAATTCTCCCTCTCTCTCTGTACCCGTTCGTCCTGGGGATGCGATGACCCATCTGCTATAACTTCGCATTCCTGGAGTTCCAGGACAGAGCGGAGTTAAATAAACCTCTAGTCAAATAAGGAATGTGTCGGAAATTCAGCTGAGTTCTCGAAAAAGCAGTGGGTATCACGAGACAAAGTATCTCTAGGGTCGTTACGGGCTTACGTTTAATTTTAAAAAAATGCAAATATAAATGGGCGCCATCAACTGAATTCCTAGCAAACCACTTCCTCTCCGGATAAGCCTTACTCAAGACAAGGAAAGAAAAAGGAACATCACACCATCATCAGATCACAACTAAGATAAAAACAAATTTATTTTACTTTGATAGTCAGACAGACATTTTAAATATAATTCCTACCTAAGAGTATGGTCGAATGCCAAAGTTAAATTGTCATTGTCCAAAAATCGAACCATCTCCTTTCTATTCCAAAATTATTTTTATCCACATAACAAGAAAAATTTATAAAGTTCTCTTGGGTTCTCAGGATCACTGTAGCACTATGTCTTTCGTCACTGACATTTGTGAAACCTGAGACCTAATTTCTCTTTAATTTAACATCAATGTGGATTTAAAATAAGTTATTAATCTGTCTAAACATACACATATAATAATCACTCATATTAAATATCACGTAAATTATGGTTTGCATGGCATAATTTGAATGTTGAACATGTTAATCAAATGTTCCTAAACATCGAATAATTAATTTACACTATTTACATCGTCATTAATCTCTTATCTGTGAATTACAGAAAATTCAAATTCTCATTGGTCATCATTATCGTCATCATCAAAATTAAATATTTCTCACATTAATTCTCACTTCAAAATTCTACATATTCCTGTCAGAATCATTAATTCATCACCATTACATCATTTAAATTCTCAACTCAAGTTGCAATTCCTTCGAATTATATCTCAATTAAATTTATTTAATTCCATATAAATTCATTAATCATCAGCTTCTTTAATTAATTATCACCTTCTAATTCAGTTATTCATCATCATCATTACAATCGTCTATTAATTAATTTCAATCAGTTTATTTATCATCTTTAATTCATCCATTTATTTAATTCATCGATTTATTTAAAAATTTAATTTATCAACTTATTTAAATTTCAATCATCTGATTATTTAGATTTTATTATTTCATCTAGTCATTCTGATTTTTATTTCATTAGGTCAGATCGTTAATATGCTTAAATCTCAGATTATTATTTCGTTAATTATTATTTTCAGAAAATCTTGTATTATCAACTTCATTTATTTGTTTAATTTCCTAACAAATTGTTTAATATGGTTTATAGAACGTTGTCTTACAGTTTTATCACTTCCAAGTTATATCTCGTATTTAATTTATCATGCCAAAAAATATTATTGCCTCCACGACATCACGTTGGATCTAACTATCCACAACGACATTACATTTCTTCAATACTTCAAATATCACATTTGACTACAATTACTCCACAAAACTCCATAAATATTCAGCACATACAGCATGAATCTCAACAAATACGCTAGACTGGGTACGACGACCTCATGTCTGCCTCAAAATACATTATCAACGTTGCAACTATCGCATGGCGAATTCCACAAAATGCCTATCACAAACTTCACTTAACCATGTTGCATGATCTACAAAAAATATATAACTGGCTTCAAATTATCAACGCACATAATCTCCAATGACTGTAATTACTCTGATCACATCTAGACAACTTCTTAAACAATTGGAAAAATATTACTTCAGTAATTTATGATCTGTTTTCAAATAGCATAAATTCTCTTTTACAAATCTTATAATTCACATCGCAGAAAAACACCAATGTGCTATAATCTCATATCATAATCTGCAATACTGATCTGCCTTTAAAATAATTCTGACCATTAATGATTAATCTTACAAGATTCAATTACTTTAAATCCTTCTCAAAGGTATCAAACACAATTATAAAAATCATCAAAAGCATCAGCTGTAACAGCTGTTAAACTGAAATTACTCTCAAAAGAGTATAGCAACAAAATATTGGATTGGCAAACAAGAATTACTAAATGCAATCCTGTTGACATTTATCGTTACTTTATTTAACAAAATATCGACTGATATGTGACTAGTAGTTCCTTGTTTGATTCACTTACATCTCGTGTACACTCGGATGATAAAAATGAGTCCCTCAATGGCGAGTAAGATGTGTAACCACCGTACAGTCGTATAAATACGAAAGACCTCGCCCCGTCGACTTGGATGATAGTTCCCTGAACGATGGGTAAGATGAGTAGCCACCATACAATCGTATAAATACGAAGGACCCCATCTCGTAGTCTATATGAGTGAATGTACCAGGTAGGAATCAACAAGTTTCTAGTTGTCATATAAAAGCGATGTTCATTCACTAAAGTGAATAACTTCTTAATATCTCCAAACAATCCAATGGAAAAAATCCCTACTGATGAATAATACATACTCGCTAGTATGCAATGAACTGACGAAGTAATTTCTGATAATCAATTGCAGATCACGAGTTCGAAATACTCGTTACACAAAAAAAACTATTCATGAAAAATATCCTAGCTGGAAAAATGTCTAAAAGACCAAACATCTGCTTAATAAAGCCAAACAACGGTGAGAATTTCGTATAATGATGCCTGCCATATCATATGGTCACTCCATATTCTAGCAAATTCGAAGTATATAAATTCAAAACCATGTCTTAATAATCGTATCACTCCTATTAGAAAAATATACATGTGTGCCCAATATTCATGAAAATAATCGTATCAGGTAGTTATGACTCTTACAGTACCTTTCATAATCAGCTGTAATTAAATTTCCAAGATCGTCGATTTTCCCTACATAAATAATTTCTCAAAAGATCGGCGTGAATATCATTTCATCCATGACATGACGATTTCCTTCGAAATCCCAAATGAATCAGCTGGTGGACTCCTCTCGTCAGGAATCGAATCCATCGCTCTGTGGTGCCATCTTGTCTCTATTAGCGTCTACTCGGACATGTTGAACTTCGGATTACCCATAGCGGATATTGTCCAACTCCTTCTCGAAAAGTTCATGGAAACAGCGGACCCCCCTTACTCTTCTTCTAAGATACGCCACTGTTCCGTTAAATGTTCAATTTGAGTATTGCAAGTTCAATCTCAAATGACTGCAAAGTCCCACTTGAGTAAAATAAAATTTTACTTGAGAGTGTTCAAGATTACGAAACACCCTGTATTTGTCTGTATCTGATAACTCATGAAAACGGCATAAGAAATAAATCTTATTAATGCACGATCTAATGTTCATCAGTGCCTATGCTAACAACATTCCGTTTACTTGAAATAGTTAAAGTGGCTTCGAATGCGTTATATAAAAGCCTGTGTTCAAACAGCGTCGAAATGTAGCTTGAAATAAAGTCTTCAACTACTTGCAGTGCGGTTCTGAAATATCCCGGCCGTCTATAATTGCTTCCTCGGCCAGCCCGCCTGGATCAATGACCCGCTCGGCGATGCAGGAACTGTCGCCTTCACTTCTGCCGTGACAGTTTCTGTATGTTACGTGACCTTCAATGTGCGTCTCGCTGCGCTATAGAGCTGCTCTTATCTGCTCGTCTAACTGAGCCCAACTGAACTTTGCTAGCACTGTGCTTCTGCTTATGTGCTCGGCGCAGGCCCGTGGCGTATTCCCCCACCACTGTGCTCTCACGTCATGATCATAGTCTCGAACCCAGATCATCTCGGCTGTTCTGTTATAAAATAACTTACTTCCATAAAATTATTTCCACATATAATGCATGTTATATATCCTCTCCTAAGATGTTTAATTACTATAATTCCATATATATCTCAATAAAGCTTCACATCTCTATCCATAATTCCATCTTCTTACAGACGTCAGTGCCTCCTTGATTCTAGACCTCCTACGTCATCTTGACATTCTTCTTGACGCGATCGGTGCGCTATCTTTTCCTATTTCTTCCCATAACCTCAACTACAGCTTAATGTCTGCTGGCGTAGCCGATAGCCTAAACTAGGTATCGGGTACATCTCTCCCGTACATCTCCTTTTTTTATCAGGATTGAGAAAAAAAATACACTCTCAGGCATTCTATATATAATACATGTACACGATAGCTCTACAATTCCCTTACTCAGCATGATGGTTCTTTCTGACTCTCAATAATGATGATTTCCAAGGACTAGCATCTTGATTCCGTGTTATTCTGACGTTTATTTCTTCCTTCGCCACTCGTGCTTGCTCGATTGACATCTCTCACTGTCTCCTCGAGTGGTGCACTAGGCTGTCTATCTTCTTGCCTTGACCTCTCATGTCCACGATTATCTTGTCTGTCGTTAGGATCGTTTCTTCGGCCATCCTGCCTGTCGTTCCCATTATACTGTTGACCTTGGCTCCAGTTATTTCTGCCCCGATATCTATTGTTATATCGATTCCTGTCTTGATATCTGGAATTCTGGTTATAATTCCTATATCGGCTATCTCTCGCTTCTTGATCGTATGGCCTCTCATATGGTCCTCTATATCGATCATTTCCTCGAGCGTTACGGATGTTTCCTCGATTCCCTTCGTTCCGTCGGTTTTCCCAGGAATCCCTTCTGTCCGTTTGAGCTGCATTGTCTACGACTACCGCATTCACTTCTTGCGTGTTTCTGTTGTCGTTTCTGTTACTTCTAGGCGTAACCTGTGCGCTTGTATAGTCCAATCGCCGCAAAATGTCGTCATAGTGCTCCAGTGTATTGGCTCCCGATGCTATCAGTGATCGCTGTACCTCTATCGGTAACTGTCTCGCTATAGCTTGCAAAAGCTCTTCTTCTGGCAATGGAGGAATAAGGAACTGTAATTTAGCCAGCTGTGACGTGAAATAGTTGGCATAATGCGTCGGATGTGACGTAGAATAGCGTTTTGAGTACATCTCCGCTCTTACGTTAAGTTGATCCTCGGCACTCCAAAATCTCCTCAAGAAAGCCATGGCAAATTGCTCCATGTTTGCAAAATTGCTTCTGAACGCTCTAAACCACGTAAGTGCAGATCCATCTAAGGCGCGTTCGACTATCCTTAGCTCTCTTTCTTTGGCTACCCTGTGTTCCGCCATGTAGTCTCGAATATCTCGCAGAAATTCTACTGGTGTGACTCCTGTATTTCCCGAAAACTTTCTCGGCTTGTCATCCAGGTTCCTAATAATTGTAACTGGACCTGAGTATCGTTCGCTTGGACCCAACGTACTCCTATTCGAACTTGGATTATCCTGAGGGGTTGAACTGGCCCTTTCGAATGTCACATTCGGTTGCATTTGACGGTCTTCTCCCATGCTCGCTTCTTGATTAGTCATACTGCGGTCTATCGCTGTCTGATTTATCAATGTTTCCCCTGATGTTATATTCTGACTGGTGAAACTGTTAACTATGGATTCTAGTTTAGTCATCCTGTCTTCTGCTAATTTCTCCACGGTCTTGACCTGCGTCTTCAACTCATCTAACGATGTAACATCCTGCGTCTTGTTACTCTCGTCTAGATCGTTTCTTAACTTGTCAATTTTTCCTTCGCACGTGTTCTTTACTGACGCGACTTGTTCTTTTAACAGATCAACGTCTGTTCTAAATAGAGTTGAATCTATCTTCATCGCTTCCTTGCTTTCCGTAAACCTCGCTTCTAAGTTTGCCATACCTGCGATTAATTTTTCATCTAACCCTTCACGTTTCTCTTTTGCTTCGGCATCGACCTCACTATACCGTTCTTCCACGATTGCACCGACTCTATTTTTAAACAAAGCTAAGTTTTCATTAACCTTTTGCTCTATATCGTCGTCTATCTTCCTAATATCTTTCTGCAATTGATTTTCTAATGATTTTAAATTAGAATTGACCTCTACTAAGACTTCCTCTTTAATGGTCCCAATTACTGTCTTTAAATCTTTAATTTCGTTACCTAGATTCGTTTCTAGACCTTTAATCTTAGTCTCGAAAGATACTTCGGTAGACCAATCTTGAATTTTGCCTACATCTGCCACTAAACCATCAATGTCGAATCTCAACTTCGATACATCTGATTTAATGTCTTTCTGTATAGACATAACGTCTGTTCTTAAAGTAAAAATATTTTCTTCTCCTCTACTTTCTAATTCAATAATATTTTTCCTTAATATTTGAACATTTTCCTCTCCTTTCATGTTTACTGCAATTATGTCTAATTGTAAAGTCTTCAGCATCTCATTATTCTTTAAAGTTAAACTATTCTCTAATCTAGTTAACTTATTTTCTAATTCAGTGTTAGTTTCTTCACTACGAGACTGTAATTTCTCTTCCAATGATTTAAAGTTATCTTTCAAGTTAGCTTCACTATTTGACTGTAGCCTAGTCTCTAATAACATCAACTCATCTTTGCTATTTGACTGTAGTTTTTCTTCCAATGACTTAAAATTGTCTTTAAAGTTAGCTTCACTAGTTGACTGTAACCTAGTCTCTAATGATTTTAAATTATCTTCAGTACTAGTCTGCAATGATTTTAAATTTTCTTCATTACTAGTTTGTAATGCTTGTACATTCTCTTTACATTTAGCTTCTAATCTAGCTTCTGAATTATTAATTTGTTCTTTAACTTCCGTTTCCATCTTAGAAATAGTTTCTGCAATACCAGACATACCCGTCTGTAACTCTCCTAACACCTTCGCTAAATCTTCCGGCAACATAATTATATTTTCAATATAGATTTATATAGAGACGTTAGACAACAACGCATCACAATGTCTCAATTCCTGCATTCACTTGGGTATAGGAAAAATGTCTTATAACTAACATGATATTACTAATACGATTAACATGAACACTGGATTGGGCACACAAGTACATTGTCTGACTAAGTTTAATAAATTTTGTAGCACACTTAAATGAACTTGAGATCAATCTCTCAGTAATCTAAATCTGATGTGATTCCATAGAATAAACAAAATCGAAAAGCCCCACTAGTTGGATAAAGCCAATTCTCCCTCTCTCTCTGTACCCGTTCGTCCTGGGGAAGCGATGACCCATCTGCTATAACTTCGCATTCCTGGAGTTCCAGGACAGAGCGGAGTTAAATGAACCTCTAGTCAAATAAGGAATGTGTCGGAAATTCAGCTGAGTTCTCGAAAAAGCAGTGGGTATCACGAGACAAAGTATCTCTAGGGTCGTTACGGGCTTACGTTTAATTTAAAAAAATGCAAATATAAATGGGCGCCATCAACTGAATTCCTAGCAAACCACTTCCTCTCCGGATAAGCCTTACTCAAGACAAGGAAAGAAAAAGGAACATCACACCATCATCAGATCACAACTAAGATAAAAACAAATTTATTTTACTTTGATAGTCAGACAGACATTTTAAATATAATTCCTACCTAAGAGTATGGTCGAATGCCAAAGTTAAATTGTCATTGTCCAAAAATCGAACCATCTCCTTTCTATTCCAAAATTATTTTTATCCACATAACAAGAAAAATTTATAAAGTTCTCTTGGGTTCTCAGGATCACTGTAGCACTATGTCTTTCGTCACTGATATTTGTGAAACCTGAGACCTAATTTCTCTTTAATTTAACATCAATGTGGATTTAAAATAAGTTATTAATCTGTCTAAACATACACATATAATAATCACTCATATTAAATATCACGTAAATTATGGTTTGCATGGCATAATTTGAATGTTGAACATGTTAATCAAATGTTCCTAAACATCGAATAATTAATTTACACTATTTACATCGTCATTAATCTCTTATCTGTGAATTACAGAAAATTCAAATTCTCATTGGTCATCATTATCGTCATCATCAAAATTAAATATTTCTCACATTAATTCTCACTTCAAAATTCTACATATTCCTGTCAGAATCATTAATTCATCACCATTACATCATTTAAATTCTCAACTCAAGTTGCAATTCCTTCGAATTATATCTCAATTAAATTTATTTAATTCCATATAAATTCATTAATCATCAGCTTCTTTAATTAATTATCACCTTCTAATTCAGTTATTCATCATCATCATTACAATCGTCTATTAATTAATTTCAATCAGTTTATTTATCATCTTTAATTCATCCATTTATTTAATTCATCGATTTATTTAAAAATTTAATTTATCAACTTATTTAAATTTCAATCATCTGATTATTTAGATTTTATTATTTCATCTAGTCATTCTGATTTTTATTTCATTAGGTCAGATCGTTAATATGCTTAAATCTCAGATTATTATTTCGTTAATTATTATTTTCAGAAAATCTTGTATTATCAACTTCATTTATTTGTTTAATTTCCTAACAAATTGTTTAATATGGTTTATAGAACGTTGTCTTACAGTTTTATCACTTCCAAGTTATATCTCGTATTTAATTTATCATGCCAAAAAATATTATTGCCTCCACGACATCACGTTGGATCTAACTATCCACAACGACATTACATTTCTTCAATACTTCAAATATCACATTTGACTACAATTACTCCACAAAACTCCATAAATATTCAGCACATACAGCATGAATCTCAACAAATACGCTAGACTGGGTACGACGACCTCATGTCTGCCTCAAAATACATTATCAACGTTGCAACTATCGCATGGCGAATTCCACAAAATGCCTATCACAAACTTCACTTAACCATGTTGCATGATCTACAAAAAATATATAACTGGCTTCAAATTATCAACGCACATAATCTCCAATGACTGTAATTACTCTGATCACATCTAGACAACTTCTTAAACAATTGGAAAAATATTACTTCAGTAATTTATGATCTGTTTTCAAATAGCATAAATTCTCTTTTACAAATCTTATAATTCACATCGCAGAAAAACACCAATGTGCTATAATCTCATATCATAATCTGCAATACTGATCTGCCTTTAAAATAATTCTGACCATTAATGATTAATCTTACAAGATTCAATTACTTTAAATCCTTCTCAAAGGTATCAAACACAATTATAAAAATCATCAAAAGCATCAGCTGTAACAGCTGTTAAACTGAAATTACTCTCAAAAGAGTATAGCCACAAAATATTGGATTGGCAAACAAGAATTACTAAATGCAATCCTGTTGACATTTATCGTTACTTTATTTAACAAAATATCGACTGATATGTGACTAGTAGTTCCTTGTTTGATTCACTTACATCTCGTGTACACTCGGATGATAAAAATGAGTCCCTCAATGGCGAGTAAGATGTGTAACCACCGTACAGTCGTATAAATACGAAATACCTCGCCCCGTCGACTTGGATGATAGTTCCCTGAACGATGGGTAAGATGAGTAGCCACCATACAATCGTATAAATACGAAGGACCCCATCTCGTAGTCTATATGAGTGAATGTACCAGGTAGGAATCAACAAGTTTCTAGTTGTCATATAAAAGCGATGTTCATTCACTAAAGTGAATAACTTCTTAATATCTCCAAACAATCCAATGGAAAAAATCCCTACTGATGAATAATACATACTCGCTAGTATGCAATGAACTGACGAAGTAATTTCTGATAATCAATTGCAGATCACGAGTTCGAAATACTCGTTACACAAAAAAAACTATTCATGAAAAATATCCTAGCTGGAAAAATGTCTAAAAGACCAAACATCTGCTTAATAAAGCCAAACAACGGTGAGAATTTCGTATAATGATGCCTGCCATATCATATGGTCACTCCATATTCTAGCAAATTCGAAGTATATAAATTCAAACCATGTCTTAATAATCGTATCACTCCTATTAGAAAAATATACATGTGTGCCCAGTATTCATGAAAATAATCGTATCAGGTAGTTATGACTCTTACAGTACCTTTCATAATCAGCTGTAATTAAATTTCCAAGATCGTCGATTTTCCCTACATAAATAATTTCTCAAAAGATCGGCGTGAATATCATTTCATCCATGACATGACGATTTCCTTCGAAATCCCAAATGAATCAGCTGGTGGACTCCTCTCGTCAGGAATCGAATCCATCGCTCTGTGGTGCCATCTTGTCTCTATTAGCGTCTACTCGGACATGTTGAACTTCGGATTACCCATAGCGGATATTGTCCAACTCCTTCTCGAAAAGTTCATGGAAACAGCGGACCCCCCTTACTCTTCTTCTAAGATACGCCACTGTTCCGTTAAATGTTCAATTTGAGTATTGCAAGTTCAATCTCAAATGACTGCAAAGTCCCACTTGAGTAAAATAAAATTTTACTTGAGAGTGTTCAAGATTACGAAACACCCTGTATTTGTCTGTATCTGATAACTCATGAAAACGGCATAAGAAATAAATCTTATTAATGCACGATCTAATGTTCATCAGTGCCTATGCTAACAACATTCCGTTTACTTGAAATAGTTAAAGTGGCTTCGAATGCGTTATATAAAAGCCTGTGTTCAAACAGCGTCGAAATGTAGCTTGAAATAAAGTCTTCAACTACTTGCAGTGCGGTTCTGAAATATCCCGGCCGTCTATAATTGCTTCCTCGGCCAGCCCGCCTGGATCAATGACCCGCTCGGCGATGCAGGAACTGTCGCCTTCACTTCTGCCGTGACAGTTTCTGTATGTTACGTGACCTTCAATGTGCGTCTCGCTGCGCTATAGAGCTGCTCTTATCTGCTCGTCTAACTGAGCCCAACTGAACTTTGCTAGCACTGTGCTTCTGCTTATGTGCTCGGCGCAGGCCCGTGGCGTATTCCCCCACCACTGTGCTCTCACGTCATGATCATAGTCTCGAACCCAGATCATCTCGGCTGTTCTGTTATAAAATAACTTACTTCCATAAAATTATTTCCACATATAATGCATGTTATATATCCTCTCCTAAGATGTTTAATTACTATAATTCCATATATATCTCAATAAAGCTTCACATATCTATCCATAATTCCATCTTCTTACAGACGTCAGTGCCTCCTTGATTCTAGACCTCCTACGTCATCTTGACATTCTTCTTGACGCGATCGGTGCGCTATCTTTTCCTATTTCTTCCCATAACCTCAACTACAGCTTAATGTCTGCTGGCGTAGCCGATAGCCTAAACTAGGTATCGGGTACATCTCTCCCGTACATCTCCTTTTTTTATCAGGATTGAGAAAAAAATACACTCTCAGGCATTCTATATATAATACATGTACACGATAGCTCTACAATTCCCTTACTCAGCATGATGGTTCTTTCTGACTCTCAATAATGATGATTTCCAATGACTAGCATCTTGATTCCGTGTTATTCTGACGTTTATTTCTTCCTTCGCCACTCGTGCTTGCTCGATTGACATCTCTCACTGTCTCCTCGAGTGGTGCACTAGGCTGTCTATCTTCTTGCCTTGACCTCTCATGTCCACGATTATCTTGTCTGTCGTTAGGATCGTTTCTTCGGCCATCCTGCCTGTCGTTCCCATTATACTGTTGACCTTGGCTCCAGTTATTTCTGCCCCGATATCTATTGTTATATCGATTCCTGTCTTGATATCTGGAATTCTGGTTATAATTCCTATATCGGCTATCTCTCGCTTCTTGATCGTATGGCCTCTCATATGGTCCTCTATATCGATCATTTCCTCGAGCGTTACGGATGTTTCCTCGATTCCCTTCGTTCCGTCGGTTTTCCCAGGAATCCCTTCTGTCCGTTTGAGCTGCATTGTCTACGACTACCGCATTCACTTCTTGCGTGTTTCTGTTGTCGTTTCTGTTACTTCTAGGCGTAACCTGTGCGCTTGTATAGTCCAATCGCCGCAAAATGTCGTCATAGTGCTCCAGTGTATTGGCTCCCGATGCTATCAGTGATCGCTGTACCTCTATCGGTAACTGTCTCGCTATAGCTTGCAAAAGCTCTTCTTCTGGCAATGGAGGAATAAGGAACTGTAATTTAGCCAGCTGTGACGTGAAATAGTTGGCATAATGCGTCGGATGTGACGTAGAATAGCGTTTTGAGTACATCTCCGCTCTTACGTTAAGTTGATCCTCGGCACTCCAAAATCTCCTCAAGAAAGCCATGGCAAATTGCTCCATGTTTGCAAAATTGCTTCTGAACGCTCTAAACCACGTAAGTGCAGATCCATCTAAGGCGCGTTCGACTATCCTTAGCTCTCTTTCTTTGGCTACCCTGTGTTCCGCCATGTAGTCTCGAATATCTCGCAGAAATTCTACTGGTGTGACTCCTGTATTTCCCGAAAACTTTCTCGGCTTGTCATCCAGGTTCCTAATAATTGTAACTGGACCTGAGTATCGTTCGCTTGGACCCAACGTACTCCTATTCGAACTTGGATTATCCTGAGGGGTTGAACTGGCCCTTTCGAATGTCACATTCGGTTGCATTTGACGGTCTTCTCCCATGCTCGCTTCTTGATTAGTCATACTGCGGTCTATCGCTGTCTGATTTATCAATGTTTCCCCTGATGTTATATTCTGACTGGTGAAACTGTTAACTATGGATTCTAGTTTAGTCATCCTGTCTTCTGCTAATTTCTCCACGGTCTTGACCTGCGTCTTCAACTCATCTAACGATGTAACATCCTGCGTCTTGTTACTCTCGTCTAGATCGTTTCTTAACTTGTCAATTTTTCCTTCGCACGTGTTCTTTACTGACGCGACTTGTTCTTTTAACAGATCAACGTCTGTTCTAAATAGAGTTGAATCTATCTTCATCGCTTCCTTGCTTTCCGTAAACCTCGCTTCTAAGTTTGCCATACCTGCGATTAATTTTTCATCTAACCCTTCACGTTTCTCTTTTGCTTCGGCATCGACCTCACTATACCGTTCTTCCACGATTGCACCGACTCTATTTTTAAACAAAGCTAAGTTTTCATTAACCTTTTGCTCTATATCGTCGTCTATCTTCCTAATATCTTTCTGCAATTGATTTTCTAATGATTTTAAATTAGAATTGACCTCTACTAAGACTTCCTCTTTAATGGTCCCAATTACTGTCTTTAAATCTTTAATTTCGTTACCTAGATTCGTTTCTAGACCTTTAATCTTAGTCTCGAAAGATACTTCGGTAGACCAATCTTGAATTTTGCCTACATCTGCCACTAAACCATCAATGTCGAATCTCAACTTCGATACATCTGATTTAATGTCTTTCTGTATAGACATAACGTCTGTTCTTAAAGTAAAAATATTTTCTTCTCCTCTACTTTCTAATTCAATAATATTTTTCCTTAATATTTGAACATTTTCCTCTCCTTTCATGTTTACTGCAATTATGTCTAATTGTAAAGTCTTCAGCATCTCATTATTCTTTAAAGTTAAACTATTCTCTAATCTAGTTAACTTATTTTCTAATTCAGTGTTAGTTTCTTCACTACGAGACTGTAATTTCTCTTCCAATGATTTAAAGTTATCTTTCAAGTTAGCTTCACTATTTGACTGTAGCCTAGTCTCTAATAACATCAACTCATCTTTGCTATTTGACTGTAGTTTTTCTTCCAATGACTTAAAATTGTCTTTAAAGTTAGCTTCACTAGTTGACTGTAACCTAGTCTCTAATGATTTTAAATTATCTTCAGTACTAGTCTGCAATGATTTTAAATTTTCTTCATTACTAGTTTGTAATGCTTGTACATTCTCTTTACATTTAGCTTCTAATCTAGCTTCTGAATTATTAATTTGTTCTTTAACTTCCGTTTCCATCTTAGAAATAGTTTCTGCAATACCAGACATACCCGTCTGTAACTCTCCTAACACCTTCGCTAAATCTTCCGGCAACATAATTATATTTTCAATATAGATTTATATAGAGACGTTAGACAACAACGCATCACAATGTCTCAATTCCTGCATTCACTTGGGTATAGGAAAAATGTCTTATAACTAACATGATATTACTAATACGATTAACATGAACACTGGATTGGGCACACAAGTACATTGTCTGACTAAGTTTAATAAATTTTGTAGCACACTTAAATGAACTTGAGATCAATCTCTCAGTAATCTAAATCTGATGTGATTCCATAGAATAAACAAAATCGAAAAGCCCCACTAGTTGGATAAAGCCAATTCTCCCTCTCTCTCTGTACCCGTTCGTCCTGGGGATGCGATGACCCATCTGCTATAACTTCGCATTCCTGGAGTTCCAGGACAGAGCGGAGTTAAATAAACCTCTAGTCAAATAAGGAATGTGTCGGAAATTCAGCTGAGTTCTCGAAAAAGCAGTGGGTATCACGAGACAAAGTATCTCTAGGGTCGTTACGGGCTTACGTTTAATTTTAAAAAAATGCAAATATAAATGGGCGCCATCAACTGAATTCCTAGCAAACCACTTCCTCTCCGGATAAGCCTTACTCAAGACAAGGAAAGAAAAAGGAACATCACACCATCATCAGATCATAACTAAGATAAAAACAAATTTATTTTACTTTGATAGTCAGACAGACATTTTAAATATAATTCCTACCTAAGAGTATGGTCGAATGCCAAAGTTAAATTGTCATTGTCCAAAAATCGAACCATCTCCTTTCTATTCCAAAATTATTTTTATCCACAT
Organism: Meconema thalassinum; assembly: GCA_946902985.2. Taxonomy (NCBI): domain Eukaryota; kingdom Metazoa; phylum Arthropoda; class Insecta; order Orthoptera; family Tettigoniidae; genus Meconema; species Meconema thalassinum. The sequence goes on along the minus strand of OX336388.2, from coordinate 98,436,535 downwards.
AACAAGAAAAATTTATAAAGTTCTCTTGGGTTCTCAGGATCACTGTAGCACTATGTCTTTCGTCACTGACATTTGTGAAACCTGAGACCTAATTTCTCTTTAATTTAACATCAATGTGGATTTAAAATAAGTTATTAATCTGTCTAAACATACACATATAATAATCACTCATATTAAATATCACGTAAATTATGGTTTGCATGGCATAATTTGAATGTTGAACATGTTAATCAAATGTTCCTAAACATCGAATAATTAATTTACACTATTTACATCGTCATTAATCTCTTATCTGTGAATTACAGAAAATTCAAATTCTCATTGGTCATCATTATCGTCATCATCAAAATTAAATATTTCTCACATTAATTCTCACTTCAAAATTCTACATATTCCTGTCAGAATCATCAATTCATCACCATTACATCATTTAAATTCTCAACTCAAGTTGCAATTCCTTCGAATTATATCTCAATTAAATTTATTTAATTCCATATAAATTCATTAATCATCAGCTTCTTTAATTAATTATCACCTTCTAATTCAGTTATTCATCATCATCATTACAATCGTCTATTAATTAATTTCAATCAGTTTATTTATCATCTTTAATTCATCCATTTATTTAATTCATCGATTTATTTAAAAATTTAATTTATCAACTTATTTAAATTTCAATCATCTGATTATTTAGATTTTATTATTTCATCTAGTCATTCTGATTTTTATTTCATTAGGTCAGATCGTTAATATGCTTAAATCTCAGATTATTATTTCGTTAATTATTATTTTCAGAAAATCTTGTATTATCAACTTCATTTATTTGTTTAATTTCCTAACAAATTGTTTAATATGGTTTATAGAACGTTGTCTTACAGTTTTATCACTTCCAAGTTATATCTCGTATTTAATTTATCATGCCAAAAAATATTATTGCCTCCACGACATCACGTTGGATCTAACTATCCACAACGACATTACATTTCTTCAATACTTCAAATATCACATTTGACTACAATTACTCCACAAAACTCCATAAATATTCAGCACATACAGCATGAATCTCAACAAATACGCTAGACTGGGTACGACGACCTCATGTCTGCCTCAAAATACATTATCAACGATGCAACTATCGCATGGCAAATTCCACAAAATGCCTATCACAAACTTCACTTAACCATGTTGCATGATCTACAAAAAATATATAACTGGCTTCAAATTATCAACGCACATAATCTCCAATGACTGTAATTACTCTGATCACATCTAGACAACTTCTTAAACAATTGGAAAAATATTACTTCAGTAATTTATGATCTGTTTTCAAATAGCATAAATTCTCTTTTACAAATCTTATAATTCACATCGCAGAAAAACACCAATGTGCTATAATCTCATATCATAATCTGCAATACTGATCTGCCTTTAAAATAATTCTGACCATTAATGATTAATCTTACAAGATTCAATTACTTTAAATCCTTCTCAAAGGTATCAAACACAATTATAAAAATCATCAAAAGCATCAGCTGTAACAGCTGTTAAACTGAAATTACTCTCAAAAGAGTATAGCAACAAAATATTTGATTGGCAAACAAGAATTACTAAATGCAATCCTGTTGACATTTATCGTTACTTTATTTAACAAAATTTCGACTGATATGTGACTAGTAGTTCCTTGTTTGATTCACTTACATCTCGTGTACACTCGGATGATAAAAATGAGTCCCTCAATGGCGAGTAAGATGTGTAACCACCGTACAGTCGTATAAATACGAAAGACCTCGCCCCGTCGACTTGGATGATAGTTCCCTGAACGATGGGTAAGATGAGTAGCCACCATACAATCGTATAAATACGAAGGACCCCATCTCGTAGTCTATATGAGTGAATGTACCAGATAGGAATCAACAAGTTTCTAGTTGTCATATAAAAGCGATGTTCATTCACTAAAGTGAATAACTTCTTAATATCTCCAAACAATCCAATGGAAAAAATCCCTACTGATGAATAATACATACTCGCTAGTATGCAATGAACTGACGAAGTAATTTCTGATAATCAATTGCAGATCACGAGTTCGAAATACTCGTTACACAAAAAAAAACTATTCATGAAAAATATCCTAGCTGGAAACATGTCTAAAAGACCAAACATCTGCTTAATAAAGCCAAACAACGGTGAGAATTTCGTATAATGATGCCTGCCATATCATATGGTCACTCCATATTCTAGCAAATTCGAAGTATATAAATTCAAACCATGTCTTAATAATCGTATCACTCCTATTAGAAAAATATACATGTGTGCCCAGTATTCATGAAAATAATCGTATCAGGTAGTTATGACTCTTACAGTACCTTTCATAATCAGCTGTAATTAAATTTCCAAGATCGTCGATTTTCCCTACATAAATAATTTCTCAAAAGATCGGCGTGAATATCATTTCATCCATGACATGACGATTTCCTTCGAAATCCCAAATGAATCAGCTGGTGGACACCTCTCGTCAGGAATCGAATCCATCGCTCTGTGGTGCCATCTTGTCTCTATTAGCGTCTACTCGGACATGTTGAACTTCGGATTACCCATAGCGGATATTGTCCAACTCTTTCTCGAAAAGTTCATGGAAACAGCGGACCCCCCTTACTCTTCTTCTAAGATACGCCACTGTTCCGTTAAATGTTCAATTTGAGTATTGCAAGTTCAATCTCAAATGACTGCAAAGTCCCACTTGAGTAAAATAAAATTTTACTTGAGAGTGTTCAAGATTACGAAACACCCTGTATTTGTCTGTATCTGATAACTCATGAAAACGGCATAAGAAATAAATCTTATTAATGCACGATCTAATGTTCATCAGTGCCTATGCTAACAACATTCCGTTTACTTGAAATAGTTAAAGTGGCTTCGAATGCGTTATATAAAAGCCTGTGTTCAAACAGCGTCGAAATGTAGCTTGAAATAAAGTCTTCAACTACTTGCAGTGCGGTTCTGAAATATCCCGGCCGTCTATAATTGCTTCCTCGGCCAGCCCGCCTGGATCAATGACCCGCTCGGCGATGCAGGAACTGTCGCCTTCACTTCTGCCGTGACAGTTTCTGTATGTTACGTGACCTTCAATGTGCGTCTCGCTGCGCTATAGAGCTGCTCTTATCTGCTCGTCTAACTGAGCCCAACTGAACTTTGCTAGCACTGTGCTTCTGCTTATGTGCTCGGCGCAGGCCCGTGGCGTATTCCCCCACCACTGTGCTCTCACGTCATGATCATAGTCTCGAACCCAGATCATCTCGGCTGTTCTGTTATAAAATAACTTACTTCCATAAAATTATTTCCACATATAATGCATGTTATATATCCTCTCCTAAGATGTTTAATTACTATAATTCCATATATATCTCAATAAAGCTTCACATCTCTATCCATAATTCCATCTTCTTACAGACGTCAGTGCCTCCTTGATTCTAGACCTCCTACGTCATCTTGACATTCTTCTTGACGCGATCGGTGCGCTATCTTTTCCTATTTCTTCCCAAAACCTCAACTACAGCTTAATGTCTGCTGGCGTAGCCGATAGCCTAAACTAGGTATCGGGTACAGTACCAATCATATCCATTTTCTCTGTCATAACCAATTACACGTCGTACCTTTTCCAATGCAATATTAAATAACATTGGCGACAGAGGATCTCCTTGTCTCAATCCATTTCGAACCGTGAACGGAGTTGATATTTTGTTTGCGAACCGTACTTGACAACTGGAATCTGCATAGCATGCTTCCGCCGATTTGATATATTTCAGTTTGATACCCAACTCTTGCATTACTTTCCACAGTGCAGTCCGATTTATGCTGTCATACGCCTGTCGGAAATCAATAAATATGAAATGTAGATCTTTATCAGAGTATAGGAAATAAATTAACCCTTACCGTGTCTTTTCCGGAATATTCCGCGACGTTATTCCTGCTTTTGTGGGTCACATACCAAGTATTCCGCAGGCTATTATAAGTTTACATTTAATTACAGTAGGTGGTAGGAAGGAAATAGACAACCTTAACGAGCTCGCCTGAACCGAAGAAGACTACGTGAATAATTTCATCTACGTATTTCAGGATTGTTTAGATAAATACTAGAGTTTGACAGTATCAGCTGATGTTTGATGTAAACAGTGAAATGGGGGAGGCTCGTACGATAATTGGACGAATCGGGCAGAGATTACAGTGGATTTAAAGGCAGTATTGAAGAGATTCAAAGTTTATCAAGTGACAATGAAACTGAGAGCATTGCCAATTCAGATACAAGTGTAGTATTTCAAGCCAAACCTGCTTTCCATGATCTAAATTCCATGTTTCACAGAACTGATTCATATTTCGTACAATTATTCCTCTTTTGAAATGTCTTTCCAAACAATATTCTTCTTCTTCCTCCTCGCCCTTTCCCGTTACGCGAGGTCGGGTTTCTTAATCCTGAGGCGCCACTCATCCATTTCCGTTTTGCCTCATGATTAATATAAAGATTGGCTTTCAATTTTACGGTCGGTTGCCACCTGACACCGAGGTCTTGGAAGACCCGAGAGGCGCCGTTAACCATATTGGTTCTTCCGCCGCCATCTCTAATGAGCCCTCAGACCCAAACGCTCATCACAACCAAGGACTTCTACTCCGATTATGTCGAAGAAACTCCTTGACTGGGTTTTATAACGGAGTTTTCTCTCCGGAACATTGGCTCCAATGATATATGGCAACCATATACCTTTTATTCTCCCACAAGTCCAACTCCTCGTCCACGTCGTGGGAGATGTGCAACGTTAGAAGTAGGGGAGTGCCTGTAAGGGTGAAGTACAGTGGGGAACTCGTGTGCCCCGAGACCGCTACGGTAGCTGTGAAGGCCTTGCAGGAACCCTGAAAATAGCGGCTAACTGAGCTCTGGTGAAACTACTGCCTTGTAGTGTGGAGTTGGTCCTCCAAAGGCTAAGGGAGACAACCCCGACAGATAAATAAGCAAGCTTGGAGTCTCAGGTGGCAGCCCCACCACCAAGCACGGACGGTGTGGGCTAATAACCTGCACATCTTAAATTCAATTATTAAAGAAACTGAAGTGAAACAAAACCGAGCATTGGCAAGTCAACGACCGCAATTGAGACGTTTCACGGATGCCCCATGTTCCAGTGGGAACAAGAGGAATTAAGTAATATACCTTTTGCTCTTAGAACCCGAACACTGGGTGCCCCTTCTGCCAACTACACTGTTCCGAAGACCATCTTCTCCACTGCAGATGCCATTGAGGTCTTCACAGAAACCCTGGCAAGGGACCCTTACATGGTACTACCAGCCGAGTCAGCTGGTCCAAGGTTTTTTACAGAGGTGTTACTCCTCTATTACTTGTCCATTGTCCTGACTTGTGACAGGCATAGCCTGGCTGCCCAAACATTGGGCCCAGGTAAAAACAAATAGGAATGGCTTAAAACTTTCCCTTGAAAAACTTATCACCCAAAGAATAGTACAACATAAATTCAATGACATTGGAAGGGTTAATTGAATTTTGGAATCTTGTAGAGACATATTATCGGGACATTGTCATTGCTACTGAATCTTGGTTATATGAAGATTCAATAGTAACGAAATAATTCACGGGACCTACGAAATGTATAGAAGGGATCGGGGGAAGCGAGGCGGTGGGCTATTTATTTGTGTGCGCAAAAATATAGCTAGTTTCTTAAAGTGGGCTGATACGGATTATGAAATGTTATGTGTACAAATCTCGGATAAAGGAAATAAATTCCCTCTTCAGATGATAGGGGCGTATAGAGCACCGAAAGATAACTTTTCTCTCCTCAACAAACTTTATGATAAAAAGTGACAGTCAGTCTGAAAGACTAGACTTTGTATCATTTTAAATGCTACAAATGCTGAAAAATGGCTCGAAGCCAAAGACACTTGACATGTTAGAAAATTATCTGCTTAATACTTATCTTGCATATGAAATGAAAATCCACAGCCTGGAATGAATGAAGCCCCCATCTAGCGGCGAGGATATGAACTGTGCCGGCTGCCGAGGCCTGACGCACTCCTCTGGGGCAATGATTAAATGAATGACAGATGAAATAAAATGATAGTGGAGAGTGTTGCTGAAATGAAATTTTGACAGGGAAAACCGGAGTACCCGGAGAAAAACCTGTCTGCCTCCGTTTTGTCCAGCACAGATCTCACATGGAGGGACCGGGATTTGAACCACGGACACAGCGGTGAGAGGCCGGCGTGCTGCCGCCTAAGCCACGGAGGCTTATACTTATCTTGATTATCTTGTTTCAAATTACTCGCGAACGGCAAGTGCAAACCAAGGGCAATGCAAGGTCAAGCGCGCGGGATTCCCTCACACTCAACAGAGCGCGCGGGGACGTGCCCCTTCCATCCAGTCTAAAAACACTTACAGTGGGCGATGTATTGAAGATAGAGATATGCTCTCGCGGACTTTTTTTGTAGAACTTTTCATGGTGACCAATTCTTATGCTCATAGTGTATTGATATTTTTAACGGTTTGCCTAGCGTAAGCTTAAGAAGCGCACGGACACCAAGTTTGTTTTCGACTTTTTCACTGAAATCGTTACTGCTTGGCTTCCTTTGATCATACATAAATTATTTTCTACAGAATCTTTCCTCGAGATATCTTATACAGAATGGTGAAAACCGCATCAAAATCCATCCAGTGGTTCAAGAGATTACCCGTGACATCCATGAATCGGGGATTTTTGTCTTATACTAACGAAGTAGTGATTGTCGGGGAACACATGCACCGATCAGTACTATGACGTCACACACCTCAGTGCATCTAGGTACATTTCGTCCCGTCACCGTAACGTAACGCAAGACCCCAGCCTAACGACGAAGTCGACAAGATCATTTAAAATGATAAAACTTGTTCGGGTAATGCTATGAAAAAGAGCATAATAATTGGCGGAGATTTAAACCTCCCCAAAGTAGATTGGTCTGGTGCGTCAACTAGCTGTGGTCAAGCTCAGAGCACTGCAAACAAATTCTTAAGGGAGGGGGGATTTTCCCAAGTAGTTGACTTCCCTACTAGAGACAATATAATACCTTAGATGTTTATCTCGTAAGGCCTGTAGAGCTGTATATTAACTGTCTGCCAGTACCGGGAATTAGTGACCATTCTGGGGTTGAATTAAATATTAGATACGGTGACATTTCAAAGTTAGACTCTGATATAGCAAATAAAACCATATTCCAGTATCGCAGGGCGGATTAGGGCAAATTTCAGGGGTATTTGAATGATCTATTTGTAGGATGGGCATCGGAAGGAAATCACATTAATATCCTGTGGACTAACTTTTGATAAATTGATACATTTGTCCCATTTAAATTACTGAAACAAAACCCAGATCCTGAGTATTACACATGAGAAATCAGGAGTCTAAAATGGAAATTTCGGAAATTATATAACTTAAGATATGATAGTGACAAGTATATGTTGAAATTTAAGTCCTTATCAAGAGAGCTCGTCTTAAAAAAGAGGGCTGCTCATCACAATTATATGCAAGGTTTACTTGATTCTGGAGGCGATGGGTGGAAAAAAAATACAGTTATGTTAGGAGAAGAAAGGGAAATTCAAATAATTTGTCGATGATAATGTCCGGTGACGGTAAATTACTGAGAAACAGGCCATTGCTAATGAATTAAATGTGTTTTACGGTGATGTGTTCAATAAATCCAATAGCTGTGTGTTGGACCTTAAGGACGAATCAGGGGCTCCCCTTTTCCAAACAAACCAGCCAGCAATTGTAAAGCTAATACAAAAATTACGTTGCAATATATCGTAGGGTCCTGATAATATTGTTAGTGAAGTACTTAAACTAGGAGGTGGGGCCGTGGCACGATACTTGGAAAATCCACAGCCTGCTTCCAGTCTCCGACCGGATCAGGAATGGAATGAATGAAGCCCCCATCTAGCGGCGAGGATATGAACTGTGCCGGCTGCCGAGGCCTGACGCACTCCTCTGTGGCAATGATTAAATGAATGACAAATGAAATGAAATGATAGTGGAGAGTGTTGCTGGAATGACATTTTTGACAGGGAAAACCGGAGTACCCGGAGAAAAACCTGTCTGCCTCCGTTTTGTCCAGCACAGATCTCACATGGAGTGACCGGGATTTGAACCACGGATCCAGCGGTGAGAGGCCGGCGTGCTGCCGCCTAAGCCACGGAGGCTTACGTCCATCGTTTGTAAGCAGATAGAGCATCTCATTTGCAACTACTTGAGGGAACAGTGGGGAGGATTATCATGGTTTAATGATAGGCAACATGGATTTCGGAAAGGTTACTCATGCAAGAGTCAGATGCTATCACTTTTTCAAGATATTAGCGAATCGTTAGACAATGGAGTTTCAGTCGTAACCTGTAGAGGGCGCGTCCTCTGGTGGCGGATAGGGGGGCCCAACAGCACTAGCAGGGTTGGTTCAGATACCCTCCAATAGAACCCGCGGACCAACAGGTAGCCCAATTCCTGGGGGCTTCACAATGCTGGGACACCCTCTCTCCAGGGGTCATAAATATGGAGGGCCCAGCTCGGGGTTATGAGAGACGTCCACAACGGTGCCTGCAGTGGAGAAGGAGTCCTTCGGTACAGTGCTGTTGGCGTAAGTGGCATCCCAGTGCTCGGGAAATTGAGTAAAAGGCATCGCTCTCACTTCAGAGACTGATATCAACCGTAGCGTCTGACCCGGTGTGGGCGGCTACAAACAGCGTCTGTTCCCCATGTGAGGGGCGGCTGATTTACTTCTACCTGGCCGTAGGTATAAAAGGCTTGGCGCCAGCAAGGGAATGCGGCCGGAAAACTATGCCAAAACCAATATGACAGCGAATCTTAGTTTAACCTCGGAAAATGCTAGGGCGTACCCCAGAAGCGACGAGCAGGGATTTCGCCCGACCCTTATAAGAAATGGGCTAGGGCTACTGGGTCATGAGCCAACCCGGCTAAAGAGGCTAGCTCAAAAATATAGTGAGTTACGAAGATTAGGCACACTGAATGTAGGAACAATGACTGGGAAAGGGAGTTAGTGGATCTCATGGAAAGGAGAAAGGTGAAAATATTGTGTGTGCAAGAGACTAGATGGAAGGGAAATAGGGCTAGAGAGTTGGGTAGTGGCTATAAGCTACTATAAAGTGGAGCAGACAAGGATGGGAAGAATGGAGTGGGAATAATCCGCTCCCGAGACATAAAGGAGACCATAGTTCAAGTTAAGAGAAGGAGTGACAGGATATGAGCATCAAACTGTTGTCTTGATGAAGAATTGGTAAACATTGTGTGTGTTTATGCTCCGCAAGTGGGTTGCGATGAGGAAGAGAAAATATCCTTCTGGGAAGATATGGATCATGAGCTTGGAGATATACCAGCGAATGAAAGATTGATAGTGGGTGGTGACTTAAATTGACATGTTGGAAGGAGTTGAGATACAATCGAAAGAGTACATGGAGGCTGGGGAGTAGGAGTGAGGAATGATGAAGGACATATAATCGTGGATTGTGCGATGGCATAGGATTTGGCAATTATGAATACATGGTTCGAGAAAAACGCAGACCAATATATGACTTACAAGAGTGCGACCAGAGAAAGCAAGATTGACTTCTTAATGTGTAAAAGGTGTCAATTAAAGGACACCCAAAACTGTCAAGTTTTTAATGGTGAAGCAGTGGCAGCACAGCATAGGATGGTAGTCATGGACTTGAAAATGAGTATTAGGAAGAAAGGCAGACCTGTGCGAGTCTTAACAAAAATTAAGTGGTGGAGATTAAATGAAGAGGCGTTGAAGAACCAGTTTAAAGAGAAAGTACGCAATGGAGTGGTTCTTTGCAATGATGTGCAGGGGTGGTTGGCGCACAACAGCAGTTTGGTAAGGAGGGTAGGAACTGAAGTGCTAGGGAGAACTTCTGGCAAGAAACCACTAGCTGACAAAGAAACATGGTGGTGGAATGAGGAGATACAGAAGATCGTGAAAGCCAAAATTGATGCAAAGACGTTATGGGATAAGTCAGGTAGACAAGAGGATAAAGAGAACTACACGAGATGTAATAAGGAAGCAAAGAAGGTAGTAGCACAGTCAAAGGCACACATGATGGATCGGCCGTACAAAGAATTGGAAACTACTGAAGGTGAAAGAAAAATTTTCAGAATAGCGCAGTGGAGAGATAAAGACAAGAAGGATTACACCCAAATAAAGCAGATCAAAGATGAAAATGGTCTAGTATTAATGGACCATTCCCACATCAAGTGCAGATGGAGAAACTACTATGGAAAACTTCTCAATGAAGAGAACCCAAGGGTATATTTAGGGGAAGGAAAACAACACCAGAGTCTAACAATGGATATTAGAAGAGAAGAAGTAACATTAGCACTTAGGAAAATGAAAAACGGAAAGGCTACAGGACCCGATGAAATACCAGTTGAAGTGTGGAAGTATCTGGAGAAAGATGGGATCGACATGTTGCTGGATTTAATGCAAAAAATGCACTCTCTGGAAACAATACCTGATGAATGGAGAGAAAGTATTTTAGTGCCTATATATAAAGAGAAGGGGGATATTCAGGACTGTGCTAACTACAGGGGCATTAAGTTAATGTCCCATACCATGAAAATCTGGGAAAGAGTGATAGACAAGAGGATCCGGGATGAGACTAGCATTGGCGAGGAACAATTTGGCTTCTTGCCAGGAAAAGGGACCACAGACGCAGTGTTTGCCCTGGGACAAGTAATGGAAAAGTATCGTGAAAGACAGAAGGGATTACACTTCGCATTCCTGGACCTAGAGAAAGCATATGACCGGGTGCACCGGGGAGAAGTCTGGAGATGTTTACGAGTGAAGGGAGTCCCAGAGAAGTACGTGCAGTTGATTCATGAAATGTACAAAGAAGCAAGAACACAGGTTAGAAGCAGCGTTGGACTTACAGATTGCATTCCGGTTCGAATAGGTTTACACCAAGGTTCGGCTTTAAGTCCATATCTGATTGGCCTGATTCTGGACGAAATGTCTTGTGGATTAAGAGACCAAGCCCCCTGGTGCATGGTGTTTGCGGACGACATTGTGTTGTGTAGTACCACTAATGATATCATAGAGGAAAAACTGGAACAGTGGAGGGCAGCCTTGGAAGACAGAGGACTCAGGATTAGTAGGAAGAAGACGGAGTATATGAGGTTCAATACAGATCAAGACTGTGAGATCAGAATGCAAGGGGAAACGTTAAATAGAGTGGATAAGTTCAAATACCTGTGTTCGGTGGTGACTGGAGATGGAAATCTGGATGTGGAAGTGTCACACAGGATTCAGGTAGGATGGATGAACAGGAGGAAAATGTCAGGAGTGCTCTGTGACCGCAGGATCAAGCTTAAGGTTAAGGGGAAAATATATAAAACTGTCGTAAGACCTGCATTGCTGTATGGCTCTGAAGCATGGCCTGCACGCAAAACGCACACTAACAGACTTGACGTCACGGAAATGAAAATACTAAGGTGGATGAGTGGAGTGACTAAGCGTGATAGAGTGGAAAATGTCAAAATAAGAGGAACATTGAAGGTTGTGGAAATATCTAAGAAGATACAAGAAAAGCGACTTCAATGGTACGGGCATGTGAAAAGAAGGGAGGAATCCTACATGGGGAGGAAGATGCTAGACATGGAAATACAGGGAGTGAGAATGCGAGGCAGACCTAAACGAAGATGGACGGATTGTGTACTGGAGGACCTCAGAGAAAAAGAGTTGTCAGAAGAGGATGTACATGACCGGGTTAAATGGAGGAGAGCTGTCAGAAACATCGACCCCTCATAGGAGTAGGAATGATGTAAAGAGAAAGAAGAAGACAATGGAGTTTCAGTCGACGTCGTAGTTATTGATTTTGCGAAGGCATTTGATGTCTTGCCGCATGACATGCTACTCCATAAATTAGCTTCAACGAAGACTGATAGAAGAGTAATTTTATGGATCCAAGAATTTTTGACGGGTCGTTCCCAGAAAGTGAAAGTCGAAGGCCTATTCTCGAATGAAATTACCGTAAAGTCGGGTATCCCTCAGGGCTGCGTAATCGGAACTTTGTTATTTTTGGCGTTTATAAATGACTTACCAAATGGAATTCGTAGTGACTGTCGATTGTTTGCGGATGATTGTGTAATATATCGAAATATACATGACTCACAAGACAACGCAGTACTTGAAGACGACCTGATCCTGACCTATTAGTGGGCGATTGAAAATAAAATGAAAATAAACACAAGAAAATGTAGTCTCGTTAAGATAGGGAAAGGGCGAAGGCAATATTTTCAATATAACATTGGCTCGGAAATACTTGTAGAAGAAGATTCTTGCAAATATTTGGGCGTTAACGTAAGGAATGATACGAACTGGAGTAGGCCTACTCATGTAGGATGTGTAGTTTCTCAAGCTACACATCTCTGCGCTTTGTAATGAGGGTATTAAAAGGAAGTAGTACCTCTGCTAAAGAATTAGGATATTTGTCACTTGTAAGACCTATTCTGGAATACGCCTCGGTGGTTTGGTATCCATATCAAGTAGGACTCATCAATGAATTGGAAATGGTACAAAGAAAGGCCGCTAGATTTGTGCTCAGTGACTTTAATCCCAGGAGCAGTGTGAGCCGTATGTTAAAGAAACTTGGCCGGGAATCACTGGAGGCTAGGAGGATGAAATCTAGACTCTGCGCTATGTACAACACGTATACAGATCAACCAGCATGGGGTGAGCTTAGGAAACGTATGGGAAAGCCCACTTACATGAGCAGGAGTGATCGTTCTTTCAAAGTTAAGGGCCAAACACAGCGTACAAATTATGGTAAATATTATTTCGTTAACCGTGCCATTGATAACTGGAACTCTCTACCTGCCGCAGTCTTAGAGCCTTTTCCTAAACATATAGGTGTGTTTAAGAAAAGACTCGCGATTTGTGTAAATACTCCAGTTTAATGATAGTTATAATTTTATTTCTACAGCTACACAAACAGGCACATTTTTCATTAATCAGCCAGTTCAATACACTCTTGAAATAAAACATCCGTATTAAATTAACAATAACAAATACAATATTTCGTCCATTGAAGTGGTATGTGGAATAGTTCCTATAACACAGGCTGCGTTTCCCTTTTGAATCGCTATACCGATTCTCTGCATCAAATAGGTTTTTGAAACGAGGATCACCAGAGACTCCACCTATTACTCTTCCTAGCTTGTTTACTAGATTTATTGCGTCCTCACTCCAAGGACCCATTTTCTCCACAGCAAAGGCCACAAAAATATAGTCCTCCATGATCTTACTATATGCTGTAGTTATGCTTCCGATTGACGGCGATCTCAGCTACAGATCCTGCTTCTTTTGACGATGATGAGATATAGGAGGGAGCCAACGTATCTGAGCACGTTGAATCCCAGACGAGGCATTTGCCATTCGACCACGGAATTATGGTCATCCCATCAGGGCGGCGACCGTCGTCTCGGAAAATTCCAGATGGTTCAAGAATTGACGGGAATTTTGCAGTAGGGAAAGCCCTCCGAAGCGTTTCATTTATCGAGAAATGACGAGAATGTCGGCCAGCACTCCTTTTACAAGAGAGACCGTGTGTAAACGACCTCACCACAGACACAAGTATGAGTTTTTCAAAGCGTTGATCCAAGGCGGAGAGACATCGAAATCCTAAAACTATTGTTGTCCAATAATGTCCCTATTGCTCTCGATGGGATGGTATTTAAGCATGAATTCGATTCTTTCTTCAAACTAGCCAAATGAATAGCCTTTTCCTCATCTGAGTGAAATTCCAGGTTGTCCATTTTTTTTTTTTTTGCAAACGAGACCGTCCCAATTACGTTGGAACGCAGGAGCTGAAGGGATAGATTGATCTTTAAACTGGTAGTTCCATAATTCCAATTCCTCAGCGTAAAAAGTGATTTCTTCAATGTCCGAAATAACCGGAAACATTGACTGGACGAGAGAGAAAACACTATTCACCGATGACATGAAAGCTGGAAGCATTAAATCTTCAATTTTCCTTATTCCGATTCCACCGAATAACGAACAGGGAGTGAGGCTAATGACTATGATCTATTATTTAAATATGTATTAAGAGTTGACTCTAGTGTGCATTTCACAAAATCATCCATTCTCTGTATTGTGCCCAATTCGAGGGAGCCCATTGCCCGGATATAATGAGTCGTTTTTCGGGATCACATTTTGGAAGTTTTCTGTTTGAAGAAAAGCGACAAGGAAGAGTTTGTGAATCGCCCTGTAGGCAAGGCGTTACGTCACCGGTGCGATGTGGTTGCGCACGGAACTACGACTAGAACAGTGCCGGCGAGCAGCTGTTGAGACGAGTAGCAGGAGGGTCAGGGCTGGAACATCGAACGGTTTTTGTGTCATGCGTGGCTTGGCATGAGTTCGAAGATCTGTCTTGGATCGGCATTCCGCGTGCCAGACATAGAGTTTACGAGGAAACACTTTCAGTGTTGGTCACTAAATGCTTTTATGCAGGTGGACCAGTGGTGGAATGTTCGAAACTGTTGTGGACTCAATTTGGTCTAACATACAGGTAGCCTATGGCCCAGAACATATTCATAATCCGAATATAGGGAAATGTATAGCTTCAATCGAAGGATGTTGGGAACATGGCAAGCAATTTTGTTAGCGGACGGTGCCATACCACCTTGAATGTTAGTCAAGTTGTTGTGTCTTCTATTTGTGACACAGACTTATTTGGAAACGGTGCATGACCGAGTGATGTATTTCGAATACAACAGTCTAGATTACGGGAATTTTTGTGGCAAAAGCCATGGTGATAATGAACAACGAACAGGAACTCGTGATAGCGAAGAGTCGTAATAAACTTTGGTATCTTACTGCTATGGATCGAAACGTTAATATGGAGTACTAGGAGCCTATTTGGTAGTGCAATAGAGGCCGACGTGATGAACTTTAGATCGCGATGAGACCCGCAGGTCGCGAGTTTTAGCGTACACGTGTGTACGAGTCAGCTGTCAGGCATGGAGGTGGCCGGCTGCAGACATGGGATTCATCAAGGAAGATCACCATCAGGGAAGTGGAAAACACCTTTACTTTGTATATTTTAGTACATGTGATTTGTAGGCTATAGACTTTTTCACTCAACCATGTTTCAACGTTTTGATGCCAGCATTTATTTCTTGGAATTATGCAGGAGCATAGTGACTGGATCATCTTTATGGATTTCTAGGCGATGTGTTTGTGTGACACGAGTCGAGCATATCCACGATACGGCTTATCGTTGGATGATGGCATACTTTGAGGCATCCAGGCTTCGATAGCTAGTTGGTCACTTTTCATAGATTTTCTCGTTTACAGTTTTGTACATATTTTTTTCCTTGTTGCATTTTTTGGTCTAATGCAATTTCTTTTTTTTTTTGGGTAGTGATTTGATTATTAATAATTGATGATTCTTGGGAGTTTATCTCCGTAATACTTAATGAGGTTAGATACTTAATCGTTACTTTATGAGTTTGATTTTTCCGCACGATTAGGATTTTCTGATAATTAATAATAATAATAATAATAAATGATGTTTGTAATACTTGTTATAATTCTTGATTGAATCATGTTGAATGATTATCGGGATTTTGAAGATCTTTTGGGATCGTAAATTGGAAATTTAATTATTTTGACTTGTGAAATATTTAATAATATTAATAAATTTATTGGATGATAGTGAACCAGTCTGCAGTGTTCACATAATCGAATTTCGGATTAGGTTATAGGCGGACGGTAATGAGGTCATAATTAATAATGCAATTTTAGATTTCTCTAAGGAGATATTGTACTTTCGAAAGAAAGTTACGGTGTGAAGCGCTTGTGTCAACTAGGGATTGTTTTGTAAGATGACCATTGGAAGGCAAACTAATTGTTAAGCACAATTAAGCGATTTATCTGGCATGGTAGTTGAGTTGATTGGGCAGAGACGCGTGTTCTGATCCCGCAATGATTATTATAGTCCATTAATAGAAGCAATAAGGCTCGATGTTTTTTAGGAAATATGGAAATAATGTTCATGATTAAATAATGTTGTATGTGAAATGAAGTTAATGATTTTGGAGGATGATTCCTCATATTGTATTCTCAAAAAGAAGGGTTTTAGCCAGTGAAGCAACCCCAAGCCGTCTACCAGATAACGTCATCAGTGGAATTTCGAATTCCACGTGTTTTTGCTCACACCTTACAGACATTCAATAGAATGTTTTAAAATTGCCAAACAACTAATATATATTTCTTTCTTTGTAACTTTCAACATCATGTGATGAAATATAAAATGTGAAGCCTATTAAATGCTCGGTGAAGGCAGACCTCGTGTTCAGTTGTACTTTGTTAACCGTCATAACTGATCCATAATTCATGTAAATTTAATATTTACACCCAAATTTAATATTTCAATACATTTATTTCTTTAGGAAATTATTTATAAATCAACATGGTTGTTGGAATGTTTAATAAATTCCTAGTGTGGAATTTACGATTGTGAAGTAACTGGATTATCATTAAATGACGTGGAAGAATGATTGTTCATAGCCAATAAATTTTTGACGGCGTGTTAAATAATAAAGTTAATATTTTCAGATTTTTATCCATGACTTTTCAAATGAGTGGTATTGAAACTAGGAATATTTTGGAAGATAATTTTGGAAATATAATTGCTGTTGTAGCTTATATATTTTTTTTTGAATGATGTCAGACTGGACTAATTAATTGTCTGCGCATTATTAAGGTGTTCATGGTGTTTCGAATAACACACGTTCCAGTGATAATTATGGATTTTACTAAATGTTGGATAGGCATTTGACTAATCACGTCACTTAATTTGTTGTTTCAATTTATTGTTGCCGTTATTCAGACAAGGCATCTTTAGAGCAGGATCCCAGGGGGGAGCGACAGGATGTTCTTATTTTCAGGAGTGTATTTAGTGATTCCCCTGCGGAAAGAAGTTTGTATTTAGTTTAGGATGGTTGAGTGAATAAATTGACCTAATGCATTTTATCTTAGACAACTGGTGACATTCATGATTCTTGGAACTTAACTCCTTTCTATCCTTGCTGCAGTGTACATCGGAATAACAGCTAAGCTTTTATTTTAAATTACAGCGTTGGCTGTTTGCCCATTTTTGGTACCCTGAGATGTTTTTGAGTCTTGTGCTCTGCTGTTATTTAGATGTGCGCTTATGTGGACGTGGGACATCCGTCAAATGGTCACAGTATCGACGGTCTAATCTTCCATAGAGGAGTACTTCTAAGCAATTACAACTAGGTATGAGCTTAGGAACAAGGAAACAGTTTTTTAGGAGAAAGTAAGCAATGTGAAACTTCAAATCTTTTAAACGCCCAAGCAGAAGAGTTAACTCGTCAAATTTTCTGGATAAGGAGGGTTTAATGACGCCTTCAGTGACTGGAGCCTTCAGCAAAGTTAGAGACGGAACCACTTCAATGCCTGGAGATAACTCGTTGAAACGAGAAAAAATCCCATCTTTATTGTCACCGCAGAAGAACAACTCACATTTGCTGGGGTTGACGTGAAGGCCAAGTGATTTACATTCCACAATAATCGAGGAAAAATCATCTAGAATGACAGTCGGATCCCCTAGCAGCGAGCCATCATCCAAATACCAAATACAGATGAAAGCTTCTCCAAAATTGGCTCAATTACCAGACAAAGCCTAAGGGCCCTCCAGGGTCACCTTGTTGGAGACCAGATTGAGAAAGGATAATCTTGTCTCCAAAAACTAGATAAGATGGTTCTCGATAGCATTGCCAGAAAAAGTTGTAAAGTGAAGGGGCTTTATCTTTGAAACGTGACAGCAGAACATCTCGATCAACACTATTAAACGCATTTCTGAAGTCAATCTTAAGTACAATCTTGTCGGTTCCGACATTTTTGTTTACAAAAGCTCGAGGAGAATTGATTTCAGCTTCACAGGAACCCTTCGTGCCAAAGCCAATTTGGATAGGGTTGAAGTATTCTGCCAAATCTTCACGAACATAATTACATGCTAGACTTGCTGTTAGCCTTCTTAGAGTGCAACCAATTGCAATAGGGCGGAGCCCGCCACCCTCCTTGTTCAGTCCTCACAGACTCGCCCCATATAGGATTGGAAGGATATCCGAATTCACCTTATCCGATAGCATCAAATTGCAGATGTTAAAGAAGTTAGTAATTTTTTTTCCGGTCACACCATTACCCTTTGCAGTTAGGTCTTTGAGGTGTTGTGCGCGTAAATCATCATTACCACCTGCAGACCCATTCGGAATTTGCTGAGAATTACCACCACAACTTCTTCTGATACTATGAACTTATTTTCTTCATTGGGAGGATCGGGAAAAATAAATGCTCTATTTGGTTCAGGATGTTTATCCTTTAGATGTAAAAACGTATCCTCGTTATCAGGTGCAAGCTTATCTGAGGATGAAAGGAGTTTCACGGCTCCACGTATGTCTCCTTCTGCCATTTTAGATTCCACTCTCCGTGATAAAGAATTTTGAGGCTTTTGAGTTTTCCTTTGAGGAACACGCTGAGAAAAGTCTACTGGAGGATGAGAAACATTTTTCTTGATAAATTGGACTAGATTCTTTGATTTCTTTACAGGAACTTGTAAAGCTACGTAGCAAAATGTCAGTAGATCCTTCCAAGAATCAAATGAATTCTTCCTTTGGCATTCGTCCATAAGGTGGGAAAGACGGAATGGTACCACCATACGAGCTGCTTTTGGAATGCGTTTCAAAACCCTTATTTTCCTTTTCATCCATGCTAATTGCTGCGAAAATTCCTTCACATTATCGACAGCTGTTGTTGGGGGATAACTTCGGAGATATATTCTTTATGCTTTCGAGAGTAATGAATTTTAAGCCCACTAATGCCTTTGTATAGTTTTTCGGGGTTCTGATGGGTACATCTCGGGCAGGAAATCCAATTAGTTGATGATAGAGTGTTTGTTGCGTTGACCCTTGAAGGATGCAGTCATAGCAATGCCAGGAGTCATTATTTGAGCCTAAGATTTCGATTTTCAGACTGGAGAGGTGGACACAAGAGGCATGAAACCATTTTTGACAGCCATCACATTGAATCATGGGGTCCTCATTTAAGCCCAATTTTTCACAAAAGCAATGTCTGAAGTTATCCATGATGCATACCAGAAATTATGAAATCATTATGACTCCAGGAGTGAAACTGAACCAGAAGCCCATACACAAGAAATATAGACATATAACAACTGCCCAGGCAAGAGAGGCCTACACACCATCTGTCCTTTTAATAACCATATTTGCTCCAGTATTATTACTTGGTGAAAACGAAGCGCTTGCAATATTGAAATTATTAGAATGTTCATAAAATACTTATAAAATCAAGTGTGTAGCCGTGAAAAGGAATGGTAAATGATTATGATTGATACGTTTTCCTCCCACGTGTGCTATTATATTACACTGGTCAACAGTGATTTTGGTGCCGGGGCTTTTCAAGCTGATTTTATATGAATTTGATGCCCTGAATTCAAATATGCCATCAGCTTTTGCCTAGCAGCTCTAGTTTCTGAGATATGACATTTTTGTGAAATATACATTACACTATCGCATGGTAATAAAAAACTAAACACGGTATTTTCATTATTATATTATACAAATATTATTATATACAAACACAGAGGAAAAGTCATGAATGAAACCAACTAGTCACTGGACACTTCGGAAGCTTCCTTTCCGTGACATTCTTGATTATATTAGTCCCTTTTTTATTAAGCTCCAGCAGTCATCTGCCAACATGTGCATGTCCTATCTTCCCTGGTACCGGTCCTCCACAGTTTTAATATCCTGGTGAAATTGTTCACCTTGTTCCTCACTGTTTTCTGCTAAATTTTCAGGAAAACTGTCCAAGCGACTGTGTAAATAGTGCACCTTAAAACTCATGATGCACCCAAGAGATTTGAAACTGTTAAGCATCTCGTTTACCAGTTTAACATAGTTTTCAGCTTTGCGTTTGCCTAAAAAATGTTTTACAACTGACACAAATGAAGTCCCGGCCTTTAGCTCAGATTCATTCATTGAATTTACGAAGTCAGGATCCGTAATGAGTTGTCTTAATGTGGGCCATCAAATATCCCTGCTTTAAGTATTACCATACTCAAGTGAGGCATTTTATCTACTATATAAAGCTCAAATACCACTCACTCACTCACTCACTGATTCATTCATCACGAAATCTCAGAAACCACCGAACGGATTGGAATGAAATTTGGTATGCAGCTTCCTCAAGGGCCGCAAACGCCCACTAAGAAAGGATTTTTGGATATTCAGGTTCTAAAGGGGTGTTAAGGGGGTAGACCTGCATTTCATTGAATAGCAATATCTCCCGATTGGTTTCATTGGGGGATGAGATACTCGGCATATAAACTCATCATTAAAAATAAGAAGACATTTGTCTGAGGGTTTTTCGATGTGGTGTATATTATGAGGTGAAAGGGGTGAAAAGTGGGGGTTGAAGGATTCCCAACGGAGCGTGTATCTCTTAAACGACATAGGCCAGGAGTTTGGAACTCAGCCGAAAAAAATCAGCATAAAAAATAACTAAATAGGTGTTTGACCGTTTTTTCATAAATCCAATTTAAGGGGCCCATGGGGAGGGGTGAAATTATGGGGGGGGGGGAAACGTAATATGTCTGAGTGTAAAATTATACATGGCCTATGTTGTAGACAATAACACATTACATCTTTTTTGTCTCTTGCTATTTCATCATACGACGAATACTTACGGAGTTATTAATGATTTTGTACTTTTTGGCCGGAATTTTCTAAGTCCCTGGAATGACATAAAAATTGATTCGAATGAAATTTCAAAAAATAGTTTTTTTTAATACTTTTATTATATTTTTCACGTCTTTTAGGGTCCGAAACCAACATGATATTTTGATGTTTTTTTTTTTCGTCCCATGCATTTTTGGTTTCAGGTGATAGAATTATTTTCCACTAGGACCCATGCTTATCTATCTATTTAACTAATGTTATAACGGGATTCCAAATGTTATTGCGGGCGAAGCCGCGGGTAACAGCTAGTTTCCTATAAATGCAAAGCATGATCCGTTCTTATCAAGAGCCTTCACAAACTGCTTCATAAAGCCCAGCTTGATATGCATTGGAGGAAAGATGATTTTCCCTCGTTCAACATTTTTTTCCCAACATCGATGTTCTCTCTTTTAGGCCACTCTTTTCTAACCCAGAGGTGTGTGTTTTGCCTCTGCTATCCAATAGGCACAAGAAGCAAGGCTATCAGACTGACGATACGACACAATACACTTGACCCAATCCTTGTATATTATGATTGAGAATTGCGCAACATGGAGTTAGAACTGCACATAAAAACAACACAGATCTAAACAAATAGAGGTGATAGAGGAAAACTGATATCTAACAAGTAGTTCCGTGAAGAACTACAGCCTATTTTCATATATCCTACTTACGTTAATTGCCACTATCAACATACAAAATTTCAGTTTGCTGTTATAAATTGGTAGATATTGAGAACCGTCTAAATATTTCGGATGGTCGCCATGCTGGATTGTTATATGTATAGGCCATAGAGTAATGTACCATAAAAGGAAAATTATTGCGGAGGTTCATTATTCAAACTTTCACTTCGATCGCATGATTACTACACAAGAAATAAAAAAATAATTATAAAATTCGCACAGCCGCCCTCTTGAGGTTATGTAAACAATTTAACTAAATTAGATACCAGTGCATTACGATGTGTATAAACATTTGCTGTGCCAAGTTTAATTCCGTTTGGATCATTAAATCGCGAGAAAAGTCTATTTAAAACATTTAACTTCGCTTGGCCGCCATGTTCGTTTTGTAGTTAACCGGTGTTTGAAAGTCTCATAGATGAACTTCCAGTAGTGCCCTTTATTTCCGTACACAATTTCAGGGTGATACCGATGATAGTTTCAGAGATACAGAATGCCGGTGAAATATTTTGCACAGCCGTCATCTTGAGGTTATATAAACAATTGAACGAAGTTAGATGTCGGTGCATTAAAATGTGTATAAACATATACTGTACCAAGTTTTATTGCATTTGGTTGTTTAAATCGCGAGAAACGTCTATTTAAAAGTCGCAACTGGGCTTGACCGCCATGTTGGTTTTGTAGTTACCAGGTTTTCAAAAGTCACATAGGGGAACTTCTAGTAGTTCCCTTTATCACCGTACAAAATTCGAGTGTGGTATCGGTAATAGTTTCGGAGATATTGAACGCTGGTGAAATATTTCGCACAGCCGCCATGTTGGATTGGTGAGACATCACAAAATTTGAAGGGCACAGTCGGGGTCGTTCGAAATAGTGCTATGAACTTACCGAGTTTCATTGAAATCGCTCCAGCCGTTTAGAAGTTATTAGGGACACACTCACACACACGCACACACATACACACGGATAAAAGGTGCTCTCATAAGCCTATTTTTTCATAAATGAAAATAGGCTAAAAATAAAGCTGTTAGAGAAAAAATGATTTCATATTTAGATTCAGCGACCCAAGTATACTAAAATCGGTTACAAGAACCCCGGCTCCAAATATATTTTATTTTTTGTAGGCCTGTGTTATCTGAGAAATTCTAGTTATAATTTTTCTCGTAGGATATTCCAACCGTAATGAAACGATAATATAATCTTCAGTCATCAGCTTTCCGTTCCCTGCAGATATTTATACAGAAAAGGGCAAAGTCCATATGGATCAAATTTCGGTAAATAGCACCTTAATCAGCATTCAATAACCTAATTGTTTAACCTATAAATCGCAGCCATAACCATAACCAGTTTAATTGTTATTGAATTGTTATGTATAATTATGTATTTGTTATGTATACCAATTTGCCACCGGGGGACCCACCCCCAATTGCAAATATATGAATGAATTATTCCTACGCACTGCCAGCTGGATCGCATCCCTCGTGCGTTTAACTGCCTACCTATTTAACACTCAGACGCGTACCGTTTCTCGCGAGTACAAACTCCTGTGGATGTTTTCGTGCACGGTCGGAATGTTTCGGCATCGCTCGGGATTCCTAGAGCAGGAAAGAACAACAGACAAAAGACACCCTACGTCCAAGTTTTGTAACATATTTGGATCCCGGGGAATCAAACATGGAGAATGGGTGTCGATTGAAGATAACATTTTATTCGCATTAGTAACTTGCTTTAAGTAAAGTTGAAAACATACCAGGCGCAGAATGAATGTATTCCAAACAGTATTTAAGATCTAACTGAAATCATTCTACATTATCCATACGGGTTAAGGTAGGAAAGATCCGTCTAGGGGCGAATAAATTGAAAAATAATTTTTTTGGCGATTTTAGTTATATTCAATGTAGAGAACAGGAATTTGTCAAAAAGTCGAAAAAAAATGAAAAATGGTCATTTTATAAGATATAAATGACTATGCTGCACCATGAATGCCAACGCCCACTGTTACAGAGATTTATGTTTATGCGTATAATTTCTGAACTATTATAGATAGATTTCTGATCTCACTTCCTGTCTGCTCTGTTGAGCGCAGACTTTGTGTTGGTAACAATGACAACTACCCGCATTGTTTATGTTACTAATGGTTACTGAACATTATCATCACTGTGATTCTTCACTGACCTATTGAAGAAATATTGTTTATGGGGCGGACAGCGATATATCTGCCCCAATTATTAATAATTGAATCGTTGATTTGAAGAGGGAAACAAGTCCACTTATTTGCAAACAGATAAGTTGAAAGACGCATTTCTTTATTTTTTATTTATTTTCATTGTTTTTTACTTATTTATTTGTTTACTTATTTATTCATTTATATATTTATTTATTTAAAGGCTAAAGGAAGTAGGAGAAGAAAAATAACCAGTGATGGACGAAATAATGCAAGTTATGGGGCGGGAATGTTCTAAAAATTGTTAGAGGTAACAAAATGCAATGAAAAACTTCAACCTCATTTTTCTCAGTTTAACATTTTTCACTACTTTGGTACCATTCGTAAGAAAACTAATAAAGATAGGTCCATATTTTTTTAAATGTATCAACATCATCCTAATGCACAGTAATATGAAGTAATATCCGTTTAAATAATATACGAAATGAAAATAATATAAATATTTTTAGCCTACTTTTCACATTTTGCAAAAATGAGGAAAAAGTAGACTTATGAGATCGGGCAAATGTGTGTCTGTCTGTCCTTCTGTCTGTCTGTCGGTCTGTCTGGCTGTGTGTGTGTCCCCCCCCCCTATCAACTCCTAAACGGCTGCAGCAATCGAAACAAAATTTGGTAGGAGTAAAGATCTATACCTGAATATCTCACGGCCATATTTGAAAATAATGTCAGTGCTACG
Organism: Meconema thalassinum; assembly: GCA_946902985.2. Classification (NCBI taxonomy): domain Eukaryota; kingdom Metazoa; phylum Arthropoda; class Insecta; order Orthoptera; family Tettigoniidae; genus Meconema; species Meconema thalassinum. The sequence continues at coordinate 98,412,103 of OX336388.2, read as the reverse complement.
AACTGCTGAAAAATCGCAATTGAAATTTGAGCTCCATGTTGGATATCTTGAAAGGTATGAATGGGAGCTATTTCAAAATTGGCACACGTATAGATAATAATATTGCAGTTTAATTTCCAGGAGGCCATACATGGCAGTGTTGACAAAATGATTATAAGCCTGCTGATAGGTCCAAATTTTAAATGCATATAACTTCTACACTATCAATTGGGTTTCAACCAAATTTCGTATGTGCCATGTGTACATAAATAGATATGCTCTCATATTTTTTTAAATTAAAATACCCATATATCAGAAAGTATGCAAGCCGACAGCTTTAAGCTATGCACACGCATAGTACCTGACATTCTATATTAATTTGGAGTAACTTATATACGTCAGTGCTACCAACATGATTATAAGCCTGCTGAGAAGTCCAATTTTAAATACTCGTAACTTCTATACTATCATTTGGATTTCAACCATATTTCGTGTGTGCTATGTGTAGTCTACCATAACAGATATGACTATGCCGATTCTTAAGAGTAACCAGGGCTGCCAACTGTTAATAAATACTGTCTCTATTTTTGTTACCCTAATATCAATATATCAGAAAGTATGCAAGCCAATAGCTCTAAACTTTGCACACGTATAGTACCTGGCATTCTAGATTAATTTGGAGTAACTAATATAGGCCTACGCCAGTGCTGCCAACATGATTCTAAGCCTGCTGATAGGTCCAATTTTAAAATACATGTAAGTTCTATACTAACTAATGGAATTTATTCAAAATTGACACAACAATAGATCATATTATTTCAGATATTTCTGACCAATATATGTATGTCATTGTTGCCAACATGATTTTACGCGCGCTGTTCGATCCAATGTTTAACTGCATGTAACGTCCATACTATCCATTGGACTTGAACCAAATTTTGTATTCTGTACCTTAAGAGATGGAACTAAGGATATATTCAGTCACCGGGGCTGCCAACTGTAGTTCTCTATTAGGCTACATTATGCCAGCTATACAGTATTTCAAACATTAGAAATTTCGATATTACCAACTTAATTTCGTCATTATTCTAGATAGATCCATATAGATTTATCATTGGCATGATTCTTAAATTTTAAGAAAAGTAGGCTATTTAGTTCGTCACGGAACTTCTTGTTTTGTATAATTTTTGATTAAAATTTAGTACCTTAAACAAATGTTCATATTGGCAAAAGTATTTCGTTTTTGTCAATAATCCTTCTTACTATTGCACATAATGATCCAAACAGTAATCCCCGAATGTTTCAATTGGTTAACCGAAACAGATTTTGAGTAAAGTGTACCACAAATTTGAAGATTTAACATGGGCGAGATAGGCAGGTCTTTCTTACCAAGATGGGCAACAATAACGTACCAATTTCTTAATAAAAGTGTACCAGTGTTGTCGAGCCAGCTCAGGTACCTCAGGGCTTCGGGTTCAAATGTTCTTCTTTCATATGGCTGAAATATAAGTTCCCCAAGGCCTATGTTCAACGTGGAGCCTCCGCCATTTTTGGCTGATACAGTATGTATGTCTACCTTCCAACGGAGTCGGGGATGAGATGTGATGGCATTCTATGTGGCGGATCGTTTTTACGGCCGATGTCCTTCCTGACGCCATTCTCATGAGAGTAGTTCATGAGAGATTAAATGAAGATGAATTAAACTTGGCAAGTTCAATTTCAAGTAGTTCCAACTTTGGCTACCAGACGCTACTGTCACTGACACCCAGCGGCGAACGTTGGAACTCGATAGAGCGTTTCTAACCAAATAATCTACAAATTTTGCTACACATTGCCCATTCTAGTGGTAGGTTCTTTTTCATGCAATACATCTTTGACATGGGCCCCCGGCTTTACTTCCCCTCCAAAGGAAGGCATACTGAAGGATATTAACGCTCTTAAAAATCCGACGACTTCAGCTGGGTTTGAACCCGCGATCCTGGGCATAGTAGTTTAGCATGCTACTGACTATGCCACCAAAGCCACTTTTGGCGGATACTGTATTGCCTCAAAAACCTGCGCATGCGCAAGTTGCTATAGAACTAGGATATGGAGTGTTTCCGGTGTGTTGCTCTTTGCTGTTCTAGGAATCCCGAAGCCGAAATATTCCGACTGTGCACGAAACATGCACAGGAGTTGGTGCTCGCGAGACGTATAATTAAGTTTGCTGCAACAACCAGCTGTGATCGCCACGGCTTTATAAGGGGGAAGATACTTGAATCGAAGGATTCTTATGTTAGGAGGCGTAATTTCGAGATTAAAGGGCGTGACAGCATTACACAAAGTTGGTATTTTTGTTATTGAATCATCATACATAATATTAATTTACGAGCAAATTTTCAATATAAAATAAAACAAAAATGTATGGTCGTAGGGGTGATTGTTTTTAGAGGCGAAATGTCTAGTTCATTTGCCTGTAATGATACGGATGGTAATGAAAATACAACAACTTACATAAATCTAACGTACATTGGCATGTCCTGTGGTTCAGATTCCTTGTAAAAAGGAGGTCCCATGGCACAAGATAGCGAGATTAATGGTTACGTATAACTACAAACGTCCTTCCTTTTTCTAACTTACATACTAGAAGAGATGGAAAAAATGATATAATGGATATAAAAGACAGGGAAAAGGAATGACTCCAGTCCCGAAGAATGAGATATTGTTATTATTGATGGGACTTCGCGACACATACACACTTTCACCAAGGAGAAATAAATAAAGTCCCAAACGCAACACATCACATATTGTTTTCGGAGAAATTGATCCCTCACCCGAGGCCAGACTTACACACTTTGGTTACTGAGAAACTAGTCTCGTGGCGCCAGAGGCCACACATGCTCACTTTGGTTTCGGAGGAATTGATCCCTCGCCAGAGGACACACATACACAATTTGGTTACTGAGAAATTGATCTCGCGGCACCAAAGGCCAAACATGCACACTTTGATTTCGGAGAAATTGATCCCTCGCCAGAGGCCACACATGCACACTTTGGTTACGGAGAAATTAATCTCTCGCAAGAGGCCACACATACACACATTGTTTATAGAGAAATTAATCTCGCGTCAGAGGCCATTCATACCCACATTGGTTACGGAGAAAATCTCTTGCCAGAGGCCACAAATACATACTTTGGTTACGGGGAAATAAACTGCGCCCTAGGGGCCACATATACATACCTAATTATTAAGAAATAAACATCGGGACTGATGCAACAAAAACCAATGCCAAAGACAACACATGCACACTTTGGTTACGGAGAAACTGACCTCGCGCCAGAGGCCTCACATTCACACTTTGGTTGCGGAAACATTAATATCGCGTCAGAGGCCACACATACACTCCTAGTTATTAAGAAATAAGCGTCGCAACAGGGGCAACACATACCAATGCCATAGACAACACATGAACACCTTGGTTTCGGAGAAATTAATCACGCGCCAGAGGCCACACATTCACACTTTGGTTATGGAGAAATAAATTCCGCTCTAAAGGTCACACATACACACATAATTTTTATGAATTATTGTCGTGCCAAAGACGACACATTCACACTTTGTTTACAAAGAAATTAATCTCGCGCCAGAGGCTACACATTCACACCTTGTTTACGGAGAAATTAATCTCTCGCCAGAGGCCACACAAACACACGTTGGTCACGGAGAAATTAATCTCGCGCCAGAGGCCATACATACACACTTTGGTTGCGGAAAATATAATCTCCCGCCAAAGGTCACACACACACACCTAGTTATTAAGAAATAAGCGTCGCAACTGGGTCAACAAATACCAATGCCATAGACAACACATGCACACTTTAGTTATGGAGAAATACATTCCGCTCTAAAGGTCACACATACACACGTAATTATTATTAAATTATTGTCGCGCCAAAGACGACACATGCACACTTATTTTTACAAATAAATTAATCTCGCGCCAGAGGCTACACATTCACACATTGTTTACGGAGAAATTAATATCGCTCCAGAGGCCACACATTCAAACTTTGGTCAGGGAGGAATTAATCTCGCGCCAGCTGCCACACATGCACACTTTGGTTATGGAGAAATTAATACCGTTCTAATATTCACGCACACACACATAATAATTCAGAAATTATTGTCGTGCCAAAGGCGACACATGCCCACATTCACTAAGAGGAACTAAATCTAGTCCCAAACGCAACACATGCACACTCTGGTTACGAAAAATTAATATATCGCCAAAGGCCACACATACACACTTTGTGTGCGGCGAATTTATCTCGCGCCAGAGGCCACACATACACCCTTTCGTTACGGAGAAATTAATCTCGCGGCAGAGATCACACTTTCACACTTGGGTAATGGAGAAATAATTACGCTCTAAAGGCCACACGTACAAGTTTTGGTTACGGAGAAATTAATCTCGCGCCAGAGCCCACACGTACACACTTTGGTTACAGAGAAAGTAATCTCGCACCAGAGACCCCACATACACACTTTGGTTACAGAGAAAGTAATCTCGCACCAGAGACCACACATACAAACTTTGGTTACGGAGAAATTAATCTCTCGCCAGAGTCCACACCTACACACTTTGTTTATGGAGAAAGTAATCTCTCGCCAGAGGCCAAACATACAGACATTAGTTATGGAGAAATTAATCCCTCACCAGCGGCCAGACATACACACTTTGGCTACGGAGAAAATAATTTCCCGCTAGGAGCACCACATACACACCTACTGTAGTTATTAAGAAATAAGCGTCGCAACTGGGGCAAGAAATACTAATGCCAAAGAGAACACATGCACACCTTTTTTACAGAGGCCACACATTCACACTTTGGTTATGGTGAAATTAATCCCGAGTCAGGGGCCACAATTACACCCTTTCGTTACGTAGAAATTAATCTTGCGCCAGAGGCCAAACATCCCTTACATACTTCTATTACGCAAAAATAAATTGCGCGCCAGAGCCCACACACACACACGCATAATTATTAAAAAGGTAAGCTTCGTGACTGGGGCAACACATGCCAATGCAATAGACAACACATACACACTTTCGTTAGAGAGAAATTAATCTATCGCCAGAGGCCACACATACACACATTGATTACGGAGAAATTAATCTCGCGTTAAAGAACGCACACATACACTGTGCTAATGAAGGAATTTATTCCGCTCTAAACGCCACACGTAAACACTTTGGATACGGAGAAATTAATCTCGCGCCAGAGGCCACTCATACACACATTGGTTAAGGATGAACTAAACTCGCGCCAGAGGCCACACATACACACATTGGTTAAGGATGAACTAATCTCTCGCCAGAGGCCACATATACACACATTGGTTAAGGTTGAACTAATCTCGCGCCAGGGGCCACACATACACACATTGGTTAAGGATGAACTAATCTCGCGCCAGAGGCCACACATAGACAGATTGGTTAAGGAGAAAATAACCTCGCCCCAGAGGCCACAGATACACACATTGGTTAAGGATGAACTAATCTCGGGCCAGAGGCCACACATACACACATTGGTTAAGGATGAACTAATCTCGCGCCAGAGGCCACAGATACACACATTGGTTAAGGATGAACTAATCTCGGGCCAGAGGCCACACATACACACATTGGTTAAGGATGAACTAATCTCGCGCCAGAGGCCACACACACACACACATTGGTTAAGGATGAACTAATCTCGCGCCAGAGGCAACAGATACACACATTGGTTAAGGATGAACTAATCTCGCGCCAGAGGCCACACATAGACATATTGGTTAAGGAGAAAATAACCTCGTCCCAGAGGCCACAGATACACACATTGGTTAAGGATGAACTAATCTCGCGCCAGAGGCCACACATACACACATTGGTTGAGGATGAACTAATCTCGCGCCAGTGGCCACACACACATTGGTAAAGGATGAACTAATCTCGCGCCAGAGGTCACACATACACACATTGGTTAAGGATGAACTAATCTCGCGCCAGAGGCCACACATACACACATTGGTTAAGGATGAACTAATCTCGCGCCAGAAGCCACACATTGGTTAAGGATGAACTAATCTCGCGCCAGAGGCCACACATACACACATTGGTTAAGGATGAACTAATCTCGCGCCAGAGGCCACACATACACACATTGGTTAAGGAGAAAATAACCTCGCCCCAGAGGCCACTGATACACTTTTTGGTTATGCATAAGTGAATTCCGCTCCAAAGGTCACACATGCACACATAATTATTAAGAAATTATTGTCGCGCACGCTCACTAAGGAGAAACAAATCTAGTCACAAATGCAAAACATGCACACCTTGATTACGGAGAAATTTATCATTCAACAGAAGCCACACGTACCCACTTTGGTTACGGGAAATAAACTGCACGCCCGAGGCCACACATTCACACCTAGTTATTAAGAAATAAGCGTATCGACTGGGGCAATAAATACCAATGCCAGAGACAAAACATACACACTTTGGTTACGGAGAAATTAATCTCGCGCCAGAGGCCACACATACACACTTAAGTTACGGATAAATTATTCTCGCGCCAGAGAACACTCATGTACACTTTGGTAATGGAGAAATTAATTCCGCTCTAAAGGTCTCACATACACAAATAATTATTAAGATGATATTGTCGCGCCAAAGGCGACACATGCACGCTCTCACTAAGGAGAAATAAATCTAGTTTCAAAAGCAACACGCGCACACATTGGTTACGGAGAAACTAATCTGTCGCCATACGCCACATATACATACTTTGGTTACGGGGAAAGAAACTGTGCGCCAGAGGCCACACATACACACTTAGTTTGTAAGAAATAATCGTCGCGACTTGGGAAACAAATACAAATGCTAACGACAACTCTTGCATAGACAACACATGCACACTTTGGATTCGGAAAAACTAATACCGCGCCAGAGGCCACACATTCACACTTTGGTAACGGAGAAATGAATCTTGCGCCAGAGTCCACACATACACACTTTGGTTATGGAGAAACTAATTTCGCTCCAACGGTCACACACACATAATTATTAAGAAATTATTGTCGTTCAAGAGGCTACACATGCACACTTTCACTACGGAGAAATAAATCAAGTCCCAAACGAAACACATGCACACTTTGGTTACGGAAAAATTAATATCTCTCCAGATGCCACACATACACACTTTGGGTACGGAGAAATTAATCTCGCGCCAGAGGCCACAGATACATAGTTTGGTTACGTGGAAATTAATTTTGCGCCAGAGGCCACACATACACTTCTTGGATACGGAGAAATTAATATATCGCAAGAGGCCACACATACACACCTTGGTTACGGAGAAATTAATCTCGCACCAGAGCCACACATACACATTCTGGTTACGGAGAAATTAATCTCGCGCCAGAGGCCACACATACGCAATTTGGTTATGGAGAAATTAATTTCGCGCCAGAGGCCTTACATACACTCATTGGTTACGGAGAAATTAATATATCGCCAGAGGCCACACATACACACTTTGGTTACGGAGAAATGAATCTCGCGCCAGTGGCCACACATACACACTTTGGCTACGGAGAAATTAATCTCGCGCCAGAGCCACACATACACATTTTGGTTACGGAGAAATTAATATCTCTCCAGATGCCACACATACACACTTTGGGTACGGAGAAATTTATCTCGCGCCAGAGGCCACAGATACATAGTTTGGTTACGTGGAAATTAATCTCGCGCAAGAGGCCACACATACACACTTTGGTTACGGAGAAATTAATATATCGCCAGAGGCCACACATACACACTTTGGTTACGGAGAAATGAATCTCGCGCCAATGGCCACACATACACACTTTGGTTACGGAGAAATTAATCTCGCGCCAGAGGCCACACATACACACTTTGGTTACGGAGATATTAGTCTCGCGCCAGAGGCCACACATACACACTTTGGTTACGGAGAAATTAATCTCGCACCAGTGGCCACACATACACACTTTGGTTACGGAGAAATAAATCTATCGCCAGAGGCCACACATACACATTTTGGTTATGGAGAAATTAGTTTACCGCGCCAGAGGCCACACTTTGGTTACGGGGAAATTGTTCTATCGCCAGAGGGCACACATACACACTTTGGTTACGGAGAAATTAATCTCGTGCCAGAGGCCACTCATACACACTTATGTTACGGAGAAATTAATATATCGCCAGAGGCCACACATACACACTGTGGTTACGGGAAAATAAACTTCACGCCAGAGGACACACATACACACCTAGTTATTAAGAAATAAACGTCGCAACTGGGGCAACGGAAACCAATGCCTAAAACAATAAATGCACACTTTGGCTGCGGAGAAATTTTTCTCGCGCCAGAGGCCACACATTCACACTTTGGTTACGATGAAATTGATTCGCGCCAGAGGCCACACACACTCTTAGGTTATGGAGAAATTAAGCTCGTGCCAGAGATCACACATTCACTCTTTGGTTATGGAAAAATTAATTTTTCGCCAGAGTGCACTCAAACACAATTTGGTTATGGAGAAATTAATTTCGCTCTAAAGGTGCCACATACACACATAATTATTAAGAAATTATTGTCGTGCCAGAGGCGACAAATGCACACTTTCACTAAGTAGAAATAAATGTAGTCCCAAACGCAACTCATGCACACTTTGGATACGGAGAAAATAATCTCGCTTCACAGGCCACACGTATACTCTTTGGTTACGAAGTAATTAATCAGTCGCCAGAGGCCACACATACACACCTAGTTATTACGAAATAAGCGTCGTGACTGGGGCAAGAAATACCATGGCCAAAAACAACACGTGCACACTTAGGTTACGGAGAAATTAATCTTGGGCCAGAAGCCACACATATACACTTTGGTTAAGGAGAAATTAATCCCGCTCTAAAGGTCACTCATACACACAATTATTAAGAAATTATTGTTGCCCTAAAGGCGAGACATGCACACTTTAACTAAGGAGAAATAAATCCAGCCCCAAACGCAACTCATGCTTACTTTGGTTACGGAAATAATAATCTCTCTCCAGAGGCCACACATACACACCTAGGTTAGGATTAATTAATCTAGCGCCTGAGGCCACACATACACACTTTGGTTATGGAGAAATTATTTCCGCTCTAAAGGTCTCACAAACACACATAATTATTAAGAAACTATTGTAGGGTACCTGAGAGGGTAGCCTCTACAATGTGTATTAAAAGGGGGATGAAGGAGATTAGCTGAAGGCTGTTTGGGACTCTAGTGTGAAAAGAAATGGATTGGAAGGGTTCGGGCGTGAGTGCAGCTCGAGGGGTTAACACCCAAGAGTACAAGCTGCGGGGGTGGTCCTAAGGGATGGCTACAAGGGACAATCTATTAGGTGATGGCAGGAGCAGCTAAGCGGCTGCCTGGATTCCTGCTGACGTTAGTTGACTGGCCGTGCTCCTAATGAGTGTCGCGCACGTAAGCAATGTAAGGTGATGCCTATGGCTGACTACAGCAACAAATAGATAATTAACTAATTACTAATTTGGGATCCTACCGGGATATGAATTAAGCGGTAGGCTCTTATTAATTAATTAAATAAATGAATTGAAAGACCAGTTAGCTTAAGGATTCTACTTTTCAATTCTGTACTCCTAAAGTGGAGTACAATAAAATAGTGCAGAGTGAACACCCGTGATCTTCACAATAATGGGGGATGTTTTACGTGTAGGTGTTACAATTTGTGTAGGCCCACTGGACACTTACCTATCTGGAGAAGGCAGCTACAAGAAGCGTCGTAGCACCTGAAGCACTTGTGAAAGACTGACCTCGTCTCACCTCTCCTTCAGTGCTTTATAGAATCCACCTGCCGAGTTAGCATTAGTTGGCATTAGCTGCGGATTCTATAGGATGTGAGGTGCTTGCCCTGGGTCAACGGAGGTCGTTTCTATGCACTAGGCCCGGTCTTGGTGTTAGCTAATGCGACGTATACCGCAGGCATCCATGTGTAATTAGTTGTATAATTTATAGTTGTAGTTTGTAGATAATTTATATTTATAGATAAGCGATGGGAATGCATCCCTCGGATGCAACAACTCCTTCGCTGGAACTAGTCATCGACCTCGATGACGGGACGAGACGAGACCGTAGGGGTAGTTGTTGTAGCATAGAGGGGTATAGGAACATCTTCTTTCTTGATATCTTGTTTCTTCTTTTCTTGTCTTCCGTTCTTCTTTTGAATTATGAAATATTGTTGCCCAGAATGTGGGGTCGTCGTTGGGGGTATGGGATGATCGCCGTGTGGGGTGGGTATCAGAAATGAAGAGGTTGGAAGTGGAGTATCGTGTTTTATGTGATATAAGAGTATGTGGATGGCAGCGTGCAGTGCCTAGTGCATAGTTTCTTGGAGAGACGTTAGCGTCAGCGTTAGGTTCGTGCCTAGTGAGCAAGTGTATGTGTTGATGTGTGAGGGGGGGGGGACAATATTGTTACATAGTTATTTTTATCATGAAACAAGTAGTGAACAAAAAATAAGAAATAAATAACGCTGTAAAATCCATGTGACAACAATAACCCTGGCGAACATCCGTATCATTAAATGGTAACATCAATCATAAATATAATTATTTGGAGTTATTGTCTCCATTAAACATCATTATCGTTCTGTGTACATTATGAGTATTAATCATTATTATTGTTACGTGCAATGCCCGTCCCATTGTTTTTAAAATCCCTCTTCCCTGTATTCTGGTGTTCCATAACATTTTGAATCGACCGCCTAGTGACTTGATTCCGTTTGTGAACACGAGATAGCAGCTGCTGTCGGACTTCAGGGTTCCTTCAAGTTGTTCCTTCTTCTCCACTAGAGAGTGTTGCTTGTGCCTTATAAAACTCTTCCTATTCGTGGCATAATTGAAGGCAATTATATTCTACGTCATGAAACAAATGCCTGTGTATTCATGATACCGCCAATTTATTTACTTAATAATGACATTGTTGATTGATGTGTCAAGCATTGATTGGACGATAAATATTTACATGAATGCAGTTCGGTATCTGACGCGGGATTCTCCGCCATCTTGTGGAGTCCATTGTCTGTCGTCTAAGAAGCAACTTAACTGCTGGTGTGACAGAGTATCTCTTCGTGGGCTGGGGGCGCCCTTGGCCCCCAGCTTTTACAAATATGAATGCCAATTCTACTAGGAAATTGCCTGTGCTCAAGCTTTGAATTTCATCGTTTCGCCGTGAAAAGGACGTGTGAAAGGTAATCGCATCTCGATGCAGACCTGTGCTTGTTACCAAAACGAAGCATGTGCTGGGTGGGCCAGTTTCAGGCAATATAGTGCCGTATTATATTTTATTTATATTGTGTGTTAATTATTTTATTTTCATTGTGTCTCCACTGAGAGGGATGTAAGGTACGTTATTATTTTATATATTTAATTATTTTATTTTGGGAGCTCCAATATTGGCCTTGTATGAATGTTTGATCTTGTGTTTTGTTTTGCCTGGTAGGCCTAAAAAAAATTTTATGTTTTAATAATGTTTCCATTTATATATTAATTTTGTTATTGTTTTTTGTACCTTCTGGAGACACATTTCTATTTTTATTTTACGTTTTAAATTATTATTTATTTTCTTTTGGCAATCTTGGAATTGGCATATTATTAATCTGATATAAGATCCGTCGCAACATAAACCGACTAGTGTTAATAGTTTTTAGATGTAATTGTTTTCCTCCGTTCTTTCTTTCTGGTGAGTTTAAAATTTAGTTTGCTAAATTGTTTGCCGTAATTCGATCAGACATGCGGTCTCCCGTTTTTAGTGGCCATGTTTGTTTTTTGTTTTGCCGAGATGCATTCTGGTCTCGAGGTCAGTCTCTTGGCGCCGACCACGAAACTCAAACGTGTTGTGGTGTTAGCTTAATTTCTTTTTATTTAATCTTGTTGGTTTAACTTTGTGTTTTTGGTAAATGTTCCTGTGTTTTTCTCCGTCATGCAAATTATGTATTTATTTTCTAATCCAATTTTATTTTGTTAATTTAATTTTTATTTCTCGTTTCATCGTGGCCTGGATCTCCGCATGTCGGATCGGTATTGCATTCCCTTGTAAATTATCAAGCCCTTTCTCATTTAATTATGCCTGTAATTTTTTATTTTAATCTTTGGGCTTTATAACATTTTAATTTTAATTTAATTCTTGTCCCTTTTTTTGCTTTGCAAGCAAGCATGTTCTTTTTCTGGTGGAGGTGCTCCTTTAAATTTTAACATTAAATTTTTATTTTAAATTTTTAATCAACTGTTGTGGCATTATTTCGTCGGCAGCAGTTCTGTCGGTTATTGGGGGGTGTCTGTAGAATAGCCTGTGCGTTCCCCTTCTCCACTTTCCTTCCACCCCTTTGGAGCTCTTCTGTTGGGGCATGTCATCTGGAGGTGATTTTGTTGCTGAAGCGAGGCGGGCCTCTAAATACAGGTAAGTAGGCCCAACCATCCACGCTGGTCGGCCAAGCGGTGTCAATTATCATTATTATATATTAGGACCACAAGTATTAGTATGAACCAGCTCAAGGGGAAATCAGCTGCAGGGCCTAGCTTACCCTTTGTTTATGTACCCATATTTGCTGAAAAAGTGCCCTTGAGTGGCTATAAAATAAAGGAAATGAAGATAAAGAATAGGGGTAAAGAAAAATGAGTGCCTCGGTGTTTTCGTTAAGGGGGAAGAAAAAATGGTTTTATTGTGTGGGGGGGCAAAGGAGGCACCCTTACAACTGGGAATTTAGAAGGGTTGAAAGGAAAAAAGGAAAACAATATATGGCGCTCTATAATTATTAAAAATACCAAAAAACATCAAAAACAAATAAATAAACTTTCACTCTGGGTCTCTTTATCTCATACTCTCTCTCTTTCTCATAAACAAAAGCAAATAAATAAGCCTTCACTCTGGTTCTCTTTGTCTCATATTCTCCTTCTTTCTCATACTCTCTCTCTCATACTTGCTCTCTTTCTCTGCTTCGTACCAATGCCGTAGCATCCACCTTATACCTAACCATGGAGTACCGTACCTGTGCACATTTTCTACTTAATTCTAGATTTCCCTATAGTATTAGCGCTAAAACCTACGATGTATGATATTATGGCCAAAAATTTATAAAACCTATCTATATGTATGGATCGCCTCCTGTGGGCAGACGGTCCATCTTGACGGGGAAGGTTGACTCTTACAGGGGTGGAGTACAACCCTCTCCGCCGGATTGCGCCTCTCATTTATAGGCGTGACTATGTACCATGGAGATCCGCCCCGCGGTGGAGTATATCCCACAGGCATATCTCCCCCTTGGTGCGGATGAATCAGCTGTAAGATGATGATGATAATTGTTGTTTTAAGGGGCCTAACATCGAGGTTATCGGCCCTCAGCTGTAAGAGAATGCATGTCGTAGTGTAAAGGGGAAAGTGTGTATTGGCCTAGGGGATGAAGACGTGTGTTGAAATGGTCAAACTAATTATAAAGGGCTATATACAGTGGCGCCACCTGTGGGAGAGAAAAGAAAACATTGTTTTTATTTTTGTTATGTGTTGAGGGGGTGTTTTACCCCTGTCGTCGTCCGGGCCGTTGTTGGTTCTGGACCTAGACCTGGAGGGTATAAGAAAAGAACATTCATTATCAACTCACATTAAAATACGTATCATATTCGTATATTAAAACCCTGGAGATCACCCATTGTGGCGTGACTCTCCCTGCATACGTAAATAAAGAATCATAACCATCGAGCACCCTGTATGGGAGATGGGTGTTCCATTCATGATGTCATACCTTCAACTGAAGGATATTCACGTGAACGGTATAGATCGTTCTATGTGGGCTTATGCCTCTGCGTAAGACCGCAGTCGGCAAATTATATATATTGCCGTCCAGGCAATCTCAATGTGTACCCCTCCCTGGGGCACGACCAAAGTAACCAACGGTGATCGTACTCTCTTTGTATTTCTTCATTCTTTATTCATTATACCTATGTCTTCGTGTTTCGTTCTTCTTTATGCCTTACTTCAGACGTCTTCGTGTTTTTTTATCCTTTATTCATGATTTCATATACCTTCGTGTTTCTTTATTCCTTAATCATTATGTTCCTATGTCTTCGTGCTTCTTTATTCTTATTCATGATTGCATATACCTTTGTGTTTTTTCATTCCTTAATCATTATTTCATATATCTTCGTGTTCCTTTATTCTTATTCATTACGTTCCTATGTCTTCGTGCTTCTTTATTCTTATTCATAATTGCATATACCTTTGTGTTTCTTTATTCCATAATCATTATTTCATATATCTTCGTGTTTCTTCATTCTTTATTCATTATCCACCTGTGTGTGTGTGTACAGGACTTGATCCCGCTATGAAGCTATTACGTGTTTTTACATACTAAGGTGTGTCGTAAATTGGAAATCATAGGTGATACTCTCCGGGGGCATGGACAGAAGAGAACATCGGTGCCACATACCTCGGCCCGGGAGATCATATATTCATTATTTCATTATTTCATTTCATTATTTCATTATTTCATTACTCCATTATTTCATTATTCCATTAATTCATTATTCCATTTCATTATTACATTATTTCATTTCATTATCACATTATTTCATTGTTTCACTCGTCGTGTTTCTTTATTCTTATGCACTATGTACCTGTGTTCGTGAACAGGATTTGCTTCCGCTATGAAGCTGTTACTTAACCTTACAGACTAATTAACGTCAAGTAAAAGGGGGTCGTCTTGGGAAGGATGATCTATCCTGCCCGATGCGGGGGTAGTCAATCCCCTCACCGAACTATCAAGCCTCCATCCGCAGGTATAGCTTAGACGACGTTAGGGCATAAAAATGGGTGTAACGGGCCCCGCGATGCGGGAGACAGGCTAGGTACATCCTCGAGCGCGGGCGCTTGCCCATCCTAACACGTCACCGCTATGACCTCCCGTCGTTCGTCAACGTTTAAGTCACGTCATGTCAGGTCAAGGGCTATGTTGACCCTTTGTTGATGGCAACCTCAACCATCCACCAATGTGCAAAAAAAATATGGTCACTCTCACAACCTTGACCAGGTGCTTATACCAAATGGGTACAGTGTATAGTGAGCAATGTTTGTGTGGGGACCAATGTGTACTTTTGTTACAAGGTTCCGGGGGGGATGTGGCACGGTGCGCAAACATTGCGCCTAGCAAGCGGATTCCCAGCCAATGCAGTGCATTTCATTCATTTTTGGTCACAGTTAGTAGGTGTGATCGGGATGAGGAAGGTATCACCCATGTTATATGGAATGTTGACATGTTATAAATTGTTATTGCAAGGCAATAGGATGGCTAGAATTGGAGGGTGCATGTGGTGCTAGTAGGATGTAGGAAGCCGTTAGATGGTGAGGAACATCTTACTGGAGGTCTATTAGTTATTTTCATGCAGGAATAAAATATTACATGCGGGTGAAAAATGTAAATAAATATATTGATAACACCATTGTTAGCAGGGGAATGTTTTTATAACCCACTGTTGGCTTTTTATTTCCGCAGTGTTCCATCTTAACACTGAGATAAGAGCGATTTAGCTTGGTGCACACCTTTGGTAATGCATTAATACCAAGTGCCTTGCATGAACAGGGTAATGGGTAAAATGTGTAATATGTATCAGTGTGTTCTCTGTGTTAAAAAAGTGGTTTTTTTTGGACGTTGACCTGGTGTCATCGTTTGATCACTTCAATCTCTGCTGTCACCTGTGCCTATATACTAAAACGTATATACTAAAACTGGTCATTTTGTTATTAATAATTATGTAATTCCTTACCCTTTAAACACGTAAAATTATTATTAATGGGGACTGGTATATGGAATTTAAGAATTGATCGTCCTAACCAGCTAGTGGCATGCTGCGGTCAGCGTCCTGTCAAACTATAACAATGAGTAATATAAAGGCGGGCTGGACCTATATGTAACCAATTTCGATATAAAATATAGTGTGTTGAATGTGAACATTCGCTCTCTCTCGAGTGTGTCCTTCCGTTATCGGCACTGCCGATTGTCACTGTGTATTGAAATACATTTATGGGGGAATGTATGCTACATCTTTATGTGCCGGGTTGGTCTTAAGAAATCGTATTATCTATGTATAAGGCATCTAAAATGTCGTTTCTTCGGGCTCGATTGAGTATTGCTCCCTGTGGGCTAAAATCACCATGGAGGATGGGGGGGGGGGTAGATAGTGTTTAAAACTATTATCCGTTGCCATGTGGATTTGTGGAGAGAATAATGTGTAACCACCTTAATTTGGGGGGTGAATATAAATGCGACCCCTGTTGCAATGAGAAAAAAAATCCCAAAAATGTGAGTGTGTGAGCTAACCATCGGTGGGGGGTTGGGGGGGGGGGGTAAGGGGATTGTGTCGGGGCATATGGCTGGACCATTTTATCGATCGATCCTGATCGTGCTAAATCGGTATTATAAAATTAGGTATGCTTTGAAATAAAATAATATTTGACGCGGATGTCCCTCTAGGGACGTGGATGGAGGAACGCGCGTGTTTTCCGGGGGGAACGCGCGTGTTTTCCGCGAGCGGAAGGCGTGTTTTGTATAATGGTGTAGGAAAGATTAAGTATTGTCTGTAAAATGATCAAAAATATAAGGGGAATAGCGGACGTAAGCGCTCAGTGTGTGGCATGGAAAACAATGGCATTTTGTCCTGACAAAGACATTCACCGTGTTAGGTAATGGGTGTGTGTGTGGAGATGAGTTCCATTATAAGGGGTGGGTTCACCCTATATGCAGTGTTGGTGGACTTAAACATGTGTCGGAGGCGGGATGGCATTTGAATCTCGCGCGTGGATGTGACCGGACGGTCTATGAAAATATAATGGCTGCTCGGCACGGGTATCACCGAGGAGGAGTGATGGCTGCGATAAGACGTCAGTGCGGAGCGTGATATAACGCTAATCGGTGGGCGTGTAGCAGGTGAATACGCGGCGCTAATTGGTGACCGCGCACTCTGGGGGATTGGCGACTCTCGCGCGAAGCCGATTGGATAAGAGCGCTGCGATTGTATGTAAACATTGCGGGTTTGTGGACATGCGGTGACCTAACTGTCAAAGCGCACGTGTAGTCTAAGTACACGCTTGATGGGACGCGTACGTGAATGTGTCATGCGCTATATCCTGCTGATGATATTACTTGTGTGTAGGGGAATGAATGCGCGTAATTATAATGAAAAAGTAAAGTATTTCCCTCTCGGGGGAAATATCATTAGGCCTATGCTGTCATCATCTCGTGTTTAAATGGTGTATTACTATGAAAAACTAGGTTTATCGCCTGCATTGTATTGGTAGCGTACTGAAAATGTATTTGAGGGCATGTTGAAGCTTGTCGCGTCTCTATGCGCGGGTGACATGTTGTGTTCAGTGTGTAGGAAAAATGTTTCCGTGGCCTAATCCCACTTACTTCGGGAAAATGAAAAAATATTATGTAACTGTTTAATAATGCTTTCCGTGGAGTGTACTGTATGTCGCTTCTTCCCTATTGTTTGTATATTAGCACAATGGGCTAAGGCTGTTGGATAACCGGCATGATGGAAGTGAGAACTGGCACTTGTATGGCATGACTACACATGATGTATTCCTAAAGCGTATAGGTTGTTCGTGTATCCAAGTGCATACTTAGTGTTCTGAGGGAATAAAATCATTGAGCCTTCATTTACCGTTTCCTATTTAAAAATTTGGCGTTTTCTGCATCCATGATGAATATTTATCCTACATTGTTTTTGGGAAAAGACTCTTTAACGTGTGACACGATACTATTCCACAAAACATAGGATACTTATGGACCATAGACGTAGTTGTTACCTGAATCTATATATATCGGGCTGGATATTTATCCCAAACCTCGTTTGGGGGCAAGATTGTTTAATGTAAAAATTTACAGTGCTTTAACCCCACAAGATTGTAGAATACTTATGAGCCAGAATTCAACGCATATATACATAGAGTTATATGTATGTAGGTTGGAATTAGTGCTTAATAGAGAAATGCGAAGTGAGATTTGGCCAACTAATGATTGTAGTTACAATTTTGTGTGATGAATGGGTGTTAAGTATCGAGGGGCATCTATAGAAGGACTTGTGGTCCCATAGTAGCCTTGTGGCTTTGTTAAGTTATTCCGTTAAGTGATTATTGACTATAATTTCGTCGCATGGCAGACGATGATCAACAGTTCATAATTCAGCATCGGGATGATAAAAATGGATCCCTGAGCGGCCAGTAAAGAGG
Source organism: Meconema thalassinum (assembly GCA_946902985.2). Taxonomy (NCBI): domain Eukaryota; kingdom Metazoa; phylum Arthropoda; class Insecta; order Orthoptera; family Tettigoniidae; genus Meconema; species Meconema thalassinum. Next base: position 98,393,788 of record OX336388.2, on the reverse strand, counting down.
TATAGCCCCACACAAGTGGATCTTTCACCACAAGGCCTAGCCTCGCAGACTGAGGATGAATGATAGAATTTAAATCGTAAATGTAGTCCCTAATTCGTTGGCTAAGTATGATGACGCTTCGTTGGAGAACTGTTTTTCCTGTCTGTCCCTGTGACGGTATGGTGTGGTTAATACCACCGTTGAATTACAAGAAAAGTTAAAGATCCCCTGAGGGGAGAGAAAAAAAGTGTATAAGAACTGCAATAGGGCCGAATGTGGCCGCCTATTAATGGCTTCCCTGATTCTCGTAAGCCGAGATGCTGTGTGCACAATCCTCGCTTCCGGCATTGTGTATGGAGTGCGCATCACTGTCCATGAGCAGTTTGCAGTACTGAGTGTGAGAAGTGATTGAGATGTATTAAAGAATGTAGCCTAGATTACAGTGTATGGGAAATGTAATCTACGTAAGTATAAGTTATCCTTATTCCAAGTGTCTCCTAATTGATTGTTCAGATGACCTATAGAGTATAATGCTTGGACGGTATGATGACCTGTGTAATTGTATCAAATTCTGCTGCCCGTAGTGGTAGTAACCAACCTGTGTAATAGTGAGATTGTGTGCGGAATTATATCGAATGTCGCTACACTATGTCATTAGTGTTAATACGCCTTGGTCTGTAGGGAAGGCCGCTAACCTGTGTTATTGTACGAATACAGCTTTGCATTCGCGGAAAGCCGCTAACCTGTGTTATTGTACGACTATGTCTGTGCCTTTGCGAAAGGCCGCTAATCTGTGTTATTGTACGAATATTTCGTTGCATTAGCGAAAGGTCGCTAACCTGTGTTATTGTAGATGCTAGGCCACTGTATGTGTGTAATGCTACTAACCTGTGCCATTGCGGTGTCCACGCAATGAATTGTAAAGCGTGTATGGTAACTTATGTATGGCCGGAGTATGGTATAAATCTTATCAAAATATTATGGTAATAAGTGAAAATGCTTTTAAAGAAAGGCACGATTTCTTCTGAGATGGATATAATGTCTGCGCGTCCTACCCTCTCTTGTAATAACTCTATTGTATACCTATCGCCATGAACGAAGAAGTATCTGTGGTGATACAGTAGTGTGTTAGTAATCGTCATTCTAATGAAATGTAATCTTCAATTGGTCAACTCACGGGTGTATAGACCATTCTGATTTCTGTAATGTCATAAGTATATAGGTATCGTGTGGAAGGGTTTTTATGTCCTGTATCCTTCAGTAAGGGATTGAATCTATTGTCGGGCAACAAAAGGACCTGGATTATGTGTAAAATGTTCGTTGTTCATGCTCCTCGTCTAACTAAAATGTGATTAGTATTGTATGTGTAGGCATTGACTATAAGTAAGTCTTGCCGCGTTCTTACGCGTGGCCTTCATGTGAATGTACTAGAGCACGCCTGGCTATGCAAGCATGTTCGTTGGCACGTGGTGCGCCAGGTCTGTCTGTCGCTATGGATATACTACTTGCTGACTCAATGCGCTGTGCTGGCAAAGTGTATCCGGTGGCGTGTAATTGACCTTTGTTATCAGCTGCTATAGAGACATGTATTACATTGTTCCGACCTTTCTTAAACTAGTGTGTGAGAACAGAATTCATTATCACAGAAAGACATGAGACATAATAAATATAACATGGTATACATGATTATAATGGTTATAACTAAACATGCAATCTTATAACGAGGACTCGTGTTAATGCACTGTGGGGAACTGTCGGTGATCGATAGTCGTGAGCATGGCTACCAGATGCCATAGTGCGTAGGGCGCTTGTTCGACTCGTACGGTCCTGGGTTTGATATATATATATGGTAGAAATATATTTTAACGCCTTATACTGGTGACCTAATGTCTGTGTCTCGTGGCTCTGGGGACTGGGTAAACGTGGAGATACGTGGAGCTGCTGCAAGCGCAGCGTGCCTCGACATGTCTTACCCTTTAATTATGCATAATTGGTGTGTTTTAAAAATAAAATTTGGCCTTGGATTCTCGTTATGTGTGTTCCAATGCTAAGCCATACGTTGTCTCTTACTATGAGGCGTATCTCCTCTGCCCACGGATAGCTAAAGCAACTTTAGCGCCTGGGATCCACTCAGGGGCTTTATCCTGTTAATAAATTTAATTGCAGCCGAATGGCCAAAATACAATATTGATGTTGGTTATTTAGTCTATTGATCTTTGCTATATTCTAAAATTGATTTTGTCCTATTTTTGCATCGGTTGATGTGATAGCGTTCACATCTTTCACCACACAAAGTACACACACACTCATTTCCTACGTCATGGAAATGTGTCGTCGCACATAGTTTGTGGTGATATCCATGAACCGCTAAACTTGTGATGACATGCCTTAATTCTTGATTTGCCTCCGTCCAGTGTCTGTCCCACATGGCGTCTGTACAATAAAATTCAAGCCAAATATCCTCTCTTTTTTGTCTTCTCTCTTCAAGTACCTTGGCACTATTTTGAGTGGATGGTAGTAAGAAACTTGCCTTTATGTCATCGATATAGAAAGTCTCTTTGGCCATTTCATATACCAGTCTCGACTTTGTGTTTATTCCAACACAGAGTGCTCTTTTAAGAAACCTTGCCTTCACTTTTACTATGGATCGGAGGTCTGCGAGTGTTAGGTGATCCCATATAATCTGTATCCCATAAGTTGCTACAGGGCTCACTACTGCATGAAACAGTTTCATTGCTGATTTTATTGATACATTCTGTAGATCTTTTATTGTATATATTGCTCTAATTGCAGCTGACACTCTTTCTTTTACGTGAAGTCTGTAGCAGTGACCTGTTGTTTGTAACGTAATCCCGAGATATGTGAATGCCCGAACGATTGGAACATTTTCCCCTCTTATCTTTATGTGGTCGACTTCTGCAGGCCTTCCTCTTTTTCTAAAAGTCATTTGCTTGGTCTTGTCTGTGTTAATTTGAAGGCTATTTTTATCTGCCCATACCGTCAACTTGTTCACTGCTTCCTGCAGGTGTATTAGATTGACTGAGCTCAGCACCATGTCATCTGCATATACGTGTAATGATGTTGTTTCATGCTCAATAATCATAGGTATGTCAGCTGTGGCAATATTAAACAGAATTTGGGCTAATCGGATCTCCTTGCATCACCCCATTTGTCTGGTATATTTCTTCGGAAATAGTGATTCCACCACTGATGTTGACTCTATCATATGATAAAATGTTTCTTAGTAATATTGTAATACTATGGTTTTCTCCTATCATTGTTGCCAATTTTTGTAAGAGAATTTCTCTGTCTAGAAGATCAAAAGCCTTAGTGTAATCTATAAATATTGCATAATATTTTCCTCTTGGAAATCGCAATGTCTGTTCTATTTCCTGTTGGCAGGGCGTTTGTAAGAGTGTGATTTTGGGCTTGAGCCGGTGTGGCTCTACTGGGGGTATACATGGTATATGCCTGTACTCTAGTACGGCTTTTCGGCGTGCCTTAGGACTGTTGCTGGCCGGAATAGGCGCTAAGGTCCTAGGGGATAATGGAAGCGTAGGGATGGAAATGATATTATGTGGCGGGGGAAATGTATTTACGTGTGCACCTTAGCCAATGGCAGGCTGCGTGTGTGGCATGGCCACGGCGGTCCCCTTCCTAATAGGAATGGGCCGTAGGGGAATGGTCCTGTTGACCATTCTTGGTAAAACGTCTGTACTAACCGCTTCCACTGGGGTAGGTTTATGTGTTAACAGTTCAAACGAAAGAAAGTGTGCTTGGAGCTGACGGAAACGTCGCCATAATTCGGCGTGTTGCAGGGTAATTGCCCTGGCCTGTTCCGCCAGTTTCGTGTTTGCCGTATTTACCCTAAGGTGTTCTACGTTAAGATTAAAATGTTGTTTATGAAGGGCCTCGTGGAGTAAGTGGAGTTTAGCATGTGTACGGCTAAATTGTTGCCTGATGGCTGGGATGGGGCCCCTAATAACATACTTATGTCCCTCGTTGTGGGATAGGGCTCCCAGAATCCTATTATATTGGGCATGCAGTATTTCCTTCAGGCGGTTCAGGTAATCCTGTTTGTCCCATAAGGATTTGTGCCATGCAATTAAGTTTTGCAAGGCGTCTATACGCTGCAATGTATGTAGGCGGTGGAGGGATGCTATGCTGAATGTAGAACTACAATAGGCTTTTGGTCGTGTAAAGGTGTTTTCTATCTCAGTGTATGTAACTACTTGCCTCGCGAGTAGGGAAATATCGACGGAGGTGTCTGGGCAAGTGAATCGGCGGTAAATATCTTCTCTAAGTGTTTGGTATTTCCCCTATTCTACAGGGTTGGGAAATGAAATGTTAAAGTTTCAAAGCCTTTTAAGGTACCGGGGACCGAACTGGGTGGGCAACTAAATAATGTGACTCCTATTAATATATGGTGTGGGCGTAGCGAATTTGGGGGTCGTGAATGGCTTATTGCTAGTTAAGGGTGGCGTTAAGTAATGTAATCTCTATTAGGGCGGCTCTGGGTTGGTACAAAAATATTATTGGATCCTTACTTCAAAAAATTTTCCCAATTTTGGGTGGCGTTCGCTTGGCTAGTAATAGGTTAAGTTTAGGGATCTTTTCCTCAGAAATACGTTGTATGTACTCCTTTAGACGTTGTCTTATGACAACGTCGCGGTACCTAGTGCCTCCACCATTTGTAGGGTACCTGAGAGGGTAGCCTCTACAAAGTGTATTAAAAGGGGGATGAAAGGAGATTAGCTGAAGGCTGTTTGGGACTCTAGTGTGAAAAGAAGTGGATTGGAAGGGTTCGGGCGTGAGTGCAGCTCGAAGGGTTAACACCCAAGAATACAAGCTGCCGGGGTGGTCCTAAGGGAAGGCTACAAGGGACAATCTATTAGGTGATGGCAGGAGCAGCTAAGCGGCTGCCTGGATTCCTGCTGACGTTAGTTGACTGGCCGTGCTCCTAATGAGTGTCGCGCACGTAAGCAATGTAAGGTGATGCCTATGGCTGACTACAGCAACAAATAGATAATTGACTAAATACTAATTTGGGATCCTACCGGGAATTGAATTAAGGGGTAGGCTCTTATTAATTAATTAAATAAATGAATTGAAAGACCAGTTAGCTTAAGGATTCTACTTTTTAATTCTGTACTCCTAAAGTGGAGTACAATAAAATAGTGCAGAGTGAACACCCGTGATCTTCACAATAATGGGGGATGTTTTACGTGTAGGTGTTACAATTTGTGTTGGCCCAGTAGACACTTACCTATTTGGAGAAGGCAGCTACAAGAAGCGTCTTAGCACCTGAAGCACTTGTGAAAGACTGACCTCGTCTCACCTCTCCTTCAGTGCTTTATAGAATCCACCTGCCGAGTTAGCATTAGTTGGCATTAGTTGCGGATTCTATAGGATGTGAGGTGCTTGCCCTGGGTCAACGGAGGTCGTTTCTATGCACTAGGCCCGGTCTTGGTGTTAGCTTATGCGACGTATACCGCAGGCATCCATGTGTAATTAGTTGTATAATTTGTAGTTTGTAGATAATTTATATTTATTGATAAGGGATGGGAATGCATCCCTCGGATGCAATACTATTGTCACGCATAAGGTGACACATGTGGTGTATTCTTTGGAATAAACAGTTATTTAGAGTTGGCTCTTGCTGCTCTTTGCTTTTTCTCTTTCATTAGTTTCTTTTATTTTTCCCTTCGCAGACCCCGACAGGGAACCCCTTCTTTGTATTTCCTTCTTCTTTGAATATGCTCTAAAATGTACTTAAGATTGTTTCAGTTATATATTCCTTGCAGAGTAACAGCGCACCAGCGGCAACCTGCCGAAGTTTTTGGGATTCATCGAGTTCAAGAGGACTTACAAACCATTCCAGCTGACGTCATCTTTCTCGTCAGCTATCATCTCCTTGAAGACCCTACTCAATGAAGAAAATTTTATGTGTAAAGGGTTTATATTGCTCAGAAGTTACCTACCCTGTTTTATGTTCCTTTGTCACGCCCCACCTCCCCTTCGTCTTCTCGCTCGCCATGTATTCAAATTCTCCTTTCACTTCTTGTCTAGACGTTTGAGTGAACAGTTTGTCCTCTCTCAGAGGCCCGCCTCGTCTTCAAATGAGGTAATTTGGAAATCGACACCATGTCTGAATTTTAAGTGTAACGGCTGCAAGAATCTTCAAACTTCAATCATCATGCAAGTTAAGTAACTACATACATTGATTTTTAACCATTTTAGAAGGTTTTAAACAACATTTTGAATGCTTTTAAGGGAGGATGCAGGAAAAAAACATGGCCGTAGATACATGTCCATAACTACTACATTTCTAGAGATATTCAGTTCATATTTTGTATGGTTATTGTCAATATGCTGCTTGATATTGCGTTGCATTTGTAGCCCAGTATGATCATAGAATCTTAATACAAAAAAAATACTCTTCCTGGATTTTTATGGTGCATTTTCTGCAGAACTACTGAGTATTGTTTTCTGATATTTTTATCACAGATTTAAAATGGCTCAACTTAGAATTCCGTGCAACAGAATTTTGATACCCTTTAAATTTCTCAAATAAAAAAATAAAAATATTATTTCAAAAAAATCTGCATGACAATGATCTTATCCATATCATAACTTCTATAATAGGCCAAAAATTAAAATTCTGGTGCACAGGATTGTGAACAGTCCTATTTAGGAGGAGACTACCAAGTTTCGTTGCTTTATATGCAGTAGTGTCTGAGAAAATGCACTTTATAAGTGAAATAATGTCATTTACGGGAAACTTAATTTGAAGTTTTATATTCATATTGCAATGCAATACAGTTTTCAGTGCAGGCCATATCCATACTCCTCATCATCTTCTGCATCTACTAGTTCCTTTGCTGCTAGTAAGTTTGTTTTGGCTACTTCTTCCAAG